>BSEG01000004.1:7600833-8904166 GCA_036245055.1 Diospyros kaki | reverse complement strand
TACACTCATGTGGGGGATTGTTATGAGTTTGTGTGTGAATGTAAGTGTGAGTGTGTGTCCCACATTAGTTGTGTAAAGAGGTGGGAGAGGGTATTTATGCTCCTCCCTCTCACTTGGGTTTAGACCCTAAGGAACACCCAGATTTTGTGAGCAGGTGAACTCCTTGGTCCTCATGCGCCACCGTTGCCGCGGGCGGGTCGGGTCGGGTCGATTTATATATATATATATTTATTTAAGGAAAATTGAAATTATTTTCTTTTATTTTTTATTTGCCTTCTTTACTAGCGACGATCTGGTTTCCAATGGGATTTCGAGCAGACGGCCATTAATTTTTCCCGGCCACTTTGACTCCTTCAAGCGTTGGCTATTACTCTAGTGTTCAATGTTGCCTTGAAGGTAGAGGCTGTTCGGTGCCCTCGACCTAGCCATAAAAGGCTGGTTGAGCCTCAGTTTTTTCCATCATTGCCCGGTTTTTGGTCTCTTCATTTTCCCCTGAGGTTTTTCAGTCACAGAGAGCAAATACCTTCCAAAGTTCTGCCAGATCCGACTGATCGAGGTCGCCGTTCATCGGAGCAAGACTGTTGTATCCTGCGTTGACAATTGCAGGAGCTTGCCAGTGATCAGAGTAAGGCATTTCTGTCTTCAGGACAACGCTTCCAGTGTGCCTCGATCGTCGATACCCTTTGCCTCTTGTCGGTTTCCTTTTCCGATGGTGCCTCAGACGAACTCTCCTTCTCCATTTGCTGTTTATCATCGCCAGAATCTAGGTTTGTGCCTTTACTCGGTATCTTGCAGCTATTATACTGTCGTTTATTGTTGCTGTGGATTTCCCTTGTTCAGTCTTTGCTATAATTGGTGCGTCTTGTATACACTCCATTGCTGTTGGACATTATGAGGTTGTGGTGTAAGTAGTGTAATTCTTATTTGCTTCTTGTATCACTATCTCAACAACAATAACATGTATTCATGCTAAAACAATTCCATGCTTCTGCAATGCGCTACGCCAACAAAGTCCACCCTATATAGCCCTTACTTGTCTTCTCTGCCTTCTTTTGGCTTGCACTCATTCATTGCGATGATCTTGCGAAATGATGTATAGCATACATGTAAATTCTAATGAATCTGGTCTCATCCTGGTTGTCTATCTCACCATGTGAACCTCATTCATTATCGAAATGTCACATGGTCCCAAAACTAGGGGATGGCAATATCCCAACCTAAGATGTTCCTAATTTGACCACTATGGTCGCACATTTCGAGGGTGTTTGGCTTACCATTTTGATCGTTTATAAGCTATTGATTTAACTTATAAGCTCTATAGTTTATTTTTTGAAGTGTTTGACAACATTTAACAATTTAAACGCTGTGTAGCTTAAAAGCTAATTGACCAGCGTTTGGCAAAAGCTCCCATCCCAGCTTTTCCAAAAATGCTGCTAGGACTTCATTGCGTTAACTGATTAAATTACGTATTTACCTTCAAACAAAACGCACATTTCCCACCTATATCATTTTTCATCTCTTTACCTTTTTTGGTTTTGCTATCGCTAGACCCATCTTCTGCCGCCACCGTCGCCCCAGCCTGTCATCCATCGCCTCAATCGCTGCCTTCTCTCATCGTCGCCATTGCCTCAGTTGCCACCTCCGTTTGCGATTCTCGTTCAAGGTCTAATAGCTTATCAACACTTTCAAATCAAACAAATGACTATTAACTGATAACTTAAAAACATATTTATCCAAACACGTTATCAGCTTAAATGCAATCTAACTTTTAAATTTTACACAACTTAAAAGCTTAGCAGTTTAAAAGCTACTGAAAAAAAAGGGTAAGCCAAACAACCTTTTCATAAAGTTCACATCAATATCTCACTTAATCAAATTTTCACAATTGCCCACATTTTCAACAATTTTTACCCCTAACCCATTAGTTTCCAAAAATTGCACTAGCACCCCAATCTTTGAAGGATTCACAACTCTTAATCACGCAATATCACCAAGGCCCCTAGGGATAAGTTGTGTTTCAGTTTAACCCCAAGAATACAGCTTATTACAACCAAGCTCGCAATTTTCCAGAAATTGCAGTTTGCCCCAGCGGCACTCCCCTTCTCTTTAAACCTTGATTCCTAACCCATTTTAGCTCTGATCGACACATGCAAGATCTCCTTGACATACTAAAGGTTCCATAGAAATGGATTATAACCTCAAATCAACAAAACTACAGAGCAAGGCCTACCAAAATTGGCCTTGAAGGTGGCAGTACTCTGGCTGAGCAGGCTGCTTCCTTTTTGCTTTGATTTCTCCAACACCTCTTGCTCCTTCAACACATGAAAAACCAACCCGAAGGTCTTAGAGGTGTGAGGAAGAAGATTACAGCTTCAAATTAGAGGAAAAATGGAAGAGAAACAGTAAGTTTAAACTTACTGACAAGCTATCACACATGCGTGCTGTGTTTCCGGTTACCTTTCAGCTTCTCCTCCTCATTTCTTCCTCTCGGTGGAATAACCGAGAATGTTCTAAACACACACACACACACACACATATCCAAAACTTTGGGAAAATTACACATTTACTCAAGTTCCACCTGATTTCATAAGCTTCCAAAAAATTTTACATAAGCTCATTTCCAAAATCCAAAAATACCCTTGCCACATCCTTACATTTATTAATTTCTCATTTGGGCCCCAAACTTTAAATAACTTTAAATGTTAATTTTTCTTGAGCCCTTGAGAATTCTTAAAATATTATTAGATTCACCAACTCGGGTCCACTCATGCCCATTCGAGCTCCTCAAATTTCACCTTTTACCCTTCATCCCTCCTCAATTGAAAGTATCATGTAATATAGGGTATTTCAAATATCCATAAACTTTTATATGTTTTTATCTTATTTCCTCATAAGAAAACACTTAACAGAATAACTATGAAAATGCTTTGGGATCACAATGATGGCTTCATTCATTGTTTTGGAACAAAATTATACAACATTAGAGAATGCGCATATCAATTTTGTATCTTGTTATGATGCTAACATTTTTTGGTACCGTAGATTTGTGCTGCCTGACCTTGAAGGATTTTTTAAAACTAGTATGTTGTAGCCCAGTTGGGTATTGAACTTTCGTAGTGCTTTGATTTCCCTTCAGAATCTGTGGTTGCAAACAATGCAATTTAACTGGGTTTAGGGTTTAATTGGGAAGGGTGATAGATGAAGACACCAACTATTAATCCAAGGGACCTTATTAGAATTTAGATGGCTGCGATGTGGTTAGCTTTTGTTTGGTTTAGTCGAATATAAAAACTACTTTTACACCCAAAGATAGAAAATGTGAAGTATAGAAGTCTACCTTAATGGTGTCATATTTCGATGTTGTACAGGTTGGTTTCACAACATCAACTCTGTAATACAATTATCTTCATTCGCTACCATTTCATAAAACTTATCAATATGAAGATAGTGTTGGAAATTTTTGTCATCATTCCCTCTTTAGAGGGTTGCGTCACGAAGGGCATATGGTTTAAAATTTTGCTATATTGTTCTTTTGCATGGATTTGTATTGTCAACATGACTTTTAGAAGTTAATTGATATTACGAATGCCATACCACCAACCCTAACTTAGTTTGGATAGGGTGCAGTTAATGATGGTGGTGATGATAGAAGTCTGCATTTATGCGCAAGTGTTTGCTCCTTTGTCTCTTTGGTGTAAGGCACCATCCAACAATTTCACTACTATTTTCTAGGTTATGAAGCATGGGCACTCCAAAAGTTTTCCATATCTGTGTTCAATGTGTATTGACATGGATTCTTCTCTAACACTGCAAAGTACATGTTTGGATATACCATATGGTGTGTCTATTGGTGACAACCCATCAAACATGTCAAGAATATGTGCTTGCTACACCATGTGATGTATTAAATGGCAATAATTGGTGGAAGTTGGATGTACTCTTTTTTTTTTTCATGCTCTTCTTCGAGAGCATTTGCCATTGGTTGATGATCATAGGATCGTATGTGTTATATTGTTTTCACTTGAAGCCTGATCTATTTTGGTGGATGATTCATTGATTATTGAATTTAAAATTTTCCACAGTTTTGGTATAATGGTATTGTTACTGATAGGTAGTGTTATTTTGCTTGTTGATTGATTTTTATTTATGTAAAATGGATGATAATTTTTTCGTGTTGTGTTAGTTTTGTTTTTTTTTATGCTTCTGATTTAGATATTTATTTTTAAGGAGAGAATAAAATAAGAAAAAACATTTGTTTTGGCTGTATTTGTTGTGCCCATATCATTAATATTTTTCTTCAAATATTTATATCACCTCTATATTTTCAAGCATGTCTCCTCCAACTTAAGAGCTTGCCATGCTCTTTGAAACCAAACATATATAAATAAACCTCTGGCTTATCTTGTTCCTAAGAACATTTGTATTTTTGTTAACTGGCAATATTTGTATTTTACAATAAAGGGGAAACAAAAAAAGGGTAGAATTATGTGTTTCCTCTTATAATTATTTATGTAGGGACGTTCTGGCTTGCTTTTGCTAACAATTATGTCTATAAGCCCCTTAGATAAGAGATGGGATATAATGGCATTACGCAATATATGATTATGGATAGAGCCAGTTGGAAAGTTAGAATTCATGTAGCCCTTCTCAACTTGTGGGATTAAGGCATGTGATGTTATTGTTGTTTTTATTGATTGGTGGGCTTCTCCTTCATCACAATGACATAAGATGAACAAACTTTTACTAAGTGTGCACATTAACGTCCATCATACTGTTTTCTGTGCATGCTTGTGTGTATACTTCTTTACTTCATTATAATGGTGTATATATGTAGTTTATTTTGGTATTAAATGTGTAATTTTGGCTGCCAAGGGATGCTGGCTCATCAAGTCTGATTAATTTTCTTCGGCCGCCTGGTTTGATAAATAGTTATGGATTTGTGTTTTTGTTTGAGATTAGATGACAAGAAGAAGATAGAGCTTTGCATGCAGGTCATGGTGTTTCAACTTTTATTAGAAGGGCTAATATTGCCATGCGGCACCTAGTTTTTCATTTTTTTCAGGGGTATCATTGCCCCATGGCATCTAGTTTTTCAATGTTTTCATTTGTCTTCCTTCCTACTTATAAAGTATTCATATCACATCTGTGTATGAGTGTGTGAAGATGACAATTGAGAGACAATATAGTCTCGGTCCATGTAAAGTGTTCCTTTGCTATGAGATATGACTTACCTGCTTGGTATGTGTAACTTAAGGCTTTATTGCTATAGATATAGAAGGGATATTCTTGTCTTCAACTTCTAGTACTTTTTATTGTTTTCACTTAATCTTGTGTTTCTCTTGTAAAATATACATGCATGTGTGTTTATATGCATGGAGATGGGCATTTCTTTTTTTTGGTCATTTTACAGATTAATTTGACAGTTTATTTTTTAGATATCTAAGCAGCATATCTTGTCATTCAGGTTTATTATGCCACTAGACTTGGGTGCAAAAGGAAGCTGCCAAATCGGTGGAAATGTTTCAACTAATGCTGGCGGTTTGCACTTTCTCCGGTATGGATCACTTCATGGGAATGTACTTGGTGAGGATGCTCTTGTGTATTTCAGTATTTGTTATATTCCAATTTCTAGGAAGAAATTTATTTTGAAGCTTTTTTATATGGATAAAATTCATGGAGTTCTACTATAAAACAATCTGAATTCAGATGATAGGAGAAGAATAAGTAGAGTTTAATATATTTACTTGCACTTGGCATACCGTGTTTTGTATTTGGAGGATGAGAAATGTCTCTTTCACCTCATAGCCTCTTTACATTATAAATATGAATTTGTCATGCACTTATGTTTGGGACAGCTATTTATGCATGAAGAAACTAGGCAGAAAAATTATGGAATCACACCACCATGTATAATTCATTGACCTGTTTACACAGAAGTCCTAAAAAATCTGCTAAAAGATCTCCTAACTATTCTCCTATTTTATAGGAGTAGATTACAACACTTTAGCTATCTATTTTTCAGATTTAGATCAACAAGAATTAGGATAACTTGAGACCGAATTATCCTCACTCTTTCTTATCTTTTGGACTGAGTTATCTGATTACCTTAACTGAAATCTCGAGCCTTTTGTTAGTCCTTATCTTCTTCCAACACTCCCCTTAAGCTGAGGAATAGATGTCAATTATTCTCAGCTTGCTCTAAGTGATTCAAAACTTTGTTTTTGCATTGCTTTAGTTAAGATATCTGCTTCTTGATCTTTAGTAGGAACATAATAAGTGAGTCTTATGTCTCCTTCTTCCATCTCTTGCTTGACAAAATGCCTATCAATTCTGACATGCTTCATTTGGTCATGTTGCACTGGATTATTTACAATGTTGATAGCTGATTTGCTATTACTATAGAATAGTTTAGAAGATGATATAGGCATAGAAAGATCTTTCCTAAGTCTTTCTATCCATATTATCTTTCAAATCCTTTGTGCAATGGCTTGATACTCAACTTCTGCACTGCTACGAGCAACAACTTGTTGTTTCTTGCTCCTCCAAGTTACTAAGTTTCCTCATAGCTTGGTACAATACCCTGATATGGATCTACTATTCTCAATAGAACCTGACCAATTAGAATCTACATAGCCAATAATTCCTCTATCCTGATTTTTCTTGAACAACAACCCTTTTCCAGGTGTTCCTTTGAGATACCTAAGGTTATGGTAAGCTACTTCAAGATGTCTTTTAGTTGGTAAGTGCATGAATTGGCTGATGATGCTCACAACATAGGTGATATCTGGCCTTGTGTGAGATAGATAGATAAGCTTCCCTACCAAGCGTTGATACCTTCCTTTGTCAACCTGATATTCTTCTTTCTCTTCTTTATTCTTCCAATTGGGCTCTAGGGGAGTACTTGTTGGTTTACACCCTAGTTTGCCTGTTTCCCTTAGCAAATCTAGGGTGTATTTTCTTTGAGATGTGAAAATACCCTCTGTGCTTCTTGCCACTTCCAATCCAAGGAAGTATCTTAATTCCCCTAAATCTTTTACCTCGAATGCTTGTCTCATTTGGTGTTTAACTTCTCAATTTCTTGGCTGTTGTCTCCCGTGATGATGATATCATCTAGATAAACTATCAAAATTGTTCTCCTTCCATCAACTTCAACCTTTGTAAAAAGAGTGTGATTTGCCTGCCCTTGCTTATATCCAAGCTTGTGTAGGGTATCACTAATCCTCTTAAACCATGCTCTAGGAGATTGTTTAAGACCGTATAGTGATTTTTTTAGTTTGCATGCTTTCCTTCTTGTGTTATCTTCCTCAAAACCTAGTGGTATTCTCATATAGATTTCCTCTTCCAGCTCACCATTCAAGAAAGCATTTTTGATATCCAATTGATGTAGTCTCCAATCTAGATTTACTACCAAGGATAATAAAACCCGGATGGAATTTAGTGTAGCCATTGGAGCAAATGTTTCCTCGTAGTCCAAGCCCTGAGTTTGAGTGAATCCTTGAACTACAAGTCTTGCCTTGTACTTGTTAATACTCCCATCAAATTTATACTTCATAGTGAATACCCACTTGCTACCTATTGCTTTCTTTCCCTCTGGTAGCTCCATAACTTCCCAAGTATCATTCTTTTCCAAAGCTTTAATTTCTTCCAAAACTGTTGCCTTCCACTTTTCATCTTGTAGTGTCCGATAAATATCTCTAGGAATAGCCATACTATCAAGACTAACAGTAAATGATCGGTATTGAGGAGATAATCTTGAGTATCCAAGATAATTTTGAAACAGAAGGAGAAAAGTTGAAAAACGGAAAGAGAATTTCTGAGAAGTATTACTTAATGAATTCAACCTCAATAACAAACAGAATCGAGGCTAGATTATATACTAGCCTTAACCACCTCTTACACATCTTATACATCAACATTTTAAAATAAATTTAATCCTCTATAGCTACAAATACAAACTAGTAGTACAACCAACCAATAACAACATAAGAGATTACACAAGAGTATTGTATAGCAATAACAACTATACTATGTCAACACAATCTCTTCCACATGCCCCTTCAATTGGACTTCCCTGAGATAGTATCTATAGCTACTAATTCTTGATGAGTGGGAGGAACTTTAAGACCAAGTTTATCACATAAAAATAAGAACCTATCTTTAGGCAATCCTTTTGTGAATATATCAACAACTTGATGTAAGGAAGGAATATATCTAATCTCAATTGCACCACCTTCAACCTTTTCTCTTACAAAGTGCACATCAATTTCTATGTGCTTGGTTCTTGAGTGGAAAACAGGATTTTCAGCTATACATTTTGCTGCCAAGTTGTCACACCAAAGAATAGGAGTATGGACACACGAAAACCCAAGGTCATAAAAGAGCGATTTCAACCATAAAATTTTTGCCACTCCTTGAGCTATAGCACGATACTCAGCCTCACCAACAGATCGTGCAACAACTGTTTGTTTCTTAGAGCTCCAAACAAATAGATTATTTCCAAGAAAAACACATAAACCACTAGGGGAACGTCTTGTGACCTTGCAACCTGCATGGTCAGCATTAGTACACACATGTAGTGGCAAATCAAATGAGGATGGAGTAAAAATGAAACCTAGGCCAATGGTTCCTTTAAGATATCGCAATAATCTCGTACAAGCCAGCCAATGTTGATCCTTAGGAGAGGCCAAAAATTGACTTAATTTGTTCACAACAAATGCTACATCAAGTCTAGTATATGTTAGATATTGAAGAGAACCCACAATGGTTCGATAAAGAGAAGGATTAGAGAACAGATTTCCTTCATCAGTTAAAGAAGTGGCTGCACTCATAGGAGTAGCACATAGCTTGCAGTCAAACATTGCAGCCTTTTTCAGTAAATCTAGGGTGTATTTAGATTTGAGTCAAATAAAGGCCTGTAGAATCCCAATAAGCCTCAAACCCTAGAAAATAGTTCACTGCACCAAGTGTTTTTAGAGAAAATTGAGTATCTAACTCACGAATACAGTCATGTAAAGCAACAAAATCTGATCCAGTGATCAAAATATCATCAACATACACCAACACAAACATCACAAACTTAGGAATTCTTTTGGTGGATAAAGAAGCATCAGAAACTGCCCTCACAAAACTCCAATCCTATAAAGCTGACCTCAACTTAGTATACCATGCTCTCAGAGCCTGCCTGAGGCCATAGAGAGTTTTCTTTAAATGACATACATGAGAAGGAAAAGATTGATCAACGAATCTCTTTGCCTGCGTTATAAAAATTGCCTCATTGAGATCTCAATTTAAGAAGGCATTATTCACATCAACTTGCTGAATATCCCAACCAAAAGTGATAGCTAAAGAAAATAACACTTGGATTGTAGGAGCTTTGATTACTAGACTGAAAGTTTTAGCAAAATCTATTCGTGGTGTTTGGAGAAATCGCTTTGCAACTAGACGAGCCTTGTATTTTAGGATAGAACCATCAGATTTATACTTAACTTGGAACACCCACTTACAATCAATAAGATTCATATCTGAAGAAAAGGGAACAAGATCCCAAGTATTGTTCCTTTTAAAGCTGAATATTCCTCCTCCATGGCTTTAATCCAATTGGAGTCTAAGACAGCTTCTTGAACAAAATTGGGCTCTAGAGAACTCACTAAGGCATGAGGAGAAGTAAGGGAAAGTTGTTGTGCTTTAGCTCTAGTAAGCATCGGATGAGTAGATAGTGCTAGAGCAGCCTTAGCTGAAGTAGGGTTAGATGCAGGAATTGGTGCAACAAGAATAGAGGAGGAAGAAGATGAAGGCTGCTTAGGAACAACAAAATTAGAACTGGTGGCAAAAGAGACTAAGGAATCAGTTGGTGCTACTTGAGGTGAATGACCAGATTTGGCTGAAGAAGAAAATGAATTCAAAATAGCAGTGGGCAAGTCCATGCTAGACACTGACTGAGGAGTATGAGATTTAGAAAATAAATGTGGAAAAGGAAACTCCTCATGATTAAAAAGAACATGTCTTGACACATAGACTCTGCCCGAAGGATGCATACATTTGTGTCTAGCTTGTATATGGTTGTAACCAAGAAACACACATTTTGTTGAATGACAATTGAACTTGTGCTTGTCGTAGGATTTGAGGTAGGGAAAACAAACACAACCAAATGGCTGCAACTGTGTATAACTTGGCTGTTTGTTATAAAGTTTCTCAAAGGGAGAAAGAAATTTAAGTGGTGAGGTTGGTAACAAATTTATAGTGTAGACAACTGTTTGAAAAGCCTCTACCCATAATTTTAAGGGCATATTAGCATGGGCTAAAAAGTTTCGACCCATTTCAGCTATATGTTGATATTTTCTTTCAACAATACCATTTTGTTGGTGTGTATAGGGACATGTAAAACGAGGTTGAATGCCACATGTGTGTAAATAGGGTAAAAAGGCTTTAAATTCTCCACCATTGTCAGTTTGAAGGGCCTTAAGTTTGAACTAATATTGCAATTCAACAAACTTATGAAATGTTTGAAAGATGGATAGGGCTTCAGATTTAAGTTTCATTGGATACAACCATGTATATCTAGTAAAAACATCCACAAACACAATGTAATATCTATAACCCCCAACAGAATGTAATATCTATAACCCCCAACAGAAAGAATAGGAGCAAGCCCCCACAAATCTAAATATACTAATTCCAAGGGATGTTTAGCTGTGATTTGACAATTTGCAAAAGGAAGCTGATGCATCCTTCCCAATTTACAAGAATCACAAAAAGAAAGATCAATAGAGGAACAAGGAATGTTGATTTTATTTAGAACATGTTGTAACACACGAAATGAAGGATGTCCCAACCTAGCATGCCACTGTTGACAGACCCTATCAACACAAGCTAACTGCATGCTAGGTTTATTAGAAGAAGACAAAAACTGTCTATTACAATTGTTCAGGCTAGTTACAAATGATTTAGGAAATTTTGGTGAGGAAACAATAGTAGTAGAAACAAGAACAACTGACGATTTAGCATGCACAAATGCTGGAGCCAACTGATAGAGGCTATTTTTAAGAGTTCCTCGTAGTACCACCTTGCTCGAATCAAGTAAAACTTAGAGTGAAACTCAACAATGACATTATGATCATGAGTGAGTTGAGATACACTAATTAAATTCTTTGTCATGTTAGGAACATGAAGAACTCAAGGTAAAGAGATTATAGAGGTAGGATCAGTTTGTGTAAACATTTTACTGAGACCAACATTAGCAATAGGAAGCATCTTACCATTGCCTATTGCCACTTTATCATTGCTATAGGGAGTATGAAGAGAGAGATTATTCAAACTGGAGGTGATATGGTTTGTAGCGCCAAAGTCTACACACCATGAGTTATCACCAAGCTGATAGGTTGAAGGCTGATAGGATAAAGAAGAAAGTTGTGACTGATTGTCCAAAGGTTGGGTGGAGAAACCATAATGAGTCTCTAGTGCAAACCCTAAGTTTGTTAGGAAAGCTCCATTAGCCTCATGAGAAGCCATCAAAGCCTGAGATTGAGAATCACTTCCACCTCTACCAAAGGAATTTCTCTAAATTTTTTTGTCAAACCTATGGTAGCATCTGTTAATAAGATGTCTAGGTTTCCCACACAGTTGACTATAAACTCTTCTGCCATAAGATCGACCTCTGCCTCTACTTCCTCTAGAACTGTTTCCTCCGGAATTAACACCATTCCTACCAGGAAAACCTCCCTAACCAATGTCACCATTATTACCTTTATTTACTTATGAGGCAAAGTTGACATTCATAACAACATTATCAAAATTATGAACAGAAGACAGATTAGCTACATTTTTCGTAGCTAATCGTTGCTCGTTCATCAAAAGTAGATATTGAACCTTTTCTAGGTTTATATCATCCATTTGATATGTAATTAAACTGACCACAACATCATAATCCTCATCTAATCCATGCAAAATGGACATCAACAGGTCCTTATCATTTAAAGGTTCTCCAATTGCTGCTAGAGAATGACTTATAGTTTTGATCTTCAAGATATAATCATTCACAGACATATCATGTTTCTTAATAGATCTAAGTTGTTGATTCAACTAAAAAGATCTAACAACTGTTTGTTGAGAATAAAGACTTTCAAGAGTAGTCCATACCTCAGCTGTCAACTCACAATGTATTACCTGACCAAGAACCTCCTTGTCAATCGTCGAAAATAGCCATCCTAATAAGAGCTGAATAGATTTGATCCAATTTAGGAATTCTGGATTAACAACAGGCTCGTGATGCAGTCACCAATCAAAACCCAGCCCAAAGCTGACCCGACCACGCCGGAACAATATTTTAATACTTCTTAAGTTTTAGAATTCTACTGGATTTAGGATTCTACTTTATGTTATTTTAATACTTCTTAAGTTTTAGAATTTTACTTGATTTAGGATTCAATTTCATGTTTCTACTTGATTTAGGATTCTACTTCATGTTGAATTAGGATTTATTTCTATTAGGATTTTAGTTCGATTTTGTTTACAAATATTAGATAGATTTGGATTAGCCAAATACTATAAATATGCCTAGGATCTAGAGTTTGTAATCAAGTTTTTCTCAATCAAATTTCAGCAACCTATTTAGATTTTCTTAGCAAAACAATCTTGTTTTTGCGTCTTCTTGAAAGCCAAGCTTCGACCATTGAAGTTTGCTCTTTCAAGGGTTTATTTTGGTGTTTTTTTTTTACACACGCGCTACACGCTGCGTCACTCGTCATTCTCAGAAGAGATATATCTCGATGGAACATCTGTCTTGTTGATAAACGACAACAGATCAAAAGCCCTAATTGTGGCTAGGACTTGCGCCTTCCAATACAAATAGTTGCTCGAATCTAGTTTTGTAGGAACGAAACTAAGATTCTTAGCAATTGAAGAAAATTTAAACAAGGATGCAGAGGACAACAAAGAAGAAGATGAAGTTGAATCGCGAGAAGTCATGGACGCTAGTCAAGGCTTTGATACCACAAAACGGAAGGAGAAAAGTCGGAAAACTGAGAGAATTTCTGAGAAGTATTACTAAATGAATTCAACCTCAATAACAAACAAAACCTTAATCGCCTGTTACACATCTTATACATCAACATTTAAAAATAAACTTAATCCTCTATAGCTACAAATACAAACAAGTAGTACAACCAAGCAATAACAACATAAGAGATTACACAAGAGTATTGTATAGCAATAATAACTATACTATGTCAACACAATCTCTTCCACAAATTTGAGATAGGATGTTTTGTGCAGGATCTCACCTCTTTTCTTAGGGCAATTGGAATACCTAGATCATTTTCTTTTCCATCTTCCAATATGTTATGTGCCTCAACATCTCTTGCAGCCACATTTTTTGGAATTATCTCCGGATTAGATGATTTGGTTGGCGAAGGATCACGAGGCCTTTTGGAATAAACCATTAATGGTGGTTTATTTTGGACCTAATCATCTTCTTGAATTTTGGTGTTCTCTTTCTCTCCCCCTTGATGGTTTAGGGTTGGAGGAATAGAATCTGAATTGGATTTAGGACTGATGTGGGATGTTTTAGGATTAAGGACAGGGGTTGGTAAAGGAGCAATGAGTGGAATAGGAGATGAAGAATCAGGTATAGGCATAATTGTACTCCAAAAATCTTCTTTTTTGGAGGTATTTCCCTATAGAGGGTTGTCTTGAAAAAAAGGTTGATGCTCGATGAAAGGGACATCACAAGACACAATAAATTTTTGGTTAGTGGGGTTATAGCACTTGTATCCTTGTTGAGTAGGAGAGTATCCAACAAATATGCACTTGAGTGCTTTTGGGTCCAATTTGGATTGAGTAAGCTGGTTTTTGTGTACAAAAAAAGTACATCCAAAAACCTTAGGTGAAAGAGAATTTAAAACTTTGGTATGGTGAGGAAAGGATTCAAGAAAGACATTCAAGGGAGTTTTGAACTCCAGAATTTTTAAAGGGAGTCTATTGATGAGATAAGTTGCTGTAAGAACAATTTCTCCCTAATAAGCATTTAGAACTAATTGAGTAAACATTAGGGCTCTTGCTGTCTCAAGTAGATGTTGGTTCTTTCTGTCAACTACCCCATTTTGTTGGGCATTGTAGGGACATAAACTTTGGTGAATAATACCATGCTCATTTAGGTATTGATTGAATTCATTGGAGAAGTACTCTCGACCATCATTAGATCTCAATATATGAATAGGTGATTGAAGGACATTTTGGACCATTTGATGAAACCTTTTGAAAACAAGGTAGGTTTTAGATTTGTCTTTCATTAGGAACACCCAGCTAACACTTGTGTGGTCATCAATAAATCTAATGAACCATTGAGTGTTTGTTAGGTTGGGAGTCCTAGCTGGTCCCCAAATGTCGCTATGGACAAATGAAATGGTTTTGAAGGTTTATAGGCATGATTAGGATGAGAACTCTTGGTCTACTTTGCAAGAATACAATGTTCACAATAGAAATTCTGAATTTTATTACTAGAAAGAGAAGGATACAAAACCCTAAGATACTCAAAGCTAGGATGTCCTAATTGTTGATCCATAGCATTAATTCAGATTCTGAAACAGTAGCCAAAGAGGATTGAATAGATGACCTAAATTCGGTAGGATGGTAAAGTCTTGAAAGCTGATAAAGTCCTCCCTTCTCCTCAACATTGCCAATCATCTCCCTCGAGGATAGGTCCTGAAAAACACAGCGAGAATGAAAAAAAGTTACTGAGCAGTCCCTTTCTTTAGTTATTTTTCTTACTGATAGTAGGTTGCATCTCAATTCAAGTACATAAAGTACTGATTTTAAGGTTAGGCCTGCTATGTAAGTTGTTCCTCTTCCTTGGGCTAAGGAGGTTGTATCGTCAGCTATAAAAACAACAATTCCTTGATCACAAGGTTTATAATTGGATAAAATTTTAAGAGAACTTGTCATGTGATCTGATGCTCTAGTGTCTATGATCCAAAAGTTTGTAGAAAACTTTTGAGAAAGGAGAGAATGACTTGTATTACCTTGTTTTGCCAAGGACACCACTGGATTTTTGTCTACACTTTCAGCCTTATTCACCTTAGTTTGACTTAGTAATTGTTGTAGGGCCTCCAACTGATCAGCTGTTAAAGAAATAGTAGTTGAATTGCCTTTTTCAGCTTCTACCATGTATGTGGACTGACCTCCCTTTCGCTGATTTCTTGGCTTCCAATTTGCTGGCTTTCCATGGATTTTCCAGCTGGTTTCCCTAGTATGATAGGGTTTGTTGCAATGGTCACACCACTGTTTGTCTTTCTGTACCTTTCCTTTAGCTGTGATAGGAAGCTTTCCACGAGATATATTCAAGGCAGAGTTTTGAATATATACCTCATTGTTTGAATGTATTGATGTAGGCAACATCACTTTCTTCCTACTCTCTTCTCTTCTTACTTCAGCAAACACCTTTCTCATCGATGGGAAGGGCTCAATCCTAAGTAATCTGCCTCTTACTTCATCTAAATCAGAGTTCAGACCATGTAAGAAGTCAAAAACTTTTTCTTTCTCCACCATCTTGTCATACTTTCTTCCATCTGCTGGACACTTCCATGTAATCTTATAGAAAAGGTCTATCTCTTGGCATAATTCAGTTAAATTGTTATAATACTTAGTGACTGAGTTTGTACCTTGCCTTGTGGTTTAGGTGATAGATCGGATTTGAAAACTATGGGTTGTGTTTTCAAGGTCTGAGTAGATCTCTTGGACAGCCTTCCAGATGTCTCTAGCTGTCTTGTAGAATAAATATGTTCTTCCAATCTTAGGTTCCATGGAGTTGACTAACCATGCCATAACAATGGCATTCTCTGCCTCCCATACGCCATAAGTTGCTAACTCGGGGCTTGGCTTTGCAATATCTCCTGTAAGATAGCCTACTTTACCCTTCCCTCAAACTATCAGCGTAACTGATTGGGATCACTCTCGAAAGTTGGTTCCATTTAGCTTGTGTAGAGTGATTCGGAGTGAATGGCTATCAAGAGCTGTTGGAGTAATTGGAACCTGATTATTCTTCATTGAAAGAGGATTGGTGGTGGAAATCTCGCTTAGTGCTGGATTCTCAGCCATTGCATGAGCTTGAGAGTCCTATACAAAATAGAACACTAGCTATAGGGTGCCACGAACCGGGGCTCTAATACCATGAAGAGACTAGGTAGAAAAATTATGGAATCTCACCACCGTGTATAACTCATTGACCTGTGAGATATTTATACACAAAAGTCCTAAAAAATCTGCTAAAAGATCTCCTAACTATTCTCCTATTTTATAGGAGTAGATTACAGCACTTGCTATCTATTTTTCAGATTTAGATCAACAAGAATTAGGATAACTTGAGACTGAATTATCCTCACTCTTTCTTATCTGTTGGACTGAATTATCCAATTACCTTAACTGAAACCCCGAGCCTTTTGTTATTCCTTATCTTCTTCCAACAATGCAGAATACCTTTATACTTGTGGTTGTATGATGGCCAATTTTTTATGCTTTTCTGTGTATATTCTGAATAATGTTTGCTTGTCTTAAATGAACTCCTCCATTCACTTTTATGTACATATGTCAAAGGGAGATGATAATGGTAAGGGTATACAAAATGTGCTTGACCTTATACCCATATTAGGGACTTGATATTCTTTGATCTTAACAATATTGGAAAAGAAAACTTGACTTTTGATTATAAACACATTTTTCAGGTGACTTAGAGTGGCAAGACTAGACTTGGACTCAGATTGGGAGATGTCAGTGGACTCATTTTAGGGATATTTTATTTTCTGTTACTTCAGTTTTGTACATGTTGAGGATGTCAGTGTTTAGTGCTATGGTTTTATTTTTTCTATTGACTTTGCAAAATGTTCAATTGAAATAAAATGAATGGATTTTTAGGCTTCAGTTGATCTTTAAGTCATCAAATACCAGCATGAGCAAAAGACGAGTGTAGCGGAGATGAGGATGTTAAGATGGATGTGTGGACATACAAGAAAGGATAAAATTAGAAATGAAGTTATTCGTAATAAGGTAGGAGTAGTGCCAATCGAGGAGAAGATGAGAGAGACTAGACTAAGATGGTTTGGTCATGTGAGAAGGAGACTAAGAGACGCTCCTGTGAGGAGAGTTGATGAAATGGAACAATTAGTCACAAAAAGAGGTAGAGGTAGACCCAAGAAGACTTTGGGAGAGACATTAAAGTTCGATATGAAGTATATGGATCTAAATGAAGATATGACAAAAGATAGGAATACATGGAAGTCTAGAATTCATGTAGCCGACCCCACATAGTGGGATAAAGGCTGGATATGTTGTTGTTGTAGTTGATCTTTAAGTCAATGAAAAATTTTCAATTGATCTTTAACTATTGGCTTGAGAATTTTCAACTGATCTTCAATTTATTTGTATAGATTTGTATTGACAATATGACTTTCATAAGTCAATTGATATTATAGATTCTGTGCCACCTAAAGTTAGGACAAGGTGTAATTGATAGTGAACATTACCTTTCTTGAACAATAACCCTTTTCCTGGTGTCCCCTTTAGATATCTCAAAATATGATATGCTGCATCTAAATGTTGTTGAGTTGGTGAGTGCATAAACTGGCTCATGATGCTCACTGCATAGGCAATATCAGGACGAGTGAGAGAGAGATAAATGAGTCTTCCTACTAGCCTTTGATACCTTTCTTTATCAACTGCAGGATCATCATCTTTTACAAAATACTTCCAATTTCTTTCTAGAGGTGTATACCTTGGTTTGCAACCCAGCATACCTGTATCCTTAAGGAGATCTAAGGTGTACTTTCTTTGTGAAATCAGGATACCTTCCTTGCTTCTGGCCACTTCCATTCCCAAGAAATATTTCATAGTTCCAAGATCTTTAACTTCAAATTCCTCCTTTAACCTCCGTTTGAGTGCTGCAATTTCCTGAGTGTTGTCACCTGTAATAATGATATCATCTACATATACAATGAGAATGCACCTCTTTCCATTTGAACACTTAGTAAAGAGGGTATGATCTGCTTCTCCCTGAGTATACCCAAACCCGGTGAGTGTAGTGCTGAATTTCTTGAACCATGCCCTTGGAGATTGCTTTAGCCCATAGAGAGATTTCTGTAACTTACACACTTTGCCAATTTTCCCTTCTTCAAACCCAGGTGGAATCCTCATGTATACTTCTTCTTCTAATTCCCCATTGAGAAAAACATTTTTTATATCAAGCTGAAACAATTCCCAATCAAGATTTACAGTAATAGATAGTAATACTCTTATGGAATTTAATTTAGCTACAGGGGCAAATGTTTCTTCATAGTCTATTCCATAGGTTTGAGAGTATCCTTGGGCCACTAACCTTGCCTTATACCTGTCTATACTTCCATCTGATCTGTACTTGATAGTGAACACCCATTTGCAGCCTACAACCTTCTTATCTTTGGGAATTTCAACCAAATTCCATGTATGATTTTCAACCAGGGCTTTCATTTCTTCTTTAACAGCTTCCTTCCACTTTGGGTCTTTCAGGGCCTCATAAATATTTCGAGGTACCGTTACCTCATCAACAGTCGTGGTGAATGCCTTGAATTGTGAGGATAATTTGGAGTATGACATGTAATTTGAGATGGGGTACTTTACACATGACCTTACCCCTTTCCGGATAGCAATGGGAATATCTAGATCATTATGACTTGTGGCATTCCCCTCAATTGTTGGACCTTCCTCTAGTTCTAATGATTGGCTGAGTTGAGGATCAGGATCAAGATTTTTTGGTCTTCTTGAATAAACTTTTATGCCTTTTTCTTCTATGGACTTTTCTAGGCTGACTTCCCCTCCTGAATCAGTCACCATTGACTCAACTTGTTGATGGGCAGGCATACTGGAAGATTCAATGTTGGCTGATTCAATAGGAACAGATTTTTGGTGATGAGTGGCATCAAGATTAGAATTCTGATACAAATGAGGGAAGAGATGTGAGATTGTGGGATCCCAATGAGTTTCCTCTCTTTGTATCAAGTCACTGGAATAGTAGAACTCATTCTCAACAAATGTCACATCATAAGAAACAAAGAATTTTTGTGATAGGGGACAATAACATTTGTAGCCTTTTTGGGTAGGGGAATAACCAATGAATATGCATTTAAGGGCTTTTGGGTCAAGTTTGTGATGGCGAGGAGTGTTTTGATAGACATACACAGTGCAGCCAAAGACTTTGGGTGGAAGAGAGTTTATGATGTGGACATGAGGGTAGAAGGATATTAGATGATTCAAGGGGGTTTGGTAGTTTAGGACCTTGGATGGCAGCCTATTGATCAAATAAGAGGCTGTGAGGACCGCCTCTCCCCAATACCTATTTGGAGTAGAACTAGTGAACATTAGAGATCTAGCCATTTCAAGTAAATGACGATTTTTCCTTTCAGCTACCCCATTTTGTTGAGGAGTATAGGGGCAAGTGCTTTGATGAAAAATCCCATGAGTGGTAAGGTATTGGGTGAAGGGGTGAGAGAAATATTCCCGGCCATTATCAGTTCGAAGAATGCAAATGGAGGATTGAAACATGTTTTGAATCAGTTTATGGAAACCTTGAAAAATGGTATGGACTTCAGATTTTTCTTTCATAAGATACACCCAGCACACCCTTGTATGATCGTCGATGAAAGTGACAAACCATCGGGCACCAGTCAAGTTTGAAATTCTTGCTGGGCCCCAAATATCACTATGAATTAGGTAAAATGGTTTAGAAGGAGTATATGGATGAGATTGATAAGTGTTGTGTGTTTGCTTGGCAAGGATGCATTTATCACATTGAAGAACTAAACTCTCTTTATTGAAAAATAAATCAGGGTACAAACGTTTCAAATATGGAAAACTGGGGTGGCCAAGCCTTTTATGCCATAACAAGATATCAGAATTAGAAGTAACCGAAAACGAGAGACTATGAGTGGACTGATCAAGGGAAGCCTTATTTTCTGAAAGCCAATAGAGCCCATCCTTTTCCTCAGCACTGCCAATCATCTTCCCCGAGGACCGGTCCTGAAAAATACAATGAGAGGGTAGAAAGGTTACAATGCGGTCCATGTCTTGAGTAAGCTTGCTAACAGATAACAGGTTGCATTTCAAATTTGGAACATATAAAACTGTTTTCAGTTTTAAACCACCAATACTTATATCTCCTTCCCCCATAACAGCCGAGGTGTTTCCATCAGCTAATAACACTGTTAACTCCTTGTCCCTTGGCTGCCAATGAGACTGAAATTGCTGAAAAATTTCAGCTGATCCTGTCATATGGTTAGAAGCACCCGTATCTATAATCCAGCACTTTCTACTAGGTCTTCTAGAGGTTAGGGAGTATATTAGATTACCTCTTTGGACGGGGAATGTTGTAGCCGTAGTGGCTGTATTGTCGGTTTCTTTCCCAAGGTAAGTATCCTGCAATAATCTTTGCAGGAACAGCACTTGTTCAGTAGATAGGTTCAGCTGCATACCTTTCTCGAGTGGAGGTGTTGCAGCAACTGAAGTTGTGTAGGCTGACCTCTCTTTTTCTCTCTTACCCCTTGGCTTCCAATTTGCTGGTTTCCCATGTAGCTTCCAGCAGGTATCTTTGGTGTGAAAAGGCTTGTTGCAATGCTCACACCATGGTTTATCCCTTGAAAATTCTTCCCTTTTTGTTGCTGTTGGGCTCCTAGAAGAATCTTCCCTTTTTGTTGCTGTGAGGGCTGAGCTTGTATGAGAATCAGTGGCTGTGAGCATCACCCTTTTTCTGCTTTCTTCTCTTCTTATTTCTGCAAAGACCTCTCGGAGTGAAGGAAGGGGTTTCGTGCCAAGAAGCCGACCACGAACTTCATCAAGATCTGAATTGAGGCCGTGAAGAAAGTCGAAAACCCTTTCTTTTTCCAGCATTTTGCTGTATTTCAGACTGTCTGCTTTGCACTCCCAATTTGGATCATAAAATAGATCCATCTCCTGCCATAGTTCAAGCAATGTATTATAGTATTCGGTCACAGTAAAATTACCTTGTTTAGTGTTTCGAATAGCCGATCTAATCTCAAAACACTGAGCTGTGTTTTCGAGATCCGAATATATTTCTTGGACTGCATCCCACACTTCCTTAGCAGTCTTGTAAAAAAGGTAGGTTCGGCCAATCTTTTGCTCCATTGAATTGATTAGCCACGCCATGATGATGGAGTCCTCAGCCTCCCATCTTTGATAATCAGCAGCACCTTTGGATGGTGCTGTAACTTCTCCTGACAGATGTCCATACTTACCTTTGCCCTTGATTACCAAAGCAACTGATTGGAACCACTCACGGAAGTTCCTGCCATTTAATCGGTGCTGTGTAATCTGCAAGGTGTGGCTCTCGGTGGATAAGGAAGCGCCTGGAAGGATAGCTGTTCGTGGGTTGGAAGACTCGGCAGTTGTGTGGACTGCACTCTCCTTGTTCGAGTCACTCATGATTGCGGAAGTTTCAGACTTGGATTAACCAGGCTCTGATACCATGAACAAACCCTAAACAAACCCTGCAACTTCTAGAAGAACCGAGCTGGAAGAAAACAACTCAAAACTCAATTCTTTTATTCATGCGAGATTGCCTATTTATATATATTTTTCTCTATGTTGCTAACCCTATTGTACAAGAGATAGAGTTCTAACTAAACTAAAATTATTGTACAGATATACTTGAGTACATTATCTTTATTATTTTTCATATTATCTCTTATAATATCAGCTCCTATAATTTCTCCTATTATCTAGGAGCTCTTAATTTCAATCTCTTCAATCTTCTTTATCCTTATCTTCAGCTAGCTTCATGTGGCCGAGTCTCTTCCATAAGTTATCTTTATCATAAGTTAGCTTGTTATCTTATTTCCAACAGATAGTAATGATGGTGATGATTTTTACACTCAAGGCAACCCTTTATGTGTGGCTAAACTTCGCCATATAATTTGGCTGAACATGTGTATCTATTTAAATATTAGGTTGATAGTGAGCTTTAAACTAAATAGCTTTCCTTGCCCGCTTAGATATCATATTGAATTGTTAACTGTTATCTCATCTAAAAGTGTAAGCTTGTAGAGAGAGGAGTAATTATATATTTTATATTATTATTTTTACTCTCAACATCTTAAACCTCTTAAACCTTGTAGTTTGGCTTCACCCTCTTTGGCACTCATATTTATCTTTTACTTGCCAAAAGAAATAAAATATTTGAGTAATTACTGTCACTTGCTAATTCATTTATTGCTAGATCTAATTGCTCTTGTCAATTCCTTCATGTTGTATTGAGGATCTGATAGACATTGAATTATCTTCCTTGCACATGTATTTCATTCGATCACATTGTACATCAACCGTTCAGGTCTTGAAGCTGTTTTAGCCAATGGTACTGTGCTTGACCTGCTTGGGACACTAAGGAAGGATAATACTGGGTATGACTTGAAGCATTTGTTTATAGGTAAAAAGATGTTATAATTATTCATTTTATTTCGTTGGTTTGGCAAGTAATCTACGATTGGTTTTGTATCTGATTTCTAAACTTAATAAAAATGCATTGAAATGTTTTGTCCAGAGAACTTATTTATCCAATTTATTTGGACCAGGAAGTGAAGGATCCCTGGGAATCATAACTAAAATCTCCATAGTTACGCCTCCAAAACTGTCGTCAGTAAATCTTGCTTTTCTTGCTTGTACAGACTACGTCAGCTGCCAGGTAAAATCACTTCCGTTGCACTAACATAAATCTCCCACTAATTTCTACTTAGGAAAGCATATAATTTAGTTAATGCAAGGAGAGTTATCGCATATTAGAAATCTGATCCGGGTTGTCTTGGAGAACTTCATGATTGCGCCTGTCGGAGATCATATAGCAGATTGATTGAGGCAGATTTATGGGAGTTATCTTGGAAAGTTTAAGGGCTGTCAATCAAGCTGTTTTGTGGATTATTTCCTAATTTATAAATAGAAGATTAGGTGTACAGATTTGGTAGGTTCTGTAAATCACTTAGAGATTATCTCCATTAGAGGAAATTTCTAATTAAGAGTGTCCTATTGTAGATTGGCTAGTTTTCTGTATATATATATATATAGATCTGGACAGAATGAATAAGACATACATTCAGTTTTCTTCCCAATTCGTGACAACACCAAAACTTAAAGGGACCTGTTATACACAAAGAACATATTTCTGAACTTGACTTTCATAGATCTGTAACATATGGGCACAATAAAACAAAGTATATATTGGTAGCTGCAGGAACATAATGTGTTTTTGCATTACTGCAGTCAATCCTGAAGTTAATTTATTTATTTTGGTCATTGGCACTAGAATCTACTATTGGAAGCCAAAAGGAAGCTTGGGGAAATTCTATCTGCATTTGAATTTTTGGATAGCAGTGCAATGGATCTGGTAATTTTCTCTAGTGGATACAGATATTTTAAGTTGATAATCATTTATTTGTTTTCATTTCTATTCCACGGTGCTGCCAGGTACTGCTCTTTTTGTGCATTTAATGCTTTATTTACTTGTCATAAAAGAAAATCTTTCTTTTATGTGCTTTATAATATTAGGTATTCCCTGACTGTCATTGCCATTACCACAACTACCTCATAATCTTTCTCCAGTAAAGAGTAGTGTTTATAGTGGACGACTCCTAAATTGGTGTTGTATGTGGCGAGGAGCGTTTGAAATCTTGTAATTTGTACTTGCACTATTTTGCTTGTTTGTGAATATGGTTATTTTTAATGTTTGTTAATCTCATAATATTAGCAATATCATGGATATTGTATTGGTAATATTGGTCTTAAACATTGTCAATTTAATTTATTCACAATTTTAATATAATATTAATGTTACTGATAAATTGTTATAGTTAAAATTATAGTATTAAAATATCATGAATATTGTGTTGATAATATTAATTTCATAGAAATGACAATATAATTTTTAATATTATAATTAGTCATGTTTTCATGTTGTATAGGTTGGTGTCACAAAATTAACTATATATTGATTAATTTTGTTCACTATCATCTCATGAAACTTTTCCATATGAAGAGTGTTGGAACAACTCTATCTCATCATTCTCTCGCTAGAGAGTTGCTTTAGGAAGGGCATCCGGCATAAAATTTTGCCACATTATTCTTTTACATGGATTTGTATTGCCAATGTGACATTTAGAAGCCAATTGACATTATTAATGCTATGTCACCCACCCTAGCTTGGTTAGGATAAGGTGTAGTTGATGATGATGATGATTGATAGTGTGATATTGCATTATGTAACAATTGCCCATACTTTCTGCACAAGCATTTTAAACAAATTTTTTAGTTTTCAAGATAAGAAAATAGTGTTCTATATTCGGTAATATAACGTGTTTTTCAATTTCCTCCTTTTTATGGAAATTGAAAACAATAAATAAAGTGAAAAAATTAGAGATCGAAATGAGAAACTGTTTTCTGTAACTAAACAGGCTTGTTTCGTTGGATTATTTGTTTTTGTCATGCTTCTCTCACTCTCTTTGCAACTCTAATTGTTACCTTTTTTCTTGAGAGTTCTTTTTTTCTTGTAGTTTTTCTTTTTGGTTTCATTGGAGATGACACCATTTTGTGATTTCATAGTGTTTATCTTGCTAGTTATTGTTATTATTATTATTATTATTATTATTTATTTATTTATTATTTTTTTTTTTTTGGGGGGGGGGGGGCCAATACAATGGCAATGGCAAACAGGATTTAGACCTAACATTTTTTTATGGAAAGTAGCTACTTCAGACCTTAGAGTTTTGGTCCTTGACCACTTGCAATATTTTAATTGGATAGTTGGTGTGTTTTCTATGAACCTTTTTATCCTTTGGATTATGTTAGGTTTGGATTATGTTAGGTTGCCTGCTTCCTGTATCCTCTATTGCTATCTTTTCCAACCAGGAAGCATGAAGGCGCAGCAAGAAGATGACAGTGAGAGCGTGCAGAAATATCAGTTCCCATAGTATTATGATTGGCCCACTGCAAAAATATAATTCATCATGATTTAGTTAAAGTGAGAGTGTGCTATCTCAATTGACTTGGTTAAAGTGAAATATCATTCATGATCATTAATTGCACTTTATCCTAACTAAGTTAGGGTTAGTGACACGATATTCATAATTTCAGTTGACTTCTGAGTCACATTGACAATACAAATCCATGCAAAAGAACAATGTGGCAAAATTTTATGCTGGATGCCCTTCTTGACACAATCCTCTAGGGAGGGAATGATGAGATAGAGTTACAAAACCATCTTCATATAGAAAAGTTTCAAAGACAGTGAGGAATGAAGATAATTAAAGTGAAATATATATATAGACCGTCCTTATGGTCCTGATTGATTTTATAGAAGCAGATGGTAGGGTCTTAGACATGCTATATTAGGTTTTAAAGATTAATAGTTGATGTGTCGATGTGTCAAAATGATAGACTGTGAAGATCATAAAAGTAGCTCAGACAGAAACAAGTGAATCCTTTGCATGCATATTTGCCTTATGGATGAAGTGATTGGAAAGTTTAACAAATTGGAAATCCAGCTGGTCCCATATATGCACATAACTTTAGTTGAACTTTTAAGGTGAGAACAAATGCTAAAATGAATGTTAAAGAACCATGAAGGTATTCTTTAAAATTATAAGGCTTAAGGTTCATATGACTCATAATAAACTGAAACCTGATTTTGTTTAAAAAAGAAAAAGTATGGTTACTAAAGTATGGGAATGGGAATGGGAATTTTTTTATACCTATTTCTAAATTATTGCCTGCAGAATCAGTTTGATACTTTCAGGATTGCCTTTAGGATGGTTTATGGTTGACTTATTCTGATACAATCAATGGAGACTTCTATAGGACAAGTAAAAACCAATTCACAAACTCTAGTGATAGGTTGTAGGTACTGCTAGGATGGCCAGGCATCATGAAGAATACCTGGTTCAGGGGGTTAAGTCATATGTGGTGGTCTGTTATTCATTAGAAAGTATATGAAGGTGGAGTGGTGTAGAACTCAAACTCATGAGGTTGTTGTTTGCTTATGTTTAACAGAGAGTTCAAGGTAAATGTTGTGCAAGTGAAACTTATACAGCAGTCCAGACTCCAAAGCATGTCTGGTTTGAACACTTAATGCGACGCCCGGAACTTAAACCGAGAATCAAACTTTCAAAAACTTAAATAAAATTTCAAAACATGTTTTGTAGAATTCATTTAAAATCTAGAGTTTATTATTGAAAAAAAAACTTTATTTCAACAGAAAGAAGGAAAGAAAAAAAAAAAAACTTGGATTGATTTATCTAAAAGACATCATAAAAAAAACTGAAATTAAATTCTTGAAATCCCTTTAAAATGCCACCACACGCCACATCCATGCTCCAATCTCCTTATTCATAGCCACCTAAAAGGGGGGGGGGGGTGAGATAAATCTCAATAAGCACAAATGAACTATTAATCGTATTTAAACATGGGATAACTTGAACTTGCAGCATGAGAAGACACGATAGATTCTACCAACTTGTGGGGGTAAGAACCTTCGTGTGTAGCTACTAAAATCCGGTCCCAAAACTTGCTTGTAATCATGACATGAGGGACCATGAAACTTGATTTCATGAATTTATTTAAACACGAAGATAGTTCATAATGCACTTACCTTCAACTTGATTGGAATAAAACCTTCACACCTTGTTGTCTTGCTTGTAGTAAGAAAGGAATAAGGGAGTAACAAAGAAAAGAGAGGAAGGGGGTCGGCCAACTAAGGAGAGGGGAAGTGAAGAATTGTGAAGGGGGAAAGCCATATTTATAGTCAAGAATTCTATTTGATAAGGATCCCAATCAAATATCCTCTTTTCCATAAGGTGAATTCAAATCTTACCTTATCTCTTATCAATTAGAAATATTTAAATCATATCATATCATATCTAGAGAAATCAATTCATTCATATCTCCTCTTTTCCATAAGATAAAACTCAAATCTTACCTTATCTTTTATCAATTAGAAATATTTAAATCATATCATATCATATCTAGAGAAATCAATTTGTTCATATCTTCTCTTTTCCATAAGATAAATTCAAATATTACCTTATCTCTTATCAATTAGAAAGATTTAAATCATATCATATCATATCTAGAGAAATCAATTTATTCATATCCATAAAATCAAAGAATCTAACCTTATCTCTTATCAATTAGAAAGATTTAAATCATATCATATCATATCTAGAGAAATCAATTTGTTCATATCTATAAAATCAAATAATCTTACCTTATCTCTTATCAATTAGAAAGATTTAAATCGTATCATATCATATCTAGAGAAATCAATTTATTCATGTCCATAAAATCAATGAATCCTCAAGAATATTCTAGAAATTCGTGTCATGGTAGGGCTAGAATCTGGACTATCTAAACTTTTCATTTTGGTCCCCAAATTATGGAAAAAATGATGTTTTGGTCCCTAAACTATTACAACTCTTTTTTTTTTTTTTTCCCCTAAAATTATGTTTAATGGTCACTAACGATGGTTTCGGGTGTTACACTTAAAGGGTTAGCTTAGCATGGTCAATCCTCATGATTATTTGAACAAAGCCATAAATAATTGAAAAGATTTTATAGGAAAAGAGTGGCTACCATAACTTTATAGGAAAAGATTTTATAGGAACAAAGCCATAACTTTTACCTTGCGAAAAGTGCTTGCTAATCTACCATGTAGCCAGACTGGTCCAGATCCTGTGATGGTTCTGGATATGATTTCTAGATGTGAAAGTTCTACACATCTCCTGAAATGATATTACTTCTTTTAAAGAAGTTAGCATATGCTCTTTCATTTTTTGTTTCTAAAGTATTAGCACTGTTATATGGTAACAGGTCCTTAATCACTTGGAAGGTACTAGAAATCCATTACCACCTTCAATCCACAACTTCTATGTTCTCATTGAGACAACAGGCAGTGATGAATCTTATGACAGGTAAGCTACTTGATTGTTTATCCACTAAAATTAATTCTTCCTTTCTTTTTCTGAATTTAGTTGTCATCTTAAATAGTTATCAGCTTTATGGTTTTGTCAAGTTGGCTTTTTGCGTGGTCATGAATTGAGATAGGTTTCTTGCATTCCCCTTTCTTTTTATTGTTCAAGTCATCAAGTAATGGAGGAATAGAAAAATGACTTGAGTTAATTGACCATGCACAATGACCCCAATGCTTGAGTTTATTTTGAAACAGTGTTCTTGTACTGCACTCGGTGAATATGAGCTGAATCTAGGATGTCATGAGTGGTATTACCTTGTTCAATTACTCTAGGATGTCATGAGTGGAGTTACTGGCCATTGTCCACAATTAATTTCTCTCTTATGAACGACCAGAGGATCAGTTTTCACGTGGCAAAGATTGAATCAATTCTCTTCTAAGATAAAAAATTACCAAAAAACAGTGGAGTCAGAAAAACAATACCAAGCCGGAATTTTTTGGCAATCATTGTGAGTGAATACTTTGTATTTTGGCAAAGTTGCTGATCTCTTTACTTGTTTCCTTATATGTATGTTATTGTTTGGTTTTGTTATAAAGGAACTTTTTTGAAAATCTTCTTTTTTTGCCAAGTGTGAATCTTCTTTTTGTCTGGTTGATTTTATAGATTGTTACATTCTTGTTGAGCTTTTCTGATTATGTTCCTGTTAAGTTTCTGTATGGCTAAGGCTCTTATAGTGATGTGTGAACATTTTTTATTAAATGGAAAATAAAATATAAAGGATTGCTTACTATTTAAGTTTAAAAATCTTTGGAAATTGTCTTGGGCACAAGCTAAGAACTATTCAAATTTGAAAACTTAAAAGAAAGTTTGTTGCAGACCCCACCTAGTGGGATTAGAGCTTGATATGTTGTAAATTGTGAAAGTTTTGCTTAGATTTTTTGGTTATTTTTAGTAGGGACATATTTAGTTGTTATGTGCAATAAAGATGAGTGATAGGAATCTGACGTGCCAGCAGATGTAATGGGGTTAGAAATGATCAGCAGCAGAATTTTTTGACACACAGTATTACTTTGCTTGATGGAATAGTCCCCAGCTTCGAATCACTCAAGCACACTCAAATTCACAACTGAAACACTCCCTGAATCAGTCACTTGAAAGACACACAAGATTTGCGATAAATCAGAAAACAGATCAACAACTAAACCATCAAGAACACCAAGAATTTTATCCTGATTCGGTCTTTTGCAAGACCTACATCCAGACTGCCCTAGACTCTTTTATCTTCACTATCTTGAATGAACTTTGAAAGGATTACATGCACTAACCAAATCCTCCAGCCTTATACACAGACTGCCGAGAGATTTCCCTACCCAAATTACAAAGATATACCCTCTAAGTATTCAAGTATAAAACCAGCACATACTCCTCTCTTCCTTACTACCCAAGACAGAATAAAAGATGACCCCTATAGCTAAAACCCGACCTCTATTTATACAACATAGAGGCGGTAACAGAAAGCTATTAAATATATCGTTAGTTACAACTAACTAACTGATTTAACAAAAACTGCTAACTAACATTCTAGGAACAAACCTTCTAGAATAAAATACCAAGTGATATAACAAATGCTAATAGAAAGAAAACAACTCTCTCGAGATATACAAGCTAATCTAGTACAAGTGATTTACAACAAATTCTCCACCCACTTGATTTGATTTGCTTCCTCACGAGATCTCCTCCTGCTACCTGAATCTTCACATGTTGCTTTGATTCTGCTGCCAATCTGACGGAATCAATTTTAAAATATTCAAGCAATGCTTTAATTTTGAAACTGGAACAGCCTTTGTGAAAATATCCACTGCATTTTCCTCACCTGAAACTTTGGTTAGAATAACAGTTTTATTTTCAATAACTTGTCTGATAAAATGATATCTTATGTCTATATGCTTTGATCTTTCATGATGTGCTTGGTTTTTAACTAAGTGGATTGCACTTTGACTATCACACATCAGTGTAGTCTTTACATCTACACCTAGTATCTCTCCTACTAGTTCTTTTAGCCACAAAGCCTCTTTAAATGCATCCGAAAGGGCTATATATTCTGCTTCGGTAGTTGATAATGCTACCACATGTTGGAGACTTGATTTCCAACTGATAGTAGAGTTCCATAACCTAAACACATAGCCTGTTGTGGACCTTCTTTTATCGATGTCTGCAGCATAATCTGCATCTACATATCTTAGGATTATAGGATGATCTTCTAGACTTTCACCACTATAGGACAAAGCATGATTAATTGATCCTCTAAGATATCTACACATCCATTTTACAGCTAACCAGTGGGGCTTTCCTGGATTAGCCATAAATCGACTTATAACGCTCATTCCGTGAGCCAAGTCGGGTCTTGTGCAAACCATTCCATACATTAAGCTGCCTACAGCACTTGAATATGGGATATTGGCCATCTCCTTCCTATTCTCATCATCCTTTGGGGACTGTTCTGATGACAGTTTGAAATGAGATGCAAAAGGCACTTTAACAGCCTTTGCAGTTGACATTCCAAATCTTGATAACAGTTTTGCTAAGTATGTTCTTTGAGATAGATAAATTTTTCCATGTTGTTTATCCCTAGAAATTTCCATCCCTAGAATTTTCTTTGCTTCACCTAATTCCTTCATCTCAAATTCAGCTTTCAGCCTTTGCTTGAGAAGCTGGATTTCTTTAGTGGATTGACTTGCAATAAGCATGTCATCCACATATAGTAATAGATAGATAGAAATACTAGGTGAGACATGTTTAAAATATATGCAACAATCATAGGAACTCCTTAGATAACCTTGATTTATCATAACCGAATCAAATTTTCGGTACGATTGTCTTGGGGACTGTTTAAGTCCATACAATGACTTTCTAAGGAGACACACTTTCTCCACCTCTCCCTTAGCTTCAAACCCCTTAGGTTGGTCCATGAAAATTCTCTCTTCAAGGTCTCCATGAAGGAAGGCAGTCGTAACATCCAACTGCTCTAAATGAAGATTCAATTTAGCTATGATGGCCAGCAAAATTCTTATAGAAGAGTGCCTTACTACAGGAGAAAAAATTTCATTAAAGTCTATTCCTGGGACTTGGGTAAAACCTCTAGCAACTAGCCTAGCTTTGAACCTTGGCTTAGGATTATCTCCAGCCCCTTATTTGATTTTAAACAGCCATTTGCAGCCAACTACTCGCTGCCCTTTAGGCCTCTCCACCAGCTTCCAAGTCTAGTTTTTCTTAAGGGAATTTATCTCAAACTGCATAGCTTCTATCCACTTATCAGCATCCTTAGAAGACACTGCTTGCTCATATGACAAAGGTTCTTCACTAGCTATTTCAGATGCACTAATTAGGGCATAGGCTACTAAATCTGAGTAGCCGTATCTTTGAGGTGGCTTACGGGCTCTAGGCTGCTGGTCCCTAGCCACACTATATCTATCCCTATTAGGTTGATCTTCTATGCTAGAGTCTACCTCACTGTCATCTTCATCTCCTTCAAATTGAGATGATTCATGGTTATGGTTATCTTCAGGATCTGGATTAGAGCTAGGATTTGAGGAATCAAACTCAACTTCTGAGACATTTTGAGGCAAACTTGGAGAGTTTTCTGAGAGCTCTACTGGAACTGAAACTCTATTTTGACTCTTATCTTGATGAGTTTTATCTTCATTTTCATTCATAACAGAATTCTCATCAAATGTTACATCCCTAGTTATTATAATCCTTTGACCTTCAGATTCCAAATTCCATAGTTTATAACCTTTTACTCCAGATGGATATCCTATAAACAAGCATTTCTTGGCCCTAGGCTGAAATTTTCTTTGCTTTACATGTGCATAGGCAAGGCATCCGAACACTCTAAGGTGGTCAAGGTTTGGCTTATGGCCTGACCATCTTTCATAAGGGGTTAAGAAATTTATAGTTGTAGATGGGGATCTATTTATAACATGGGCTGCTGTTGATACAGCTTCTCCCCAAAATTCTTTAGACAATTTTGCATAGTTTAGCATGCATCTAACCCTCTCTAAGAGGGTTTTATTCATCCTTTCTGCAACACCATTTGCCTAGGATTACCGGGTGCAGTTAGGTGTCTAATAATCCCCCCTTCCTTGCACATTTGATTGAAGTCCTTATTACAAAATTCTAACCCGTTATCAGTTCTTATAACTTTGATTTTCTTGCCTTTTTGGTTTTCCACCATAGCCTTCCATGCCCTAAATGTTTCAAATGTATTATCTTTTGACTTTAGGACATATACCCATAACATCTTAGAAAAATCATCTATTATTGATAGGAAAAATCTTGAGCCACCATGGGATTCAGTTTGAGCTGGACCCCATAAATCTGAGTGGATATAGTCTGGGGGTTCTTTTGATGAATGTATGGCATTTTTACTGAATTTTATTTTTGCTGCTTTACCATATATACAAGATTCACACTTGCCTATACCTATGGTTTGTCCTAAATCCAATATACCTTGCTTTGAAAGCTCTTTAAGGCCCTGCTCACTGATATGAGCCATCCGTAAATGCCATAGAGATTCCTTAGATTTGGCTATAGGACTTATGGCTGCGGTTTCCCCACATACTGTGGTAGCCTGCAAAAAATAAATTCCATTTCTCAGCTCTGCCTTCATACATACCAAGGACCCTTTAGTTATTTTAACTACTCCTTCTTCACCTTTAAACTTTAAGCCATTTCTATCCAACTCCCCAAGAGAAACCAAGTTTCTCTTTAATTCTGGAATATATCTAACGGCTATGAGGGTTTTAAGAGAGCCATCATGCAGCTTTAGCCTAATGTCTCCTATCCCTTTTACCTCACATTCATGGTCATTACCTAGTAAGACCTTACCTCCATTAAAGTTCTTAAAGTTTTGCAGCCAGTGACGTTTAGGAGTCATGTGAAAAGAGCAGTCAAAATCTAATACCCATTCTTAGCTTTCAGCATTTTCACTTACAACTAAAGCTTCAGAGCTGTCATAGCCATTATCACAAAAGTTTACCCCTTCTCCTGAACTCTCCTTCTCAGCTAAATCCTTTTTCCTTTTAGGACACAACCTCTTAATATGGCCTTCTTGCTGACAGTAGTAACATTTGATTGGGCCTTTTCCATTCCTAGATTTAGACCTTGACTTTCCCTTATTTTTATGATCCTTTTTAGTGCTTCTTGATCTTACTGTTAAGGCCTCACTAGAGTTAGGTTTACTGTCCATCCTAATTCTTAATTCTTTAGAGTTTAGAGCCTCTATAACATCTTCTAAAGAAAGTTTCTCTCTACCGTGTTGAAGGATATCCACAAAGTTTTCATAGGTCTTTGGTAATGAATATAGAAGAACTAGGGCCCTATCTTCGTCATCATATTTCACATCTATGTTTTCTAAATCTAAACATAGTTTGTTAAAGTCATCTAAATGCTCCTGCAATTTTTGATTGTCATGCATTTTAAGATTAAAAAACCTGGCTTTTAGGAATAACCGACTGGATAGAGTCTTCTTGAGGTAGAGATCTTCCAGCCTTTTCTAGATTTCCGCCGCCGACTTTAACTTCGATACCTCCCTTAAAACTGTCTCCAAGACTCAGAATCAGAAGGCTGTATGCCTTTTTCTTGATCTCCACCTGAGCCTCCTTCTGTGCGTAGTTAGAACTGGTGTCACGCTTTCAATTGATGTCTAGTTTACCTCTGATTCCAGCGCCCCTTCTAAGCCGTGACTGCAGAGGAAAGCTTCCATCTTGATCCTCCATAGGCCGAAGTCGTTGGTCCCATCGAATTTGTCAATGTCGTATCTTGCTGCAGTTGGTGCCATCGAGTTTTGAGTCTCTGATTCTCCCTCCTGAGGTTTCTTGATGAATCTTGAATGTCACTGAGATTGAAGGCTCTGATACCAAGTTGATGGAATAGTCCCCAGCTTCGAATCACTCAAACACACTCAAATTCACAACCGAAACACTCCCTGAATCACTCACTTGAAAGACACACAAGATTTGCGATAAATCAGAAAATAGATCAACAACTAAACCATCAAGAACACCAAGAATTTTATCCTGATTCGGTCTTTTGCAAGACCTGCATCCAGACTGCCCTAGGCTCTTTTATCTTCACTATCTTGAATGAACTTTGAAAGGATTACATGCACTAACCAAATCCTCCAGCCTTATACACAGACTGCCGAGAGATTTCCCTACCCAAATTACAAAGATATACCCTCTAAGTATTCAAGTATAAAACCAGCGCATACTCCTCTCTTCCTTACTACCCAAGACAGAATAAAAGATGACCCCTATAGCTAACACCCGACCTCTATTTATACAACATAGAGGCGGTAACAGAAAGATATTAAATATATCGTTAGTTACAACTAACTAACTGATTTAACAAAAACTGCTAACTAACATTCTAGAAACAAACCTTCTAGAATAAAATACCAAGTGATATAACAAATGCTAACAGAAAGAAAACAACTCTCTCGAGATATACAAGCTAATCTAATACAAGTGATTTACAACATTGCTAAGCAGCAGAATAGTTTTATGATCTTCCTATATTGATCAAATCAAAAAATTCTTGTTTTGAAAAATTTCTATCCTGTTGGTTATAGCTACACTTGGTGGGATTAAGTTTTTTTTTTTAATTATAATTACGTTGGAATCGGAGGAAGCCCCGACATCTAAAGCCTTCGGCAGCGGCCGTCACCTTCCCCCCTATAACCAGTGGAGCCAACCCAACTGGACAGTCAGGCCGGGCTGGCTAAATTCGGGTCAAAGACCCATGCCCGTGGCCTCTCGTGTAGCGCAACGATACAATGCCTCACTGTCTAGGGATCGAACATGCGACCTGGCAGTACCCAACACCCAAATCCCATGCAGATGACTGCTCGAGCTACCCCGTGGGGTTAGGGATTAAGGTTTAGTGGTGTTGTTTTGTTGGTTTATTAAGAAAAGAAATATTTAAGAGCTCAAAATGCTTTGGTCCTAGTTTATATGAGGATGTAGGACCTGTGGGCCATCCTAAACCAAGATATTGTCCTGGTCAGGCTTGGCCCTGAACAGGGGTAATCAGTGCGATTGCCTCGGGCCCATTATTCAGGGGGGCCCAAAATATTTTCGATAAGTATTATATTATATTATTATAATTATTAATTGATTTAATATTTTTTTTAAAAAAAAGACCCTGTTCCATGAAGAAGAACGCCCAGCAATGCTAGGCAAACTTCAAGTCCACCTTCAGTGGACTTGAAGGCGGACTTCAAGCACTAAGCGGACCTGAAGTCCGCCTTCAGCGGACTTGAAGGCGGACTTCAATGCTGGGCGGACTCTTCAACTCCGCTGATCTAAGATTCTAAGCTGATTCTTCCGCTTAGTGCTGGGCGGACTCTTCATTCTTCAAGTCCGTTGATCTAAGATTCTAAGCTGATCCTTGTGAACTTTCTGTGGAGGGGGATTTCTCAAAGGGGGTTTCTCAAATTCCAGGTTATGTTGTACTTTGTTTATTCTTTGAAGTATTAAAATTGCATTGACTTTCCTTGTATTGTTTCTGTTTTCAAGTAACAATGCTTAGTAAGAAACACCCATCTGGAAGTCAAAAAAAAAAAAAAAAAAAGACAGAGAGAAGAATTAACTCAATCTCAAAAGGGTGCTCTGGATAAATTTTTTCAAAACAAAACAAATAGTTCACTTGATAACTCGACTAAAGATTTAGTCAATAAATCTAAGCAGCAAAATCATGTTGAAGAATTTGTAGGAATTGATAATGATTTAGCAAAATCATGTTGAAGAATTTATTTTGCTGGATGAAAAAGAACTTATTGAATTGTTATAAGTATTTATCTTGTTTATATATTGTAGTCTTTTATTCTAAATTTTAATATATTGAAGTTTGAATCGATACAATTTATTTGGCTTGAATGTTAAATTTTTAGTTAATTTGGACAAGTTAGATCTTGGTTGAAAAATAAGAGTGAATTCATCACCAAGTTTAAATATATATATATGGGGGCCTAATTTTTACTTTTGCTCTGGGCCCTAAAAAATTCAGGACCGGCACTGGTCCTGGTTGGGTGTTTTTCATCTATAACATCTTCATGGGATTCTTTTCCCTATCCTCTACCTTTCTGTTATGAAATTCTCATAAGAAAAATTCTATGAGAATTATTAGATTACAAATAATTAAACAATGAAACCCATACTCATTCCCTCTTTAAGGGTGAAAGCAACATTGAATGTAGTCGTCATCTTCAGGATGCATGGTTGATTAGATGAAATAACAGAGTAGCAATAGAAATTTTCTCATAAGAAAAATTCTTAAAAGTAACACCAACCCTGTTTCCCTTTTGTGCAACTGTTTTTGCTGTAAGGCTTCAGAGTGGAAGTAAACTGGAAGAAGAATAGCAGATTTGCATGACAGATTAGCAAGAGGGCCATGCTGCAATGGTGATTCTTGTTGAGATACCTGTATTTCCTTTTTCTTTCTTTGTCACGACTTTTAGACATTAATATTATACCTCTTTAACTTTTGGGCCTTCCTTGCAGACCCCCACGTCTTGGAGGGTAGGGGAGAATTCAGATAGAAAATGCTGAGTTCCTCCTGACTTAGTTTCTGATATGTGTCCTGGGAAATTCAAGTTCTTGCTCTATTTCATCTCTTCCCTTGTACATGCATATAAGCCTGTGGATTAGTCTCTGTAAAAGTTCCAGATAATATCATGGACAATTTTTAACTCCAACCTTCACTTCTGCCTTGCTCACTTATTGAAGAGGGTAATACATATCAAAATTCTTTTGATTTTTATGGAAGTAGAATACTGACTCAGGTGCGGGCATATGAAGTTTATAACTCTGTGTTAAGTTGTAGCATTGGTTGTTCTGGAAGTGGTTGTGTAATTTTTCACTTGTTTTGGTATTTGGTATAAATCTTCCCTAATCACACTTAATATTCATTCTTGACCTCTAGTATGTGTGTTTTTGTTTTTAAAATGTAAATTTTACTAGCTATCTTAAGTTTATAACCTATTGCTAAATGATGAAGTTTTTAACTTGAGAATGCGAATTCAAAGGCCATGTTTAATCTGCCTCCCAACTCCTGTACTAATTCCATGCATCTTTATGCACTGGTTAGTCAATAAATTCCAAATCATCATACACCTAGACAGAAGCCATTTACTTTTCAACTTTAAGTTCCTTAAGCCTGATTCAAGTTTCACTGTGGTTTATGATTTGCAATTATTTCAGCTGCGATAGCATCATTATTTTGTGATGAGTAACTTTAACTTTGCTCATGACCTTTCATCTGATTAGGATGAATTTCTGTTGTTTGGAATTTCATATCATGAATACTGGGACTGATGTTATATTGTTTGGATTAAAAAATTTATATTCATGCCTCCAGAGAGAAACTTGAAGCCTTCCTACTTCGTTCAATGGAAGGTGGTTTGGTATCTGATGGTGTTCTGGCCCAAGACATAAATCAAGCATTATCCTTCTGGCATATCCGTGAGGTTCCTCTACTTCACATGAATGTCTATATTTTCAATGCTTTTTTTTTTTTTTTTTTGTCACTGTTGGGAGTGTCTGACCTGTTGAAAATACCTTAAGAGTCATATCTTGATGATTAGAGTTAAGTATTCATGCAAAATTGCTTCACTACCCATTTGGATTCACATCTGTTATAAGTTATTTCTCATCTTCCTTTTCTTTCTTTCGGTAAGTGGAAACTTTATTTAGAAAAGAAAAAGATATACAATGAGATTCACCATGCATCTCCCAAGGGAAGACATAAAGACTTAATGGAACCAGTCAAAAGCTCCTCCTTGAGTGGTTACCCCAACAGCCTACCATTTCAAGTTGTTATGCACAAGAACATCATAACTGAAAGAACAATAACCTCTCATGAATTGAGAGGAATAGACAAAAAGAAAAACATTGTACTAGAGAATTATATAAGTAACTTTCTCTCAACAATCCTGGGCCATAGGTGTAAACTAAACTTCAACCAAATCCACCTTGTTCATGTTTCTTGGACCTAGTAGGGATGCTTCTTGCTTCTAGCTAGCCACTATTACATTCTGAATCTTCACCTCAAATTGTCTTATTGTTTTCCTTAGCTTCCTTAAAAGAAGTTCCCCTTTCATTCACCTTCAAGTTTCAGGTTCTTGCTAGATGCATTCTGTTGAGAATCCCACATCGCCTCCACAAGGGAGACCTGAGCTATATATAAGGAGGAGGATCCCTCCACTTGTTAAGCTAACTTTTCAGGTTGGAGTTCTACCTCTGACTTCTCACATGGTATCAGAGCCAACCCTTGGCTGTCGTGGTCATGGACCAGTACCCTGCCCGATCACCTGGGCATGTATTAGTTACTGGAGAAGTTTCGGCGTGGGGGGGAGTGTTGAGAATCCCACATCGCCTCCACAAGGGAGACCTGGGCTATATATAAGGAGGAGGATTCCTCCACTTGTTAAGCTAGCTTTTCAGGTTGGAGTTCTACCTCTGACTTCTCACACATTCCTACCAAACATGTCTTTGCCTCCTTGGCATTAGCCCTTGTGGAAGTTAATACCAATGCCCTCCTGGCCCATGATTTAATCACTTCCTTCTTGGGAACAGGAAGGTATCTAGAATATATTTGTCAAGGGTGTAAAGGAGGCACTAGCAACATCTCATTCCAATTCTTTGACATTAACCTTCACAAGATCTCTCACCTCTTGTTGGATAACCATGGAGTCATAATTTTGCAATTAGAACTTAACTTCTTCTCTATTTCATGCTCTCATTTGTTGCATCTTCTTTCTAACCTTTATGCTGGACACCAGTCATGACTTGATAATGACTTCTTCTCTATGTTGTGCTTTCATATGCTATATTTCTCTCTCCTTTGGTTAAACATATCATAACTTAGTGATTAGAGTGTAAATATTTATACAACTTGACCTTCTCTATCCTGCCAACCCCATATAGTGGGATTAAGGCTTGATATATTGTTATATATTAACCTTCTCTATGCTGTGGTCTTACCCAGTATAATATTCTTTGACCCTTTGTACCGAGAAAGGATTAATCTTGTGAGCAGTCAGAGGTAGAACTCCAACCTAAAAAGCCAGCTTAACAGGTGGAGGGATCCTCCTCCTTATATATAGCCTAGGTCTCCCTTGCTGAGGCGATGTGGGATTCTCACACTCCCCCCCATGCCGAAGTTTCTCTAGTAACTGATACATGCCCAGGTGATCGGGAAGGGTACTGGTTCATGACCACGACCGAGGGTAGTCCCCCAGCCAAGGGTTGGCTCTGATACCATGTGAGCAGTCAGAGGTAGAACTCCAACCTGAAAAGTCAGCTTAACAGGTGGAGGGATCATCTTTCTTATATATAACCCAGGTCTCCCTTGTTGAGGCAATGTGGGATTCTCACACTCCCCACCCCCCCTGCCGAATCTTCTTCAATAATTGATACATGTCCAAGTGATCGGGCAGGGTACTGGAATTTGCATGGATCAAAGGGTTTGGGTTTGGGTACAGTACTGGAATTTGCATGTGATGGAATCATCGAATAATAATCAAGAATCCATCATGGTTCGTGAGGAACATGGATTTGGGAGGAGCAATGATCAGAACCACTTACTCAGCAATCCACCTAATGCTTCTTCTTCTTCTGTGTTAGTCCACAACAACTGCCATCCCATGACGATCAAGCTCTCTTTGCAGGGACGCGAAGTTATCGTCTCTTCAGACGACAAGCCTCCACTGGGTTTGACCCTCACCAAAACGCCATATTTTCTGAACTTGCTGGGGACACAGCGATCCCAAGCGAGTAGCCGAAGATCAGCTTCTTCTTTTCCTCCTGCTTCTATTTCTTCTTCTGAGACGCATCACAATAATCCCATCATCCTCCAAAGATTTCAAGCACAGACGACGATCCTGATCCTTGGAGAAGGCGGTCCGATGAGGGCGGGGAGTGGCACAGAGGCGCGAGGTCCTGAACAAGGAGCGGCTCCTGGCAGACTTCTAGGATGACAGCCCCCCAAAAGGGGAGAAGATCTGGGACCAGTTGTAAGGTCGCATGACGAGGACGTCATGTGTTCAAGGGGGGAGAATGTAATATCCCGAGAGCCCAAGGTCAGGTCCAAGAAAGGATTTTAGAGAAGCTAGTATATATATCAAGGATAGTAAGGAAAGAAACAACACCAACTGGATACCTTTTGGGTTGAATGTGGATAAAGAACTCTCGAGTTAAGCATGCTTGAGCTAGGGTAGCTCAAGGATGGGTGACCCCTGCGAAGTTCGCGTAGGCCCATCAGGGTAACTTGATCTAGTCCTTCCTATCACTCAATGCGGGATGTTACAGGTGGTATCAGAGTCAACCCTTGGCTGGGGGACTACCCTCGATTGTGGTCATGGACCAGTACCCTGCTCGATCACCTGGGCATGTATCAGTTACTGGAGAAGTTTCGGCATGGGGGGGAGTGTGAGAATCCCACATTGCCTCAACAAGGGAGACCTAGGCTATACATAAGGAGGAGGATCCCTCCACCTGTTAAGTTAGCTTTTCAGGTTAGAGTTTTACCTCTGACTTCTCACAAATCCCTTTAAATTAAATCAATAGATTTTTTTATTAGTTTGGTTTCTAAAACATAGTTCATAAATCTTTCAGTGAATTGTGTAAGAATGGAAAAAATTCTTCCTTGCTTTTACACTGTTGCCAGGCTAAGAATCTCTTTTACCATTGGTCATTATCTGTATTCTCACCACTACAGCCCTTTCCCTTCTCCATTTGGTTACTTCTTACTAATCATCTCCCTTTATTGGATGTTACTTTCATGTCCTGTTGGTTGAAGATATTGGATTTTTTTTGTTTTTTTCAGAAACACAAAGTTCCTGCAGCTTTAGCTATTGCCCATGAAGGGATTTGGCCTCTAAATTAATGCACCATTTGTAGGTACTTGCCCTGGTAAATTAAATGAGCTAGTTTAGGTTAACCCTATAATTTGTATTGGTATTGAATGATGAGGATCTCTGGTAGCAACCTTGTTAATGTAAAACAGGACCAAATTCAAAATAGGACAAACAGTTTTTGAAGTGAATGAAATGTGAAGCTGGTTACTGTATTGTGTTGTATAAAATCCCCTACAGTAGCAGCTTTTCTACTTCAAATAGCAATTGGTCCTTGGAAATGGGTAAAGACTGCTTTTAGGTTGTTTTATTTCTCTAAATGGCTATTTTCTTAGAACATGATACTGATCAATGACTGTTATGTCGCATTTCCATGTACTGGTTGGTTTCACAATATCAAGAGTGATTGAACACAACCATAACAATTTCTTTATTCACTTCCACCTCATGAAACTTTTCCATATGAAGATAGTGTTGGAATTTTATCTCACCATTCCTTCGCTCTAGAAGCTTACTTCGGGAAGGGTTTTCGGCATAAAACTTTTTCACATTGTTCTTTTACATGGATTTGTATTGTCAATATAACTTTGAGAAGTCAATTGACATTATGAATGTCGTGCTACCGACTCTAACTTGGTTCAAATGAGATGTAGTTGATGATGATAATGATACTTGATTAATGAATATTTTAGCTCTCTCCACTGGATATGATGGTGATGACTTAGTGGGAAAATAGTCATTTTGATGATATATGACAGTTGGAACCTTCACCTTGCTTCTTAATCTATCAGTCTAATGGGGCTGTGGAGTGGATATTCCAAAAGAAAACGACTTTGACACCAGTGTTATGATCAGACATGAAAAGCAACAACAACAAAATACCAAACCTTAATCTCACTATGTGGAGTCAGCTAGATATAGAAAGCAAAACATGGAAAAAAAAAATTCCTATGCTACATGCACCACTAATGGTGTTATTTTCAGCATCCATTAGCTAAGATGCAATTTATTTTACAAATGAATTATTTGAATGCAATCTTATTTTGGATGTAAGTGAAGAAAAAATGGAAGACATTTGTTCAAACTTTTGAATATCATTTTAAGTTAGGAGCTTTATCATGCTTTCAGAATATCATTTCAGAATGTCCTTCGTTTAATTTCTTTTATATTGATTGTCACAGGGTATACCAGAAGCATTAATGAGAGCAGGGGCTGTGTACAAATATGATTTATCAATACCTGTTGACAAGATGTATGATCTTGTAGAGGCAATGCGGATACGTATTGGTAACCTAATTATCTTGTTCTGTCTTCCCATTTTGGTGCCATGGCAAGAGATTAGCTCCATGTGGAGAATTGATATAAGACTGGTGTTTAGGCAAGGATTTTTGAAAGGACTAACGGATGATTTAGTAAAAACTAGAAAAAAAAAAAAAATCAAAACTACTCCTACCTGCATAAATGAGTGTTTTTACTTTTTCCTTACTTCCACCTGGTCTTGATAACTATTTTCATGATCTTTGGCTATCTCAGAGGATAAAATTTCAAATTTATGTCTCTAACCTTAACTGAAACCTTTTAGGTCCTTCAGCTAAAGTAGTGGGATACGGACACCTTGGAGATGGTAATCTGCATCTTAATATATCACTTCCAGAGTATGATGATACTGTAATTTTCATATTCCTGCTTTTCCAAACACTTTATGATGTATTCTGAATTGTTCAGCACCTAATCAAATGGACATATGGTGCAGGTTTTAGCAAAAACTGAACCTTTTGTTTATGAATGGACATCCAAACATCGTGGGAGCATCAGTGCTGAGCATGGCCTTGGACTAATGAAAGCTAATAAAATACACTACAGCAAATCTCCTGAAAGTGTGAGTCTTCATGAGAAAAATGTTCTGCTTAATGTTATAGCATCATCCTCCAAAGGAGATCAAATCTATTAAAGACTTTTAACAATGAAACTCCACTTGTGATTTGAATTCTTCTTTGACATACCATGAGTTTTGTTGAGAGTAAAAATAATAATATAAAAAAAAAAAATTAACCCTCTATCTACTAGTTTAAACTTTTAGATGAGATGGTGGTTAACAATATAACATAGTATCAGAGCATGCAAAGGTTTTGAGTTCAAACCTCACTGCTAATAGTTTACTCTCCTGAAGCACTATGAGTCCAAAATCTGGGATTTTTTTGTTTTTTTTTTTTTTTCTCAAAATTCTCTTATACCTGACTAGAGGTAACTTAAGCCACCCAAAATTTGGGTTAACTTCTCTTTTAAGTTTTAAAAATCAATCTCTAACCTTTAGTGGGCAACACCCTTAAACCTTATCTTTCTTTAATTGCCAATTAATTTAAGGATGATCCAAAATTAATTTTGAAAGCATTAGGATTGAACCAAATTAATCCTTTGATGTTAAGAAACATTATTCCTAATGTTTGAAAATCTTACCATTAGTTGGTGTCACCCATTCTCATGAAAATAAACCATTATTTGTTGGGTTTCCATGTTATAGTCCCCTTCCAAAGCCTTTGCTTAATGCAATTGTTTGACTACTTAAACCTTCTCCAAAACTATTTTTCATTAAGCAGACTCTTAACAACACTTATTATTTTAATTATTTGATAAATTAAAGCTTCTCCAAAAATTATTAATTATATCTCATTGGGAAGCTCTTTCACTGAGCTACAACATATCAAAATTTCAGCTCATTCAGACTTCGTTTGACCCCTCAAATCATCACCAAAGTAAGAAGAATTTCAAGGACCTGATCTGGCACTTCTATAATTTTATTTCAAAATAGAACTTCTCTGTTTCAAAATGGGACCTCTTATTTCTACCCCTCTATTTCAAAACTTAATATATTTATTTTCATTCTGGAATCTTATTTTGAAATTAAAACCTCCTTATTTCGAAACTTACCCCCCACAGCTGGAAAATGATGTTTTCAATTAATGAAAAACCTTAGAATCTTTGAGTTTTATTCCAAATAACTTAATCCAAAGCATGTTTAAAACTAGCTAAAATGTCTAAACATGTTTACATGAAATAGAAATCACACCTCATACAAATCAACCATCATTAAGTGTTGATAACCTATTTCTACTTCAAAACAGTACAATGTGAGTTAAATAATCCTTTGTTTAGTGCCCAAAAACTACAAAATGAATCACATGTAACACCTTTTCAATCATGGCTTCCTATTTTACAAAATGATGAACGGGAGAATACCAAGAACTACTTCAAGGAAAAACTTCCATTTCTTTTTCACTCTTCCAGCTTCATTGAGAACACGTTGAATGTGCAACATTAGTGTTGCCACTCAGTAAGGGTTAAGAAAACCGTTTTTGCATAAATGACATGATAACAATGTTTGAGTGATGTAAGAGCATGGAAATTAACTTGAATGCGTTTTCATCAACATTTTTTGCATTTTCCATGTAAACTAGGCATCATATAACTTCAGAGATAAGTGTTCATTTCATGCATTTTCGAATACTAACTTCTAAGATAACCTCAAAATGAAGCTTTGGTTTGGAAGAGGCTTGAAGATTGTAGGCTTTCTCCTCTTTCTCTTTCTTTCTTCTCTTTTCTTTCTCTTTTCCCTTTCTCTTATGGCTAAAGTGAGGTAAATGAAATAACTGAAAATTCAGTAATGTTTGGTTGGTGGTGAGGTGCTGTTTGAGGAAGCAGGAAATAACAGTATGTACATGGTTAAAGTTTGATGTTTCTTCACTATAAGATTGCTCTGTTTGATCCCTCCTTTGTTTTCGGACAATGAGTTTTCTCTATGAAAAGTTTAAATTATGGAATCTATTTGGACAGGTGCACTTAATGGCTTCCATCAAGAAGTTGCTGGACCCTAATGGGATACTCAACCCATATAAAGTGCTTCCAACGTCCCTTATGTCCTGAACTGGAGGTAAGAAATTTGTTCCAAGTACCTTCTTTAACTCTGAATAATCACAACATTGCTTTCTAACGAGTGGTTTCAATAGTACGTCATGTGTATTAGATTTGCTGTAAGATGCAGTGACTGAGATGCAGCCAGCTGAATTGTGAGGAATTGCCTCAACGAGCATATGAAGTCTTCATGGTGAGAGAAAAAGCTATTTCAAGCATTTGGTGGAGATTACACCTAACGTTTAACATTTAACTGGTTATCAAAATGCATGATGTTATGAATACATATTATTTCTTTTGAGTTGAAATTTTGTTTGGATGTGTTTAACGCTGTCGTAGGAGGCTAAGTGGAGTATGATCAGTGTTGTTCACAGTGATGATCCTTCATGTTCCTCAATGCAGTTGACACTAGTTCATTATGGTGATGTACTAATTTACTGGTGGCAATTGACCATCATTGCTTGAAGTACTTGTTTTCAACTTCATGCAACTTGTATACGTCGGTAATCACTTGCAGGAACTATGTAAAATATGTTCATTCAAGTGATGACCCAATTAGCTGACCCTGCCTAATGGATTAAAGCTTGGAATTGTTGTTGTTATTAAGTGACCACATAAATGTCTAGATGTGTACCAAAACCCAGCATGTAAACCAGCCGAGTCAAATCTCTCTAAGAACCTGTTATGAGAGATCTCTACAGTTTTAGAGAAGCCCCTGCAAATGTTTAGAAACTGAATACTACCAGAACTTAATGTCCTTTCTGAATGAGATATAATTCATACACACTGACTTGTGTCACAGTGGTTGGGCATTTGAAGCAGCTTACCAAATATCAAGCCGTGTGTTGGAAACTCAGTCCAGGCCTGTTTATGAGGCTGTACTAATTGATTGCTACTAAATTTCTTTGTTGAATGGAAGTTGGAGGTTTCCCCATCTGGTTCACGAGCATGGAAGTTATCAAATTATTGATATCTGGTCAGCAAACTCAACTGGTATGGCACGTGATTATCCTATTGATGCTGAGTTTGGGTGTGATGTCTACTAAGTGAATCCCGTGGTTCCTGTAAGCATCCATTTACCTTGATTTCTCTTATACAAATGGAGGGAAAAGCATCTATTTGTGAAGATTCCTGCACATCCACTAGTATTTGGATATAGATTTCAAGGGAATATGTTTCTTTTTGGACTGTGAGATGCTTTTCTTATGCCACTGCTTTTGTTTCGGAACAAATCATAAATTTATCCCAGATTAGGTTCCAGGGAAGAATCAATGAAAGTCTTGGCAAAACACTACACTTTTTAACCAAAGCAATGAAACAGTCTTGTAAAAAAAATTACTTGGTGAATTGTGGCACTGGCAGGTATCTAATTACAAGTCTTAGTGTATTGCAAATAGTTAATTTTTAGGGGTTTTTTTATTTTCCAATAATTCCTACTAGGAGTGACAAGCCCGGAGCGCAGAATCGTCGCTTTGAATGGTTTTCAATATAGTTTTTAATTAATCTGTGAATTGTAGTATTTAAAAGAAATCTGGCTTTTCATGCATGCCCTTACATGAGATGATAGATGAAATCTTCATTTAGGGCTAAGAATATGCTAATCCTCAGTTGTTGAACATGGCATTCTTGCATTTAGGGAAGGCACTTGTCCCTTGGAAACTTAGGACATATTCTTATCTAATAAAAGGGAGAAAGTGAGATAAAATGTAATTAAAAGTTGCACTATCACTATCCTTGATAAGAAGGAAAAGGAGAAAAGGCTTAAAAAAAAAAAAAAAAAGGAAAATAAAGATGGCATTCTTTAGTGACAGACAGATTTTGGCTAAGAAAGAAATGAAAAATAAAGGCAAATGTGCCATCATCATCTTCCCTACCAGTTTAGCTTTCATTCCGTTTCTGTTAAAAGTGATTTGATATTATTGTGTCTAAATTTTAAATTTTTAGAATTGCCTTTTTTTTTATCATTTTTTTTCTGTATAATTTTAGTCTAAAAAGAACGAACTGAATTCTATTTTTTTTTTTTGGAGAAAATTAGGAAGTATAATAGCTTCTTAAATCATCATATCCTAACCTTGCAATTAATTCCAAGAAGCTTTGAGGATAGTGATGGAATGAAATAAGTTAATAAAAGAAATAAAGAAGTGAGAGAGAATTAATAAATATAAGCATACAGGCATTACAGAAAAAATTATAATTCATATAATCGTTGTATAATATGAAATATACAATGGTTTTGTAAAAATTGAACCTAAAAAGAATGTTAAAGTGGGCCATTACCCATACCCAAGACAAGAGGCTCCTTATTCATATCCAAACCTCAGATTTCATTTCCTTGCAACAAAATATCAAAATAGATCATAAATGTGCCTTCTCCTGCCCCTTACCCTTATTATAATTTGTGATTCCTTGACTTGCCTTTGTTTCAAACTAAGGTATCACCATCATCACTTAGGAGGTTCCACCATTCTGCCCAATAATAATGAATTGCCAGTATAACAGGAAAATAAATAAAATATTTAAATAAAATAAAATCTTAAAAAAAAATCTCATTGTTTATTTTATATGTATATGTATATGTATATTGGCTGGCAGCTGGAAGGTGAATTTAAAGACTGGGGGGGTTGGGCTGGGGCATGAAAGTCGAAGCCACCGTCTGTCCAGTTTCCGCCATTGTCGATCTCATCATCGGTCATCATGACCAGCTCCTCCGCTACCTCCCGCAAGGTCTCTCTCTCTCTCTCTCTCTCTCTCTCTCTGCATATATATATATATGTGTATATATACGCACTTACACAAACACAAACATATGTCGGTACATATGAATTTGAGCTCGGTCGTTGCCTGTGTGTCAATTGTGATCTCCGTCGTTTTGTCAGTTCGTTCGTTTTCAGTTATATTTCTTCTCTCTCGTTTTGGTGGTTGTTTAGGCTCTAAGCAAGATCGCTTCGAATCGACTCCAGAAGGAGCTGGTCGAGTGGCAGGTCAATCCACCCGTGGGGTTCAAGCACAAGGTCACCGATAATCTTCAAAGGTCTCTCCTAGGGTTTCTTATTTTACGCGATAATCGTTTTCCCTCTTTTTTGTGTCCGATAAAATCGACTGAAATTGATATGAGATTTTGTATTGTTCTGTCCAAAGCATTGAAAATTCAACTCGTAACAACTTATTTTACGATGCGTATATGTACGGTATAGATGCTTGTAGGTTAGGTGTTTGTATTTTGTAGTCTGAATTTCTGGGTTATTGGTGGAAAGGTGGGTAATTGAAGTGAATGGAGCTCCGGGAACGCTTTATGCCAATGAAACGTACCATCTTCAGGTCGATTTTCCTGAGCACTATCCCATGGAAGCGCCACAGGTAAAGACAGGAGTTATTAAGATTTTTTTTCTACCTTCTCTTCTGTTTTGTTCTTACCAACGTATGTATTTGATGCAGGTTATATTTTTGCAGCCGGCTCCCCTGCACCCTCACATCTACAGCAATGGCCATATTTGTTTAGGTAATCTTGTAGGTGTTTCCTCAGATTTTTGGCTGTTATCTATCCCCGAGTTCCTGAAGTGATTTTTCTGTAGACCACCCCCCCGCCATTTATCATTCATCTTCAGACGTCAAATAATATTCCATTTTCCACTTGATCAATTAACCTCTACATTGGATAAATAGCATAACATTTTGGCTTTTGGCAAAATTATGCGGGACATGTGGCTTACCTCAGAATTTGTCGATTGTGCATGCATGTTTTTCATTTTTGGTTGTTTTACTTCCATAACAAGAAGATGACGTTGCAGCATTTTTCGTCCATTGCGTTCTCCATAACTTTATGAATATTTTCTTAATCACCTTAATACTTTTTATTTGGCTCATGAGCATTTATTTCCATCTTTTACCTTTTCAAGAATGATGAGTGTACATTATATTCAGTAGTCTTATTGAGTAATTTTACAACAGTATATATGTGTTATACTTTTATATGGATCTTTTAGTGTGCTTGAGTCATTTTGAGTGTTTCCTGCATGAAGAACTATTTCTGGCTCTTATCAGCAAGCATTGACATATCTGGCAGCACCAAATCAAATAGTTTGAGTTTGTAGGGAACTTTTGATATACGTAATTAGAACATTCCACCAGAGCATGAGATTAACTGGACTATGGGATTGCAATTGTTGATTTTCTAGTGTTATGATCTTTTATGTTCTCTTTGATTATATTTGTTGCATTTCAGATTGGATATGATAAACATTCAGCTTTAGAAACACGTGTCTTGCTATTATGAAGGTATTTGATCTCCCAAGATATTTCACCAAACCTCCTTTGAAGCTTTGAGGAGTGCTATGCTAGAATGGTGGCTGTCATCTCCATGATTTCTGCATGTTTGCCAATATAGAATCAAATCAAGCCTGAATCTAATCAGTGAACTAAAACGCAGCCTAGGCGGCGCCGAGGCGCTAGGCGGCCGCTGGCCGCCACGATTATGGCCAAATCGGCCACCTTAGGCAGCGGCCCGGCTAATCGGTACCGGGCGGCGCCTAGGCGGCCAAGGCGGACGCCTAGCCGCGTGAACCGCCTAGCCAATTATGGCATAATCGACTGCCTAGGCCACGTGAATCGATTTAGTATAAATCTATTAGGGTTTTTGTTTCCCCTTCTCTCTCACGCGCACCGCCACCAGCAGTCTATTGCAGAGTCGTCGTCGCCTCTCTCATGCTCGCACACTGCCACCGTCTCTTGCAGTTGCAGAATCGCCTCTCTCATGCTCGTGCACCGCCACCGATTTCCCCTTCTCTCTCGTGCTCGCACACCAGTTGCAGAGACGCCTCCGATAAGCAGTAAGCAAGCAGCAGCGTTGCTGCTCTGCTTGCTGTTGTGTGTTGCCTCTTTTGTTTTCTTTTTGTTTTTTTGTTATTTAATTTAGGATTTATGTTAATATTTGATTATTTGTTATTCACTTATTTGAATATTTATTAATTATTATTATTGTTAATGTTTTAAAAAATTTAATATTTGTAACTTGCAAGCAAGCTATGGTTAGATAGTTAGAAACTTAGATTCTTCAAGTATGGTTTATGTTGCATTATTGTTGCTTTTGTCTTATTGGAGTTTGAACCTAGAACTGATCTACAACAATTATTTTCTTATGCTTAATTCTATATTTCACTTGTCATTTCATTATTGTTGTATTATTAGTTTATGTTGCATTATTGATGCTTTTCAACTTTGATTTAATTGAAAATAACATCAAATTACATCACAAAGTTAAAAAATAAAAATAAAAATAGCAGTTTTCCTAGGCGCGCCCTAGGCGCTAGGCCCCAGCCTGGCTCCCGACTAGCGCCTAGCGCCTTTTAGAACACTGAATCTAATGAATTTTGCAAAAACAACACAGCAATATGCAGGCACTCATTGTACTTATCCTAAAAGAAATTTCTATTGCAATTGTGCACCTCGTTCTGTATGAGGAAATGAGAGTACCTGGAAATATTCTTTGATTTCTTTTGCGTGGATTTGGCTCAATTTTATTCTTTTGAATAGAGAATTGACTTATAGTGAGCTACATCTGATTAGTTTCTAGATCTTGCATTACTGGTAGGCTGGAGACTTTTGTGCAGTCTGATTTACATTTTGGTGGTAGTCTAGAACATATGCTTGACCAACTTCGTATTTGGCTTGTAGTCTGATGTCAGGCTTTGGATTTCTTAAGGTTTCTCTGGCCTCTGAAAGGAGGCGATGTTAAAGGACCTGGTGAACTCTATTCTAGCTTCTATTGTTAGTGTTGAGTATGTCAAATATCTTTAATATGTTCATAAAATGCACTAGAGGAATCTGCTAATTGTTAGGGAATAAATCAAGCGATAAAAAAAAAAAAACTTGGCAAAATCGCACGCGCACAAGACAAAATTTACGTGGTTTAGCCAAGAATGCCTACATCCACAGCTACACTAGGTGTTTTTCAATATTTGAGAAGGTTACAATTACAAGAATTATACCAACATATTTATAGACGAAAACTAGGGCTAATAGAACTCCTAATTCGAACAAGATTCCTAATTTGTTTAGGATTTCAGAAACGAATCTTCCAATTCCAATTCCTAATCTGTTTAGGTTTCAGGGGCTTTGCCCATAAGCCCCTGCAAAGGGCACTGCCCCCTTGACCCCTGCCCGCTGACCAGGTAGTGGAACCCCTGTACCAGTTCACACAGGTGTCATAAATCGAATCGGACTCCACATCTCCAACGCTAATTGCAGTCTGAAGGTGTAGTTCTCTACCCCAGCCTGACTGTACAAAGAAATTTATCAGATATGGTACACACACCAATTACCATGATTAACTTGATTCAAACTTGCTGCATCTTACCATCAATGTGAGTACATGATACTGCATTATAACATCCCAGAGATCCAGTCTGTTATTACCAGAGCTGTGTGGATAATTTGAACATGCAGTGTGGTTTGACAATTAAATTCAATTGAGATTGATTTGGTTAGATTAGGAAGGATGTTATATTTCTAATAAAATTGTTGCTCATGACAAGAGATGTTCGTTGATTTTGATGCATCGACTTCCATAGGTTCTTCTAGTGTTTGTTTCCTGGATACTTTACTGGAAAGTATTTTCCTGAACTAATCATCATGTATCCACAGAATGACAAACAGCACAGTAGTTTTCTCCACAACTACTGGGAGAAACGAAGAAAAAGGATATTAAAGTTGCAAAAATTATTGTAAACTGTAATTGATGTGACCGCAATCCAAGCCTATGTTGTGTTGGAAGGATGGTTTATTGTAATGCAAGAAAGGGAAGGCAATTATGATTAAAGGAATTGCTTTCTTTTAACTTTTTTTTGTCATGATTTATTTTTGTTAGATTTGGGCTCTATAATGCTTTATCAATGGTTGTGAGTAACTTAGCCATAAGGTGACTTACTTGTACATGCAACACCTTAACAGTAACTTAGCCTTTGAGTGACTTACTTGTACATATAAGCTGTTTCTTTCAGTTAGTTACTTGCGAGCGTCATTTTTTTTCCTAGTGCTTGTGAGCAATTTTCACCTAATCAAGGTACTGCATGTGTAGCTGACCCCGCATAGCGGGATAAAGTCTTATGTTGTTTCTGTTAAGGTGTTGCATGTAAGTAAGCCACTTGTCTTTTGATTGTCATTGAACAATTGCTCTGTTCTTTTTCAACCATCTTCATAAAGAGACTATTTTTGGAATCATTCTTTGGATAACAGAAATTTCTTTATTTATATTCAATTGTATTCTTTACATCTTTCTGCTCTTTGTAATCATCAAAATCTGCCAACTTTGACATTCTTCCAGGATTTGATTTCAAATTTATGCATGGCTGGTACTATTCTTCTGTCCGTATGAATTGCATTAAGCTGGTGTTTAATGTTATATCTATGGATGAAGCCTTTCTTATGGGACAAAATGGAGTCTTTGTATCTCTAATGTTAGTTAAGACTGGCCTTGATTGTTCCTATCATGATCATTGGCCTTGATAGTGCTAAAATTTTATTGAATGATTTTTGTTAAAACGTCTATAAAAACCTATATGGTTATTGATTATAACAACATTGTTGTTGGGCATGTTGCCAATGTTTTGTTTTATTTTATTTTATTTTGATAATCATTTTATTTTATTTTTGTTTCATATACAGTGTATTATATATCTAGCATGTGAGGAGCTGAAACTAATTTTGTACTGGCTCATTTTGTTTTGTAGATATCTTGTATGATTCGTGGTCCCCAGCCATGACCGTCAGTTCAATTTGTATCAGCATTCTCTCCATGCTATCAAGTTCAACTGTGAAGGTCTGCTTGCATTCTAGATTAGAATATTGCTATAGAAACATGAATTTGTTATAAAAATATTTCCACGACATGATGCCACTTTTGTGGTCCTCTAACCTCAAGCCAGTCATAAATCCAAATAAAAGAAAACCTTTTTTACATTATTCTAAATGGTTTTTTAATAGAAAATTATGTTCTTGTACCATTTGTATGAGGAATTTAATGTCCTGGTCCCTTTCAATCCCATGGCACATTCTTCACTGTAGCATAAACCCAGAAATTCAAGACTATATCCTTGTTTTGGCAAAGATAAGCATTCCCTGAATTGTAACTACTAACCACATGTTCAATGAAGTTATGCAGTCCTGGTATGGTTGCAACTATTTGTATTCTCCTTTCTCCAGCTTGGAACATTTGGGGCTCTGATCTTGTATTTGACCTCTGAATGCAGCAACGCCCAGAAGACAATGATCGGTATGTCAAGAACTGTAGAAATGGCAGATCTCCAAAGGAGACAAGGTGGTGGTTCCATGATGATAAAGTATAAATAACAGAGCATCTTTCTGCTTTTTAGTTTATGCGAGGGAAGTACTTTGGAGGCATTTATCTTCCTTGGAAGGAAATTGTGAAACAAAGAACAAGGTAAAAGCAAAAAGGTTCTGGAAAGTGTTGAGGGCTTAATTTATGCTGTAAGTTAGTAGGTGGTATTTGTAAATGAATTGGGAAAAAGACACTTCTTTCTGGTAACTGGTGACTTATAAGGGATAACTCTGCACCTACTTTCAACCTGAACACTATAAATCGTTACTGTGCCTGTGATCTATTATTGTCGCCTCTAACTCTAGTCTTCTCTTGTCCCGAATCATAATTTGAGTGATTCATTTGTCTTAACTCATTTCCAGCTTCTTGTTTATGTGTTCTCCTATGAATCAGTGTTTTAACGTTTTTGTTGGTTGTCATCTTTCACATTTTTATAAATCCTCAGCTCATTAATGAAGTATGTTCTTTGTTTATACTCATCAATGGTAGGGAGAATTTCGGTCTGTAATGCCAAATGGAATTATGGTTTGGCGTGCCCAAGTTGGTAGATTAACACTACGTTTACATATTCCTGGTCCTGGGGGGAAAAAGTGAGCTCGGTTGACATAAATTTTATTCTCGTAAATATGGGAGCAAAACTAATGGACGTTTGTTTTGAGAAATTTCATTTTGTATGATCTGTCGGATCAAAAGTGAAATATGTGTATAGGCAGGCACATAAATTTTCAGGTTTTCCCGTTATTCCTCATTCATGGCCCCAAGTAATTTTGAAGCTGAGCCTAAAGCTATTCGTCCGCAAGGACTTGAAACTTTCCCTCTCCTTTGAACATATGAAGTTGAACGTTGATTTGTAGGTTGTGATGCAGTATCATAACAAAAACAAACGGTACCAAAGTGCCTTTTGACATGTATTTTCGCCTTTTCTTTCTTTGTTGGATTGCCTGAAAGAATGAGAGCCTCGTGGTCCGGCATTTACTCAAGTTCGGTTCGATTAAAGAAAGAAATAGGATTGCGGCAGGAAATGTCTCTGGACGACAAATTTCAGCACCTCCAAATGAGTAGGTAATTTGTAACCGCAAACGAATTTCACCACTTGCAATTGTAAAATAGTACACATGATTCAACCAATGCCACCCCAGTTTTTGTTTACTTCTTTTACTTCAATTGTTGGCTAAAAGACAGAATTTTGGTGGTAACCAATGTGTTTATTTTCCTTAGCAAAGAGAAGGAAGTGTTCATTTTTAATCAGACGATCACAAGTTCAAAGCTGTAAAAATAGTCATTTGAGGAAAAGCAAGGGAAAGCTGCCTAAAAATACATCCTCCCAACCCTTGTGCACAATGACAGGATTACCCTTTCACTTTAAAATCAAGTCATTCATTTGTTGCATTTAATAGTTGTATCATGGAATTAAATTCCATGAAAAATATAGTGTATCAAACACCAAAAATAGAATTCAATTCTTTAGATATGACATTTTTCATATATTTTTCATGCTATCAAATACACCTTTATAGATTTAGACGGTCAATTTTGGTGAAAGGAAGCTCGTAAGCTCTTTAAGAGCTCACAATTTTTTTTGGAATTTATAGGCTACTCAATTTATATGCTCTTTTAACATCTTATTTAGTAAATTCCTATCCTATAACTTACTTTTTATAACTCATAAGCTACATCCAAAATAAGTTAATGTTGACCCAAGTATGTGCATAAACCACTTTCATTGAAATAAGCTCTTTATCCAAATAACTACAACTCATTAGTAAATAAACTCAGTACGATACAAGCCAAGTCAAACAGACTCTTCTGAGTAGTATCTTCCAACGGGAAGCAGTCCCCTGGGTTTTGGCGCATATTTACTTAGGCGGAGGTGCCCACACCTGCCCGTCAGCCCCCACTATCTTATTTAGTCAAAAATGACGGACAAAAACTCTCCTAGACCATGACTAGTACTTGCCCTCAGAACCATCCACCAACTACCTTGTCTAAAAAGATTAATATTAAAACAATCCCACCATAAATTGCTGCCGTTGAACTTCTCTCTCCCAAAGGAAAAGAAGGATCATAATAACGATGGCCATGATGACGATGATGGGCGAGATCTACCAACAAAGAATCAAAACTAACGGTATACGGATCAACATAGCTGAGCGGGGGACAGGACCACTGGTCCTGCTCCTCCATGGCTTCCCTGAATTCTGGTTTTCATGGCGCCACCAGATCACCCACCTGGCCAACCATGGATATCATGCAGTTGCACCAGATTTGAGAGGCTATGGTGATTCAGATTCTCCTCTCAGTCCCTCTTCCTACACTATTTTCCACATAGTCAGCGACCTCATCGGCCTTCTTGACCACTTCGGTGAAAAACAGGTTCAATTCCCCCGCCACTCTGCTGTTTTGCGTGTTGTACATGTGAATCTATTTCATCTTTTCTTGTGAATGGTATTGATTTGATTCAATCTGCTGGGTGTATTTGGAATATTGGCAAGGCTTTTGTGGTGGGTTCTGACTGGGGAGCAGTCGCGGCCTGGCACCTCGCCCTGTTCAGGCCTGACAGGGTCAAGGGTGTGGTTTGTCTATCTGTTCCATATGCTCCTAGACCTCCGAATATCTCAATCCTCAAATCCTACAAGCAAAAATATGGCGATGACCACTATCTATGTCAATTCCAGGTATTCTATTTCTATCCCTATCCAAATGCATAAAACATGTATATGCATAGGCTATTGAATTTGGCATGGTATTCTAACAGAAACCAGGCAGAGCGGAGAGGGCTTTTGCAAGATATGATTATTTAACAGTGATGAAGAAGTTCTTTCTGATCAAAAAGACTGATGAGCTGGTAGCTCCACCTCACATGGAGATTATCGATTGCCTAGAGACCCCCTCCTTTTTGCCACCATGGATTACAGAGGAAGAACTCCAGGTCTATGCAGACAAATTCCAGGAGTCCGGATTCACTGGACCTCTCAACTACTTTCGAGCAATGGATCTGTAAGTGTAAAAATACTTTCTTACTTGTACAACAGTTTTTATAATGTTTTACAGCAAAGAAATTCAATAAAACAAAACAGCAGAGAGGACAAATAATTATCTCGTATTACTGTCCCACCATAGTTATTTGATCTCTGATCGATCTTGAAATTTTATGGCAGCAATTGGGAGCTTCTTGCACCATGGCAAGGGTCAAAAATAACAATTCCAGCGAAGTTAATTGTTGGTGACAAAGATATAGGATTCAGTGGTGGTGGTACAAAGGAATACGTTGAGGGAAGCATTTTCAAAAGCCTAGTCCCTGACTGCGAGGTAGTGGTTCTCGATGGACATCATTTTATCCACCAAGAGAAAGCTCAAGCAGTCTCTGAAGAAATTCTATCTTTCATTCGTAAATATTCTGTAGCTCAATGATTTAAATCTCAGATGCATCAGATGTAAAATTTCACAAACAAGAATTCAATGGTACTCTAGGAGAGTTGTTGTAGCCAATTCAGATTTTCAACCTGAGATGTTATATTTTTGCCAGATGAAGCATTATCTTCCTGGGCAACTACTTGTGTTTAAATAAGAGTTTAACGCTAAAGGAACATATTTCAACTTGAGCAGTTTTAACTACCTGCGCATCGGGCACCAAGATACAAGGTGAAAGTGCTCTTCTTGGGAAGCCTGAACACACAGCTTCAAATGTTTGGCAACCTGGACCACCACTTGAAGCTAATTCCTCCTTCAGGATCTCCAAATACTACGAGTTCATTATCTGACTTACATGATGCTTCTTTTCAGTTTTCCTATTTAAGAGGATTCTCAGAGTGCAAATATCCATGTGATGCAGCCGTACCTAGAAATAATTTTGAGACATATATATAGCATACAAAGCTCAAATTCCAATTGGAACATAGGGCTGGCTACAATCCAATTATCTGTAGAACAGCACAAGTCCCTCCCAAGTATATTTTTCTACCGGCTCAAGCCCCAGCCAGTGGTCAATAATTTTCTGTTGGTTTGCTGCTGGTTATAAAATCTAGTGATTGGAAAATTCAAACAACTTTTTGATGTCCCACCTCCCATCCCCTTGAAGAACGGGCACTCTTCACCACATGCAATGCAACCACTAAGACTGCGTTCTCTTTGCGTTTTTAGTTTTTAATTTTTAATTTTGAGTTTTAAATTTATTTTTAATTTTCTGTTTTAATAATCTATTGTCAAAAAACTGAAAACATGTGTTTTTTGTCATTTTAAAAACTGTTTCTTAAAATAGAAAATTAGAAAACGCGTTTACTTTAGAATTTTGAGAAAAATTATTTTATGATATTTTATTCAATGAATTTGATTATTAAATAATAAAATTAACTTTTTTTAATAAAATTTTACTATTAAAATAAAATAATAAATTTGATTAATAAATTGCTAACATCTGAGTGATGATTTATATTAAATATTATTATACATAATATGTGTAATATACTTAATAATATACTATATGTTATCCTATATTTTTAATTATAATATAGATATACTATATTTTAAAATTTTAAATAAATATATAATTTTATTTTTTTAAAATTTAAGAATAAATTTTTCTTCTTTTTTTCCTTCCTTTCTTTTTTTCCCTTTTCTTTTTTAGAGCCAAAACATGGAAAATGGATTGTGTTTTCCATGTTTTGGACTTATTGTTTTGACTAAAAACAACCAAAACAATTTGTTGTTTTGGATTTTCTTTACAAAAATTTTTCTTGTTTTCGAAAATGCATTTTTAAAAATGACAAAGTAAACGCATTTTCATTGTTTTAGAAAACTGAAAACTAAAAATGACCTAAAAACAACAAAGAGAACGCAGCCTAATAAAGAGAGAGTATATGAAGCAATCTAGGTCTGACTTTTGTGGTACTGGTGGTAACTAAGCATGCAAACATGTAAATTATCAAAGAAACAAAAAGCTAGGCAAATCTGCACACAGCTTGTACCTTGCCTGCGAGAGGTGAAAGGCCCAACTTAGGAGTTATCATAGATGGAATGCAGACAAAATGAAAAGGCAATATTCATTCACCTTCAACCTGCATACAACAAACTAGATGCAAGCATATGCTAAACCTGTAAGGCACAATGTAATTTGGTGATGCTAACAATGAGCTTCTCCATCCAAGTAGACAAAAATCACCAGATAAGAACAATAATCACAATACTAATAAGCATACCTCAATCTCCTGATGATCTGTACAAATTAAGCCGCTTGGTTCTGCTCTACCAGTTTCTTTGTTGTAAAAACAATTTTAATAATACTTGAAAAACTTTATCAACTATGTCAATAGTTTCAAATATTGGAAAGATAAATAAGAATTGAACTACAGAATATGGGTTTTATTGATTCATGATGTGAAATATAAAAACTCTAAAGGCACTCTCAATCTTAAACTTTGCCAAAGTTGGCACTCTAGGTTTCATTCAAACAAATTGGATACTTAGAATCTTGATTTACTTATCACAAGATTAGTCATCTCTTTTCCTAATTGAAAAAATATGCCACGTGAATTATAAGAATTATTTATCTTGAGTCTGACTATCAGACAGGCTTACAACATACTATTTGACATCTTTCAGCTTTGAATTACTGTTTTGGCCTACCATGCCTCACAAGCATAAAGTTTCCTCAAAGATTCAAAATTCTTGGAATTTCCACTTGACAGGGTGTAACAGCTTCTAAGTTCTTGGAATTTCCATTAATGAGGTGTAGCAGTTTTGCCTCCAAGGACACAGTTAAATAAAGAGAAAATTGGGATGGCTTTAGTAAATAGGTAATAACATGGCACATTCTATCCCCATACATTGCACAGTAACAATGCCCCTTAAAAAATATAACCTTTTTTATTTGAAATCAAGGAGTATTATATTTGTTCTGTTGGCACTTTTTGGTGCCAGGCCTGGGGGAGGTGGGGAGCACACCTAAAGGAGACATAAAAAGAGCAAGGATAATTATATGCAAAAGAACTCCAGCCCAAGCAACAGGGTACTAGTAAGATTTCTTGGTTCCTCAAATAACCAACAACTAGGTGAACTGTTCCTGCTACATATTAAACCAATCAGTCACACAATTACAAAATTTGGAATCTCTTCCTTTGCCGTGTCATTATGCTGGTGTCCTTATCCTGACTTACATATAACCTCTATAAACCAATGACAAAATTATAGATTTAACACCTGCAAGCGCTCCTTATCTTAAGCTCCTAGATAACATAAACCTATTAACTTCCTCCATCTTTTGTTTTCATCATCACAAACAGTGTAGTCAAAGGGGAGCAACTCGCTTGCCTAGGCGCTTGTCTACCTGTAGCCAAGGCGACTTCAATCACAAGTGCCTCAGATGAGGTGGCGGGTGTCAAAAGCACTCACCTAAGCATTAAAAAAAATAAAGGGGAGAGAGAGAGAGAGAAGAATTGACACTATAAACCAAAGGAGGCATGATCGTTGTTATTGTTCTTTGTTCAAGCTATTGCCATAAGTTGCCTTCTCAATTTCTTTTCCCTTCTCTATAGTTGGGAAGGTCACCATGACATAGATCTGAAAGTTATTCTTTCGAGCATTATTAAAATAAAAATGTATTTGAGATCAGTTTAGAAGTCTTATACACATTATCTGATTATCTTTTTATTTTAGACATTTTTATTATTTTTTTATGAATTTAGCACCTTGCTTCACTCATGTGAGTGCCTTTTTGGGCTCTAGCTCCTCAAACAATACAATTTCCTAAGCCGCTTTTTGCCTTCAACTACCTTTGGCCACAAAAGGGCAGCTCCTATCAAGAGATTTACCCTTTTTTGAGGGGGGAATCTTTGCAATCTCTCCCTCTATCATCCATATTATTATGCTGGTGCCCTTATCCAGACTTCCATGCAGCCTGCACAAACCTATGATAAAATCCTAGCTTAACATCTACAAGCACCACTTAACTTAAGCTTCTAGCTACAAGACAGCTATTAACTTCCTCCATTTTTTGTTTACATCCTCAACTGATCAATGTTTTTGGAGTGTGGCAAAATGTGATGGTAGTGAATGCCAGAACCTGGTGAGGCTTCCTCAATGATATCAGGCAGCACAACCATTTTATAAGCAACTAAAGAGCATTGGCATACCAAGCGATTCTTTTAGATTGGGCACAGACTGCATAGGAAAGATGTAAAAGAAAATGGGAAAAAACCAAATTGTCAGTTTATTACTAGCCATTACATTTGAAAAGAGCAACATAGCGCATGGCACCAAAATGGGATTTTAGAAGAAGCAGTAGCCAAATTGCAGTTCGTATAATAACAAGGCAAAAACAGACTCAACAGGATTTCCAGCATCAGATACCATCTAATCAAGTTGAGTCCTTTGAAGATAATACTGGACCAAATTCATAAAAGCTAACGACAGTATTACCTCACTCCATCGTAACTTTTGCTCCAACCTCCTTCATCTTTTCAATGATCTTCTCCGCCTCCTCTTTGGCGACCCCCTTCTTCAAAAGGGTAGGAGCCTTCTCCACCAAATCCTTGGCTTCCTTCAACCCCAAATTAGTACAAGCCCTCACCTCCTTAATAATCTTGATCTTCACCCCGGCATCAAACCCTCCCTCGAGCTTCAAATCAAATGCCGTCTTCTCCGCCTTCTTCTCCTCGGCCTTCGCCGCGCCACCACCCTTCGCCGCACCCCTCACGCCGAACCCCATCCCCGGCATCATCACCGCCATCGTCGGCATCCCATTAATGTCAAATTTCTTCCGCAAAACCTCCGTCAAATCGGCCACTTCGAGCAAAGTCAGTCCGGATATCTCATCCACTATCAGTGACACATTTTCCGTCGGCTTCGATTCCTGCGCCATCGATGCGTATTCCCTGGCTAAAGGAGGAGTCCTCAGGCCGGCGAGATAGGGACTTGCCGAGACTTGTCGACATGAAGCTGAGAAGTGCGACTGCGAGTTTTGGCGAAGAAACAAAGACGCCAGCGAAGTGTTTGTGAAATTGCGCGACAGAAATCGAGATATGATTCTACCGTACCTCATTTTCTCAAACACTTGATTGAAAAATCAGTGAGCTGATTTTAACATAGGAAGTGTCGAAGAGTTTAAACTTCGCCTAACTCATCAAAGAGTAGTGCTCCAGAAAGAAGAAGAAGCGGCAGAAGCAGCAGCGGCGGCGGCGGTCTTTCTTGGTGGGTTTTCGGCCTTCAGCACAGGCGCAGGGGCTTTCCACGTAGACATAACGAGGGCTGCATTACTAATCAGATTACTTCTATATTTGCAATTGCTTCTTCCTTAATTCACATGAAAATTGAAAAGATAATTACATTTGTAAATATATATATTATATTAGCAAGTAAGATAATTGAGAAATGGAAAAATTCACAAAGCATTATGGGTGTTGAGTAGAGATTAAGTGTACTAATGGTCCAAGTTACTCAAGAACTAATTGAATTAATATATTTAAATCGATTTAAGAATGTAATTAAATAGGGAACCGATTGAGTTAAGTTGAAATACATACCTCAATCCATCCCAACTTATTATTATAAGTAGTGCCAACACCATACCATTTGTACACCCAACCCAACCTAACTCACATCCCAACCCATATGATACAAAATCAAAAAATTGGAGGCCCAACCCGCATAATATAGTTTCCCATGAAGGCCAGCCCTGTATATACCTTAAACTTTCTTGGCTTGTCTTGCCTTGCTTTGCTTGTGGAATGAATTTTCAGTTCTACTTGTACTTCTACTTCTACTTCCTGTTGCTTGCAGTTCAAGCCAATAAAGAAAATCATTGAGTTTGAACCAAATTTTTATTTCTCAGCCCAATTTAACTCAGAATCAATTCAGTTGTGTTGGCTTGATTTTCTTTATGATTAAATAAGACAAAATCTACTAATTCAACTTTCACTTCACATATATATATAATTTGTTAAACTTAATATTCTACTTATTTGTTCAATTGCAAATAGCAAATTATCAATAATCACTTTCTCTCATTTATTTCTCATTTTTTAACTTTATCAATAAATTGAAGAAAATTTTTGGTAATTTTGGAAGGTTAGGGGGTCAGGTCTTGACCTTCCATCTAATAATATTTTATGATTTTATCATCTTTAAAAAAAAAATAGTGAATAAAGCAATGGATGGGTGCAGACAGACACAATGTGACCCCAAGCCTGCAATTGCTACATCCGTATTCACCGACCAGGAACTCATTTGATAAGAATGTTATTGATGGGTTCTTTTCTTTTTCTTATTATTTTTTAAAAAGTTAAAAATTTTACTTTCTCTGGATTTATTAGATTGTTTTGTTTCACATTTATTTTATTAACCGCGTCGGCATATAAAAGGGTGGGGTGGGGCTCATGTTAGTGGTCACACCCCATCTCATTTTGTTCGCGTCAAACAAATATTATCTTGTTCTATTATTGTATTTTTATTTATAAATTTATTAATATTTTATTAAATTTTTATAATAATATTATTAGTTTTTCACTCCTCAAAACACTTATCATCATTATCGGAGATCACATTAAATTTAATTAGAGATTGATTTTTATAATACTGAAATTTAGTTTTTTGAGGTCACCATTATTATCTTAAAAAAAAGAAATAAATAAATAAACTTCTTTCACGCTTTCATTTGGAGACAAAGCCCCAAAGTCCCCTTGATTTCAACCAAAGGCTGCAATAATACATAGAACTGCGACCACAAGTTCACTGTTCACATACATGTACAACAGGCTGGGCAGTCGTCCAAATTAATTGAACTATATGGAGAACATGATGAAACAAATAAAAGAAAACACCGAACTATAGTAGGATCAAATTGACGGTACTTATTGCGCTGCCAGAAGAAGCATATCGTAATTCATTATTGAGAGTTCACTTTCCTGCAATTCTTCCGAATCTCTCCCCTGAAACCAGTCAGAGGAGATATGTTCCCCATCTTAACCATGGACTTGGCAAATTGCTGGAAGAAAACCTCATAGTTGTATGCATAAGTCTTCACTAGCTGGGGTGACGGCTGGTTCTGCAGGTTGGCAAGAACTTGGTCAGAATTCAGAAGCCCCTTATGAGCTAACAAGTTGTTGTAGTAGCTGCTGTCGAACTTCGTGGGGGTGACATAGTCCAGGAAGAAGAGGTTCTGGTCTCCGCCGGATCTCGGGCACCGGGTCCGTAGCAGGGCGGCGTAGAATTGGTCCAGAGTGCAGTCAGGTTGGCCGTTGCCGGACTGGTTGTACAGCCTCTGCCTGAAGCTGGTGCATCGAGCATTCCCAATGGTGTGAGCCCCTGCAAATTAAACAACCATCCATCCAAATAATGTTGCATTAATGCCTTCTAAGTTACTTGAGTCAGAGACGCATGAGCATGGGCGTGGCCTGCATAATTTTATCCCGACTCCACCCAATACCCATAATTAAGGAGGCGTACTGTTGAAACTAGCTAGCAGGAAACATAATTACCAGATAAGGCCACAAGGTCAACAATATCCAGGCCTTGGAGCTTGAACTTGGTGAGGATGGTCTGGAAGGTGTTGTTTGGAGCAGGAATGTTGTTGTTGGAGCCGCTCAAGCTTGCACTCCTCGAGTCCCTTCTCCCTAATGGCACTTCCCAGCTGGGGCCTCCAGCCTAGCAGAAACAAAAACAGAAACAGAAACAGAAACAGGAACAGATCAATCACCCATGTTACCATTTTTTCATTAATTCCGCAAGTAAAATTAATTATACCACTTGGGGCCTAGTAAAGAATCAACTGGGGATCACACTCAGAAAAATTTGAGAACTCGTCTTAATTATAACCATCCTATATATACTTATCCTATCTAATTGGTAGCTGGCTACTACATATGTAGTGTAGATTGCAAATTAAACATACAAGAACAGTGCAATCTCTGGCAGTCAAAGCCAAGATATCAGCACAAGACACAGTGTTGGGGCACTCCTCCTCCAGAGCGGATTTGATCTCGTCAATGACTTCGAATCCGCGAGCAGAGTTGCGGTTAGAGTTGGATAGCTTCTCGCTGATTATGGTGCCACTGCTGTCTAGAAGAAGAGATGCATCACAGCCCTGCGTAACGTATGGTAATTAATTAAAGTGTCAAGAACTGTTTAGCTGCTGCTAACTAATTAATTATGAACTAGGCAGGTACTGACCATGACAAAGCAATCATGGAAATGGAGGCGAAGCAATGAAGCGGCCATGCGGGCTTCTCTGGCGACGGCTTTGGCGACGACGGATTTGACAATTTGCTGAGCTTTTGGGCATGAGCGGTCGTAGAACTGTGGGTATAGGTAACCACCATGAGCCAAGCAAAGCGGAGAGAGGATGACTAGGATATTGGTTACAACAATGAAAAAGCGGCTCATGGACATGGCCATGGGACTACCCCTACTTGGTGTTGCTATAGTATGAACTTCAAGACCTCTATCTCCTGTGAAGGAAGATTTGATGTGTGAATGTTAGCTGATGAAAGATTAGTTGGGTAATGGGTATTTATAGAGAGAGAAAAGAGGGGCACAATAACATGGAGTTGGTAAGAGGTGGGGCTTTTTTTCTTTTTTTTTACAGAGAAGCTAAGGCCAAAGGCCAACAAAATCAAACATTTCTAATATTACACCATAAGAATTAAAAAGATAAAATACCATCTTTCAGAATATAAGTCGATCAGATGAGTAATATATCAATGTCAATTTGATGAATTACAAATTCGATCTTCACTCTAGACAAGGGCGAAAAATTCAATCTGCAATTTATCTCTCTTAACATAATCGAAAACAAGAATATTAAAAACTGAGTAAGTACGGTCATTCCAACACAAAGGCACCAAGCAATAATCATAATAAGCCACGTGCAACAGCAACAAATAATTTTGAACCAAATGGCTAGAGTGAAGCAAAGGACTATACTGTAGTTTGATAGATGACCTTATAGACATTAGTCTCTTGGCGGCGTCGTCTCTTTACTTTTAGTTAGGCTGCAACTCTCCCATGTCATTCCATCATTTTATATGCTTAATTGCTTAATTTAAATTATATGAACTTAAAAGATAAATACCACATGAGTTATGCTATTTGTACAGAATAGCTTTTACAGATTGATTTACAGGGAGTCAAATTGACCATTTTACCCCTGTGTGAAATTAACTATTTTGCCCTTATATAAAGTCTCTCTCCTCCCCCAAAATCTGCAGAACGCCAAACTTGATATCTCTTCCTCTGTCAGTTTTTCAAGAAGGCCTCTCACTGATCAACACTGTGTTCATTAATATTTAGTAGTTTCAACTTTCAAGTTGCATTATTTTTCAACCTGTGTCGTTGTGGGAAAATGAATGTGGAAGAAGATTCTGGAGAGAAGAAAGCCATGAAAAAGATTTGAAGGAGAATGCCAGAAAATTTGAAGGAAAATCCAAGACAGGAGGAGATAAATTTGGAAAGAATTTTCTGTGATGAAAAAGATTTTCCTTCTTGTCCTTTCTCTTTCTCTCATTTCTCCAGTTGAAAATCAAACAAAAGCAGAACCAAAAATCCATAATCTTCTCCTCAGGCCAATCTACACAAAACAAAATATAATCACTTTGAATAACCAATTTCTGCATTGAAGCAGAGAGAGAATTTGAAGAGAATTTGAAGAAGTTCTAGTTAGGTTTTATACAATAAAATCAGATGAAATAAAGAGGAAACACAGCCCAAAAAAAAAATGAAAAAAAAAACCCAGAAAAACCAAACTCAAACTCAAATGAATCTCAAATTAGCTTTGCCCCAACTTGCCAAAGTCTCACATTCCATAGACAGACACAGAGTTCTTCAAGAACAGAGAGAGAGAGAGAGAAAGAGAGAGATCAGATGTGGCAGCCGCAACAGAGGTAGAAGAAGCAGAGAGTGGCTACCAGAGCCATGGCTTCTAAGACGGAGACAATCTTGAAGAGGAAGTCGGCGACGAACCAAAGCTGGAAGCTGAGTTTCTTCCACCAGAGGTCGAAGCTTCTGAACCACCACCGCGACGAGCCCTTCTTCCCCCGCCGCTTGAAGATGAAGATCCCAGCTTCTTCTCCATTCTTCTATCTCTTGATTTAGATTTAGATGAGATTCACCTTTTGAAAATATCGCGATAAATTGTTTTACTTCACACTTGAGATATCGCCAATTTCTCGCGATATCTCGTCCCTGTAAGCATTCTGTAAGAATGCTTCTGTACAAATAGCACTACCCATACCACATAGATCCATGTGAATTGAATAATTTTTAAATATATTTTTTATAGTTTACTTTTTAGCATTTAGATTTAAACTATAGAAAAAATAAAATAACTCATATTCACTCAAATATTAAAAGTAAAATCATAAAAATTGAACAGAAGTTTGAGATTCCTTTTACTCTATCAAATTTTGCTCAATTGTCCATAAATAAAGGCACTGACATGGACGCCTCATTTTCTTTGTTTATTTCTTTCCCTTCCCTTCCAAGGGAAAATCCGTTTTAGGTAACCGAAAAAGAAAGCCATACAATAAGGAGTACTACTATAAAGTCTGTAATCTTGAAAGCTTCTTTTTCGATTCATTAATGGATTCATTTGCTGGTAATGAAATTAAATTTCTTTTACTCTAAATTATTATTGGTTGTCACCCAAGAAAATAAACTGAAGATAATTCTAAAATTTATAATAATATCTACCGAGTAAAATATATTTAAAACTTTTTTAATAAACTAGTGATAGTTGAAATAGGGTCATAATAATATTTTAACCATGGAATTATTATAGAAATGATGCCGGAAACTCAAAAGTCCCTCTCAAGATTAGAAGAAATAAACAATCATAGCTTCTGCTCCTATTGGGTTTCTGATTCCTTTCTTCTTGTTTACAGTTTTTCTCTTTTCCTTCCTTATCCTCTTGATATATCTTTTTCAACCAGGATACAATTAATGTATGTAAATCAGACTGTTCCTAAATGAATGAATTAAGAGCTGCCATCACAAACGTAAGTCTTATCTTAACCAGAGCTGTAAACAATGATATATGCATACGTTAGCTGAGAACAGTTGATGATATATCATACGTACAGATTACATTACATCGTTGTGTATATTTGTCTCTTTCACAAGCATGCCCGCGGGGAATGCATCTTAAATGTTACTTCATGGCAGAACGTCAATCGTGCACCTGATCGTGAAACCTTATGAAACTCAGAAAACTCTTGTGCTGAATTAGTAAAACCTTAATAAATTTTTTAATTAGTATTTTGGACCCTTCATTAAATATTTCCTCAGAAAACCGCATAGTCAATCACAGAGTAGGTGTTTTTGGATAAAGTGAGGAGGAGGTGAGGACATGCATGTCAGGTGGCAGAAAGCACCAGAAAGTGTGAGTGGGAGTAGAGGCAACTGCTCCCTTGACAAAACTGGTTGATCCTATCTCTAAATTTTTGACCAAGTTCTAGTTTGCCACCATAAGGTGTACATGAACTGTTAACCAATTCGGAAGTTAGCTGGACAAATTAAAGCAACACGAGACCCTTTTTGGTGCTCTTTTGGACCCTGTTTTAGTTGTCCAGGTTGATTCATTAGTATCTTTGGCTCAATCATATTTGGTGATAGAATTTTCTTAGATGAATTAGGTTATATTATTTGAAATTTAATATCGAAGAACAGTTAAAACTCATCCGAGATGAATTTAAAATTTCAAATTTACCTATATTATTACAAATTATTAGACTACAACTCTAATTACGATACTATATCTTATATTATAAGGGGACGTTTGTTAAAATGAGTAAGATAAGAGACATCAAGATAAAGTTGGAATGCATTCCGGATCAAGATATGAAATGATCAAGATAAGGTTGAAAAGTATTCCAAGATTTTTATCAAGCTGTTTGTTAAAGTTTTTAAAATGCACTAGAGGACACAAATGTCTTTTTTTTTTTTATCTATAAAGACCAAGATATACTTATCTTGAGGGGGGAGAGAGATAAGCTTATCTTGAAAGATCAAGATAAGAGGTCATTAATGCTTTTTTTAAGAATTGTCAGATAAGTTTAACAAATACGTTGGAAAGGATAGAAGTCCGGGATGCATCCCATATCTTGGCTTTTCTGTCCCATATCTTGATTAACAAACGACAGTTATAACTATTATCTCTACTATTAATTTAGTAAATATTTTTTTGTGCAAAGACGCTGACCCGATTGAAAAAGAACCTAAAAAAAATATGTAGATGTGTTAAGTTCACCTAATTAGCACACATGAATAGATTTATTTGTGTATTCATCACATGCAAATAATTTTTTCTGTTCTTCTCATTGCCAAATAAAACAGATGTGATGTATTGATAATTGTCAAGTAGCTTTTTGTTAAAATGACACATTAATTATGTCGTAATGATAATGAAGTTACGGATCGTATTAATCATTACATCACAAGGGTTATGCAATTTTCATGGCTTATTTGGGTCTATGGTGTGACTCCACAACCAATCTATGAACTTTAATTATGTTCCAAGTATTTGTGTATAGCGCGCTTGGGAGCAGATAAAAGTACCTAAAACTATAAGGAGATTATAATATTTAGGTTAATAATCGGATTAACCACATGCATACAAATGCAAGAAGAGTGGGAGAACTTGCTCCTCTAACCTGTCAACGCGTACAATTTGACTATACCTACGCCTACGAATCCATCAACGTTTACTTTGAACCATACTAATTAAAACAGTTCGAGGCAAACCCAATAATTATTATGCTTTGAATTGTTGTTATTGACTTATTGTTGTATTCAAGTATTTATCTGTAATTTAGGGTGCCATCACGTCTAATTGCCGAATTTTATAGTAATTCAGGCTTGCGAATGGCATGTCTATTTTTAGGACCATACACCTGAAAATTAGGGTACCCCTATATCACTTGATTGTCCAACAATCACAAAACTTGCGGTAAAGAGTGACCATACACCTAGCAGGTCAGCCTCGGGTACCCATCGGTTGGTCGGTCCGGTGCCCCCACCCAGAAGAAGGAAACCATGTGAAAAGCAAATCAGGAGTACCTGCTGCCAGAAGATGAAAAATTTGGGAGTGCACAATAATATTTCCAACAATATTTTGATTTTTCTTGCAATACTAGCCTAAATTCGGCAAAATCACAATAAGCCCAGGAATATTGAAGCTAATAATCCATGACTATGGGAGATTTGAGTCTTAATAAATTTGTTTAAAATTCATGTTGTTTGATTGGATAAATTTTACGTTGACTATCAATTATCTGACATAACCATACTCCTATATTTGGAGTTAGTCTGCTGTAAATATGCAAATAGGAATCCACAAATCCATGCTTTTTTCTGGACCAACTTGGTTCTCTCAAAGTTTAGGGAACCCAGACAAGAACTTCCTGAACCTCTTCACATGATGGTTGGGATCAAGCCAAGGTAAGGTTAAAGGCGGCGTTTGGAACAAGCGCCTTCAAATTTTGACCAACTGCTGCAGGCTGTTTCAGGTATTATCAAGGAAAAAGCCCAATGCAAACCCAAATAATTTGTTCATAATATCATAACATTTTCCCTAAAGCCAGCATAAAATTCCTAAAACAAAAAAAGAGAACACCATGCCACAAGAGAACTATGGTGCTCAGCAGACAAATGATATTTCGCGTAGAATAATTTCAAGCGTCAACCAAGCAACAACATAAAGAATGTGACGTTTATAATTACTTGTAGCAACCAATATAGTTTTAGATGTGTTTCTATCTGTTATCAGATAAGAGATACGAAGAAAGTGCTCCTACCTGTTGAGAAAACTGCACATCAACTAGCTGTGAATTACAACAGCAGATATCTTTCAATCTACAAAACCGTGTTTTTACCATGTTGCTGTACCCCACCAAGAGAAGGCATACCTGTATCTCCTCAAGCAGAGATGAAATGTAGATGATAAGGAAGAAGAGAATTTCCTATATTGTCAGAATAACTATCCAAACGTACTTGTTTCCTCGAAAGAAAGCCCCATCTTGTATGGGTCTTATCTCTGATGACACTTTTTAAGTACAGCACTTGGAAGAGTGAAGATCAGCAAATGCCACGAGTTCAAATTGCACCATATCTTCTTTCGTTTGTTGTTCTCCTTGGTCCTTGGGCAGGCACAGGCGGACGTTCCCAAGAGACTTGATTGACAAAAGGGCTATTAATGTCTTCTTGATGAGAATCGTTGTGCCCTCCTCTGCTCACCTGAATTTTGTTCATCCCAAAACAGAGCAAATTGTTAGTCTTCTAGGGACATCTTCCAAACAAAATCAACTAAAACAAGGTGAAAAATTGCAACTGAGTACGTAAAGAGCAAAGATGCTAAATGTTGCTTTTCCACCAGCTCAAAACCAAAATGTTTAGTTATGCCCAGCTATGCCTAGAATTTGAGTCAGCCAAAATGGGCAAAAACAAATGCTCTCGTAGTTACTAGTAATTAACTTAATTGTTTATTTTTTCCCTTTGTTATGCTTTTGTTTTGTAATACACTTCAAGAAAATGCTGGAGCATATGACCTTTACTCGACCAAATCAAGTTCATACCAATAGAGTAAAAGCTCATGTCATGGCCATACCTATGATAAGCTACTAAATTAACTAACTCAATAATGCTTTTGACAATGAAAATGCCCATACCTTTTTGATGGGTTGTAGTCTCATTATAATAAACTGAATACAACTTATCAGAGGTCAAAAAGATAATAACTTTGACATCCATGCACAAACGGATTTATTGGAGAAAGAAGATATAAAAATAGCATTAGTAATTCAGTAGGCCTGCATCATTAACTGTCCATCATGATTATGAAACAATTTTGTTTTAGAAACCAACAAATTCTGACCCTTTCCGCTTTGGCTACCAAACAGGTCTAATATTCAATTGGCAGATAAAATAAAAGACACCACATTATTTTTAGCCCACTATTTGGCAATTGGTATTTGCGTAATATCTCACATAAATTTAAACTATTAAAAGTCCTCAAGATCTTAAATCTTAAAAATAAATGCTGTAAAGTTCACTCACTGTTTCTAAACATGCAGATACAATTGTCATGCCTGGCAACGCATCAAGGCCATGCTGCATGCAATATATAACAGATTAATAACCACAGTTATCTCTTGATAACAGCATAGAAAATACAAGTACTCTTCAATCTTCTAAGAAAAATCTACCCGGTTCTGCACTTGTGTGTTGTAGACAAATCCTCCAGAACAGAACAACGTTGTAGAAACAATCAACCTGTTCCAGATGACGGTTTAACATACCAGAAAATAAAACCATCATAATTAACCAAAATAGAAAATAACAGGTCAAATGGAAAGTTACAACATTTCATTTTATACAAATTATAAAAAGGAATATAAATTCAGAAGATGAACTTGGAATTATATATTACTGCTAAACTAAAAACACAAGAAGATCCACATCTCAGGATTGAATTTGAAAACAGTGTCAACAAGATATGATGTATGCAACACAGCAAAATAAGTTCTCAGACAACAAGCATATATAGGTCAAAAGAGATCTTTTACAAGGTTCAAATAAGAAGTTAAAAATTTGGCATACGTGCAAGATATTACTCCAAATATAGCCCATCCGTGCATCGCCTCCCCCTCTTTATGTTGTATGTATTCTGCAAATTCCAAACAAGCCATGCAACTGGTTACTCCTAATTGCCTAGCATCCTAGACCATCATTTGCGAATCAAGTATCTAGCATAGGCAGGCAGGTGATTATAAATTGAGTTTAAAACTGTTAGGAAGCATTATTTATAACAAATCTTTTTACAGTGAGAAAGGCTTGTGTTGATCAGAAATTCAATCATCATTCAGGTCAGGTAAGTTCTTGAGAAATCTATATCAGATGTTCATATGTATCAAGAATTAGAATTTATGCGAGAGGATACTAAATAGTCAAGCTGCATACAGACCTCAGGACTCAGAGAAACCAAGAATATGGTTGCTTCTCCAGACATGCCTGATCAAGATTAGAGAGATAAAAAGAAACTCTAAGCCATGATGCAAAGGAAGATGCAGCTACTTCTCTAGAGAGAGAGAGAGAAGTAAGAGGCAATAAGAGGGTCACTACAAGTTACTGTATTACAAATAAACTTACATTACACCTCCAGCAAGGATTAGCATTAATGAAGAAAGAAACAATTGCTTTTCAGCCCTCTCAGGATAAGAATAAAAATATCTCTGAAGGAGAAAGATGAATGTTGGAATGCACAAGCAACTAACAAATGCACATGATTCTAATGGGATACATCAATCTACAAGCCCTTAAAACAAATGCACGTCTACAAAGCCTGAATGGAACCATAAAGGGAAGAAAATGTAAAATTTAAAAACTCCTACACAAAAATAATAGAGAAAATTCTAAAAAGAAACCTCCCCCAGTAGATAAGATGAGAACAACTTAGTGGATCAGGATCACCAGCGTAGAACAACAATGATGCTGACCAATCCCTTGGGCTAAGTTATTTCAACTAAATAGTTATGTATCATGACCCAAATGATGTGAGATTGTACTTCAATGCTTGAACTTGATTCAGAAAAATATCAAAGGCAGAGAAGCTAGAACAAATTTGAAAGAAAAATAGCATAAGAACAAACTATTGGATTCCAGAAGCAAATTTGAACTAGCCAAAGAAAGCCGCAGGCTAGTTTTCTGTTGGCAGTGGAGAAGTATATCCTGCATTAACGGTACAAAAGTTCGATAACAGATCCATTTCTTCCAAAAGAATTCACAACTTAACTGTACCATAACTGGACCTAGAGAAACTATAAAAAGTCAGACAAGCATTGTTAAATGGTTTTACACAACATAGCCACCCAGAAGTTAGCTATGTTTGTGCGTACATGTCTGTGTGTGTGTGTGTGTGTGTGTGTGTGTGTGAGAGAGAGAGAGAGAGAGCAATTATCCCAACATGAGCCGTATCATTCTTACCACACATCTTTGTAAGAGTAAACTGGATTGAGTCATAACCCTTAACTGGGATAGTTATCTCAACTTCATATGGAGTATTGCGGGCCTTCTCACCTGAAAAGTAGGACTTGAAGTTCAGAAGATAAAAACTTTCAGAAATAAATCCAAAACAAATATTGGCACAAATACATCCTCAGCTCTTATTGTTAATGCAATCCATACATCTCCAATCCACCATCAATATTGTTGGCGACAAAGTTGTTGGTGGTCTCCCACTCACCCCTGAGCCTGATAACTTAACCTCGAGGCCATGTTCTGGGGAGATCTAGAAAAGGGGGAAGTAGAAAAACATTATTTTTCCCGAAGGATCCTGACCATGCAAAATGCATTTATCCTGTAGATCTTTTTAAACAACCAGTACATAAGCATCTAACAACAGCATAGTAGAGCCACTGTGAAGAGGCAGATACCTTAAAAGTTGGTTTTTGCACTAAAGTTGAAAGTGAAGCAATTGCTGTCATGTAAAGGGCCACATGGGTCTGTTCAGTTTTGAAACTGCAAATGCAAAAATTTAACATCCAGTGTTATTATTAATTAAATAATCAAAAGAGACGTGGGCAAATGAAATTTGCCTAAAAATCTGGCGAAATCAATAGGAAGTGGGCATGCGCATGCATTTTAAATATGCAAACTAGTCAAAATATACAATTCAGATCTCTTGGCTGCAAATAAGGGTTCAGTAGACAAAAATCAAGGTAGCGTGGGGGCAATGAAAATGCTCATATGTATAGGGTGTTTTTCATTTATAAAAAAGTGGAAATTCTATAATTTCACTAGATGACAAAGACCTGGCACTGGTGAAATATGTCTGTTCCCAAGTGAACAAGAATCAGATCCCTAACAGACCCACCACCCTTTGTACGCTTTAAACCATATTGCTAAACCCTTAGGCACTGTCATTTTTCCATGTAAAGAAGCCATAAAAACACGGGGAAAAGAAGGAAATCTGTTTAAGTTCAAAACAATTGCTTCTTCAACAGAGTTCAATTTAACCTATTTAAGTCTAGCTAAGGTGCTTCCCAAAAGGTTCATCTTCCTACCACAGCTAATTGCCATCATCTTCCTTACCTAGCAGCAAGTGGGTTTAGAACTGCTGAATTTCCTGAAGCAGAGATAAAAGGTTCGTTTTCAAGCAAATACCCATACAAGTAAGCTTAGGGCCTGTTTGATAGCATGGAAATTCCATGGAAAATGTCACATCTGAGGAATTGAATTCCATTTTTGCTATTTGACACACTGCATTTTTTATGGAATTGAATTCCATGGCATGTTTTGGCCTATTTTCTATGAAAAATTCCATTTGGGGGGGGGGGGGGGGTGTTTGTTTTCCATGCAAGTTGGAAAATGTTTTCTTTTCCAACTAAATGTTATCAAACACACCCTTAATGTTGGAAATAAATCAAAAGTATTCACTATAAACATTGATGAAAAGCATAAAAAACCTGGAAAAAAAAAGAAAAAGAAATCAAAGTGCGTATGTTGTACCTAAATTCATGATGAGATTTCTCATAACCCATTTGAGTCAAGCCATTGTAAACCTAAAAATATGCAAAGAGCAATTTATTAATCAACTAATAATTTTGTAAGCACAAACTAGATTTGTTTAGCAAGAGCAACAGGATTGCTTACAAGCTCCCAAGACCGTGGGTGAAAACCAACTGTGAACCCTTCAAACACTTGTGGGCCCTGTTTCTCACATGCAATGGCAAGTTCAACGAGAACTCTGCAGTTAACAGTTAGAGCATATGGGAAATTAGATGGAAAAACTTCAACGAAATTTGCCAAAAATTAAGCATTGTCTCTGAGAAATATATCTTAGCATTAAGCAACCTGTAATTAAACCAGCATTTGTAAATTGTCACCCATGTGGACTATCAGAAATGAAGAAATACTCAATGTAATTTTATTTTTTTTCAAATTTCCTAAAATTAGGTACTCCTACATGCAAAAGTTCGTATTGAACTGACTGTAACAAAATAGAGATCAAAGCGCTCAAGCATTTATTTTCAACACTGAAATGTCAAATCGTCTAATCTATAACGTAGCATTAAGCTATCTGTAAATAACACTAGCACTTGTGAATTGCCACTGCATCCTCTAAACACCCATTTTTCAATATTCTTTCGAGATTTCTGTTCCAATAAAGCCATTCATGTCACATTACACAACCCTATTTGCACCTAAATTCTTGTATGTATCACCAACTACCACCAATAGAGATCAAAAGGCTCAAACATTCATGTTCAAGTACCACAAACACAGATTTCAAAAATGATTGAATAATTAATACGAAAATATGCTCTAAAATTTTGATACAAGAGAACCAAACCTTTACAAGCCTTAAAATGAAAATTTTGGTAATAGCATAGGGCAAACCTCCTTGAATAGGTATGCATTTGCTCTTAGTAATTGACAGATTATGATAGTCCACAAAACTAGTCACAAAACAGCAATGCAAGTTATCTGCTGAATAAATCATGTTGCCATCTACATAGCAATAACAACAAATTATCTTTATTACCTTAACATTTTTCAGAGAAAACGGTTTCGATGATGCAATCATCACATGCAAGATACCATTAGTAAAGATGATGTCTTTATCATGCTATACATCACAATTCAAGGCAAGCAGCAACATTTTTCAGAGAAGACGGTTTTGATGATGCAATCATCACTTGCAAGATACCATAGTAAAGATGATGTCTTTATCATGCTATACATCACAATTCAAGGCAAGTAGCAAAACATAGTAAGTGTTCTCAATCACAGAATGAAACTCCACTACATGTTAGTTCTGTTAGCATCCATTCAGCAATTTCAATATGCAAGAACATACCCTCATAAAGGTTCAACTTTCTACATTAGTGGAATACATTACAAGTTTTCTTTTTTTGTTACTATATATATGGATTTAATATGATTCACTGAATTGAGAAGTTAACCAAGATCAGCACAAAGCAACAAGTTTAAAATGTAAAAAATAGAGCCTTTGTTCAGAAAGACCTGCAAGTTGACTCGTATGTGACATTGCATATGCATCCAAGTTCACCTGAGACATGGCAATGATTTTTAGAGTGAAAAAAAAAAAAAAAACAATAAATCTTCAGCCTGGAAAAGGACAAAAGGACTACAGTCACAACAAACTCTCTTCACCCAACAGCCTTATCATCTATCTGTGGTCATAAATGAGATATGTTGATTAATAGAGTCACAAAAAAGGGAAACATAAAATTGTCGAATGCAATAACAGGCTATCCTCAGCAGTACTATATGAAAGTACCACACTTCCACCTAGAAGAAAGAAAAAAGAACAGAAAATTCACATACTCAGTAAGTTCACAAGTATACATCATCTCCTTTGTACAAGGCTCCCATCCTTCAGGCAGTTTAACATTACTGACACTTAAGAAGAAGAAAAAGAAGCAACCCATTGAGCCACCTTTAGTGGCAAGCAGTATTTGTTAAATAATCAGCAAACCAGAAATAACTTCACTGGCTTATGCCGTGGATAAGAAATTCCAGCGGCCAATATTTATAAACAAAACCCTCAATACCTAGTTACTTGCCATGAAGTGTATACAAAGTTACATGTTTAAATAGTTATAGAAGCCCCAAAAAAGACTGGACTTGAGGCCCTCAGCACATTTGGGCATAAGAAGAATGCTAAAAGAGAAACCCTTCCCTCAAACTTCAAGTTCATATAAGGTTCACGTTTTGACACGTGGGCTCATCTGGTCTTTAATTTCTTGCAAGGAAAAAGTTGTTCAATATACCAGTAAAAATAATTTGAATTCCTTTCTAGTCACTGAAACCATTAAATTCAATATGTACAATGTATTCAATTTTTTCACTTCTTGAAACACATCTAAAGCTTTCAGAGTTTCCCCTTTTTAATCATTCTTTTTGTTGTTCTGGTTATCATTTTTTGTTTAACCAAGTACTGAATAACAAGCATGAAAACCAGAACAAGAAGAAGAATAGGGTTACTACATGCAGGACAGTTTTGCCGTGTGAACTGAACTGAACCAGTACAACTCTTCCAGTATCAAGCTTTATAAAGCAGAAAGATAATCCATCTGAACAACCAGCTGGATTGTGTACAGTTTTTTTACCTTGAAAAACACATTGTTTTAAGCCTAGAATTCAACAGGGATGCCATTGCACAGACTGAAAATATACTGCAGGCCCTCATATACAGTGTACAAGCTCCATTTTTCTTCCACCAGATAAAGGTTATGTTAAGATTTGACCCAGATGTCTTAAGGCTAATAACTGTTCCCTCCTTAAAACTTTAGGGAAAATTAACTACCAACAGACATTCAAAAGACACATAGGAGAAATCTATTACACATAATACATATCATATTTCTAGAAAGAAAGTACTGGACAACAAAGTCACTTTTCGTTATGCTCCAAGTGTCCATAATTGTTTTGAGGATTTGATAACAAAATCAACACAGTATTAACTGCCATTGCTTAGCAAGTCATACAGATTAGTCAGAACCACAATATGTGTAACTTATCAAGAGAAAAAGAATCCAACATACTGTAACAGTTGTTCACAATTATTATTCAAAAAATAATGATAACATACTGTAATAGTTGTTCACCAATCACCATGTTGAAATTGTATCTTTATCAAAGTCTGCTAATTTAACTTGCACATCAAAAAAAAAAAAAAAAAAATTCAAAACAACATCGAGACTTTCAACTGCTCAAATTGAAAATGTTCCATATTACTTCCTAACAGACCAACTTGAAACTTTTTAAATAAGCATGTTCATATACCTTTACAGTGTCTATCTGAGCAATTTCCACATATGATGTTGACCTGCAAGGCAAACAGGAAAAGATGATATAGAAACTAATTGATACATGTTGGAGAATCTGAGAAATTCAGCTAATGATAAAGATGTAGAAGTGATAAACACGGGGCTGTTTTAATAGAAGAAAGATAAGATGAGCAGTGCTTAAATCTTAAGAAGATGAGGAAGAAGAAGGTTCCAGAAATATCGGAGACAATATAGGAGATATGCTACCTTAGTTTAGTTTTTATCTTATCCTATCTATCTTTGTAACCTATTCAAAGTTGGATTGTATCCTATGTACTGTACATTAGGATCAGAAACGTAGCATAGTACATGTATAAATATAGGTTCTACATTCAATACAAACTATGAGTTTTGATTTCTCCTCTAAACTCAGTTCATACCTAAGGTTTTCTACTTAGGTTATTATACTTTGTTCATGGTATTAGAGCTCGGTTCTACCTAGCCGAATATCCAGACACTATGGCCGCCTCTAACCCTGAGAATACAGTTCATACAACTGCAGAGTCCTCTCTCAGTTCAAACTCACAACCTGCAGCAATTCCATCTGTTTCTTTATCAACTGATAGCCATCCCTTGCAGATTACTTAACATAGATTGAACGGAAGAAATTTTCAGGAGTGGTTTCAATCTGTTATGTTGGTAATTAAAGGCAACAGTAAGTTTGGCTATCTATCAGGAGCTATTTCAACTCCACCGAAGGATACAACAGACTATCAAAGATGGGAGGCAGAGACTTTGATAATCATGGCTTGGCTTATAAACTCAACGGAGCCAAAGATTGGTCAAACATATCTCTTCTATAAGATTGCTAAGGAAGTGTGGGAGGCTGTCCAGGAGATATATTCTGATTTTGAAAACACAGCTCAATGTTTTGAGATCAGATTTGCCATTCGAACCATTAAACAATGTAATCTTGGTGTTACTAAATACTATAATACCTTGATGGAATTATGGCAGGAGATGGATCTTTTCTATGATCCAAAGTGGGAGTGTTCTACTGACAACCAAAAATATAGCAAGATGCTAGAAAAAAAAAAAAAGGATTTTGACTTCCTCCAAGGACTCAATGCTGACTTAGATGAGGTGTGTGGCCGCCTACTTGGCACCAAACCACTTCCATCCCTCCAGGAAGTGTTTGCAGAAGTTAGAAGGGAAGAAAGCAGAAAATGTGTGATGCTTACAGCAGCAGAACCAAGTGCAAGCTCTACCCTTGCTACAGCCAAACAAGAAGAGAATCCTAGGGATAAATGGTGGTGTGAGCACTGTAATAAGCCCTATCACACAAAAGAGACTTGCTGAAAATTACATGGGAAGCCAGCAAATTGGAAGCCAAGGAATAAAAGGGAGAAAGAAAGGCCAGCCTATACCACAATAATTGCTCCTACACCTGAAAAAGGTATAAGTTTGAATCTAACTACTGAAAGCTATTGAGTGGTACTCATCTTACAAAGGATTCAAATACCTCAGCCACCAATCCCTCAGTATCTGTAGCCCAAAAAGGTAATCTGAAATACTCCTTATTATCTAGAAAAATGAATGGAAGTTGCTGGATTGTAGACACTGGTGCATCTGATCATACATTTAAGCAATTTCAACCTAGAGATAAGGAATTGGCAGTGTTAATGGCAGATGGTACTATGTCTTTAGTCATGGGGCAAGGGAATGTTTATGTATCTGGTTTGCAACTTAAATCTGTTATATATGTGCCAAATTTGAAGTGTAATTTGCTGTTAGTTAGCAAATTAAGTAAGGACATGGATTACATTGTAGTCTTCCTTCCTTCTCATTGTATTTTTCAGGACCAATTCTCGAGGAAGATGATTGGTAATGCTGAGGAAAAGGATGGGGCTCTATTGGGTTTCAGAAAACAAGGCTCCTCCTAATCAGTCACCACATAAGCTTTCCCTTACTGTTAGTTCTAATTTTGAAATTTTGTTATGACACAAGCGCCTTGGTCATCCAAACTTTTCATATCTAAGACGTTTGTATCCAAGTTTATTCCTTAATAAAGAGAAAGTAGTGTTTCAGTGTGAACATTGTATTCTTGCCAAACAAACACACAACACTTATCAAGCTCATCCTTACACACCTTCCAAACCATTTTACTTGATACATAGTGACATTTGGAGACCAGCAAAAATTTCAAGTTTGTTTGATATCCGATGGTTTGTCACCTTCATTGATGACCACACTAGAGTTTATTGGGTATATCTCATGAAAGAAAAATCTGAGGTATGTGCTATTTTTCAAAGCTTTCACAAGCTAATTCTTAATGTGTTTCAGTCCTCTATTTATATCCTTAGGATTGACAATGGCCGTGAGTATTTTTTCTATCCTTTTACCCAATACCTCACCACCCATGGGATTTTTCATCAAAGCACCTGCCCTTATACTCCTCAACAAAATAGGGTAGCTGAGAGAAAAAATCACCATTTACTTGAAGTGGTTCACTCCTTAATGTTTACTAGTTCCATTCCTAATAGGTATTGGGGAGAAGTTGTTCTAACAACCTCCTACTTGATCAATCAGCTACCTTCTAAAGTCCTCAACTATCAGACTCCCTTGCACAATCTCATGACCATTTTCCCTAATGTTCGAATCCTAAGCTCTCTCTCTCCTAAAGTCTTTGGTTGCATTGTGTATGTTCATCAAACCAATCCTAACCGTCACAAACTTGAACCAAAGGCCCTCAAATGCATTTCCATTGGCTATTCTCCGACTCAAAAAGGATACAAATGTTACTGTCCCCTCTTACAAAAGTTTTTTGTTTCTTTTGATGTAACATTTGTTGAAAATGAATTCTATTACCCAAGTACCTCTTTCCAAAGGGAAGAAAGCCATTGGGATCCTATAGTATCTGTGGAAAAAGGAAACGGCATTCCTTGATGATTTTATTGATGTAAATAATAGAATTTATACAAGAAGGTTCCTAAGAATTCTCCTAAGTTTTAGAACTAGATTACATTCTTACTTTTTAGGACTAGATAACCTACCTTATATCTAGGACTAGATTACATCAATTTAAATGAACAACAAATAGATAAAACATAAAATAAATACAAAAGATAACAGAATAAAAAACTAATCTCTTTCTTGATTCTCGGCCATAGCATCCCTGTTCCAACACTCCCCCTCAAGCTGGGGAGTAGATATCAATCATACCCAACTTGTTGATCATGACTTTAAACTAAGTATTTGGCAAACCTTTTGTAAGAACATCGGCTACTTGATGGTTGGAAGGAATATATGAAATCTTCAATAGCCCACTATCCAATTTTTCCTTTAGGAAATATCTATCAATTTCAATATGCTTGGTTTTTTCATGTTGCACCGGATTATAGGCTATGCTTATAGCTGATTGATTATCTCCCAAGAGTTCAATAGGCCTTTGTATCGGAATTTTTAAATCTTCTAGAATAATCTTTACCCATAAGAGTTCGCATACACCTAGAGCCATAGCTCTAAATTCTGCCTCAACACTGGATCTAGCCACTACTCCTTGCTTTTTACTCCTCCAGGAGATCAGATTTCCTCCTAGAAATACACAGTACCCAGTTATAGATCTTCGGTCAACCAGAGAGCCACCATAATCCGCATTTGTATAGCCTTGAAGCTTTAAGTCTGTCGCTGGAGTGAATAAGATCCCTTTCCCAAGCGTAACTTTAAGATAGCATAGAATCTTCCTTACTGCTGTCATATGTTCTTCATTAGGATCATGCATGAACTAGCTGACTAAGTTGACAGCAAACGATATGTCAGGCCTAGTATGTGATAGATATATTAGTCACCCTACCAAGCGTTGAAATCTCCCTTTGTCCACTTCTTGACCACCATTATGAGCTTGTAATTTTATATTGGGATCAACTGGTATCCTTCCTCCTTTTCCGCCTAATAGCCCTGTTTCATCAAGCAAATCCAAGACATATTTTCGTTGTGATAGAAAAATACCTTCCTTTGAGTGTGTTACTTCTATACCTAAGAAGTATCGTAATTGGCCAAGATCTTTGATTTCAAATTCACGAGCTAGGGTTTTGTTTGAGACGATCTTGTTCAATTGTGTCATTCCCTATCATCACAATATCATCCACATAGACAAGTAAAACTATTACCTTTTTTCCTATATGTTTGATAAATAGGGTGTGGTCTCCTCGGCTTTAGTGGTATCCCATAGAAAGCATGGCCTTTGAAAATCTTCCAAACCATGCATGAGGGGACTGTTTGAGCCCGTATAGAGCTTTCTTGAGTTTACAAACCTGATTCTTCCCATCTCCTGCATGTGTAAACCCTGGAGGGATTTCCATAAAGACTTCTTCCTCTAAATCTCCGTGTAAGAAGGCATTTCTTACATCGAATTGTTGCAATTTCCACCCAAATTTAGCTGCCAATGCTATTAGAATTCTTACCGTAGTCATTCTGGCCACAGGAGCAAAAGTCTCTAGATAATCAATACCATAAGATTGAGTATAACCTTTAGCCACTAGGCGGGCCTTATACCTGTCAAGAGTTCCATCGGCCTTGTATTTGACATTAAAAATCCATCTGCAGCCCACTGGTTTTGTTTCTCTTGATCTTGATCTAGGAACTAACTCTCAAGTTTGGTTTTTCTCTAGAGCATCCATTTCTTCTAACATGGCCTTTTTCCAATTATGATCTTTAACAGCTTCTTCTACTGATTTGGGAATAGCAATTGCATCCAATGATGTTAGGAAGCTTTGATGTTGAGTGGATACACGGTGGTATGATAGATAAGAAGCTAATGGATGTTTGGTGCAAGCTCTAACACCTTTTCGGATGGCAATTGGGAGGTCCAAGTCTAGGGATTCTGGTTGAGGTTGAGGTATACTGGAGTTGGTGGCTAAGTCCTTACTTGGTGTAATTTCAAGGCTAGTGTTAGGAGCTGATGATTCGCTTGGCTACAGTTTTTCAATGGGCTGCCTTCTCTTGTACACATAAGGAGAACCTTTATATCTTACAGGAGAATTGAGCCTCAAGTGAGCTTGTTCCATAGAATGATCAGTTGGTAAGACTTGGGGTGTCATAATAGGGCTGGTATCTTGGGAAGAATGACCTTGACTGGCTGCTCTTGTTTCAAGACTTGTATTTAAAAACTCCCAGTCCATATCTACAGGATTTATATCTGCTGGCCTTGCTGGAATGGGAACAAAATAGGGCTGAGATTCACTGAATGTGACATCTTTTGAAACATAAAACTTTCAGGTGTTTGGGTGGTAGCACTTATACCCTTTTTGTGTTGGAGAATATCCAAGGAAGATGCACTTAAGGGCTCTAGGGTCCAACTTGTCTCTATGGATTTTGAGTACGTGAACAAAACATACACATCCAAACACTCTTAAGGGAAGCTGGTTATGAAGATTAAAGTCTAGGAAAAATGAAGTTAAACATTGGAAAGGACTTTGACCATTGAACACCCTAGATGGAACCCTATTAATGACATAAGTAACAGTTAACACTGCTTCCCCCAAAAAAATATTTTGGCACATGATGATGATGAAGTAAGGTTCAGGTGACATTGAGAAGATGATGCATCTTTCTTTTTGTCACCCCATTTTGTTGGGGTGTATCAATACAAGATGACTCATGTATGATTCCCTCTTGTTGGAAGTAATTGAGTAAGTGAGTGTTAAAGTAATCCTTTGTATTGTCTATTCTAAGTCTTTTTATAGTGGTCCCAAATTGGGTTTGAATCATTTTGTAGAATGTGATCAATACGGACCCAATAGTAGCCTTATCTTTTAAAAGAAATACCCAACACATTCGTGTGCAATCATCGATTAATGTAATAAACCATTTTGCCCCAGAACTGTTGGGTATTCTAGACGGTCCCCAAACATCAGAATGAATCAAGTATAATGGTTTTGAAGATAAAATGTTACTGATTGGAAATGAGACTCGATGATGTTTAGCAACAATGCATTCATCACACCTAAGACTACTAGGATCTAAAGACTTAAACAATCCTGGAAATAATTGTTTTAACAATCTAAATGGAGGGTGACCTAGTCTAAAATGGTGTAACCAAATAGAAGATAAGTTAGAGGCTGACTAGGAGGAAGAAGAATAGCCACAAGTTGTTGTTGTCTCCTTGTAGAACAATCATTCTCCTCATCCAAGATATAGAGCCCATTTCGAACTTTAGCCACACCAATCATCTGCTCTGTTTTCTTATCCTGAAACTTACACATTGAAGGTGAGAAAACAGCCAAACAGTCAAGATTTTGGGTTAGTTTCTGTATAGAGATTAAGCTGGTAGTTAGTGCTGGGACATAAAGAACTTGTTCTAGGGAAAGCTGAGAGTTTAATGATACTTTGCCTTTACCTAGGATAAGGATAGTGGTTCCATTGGCAATCATGATATGTTTGGTAGGCTCAAGGGTGTCATAAGTCACAAAACAATGAATATTAGGGGTCATGTGGTTGGTAGCCCCTAAATCAAGGACCCAACTGCTATTCTTACCAGTTTTAGAAGCTGAAAAAACTATATAGGAAGGGAAGTTACCTTGGGAGTTACCTTGATGGGCTAAGGAGCAGGTTCCTCCATCTTGAAATGTCCAAAGAAAGGCCTTTAACTTACCTAACTCCTCGATATTCAGTTGAGTGAAATTATCTTATGTTTCTCCTTTATCAGCTTCCTCTTCTTGTTCCTTGTTGACATGAAAACTTTGGGATTTCATGTTCTTGAAGCCTCCGATCCTGCTCAAGATTGTCTCCTTCCCATGTAGTTTAAAGCATGTTTCCCTAGTGTGACGGGGCTTTTTGCAAAAACTACACCACTGTGAATCTCAATTAGTACTAGGGTTGTGGTTCAGGAAGCCTGATCCTGATCTGCCGGGGTTCTGAAACCCTGATTTCCCAGCTTTATTTCCTCTACCTTCCTACTTGTTGATCACTAGGGTTGATCCCTCGATGGTATGTTCAGTTAACATAGCATATCTTCGATTTTCCTCACTCCTTACAATTGCAAAAACCTCATTCAGATTTGGGAGTTTCTCCTTACCAAGAATTTGCACCCTTACTTGGTTGAATTCAGGATTAAGTCCAGCTAGGAACTCTACAATCCGGTCTCGTTCAATTATCTGATTGAGTGTTGCAACATCTTCTCAACATACCATTTTGATGGGCATCATATTAGTCAAGTTTCAGCCATAATCCTCTCATCAAGTTGTAGTAATCTGTGACTGTAAGTTGGCTTTGTTTGGTACGGAGGCATCCTGGATTTTGGAGTAGGTCAGTTGCGCTGTCTCCCATACGGCTTTGGCTATACTTAGGAACATAAAGTTCCTACTAATCTCTGGTTGCATAGTTCCCCATAACCAAGACATGATGTGAGAGTCATCTATGTCCCAGGCTATGTAAGTCGAATCTGTCTCCATGGGAGGGTTTCCAGTCAGATGGTTACCCTTCCCACGGCCTTTAAGAAGAGTCTTCACTAATTGAGCCCATTGGAGATAATTCTTCCCATCCAACCTATAAGATGGATGCAATATAGGTAATTCCGAGATCAGAGGAACTTCACCTAGGTTCGAGGTCAGAGGAACTTCACCAGGGTGATCTGGCTGGTGTCCTTCCATTAGGTTTGTCTCATCGGTTGCAACATCTGATACTTCTGTCATTGCGAGCTTCAGAGGGCTGAAATCTGGAACTACTGCCGGCTACAATCTGGAATCTGAAACCTGGAACTGCTGCGGAAGTCTAGAAGAATCAGGTTTGTGAGTGCAATAAAGGCACTTGGGTGTAAACAAGTCTGGCCAAGAATTGTGCAATGAAGGCAGAACCAATAGATGGATCAAATCGAAGATTGTGTGATGAAGGCACTAGGGTTACGATGTATCATACTAGGAGGCCTGATTCTCTGATACCATGTGGAAAAAGGAAACGGTATTCCTTGATGATTTTATTGATGTAAATAATAGAATTTATACAAGAAGATTCCTAAGAATTCTCCTAAGTTTTATAACTAGATTACATTCCTACTTTTTAGGACTAGATAACCTACCTTATATCTAGGACTAGATTACATCAATTTAAATTAACAACAAATAGATAAAACATAAAATAGATACAAAAGATAACAGAATAAAAAACTAATCTCTTTCTTGATTCTCGGCCATAGCATCCCTGTTCCAACAGTATCAATGCCTATTTCTCTCCCTATTGTTTCACCCCCTTCAAATACTGATCTGATCCAGACTACTACAACTGATCATCCCCAAGCAGCAACATTTGAACAACTTGAATCAGCCAGCATTGACTCCACTACCTCTCCTAACCCTTCACTAGTCCACCAACCCATCCAATTAGCTAAGCTACAGATGTCTAGTACAGGAGGAGGATTATATTCAGAAAAACCCATAAAGGTTTACTCCTGGAGACCCAAATGTCCTTCTCCTCAACTCAACCAATTGTTAGAACCAGAGAATGGTCCAACAAGTGAGGAACACACTAGAGCTAACAGTGATCTGGGCATTCCTATTGCTATTCGAAAGGGGGTAAGGTCCCATGTTAAGTATCCCATTACTTTAACATACTCTAGATTGTCTTCACAATTCAGGGCCTTTACCAGAATCGTTGATGGAGTGGTTGTTCCATAAAATATTCAGGAGGCTTTGAACGATACAAAGTGGAAGGAAGCTGTTATGGAGGAGATGAAGGCTCTTATTGGCAACCACACATGGGATATTGTAGAATATCCCCAAGGACAAGAAAATTGTAGGATGCAAATGGGTTTTTACTGTCAAATACAGGTCAGATGGGAGCATAGACAGGTACAAAGCAAGATTGGTGGCCCAAAAGTACTCTCAAACCTATGGGATAGACTATGAGGAAACTTTTGCTCCTGTAGCAAAATTAAATTCCATAAGGGTGTTGTTGTCTCTTACTGTGAATCTGGATTGGGAATTATTTCAGCTTGATTTAAAAAACGCTTTCTTAAATGGGGAATTGGAAGAAGAAGTTTATATGAAGATTCCACCCGAATTTGAGAAAGGAGAAAGCGTTGGCAAGGTATGCAAACTATATCGATCTCTCTATGGATTAAAACAATCCCCAAGATGATGGTTTAAGAAATTTAGCTCATCACTTACAAAGTTTGGGTACAAACAAAGTGAAGCTGATCATACATTATTTACTAAGCATCCAACTAATGGGAAAAGATCTATTTTGATTGTATATGTAGATGATATAATTATTACCGGTGATGATATTCAAGAAATTGTTGCACTAAAATAGAGATTAAGGGATGAATTTGAGGTTAAAGACTTGGGGACCATGAAGTACTTTTTGAGAATGGAAGTGGCTAGGAGCAAATAAGCTATTCTAATCTCACAAAGAAAATATACTCTTGGATCTCCTAAAAGATACAAGGGATGTTGGGATGCAAGCCAATGTATACACCTCTTGAAAGAAACTAGAAATATTGGATAAATGATAGTGATCCTCCTGTTGATAAAGGGAGGTATCAAAGGTTGGTGGGGAAACTGATTTATCTTTCTCTCACTTGCCCAGATGTTGCCTATGTTGTATTGTGAGCCAATTCATGCACTCACCTACTCAACAACATTTAGTTGCAGTTTATCACATTTTGAAGTACCTAAATGGGACACCAAGTAAGGGATTATTATTCCAAAAGAGTGAGGCTAAAGGGGCTGAAGGGTTTGTTGATGCTGACTGGGCAGGATCTGTGATGGACAGCCAATCAACATCGGGCTTTTGTACTAAACTATGGGGGAACCTAATTACTTAGAGGAGCAAGAAACAATCAGTTGTGGCATGTAATAGGGCAGAAGTAGAGTTTAGGGCAATTGCTCAAGACATTTGCGAGTTAATTTGGTTGGCTCGACTAATGGAAGACCTACAAATGCCCCTGACCTTACCAACAAAGCTTTATACTGACAGCAAGTCAACTATAAGCATTGTTAATAACCCCATCCAGCATGACATAATGAAGCATGTCAGGATTTAGGGGGGTTGGTACAAGGAATACCTAGAGAAGAAGATCATTATAGGATGTAACTTAAATAATCATGTAAACAAAGAAGTGAATGTGTACAAAGATGTATGGTTACGGATTTGGAGAAAAGATATAATGAGGGCAAAACTACTTTGGATTTGCCATGACATAGGAAGAGCTAATCAAGCTAATACTAGGTTTAAGAAACAAGATGAACACTTGGATGAATATAAAAATGGTTTATCAACTACCAAATAAATTACTTGCTTGTAAAACAAGTGGACCGCTTATGTTACAAGGATGTAAAGTTAGAGCAGGAGAACGCCTAACTGCTCAACATAGGCTTATGGTTCTTGACATCCATATCAAAAATGGAAGAAGAAGAAGAATGATACAAAATGAAATCCAAGAATTGGATGGTGGGATTTGAGAGCTGAAAAACAAACTATTTCTAAGAAAAAAAGTGGGTGATAAGAGATAGGGTTGTGGAGTAAGAGGCTAACCAAATGTGGATTGAAATGGCTATTGCTATTCAAAATATGGCAAAAAATGGTTCTAAGAGAGTCGAAAGAAAAAGTGCCAAACCAAAAAGAATCTTGGTGGTGAAATAGTAGGTCTAAGAAAAGATCAAAACCGAGAGCACTTGCCACAAGATTTTTCGTACATGTTGTAATATAGAAAATAAAGAGGTATATTTTGGCAAAAAATGAAGCAAAACAAGTTAGCAAAGCAAAGTCAAAAGCTTATAAAAAGTTATACCAACTACTTAACACAAAAGATGGGAAAAGAGATATACATAAACTAGCTAAAGCAAGAGAAAGAAAAACAAGGGATTTGAGCCAAGTAAAAGCAAAAAAGATGGAAATCATTAGGCACTCATAAATGATGGGGCAATCAAGGAGAGATGGAAAGGGTATTTCTAGAAATTATTCAAATGATGGTGGAGAAACATATGCTAAGTTGGGGCATTTTCGTAACTCTGAAGAAGATAGGAATTACATATTCTATACAATATTTGTTCAAAGAAAATAAAACAAGTATTGAAGAAGATGGAGAGTAGAAAAACAGTTGGACAAAATAACATAGAAGCTGGGAGAAGAGGGCATTTTTTAGTTAAGGAAATTATTTAATGTGAATGTTAAATCAAAAAGGATGTTGAACAAGTATAGAAAGAGCACTTTAATGTCCATTTATAAGAATAAAGGAGACTTTCAACATCATGAAAATTATAGAGGGATCAAGCTAATAAGCCACAATGCAATTAAAAAAAAAAAAAAAAGAGATCAAAACCAACACTATTAAACTTTAGGAAAGGGTAATTGAGCAGAGCTTAAGGAGAGAAACTAAGGTCCAAAAAACTGATTTGATTTTATGCCCGGATGTCAAACAAGTGTGGTAAGAGCACTTTAATGACTATTTGTAGGAACAAAAGAGATGATCAACATTGTGAAAATTATAGAGGGATCGAACTAATAAGCCACACCGCAATTTTATTAAAAAAAAAAAAAAAAGAAGCTACAGTAGGTCCACAAACAGAATCTATCTACTTATTAAGATGCTTAACAAACTTGCATGTATACAAGATAAGCGAAAGTACTTGCATATGATATTCATTAACTGGAAAAAGCCTACACAAAGTCTCCAGAGAGCTTTTATGGAAGGGGTTGGAGAACAAAGGAGATTGGATTGCTTATAATCAAGTTATCTAGAATATATATCAGGAGGCAAAAATGTATGCATGTATGGAAGAGATAATGAGGCTTTTCCAATTACAATTGGATTACATCAAAGATCTATATTGAGCTTACCTCTTCTTGTGATAGATAAACTCACAAAGTACATCCAGGAAAAAGTGCCTTGGGGTATGCTATTTGCAGACAATATTTCTTGATGGACGTGACAAAAAAAATGTGTAATAATAAACTTGAATTATGGAAAAACATCTTAGAACACAGAGGTTTTTAAATTAAGTAGGTCAAAAACTGAGTAGTGAAATGTAAGTTCAGTAAAAAGAAGCGTGGATGATGTTACCAATATGGTGACACTAAGATAACAGTTATCCCTTTTCCACCCCCCATCCCCCCCCCCCCCCCAAAAAAAAAAAAAAAAAAAAACCGAAAAAGAAAAAAAAAGTATCACTTTCTATATTTTGAATCAATTGTTCAAAAAGAAAACGTGTCCAGCATTTTATTTGTAAAATCCCTCTAGAGCTAAAAGAAAAGTTTTCTATCAAATGCTTATAAGACCATCTTCGTTGTATGGCCTAAAATGTTGGGCAGTTAAGCTAACATGTGCAAATACAAGTGTAGCTAAGATGAGAATGACATGGTAGATGCGTGACAATACAAAAAATGACAAAATAATAAATGAGATCATATATAATAAGGTTAGAGTGGCACCTAACGAAGATAAAATGTAGAAGATGTGATCAAGTCCGAAGCATGTGAGAAAAAAGACCGATAGAAGCAACTATGGATGAAATAGAGGAAATCTGTCACAAAGGAGGAAGAGAAAGACCAAAGGAAACTAGGTGGGAAATGGAAACCCTCAGCTATTGCTTAGGATATACTGGCCTTAAAGTGAATATGGCAACGGACAAAGATGCCTAGAAGTCTAAAATTCAGGAAACCAACCTTACTTAGTGGAATCAAGAATGGTAAATGTTGTTGTTGTTGTATTTCTATACATATTCAGAATCTGAATAGTATATAAAATCTGAGTCCTTGCCCAAAAAGTAAGAAAAAACATATGAACTGAGTTTCAACAATAACAACAAAAAAACTAAAACTAAAAAACAAAACAAAACTTATAAGCAGAACAAAAGGAAAAGGTATTATCACACAACTAACCTGAGCTGTACGTCCCATTTTATCATAAGTATGCTCACAATTCCTAAGGTCACCACCATAGAACTCCTGGATACATAGAGAACCAGAAAACAAAAATTATGTTCCATAGGTTGCAATACTCCAAAAGATCAACCAATAAAGCTACTGGAAAATAGCTCAAAAATTTCCAACAGTAAAATTGGCAACCCATGTCAGTAGTTTATAGCTAGCTTCTTTACCGTTGCAAAATAGCTAAAGGTGAGATATTCTTAATTTTGAGAGGAAAGGGTTAGTGCTACAATTAACATAAAGATAACATTTGGAAGCAAAAAATCACAGATTTGTCAAGCTACATTCTTAGAGTTATTTGAAAGCCAAACACTTGCAAGAGAATTGTATTGAAATTTCTTAAAAGCAAAAACAATTCATCATGTATCAACAAAATCACATATTCTTGGTTTATTGCTTGTGACCTTGTGATAATATGACCAAATGCCAACTAGGCAACTACATTTGTGTACTTTTTAGGAGAGAACCTGCATGTTTCAAGAAGAAGATCGCAAGACTTAAACAAATGTAATATGGTTCGAATGAATACTCCCTTTTGTGGAGGTTTTTTTTTTTCGGTAAGGCCCCGTTTGTGGAAGTTACATAATGTTATATGTTATCCTATCATCTAGATTTCTTAAAAAAAATCATATTCCCATGCATGATGAGCCAAAAATATGGCAGATGGTATAGAATATCAATGAGAAAAGGACCAAAAGTAAAAAGTCTTGGTTATATTGAACATTCAAAAAGGATTCCTAAAACAAACAAAAAAGAAGAAAACTGGATGGTCATGTTAGGGAATTGAACTGCAGCAACAGCTATACCTACTTCAATAAAGGAATTGCAGTTTGTAAAGAAGCAAAACATACTACATTACAACTTACAACTAAAAACATACAAAATATCAAGCCTTAATCCCACAAGAAGGGGTTGGCTACATGAATTCTAGCTCATACTACATTACAACTTACTTGAACAAAACTAGCATGACCTGAACCAGCAACAAAATAGTTGAAATGATCAAATCTTCCAAAGTCAACATAGCCCTGCAAATTTTGATCAATTTCGTTTTAAAGGAATATAACTAACAACAAAACAAGAAGTAAATGCTTTGTACATCAAACAACTTGTTTCAAACATATTCTGAATGCACAAGCATTTAAAGTGTTTATAGCTTTGACAATGTTTAATGTTTGACTATACTTCATATCAGCATTATCTATGGCAAATCAAATATGATAAAACATTGTCACCTCTTACTTTAGTTGAATGGATGAAAATTGCAGCAGGGACATCCCTAGTATCCCCATAGTGTTTGTGTATTCATGCATGGCAAGGATGCTTTTTTGAGAACCAACTCTCATTTTAGAATCACCATCACGCATAAACACAAGACTTGTAGTCCTCATGCTACATATAGTCCAAAAGATGGTTAACTTGTTTGGAAAAGTAAACTCTCTGTCCCTAATCCAATAAAACCACACTCGATTAAATAAAGAAAATAAATGCATTTAAGTTAAAATCTGAAGTCTTAACCGTGTATTTAGTTCTCCAGTAAGCAGTTGATGTTGAATGCAATATTTCAAGTGTTAAAAATAAAGAAACTATAGGAAATGGGAACAAAGGATCCATACTTTATGGGATCCCACAAATTGAGGGATCATGCATCCATATTTTCTGGGATTGCTTTTCTATCTCTTAGTTTTATGGGAAGTGTGAGTTAATTTGTATATAAGATGTTGTAGGTTGATTAGAAGAGGGGTGAAGATATCATTGTTGTTTAGCTTGTACGATTATATGGCATCAGAGCCACCCGCAGCCGCCGTCGATTTGCCACCATTCTAGCAGACGAACCTGCCATTGACATCAAGTGCCAAGAGCAGAGAAGACAAGGGGTCTCCTGTCCATCATTTCCAGAAGCTGCATTCATCTCCAGCTTTTGTCTTCTGTAACCCATCATCCCCGTCGGTCCTCCGCTGCCGTCTCCTTGCTCCAACCATAGTCGTTGCTTTCTCCGATCGCCGGCAATAAGGTCACCACCAGACCTCCCTCGCAGCGTAAACCACAAGCCTCTGCCATCAACGGCCAGGGCCTGCCCACCATCACTGAGATTGTTTTTGCTCCGATCTCTTTCTCCAGTGCCCCAATCGCAACACCGTTGCCACCGTTGGACTCGTCTCACTCAGCCCATACAGATCCCGGTGGTTTCATCGCTATCTGACGTCAATCACCGCCACCAGCCCACCGTCCGTCGCCACCGGCCACTGCTCGTTCCTGTCCAACTTCATCGGTTCTCCAACGAACTTCTGTCACTGCTCCCTACTCTTTCTATCCCAATCCTCTTCTTCATTCTTTCGTGGTAGCCTATCAGACCTCGGTCTCAGATTTGATTTTCACAATCTCAGATCTGGTGTGCAGCGTCCCTTTGATTTCATACCAGCAGCCACCATTACCAATAAAATGACCAACTCCAATACATCCATAACAGAATCGACCAGTATCTCGACTGTCTCCAACCCCCAATTATCCTTAGTTCCCGATCATTCTGAAAATCCCACAATACAAATCACCTCTCATAAATTGAACGGGAGCAATTTTAGAGAGTGGTATCAATCAGCATTGCTTGTGATCAAGAAAAAAGGAAAAATGGGATATTTGATAGGAGCAATGGCAGCACGTCCATCAAATTATGTAACCTATATTGTATGAGAAACAGAAAACTCAATTGTGATGGCATGGTTGATAAACTCGATGGAGTAAAGGATTTGGCATTTGTACATGTTCTACTAAACAACAAAAGTGTAGGATACAATACAAGAAATGTACTCAGACCTTGAGGATATATCACAAAGTTTTGAGATTCGTTCAAAGATTCGTAACACTTGACAAGATACATTATCTGTCACCGAGTATTTTAATACGCTCTCAGAACTGTGGCAACAAATCGATCTGTTTCACAATATTGAATGGAAGTGTACTGATGATGGAGTCTTATACAATAAGATGGTAAAAAAAGATCGAATATTTGATTTCTTACAAGGGGTGAATCAAGAATTTAAGGACATTCAAGGACGTATACTTGGCACGAAGCCTTTACCCAACCTGAAAGAGGTGTTTATTAAAGTTCGGCGAAAAGAAACAAGGAGGAAAGTGATGTTCTCTCCAATATAGAGCTCATCCATCGAAATAGCAGTCCAGAGATCTGCTTTAGCAGCAAAACAAAATGAAGGATACAATCCAAAACGAACTCTTGGAAAAGGCAAGCGGATGTGGTGTGAGCATTGTAAAAAACCCAATCATACCAAAGACGTGTTGGGATATTCATGGCAAGCCCCCAGATTGGAAGCCACGAAGTCAGAGGAAAAATAATGCTTATGTGGCTGAGATAACTATTGGTGCGGCCTCTCAACCATTCACAGCAGAGCAGATGGAAATTCTTCGAAAACTGATGGCTTCCTCATCAGTGAGAAATGCCTCCAGAACTGTCCCATCAACTTCTACTAGCTTTACAGTGCTTACATTACATAAAGGTATTGTTTCCTTATTGTCATATAAAGACTCATATGATACTTGGATAGTGGACACAGGTACTTCGGACCATATGACAAGCTCCAACACAGGATTCAGTAACTATCAACCATGTAAGGAAAATGTTAGTATTACCACAACAGATGGGTCTATGTGCATAGCAACAAGGAAAGGAGATATAGAACTTAATGGGTTGAAATTGAATTCAGTTCTTCATATTCCAAATATGCAGTGCAATATACTTTCAGTGAGTAAATTAACCAAGGATTTGAACTGTTCAGTAACGTTTTTTCCTTCTTGTTGTAAATTTCAAGATTTGTCATCGGAGAGGACGATTGGGAATGCTGAGGAGCAAAATGGTCTCTATTACTTGTTAGGTGTTGATTCTCCTTCAAGACCAAAGTTACCTATTATTTTTTCCTTGTTCTCTAATTCCAATGTTTTATTGTGGCATCATAGATTAGGTCACCCCAGTTTCTCTTATCTCAAGCGTCGGTACCCTCATCTATTCGTTAATAAAGATTATTCATCATTCCGGTGTGATCATTGTACTCTTGCTAAACAAACACGTATATTTTATCCACCTCACACATACAAACCTTCTACTTCATTCCATTTAATTCATAGTGATGTGTGGGGACCATCACGAGTGTTAAATTTAATCGGGGAATGATGGTTTGTTACCTTTATTGATGACCATACCCAGATATATTGGGTTTACTTGAGGAGAGAAAAATCCGAAGTGACTAAAATTTTTAAACAATTCTACAAGCTTCTCACAAATGTTTTCCAGTCATATATCCATATTCTTCGAACAAATAATGGTAGAAAGTATTTCTCCCATGAACTGAATGAATATCTCCAAGAATATGGGATACTTCATCAAAGTTCATGTACGTATACTCCTCAACAAAATGGAGTTACTGAGAGAAAAAACCGTCACCTCCTGGAAGTTGCTCAATCCATCATGTTTGATAGTCATGTTCCACTCTTTTTGGGGTGAAGCCATTCTTACATTAGCATTTCTTATCAATCGTGTTCCCTCCAAAGTCCTTCAATACTAAACACCCCTCAATGCATTGTTATCTGTCTTTCCTTCCACTCGAGTTCATAATTCTCTTAAACCTCGTGTGTTTGAGTGTGTGGTATTTGTCCATAATGTTCAACCCAATCGAGGCAAGTTTGATCCTAAAGCTCTCAAATGTGTCTTTCTTTGTTACTCCACCACACAAAAGGGTTATAAGTGCTATCATTCTTCTATGAAACGGTTCCTGATCTCATTTGATGTTTCCTTTGTCGAAGATCAAACCTTCTACCCATGTTTCTCTCCAAGGGGAGATTAATTCTCAAGGATACAAACATTGGGAACCCAATTTCTTCGAGCCTTTTCCTTCGATCTCCTCATCCTTTCCTTCCCAATCCGATTCTATGTCCAAAAACAGTGGTGATATAGGTCAAGGGGGAGAATCTAACACTTTAGACCCAAAACCAATTATGGTTTACTCTAGGAGACCACAAACTCCAATGCAAACTCAAGAGTATGAACCCATGGCAGATTCCATTACGACGGATAATTAAGAAGAGGATGAGAAAAATGAGTCATGTTGTGAGGAAGAAGAACCTATCAATAGCATTGATCTTCCAATTGCCATAAGGAAGGGGGTAAGGTTTTGTATGAGAAATTCTAAGGATCTTATATCGGATTATGTTACATATACCAAATTATCAGGAAATTTCAAAACCTTTGTTGCAAAGATTGATGAGATTCATGTTCCTAGAAATGTTCAAGAGGCACTTCAAAATCCAAATTGGAAGAAAGTTGTGCTATAAGAGATGAAGGCGTTAAATGATAATGAGACTTGGGAGATGATGAAGTTACCAGAAGAGAAGAAAACAGTTGGCAGTAAATGGATCTTCTTAGTGAAGTATAAACCAGATGGAACTAAAGAACGATATAAGGCAAGACTAGTAGCACAAACTTTTACTCAAACCTATGGAATTGATTATGAAGAAACCTTTGCACCAGTTGCCAAGCTTAACTCAATCAGAGTTATATTGTCTATTACTGCTAATTTAGATTGGAGACAACACCAGCTAAACATCAAGAATGTTTTTCTCAATGGCACATTAGAAGAGGAAGTATATATGAGAGTTCCTCCTGGATTTGAAGCAAAGGGAAATCCAAATAAGGTATGTAAGCTAAAAAATGCCCTTTATGGTTTGAACCAATCACCTCGGACATGGTTTACACTATTCAGCACTGTTATGAAGGATCTTGGATATAGCTAAGAGCAAGTTGATCACACCCTGTTTGTGAAGAATAATAAGTCAAAACAACAAGAAATACTCATTGTATATGTAGATGATATGATTATCACAGGTGATGATGAAATGGAGATTGGAAATCTAAAAAAGAGACTTCAAGCGGAATTCATGGTAAAAGATCTTGGGAAACTTAGGTACTTTTTTGGAATGAAGGTTGCAAGAAGTCACAAAGGGATCTTCATTTCACAAAGAAAGTACACTTGATTTACTTAAAGAGACAGGAAAACTTGGGTGTAAACCTTCTAGTACGCCCTTGGAGCATAACTGGAACCACAAGGTGTCAGATAGTGATCCTCCAGTGAATAAAGAGAGCCATCAACATTTGGTAGGAAAACTCATCTACCTATCACTCACGAGACCAAATATTGCCTTTAGTGTGAGCGTGGTAAGCCAGTTCATGCATGCTCCCACAAAAAGGCACATGGAGGCAGCAAACTATATCCTGAGGTATTTAAAGGAAAGTCCTAGCAAAGAGTTATTGTTTAAAAAGACTAGAGTCAGGGATATTGTTGGTTTTTCAGATACAAACTGGGCAGGAGCTGTTGATGATAGCAAGTGAACAATCGGGTATTGCACAAAAGTTTGGGGTAATCTAGTGATATGAAGAAGCAAAAAATAGTCCGTAATTGCTCGAAACAGTGCAGAAGCAGAGTATAGAGCCATAGTTCAAGGAACATGTGAACTCATTTAGATACAGAGATTGATGACAGACTTAAACATGCCAATAACAAGTCCTATGAAGTTGTTTAGTGACAACAAATCACCTATTAGTGTAATTCATAACCCAGTTCAATATGATCGGATGAAACATGTGAGGATTGACAGAGACTTCATCAAGTCAAAGATTAAGAATGTGACTATCGCCTTGTCCTACATTCCTACCAAGTCCCAAGAAATTAGTGTTCTAACCAAAGTATTTCAGAAATCAAGTTTTGATATCTGTTTTTGCAAATTGGGAATGACTGACATCTATTCTACAGCTTGAGGGAGATTGTAGGAAATAGGACAAAATATCCATACTTTATGAGATCCCACAAATTGAGGGATCATGTATCCATATTTTCTGGGATTTCTTTTCTATCTCTTAGTTTGATGGGAAGTGTGAGTTAATTTGTATATAAGATATTGTAGGTTGATTAGAAGAGGGGTGAAGATATCATTGTTGTTTAGCTTGTGCGATTATAGAAACTATGTAGCTTCAAATATCGTAAGCTTTAATAGCTTTGCAGGTAATGAAATAATCTGTAGCAGCAGTACAGTTCTTAACAAGTATAGGCAGGAATGGTATTAGAGTACAATTCATCTATTTATTGTTTGCATCTGTAATTTCAGTAGAACTAACTTATATGCACATAAACGTTATCCCAATAAGCTAGTTGGGGAAAATGGTATCGATGAATACCGAATGTGCTCTACTCTCCACATCCTTACAAAATCGAACAGCCAAGTCGGAATCCTGAGTGAAGACAAAGTGCATGTCATGCATGAGCTTTGGAAAAGATTATCAAAACCAGTACAAATATCGTATAATTGAAGATTCGGACAATAAAGATGCAAAATATTCTCTTTTTTTTTTTTTCTTTTTCCTGAATTAAGATGCAAACATTTCGTACGAGATGTTACCTTCCCCCCATCATACTCAAAAACATGTCCAATCCAGCTGCTCTGAGAATAAGTTAAGAGAAAATAAATTTTAATACTCATTTTATGACGTATTATTGTACTAGTAACATCCGCTGCAAATTAGAAATCCATGCTCTATCTGGTCGCCAAAATGTAAGATATTCACAGTGTAATTTGAACGAATTACATAGTCAAGGATACGAAATCATAAATGTGACTGGAATTGTCAAGAGCGTAGCAGTTGGAACTCGGAACCGCAACCGAAGCAGCCCCAAGCATCTGGAGAAAAACAGCTGACACAATACACAAATCAAATATTAGTCTCAAGGCCAGATCAGAAAGGAACAAGGAATGCGATAACTTACAAGAATTTGATCAAATACATGACATTACCTATGGCGGTACTGGAAAACAAGCAATGTAAGGAAGGAGTTTCTAAAAGGCGGCTTCTTCTCCTCATCTTCGCATAAGTTCAACAAGGTACTGCTAAGAAACCTGAATGAGTTGTGCACGAGGATGTCCACGAACTGCCTGAAGCTGAGCAAAAATAGACGACTGCAATTCGCCAGATTAAAGATGAGGAGATAAAGTGCGTGGATATGTGGAATTTAATTAGATTGATGATCGGTTTGAATCCCTGGTTTGGCAATTGCATCGTCAAATGAAGAGGGGTGCATCCGAAATGTCTTCGCCGGCGACGAAGCTTTGGAGATAACGGTTCAGATTTTGGAGTACGGTACGAGTCCTTAACGTGAGTCACGTGACCTCCGTTCCCAGTTTCCCAATGCAGAAACGGGTTGACCCTTCATCGTGACCCGCCTGTGTCGTACCGTAACCCTAACCTTTGCTAAAATGAGTGCGATAAAAAAATTTAAAATAAAATATAAAATATTTTTAAAATTAAAATATAAAATAATTAAAACCATCTTCAGCTCATATCCATATCTTACCCTCTATTATATTATAAATAATTTATTTCTTATTTTAATTTTATCTAAAAAATTATGTGTGTTCCAATGACACTCTATTCTTTTTTTTCTATTTCACTCTTTATTTTATTTATTTATTTATTTTAATAAATTGTAATTCTATTTATTTTATCTTTTCTATATTTTTTATACATACACAAAATCAATAATCAAATACACATATTAATAACTAAACACACAAAATAATCAGATATGCACATAAATAAAATTAATAATTAAATACATAAAATAATCAAATTATGCATATACAAAATTAATGATTAAATATACAAATCAATAACTAAATACACAATATCAATCATTCAACGCAAGAATAAAAGTAAAAAGTTCTCAAAATCTCACAAACTCTCTTACTGCTCAATATGCTCCTCACCCCGTCGTCGTTATGCTCATCGCCTGCAACTCGTATTCTCTCTTCTGTTCGTCATCTCACAAACTCTCTTACTGCTCAATATGATCCGTTAGTTGCTGGTTGTCGATTTCGCCTTCACCTACAACAACTCCTTCTATTTGTACGTTGATGGCTATTGGGACAAGACATATGGGGAGCAATTTATCGCTCAACAACTATAGCGAACAATTTAAAGATCAACAAATTTTTGGCAAGGGACAAGACAAATATGGAGTACTGTTGGAGTGGATTTTCAGCAATTAACTCTTCATATTTTAGCTTGGCGAGCAATTTATGCTTGCGTAAAAGATGGCATAATATAAGGTTATAAAGTATTCCAATATTTTTATCAAACTGTTTATTAAATTTTTTAGAATGCACTGAATGACATATGCATTATTTTTTATTATTTGTAAAGTCCAATATATGTTTATCTAAATGGGGGAGAAATAAGCATACTTAGAAAATGTCAGATAAAAAGTCACGTAACTTATTTTTTAAACCTTTTCAAATAAATTTAACAAACAAATTAAAAATGACAAAAGTTTATAAAACTATCCATATTTAACATTTTTCAGTTTATATACTAATTAACAAACACTACTTAAACTATATATAACTTAACCAATTCTCACGTCAAACCCGTAACAATTTGGGTTTCCAAAGCGGGCCATTCGAAATGCACAAAAAATGGTAGATAAGACATAAATTAATAATTATTTGTTGTTAGATAAATGATTGCTAAAAAATGCGTTAGGCGAATGCCCTCTCCAGTTGCTTCATTTTTCATTGGTCACCTTCTCTCTACTCTTTCTCCTCTCCCATGGTCAACAACAATCGCCTTTGCCTCTGGTGCGTCAACACACGTGCATGGCGGAGAAGAAGGATGTAGTGGTGGTCGGCACGCGAGATGCTTGGCGACGCATTGCGAGAGGATGCCAGCGAGAGGCAGTTACTGGAGGCATCTATATGAAAGGGAGAGAGATAGGAGATGAGGCGAGCAAACAATTCTATAATTTGGGTTAGGGTATTTTCACTATTTTAGCGCGTGTCAATCAATCGCTCGGAAGCCCTCTCAGTCAAAGTAGCAAAATCCTTAGGTTCCCAATCTGAATAGATTGGAGAATATTATTGTTGTAAGCAATTTTTATTTTTGAAGACATTATTTTCATAATTCTACTAATAAATTATTAAGCACAAAATAAATAATCATACCATTGTTATTGTTCATAGATGAGTAATGAAAACTAAAAACTAAAATTAACTTATGATATTTTGCTTATAAATAAACATGTGAAGAAAATTTTTTATTGACGTTTGTTTTATAAAACAAAATACTAGTAAAAGTTTTTTAAATATTAAATATTATTAATACTTTAAATGAAAAATAAATTCTACCCTCATTTTCCACTCTTATCAAACGCACCCTTATTATAACTTTTTTGATAAACTCGGGTTATAGTCGGTGTTAGGAAATATTATTAATACTTTTATATACCACTTGATTCAACCATCCCGACTATTGTGAATTCGCATGAAGGAATGAAAAAGGTTGGGAATTAGCAATTTTCAATGTTTGCAATTGCAAATATAAGTAAGGTACAATGAACGTTAGATAAAAAATAGGTCAATTACATCAATAATCACTTAACTTTGCATTCTATTACTGTTTTATTACTGAACTTTGAAATGTTACTTGTCAGTCACTAATATTTCAAAACTGTTATTATTTAGTCATTAAACTTTAAAATGTTATCTGCTAGTCATTAATATTTCAAAATTATTTCTTATCCGTCATTTGTTAGTCACTGAACTTTAAGTTCACGAGTGACGGATGAGAAACACTTTTGAAATATTAGTGACTAATAGATAACATTTTAAAGTTCAGTGACTAAGTAGTAATAGTTTTAAAATATTAGTGACCAACATGTAACATTTTAAAATTCAGTGACCAAATAATAACAGAATATAAAATTGAGTGATTATTGATGTAATTAACCCGATAAAAAATTATCATTTATTATCGTTTTAATTGGAATTTTTTGCAAATAATTATAGAATAATTCTATTGATAGTTACAAATAACAACAAATTGTTATCTTTTAAGCCACCTTTTGACTTTATAAATATGTTTGTAAAAATACTTATAAACTATAATAAAAAATGCTTAAAATTTAGCCCAACAAAAGTTAAAAACACTAATAACAAATGAAAGAAAAAATGCCAAAAATTAAAAGATAAATCTTACGTCTAATATAATCTCCATCCTTGTTATATATATTAACAAAATAACTTTCAAAACAATCAAACAAATACTATAAGTCACCAAATAGTATCTTAACAAAATAACTCATTGACGTTTTAATCCAAATACTCAATAATGGCCTCATTTTCGTTTGATATTTTGTTTTGCTAATTACTATCACATGTTATCTTGTTTAGATAATAAACATTATATGCTTATCGCTATGTTAGTTATAGCTATCACGTAAGAGATTTACTAATTTAAAAAACATGTTAGGCGTTAACATGTACTCATAGTTCAATTAGATACTTTTGTAGTCAATGTCAGTTTAAAAAAAAATATAATTAAAATATTATGTTAATAGTATAAATATTTTTTAAAATATATTCTTACACCTAATAAACACTAATTTTACCTTTCTTGTCATCTCAATATTAGACAAACTTTCAGCTTTCATAATTTTTATTGTTCACCTAGTTAGACAACTCAATTGTCTTCCTCATATAGATAATTTGGTCCAACTTCAATTTAGATGAATTAAGATTTGGTTAAATTAGATTTAGATCTATATTATACTCAATATCTTTGGCTACCTAAAGACAAACTTGGGTTTCAATCAACAACATATTAATTCAATTGTTAAAAAGAAGGGGAAAAAAAGCAAAGAATACTGAGAGAAATTTTTTATTTTTGTTTTATTGAAAATATCATTTGATTTGTCCATATATGTTGATTTGGGCCAATTTAGTTTTCTTATTTTTAAAAGTGCTAATAAAACTTTATTATTTTCGAAATAATATCATATTAATATTTGTGTTTGTTGTTTGTGATACCAAACATCCCAAGGCCATGATGATCAGGTGGGCCACACTATCATAGGCTAAGGCTCAGGATTGATAGTGTGTGGATACAACTCAAATGTGCGATCACCAAATGGAGAAGAAAGCCCAAAGGGCCTTTGAGGAGGTAGGGCCAATTTTGGCCCAGTAGCTCAGGCCCAATTTTAGAACCTAGCTCGGCCAAACCAGCCCTTGCTCATCCCAGATATATAATGCTTCTTTCCCCCATGTTTTGACCTAGTTCTACCCTGGCCGTTTGCGACTCCGTCCAAAAACCTAGCTTATCCTTTCCTCCTATCTCGCCATCCCTATCTCTTCCGAAAGCTTGGTTCTTTTATCCTCCTTTACGGATTTTTTGCTGGCTTTCGGTTTACCTCTTGATGGCTATAAAACCTTTGTGGGTTCGATGGGACGAGATAGTGAAAAAGAAGAAAAATCGAGTAGAAATCGTTGGGTCTCTGAGTGAACTATTTCTATGTGATCTCCTATGCTGTGTGTTGGTACCGAGCTGGGCCATTGGGATTTCAGATTGGGAGAGCTTCTCGACGGTTCACTGTAAGTGATGATTTTCTGATCTAAGCCTTGAATAGCTGAAACCTTCATTGGTGTTCACAGGGAAGTTCTATTTTTCTGTTATTGTGTTTGTTGCTATTACTTTATGATTTGGTTTTCAGACTAACAAAAAATTGTTTGACTTTGTGCGAGAGTATTTTCCCAACAGTGTTTGTTTGGCATAAATGATGCTTGGACACATTATAACGTTGTTTGTGTCATTATTCTTTAGCAATGACAAATCATAATAAATTTATATCTTTCTTCTGCCCTCTCTACCTCTATTAATTTATTCCTCCATTGTCCCTTTATTTGTGTTGCTAGTTTGAAGAAGTAGTTGACTTACTCTAGGGAAGGAGAACAAAAAAGAAAAAGTATTATTTTAAAAATATTAAAGGTGTGTTTGATTGCATTACTTAGAATTTAATTCTAGGTAATATTGCTTATAAAATAAAAACTATCCCACCTCCTTAAAAAATGAATTATATGGAAAGGAGTTTTAAATGTTTGTACCATACATATTTTTTATAGAAAAATTAAAAGTGTTTGATTACTTTTCATAAAAAAATGTGTAATGATTACACATTTTTCATGATAAATGTGTGTAATCAAATACACTCTAAAATTATTAATTTATTACATATAATTGTCTGTTGCATATGAGAAGAGAGATGCGAGACGACTCTATAGCTATTAAAAAAAGAAAGAGATTTAATAATTGAGTCTTACTGTTAATTATAATTTGTAACAACTATTTATATATAATAGACAATTACATTGTAAAATTGAAAAAACATAATAAATAATGATTACATGTACACCTGCTATGTTTGCACATAATCGAAGGACTTCTTGTACGATGGCTCCTATCAAGTTATAGTCTCCAAATTCAAAAGAATAATCAGATAAGGAAGTAATTGACTGAGAAAGGAAGTAATGAGAAGAAGTTGGGACAAAAAACAAAAAACCAAAGGAAACTTCTTGGTGTGATTCCGTCTAGATCTACTTGATTCTATCGTACCTGCGCTAATAATTAAAAAAAGTCTTAAAAGTGCTCTCGAGCACCATGTTATTGTGCACCAAGAAACAAAAATACCGCCCCCGGGAATAGTCAAGTGATAAAAGGGTAGGCTAAAAAACTTGTCTGGAGATTCTTAGTGTGGGTTCGATTCCTGGGGGAAGCAGAATGCTTTCTTCTGGGGAGGACCTTAGAAGTGATATTAGTGGTGCTTAGGCCTACCACCCTGATCACTTGGGTACATCTCTCGATTTACCTCCTCAGTGTAGTTCTAGGGGCAGGGTAGCTGAGGACGCCAGTAATGAGGCGTAATAAAAAAAAAAAAAGAAACAAAAATACCTAAGTATGTGCTTATCACAAATATATATATATATAATATGTGATATTTTTTAAGACACGATAATACGGTGACTGCGACACAATATTTTCTCCCGTCAATACTTGGTTCGACCTTTGCGCCATCAGCCAATCGGTAGGCCAACGAACTTCGACCCCGCAAGCAGCAAGGCAATAAAGATCACAACGAGAATTCGTTCACCGATTCGAAAGTGAAAACTCGCTGGAATTGTCGAATTTCAATTCCCCAAACGCTTCCCGAAGCCGAAGCATCGAACGAAGCACCGGACTTCCCACTCATCCAAGTGGCAAACTTCGCGTGGCCAGATGTGCGAACATCGCCGCTCATCGAAACCGAAGCTCCTCTTCAAAACCCTAAAATGCGGATACAAGTGACGGAGATCGCGGTCTCAAACCCTAGCGCAAGAAGATGGCAAAACAGCCACCGGGGTGGCTCGCGCTTCAGAAGCGGTGGGTTTTGCCCCTTCTGGTCGGGCTATCGGTCTCTACCGCCCTCGCTTTCATCCTCCGAGCCGCTTTCGACTCTACCTGCGATCGGCAAACCCTTGAAGTTCCGGAGAAGCGGTTTCACTCGGCTATCCAGACGGCGACGACCCCGAGTCCGCTCAGTTTCATGAAGTCTAAGCTCGTTCTGCTCGTCTCTCACGAGCTTTCGCTTTCTGGTACCCTGTCTTGTCTCATAGATTAATTCAATTGTTTTATTGACTGATTTATCTGGTGTTGTTTTGGTGATTGGCCCGATTCATTTCAATTTACTCTGTCAAATGCATTTTTTCCATCTTTAGCATGTAGTTTTCAGGAGTTTCACTTTCGTCTGGTCTCTTGGAATCTCATGAACTTTTTTGCATATTAGTTTAGGGGTCATGATAGCCCTTGCGTTTTGCAAAACATGGAAGTTTTTTGCGCATGTAACTATGCATATGGCTGTATGTGCCGAGCGTTAGTAGTTCCACCGTGAGCCATTCCAGTTGACGATGCTTCTTCGGGCTGAATTGAATAGTAACTGAATGGTGTTATGCCAAAAAAAGGAAAAGAAAAGATTAAAGAAGAAAGCACGATGTAGGAAGATGAATTACAGGTGATGGAACACTGACCATCTATTAACTGCAAATAATTGTTATAGCTGTACTCAATACATTGTCTGAAAGCACTCATTAAAGGGGAGACATGTAATACAGAAGCTAGGGCATGATTTGCCATTCCACGTGTAACCACTCATGCAACAATCACAACCTGACAAAAGAGAATCTGTACATGAGATTTCCGCATCATACGCATCAATCCAAATTTTTTTGACTTGCTCGAGCAGAAAACCTTGTAGCTGGGAGCTATAAACCAATGAGTAACTGCAATGTTGTCGTTTACTATAAAAGGTAGAACAAAGTCACAAGTTCTAAAAGAGCAATTGAACCACTAACGACACCTGGATTCTTTATTTAATTTCTCTGTTAATTGCCAAAATGAAAGTGCTTGGTAGATTTTGTAATTGATTTCCTGAAAATTTATAAATTTCCTTTTTTGGCTAGGAAAAGTAATATTCCAAACAGTAATTAAAAGGGCCAATCTTTGAGAAAAGGCTATGTAAGATCAGGAAACCTCAGAACAGAGGTTGCACTGCTGTAAAATATAGAGGGGATGTTTTTTTTTCTCCTCTAAAAAATATGGAGTGAGAGGAAGAAACAAATCTCTTTATGAAAATGACCCTGGAATTTGTTAAGAGTAGAAACACAACACTCTCTAGGACACTCACACTCACTAAGTCACGGATAGAGACTCACAAACACTCATGGCAACAGGAATTACAAAACACAATACTAAAGAACAGAAATCAGAATCAAGAACACCACAAGATTATCCTGGTTCAGTCTCAAATTGAGACCTACGTCCAGATTGGCTTAGCCTTCACTTTTCCACTATCTTGTATAGGTTGATTACATGTGCCTTTAACAAAACTCTCTCATAGCCCAAATATCCTGAAAACTATAGAGTTCCCAACCTAGAGTATACACAACAATACCCGCCTCACTCTAAGCACACATCCAAAACCACTCGCTCACAAGATAGAATTTCGCATAAAGCACAAATGAAAAGCCCTGCACAACACCCCCTCCCGACCCCTAGTTACAATAACAGGAAATAAACGTCTCGCCAACTAACCATTACATAACAATCGACTAGTTATCCTTCTAGAAACAATCCCTTTAGAAGACTTTTCCTAACCAACTAAATAGGACATAAACAACACTGTTTTTACATAAATTTTCCTGATATCTATTTCACTAATCTAGTACAAATATTCTAACAAAATCTCCACCCATTTGCATTGGATTAGATCTTCATCAGGATCCTGTACCCTTCACACTGACCTGCATTTTCATTGTCCGAGTTGCATAAGCTTTATGCAGTGCTTCAATTTACTTGTAGGTATTGGTTTTGTAAAGATATCTGCCGCATTTTCTTCCTCTGCCACTTTGGTTAGAATCACAGTTTTATTTTCAATAATTTATCTGATAAAGTGGTGTCTTATGTCTATATGCTTAGTCCTTTCATGGTGTGCTTGGTTTTTAGACAAATGAATTGTACTTTGACTATCACACATCAAAGTGGTCTTAACCTCTACACCTAGAAGCTCACTCACTAATCCCTTTAGCCACATAGCCTCCTTCATATCATTTGAAATTGCTATGTACTCAGTCTCGGTAGTTGATAATGCTACCACACGTTGGAGACTTGATTTCCAACTAATAGTAGAGTTCCATAACCTAAAGACAGAACAGGTTGTGGACCTACGTTTGTCAATATCGGTAGCATAATTAGCGTCTGAATATCCTAGGATTATTTAGCGTCCGAATATCCTAGGATTATAGGTTGATTTTCTAGACTTGCACCACTATAAGTCAAAGCATTGTTTATAGAACCTTTCAAATATCTGCACATCCATTTAACTGCCAACCAGCGAGGCTTACCTGGATTGACCATAAACGACTTATGACACTCATTACATGTGCTAAGTGGGGTCTCGTGCAGACCATACCTTACATTAGACTGCCTACCGCACTTGAGTATGGTATATGGACCATCTCTTTTCTCTCTTCCTCATCCTGAGGGGACTGTGGATAGTTTAAAAATGAGATGCAAAAGGCACACTAACTGCCTTTGCATTGGATATCCCAAATCTGGACAACAACTTAGCTAAGTATGATTTTTGTGAAAGGTAGATTTTTCTATGTTGCTTATCCCTAGAAATCTCCATTCCTAGAATTTTCTTTGCCTCATCTAATTCCTTCTTCTCAAACTCAGCTTTCAACCTTTGTTTAAGATGATGAATTTCTCTAGTGCATTGACTTGCAATGAGCATGTCATCCACGTATAGTAACAGATGGATATAAATATTAGGTGTGACATATTTAAAATATATGTAGCAGTCATAGGATCTCCTTTGGTATCTTTGGTTTATCATAACTGAATCAAATTTTCGGTACCACGGTCTTGGGGACTGTTTAAGTTCATACAGTGACTTCCTAAGAAGACATACTTTCTCCACCTCTCCCTTAGCTTCAAAACCCTTTGGTTGATGTCAGGACCCGAGGATTGGGCCTGACTCGGTTGGGAATTAACAGCAAAGAGAGAGAAAGAGAGAGAACATAGGTGAGAGATTACTGGAATTACTTCATCATTGATGCTTACTTCTTTACATGGGCAGTATTTATACAATCAATCATAACCGAATAACCATAGTTGGTTATGGCTAACTTCCCGCCTTATAGCTCCTAACTAACATACAATGTAAGCTTATTCCCTAACTGCCCTTAGGATCGTGACAACTGCCCTTCCCTTCAATTAATTCTTGTCCTCAAGAATTATAAGAGACCGGCAGCCTTGGGAAACTGCTGCAACAGCTCTAGTAAATTTTCCCAAGTAGTATGCTTTGGTGGCCGATTGGTCCACTGAACCAGTACTTGGGTAATAGGTAAACTGCCCTTATATATGATCCTCCTCTCTACAATGGCGCGGGGCTCTACCTCCTCTTCCAGCTGCTCGGCTATGGGAGGTAATTCTGTGTTGACATTAGCTAGGGGCCCCTTAACTGGCTTGAGCAATGACACATGAAAAACAGGGTGAACTTGCACCCTTTCTGGCAGCTGCAATCGGTAAGCTACTGCTCCCACCTTGGCCACAATAGGAAATGGTCCAAAATACTTAGGGCTCAGCTTGGACACTGGAATTGTGGTGTAAGGCTGTTGGAGGAAACGTCTGACCTTCAAATAAACCTGCTCCCCCACTTCAAATGATCTTTCCGTCCTCTTTTTATCTGCCATCTGCTTCATCCGGTTCTGGGCAGTGGTTAACTCATTCCTTAAAATAGTTATCAGCGACTGCCTTTGTGAGAAATACTTGCCCACTGCTGCCATAGTCGGATTAGGGCCTGAAATTGTCGGTAGGAGGGTTGGTTTATACCCAAACATGGCCTCAAAAGGACTCCTTTTAATGGTACTATGGTAACTCGAATTGTACCACCATTGAGCTAGGCCTAACCACTTATTCCAGCTCCTGGGTTTGGTGAAACACATGCAGCGCAAGTAGGCTTCAACACATTGATTTACCTGCTCTGTTTGTCCGTCCGTTTGGGGGTGGTATGCAGTTGACATATGCAACCCGACACCTAATTTCTTGAATAATTCCTGCCAAAAGCGACTAGTAAAAATGGTATCTCTGTCAGATACTATGGATTTAGGCACCCCATGGATCTTGACCACCGAATCTAGGAAGACTCGAGACACCTCTATTGCTGTAAATGGGTGAGTTAAGCTGATAAAGTGGCTGAATTTGGTCAGCCGATCTACTATTACTAATATTACATCCTTCCCTTCTGATCTAGGTAGGCCTTCCACGAAATCCATTGATATCCCCTCCCATGCTTGCTTCGGAATTGCTAAGGGCTGCAACAATCCCGAGTACGGGACCTGTTCATGTTTACACTGCTGACAGATCCCACATGATAGCACCAATTGTACCACATCCCTTTTCAATCTCGGCCAAAAGAAGAGCTGCTTTACCTTTTGGTAGGTGACCCTTACACCCGAATGTCCCCCTATTAGTGAGTCGTGTAAGGCCTTTATAATCTGTTCTTTAAGAGTTTGGTCTTCTCCAACTACCAATCTGCCTTTGTAACGAAGCACCCCTTGAGTTAAAGTATATCCCTTAGGATTTCCTTGCTGTCCTGCTGGTTGCACTGCTAATTGAGCTACCCTCTCCTTAATCCAATCTGTGGTATCATAACTTCGTACCAACTCTTGAATCCACATAGGTAGAACAGTTGATATTGCATGACAAGTGCCTGTCTCATCCCTCCTGGACAATGCATCTGCTACCACATTTTCTCTCCCCTTCCGATATTGGATTGTGAAATCTAACCCCATCAGTTTGGAGATGCCTTTCCGCTGTAATTGTGTGTGCAATCTTTGCTGTGACAAAAATTTAAGGCTTTGGTGGTCTGTTTTTATCACAAACGGAGACCCTTCCAAGTAATGTTGCCATCTTTCTACTGCTGCCAATACTGCTAGTAATTCTTTATCATAGACACTCAATCCCAGGTGTTTTGGAGCTAAAGCCTGGCTAATGAATGCCACTGGTCGTTCTCCTTGCATCAGCACAACTCCTATTCTTTTGTCACAAGCATCCGTCTCCACTACAAAACCTTTTGTAAAGTCTGGTAATGCTAACACCGGGGCTTCAGTCATAGCCTTTTTAAGCTGAATGAAGGCAGTTTCAGCTTTAGGATTCCATTGGAAGGCATCTTTCTTAAGAAATTCAGTTAGGCTTTTGCTTATTGGGCCTGACTCGGTTGGGAATTAACAGCAAAGAGAGAGAAAGAGAGAGAACATAGGTGAGAGATTACTGGAATTACTTCATCATTGATGCTTACTTCTTTACATGGGCAGTATTTATACAATCAATCATAACTGAATAACCATAGTTGGTTATGGCTAACTTCCTGCCTTATAGCTCCTAACTAACATACAATGTAAGCTTATTCCCTAATTGCCCTTAGGATCATGACAGTTGATCCATAAAAATCCTCTCTTCAAAGTCCCCATGAAGGAAGGCAGTTGTGACATCCATCTGCTCCAATTTTAAATCCAATTGGATAGTGATAGCTAATAAAATCCTTATAGAGGTGTGTCTCACAATTGGAGAAAATACCTCATTAAAGTCTATGCCCGGCACTTGAGTGAACCCCCTAGCTACCAACCTAGCCTTGAACCTAGGTTTAACATTATTTCCAGCCCCTTCTTTAATTTTGAAGAGCCATTTGCAGCCTACTATTTGCTGCCCTCTTGGCCTTTCAACCAATTCCCAGGTATTATTTTGTCACGGCACACCTGTGAATGCAACTACTCCTAGCCTCGATTGGATTAGGAGTGGGTTTTGACCAACACAAAACAGAACAGAGCAAGGGAGTGAGAGAACAAGAGTGAAGAATGAGAGAGAGAAGAAGAAGAGAGATAGGAGCAATGGAGGAGAATTAATTCTGATATTCTCATTTGATAGTCCTTTCTCCAGCAAGCTGGGAATATATAGACACTCGGTGGGTGGGGATTGTTACAGCAGATCCCTTCTCCATGCGGTTATAACCGCTTCTTTGTCCTATTCTAATTCCCATCCACGTGGGGAATCTTCCAGCTAATATCACTAGGGATTAGGGAAGTTACAGCAGAAAAATAACAAAATTACAGCAATAAGGAAATGACAATAGTAAGCAAAAAATAAACCAAGACTTTAACTATCTGATACCGCAGTCCTAGGCTCCCTTCCGTGACATTTTTCTTAAGGGATGCTATTTTTGACCTCATGGCTTCCAGCCATTTATCAACATCATTAGAGGACACTACTTCTTCATAGGTGAGGGGTTCTTCGCCTATAGTTTCAGCTGCACTAGTTAGGGCATATGCAACTAGATCAGAATAACCGTATCTTTGTGTTGGCCTATAGTTTCTAGGCTGTTGGTCTTGTGCTACACTATACCTGTCTGGATCAGGTTGATCCCCTAAGCTAGAGTCTACATCACTGTCATCCTCATCCCTTTCAAATTGGGAGGATTCTATGTCCTGGTCTTCATCTTGCCTTGGTTCAGAGATATCATGATCCACATTAGATGGATCTTGGGAGTTATAAGGTTGATTCCAGTGATCTCCACTTGAACAGAGACTCTATTTTATTCCTTATCATGCTGTGATTCATCATTTGCTAATTTTATGGTAGACTCCTCATCAAATGTCACATCTCTTGTGACTATGGTTCTTGGTCCTTCTGGTTTTAAATTCCATAGTTTGTAGCCTTTGACAACAGATGGATGTCACGAGGCCATTATGTAAATAAAGAGAATTCTAAGGTAGAAGGGTTGGGGGTATTGCTGTAATAAGCAGTAGATGGGCAGTTATAGCACATGGCTGTTTTAATTCAAATCTAACCAAATAGTGGCGCCAAGGCTGGAAGTACATAACCAACCTTTGCCACTAGGAGAATCATCTTTTTGGCAATACAATTGAATCATTCTTTCCCTCCATTTTCTCGAATTCTCTCTCTTCCTCTCTCGTTCTCTCCCTCTTATTCTTTCTGTTCTTCTAACCTACCAATTCCCACGCAATTATATCAGAATCACAAGAGAACTCTTCCTGTCAGAATTGCATTCTGACAATGGATAACCTATAAACATACATTTCTTGGCCCTAGGCTCTAATTTGCCTTGTTTCACATGAGCATAGGCAAGGCATCCGAACACTCTAAGGTGGTCTAGGCTTGGTTTATGCCCTGTCCAACACCTTTCATATGGGGTTAGGAAATTTATTGCTGTGGAGGGAGACATATTTATTACATGGGCTGCTGTCGTGATAGCTTCCCCCCAAAAGGTTTTGGGCAAATGAGCATAGGACAACATGCATCTAACTCGTTCTAAGAGGGTTCTATTCATCCTTTTTGCAACACCATTTTGCCTAGGGTTTCCGGGTGCAGTTGGGTGTGTCACAATCCCACCATCTTTATGCATTTGGTTGAAATCCTTATTACAAAATTCTAACCCGTTATCAGTTCTTATTGCTTTGATTTTCCTGCCTTTCTGGTTCTCTACCATAGTCTTCCATGCCCTAAAGATTTCAAATGTGTTATCCTTAGACTTTAGGATATACACCCACAATATTCTAGAGAAATCATCTATTATAGATAAAAAATATCGAGAGCCTTCATGAGATATAGTTTGGGCTGGACCCCATAAATTTGAATGAAAGGGGTAAGATCTTGTGTCAAGAATCCTATGTCTAATCACTTGACTTATACTAAATTATCCCCTCAGTACAAAGGATTTGTTGCAAGTATTGACAACATTGCAATTCCAAGGAATATTCAAGAGGTTATGAGTGATCCTAAGTGGAAAGCTGCAGCTATGGAGGAGATGAGCGCCTTGGTGAAAAATAACACATGGGAGATTGTTAAACTACCGTCAAACAAAAGGGTGGTTGGTTGTAAATGGGTTTTCACAGTAAAGTATAATGCAGATGGAAGTGTTTAAAGATACAAGACAAGATTAGTTGCACAAGGGTTTATTCAAACATATGGGATCGACTATGAGGAGACTTTTGCTCTTGTGGCCAAACTCAACTCAATTCGGGTATTAATTTCCCTTGCTGTTAATCTTGATTGGCCTTTACTTCAATTTGATATTAAAAATGTTTTTTTGAATGGTGACTTGGATGAGAAGATATATATGAGAATACCCCTAGGATTTGAACAGGAAATTGGTAGTGGAAATGTGTGCAAATTAAAGAAATCCTTATATGGATTAAAGCAATCTCCAAGGGCTTGGTTCAAGAAATTTAGCATGACTCTCAATTGTTTGGGATATAAGCAAGGGCAAGCTAACCATACCTTGTTTATAAAGTCAACGGTAGAGGGAAAAAAGGTCATACTAATTGTTTATGTTGATGATATTTGTGAGAATCCCACATCGCCTCAGTAAGGGATATTTGGGCTATATATAAGGAGGATGATCCCTCCACCTGTTAAGCTGGCTTTTCAGGTTGGAGTTCTACCTCTAACTTCTCACATGGTATCAGAACCAACCCTTGGTTGGGGGGCTACCCTCGGTCGTGGTCATGGACCAGTACCTTGCCCGATTACTTGGGCATGTGTCAGTTACTGGAGAAGCTTCGATGGGGGGGGGGGGAGGAGTATGAGAATCCCACATCGCTTCAATAAGGGAGATTGGGCTATATATAAGGAGGATGATCCCTCCACCTATTAAGCTGGCTTTTCAGGTTGGAGTTCTACCTCTAACTTCTCACAATATTATTGTGACAGGTGATAACTTACAGAAAATTGAAAATTTGAAGAAGCAATTAAAGACTGAATTTGAAGTGAAAGACCTAGGAGTCATGAGATATTTCCTAGGAATGGAGGTGGCTCGGAGTAAAGAAGGGCTGTTCATCTCTCAAAGTAAGTACACACTTGATTTGTTAAAGGCAACTAGGATGTTAGCATGCAGACCAGTTGGTACTCCTTTAGAAAAGGGTTGGAATGTTGAAGAAAAAGAAGACACTCCTGTTGAAAAAGAAAGGTACCAAAGGTTGGTTGGTAGACTAATTTATTTGTCACTTACAAGGCCAGACATAGTCTATGTAGTATGTGTCATAAGTCAATTCATGCATTCCCCTACTCAAGAACTTATGAATGCAATGTTCTATGTTCTAAGATACCTCAAGGGAACGCTTGGGAAATGGCTGATGTTCAAGAAAACTAATGAAAGAAGAATTGAATGTTTTGTGAATGCTGATTGGGCTGGTTCATGCGAGGATAATAGGTCAATTTCAGGTTATTGTACCAAGTTATGGGGTAATGTGGTTACTTGGTGGAGCAAAAAGCAATCCGTGGTGGCTCGAAGCAATGTTGAGGCCGAATTTCGTGCTATTGCTCAAGGGATATGTGAAGTAATTTGATTGGAAAGGATGATGGAAGACTTGGGGATATCTTTATCTCAACCAACAGAAGTTCATAGTGATAGCAAATCCGCTATCAGTATTGTGAAGAATCCGGTTCAGCATGACCGAATGAAACATCTAAGAATTGATAGGAGTTTTATAAAAAAGGGAAATTGAAGAAGGAGGAATCAGCTTATCCAATATTCCAACTACTGATCAAGTAGCTGATATTTTCACAAAAGCTGTTGTAAGGCCAGGGTTTGAGTTACTAATTGGCAAGTTAGCAATGAATTGTATATATTCCTCAGCTTGAGGGAGAGTGTTGGAGAATTCGGAAAAGTGATAAGAAGAATCAGAGATCATCTAGATGCAGTTCCAGTTTAAAAATAGATAATTCTAGAGTTTAAATGTTGTATTTTAAATTATAGATATTGTTGTATAAGTTTAAATTTATTTCCTAAGTTTTAGGAGATAAATCTTCCTAGTTTCTAAGAAGTAGATAGTTTATATCTTCTCCGAAATTGTAGGAGAATTATTAACAGATAGGGCGTATATATTTTTCATTTGTACCTCTAGAATTATAATTGAAGCTTTTCAGCTATCTCAAAGCTTGTTTCAATGAGAAATTTGCACTACCATGTTTTGATCTCATTCTCTATCTACTGAATTCTTATGATTCTATGAATCTAATCGCTATACAAAAGTTAAAAAAACTGGTTCTTGCATGCTTTATAATTGGTGAAATTTTGGGGGCAAGCATATAAATATGGTACAAATCAATGGTTAACTTTGGCTCTATAGTATGAAAGAGTATCCTCTCTGCATGTGGCTTGCTTTATAGTGTTTCAAGATTTTGGTATAGCAAAAAGTTCTTAAGTTTTACTGTGGAAAACAATATGGCTACTACTGGATGGCATACCAACCATAGCTCAACTTCTTTTGAGGACTGAGTCACTGATGTGATTCTGTAGACATGTGATTCTGTAGACATGTTTGTCAACTAAAAGATAAAGTTGAAGTTTCCCTCTCCCCTCCCTCTAGGATCTATAACATAATTTTTTTTTTATTTTTCTTTCTTTCTGCCTGAGGAACAATATGTACATTATGTTTGATTTCTTTTAGATTGATGCTTATTTGGTAATGATTTCTTTAATGAATTTGTTCTTCAGGTGGTCCACTGTTGCTGATGGAACTAGCATTTTTGTTAAGAGGTGTTGGTGCTGAAGTCTGTTGGATTACCAACCAGAAACCATCAGAAATGGATGAGATCATATACAGTTTGGAGCATAAGATGTTGGACAGTGGAATACAGGTCACACATCAATGTGCTTTTAGCATCTCTGCTCTGCCTATTATCTTGGATTTTACTGTTTATTTCTTGATTCGGTGGTATGTAGCAGCTGATATGCATGCATGCTGTTTGTCTCTTCTTGCTTAAGTGTTAACATTGGCCTGTGAATTGGTGCTAAAATCCTCATGGATGGCATTTGGTTGGGAGTTCATACTTGAAAAACCAAATGAATCTTGGTTTAATCTTGTCCTAAATTCAGATGTATGACCAGGCATTAATTATTTTAACATGATGAACATGGTGAGATTGAACAGAATAGTGCCACAGGCATATACTTATGAGTTCACAGTTCAATTTAAACTGAAAAATAAAATTTGTGACTGTGATGATCTGTAGGTTTTGAATCCATTAGAAGTCCTCAGGCTATACTACTTTAGCTGCCTTTATCAGGCTGAAATGAACTTTACTGCATGTTAACAAGTGCATACACGTAGCTTTTTTGTCTTGACATCATTATGATTGGTTAATATTTGCTTGCAATCATCAACAGATGCTTACTAACTCTTACCTGCTTTATCTTATTTGTGTTACTCAATAAAAAATAGAATTTCTGTTCTGAAGTTGGGGTGGCCAATTAAACAGGAATCGAATGTGGTGCTACTGGGAAATGAATTTTCTGAATCTATTTATTACGTTCCTTATTCTTAGTTGTTCTGTAGAATCCTAAAACCTTGGTCGGGGCCACATCTTTCTCACTATGCCAGGTTATATCATTATGTGAAGTCGAATATTAGACATCTGATTCATCTTGCTGGAATCTTATCATCTATCAATTCTTAGTTTGTTCACATCTTTCGGATTGCTAAATTCTCAGGGGGCCAATTCTGGGTAATGGTAGAAATACACATATGACATATGTCTGCGTGTGTATCAGTAAATTAGCAATCTCATGTCCTAGATAAGGTGCTTATGTCATTTGATCTTATATGTTCAAGCTGATCTTGACTTGATTTACATTATTGTAACTAATGTATTTCAACCTGCCCGGCCTTCTGTTGCTGCTAAACTGGATCTACTTGTTTTCTCTTATTTTTGATTGATCCCGCCGTGTATTTTTCCCACTCAGTTTCTTAGTATGGTTATTCACACGTTGTTAGACCTTCTCTGCAAAAGGCCAAGAAGCCGTAGCTACAGCTCTAAAAGCTGATTTGGTTGTTCTAAACACCGCTGTTGCTGGCAAGTGGTTGAATGCTGTTCTCAAGGAAAATGTTCCCCGTGTTCTTCCAAAGGTGCTATGGTGGATTCATGAAATGCGAGGTCATTACTTCAAAATGGAGTATGTTAAGCACCTACCCTTGGTTGCTGGCGCTATGATTGATTCACATGTGACTGCAGAATACTGGAAGAACAGAACTCTAGAGCGCTTAAAGTATGCCTCTTAACATCCATAATAATAGTTCTCAATTTGGATTTGAAGCTTCTCTATATGGAGTTACTAGTTATGATTGACTGTTAAGTCTTATTTTCTGCACATTTTCTTTATGTAATGAAGGTTAATGATTCCTAAAGATATATTAATCACTCATCCAGGGATATGCTTCTTATACTGTTGGTGAAGTCGGCATTGAAATTGCATTGATTTTTTTCTTATTTTGGCTTTATGGTGGGGTAGTGGGAGGGTTGACTATGGCTGTATAATCTTCTGCCATTCATTTGAAAAATAAAGACTGAATTTTAAAAACTCTTGGGGTGATCCATTCCATCTTGTTCGCTTCTTATTGGGGTAATGTTTCTCTATCATTTTGTTCTTTTTCCCAGCTTTTGATATTCAAGAAGGGCAAAAATTGCATATTGCATGCTGATTACTGGAATTATATTGCCCATCTTTTTCTTTCTTATAAATATGTAGCGGACCAAATCATTTATAATCTATTTGTGTGATATACATGCCATTTAAATTACCTGTTTATATCTGCTTAGCATATGCCTTTTATTTTTTCCCGATATTGCTCTTCCCACAATTTACTTGGGATTTAGCTGGCCCTTTGGGTAAGGGACGTGCAACAGGAGGCCTATCATAATTATTTATAGCATATGTGCACAAACACAAATTATATGGATCCATATGAGCAGACAATCATTATATCATGTCAACTTGAATGAAAATAATGGAAAGACTTCTATTTGGCTAGTAATTTATGTATTCTGCAGATACTGGTTTTGGTGGTATGGAACAATGAAAATATTCATTTTTTAAACTTGAATTTAAGACTTATGTATCTATTTTTGGAAAGAAAAAGGAGTAAAAAATTTCAGTGGTAATAACCAAAGATATTGTTTCCAAGTTCAAAAAATTAGATAAGATGAAAAGATTAATATGTTGTGCTTGGCAATTTTCCTTTGACTTTAGTGCATCATAGAGACCGTTTATCTTGACCCAAGAACTGTGAGTCGCAAGTTTTTTACACTCACAATCTCGAGCAATGGGTGATTAATCATCATCATAATCATTCATTATTTACTTGTTTCAAAGTGTTAGGCAATTAAAGGTTTTGAGCTTGTATATTGAAGCATTTTTCTAGTATTTATACAATGGGTCAATTGTGTTTTGGACAACTTGGTTTTGTGATCCCCAATATGGTAAAGATATGTAGCTTCACTAGCGAATTCTGCTTCTTCCTAAGGGGTTTGTCTGGCATATTTGTAGCCAACCAAAGTTTACCCTACTTGACTATCACCCATTTTAAACCCTATTTGTGTTGAACCCTCAATCTCCTCTCCTCTCATGCAAGAATACAACTTGAACCTTCAATTGCCTCTCATGCACAAAATTGCACCCACATTTTGGGCTTACAAATTTGTTTAGCTAGCACTCATGGTATAAATTTTGCCTCTCACTGTTTTTAGTTGTGTTCTTGTATTTGTTTTTGAGAGTGTTAATCATTTGTTGTTTCAAGAGTGTTAAGTTTGTTTTATTCTACTTTTATCATCATTGGAGGTGATGGGCATTTGTGCTTTAAAGTGTTTCTCTATTGTTCCTTCTTTATCTTTAAAAAATTGTAAACGATCTATATGGTTTTGTGAAATTGTTTCCCTATAAGTGGTTATCTGAAAATAAATAGACAAAGAAATATGAAGAAACAAGAAAGCAAAAAGGGTCAGATTTAACATTAAAATTATTTGGCCATAGTTGAAGGTTTCAAATTGACTAAAATTGATCCCAGTTCGGAATAAAATGGTTCTAAGATTGACTAGTGACTTTGCAGAGATTGCAATTTTTATTTCTGACCTGCCAAATAATTGTATAAATGGACTGAATATAACTAAATCAAGTAAGGATAATGCTGATACTTGTGTTCCATGTTGTATAAGTTGGTCTGACAATATCAACTGGTTGATGGAACATGATCATATCAATTATCTTCATTCACTGCCATCTCATGAAACTTTTCTGTATGAAGATGGTGTTGGAACTTTATGTCATCATTCCCTCGCAAGAGGGTTGCGTTAAGAAGAACATATGGTTAAAATTTTGCCATATTGTTCTTTTACATGGATTTGTATTGTCAATGTAACTTTTAGAAGTTGATTGACATTATAAATGTTGTGCCATTGATCCTAATGTGGTTAAGATAAGTTGTAGTTGGTGATGATGATGAAGGATGATTTTGATAAAAATTTTGATATCTTCAAAAAAAAAAAAAAAAAAAAAAAAGTGACAAGAGGAGGATAAATGGATAAATTGCTTAAACTTAAATTGCCCAAACCAATGTGACAAATCATTAAAAATGGAAAACACTAACTGGTATTCTTGATCTAGATCACAATGTTGAGTGATGGTATTGATAAATAGTTCATGCACTCTATCCTACTTGTTTCCTCATCTCCTTTGAAATTGTTACACTTTTAAGTTGAGAAATAAAAACTTAAACATGAACCACATTTTTCCCTTTTCTTTTCTATAGCTTTATTAGGATTGCCAAAGGAGATAAGCACACACTCTATGAGTGCCCAAACTATGTTTAATGTCACAAAATTTATAAACCTAAGGCACTTAACAACATGATTGGATGGTTGTATAAACTTACTTGAGCAATAACTTTCTGAAGTATTTGCTTAGTCTAATGTTCATAGAAGTTTATTTTGTATTCATGGTTAACATGATTCGTGCTTTTATCAAGAATATGGGTGAGTTTGAGTGCCAATGTGGTCTAAGGCTTGATGATAAGGGTGTACAGTATCTTCAGGATAAACATCGATCAGAGAACATTTTGGGCTGGACAAGATGACCTCAGGTTACTGACATGTCATAATAGATTTGCATAAGTGATGAAGGAGTTTTGGTTTGCACCAACACGATCTCATACCTTACATGGGTCGACTTCTTCCACGTACACTGAATTGGAGTTGGCTTTCAAATTGATTAGGCATTCGTCATTGCCATCTTCTAGTGTTGGTAATAAGAGACCCGCACTTTTCACTTTATTGTGGGTGAGGCCACAACCAAGTCGTAGGATGCGACCATTCTCATGGGGCTACAGATCGATGGGCTTGTAGTGATAGGTTCAACCAACTGGGATTGGATGGCATTGTGCCTATAGCACATAGGGCTGCGTTAAACGCATATGCCTTGCATGGATTGCCCTTGGTGATCATCAAGCTATGAGAAAACTTTGCTAACCTCTTGGAGGATGTAGCAAAAGATGTGTGTAGAGAAACATACAGTCATATAACATAATCCTAATTGAGGGCACTATATTTTAACAAGTCTTGAAATGTAGTGCAGTTGATATGCTTGGCCCTTTTTATGTGACTTAGGCTATTACGGGACCCTCAGATGGGCAATTGCCGTGCACACATGCCTTTACAAAGCACTTTGTCACACTTGTTAGTGAGCAACATAAGAGATCAATGGTCCTCTCATATCGTCGCAGTTGTGGTCATGGGAGATACTACATGTGGGGCGATCCGTGAGGTTGGATAAAGTGCAAATGGATCTTGATTCTCATCTATTGGGATGGAGGGTCCAAATATTTCCTCAATGACGAGTGAGATTGACAAACAAATGAAAAGGTACATGTGACATATATGATCAAATACACAACTATTTTCCACATTATCTTTAGCTAATTTGTTTGTTATTTGGTATTTGTAGGTTGATTGGTAGCCTACACATTGGACATCATGGCCAACTACTCACCATTTGTCTCGAGGGGTGGTGGATGTGGTGCATGAAAGTGCAATTCATATTTTTTGATGTTATTGAGTGCCACTTCTCTTTAAGAATCATGTGCTAGATTGGATTGCAGCAACCCATCCTTGTTGATGTCGATACAGAGTTGGGGTTGCATCGACTAGATATATATGGTTGACTCACCTACAATTAAGAGGGACACCACTAGCACTACATCCAACTATGGCATCCCAAAGCCTTTAAATGTTTTGATCCATGGTGAGTACATGACTTGGTAATGTTGCATCACGTGACATCTTATTGCGTCACTAGGGGATTGACTTCCTATGGTATTTAAACCCTAAGGTAAGGCTCAACATGCTATGATAGGCCACAATGATATTACTTGATTTATATACCAACTTTTCATTTTTTGCATTTTTATTAAATTGTTAGATTAAAACATATTGTATTTTTCCTAATATAGTTTGTTGGTCTTTGTCACATTTATGACACGGCTTGTTGCAGGATATCTTGTTACCTTGAGAATCCTTCCTAGCAAGACTAGTTGGCATAGTAGTGATGACAACAAACATGATTTGCTTGACCATCTGCACCTCCAGCCTGATCTTCTTGAGTATTTGCATGCGCAAACTCATCTATCATGCCACGTCACCATGCTCATCGATCTGTTGGACCTTACAAAGCATTGACTCCAACTCGTGTGTTCTCACCACTATGGTAGTTAGGCTTGTGCAAGAAGGCTTTTTAAGTCAACAAGATATCCTTCTATAAGCCATGTCATAAATGCAACGAACACTAGCCAACTATAAGAAAAAAAACACAATATGTGTTAATCTAGAAATTTTTAAAAAATGCAAAAAAGGAAAAAAAAATGATATGTAAATCAAGAAGTAGTTTTGATGTGTCACACCATCCGACCATTGTATGTCGAGTCTTGCTTTGGGATTGAAATATCATAGGAAGTCGATCCCTTAGTGATGAGATAAGATGTGGAGTGATGCAATATGACCAAGTCATGTACTCACCATGGGATTGAAATACCTATAGGCCTTGGAGTGCCATGGCTAACGAATATTTGTTGACTGTCCATAGCTAGATGTATTGCTCATGGTGTCCTTCCTAGACATAGGTAGGTTGACCTTGTATGTCTAGTTGATGCAACCCCATGCCCATATTGACATTAATGGAACATGTTTTGCAATCCAAACTGATGCATGGCAAGAAGTGACACTCAATGACATCAAAGCATATGAGTGACACTTCTGCCCTCAATGTAGATGGCAATTAGTTGGCTGATGATGTCCAACGTGTAGTCTAGGTGCCAATTAATCTAGAACACCAAATAACGAACAAATAATGTGGAAGATAGTAGTGTACTAGTGTTTTGAAGATAATTGTCTCATGTACCTAGTCATCTATATGTCGATAACTCATCACAGTAGAATTGGAAAGTGGAATGGGGTTATCCTCATGTGACATTTGGATCCATCATTGATGGCCTAGTAGACGAGTGCCAAGGTCCATTTGCACTTTTGCTAGCTTAATGTATCATCTGACATAGTCTTTTGCATGATCCCAACTATAGGGTATAAAAGGACCAATGATCTCTTGTGTTTCTCTTTGACATGTGTGACAAAGTGCTCCGTAAAGGTTGAAGCGCAGTGATGCCCCTACCAAGGGTCCTTGTAATGGTCTAGGTTGCAGAATTAGGCGTAGGTATATTAGTTGCACTGTATACTTGTTACAAAACAAGTGCACTCTATAAGGACTTGGTTATATAACTGCATCTTTTTCTGCATGACATCCTTTGTTGTGTCCTTTGGGAGGTCATCAAAATTTTGCCGTTGCTAGATGATCTTTGCAAGGCATCTGTTATTAGCTGCAACCCCATGTACTGTTTGCATAGTGTCGACCAATCCTAATTGGTTGAGCCTGTCTCTACGGGCTCATCGAATCGTAGCCCCATGAGAATGGTGATGTCTTGCATTTTGATTGTGGCCTTGCCACAATGAGGTGAAAAGTGTGGGTGTATTATTGCTAACACTCCATGATAGCAATGATCATTGCCCAATCAATTTGAAACCCAACTCTAAGTCTGTGTACATGAAAGAAGTCAACCCTTGTAAGGTGTGGGATCATGTGCTGGTGCAAAGCAAACTCCTTCATTGCATATGATTGTCCATTACGACATGTTATTGGCTTGGGGTTCTATCCAACCCAAATGTCCCCTGATCGATGTTGATCTTGGTGGTAATGTATGCCCCTATCGTTGGGCCCTAGACCATATTAGCATTCCAGCTCGTCCATATTATTGATAAAGTAATAAATCCACATTATCTATGAATACAATATTAACTTCTATGAACATTAGACTAAATAGATGCTTCATAAAGGCTTCTCTCAAGTAAGCTTATTCAACAATCCAGTTATGTGGTTAAGTGGCTCGCTTAGTTTTAAAAAGTTTGTGACATTAAACGTAATTTGGTCACTTATAGAGTGTGTGCTTATCACCTCTGGCAATCTTGATAAAGCTCTAGAAAAGAGGACAAAATGTTGTTTGTGTTTAGGTGTTTAACCACAACTTAAAAGTGTAACCATTTCAAAAGAGATGAACCAAGGATGGGGATAGAGTGCACGAGCTACTTATTAATACTGTCCCATATAGACCAAGAATACCAGTTAGTGTTTTAAATTTTTAATAATTTGTCACATTGCATTGGACAACTTGACTTTAAACAATTTATGGATTTATCCTCTTGTGTCACTCTTTTTGTTTGTTTGTTTTTTTCTTGGAAGATGTGACTACTTTATAATCAAAATTATCCTCACTTAATTTAGTTATATACAATCCATTTTCCACAATTATTTGATAGGCAAAAAAGTAAAATTGCAACATTTGCAAAGTTACCAATCAGTCTTCAAACTATTTTATACAAAATTGTGATAAATTTTAGTTGATTTGAAACCCCTGACTATGAATCCTCACTGATCATGCACTAGAAAACTGACCATTGAGAAATTTTACAGCCTGTTTGGTTGTAGAGAACATTTTCTAATTTTTCAATGTTGATGTATTGATGATTGAATCTCTGATTAGAAAACAGAAAGCTCAATTTTCTAATTTTCTCAACCTTATACTATGAATTGAAAAATATCAAAGAGGATGTTTTCTAATTTTTTTGAAAATAAATGCTATTACTTTTTGAAACACAAAATGTTAGTATGTTTAGTTATAAAATTGGAGTTGAAAACAAATTTTTTTTTTCTAAAACTGAATGGGCCTTTAATGTTTAATCACCGCTTTTGCTTTCATCTTTTTCTGTCTATTTTTTTTCTCGTAACCTTAAACACATTCTGACACATTGTGGCTTAAATGGAAGAACTTTTGGTGTCTTTCCAGGAGCCTTGAATTTCTCTAACTGTGGGAGCATAATTGTTGGTCACACAATCAATTCTATGATTGGCATAGAATTTTTGGTTTGACCAATGGTCCTGCTTTGCTAATGCCATGCAAGAATCTGTTCCTATGTGGCTGGTTACACGTGAGGGAGGATGCTAAATTGGTAAAAATTTTGAAACGGGTGGTCTTTTGGCAATTTCTTTTAAAATGGGTGCTATTTTGGTAAAAAAATTTGCATTTTTTCCTTCTTGACACTAGGGAAAGGTGTACTATTTATTTATCAAGTGTTATTATGGAGCATTTTCGTTTAGGCCACGAGGTCTTACTTTTTACATTCTCTCTTTTGTAGATTATTTTACTTGTGGAGCATTTTTTTTTTTTAAATGTTTGGACCATTGAAACTGACTGAGTTATTACATTCTCTCTTTTTTATATTAATGACTCCAGTTATGAACCAAAATAATTAATAATATTTGTCATGACCTAGTTCCGCAATAGTAGTCTAGATCTGGAATATATTACTTGATTTCATTAACCCATTTGCCAACTCCATCACACTTTTAGGTGACGATCCATGGTATTACAAGTGGTATCAGAGCCAACTTAGGACCATTGTCGAGAGATTTTGGGCCTGAAAAGTATTTGAGACTAACTAGTAGTATTAGAGTATTGCCAAGTGGGTGCAAGTTAGGAAAGTGTTTCAGACTGATGGGGGTTAAATTGAGATACGAGGTTTTTGGCCCAGTGAGGATGTCAAAAATTAAAGGAGGTTTTTCATGATCCAATCCCATATGAGTAGTCCGCTAAGGAGCTCTTGGTATATTATTTAGTTCTATGAATCTATAAACCAACTTTAACTAGCATTTTTGGGTGAGGGCCCATGGTGTTACAAATGCATCAACTCAGGACCATTATCGAGTGGGCGAGGGCCATAAAAGTATTTGAGATTGTCTTGAATCTGATTGAGATGTGGATTTTTGGCCTGAAAAGGACCTTAGGCATTGAAGGAGGGGGGTTTGTCATGAGTTAATCTCACATTGATAGTCTCCTGGAAAAGTATTGGGCATGCTACTTAGTCCCATGAACTCAAGAGTCACCTTTAGCTAGCACTTTAGTTGAGGACCCATGGTGGTACAATAATCATTGATTGATGCTTAATTTTTGGTCTGTATGTGATGCTTAGTTTCACATTTCAACAGAGTTTAGCTATTCTGCTTATGCAGAAACTGTTTATGGCTTCTATCACTCTGCAGGATTACAATGCCTGAGACCTATGTTGTTCACCTTGGCAATAGCAAGGAACTTATGGAAGTTGCTGAAGATAGCATTGCAAAACGGGTTTTACGCCAGCATGTCCGGGAGTCTCTTGGAGTGAGAAATGAAGATATTCTCTTTGCTATCATAAACAGTATGTTGTTTACACATGAAGATTGTTTCTTGGTTTTTATTCACTTTGCTGTATATGTGGACACTAAGAGATGGTTCAGTTTACCGGTCTCAGATGTTTTATTGGCAGTGTTGCAACTAATCACTCTAGATGTTTTTGTTTTTCTATTTATTTGGGCCCTTAGCTATTACCTACCTTAAAAAATATTATGCTTATGCTAAGATTTTGGACTTCTACATTTTCTAGTCACCACCTTACTTTGGAATTGCAGGTGTCTCTCGTGGAAAAGGCCAAGATTTATTTCTACGCGCCTTTTATGATAGCTTGCAGTTAATCCAAGCGAAGAAGTTACAGGTGCCATCTTTGCATGCAGTAATTGTAGGAAGTGACATGATTGCTCAGACAAAGTTTGAGTTAGAACTTAGAAATTTTGTAGCATTGAAGAAAATCCAGCATCACGTCCATTTTGTTAATAAAACTTTGACAGTAGCGCCTTATCTGGCTGCTATTGATGTTCTTGTTCAGAATTCCCAGGTTGGTTGAGATTCGTGGAGTCATGCCTCTTTTGTATTTTTTCTTTGCTAGTGGTACTCTTTTTTGCAAGTCCTTTACTGGTGGCACTCTTTTTGGATAATTCCTTTACTAGTGATGCTCTGATTTATTCTTTGGTTAAATGTTTATGATTATTTGATGCATACCTATGGGGGATGTTAAAGTCTAGTATATAGTGACATAATTGCACTTTTTACTTTTTTTGGTTAAATATTGAAGGACTGGCAACAAAACTTACCCGGAACATGCTTAAGGTACTAGTAACGAGGGTGCAATCATCAGGTGGGAAGTTTCAGCAGCCTTTTGTCTCCTTGAATGTAGTTGGCCTACTGTTTCACTTCTGTTTTTTCTTTGTTTTTAAGATAAAAGAAATTAGTGATGAAATACCTACAACCTGCGAAGCAAGGAAGCCACCATTTGCAGTGTTGAAAACTAAAGTTGCTACAAGTATTGTGTTAATAAGCAGCCTAAGTGAAGGAGTTTGTGTTTTACAAAACATGGGCTAATGTACTGTTGTGTCTTTCAGTTCCTTCTTTGAACTGCATCCATAAGTTAAATAGATTCATGGACATAGGAGCTCCTTTAAGATTCATGTGTGTGAACAAGCAGGAAGTAGCCAAGTGGTTGTTGGATTGGAAATCTTGAAAGTTGATTATTTGAGCAAAGCAAGTAGCTAGCCATGTGATGCTAGTTTCTTCTGGCTAGCATAGACTTGAACATAAGTCATATTATTTGATCACTTAGTTAGTTATTTATTAGTTATTATTACTTATAGTCTGGTTTCTGTATGTTAGAAATTTCTTTGGCTGCTGAAAATTAATCTCTATACTTTTGATTTTGATTTCTCTCTTGGCCTTTTTCCTCCTCCATGTAGGGCAGGGGAGAGTGCTTTGGGAGGATTACCATTGAAGCCATGGCATTTCAGCTTCCTATATTGGTAAGAATTGCCTTTTCATTGTTTGCTCCATTTATTTCAACATAAAATATTTTTCTGGAAATAGTTGTTACAAATTCGTGTTTGGTTACACATTTGTTAGGTAAAAGATTTTACATTCTACAATTTAGTGTTAGGTAAAATGATTTACCAAATCTAAATTGGCAAGTCATTCGCAGATATAGAGTAGTTGCTCAATGACAAATAGGGGACTGTCATGAACCTAGGGTTCATAATAGGGTTGGATTGGCCATCGGAAGGATCCGAGAGGCTTAGGACTAAGAACATAATGTTTAGAGGGGAATTTGGACATAAATGGGGGAAGATAACACATATAATTGAGGGAGAGATATTAAGAGAAAAGGGGAGAAACGAGAGGGAGATTGGAGAGAAAATTGTAGAGAGAGAATTAAGATCTTTGTTTATCAATTCAAGCATAACCCTCTCCTCTTACAATTGACCTTTTTATAGGCATAGCTAGCTACTTAACTAATTTCTAATAGCACCCATGTACTCCTAACAAATTACCAAATATCTCTAACAAACTATTATACCCTATTACAATAATGCCCCTTTATTGCTCTTAGGGTCATGGCAATTCCCCCACCTTGAAAGGTTTTTTATCCCCAAGAAACTTATTACGTTGAGCTGTTCTTATTCATCCAATCTCAACTTTCTCTATCAGTTTAATGCTTCTTTCATTCTTTATCCTTCTAGGCTTTTGCCTCTTTTCTTTTCTCTCAATCGTAATAGCATCATGACTTGCTGCGACACCGTCTTTAACCATCTGTTCATCCGTCAATGCAATAAACTAGCATTCGGATTTGCCAACTGAAGGAGGAACCAATACAGCGGCGGAAATTTTGTTCCCTTCGGCAAAACCTATAACTTCTTTAGCTACCTCCCTTAGCTATTCCCCTGCTACAACCGGCTTTCAAAATTCCTCACCACTTTGAATCTGCTACTAGTGGAGAAAACTACTTGCAGGGTCATAATTCGTAAAGGATTTCCCTTGGTTGAAAGAGAAATCAACATCTCTCTTTTCAGCGAGTGTGTTCCACTCCCCTGAAATTCCTGCTTTAGTTACTTACCCCCAATATTGACAACGGGTTCACACGTTTTGCAATTTGGCTTGCCCCTTCTGTAATGGCAGCAACACCATCACATTGTTCAGTGCTAGAGCCTTTTGTGTTGGTAGCAAGACATCCTCTAGCTAGTGCTATCTCCACCATCTCGCTGCCCATTTTAACCCAAGCCAAAGAATCCTTAGCTTTTGGTAGGTCCAAAATAGGAGGAGGGGTTCCAGCCCTAATATCGGTGTAGATTGAGGGTTTTTCAATTAGATTTTCCTGATCCAATGCTATTCCATTTCCCACAAACTTCTGATCCGGAACACCACCAAATCCTTCAGCCCATGCACTAGCCAATGGGGGTAATGAGTTGGTATATTCCTTGTCAATTTCGCCTAAACCGGTATACTTCTTCTGCTCAACATTGGAGGTGAGCAATGAATCTGCTTCTCGCCTCCTCAATTTCTCATTCGGCTGCTTCATTTTAAGGAATTCATTTTTGTTAAAACTCCCGTGATAATTATCGAAGTATTCAACGGGGAAGTTGTAATGATACTTCTTGATCAGTATCATCACAAACTCTTGCAGCTTCTCGCGGAACATACGGACAAATTCCTTGCACTCTTCATGAATCCCAATGCTTGTTCCTTTGTCCCTTCGGCTAGACTTATTCTCAAACTTCTTTTCCCATGTTTGATTCTTCTGGCTTCACTACTCTTTATCCCTGTTGTTGCCAACTGAAAATGCAGTCTTCTTTGGCAGCCATTGAGGCTCCATTCCAATTGAAAATGAAGCATTTTTCTGCTGCAATTGAGGCTCTAATGGTCTCCTACGTGCACTGCTCCCCTTAGCCGATTTTTCACAATCAACATACTTTGAAGACCAATGAGCTATATACATACTGCTCTTCTTCACCTCCCCAATTCAAACAAAATTAACCAGAATTCAAAGTCGAAATTAGCCTTTGTTTACCTTACTAGCAACCTAGAATTTGATTGGAATTACCACTTGCGGAGTTCCTCTTCACTGATTCGCTGTTCAATCCCTTCACCGGAGCCACAGACAAGTTGCCTTAAGCCTTCTTAATTTGGGCCAGAACTGTTTGTCTACCTCCTACCACCCAATTGGTCTTGCAATCTTAGATTTTAGCCTCTTATAAGTTGGTCGAGACCCCACAGAATTTAGCGGCAATAAGAGGAATCGGAAGCTGGGCAGTGGCTGAGATCCGTTGCTAAGGAGCAACAACCAAGATCGCCTGAGCTTGCTTGCCTCTCAAGATTCGAACAGGAGGGCCCAGATTCACTGGCGACAATCGCCTCACGTCAGCCGCCCAGGGAAGTCGCCAACCCAATCACCGTCCCCTACTGGCCGCGACTCCTATTTCCACGTTTGACCCAATCTCTATTACCTTCCAATTTCGAGTCCGATACCCACACTAATCACCGTCCGCTTCACCCAGCAATCTATCACCGACACTGTTGAATTTGTCGGACTCATTGAACCATTGTTCGGTCGATTTCACAGAGAGTCGCGTCTTCCTACTCGCCCAATCACCATCCAATGAGTGTTGAAATTCACTTGAATTTAGTGCCTCTGATATGCACTGAATTGTAGATTAGAATCAACAAATGCGATGGATAACACCCTCCGGACTTGCTTGTGATCTGTTCGCAATTGCTATAACTTCCAAATTGCACAGACCTAGGTCTACTTCACGCCTTCACTACTCGCTGGACTCGAGTGATTCAACGATCTCCCTAGCCGCGCCTTCTTCTTTCGACCTTAGATGTTAGTCAACCAACTCTCTCCTCTTTGGAATCATTGGAGCTGAATTCGCCTGAATTCAATTCGTTCCACCTGAAGCCCACACCACCTGTAATGGATCGACTCTGTTCTGCAGCTACTTTGCCTCCTCTGATTTGTATTGAGTTGCTGTCCAATCTGCCACTACTATCTTCTCTGAATTCCGCCGCTAAAATAGTTGGAATTTGCACACGTATAAGAAACGAAGGCTACAGATGTTCAACAGTATTCGCCGGAATCACCGTCGGACTCACCTTCAACAGTCGAACACACTAACTGGATTTTCGAACTCACAGCCGAGGTATGACTGCTTTGATACCATTTGTCATGAACCTAGGGTTCATACCAGGGTTGGATTGGCCATCAGAAGGATCCGAGAGGCTTAGGACTAAGAACATAATGTTTAGAGGATAATTTGGACAGAAATGGGGGAAGATAACATATAGAATTGAGGGAGAGATATTAAGAGAAAAGGGGGAGAAACAAGAGAGAAACAAGAGAGAGATTGGAGAGAAAATTATAGAGAGAGAATTAAGATCTTTGTTTATCAATTCAAGTATAATCCTCTCCTCTTACAATTGGCCTTTTTATGGGCATAGCTAGCTGCTTAACTAATTTCTAACAGCAGCCATGTGCTCCTAACAAATTGCCAAATATACTATTATACCCTATTACAATAATGCCCCTTTATTGCTCCTAGGGTCATGATTGGGACAGAGAGGGTCTACCACCAGATGAACCAAAGGGTCGAGGATTGCCTGCTCTTATCCTGATGGTGCCACTTCTTGTTTTTCTCCCTGGCCCTTTATAATAAAAAAGAAAAAAGTAACTAGTCAAATAATGTATTTGTTAGCCAACCAAAATAATAATAATAATAATAATAATGATGATGATGATGATGATGATGTATTTCTTGTAAAAATCTAAACAAAATCAGCTTCTGTACTATTGGTTTTGTTATTTGGCCTTGTCACAATGGATTATTAATGTGTCAATCGTACCCTCTCTCTATTCTCCAGAGACCAAAACAAGGTTGGGCCTGGGTGGCTTTAACTGATATTTCAGAACCTAACTTGTCTACCATATTAGCTTTTGCTCAGTTGATGGACACTTACACCTTTCTTCTCATTCAAATCCTTTCCAAAAGTATTTTTTCAAGGTATTGACTGACCACACACAGTAGGATTATGACTTGATATGTTGTTGACTACTGACTACCTAAGGTGAAACATATGGAAATTCTTTTTCGAAAATGGTGTTACAACAGTAGGTCCTTTGTTTACCTTTTTATCTCGGCTTTATGACTGTACTTCAATTCTAACTATTTATCCTTTAATTTTGTGAGAGATGTGTAATTGATCTGATTGAAACATTTATCAACAATTTGGACATAAAATGACCATGGGCTGTGTGCATGGCCACTTCAGAGGGGGCAAAATAGTAAAATTACTTTGGGCTTGTTATGCTCTCTCTCTCTCTCTCTCTCTCTCTAGTTTTCTGTGTTATTGTAATCCCTTTCCTTTCAATTGCTAAAATTTAATTTTAAAATTATTTCCTCATTGGTCCAGTTAGCAACAAAATATAGCAAGTAACTGGAACACCCTTTTGTGTACTTGGCCATTTGGTTGAGCAGGACCGGAAGTTCTCTATGTTCCTCTTTTCTTATCACTCTTTTCTTATTTGCCTCTGCCCACGACAACCCAACCATTTTCAATGAGGTAGACCGACGCACACTGTCATTTTCTGATTTGCGTTCTTTCCTCACTTTCTGTCTTTTGTTCTCTTCCATTACCTTCTCTTTTATCTCTAGGTGGAAGTTTGTCACTTTACTAGGATTGGTGTGATCAAAGGAGTTGTGGGCAAACACTTAGGAAAGAAAGGGGAGAGAAATATGGATTGAGAAGAGAAAGTTAGAGGAGCAGGAACCTCAGCAGAAGTGAATGTGGGAGGTGGTTTGGGTGGATGAACATGGTTCAGTAGTTGGAGATAGAGGTGCATAAGGAAAAAAGGAATAGGGATTAGAAAAGAACAAAAAATTTACTCTTTTTTCTGAACCAAATGGCTGACTTCACAAACATGTTATCTCATTTCATTTGCTAATGGTTGTTGCCAAGTGGACCAAGTAACTGTTGAGAATTCATGTTAGCTTGTAGGTATGCTGTATAGACTAATTTTACCTTGTACCTACATAGGTATCTTGTACATAGCAGTTACAGTGTTTTGGCATAAATACTTGTAACTGTAGCTTAATAGATTTGATTAGTTCTTTTCCCTCCAATTTCTCTTTTCCGCTCAATTCTGTATATCATTTTTCATGGTATCAGAGCCATTGAGGGGTAAATCTGGAGAATTGGAGCAGATTTGATGTAATTCAGTCATCAAATCTCCTTTAGGACTGTATCCTCTTGGTTTGAACAAGAGCTGCAATCTGATCAAATCATTATTTCTCATGTGATGTTCAGATTAGGGGCTGTGATCTGAGGTTCGAACTTCTCTAGGGTTGTGATCTGAGATCAGAACTTTTATGGATCTCTGGAAATTTGATCTGACCTGCCAGATCTGTTGTTCTGCTGTGATCTGCTAGTTGAGATTTCTCTAGGGTTGTGATCTGAGATTGGAACTCATCGTTAATGATTATCATCATTTATCTTCTATCTATTCTGCCTTTGTTTATGCTCCCGTCTATTTCTATTCCCAAAATAGTTGCAGAGGCAAGCTCACCCTGGTTGGCGTCATGCTATGGATGCGGAGATGTTTGCTTTGCTTACTAATGGGACTTGAGATTTGGTTCCCTTCCTCCTAGGAAATCTTTAGTTGGTTGTTGATGGGTTTTTACTACTAAAGTTGGTCGAATGACTCTATTGGCCAATCAAAAGCACCTTTGGTTGCTAACGGTTATACACGGATCTTTGGTCTTGATTATGGAGATACCTTTTCCCTTGTGGCTAAGATTGCTTTAGTCCGTCTATTTCTTTCCATGGCTGCCATTAGACATTTGCCTTTTCATTAGCTTGACATAAAAAATGCTTTCTTTATGGTGATCTTCTTGAGAAGGTTTATATGGAGCAACAACCTGAGTTTGTTGCTGGGGAGAGTCTCACCTATTTGTCACCTCAAGAAATCATTGTATGGTTTGAAGCAATCACCTAGGTGCTAGTTTGGTCGCTTTAGCACTGTAGTTCAATCCTTTGGATTGACTAGGATTGAAGCTGACTATTTTGTTTCTATTCCCATGCCCCTGCTGGTGTTATCTACTTGGTTGTTTATGTAGATGATATCATCATTATTGGTGATGATGAGTAGGGGATTTCTTAGTTGAAGGCTCACTTGCATGCTTATTTTTAGACTAAAGATTTAGGTCCATTGTGGTATTTCTTGGGTAACAAGCTTGCAAGATCTGGGCATGGCATTTGTATCTCTCAAAGGAAGTATGCCCTCGATATTTTGGAGGAGACATGCATGTTGGATTCTAGGCCCATTGATACACCTATGGATCTGAATTCTAAGCTTATTCTTAGATAGGGGGGAGCCTATTCATGATCCAGGGCATTATAAGAGACTGGTTGGGAAGCTGAATTATCTTACAATGACTCAACTAGATATTGCATTTGCTATTAGTGTGGTTAGCTAGTTGGATTCTCCTTATGATAGCCATTGGCAAGCTTTGGCACGTAATTTGCAGTATATTAAGAGTTCACCTAGTAAAATTTTATTATTTAAAGATAAAGGTTATATACAGGTGACTGGTTATGTTGATGCTGATTGGGTAGGCTGTTCATTTGATAGACAGTCCATTTCTGGCTATTGTGTTTTGGTTGGGGGTAATCTTGTTTCTTGAAAGAGTAAAAAACATGTTGTTAGGTCTAATGCTGAAGCTGAGTATAGAGCCATTACATGTGAGCTGATTTGGCTGTGCCTCTTAAAGAGTTGCAGTTTGGTGATTCAGGTTTTATGCAACTCATGTGTGACAATCATGCTGCTCTTCATATTGTCTCTAATCCTTATTTTTATTAAAGGACCAAGTATATTGAAATAGAGTGTCACTTTGTGCAAGAAAAATTGGTTTCTATTGAGATTTCTATAACATTTAGTGGGACTATGGATCATCTGGGTGACCTATTTACTAAGGCTCTTTGAAGTATGAGGATCGAGTATATTTTCAAGCTAGGCATATATGATATATATGCGTCTACTTGAAGGTGAGTGTTGAGAATTCATATTAGCTTGTGTTAGGTGCGCTGTGTGGACTAGTTTTACCTTGTACCAAGTGTAGGTAGCTAGTAATTGGCAGTTATAGGGTTTTGGTATGGTTTAATAGATTTGATTAGTTCTTTTCTCTCCAATTACTCTTTTCCTCTCTTCTTCTTCTCACAATTCTGTATATCATTTTTCAATAACAACCAATTTTACAATTAAAGAGTAAATTTGATGCAGTTGAAAATATGGACAAGACTAAACTAACATACCAACAAATTTTAGGGGCCATAAATATAATTTGCCAAAAGTAATTGTCACGTTCCTAGGGTTTACCTAGGTCTGAGAATGGGAATTATGGAATAAATCGGGAGTGAGAGAATAGAAAGCGAGGGAGAAATCAAAAGGAGGAGGGAGAATTCAGAAGAATCGAGAGGGAGAAACAGAATTCAAATTCATTCATAAGCTGCCTATTCTCTACTATTTAGCCTATTTATACGCTGTCGCGTCCTTTCAGTTAGTAACAAACTAGAAGTACACTCCTATAACAACCTAAGGTACAACAAGAAAATTACATGTAAAAGAACAATTACTCCTAATGCCCTTGGGTCGTGACAATTCCCCCCCCCCCCCCTCCCGCGGAGAGGTTTCTTGTCCCCAAGAAACTTATTACAATTGTGCCTTATTTGTCACCCAATTCCTGCTGGTTCTTCTTCTCCATCTTTGCCCTCTACTCCTTCTATGCTCATTAACTGTCTTCAATATTGGTGGCCATGACTAAATTTGTCTCCACATGTATTGCATAATCCTAATCTTCTCTGCTCCATAGTAGATGATTTAGCTGCAATAGGGTTAGGATAAACCCTAGACTTCTTATTTCCTTGATTTCCTTCCGGTTGTTGATTGAATGAAGGCTGAATTTTTGTTGAGGGCGCATACTTATTGAAAATAGCTTCCAAGGCAAGTTCCTGCAGCCTTGCCTTCTTAGCACCCTGCTTCACTGTTGCAGGCCGCATCATCTTGACAGTGGACCTCAACTCATCCTTGAGACCACTGATGAAGTTGGACACAAAATATGATTTACGAGAAATTATCAACAATGATTTCAGCTCCTCAAATTTGATCTGATAATCATTTATTGAACCTTCCTGCTTTAACTTGTTGAACTCTTCTATTGTATCCGTCATTGTTGTTTCTCCTAAACAAACACAAAAATCTTCCATGAACTCTTGCCAATTCAATTCGGTTCTCCACTTGCTCCAGCCTTGGAACCATGCATCTGACATGTCATTAAGATAAGCGGCAGCTAGATTCACTTTTTGGCATTCAACTACCCAATAGTAGTGAAAGAACCATTCACATCGCCAGATCCACCACCTCAGTTTGTCATTGTTGAATGCTGGAATTTCCAGCCTCGACATTGGAGATAGGTGTTGAGTTGCATAGGGTTCTTGCATTGATGCTTCCGGCGCATACTCCGACCACACTGTTTTCGGAGGATTACGAGCACGATGTCAAGTTCTTGTTTCAGCTAGAATCGGAGCCACTGTTGACCTCGGAGGAAAATCCGCTGGCAAACTAGTGTTAGGCATCTTAGAAAACATGCTTAGGATAGTGTTCAATTGCTGGCCAAATCCAACGAATTCTTCTTTGAGACTAGAGAAGTCTTCTCTCATATTCTTCTCCACCGTAATCATCGCTTCCTTAGTAGCCAAATTCTTGGTTGTACATCGACTCACCTCTTTTTTAAGTTTGGCGAAGCTTGAGTTCCATTGTCTCCAATCTATCCTCCAGTTGCTCCTGATTCTGGCAAGGTTGATATCCATTGCATCCAATCGAGTTTCCAGCTACTTCATCCTTCCACCATCACTCAATTCGCCAATCATGCCGTAGATCAACCAACTATCATGGTTCACTGGATTTGATCGGTAGAGGTACTTGATCTGTAGATTGGTTCCACTGAAGTACTGATTGTCTAATTTCAGAATCTGATCGCAATTGCGATGAGCACCGATCACTCAGATTTGTTGCTTGTTGTCTACTTGATCCAAATCAAATGGCCGGGGATTGCCCGACTCTGATACCAATTGTCACGTTCCTAGGGTTTACTTAAGACTGATAATGGGCATTATGGAATAGAAAAGGGAGGGAGAAAACAAGAAGAGGGAGAATTCAGAAGAATCGAGGGAGAGAAACAGAATTCAAATTCATTAATAAATTGCATAGTCTCTGCTCTTTGGCCTATTTATAGGCTGTTGCAATGTTCTAAAATGCAGCCAAGGCGGCCGCCTAGGCGCTAGGTGGCCCTTGGTCACCGCGATTCAGCCCTAACCAACACCCTAGGCGCCGGGCCGATTAATCCGGCCCGATCGGCGCCTAGCCGCTTGGGTCGGGCGCGGCCTGGCCGCTGCGATTTGTAAGAGTCGTGTAGAGATGGTGGACGAAGGTGAATGAAGTGTCCTCGCCTTTCAAGCTTAAGAACACGCCATAACTGTCGCTACTTTGAGAAGCAGAATTGGAGGAGGCGGGCTCTTTGCCTCTTATAGTAGTAGTCACTGAATAGAGGGAGCAGAGAAGAATGGATTTGTTGGAGAAATTTCGGAGAGAAAAATTTCTGAAGTAGATGGAAGTATGGAACTCGTCTGGAAGACGGGAGAAATTTAGGGAGGGGGGGGGGGGAGAGAGAGAGAGAGAGAGACCAAACACCAAAGTAAACCAAAGTAGTGGTTAAAAGGCACATTTTGAATGGGCAACAACTAGGAAATTTGGGAGAAATTTGTGGGAAAAAAGTCAAGAAAAGTACATTTCATGGGTTAAACTATTGTTAATATAATAATTTAATTTGTGTGTAATTTACTATTAGATGAAAGCACAAAATAATGTAAGGAAGCAACAAATGTTACAAAATAATGCAGGTTTATGTGCTGAAAATAGCAATTTTCCTAGTCTCCGCCTAGGCCCCGGTCTGGCGCCCGACTAGCGTCTAGTGTCTTTTAGAACACTGGGCTGTTGCATCATTTCAGTTAGTAACAAACTAGAAGTACAATCCTATAACAACCTAAGGTACAAAAAGAAAATTATATGTAAAAGAACAATTACTCCTAATGCCCTTGGGGTTGTGACAGTAATTTATTATTTTGCTTCTCCATTGTACCCATGAGCTTGATACACGGTCATTTTCTATACAAATGTTTGACTGATTGTTTTGTAATTGAACTAATTATGCATGTTCTACAAACTGAAAATGACAATAGTTTACGCAGTTGGAACTAGTGTTCTAAAACGCGCTAGGCGCTAGTCGGGCGCCAGACTGGGGCCTAGCGCCTAGGATGCTTAGGCGGACTATTGTTTTTTTTTTTTGTTTTTTTAAATTTTTTATGTAATTTTATGTTATTTTTAGATAAATCAAAGTTAAAGACAAATGAAACTTATATAAACAGATTAGATGGACTGGTTGGCACAGAAATTTATATATATATATATATATAAACAATAAACAATATATTTATATATATATATATAAACGGTGCCAAGGTGTTGTTTTGTGTTTTGGCCACCTAGGCACTGCTTGGGCCGCCGTTTGCGCTGCCTAGACCCGATTAATCGGGTCCGGCGCCTAGGATGCCGATTTGCATGTAATCGGGGTGGCAAGGGTCCGCCTAACACCTAGGCGGCCGCCTAGGCCGCGTTTTAGAACACTGGTTGGAACTGTAGAACTAAATTAAGATTAAAGCTAAACTAATGGGTTATTGTTGTGATTTGCCCTTCATGAAAATAGGTTTAGGATTTAGTTTTTATGATAGAATTAAAGTAGGATGGTTAAAATAGAAAAATCCTCCTGGCTTTCTATATGACGGTAAGATTCTATTAAAGTTAAAAGGAATACTTTATAAGATACCTTCAACTATAAGAGCAACTTTGTTGTATGGCATAGAATGTTGGGTAACAAATAAACATGATGTGAAAAATATGACTAACTGAAATAAGGATGCTAAAGTGGATATATGACCATATAAGAATAGATAAAATTAGACATGAGATTTTTTGTAATATGGTTGGAATGACCCATATTGAAGATATAAGATCCTTGATACACAAATAAGATAGTTTGGTCATGTGAGAAGAAAACCAATAGAGGTTCCTCTAAGAAGAGTGGATGGAATAAAACAAATATTTATAAAAAGGTAGAGGAAGACTAAGAAAAAATTTGGTGAGACATATCTAATACAAATTTTATGGATCTTGTAGAAGATAAGATTATAGATAGAAACGAGTGAAAAGTTAAATTTCATGTTGTTGACCTCATATAGTGGGATAAGTGCTTGGTATGTTATTGTTGGGCAGTCAACCACTATTAGGTGCAAAATATTAACATAACTAAGATGGGAATCTTACAATGGATGTGAGGCCATATAAGAAAAGACATGATTAGAAATGAGGTTATCTATAGTAAGGTCAAAGTAGTTATTTTTGAGGATAAGGTTTGTGAGATGCAATTATGATAGTTTAGTCATGTGAGAAGACCAATAACTGAAGAAATTTGTAGCAAAAGAGGTGGAAAAAGACCAGGAGAAACTTTGTGGAAACTCTTAAGCATGATTTGGGTTTGATAGCTTTACAGAAAATGGGCAAAAATTGAGATGATGGGTGAGTAAAAATGCATATAGCTGATTCCACCTAGTAGGATTTAGGTTTGACCCCACCTAGTAGAATAGGTTCTTTTCTTAAGGTTCTCTGTAAGCATGATTTTTTTTTTTTAAATGACATTAGATTATTTGCTAAAGTTGTGTTTCTTGTGCAGCATTTTTCTCCTTTCATCACTGCTTGTGTTTATTCCTTCGTTTTGACATATGTGTCAGGGAACATCAGCGGGAGGCACTGCAGAAATTGTGGTTAATGGATCGACTGGTTTGTTGCATCCCGTTGGGAAAGAGGGAGTCACTCCTCTTGCACAAAACATCGTCAAACTGGCCACTCATGTTGAAAGGAGGCTTACAATGGGAAAGAGAGGCTATGAGAGGGTGAAGCAAATGTTTTTGGAACGGCACATGGCACACAGAATTGCTGCAGTCCTGAAGGAAGTTCTGCAGAAGGCAAAGAGCCACAAACAATCTTAACCTCCGTCTGTTGGAGAATCTCCATCTTCATCTGGGCTCTGTTTATAAGCTTGTCAAAATCTAGTTAACTGTAGTATATATAGGCTGGTCAGTTTTCTGAAAGAAAGATTATATATGGTTTTACCTGAATTTGTTGGCTCCTCCTGTGAATACTTGGCCCCTGACCTCACCTCCTTTTCTATTTCATTGAAAGAGTTGGGATTCAAATATATGTGAATATGATACTCTGGTTCTGTTGATAGGATTGAGATTACCACCAAGTAATTAGAAATTTGTTCGCACACTTCCGTCATTCATGCATTCCTGGCATATAATTTTTTGGCGCCAGTGATGGGGAGATTTTAACTTTTTTAAATTTGAAAATCTGTTAATATGGCAGTTGCTGCGTAGATGCTGTTATGAAGTAAAACTCTAGCAGTCTAAAAAGTCCATTTGCATCATGATTATGTAGCTGGGATTACATTGAATATGCTTTTGAATAATTTTTTGACAACCGACCGTATCCCGGATTAGCATTGGGTTGAATAATCCAGGAGCAACACCTACATACGACCAAACCCTTTAGCTTGATTTTGAAGAAAGAATGATAAAAGTAGTCTTTCTCAATGACAGATTTCAGGCAGGCTTTCAAATCAACTTGGGTATGTGAAACAAGCTTCTTATGGTAGTGAAAATGGAGTTCATGGAAACTTTGGCCGGCTTGACTGCCTGATATTGGATTTTGTAAACCAGGTTGTATACAGAAATTGCTTCTGGGGCCCCACATGGTTGCATATCTGCCTAACCTTCTGCCTCTCCCTCATCCATCTCAATACTATTTTCATCTGCCTTTTGCTTGTCAGACCTCTCAAACCAACTTCCTGCATTAGGCATGTTGTTCAGTTGAGCCACAATAGGATTCCTAGAAGGGTAAAAATTGAACAAGAATTGATTGAGAATTGTGTGAAAAAAAAAAAACTGAAAAAGGAGGCCTGTTAAAAATGCTTATCAAATGCTTGATTTGCAGAAAAAAAAAAAATGCAACTGCCATGGATGCCAGAAACAGAAACTGTAAGAGTTATAACCTAATAAACTACAAATAAGTAACTTTAATTTTGACACTCGGTCTACTTGTATCCTGGGGTTAAGCATATAGCTATGTATCACCTGGGTCTTGGGGCCTGGCAGAGACAGAAGTCGCCAAAGTAGTGTAAGTAGAGAATTATCCTGGTTGCCCTCTCTTTATCCCTTCTTTTTGAGTCAAAAACAGAAAGTCATCACATCCTAAGGTTTCTCTTCCATTCAATTATAGCTCAAATATGAAGTGACATCAAATTGAGTTTTGAGTAAAAACCCTAGCATATGTTCTGAAGCGGCCAGGGTTGACAAAGCTGCCATGTGGAAGGGGTGAGACCCTCAGGTGGGGTTTACGTCGGGCATAGCAACCAATTTGGCCTTAATAACTTGGCACAGGTCCCCTGGTTCAGTCAGTCCGGTCTGATCCTTTCCTGGCAAATAAAAAATGCCCTTGAGCGACTGGAGGTCTCCTTCGGCCCTAGAGCCGCCTCTCCGCATGATACAAACCTTTCAACCAACTCAAGGACATTGCATGTGCCCACGATCTGACCCATTCCCCCACAGGTGAGATGACGGCACCAAAGGGTGCCCATGACAGCTTATAAATAGCACAAGAAACCCCTTCAACAGGTTTGCTATTCTAATAGCATTAACACACACATACCGAAAATCCCCTTTTTCATGAGACTTAAGCATCAGAGGATGCTCCCGGCGAGCCTCGTTACAGTCTCACTGATTTTTTTCTTGCAGGAGCCCGATTCAAACTCGCATTACTGTCCAGCTTGGATAATCTACACATACATTGGTGACTCATGAGCGTCACCAATTTCAATAAAAATTGAAAGATAGGAAGGGAGGACAGTACTGCTATGAGATTACATATGCATAATTACAATGAAATAGGGCCAATAAAAGATGACATGGCTGTGCATGGGCAACCATATTGGTGCTGTCAATAACACACCAAGCCTTAATCCCTCTATGTGGGGTTGGTTACCTAAATTCTAGCTCCTCAATACTTTCTGGCTATGACCTTATCTCTTTAAGTGGTCACCAAACAAAAATTATAACCTGGATGCAGTTTCCTCAAATGATTTTATAGTAATCAGACAGCTTGGTGGAACTATTTCAACACTAAAAACATATAATATAAAATAGAAAATTGAAGAAAGCCAAATGGCCCAAATTCACATCTCCTGAGAAGGATGAAATTTGTACAATCTTCTATCTCAGTCAAAAAATGCTGTAAGAATATAATGAATGCCATCATCAATCGGTTCTAGCATTATTTTGTTTGTTCTTTTTTTTGATGCAATTGCTTTCTTATTTTCATTTCTTTTTGCTAAAAGAATGAAGAATTCAGATTGATTAATGCTCTTAATGTTGAATCATATCAGAAAACTAACCATGCTAATTCTGATGTCATCTGTCATGTTAGAGTAACCAGGTAGGCATCAATTGAATTGTATTAATTCAATTCTTGTTTATTTCTTTATTTTTTTTTTTTTCAGGAAGAAGCAATCAGGAATAAAAAGGGAAGACACCTAGAGAAGGTTTGCAGTAGCCTCTGAAATGTACATTGCCTTGATTCTCTTATTATTACTCTTCTTTCTCAATCTTTTCTCTAAAAAGGGCATACCCTACTGTGACGCATTTAAGTTTGAAAACATATATAATTATCAGAGAGAATATAGGTATGAAATTAAAAGTTTTAGAGCAGAACTGGTTACCTTCACACGTTCCCAGGTGTCTGCAATAGTGAGAGGACCATGCTCCTTCAGGATGTCAAAAATAACTCTAGTTATCGTTTGTGTCTGCTCAGGTGATGTTTTGACCTCTATTGGTTTCATCTTTGGCTTTGGCTTCTTCGCAATATACCGAATTGCAGTAGCAAACATGATGACCTTCTCATATAATAACACAAATCTCACCTCAAAGAGTAACTCTATTTAATAGCTTGCAATTTTAACAAAGTTATGAATCTGCACCAACAAAATAGGTCAGCTTCAAAAAAGAAAGGAGAAACATGCTTAAATGTTAATAAGGTGCCCATATGATCTGGCAGATTTGATACCTAGTTAAGACAGACACGAGCCTGAAAAACAATCAAAATGAGGCCTAAAAAGGAAAAAGAAAATCATCTAATGGTGTCTGATTCAAAAGTAATGGCATGGCGATGGTCCTCTTTTCACAGTGGGATGCTAAAAAATTCTATGCAGGTTGTCTGATTGAAGAGTAACTGTAGTACCCATGTGGTAAGGGCCCTGCATTTTCTCCAATGAAATTGGCTTTACTTCATGTGTGATGTTCTCAATTGATTCACAAATTATATGCTATAATAAAGTAGCTGTCATTTTCATTTTTCATTATCCATACTTTTTCATGTAACCATGGTGAGGTTCTTATTCTCCGCTCTAATTCAGAACTACAGCATACTTTTTAAGCAGTTTCAACCTGTGTAATCCAATCCAACAACTTAACCCTCAAAAGTCGGTCCTGATTAAAACACTCTCGCCGTAAACGAGATAATACACCATCAGACTGCCAATTACAGGTAGAACGTTGATTTGGCCATGAATTCTTCCAGAGAAGAAATGAAAATAACGTACTTAAAGTGTCACTGGCTTTCATATGCGCATGCAAGGAATCTAAAAGTAAAACACCACACTTTGAGATCAAAGCGGGATTTTAGCGAACAGGTTGAGTGCATTCTCGATTCAATAGTCCAAATCGGTAACAAAAAGGATAGCAAGCAATCACACAAATGAAATTGGTATGCTTTTGTAAGTAACTATGCCCAACGAGAAAGGGAGGGAGAGAGAGAACGCACCTTGAACAGATACTCTGGACGTACGCCAAGGTAGAGGGTTCTTAGACTGGAGAAAGACCCAATCTTTAACCGTAGAAGAATGCTCCATTCCATTTCCAACCCCCCCTATTTTATTTGATGTTTGACCCTCGAAGTGCTTTACAATTGCAGAACAAACCACTCAGGAAACCCGGACGGCCCAACCCATTTGAGCCCATCAGGCACTTTTAGGTTGGACTTAGTAATTTAATGTTAATTTTTTTATCATCATGTTTAAGCATAATTTGACAAGACAAAGGTCTTAAAACCTATTAGTTCTCAGTTTAATTCTCACTAATTTGATATTTTATTAATTCGCTTAATATATAATTGAATTGTATACTCGATTTTAAAATCTTTACTTTCTCAATTTTGTTGGAATAAAAACTTGAACTCAATACTCTTACAATCTTTCAACTAAAACAAAATTGAGTAGGTTGGTATATAAAAATAGATTGAGTAAGATTGATAAATTATTTAGTTTTAATTTTAATAATTTTATTAATTATTAGAGACGAAATATCAAATTAAATTTGAATTACTTCTACTAGCGTAGTGAATTAATGATAGAAAGTAAGATCGATCACCAGTGTTGTATCGGGATTTGGACCTTGAGATCTGTATTTCTAGATATATTTATTGGAATTGCACCTGCAAGAGAGTAAGGTAAGGCTGGATCCTTTGACATGATCTCTAATATTCAAATTAGTAATAAAATTTAGAAAGAAAAATATAAAACTTGTAGTCAAATAATTTTACCTATAGATGTTCTTTTTTGATACAGATGAAAGGAGTTGAAATATTTGAGATTAAGCTCGAGATGATTGGTATTCAAGATCTCTTCTAGAATTTTTAGGGTTTTAACTCTTATCAAATAACGAATCTTTAATATGAATTTAAATGAGAATAAATCTACTTAGATTTCACTTAAGTCCCATTTGGATTGAAATTTAGACATTGAATTTGGGTTTGGGCCAAAGGAAATGCCACTCATCATCACTTTATAGTGTGATTTTAAGATATGTGATGATGATATTAGATTGACTTTCATTGAAGAGGTATTTTAGTCATTTTATTGTGTTTATTATAGACCAAATAAGAATAAAATTTGATATTCTTAAAAAAGATATTAAAATTTGAGCTATTTAGAGAGGTTATCCTAATTTAAAGATGAAGAGTTTAATGACTTTGTCATTGAACTCTAATAAAAGTATTGTTGGTCTCAAAGATATATCTAACTGAATGGATGATGTGAAAATTTAAATTTGATCCTTCCAAGAGTTATTCTTTTATTTAGTGCAAAAATCATTTGAAGATGAAAAATGAGTGAGTGTATGAGCCAATTCAAACATTAAATGCTTAGGGGATTGTGCTATCTGATATGTTATCTAATAATTTTAGATTTAATTAATTCTTATTTTACTTTATTTTTATATTTAACTAAATTTAAAATTATTTACCAAAGCGACACATTGGCGTGACGTGAATAGCCACCTAATTATTTATTTTCCACCTTAGTATTTTCCTACAACTACAACTACAAGACGAACGGAGGCTAAACAAGAGTTTTCCGAGGTTCGTTTAACGGTCATGTAGGAACGATTTTTGGCGCGGATGGCTCCGTTTTGCTCGACCATGCCGCCGATGCGAGGTCCTTTCTCTTGATCTGCTGGGCACCGAAGAGAAGAAGAGGTTGTGTGATGGTTGCTCTGTCCCGAACCTTTTGCACGATAAGGCCTTCAACTCTCATCCCGAGACACTTGTTTCGCCAAGAAGCGCCAGAACCAGACCGACCCTTCGTTCCTTTCTCTCAACTCCAGCAAAGAAAGCTCTTGGAATCGCGGCTTGTTTCTGTTCTTCACGACTGCAATGACCTCCACCAAATCAAACAAGTGCACGGCCGCGTTATCCGCAAGGGCCTCGACCAGTGCTGCTTCGTGCTCACCAAGTTCATTCGCATGCTCACCAAGGTTGGTGCTCCAATGGACTCCTACCCACGGCTCGTCTTCGAGCAGGTGAAACAACCGAACCCATTTCTCTGGACAGCGCTGATTCGCGGTTACTCTCTTCAAGGACCCCTTAATGAGTCGATTCTTTTGTATAATTTTATGAGAAGAGATGGGATTGTTCCTGTGTCGTTTACTTTTTCTGCCCTTCTCAAGGCTTGTACCGCTGCACTGGATATTGATATGGGTAGGCAAATACACGCCCAGACGATAACGATTGGTGGGTTTGCTTCGGATTTGTATGTTGGTAATACCATGATTGATATGTACGTTAAATGTGGTTTTCTGGATTGTGGGCGTCGGGTGTTCGACCAAATGTCTGAAAGGGATGTGATTTCTTGGACGCCATTGATTGTTGCGTATGCAAAGCAAGGAGATATGGACTCTGCGGCTGGATTGTTTGATGGAATGCCTGTGAAGGACATGGTGGCATGGACGGCAATGGTTAGTGGTTTTGCCCAAAATGCTAGGCCGAGGGAGGCATTAAATTTCTTTGAGAGGATGCAAGGCGCTGGTATTGAGACAGATGAAGTCACATTGGTTGGTGTCATTTCGGCCTGTGCGCAGCTGGGAGCAACTAAATATGCCAATTGGGTCCGGGATGTTGCTGAGAGATCTGGATTTAGGCCTACAAGTAATGTTGTGGTAGGATCTGCATTGATAGATATGTACTCGAAGTGTGGGACTGTAGAGGATGCATATAAGGTGTTTGAGAGGATGACAGAAAGGAATGTCTTCTCGTATAGTTCAATGATTGTCGGGTTTGCAATGCATGGTTGTGCCAATGCTGCAATCCAATTGTTTGAAGAGATGGTGAAGACAGAAACAAAACCAAACAGGGTTACGTTTATAGGGGTACTAACAGCATGTAGCCATGCAGGTATGGTGGAATATGGCAGGCGCTTGTTTACCAGGATGGAAAAATCTTATGGTATAACACCTTCTGCAGATCACTATGCTTGCATGGTTGATCTCCTTGGCCGAGCTGGACGTTTGGAAGAAGCCCTTGAGCTTATTAGGAGTATGCCAATGGATCCCCATGGGGGGGTGTGGGGAGCACTACTTGGAGCTTGTCGCATTCATGGGAATCCTGATCTTGCTGAAATTGCTGCTGCCCATCTATTTGAGCTAGAACCTAATGGTATCGGAAACTACCTCTTGCTTTCTAATATATATGCCATAGCAGGAAGATGGGATGATGTTTCAAAGGTAAGAAAGTTGACAAGGGCAAAGGGTTTGAAAAAGAATCCGGGATGTAGTTGGATTGAAGGAAATAATGGAGTAATTCATGAATTCTTTGCTGGTGACATGACCCATCCAAAGTCCAGGGAGATCAAGCAGGCATTGGAGGATCTTGTGGGCAGATTAAAACTTCATGGATACCAACCAAACTTGAGTTGTGTTCCTTATGATGTGAACGATGAAGAGAAGAAACAGATACTAATGAGTCATAGTGAGAAACTAGCTTTGGCTTTTGGGCTGCTGACTACAACTGCTGGCTGCACCATTAGGATTGTGAAGAATCTAAGAATCTGTGAGGATTGCCATTCTTTAATGTGTGGTGCATCCAATATCACAGGACGGGAGATTGTGGTTAGAGATAACATGAGATTTCACCATTTTCATGACGGGATCTGTTCTTGCCGTAATTTTTGGTGATTGGAGCTTGGGGCTCTCGGATTTGTCTGAAAAAATATTCTATCCTGCAGCAGTCCTTACTGATTCATGCTAAATTTTAGTTACAAGAGCTATTTCTCGGAAAAGAACACGCCAATTTCTGAGCAAGCAAGATTTAAATTTACGAAGATCATTTTGATATTTCACTCTCTTTATTGCTTTGTTTTGGAGCTGATGAACTCCAGACTATACTTGATTTGAGTGTATCAAAGTGAATTTCAATCAGGTAATCATGCTATACAGTTATATTTACCCTGATTCACATATGGAACTTTAATATGGATTTTAGTACGGAATTAGTGTTATCAACATGATGGCGAAACATTAACTTGCTTAACTACTGCACATTGTTCTGATCTGTATCACCAAGGGCAGCTTTGATGTATGGATAATTTGTGACTTGTCCTGTATCCTTTGCATCTCCCTGCATAAATGAAGCAAAGATGAGAAATTGTAAAAATAAACAGTAGTAAGAATTTCCCAGTGGTGTTGAACTAGATCATGAATTTTTTTTTAATCTTCCTTTTACATTTTTTGCTCCAAACTTCAATTCATCCACTCGCTTTAAAGGTGTGTATACCGATCATCTTCTCTTATATCCAAACAATCATAATCACAACTCTCACATTCTCTTATATAGGTATGTATTACTATAATCTTGTTATATATAATCTCATTTTTATTTTTGTATGACTGGTCATCTACCATCATAATTCTATGTTGGAATTTGATTGTTGCTTGATGAAATGTTTCAGATACTTGCCGAAAGAGGGAAAAAGAAAACTATGGAAAAGGGGGTTAATTCTTAATGCTGTCCTGCAGTAGTTCTACAACTGATGATGATACCCCGTATTTGCACCACTGTTTTCTTAGTTTTTTTATTTGGTGTTGCGCCGCCTGGGGGGTGTGCAGGTCTTCTTACACAACAAACCATTCATTGGAAGCACCCATTTGTCTTTTATTGCCTTCAATTTTGTATAGGTGGTTAATTGATTTAAGCACTTGTGTTTCTTTTATTCCCCAAAGCAAATAGAGATTTTCTTTTTATTTTCAATATGGTAGAAGGATCCAGTTAGAAAAGAAGCCAATTCAATTTTGTATATGATTTTGGTTGCCCCCCCTACCATTTACTGTGTCGGCCTATGATGGCCTCATTTTTTCATGTCATGTAATGCTCGTCACTAGCGTTAGCTAGCATTCACGAAAGATATCCATACCAATTTGTTGAAACATAATTTGATTATTTTCCTAAACATCATAGCATTACCGATACAGGTTTCTGCGGGTATAACTTTAAAGTCTTGTCTTATCACTACTAATCGGTTTCCTAGGAGATTGGAAAGAAAGAGTTTCTGAGATGAGCTGCATCAACACATACCGCTTTAATTCACGTATTTGTTTTATTGCCTAGAATTGAGGTATGTCCGATCATCTTCCTCAGGACTCGAGAGCAGCAGCTATGCATTTAATAAATTTATTATGTTGCCGTTGATAATATCCTATCAAATTCTTTGATGATTGCCCTTATATAAGTAGAGTAAAGTCTTCTCTTGGGAACAAACAAATTTGAAAATTTTATTTTCTCTTCCATTCCAATATTCAGGAATTGTAATGTGAATAAACCTTTAAAGAAGGAAACAAATTATTCAGACTAGTGCGCAAAAATTGTCTTATGATTATTATAGCATCAAAAAGCCAAATGACCAGTGATGAGATTTGCAGTTTTCCCAGAGTTCAAATATTTAAAACTGTAAAGAGCAGGGAAATTATATATATATATATATATATATGCGTGTGTACGCACAATAAATATATATATATATATGCGCGTGTACGCACAATAAAAAAAACCCACTGCATATAAGTCCTGAAAACGGGAGATATCGCATTAACATAAAAATATAAGAAGCGAACATATAGTATAGACGCGCAACCACAGGTTCAAGCGAGGCCTTATTAAATACAAACAGACCTCTCTACATAGCATCCATCAGACAATACTACCGTTATTACTCTTTTTGACTCGGAACGATTATTGCACTCTTAAAAAGGACTCCACTACGATTCCTCCCATAAACAAAGATTTACACACACAGTAGTAATAGTGCGTGAATTCTTCAATATTGGACAGGACAGTTTCAACTCATAATATATATAAAATCTAGGCGCGGTGGCCTGGTAGCTTCTCCTTGATCTTGTCCATCATTCCTTTCTTCTCGACCTGCTCTCCGCCATAGCCGCCAGCTCCCGGAGTCATCATGGTGGCAGTATTCTGGGCATGATCCGTGCGCCCGCCGGGTAGCTTCTCCCTGATCTTCTCCTTAATCCCTTTCTTCCTCCTCCCACCTTGTCCATCATCCTCCGACTGCAAAATCACAAACCATATAATCAATATCATCACATGCTAAAAACACTAGCGCACCATGTCTGATATAATCAATGAACAATTAGAGTCTTACAGAGCTCGAACTTGAGCCGGAACGGCGGAGGCCATGCTGCCCCTGTTGCTGCTGCTGCTGGAGATGCTCCCCGCCGCCGTAACCCCCAGCTCCACCGCCGCCATATGCACCGGTGCTGCCAGTTTGCCCCATGCCGGCGCCATAGGCACCGGTGCTGCCAGTTTGCCCCATGCCGGCGCCATAGGCCCCGGTTCCGCTGTGGCGTTCACCAACTGGGTTGCCGTACTCGTCGGTTTGACGAATTGGGTTGCCGTACTCGTCGGTTTGGCGAGCTGCGTCGCCGTAACTATCTCCGTACTGTGCCATCTTCAGAAACAAAATCCAAAAACACGCTAAAAATCAAGGAAATTCCCACACTCTGAAGCGATTTTTTGATGGTGGTGTGTTATTGGATGAGTTGATGATGGGAGGAAGGATTGATAGGATTGGTATATATAGGCAAGGGGGGAGGTGAATTGCATGGCAAGGGAGGCATACGCGTGGGAGTGCCACGTGGGGGGTTAAGGTGTAGCTAGCGGAGGAGGACAGGTGTCCTTCTTGGTCGGCTTATTGGATAACATACGTGTCTGTAATTTATCTTGTCAGATCATCGCAGACTGCTGTGACTGATCGCCTCGTACGCGCGGCAGGGCAGGAGAGGATAATGATTTTGACTCCTGCCGACGGGAAAAATGTCGGGTTTTGCTTAATGTTTCTGCTGAGCTTGAGCTTGAGCTTGATCTTGATCTTGCGCTCGAGATAATGCCGACAGCTCTCCGGATAAGGATCAACCATTGATTTTGATTTTTGATGATCGGACAATAGGGGTCGTAAAGTAGGGGGTTTTGGACTTTGGGAAACTTAATTGGAACGTTACTTCCTCGTCATTCTCGATTTTTCTTTCATTTTTCTCTTTTTTATTTTTAAGAAAATGCAGTTGTCTTTATTTTTTTATCTTTATTTTTATTAAACAATATACTTAACTATTGGCATTTGATGAATTCATATAAAAGTGAAAATTACTAAATCTCTCATAGTACGCTACGCTAGTACTAATATCATCGATATAATAATCGATTTATATATATTATAGATGAAGATAAAATTCTAATTAATGACTCCCCCACAGTAGAAAAATATATTACTACAAAATTGTGTACTCGAGAATAATAAGTGGGCCTTAAATTTAAAAATCCCTGGGCGTAATTTTGAATCTGATTAGTTGGTGATGGTCCTTTAAACATTTAATTAACGAATCATTTTTTTTTAAATATTAAAAATAAAATATAATAAATGTACATTATTTGAGAACAATTAACACTTATTATCCCTTAAGAGTAATGGTTGGCATTACCTATAATAAATGTACTTTTTTTATATAAAAAGTAGCATGAACCACACTTTAGTATATGTATATATGATATTGAGGCCATTTGAAAATACTGTCAAAGATTTTCGTTTTGCTCCATTCTATCATTTTCAATATTCTAGTTCATTAATTTTCATCTCTATTGAGAAAAATGAGAATTAAAAACATTGTTTGATTTTGTTATGAATTATCTAAAAAATGAAAGTAAAAACTGAAAATAATGTTTGATTTTTTAAATTTGCGTTCAATATTATATTCATGTTATGGGTTAAAAGATTATTAATAGACTTATGATCATTCAAACATGTGATTTGCTTGCCGGAGCTGCTCATTGTTGGAAACATGCGGGCTAGGTGTTTGTTTTTTGTTTTTTGTTTTTTTTGATAACTCAGGTTCTGACCTTTGCGTGATTAGTCTTAGCGATGGGCAGTCTTTCCTTCTTGATTCATTCATCTGGTAAATTCAGATGTGGTCACAATTTATACACACATAGAGCAGGACATTCAATTCATACCTTCACAGAGGGCAAATGTCACTACAAGGATTTGATCCCTAATACTCCCTGTGAAACTTCACATATTTTACCGCTGAGTCATGCCTGTAAAGACAAACTAGGTGTTGTTTTCGCTAGATTTGTGATAGAGAACTTGGAAATTGTTAAATTTGATGCATTTCTCATGAAAAGGGTTTGTTAAATGGGGCTGAGTAGGACTCACTCTAAAAAATTAGCTCAGAGGAGAAAGGCGTTCAAACCACATATAAATAACATAATAGTTTAGTAACTTGACATTGTGGGACAAATGCAACTTCAATACCTTCTCTCACGTGTAGCGTGCAAATACATATACAGGGTCTAAACCCAACACCGCAAACAAAATAATGCTCTGATATCATGTCAAATGAAGCTAGGTTAAACTTACTCTCAAAAGCTAAATCAGTAAAAAAATGTGTCCAAACTATGTATAAACAACATAATAGTCCAGAAACTTGGTGATGTAGGATAAATGCAACTTCAACAAGGCTAAATTTGCTCAAGGATGATCGATTTAGCTAGAGTTCGTTAGATCTACTTGGGTTTTGTCAAATTTGCTTGCATCTTTTGTGAGGATGGTTAATTTTGGTAGAGTTCACCAAATCTGCTTGCGTTAATTGGATTTGTTGAACTACTCTATTTCCTGGAGGTCGTTATAGGTCTTTGTAGCAAGGATGACTGGATTGACTTGAGTTCGTTAGAAACGTCACGGTGATTGGCGTCGGCCAACTGTGAGGAAGGCCTTCTCAATTAGATAGAGAGAAAGAGAATAGATGGTGGTGACAAATTTTTTGAACAAGAATGAAAAAAAATGAAAATGAAATGGATTTTAAGCGTATTTTATAATAACATTTTCAAATAAGATAAATTCATACCATGACACCCTTATTATGTTTCCAAGAACCACCCCATAAATTGGCCGATAACCTTAATGGGTTTATGGATAATCTTGCTCTATTATCTATTTATTTTAACATTTTGCAGTTGTATACATAAATTCTCAATCATCTCATACATTTTATCTCATTTTACACGAATTAATACATATCTATCAAATTGATAAATACACTACGAGATTATTAAACACACTTTTAGATGAGAACTCTATTACAAGTGTGAAGATATTCACTAATAGTGTTGTCTCTCAAGTACCTTAGATAAACCAAATTGTATATGACTAAACACATTTCAATCCCTCATGATCACACAAACCATGCTTTAAGTCACTTGGCAACAAATATAATCGATAATGAAACCACAATCATACATACCACATCACTAAGTAATGACATGATTTCTACCACCAGCTAATGTGGTGTTATTAGATTGTCTTCCCTCATACAATAACCCAACTTTTGGCAACATGCCAATGAGGCATATATTTAAATTGAAGAAATAAATGTTTGCACCCATGATCAAATCCTGAGAATCTTTACTCTTAAATCTAATTAATTCTCAGCTGAACTTAAGAAATGCACACATAGTAATCCAATATTTCAGACTTTTAGAAGATCAAGTGAACAAGTAAAATCATTGATAAAATAAGAAGGCTTAATACATATTTTAGTCCCTGAACTAATAAAAAAAATGGCTTTAAGGATATCAACTAAATTATGCTCACTATTCATCTCTAGACAAAATAATTTTATACACTTTTAGTCACTGACTTAACCGACGTTAACTTTGTCTCGTCACGCTGCCACGTCACCGACACGTCACTCCTCAGTACTGCCACGTCACCACAGCTTAATGTATTTTTTAGTCCCTAGACTAATAAAAAAAATAGTTTTAAGGATATCAACTAAATTGTGCTCTATATTCATCTCTGAACAAAAAAATTTTATACACTTTTAGTCCCTGACTTAACCGATGTTAACTGAGACGTTAATTTTGGTTTATCATGCTACCACGTCACTACTACGTCACTCATAATATCCACGTCTATTGTCCATATTTTTATATATAAAAAAAAAAATAACAATGTCTCCACAGTTTAGCTCCCTAACCATGGCCATAGGGAGGCTGGGTTCCTTGACCCAGCCGTGGCTGGGACCGGGAACCTAGCGGCCGGGCGACTAGCCACCATGGCCGTCAACTGTTGGGGGTCGGGGAACCCCAAAACCTTGGTCCCCGATCCCCAGTCGTTCCCTGACCACTGGGTTTAGGGTCCTCGACCCCCAGTCGTTCCGAGGCGACCAACAATGGCTGAATTGACGACGAGTGCAAAGGCAAGAGTGGTCCAGAACGAGGAGAGAGGGAGAAGGGGGAAAAAGGGCTCCCTATGGCTGTCGGCAACCATAGCTGGGTGTGTGTTGAAGTTGATTTTTTTTTTTTAATAAAAATATGGATAGAAGATCTGGATATTATGAGTGACGTGGTAGTAACGTAGCAGCGTGACGAGGTAAAGTTAACGTCAGTTAAGTCAGGGACTAAAAGTGTATAAAAATTTTTTGTTCAGGGATGAATAGTGAGCACAATTTAGTTGATATCCTTAAAGTTATTTTTTTAATTAGTCTAAGGACTAAAAAATGCATTAAGCCATGGTGACGTGGTAGTGTTGAGGAGTGACGTGGTAGCATGACGAGACAAAGTTAACGTCGGTTAAGTGAGGGACTAAAAGTGTATAAATTATTTTGTCCAAGGATAAATAGTAAACACAATTTATTTGATATTCTTAAAGTCATTTTTTTAATTAGTTCATGGACTTAAATATGTATTAAGCCAAATAAGAAGTACCATTTCATTAGTGATATCTGAATGAGTTAGCTTTAAACGGATAGATGCTCAATTTGCCCTTCTAGAGGACTTTCTAATTAATTTATCATTAGGCAGGGTGGGTTCGCATATAGCTAATTCCATTTTAGCAAGGGGACCTAATAAGTCTTCTTTAACTAGTATTTTCTTGTGATATACCCAATGTGACCTAATATAGCATGCCATTAGATGATACTTTATTAATATCATGTGATCGAAGTCAAATAGGAAAATGTTTAATGAACATTAGAATGAGCATCTTCAACATCCAACATAATCAAACCATTTGAGATAAAACAACACCCATAAAAGCTATGAAAAATATTAATAACTTCCCAAGATAAGCTAAATCTATAGCATACTCTAAGCAAAGTCACTATTGAAAGTGAGTTTGGCCTAATTCTAGTAGCATAAAGAACAATGAAAAGATAATTTGCTTCCATCTTGGAACTTTAGCTTGTAGGTATCGATTCTTAGCACCTCCTCACTAGTGTCAATCTCCAAGTATATTCTAAAGTAGACAATACTCCACCAACTCTCTTGTATTGGCTTATTTCTTCTGCGTCTAATATCCAACCAGCACCAAACACATGCATACACACAAAAACAAAGTACAAAAGAGAAGGATGAGCCACAAACTTGCCACAATTGAAGCAAACATTTGTTAGAAAAATATACTATTATATTTTTTTTTCAATGTACTCGTATCCTGTGTCTTTCATTCTCTGATTTAAGATTGTTAGTCAACATGAAATAAAATATGATATTTTAATTGTTAGTCAAACAATAAAATAAATATGACCCAATGCAAAAGAAAATAAATACACAATAATATACGAAAATAAATCAGATCAGTGCAGGGGTGAAAAAACTAAGAGTTATGTGGCATATAGTTTCTTTAAAACAAATTTGTTAGCTTATTGAAAGTGTTAAAAGTTAATTGACGTGTGTTCTTTAGGATACAATGATTTATAGATTTAGAAGTTAGCATAAATTTTAGAAGTTAACAGTAAACTGAAACACTACATGAACACAATTAAAATTAGAAGAGTATGAGAATTTTTAAAAAAAAAATTATTATAAATTTTGTCATTTTTTTAATAAAATAAATCATCTATTTATAAAAAAAAAAAAAAAGAGGACGACAAAAAAAGAGAGGAATGGACTTTAGTTGCCCTCATTTCTTAAAAAGTATAATATAATATATTATAATATATATAATAAAATAAACAATCGTCAATGTGCATAGTTATTGTATAGTGCACTTATACAGTAAATACATTATTAAAATTCAATCAACCGTCTCGTACAGTAAACACATAGTATATCTTCATAATTCATGCATGATACACTTTTATTTTTTTTCTTCTTTTATTTATAAATTATATTATATTACTCATACCTCTAAAATAATTTTTTAATTAATTTCTCATTCACCCATTTATGACTTTAGACTTGTGAATATATCAAATTTTCCAACAACATTGGTTGCCTTCACTTTGCTTTTGCCATGCTCACCTCTTCGAGGCTTTGTAGTCTGGTTATTCTTCGGACCAAACCCCTTTGGCATGTCCTTGAGACCCTTTTCCCCATCTGGGCGGTTGTGCCTAAATGCCTTACAGGATTTTGACTCAACAAGAACAACAGATTTGGCCGTTGCCTTTAGGCGCTCTTCTTCAAGCTCAAGATGACGCGACACGAAATCGAACGTTTTAAGCTATCACTATGTCATCATAGGCTTCATCAGCTCCCAAGAATTAGGAAGAGAGCGAATGCTAGCGTGAACTTGTTGCCCATTAATGAGGTTGTTGCCGACAGCCTTTTAAGTCACTATAGTCATTGTAGACTTCATTCTTAATCTTAAATGTTCCTGCATAGACGTACCGATGAGCATCTTATACGTGTCAAATTTCTGGGCGCAACCTAATGTAATGATGCTATCATCACCGTACTTGATTTTGAGAACATTCCACATCTCTTGCGCTGTTTTGAATTTGTCAAACTCGCCAATTAGGTCATTGGGCTCCTTCTTAGGCTTAGTCATCCTATTAGTTGGTGTTCCAAAAACCCTTTTGTTACAAAAACAGAGAACCCCATAATTGAGCAACAGCCCCCCTTCAGTTGGGTTCAAATCTCGTTTCAACATTTTTAAAGAGACGGCACCTCTCTACAGAAAAGTTGTCTTCGGACACGGGGCCTCTGGAAACCAACCCCTCTGTATATTTATAAACTGTTCCCCATCCCATGGCCTTATCTTCGGCAAGGAGAAGACAGAGAACATGACCCTTTTTTTATTATTATTTTATTTTAGGAATGACTCTTCTTTTCTCACGATCAATGCTTTTTACAATAACAATCACAGATTTCGGCTGTGTAAATCCTGTTGGATACTCTATATTCATAGAGAGAGATTTCTTCTTGGCGTTAAAAAGAGAGAAGTGGTGAGACTGAGAGCTATCCATATCGTCTCTCATTTATATAGAATGGAAGTTTATCTTTCACTTTTTCCATGGGGAGAGAGACATACATATATCTATAGTAAAATATAGACGATCTCTCATTTATCCTGTATACATTCAAACTGTAACCCTCTTGAAACCACATTTTAAATTCGTCAATAACCTTAATGGGTTAATAGAGAATTAATCTTGTACAAATAGACGTTACCCACATATTTTAGAAAATTATAATCATTTAAACTTTTTTAATTGTAAATTAATTTATTTAAAATACGTTTTAAATCTATAAACAAATTTTACGTTAAAGATTTTAATTAGTATATATTTCTTTGTTTATAAAAATATAGATTGTTTTGACTCGGATTTGGAACCATAAACCCATCCCCTATTCCAGTTCAGGGTCGGGTCTGATTTTTAAACCATATTAGTCCTTAGAGAGAGGCCATGCAAAGGATAGACCAATCATTTTGATCACCCGCCCCTTTGGTCCAAATCAGCTTAAGCTTAAAGGGATAATATGAAATGAAATTGCAATTGCAGTTGCAGAGCAATACAAGAATTAAAGTCGATGATTATTTTTATTTTATATGTTGTGGAGGAAGAAACTCAGTAGGCTGATTCGGCTTGGTTACAATAGTAATCGTATGCTGGCTGGCGGTTGTTGAATCCCTGATGTTTGAAACTGTGAGGAGTACATCAACTACATTAAGCTCTCTGCTCGTATTAACAAAATCTGCTATTTGGAATCAACATTAGTGCGTACTGCGTACAGGGTGCAGACACCATTACAAGAAACAGAGAAACCGGGGCTACACTAATTAAAATATATATATATATATATATGATAATTAAGGATCTTATTAATGAAAGCATATATATAAGACTGAGGAGGAGGAGGAGGAGGAGGAGGATGAGGAGTCCTACTTACTAGTGATTCCTTCATTCTACTTTGGCTTGGCCTTGGCGTAAGTTTTGGATCCAGCGGGCACTTTAATTGGACCCCCTCTCGACAGAGCTTCTGAATCCTCATCGGATGCCATGGCTGCAGTACTGCTCTGTGTCGTCTGTTCCTCCTCCCCTGTTAGCTTCTTCTTTAGCTTTACTTTCACCCCTTCCTTCATCCTTCTTCCCCCTTCTTCTTCCTCTAACTGCGTGCAGATTATAGTTAATTCATTACATGAGATGAGAGCCAGAGAGATCTATATATATGGGTCACATATACGTACATATTTAAGGCCAGGGCCGCCGGAGTGGCGAAGCATGCCAACGAGGCCAAGGTGCTCCCGCTGCTGATCTTCCCCGGCGCCGGCGTGGTCACCTGTGGCGGCGGCGGTTTGATCATGTTCTCCGGTGGCCTCATACTTTTGTGCCATGTATATGTTTTCAAATCCAGGTCCTATTATTATGTATGGTCTAAGCTGCAACAGTAGTGCTAGTAGAGAAATTAATTAACTGATGAGGGCAGCAGACTAGAAGCAAGCAAGATGTAGAAAGGTAGAAGAAGATAATTGAGGTGAGGTGGCGAAGTGTGTAGGTTTCTGAAGTGTCACGCAAGAGTTGGAGGGGGAGGTGGAATGGTGGATGATGGACAAGTGTCCTTCAAGCTACAGTACAGCAGGATTAGTCATTACATGCTTTCTGGAAACAAAAGGCCACACGTGGCTACGTGCATGCTTTTGGCGGGCACTATTTGATGGGGACTCAAAATTCTAGGTGAACATTATGTTGGCTCAGATGATAGTGTGGTAATGATATTTTGACAAAGCGACTTTTTTAAATGAGAAAGGAAACAAGGGTAATATCTAACATGAATTTGTAACAAACTTCCCAGCAGGATAACAATATGCAAAAAGAAAGGGGGATAATATTATACAAAAAAGAAAAAAAAAGAAAAAGAAAGAATCAATTAGCTTTAACTTGCACCAAATGATGCGACAGAACAAAATTTGGGTTTTTTCATTTTCAAACACAACCTATTAAAAAGTAATTTATGTTTTCAGAACTTCCTACATAGACAAAAAATCTAAGTGTATGTATATTATATATAAATGATACCTAATTAAAAATCCAAGAACTATATAGAGAGTAAATGAAGTATTATATATGGTAGGACTTATTTGAGTTGATAAAAGATGTAATGCAACAATGGCAAGTAATTGATGAATACCCAGATATAAATATCATGAGTTCATGGGCTTCAACATGGAAGAAGAGAAAGGGCTAGCATGAGAGAGAAGAGCAAGTCAAGTTGGCCAGGATGACTGCCTGATAGGCAGCTAAGGACTTAACTCATAATGCCACAGGGACTGGCAGCAGGCAAGTCATCCTTGGCTACCAAACTAAGGCTCTTCCCTTCATGTAAGACCTCTCTTCCTCTCTCTGCTAGTTCCAGCACGCTTCCATGCCATTCACATCCTCTCATCTCTCTCTATTTATAGCCTAAAAAAGTTTAACAAAAACAAGGCAAGTGTCACTTCTTCCTCGTGTATTATTTATCTATTTATTTGTTCTTTTATTTCTCCTTTCTGCTCTTCTCTGGATGATGGATAAGTGCCATATGCATTCTGACCATAAGGTGGAATATGTGCGATTCAAAGCGTTTAGGGAACCAAAAATATGTCAATTATGCTTCTTGGCCTTCCGGGGCTAGTTGATGGATCCGTGGACACGGAAATTCAGTGGCACAGAAAAGGCCCTTCCAACGACTGTAAGTTGCCTTTCATGGTGGTGCCAACTTGCAACATGTCAAAGTGTCGAACAAAGTCAATCTTCCTTTGGCTTTTCTCGAGAGGGATAGCTCAATTGGTATTGAAATAAGAAAAATGTTAAAAGAGTTAATTCCAAATTCAAGACTAAGTGAAGATTCTTTTTTTAGACCATGCGTGCGTACATTGATTTTGCATGAGAACTAATCTTGATGAAACATGAAATTCATATATTATAAAAAAGAAAATATAAAGTAACAAATTTCCATTGCTTAAGTTAAATATATAACTTAACGTTAACTTCTACTTAAAAGTTGGTCGAAAATCTCCACTTCTACACACCCAAACTTGATAAATGTGAACGATAGGAGTCAAAACACCAATTTTCATTTCAAATGGAGACGCCTAAACCCTAAAAATTAGGCGTCAAAATTTGATGAACATTAAAAAAAAAAAAACATTAAAATGTAATAAAACCACTTCAAATTCAAACCCTGTGTGCGGAAAACTTTTGACTGTTAAAACAGATGCAACACATTGCATATAAAATTATACATTTAAAAGAAGAGAGAATAACACATGCAACCCATTAAAGTTTGGTCCCCTAATTACCCTTTTCTTATATTAAAATAAACGGCAAAGGTTCAAGGCATTCATCATCATCTTATTCCCATGTTTAGGCGCCTATGCTGATGGGCAATACGACCCCTCTTTTTTTCTTTTTTCTTTTTTCTTTTTTTTCTTTTTGGTTCTCCGACCTTCACTATTCATGTTTGGACTTTTGACTTCTAAAGAAGGGGTAAGCGAGAAGTCTAATCCTAATGGATTGTAACTTAAACTTTGAAAAGTCGAATGCATCCACAACTCTTTTCCCATAAAAGCCATATCTGGACTTTTATTCTCACTTGCTACCACTTGTTCATGGAATAGTCCAAGCTTTCCCACCGGCCCCTAGTTTACAGACTTCATTAGTTTCTGGCTTAACCCCAAAATTCTCCAAGTTCGTTCCCGCCTCGATAAGCTATCTTCCCTGACACAAGTTTGGAGCTAAGAAGCTTGTTGCAGAACTTGATTCGTTCCTTGGGATGACAACATTGAGCACAGTGGTAATATTGTCAATTCAATTCCTAACTCCTCCGAACTTCCACAGATATTGGAGCATAATACATCACATCTAGATAAAGGGAAAGTGTCCATTATTGAAGAAAGATGATTTTCATTTTTTTCTGTTATTTACTTTTCTGTTTTGCCAAGCTGTACAGAGGGACAATAATGTATTTTTCTTTTATAGGTTGTTAGAAGATTCCTTTTGTATTTGTATATAAATGGCTGAGTGCACAGTGTTATAATGACCAGATCTGAGAATTTCTTTCTCTCCACTTTCTGGGTATTTTCTTCTCTACATTCCTTGCTGTTCATTTTGTTACATGGTATCAGAGCTGCCCTCGATCCAAACTTCTCACCATGGCTAACGAAAGGTTTCTCAATTTCTCAGATCCTTTCAACCCATTTCGCATTGACAACGGTGACAATCCCGCTGCTGCCTTGGTTTTAGATCTCTTGACTGCTGACAATTATGTCAGTTGGTCTCGAGCTGTAAGTCGTGCTCTTCGAGCCAAGAACAAGCTTGGTTTCATCAATGGGACCATTTCCAAACCTCAAGATGCCACTGATCCAATTTTTGAAGCATGGGAACGTTGCAATGATTTAGTCGTCTCCTGGCTTCAAAATTCTGTAAGTTCTTCTGTTAAATCCAGCCTTGCCTTGGTCGATGATTCTCGCACTCTCTGGCTTGAACTTCAAGACCGTTTTACTCAACAAAATGGTTCTCGCATATTTCAACTCAAACGAGATCTTGCTAGCCTCTCTCAAGGTCAGGATTCCATTAGCACTTACTTTGGCCGCTTGAAAATTTTATGGGATGAATTGGCTATCTATGACCCTATACCTGTGTGTGATTGTGGCAAGTTGAAGGTCTTAAATGATCGATACGATCGTGATTGTGTCATACAGTTTTTAATGGGTTTATCTGATTCTTATTCCCCTTCCAGAGATCAGATTATGCTTCTTGAACCCCTACCCCCTCTTAATCGAGTTTTCTCTATGATTCAACAGCAAGAACGACAACATCTCTTACTTACCCAACCCTCTAACTCTAACCTCATGGCCATGATGGCTAAAACCAACCCATATTTTTCCAAATCTGCCCAGAAATTTCTTAACTCCTTGGCTCAGAAACCACCTCGTCCTTATTGCACTCATTGCAAAATACAGGGTCACACTCTTGAGAATTGCTTCAAAGTAGGAAATGCAACCCCACCTTTGTGTACTCATTGCAATATGTCTGGCCATTCTGTTGAGAAATGTTACAAATTAAATGGATACCCCATTGGCCATAAGTTCTATGGCAAGAACAAGAAGTTTGTTGCAGCTGCTGTTGCTCCTTCTCGAGCATGTTCTGCTGATGATCATGATGAAGAATCCTCTGAGACTATGGCACTTACCAAGGGACAATATAATCAGCTTTTGGCTCTGTTGCATTCTAAGGACACCAGTTCAGCCATGGCCACCATGTCTGTTACTCAACCTTCCCCATCCTCACAGCATGTCACTAACTCTAAAGTCTCTGGTATGGTTCCTTGTTTATCAACCCCAACTCACACCACCCCTTGGATAATAGACACTGGAGCAACAGATCACATGATCTGTTGCCCCTCTCTCTATTCATCCATCACGGCCACTGTATCTTCTTTAGTTAAATTACCTAATGGTGCAGCTGTCCCTGTTACTCACATTGGTGTTGTGCACTTATCTGAGAATTTAGTCCTTCAAAATGTGCTTTGTGTCCCCTCTTTCAATTTTAATTTAATTTCTGCTCAACGGCTTGCTATTCATTCTTCTTGCTGCCTTATTTTCTTTTCTCATTCCTGTTTTGTGCAGGACTTAGCATCTTGGACAACGATTGGGATGGGTGAAGTGAGGGATGGTCTATATCATCTGTTGCGATTTGGTGTGTCACCCTCAGCTTTGGTTGATGTTTTACCAGCTTTTCTTCATAAAGACCAGCTTCTTAGTGCTTCTGTCACACACAAAGATTCCACTTCTGATTTGTGGCATTGTAGACTTGGGCACATTTCATTTTCTAGGCTTCTTTTAATTGATGATCCCCTTGTAAAACAGAACCTGAGTTCTTCCAATACATCTCCCTGCTGTGTTTGTCCTTTGGCCAAACAACATCGACTTTCTTTTCCAATTTCCACCACTAAATCTCTTCATGCTTTTGATATTGTTCACTGTGACATTTGGGGTCCAAACCCCACAATTGCCATTGATGGTTCTCGATTTTTTCTTACCCTTGTTGATGATTTCTCAAGAACCACATGGGTCTACATGCTCAAACATAAATCTGATGTGAGATCTTGTATTGAAAGTTTTTACTACTTAATTGAAACTCAATTTCAGACCAGAATTAAAATGTTCAGAAGTGATAATGGCAAGGAATTCCTTATGACAGATTTTTTTAAATCTAAGGGTATCATCCACCAAACTAGTTGTGTTGAAACACCCCAACAAAATGGGATAGTTGAGCGAAAACACCAACACATCATGAATGTGGCTAGGGCCTTAAGATTCCAGTCCAATATTCCACTTAAATACTGGAGTGATTGCATCCTCACAGCTGTTTACATTATTAATAGAACACCCACACCATTACTTCATAATAAAACTCCTTTTGAAAGTCTTTTTCATAAGCCGCCCATTTACCATCATATGAGAGTTTTCGGATGCCTTAGTTTTGCTTCCACCTTATCTCATGGAAGAAAGAAGTTCGATCCAAGAGGTAGGAAAAGTGTGTTTCTGGGTTACCCTTTTGGAGTGAAAGGCTACAAATTGTTAGATTTACAAACTGAACAGATTTTTATTTCTCGGGATGTTGTGTTTCATGAAAGAGTTTTTCCATTTAATACAAGCATCTCACTTCCTGATACATCTCCTATTCCTACTATCCCTCTCATCCCACCCACACCTTTTAATTTTCCCTCACAGAACTCATCTTCACCCCCTCCTGATCAGTATTCAAATACCTTTCCAAGTCCTTCTCCCTCTTCCTCCTCACTTCACCAATCTGCTATTCCTTCCCCACCCCCACCACCTCCTCCTCTCCCTCGTAGGTCCACCAGATCTAGGCATGCACCCAAATTTTTGCAGGATTTTCATTGTCAACAGAAGGCCCTCACTTCCTCCAACCAACTGTTGCCCAAGCAGCTAAGTCCTATACAAGGTACTTATTTCCCCCTTGCTAATAACTTATCTTATCATGTTTTTTCTCCTTCTTACCAAGCTTTTTCCACTACCATTTCCACCCATTTTGAACCACAAACATACACACAAGCCCTCAAACACCCAAGCTGGTGTCAAGCCATGGATGCAGAACTGGCTGCCTTAGAAGCTAACAACACATGGCAACTTACAGATTTGCCACCAGGGAAAGTACCCATCGATTGTAAATATATTTACAAAATAAAGTACCATTCAAATGGGTCTGTTGAGAGATTGAAGGCCCGCTTGGTAGCCAAGGGCTACACACAACTTGAAGGGATAGATTATCATGAGACATTCTCTCCTGTTGCCAAGTTGGTCACTGTGAGATGCCTCTTAGCAATTGCTTCAGTTAAGGGCTGGCATTTACATCAGTTTGATGTAAATAATGCTTTTTTACATGGAGATTTACATGAGGACATTTACATGAAGAAACCTCCTGGTTACACCAAAGGGACACCTACTCAAGTCTGCAAACTCCTAAAAAGTTTATATGGCCTCAAGCAAGCTTCAAGACAATGGTACTCCAAATTTTCTCAATCCCTACTTGAATCTGGTTTTTCACAATCCAAGGCTGATTATAGCCTCTTTACAAAAGAAAATAATGGTTCTTTCACAGCTTTACTAGTATATGTCGATGACATCCTTGTGGCCAGCAATGATATTGATTCTGTCAACCAGTTGAAAGTCTTCCTTGACAACAAATTTAAGATAAAGGACCTCGGCTCTTTGAGGTATTTTCTTGGCATTGAGATTGCACGCTCCTCTAAAGGTATCCATTTGTGTCAAAGAAAATACACTTTGGACATTTTAGCTGATTCTGGAAATTTGGGCAGCAAACCTACTAAGGTTCCCATGGAACAAAACATCAAGTTAACTCAATCATCTGGCCAACCTTTATCAGACCCAAGTGTATATCGAAGATTGATTGGTCGTCTTCTCTATCTTACAATTACTCGACCTGACATTTGTTATAGTGTGCAAACTTTGAGTCAATTTATGGCTGCCCCTACTGATATTCATCTCTGTGCTGCTCAGAAAATTCTCAAGTATCTCAAAGCTGCCCCAGGTCAGGGGTTACTTCTCCCCAGCTCATCTTCACTTCAGCTCATTGCTTTTTGTGACTCGGATTGGGCTTCCTGTCCCGACACCAGACGTTCAGTCACTGGGTACTGCATCTTCCTTGGTTCATCATTGATTTCATGGAAATCGAAGAAGCAGTCCATTGTTTCTCGATCTTCAGCCGAGGCTGAGTATCGATCGATGGCAGCTACATGTTGTGAGCTCACCTGGCTGCGTTTTATACTTTCTGCTCTCCAGGTTTCTCATCCTCAACCCGCTACCTTGCATTGTGATAATCAAGCTGCCATCCACATTGCCGCCAACCCTGTTTTTCACGAGAGGACGAAACACATCGAGCTTGACTGTCACTTGATCCGTGACAAGATTCAAGAGGGTAGCATTAAAACTTTTTATGTTCCAACCTCCAAACAGTTGGCTGATCTTTTGACTAAAGCTTTGCCATCTGTTGTTCTTCACTCTCACTTATCCAAGATGGGAGTTCTTAATCTCCACTCTCCATCTTGCGGGGGGGTATTGGAGCATAATACATCACATCTAGATAAAGGGAAAGTGTCCATTATTGAAGAAAGATGATTTTCATTTTTTTCTGTTATTTACTTTTCTGTTTTGCCAAGCTGTACAGAGGGACAATAATGTATTTTTCTTTTATAGGTTGTTAGAAGATTCCTTTTGTATTTGTATATAAATGGCTGAGTGCACAGTGTTATAATGACCAGATCTGAGAATTTCTTTCTCTCCACTTTCTGGGTATTTTCTTCTCTACATTCCTTGCTGTTCATTTTGTTACAACAGATGACACAATAAACAGCTATCCTCCCGCGTTGAATGAGCCATCAGGAACAATACAACACCACACCAGTGACCCTGCCCCTGCCCCTTCGCTTTGGTCTATCCATCAAGAGAAATAATAATAGCATGAATCGCCTACATGGAGAAGGCCTGCTTGAGTTCAGTCCACTAATCTTCAAACAAAGCCAAGCTTGCTTGAAGAAATGGTATATATGCCACTAAAAGAAATCCTTTTGATTTTCACATATTGCCCCCACCTGTATTATTCCTCAGAAAGAAACCACAGGGATTTCTTCCTCCCAGATGCAGACTTAATGCAATAGTCCCCAATAGTAGTTCCCACGAGAGATATAACTTTTGCTGCTTAGAAGACAATCGTCTGAAGGAGAGATGGTTCCTGTCTATAACTGATGCAAAAATTTATATGCTGCTGAATACCACCATGACCAAAGATAACAAGACCTTGAGTAGATGTCCACAAAGAGACTGTATCCACTTTCAGGTAATTTGAGATGACGCAAAGAAACAAGTCGATTAAGAGACCAATTGCAATTGGGGAATTGCCACCATTTCTTCCTTTTAGCAATACAAGTGAAATAAGCCTCCGACCAAGGGCAGGGGAGGGGCCCACTGGCAAGAAAGATAAAAAGATCGCCATTAAGAAATTTCCAGGTTCTACGCTTCCAACAGTCTTGCTTGATACAAGGCACAAGCAGAAAGTTTTAGCGCTGCAATAACTACGGCAAAAGAAATGTCTGTTTTGTAATGGTCCCAAGATTCACACAATTGACCACTAGGGCTTTTGCAGGGACATCTATCCTGAAACTGATTTTAATGCCAACGGATAAGTTCCAATCCAAAATGCTTCCACCATTCTCAATCACTAAAAAATTGTTCCCAGTTTCCTCTAAAAGCATCGTATTGTGAATGGTAACACATTCACTTGAAATAAGAAACTTTGATTGCACAAGATCAAAACTTCCAACCAAGCATATGCCATTATCTCCTCATGGATGACAAAGACAAACCTTGCAGCAAAGTACTGGAAAGTGGAAAAATGTCCCTTGCACAGTTCAAGGATCTGATCAACTCTTTAATTTGGCGTGCAAACATGAAAACTTCATCAGCTTGGTTCTCTGTTATCCATTTGTCTATCATCCTGCATAAACTGAGTTACAAATAAGAAACAAGAAATAAAAGCAACTTCTGGAATAAAAAAAGTAGGAAAAAGAAAACAGCAGCTTAAGCCACCATGCCAAACAGGTAAAAACTGAAAAACCTTCTGATGCAACAGATTAATACCAATTACATAGCAAAAAACCAGATAATATCAATTTGCATTGTGCCTACAGACCACTTGCCAAAAAAAGAGAAAAAAAAGAAAAGAAAAAGCAAAGAAATAAGATTGATACAAATGTGAAATAGAAAGACAGCTATGGAAATAAAAGGAAAATCTAGATTCAGACAAACCTCGTTTGAGATTCAATACTGCTACTGCAATCAGAATATAACACCTTGATTGCAGGGAACAAATCTACCTTCAAATCTGTTATGTTTTCTGCTCCAAAACAGTAGCCATTGCAGTGAAATGAACTAGGATTTAGGAGAACAATTTGCAGCATAGCAGACCCAGTCTGCAGATCCTTAAACACAGTCCTATATGATAATTCATCTTTTGCATATTCAACTAGTTGATACGTGAACATCTTTTCCAAGGTATACTTCCTGTCAAAGAAAACAAAATCGTTAGTTCATGAAATCAATATCTGATCAGTTATAAAAGGACCTGCATACTTGTTGAAACAATTACAGAAAGGTAAAAAAAAAGTCCTAGCCAGACTAGAAAAAAGGAAAATGTTAATAGACTGATTTCAGACTTACATTTTTGTTTTATTGGTCTCCCTAAGGTTAAGACTAGTGCAACATAGCAGTTGCAAACTAATCACACCAATATATGGAACATGAATAATAGCTAAAAAGCATATAAAGAAGGGCACCAGTGGATGAGCTGGAAACATTACCATGGCTAAAATAGTGAACTTCATAAATTTACCACTCATAAACAAATAGTAGAGATGTACTTCCTTCTAAGCATTTTGCTATTGATATTCAAAATATTTTTTCCATTTCTCAGATTCTCTATCAGCACCTGTATCATCTTGTTCCACTAACAATCCCTTGCACAAAACCTTCAGGACCTACTTCTAACTCTTGAACACACATTTTAAGGACTTACAATAACTTTCTCTATCCTGATACATTTATCATGTACAGCACAATCCAACAGAAATAAAAGAGTAAAAGAGTCGGCCTTACTTACACAGCCATATACAGCTAAATTACCTGAAAATATAATTTCTCAAATGATTCTTAGTAAATACTATCCCAACAGATTTACATAAAATATTATTTCTTACCTAAACAGATCATTTGATCCACCAACAGGCAGACAAGTTGAAATGTAGCACTTGAACAATCGAACCCCACCATCCAATGCTGTGTTGCCATTACCAGAAGGGTATGCTCCAAGAAGACATGAACACTGTGGGCAGAGAAATTCTACCCACAGAACATCTTTGGAGAGATTTGAGGATCTGGCCATGAAAACATCTCCAAGAAAGCCATTGAGGAAAGTTTTCTGATTTGTATTGAGCTCCAAGTTTGTACAAAGTTTTTGATCATTCCGAGAAGTTGCAGATGTTGCAAGTGGGTAGTCTCGTACCTTATGAGTTTGAATGCATGCCCTATCAGCACAACATCCAGTTGCTTGCAGAACATCTCCAGGAAATTTTGAAACTGGAAATGAGCAGGAAAAGTTCTCCCCAGAAATTACATTTTCAGAAACTTCACATTGTAAATCTTTGTGCAGGACATCTTCCTTAGAATCTCTGCAAATTAGGTCGTCATTCAAATGACACCTACTGTCATTTTCACAGTCATGACCTATCACAGATCCGTTGTGACTGCCACTATCTACCATAGATTTGGGTAAGCAATTGATAGCAGATAAATCTGCTTCAGACCCACATTTTTCGTTGCTATGATAGCAAGGCAATTTACAACCAACCAAGTCATCTTGGCAAAGAACAACAAATGTGGTACTCAATAGGCATGTACCTGAGGCAGAGGAGTAGGAAGTTGCATACCTAGTCACCAACTTCTCACTTATACCTCCAAATGAGCAACAGCAAGCCCCAAACCAGTTGTCTGCCAGCTCACGCCAGTTGGAAGATGGCATTTCTGCAAAAGATCTGCATCCATGAGAAAAAAAAAATATTCAGAAAACCATTGAAGTCTAAAATAATTGAATAAACATAACAACTCTGAACCACATGTACAAGAACACTGCATTTCTGAGCCTAGAATAACAAGGTCTTATAAGTATTAGAATTTAATTAGCATGCAATAATGAAAATGAGCTTTCCAAAGCCAATTAATTTAAAAAACAAATGAGAAAGTACCCAAACTTGCAGCAGCAATTAGAGCAGAGATGGTGATGTTATTGGAGATAAAATTGGTGTTCATTCATAGGCTTTCACCCCATAACAATAATTGACGCAGCGTGTAGTGCGTATGTGAAAAAACACACCAAAATAAACCTTTGAAAGAGCAAACTTCAATGGCCGAAACTTGGCTTTCAAGAAGACGCAAAAACAAGACTGTTTTGCTAAGAAAACTCAAATAGGTTGCTGAAATTTGATTAAGAAAAACTTGATTACAAACTCTAGATGCTAGGCATATTTATAGTATTTGGCTAATCCAAATCCATCTAATATTTGGAAAACAAAATCCAACTAGAATCCTAATAAAAATAAATCATAAATAAAAGTTAATTAGAATCCTAATAAAAATAAAACCCTAATCAAACATGAAGTAAAATCCTAAATCAAGTAGAAACATGAAGTAGAATCCTAAATCAAGTAAAATCATGAAATAGAATCCTAAATCAAGTAGAAACATGAAGTAAAATCCTAAATCAAGTAGAATTCTAAAACTTAAGAAGTATTTAAAATATTGTTCTTGTGCTACTATTCCGATGATACTGTTCTGGTTTGGTCGGGTCGGACTTGGACTGGGTCTTGATTGGCGACCGCATCAATAATACTTCCAACATGGATGGTTGTCGTTCAGGGACTTTATACTGGCCAATTCACCAGCTTTTCCCTAATGGCTTCTGCCCTTTTTAATAAGTAAAAGGCTTACAGCTTTTCATCCTTTAAAAAATCTTGCTGCTGCTTCTGCTTCTGAAGCAACAACTATATTTGATAGTGAACTAGTCACCAATAGAGTCGGCCAAATGACTGCATGATCATTGATCTACTCTATCACAATTCACCATTTCGAACTTCATACAAAATATTTTCTGTACCAGCTCTTTGAGCAATAAAGCAGGGTTCTTGATCAAACTAGTAGTCCCATCTGTCCACCTCCACAGATTATATCTTAAGTATCTATGATGACGACTATAGATATTGAATCACGTTCAAGTGAATCAGTAGGTGTTAGAAGGTTGTCTCAAGTAGATCCAGATTTTCAGCAGTTAAATGAGTCGGTTTAGTGGGTTTAGTCAGGCGGTTTCTCAGCTTTGTAATTAATATTAAGTTTGAGGGTAAAATCGGGAATGTCTAATCCTATTAAAAGCCTTAGAGATTATCGCCTATTATTCTATAAATAGGACAGGGGTCTAGGCTTATCAAGTGCGCTCATTTTTTCACAAGGAAGTTCAGGAGAGAAAAGGCTGTGTGTTCAAGAAATAGTCTTTGTAATCTTGGAGAGACTTGTAATCGTGAGGTGAGTTTGTACTGCTATCATTCTGAATTAAAGAGGCTGCTATCAGGAGGCTTTAAGAGGCTGGATGTAGGGTTGTCCTAAGGGCAATCCGAACCAGGATAAACTGCTTGTGTTCTTCTTGTGGTTTGGTTTTACTTTCTGTCATTTACATTCTGTTTTCATTATCATTCATTTTGTTTCTGTTATCGTTTGAATCTGAGTGTGTGCGCAAGGGTGAGATTGTGAATTCCGATCAAGAAATCTAATTCTAAGTGCTCCTAAGTTAACAGTAGGGATGAAGTAATAGAACTCCTAGTGCAAAAGGTGCAAAAGGCTTTCTCTCTGTCTACATCATTCAGGCATTTGATTTCCTTGACTAAAGGAGCACTGAAGAAGGCTTTTTCTGGCTTCTGGCCTACAAGGATCAAGTTGTTTTGTTTGGAGGGCGATGATTTTGTCAAATTTTTTTACTAATGCTATCAGTACCAGGCCAGTCAAGGCCGCAAAAAACCTATGTCCCCGTATCATGTATGTGGAAAAACGGAGAAGGTGCAAAGAGCTTATTATTATAATTAATCATAATATCTGATTGGATGTGGGAGGGGAGTGGGGAGTCAAGGAGTGTTGTCAGGAGAAGAACTCAACACGTTGATTTTGATAAATAATTCTATATTGACTTTGTATCTCATGTTAAAGGATGGGCATAACATGCCAAGCTCCCATGCTGCATGCTCACAGGAAGCCGACACAAATTTAGTGAAGCCATATATGATCTAAGACCTGCAACGCAGCAGGAGGAGAACCAACTTAAGCAATCAACAACAACAAGCCTTAATCCCCGCTAGGTGGGGTCAGGTACATGAATTTTGGCTTGACAATTGTTTCTATAGAAGAATATAAGTCAATATATGGAGGAATACTTCAGAATCTAGAGGTTTTAAGTTGAGCAGATTGAAAATCAAACATATGGAATGTAAGTTTAGTAAAAATATAAATGTGAAAGATGTTATAGTGAAACTTAAAGATCAAGTTATTTCAAGAAAAAATCAGTTCACATATCTTGAATCAATCATCTAAAAGATGGAGAGATCAGTAAGAATGTTACCATAGAATTAAGGCAAGATTATTAAAACAGAACAGTGTGCCTGGACTTTTATGTGATAGTCATATTTCAGTTAAGGACCAGCTTTGTTGTATGGCATAGAATGTTGGGCAGCAAAGCACCAACATGTGCAAAATCATGGTTGCTGTTGGAGGATGTGTGGGCACACAATATATATATGGAGGGATACTTTAGAATCTAGAGAATCAACTTAAGTATATGAGTACTGAAAATCATGGCGCAGTTTCCATATTAAAAATGTAGAAAGAGAACATAAAAAGATGACACAACTAAACATATCATGCATCTAGACACATTTGGGAAAACTATATCTACTTTTGTTGTATTTTAATTTTTTTAATCAACAAAAGGGTACTCAACAAATTGCATAACTCACTCAGATTAAATTGTTAGTTTGTACCATGATAACAACCTTGAGACAAAATCCATGGAATAGCATGGGTTCAAGTAATACCACTTCAGGTTCTAGTAAATATCAGGTTGATTATCATGATTAACTTCAGAAGATAAGTGCAATTCATAAAGCCTTGAAGTAAAAAAGAAAAAGAGGAGTATCCTTTTTCCTAAGTCTGACAAAAAGTTCAGCTTATATACATATTTATAGTGATGAGTAATAAATCAGCTTAAGAGAATTGGTTGGGAGGGAGCATAAAGTAAAAAAGTAAACGGAAATATATGGCCCTAGAATACTGACATTGTTCTAAAATATTGGTCATTCAGGTTTAGCAATTAAACGTACAACTTGAATACCAATGCCTGATAAATTGCACAGCTGTATTTAGATGTGTCTGTGAAAAGCATGGAAGGGCCTATAAAGTATTCTCTATGTGAACAACAAAATTGATCATAATTGCTGAAAACAACAATGAGCCTGAAGGGAGTTTGGTTCGTCTGGAAATCTAACGGTGCGGCAAGTATTAGTGAAGAACTATAGTTCTACAGTTTCTCTATCGAAGAATATGCAAATTACCTAAATTCAAAGCGTTATACGGTAACACGCCTTTCTTACCCGAGAAGCCTTGTTAACTGTACAGAGCAATTTCTGCAATAGAATTGCACTCCTTCGGCAGCAGACAAACTTTCAAGATCCGAATCCATAGACAATGGATTCGTATCAAGTAAGAGAGAATTTCGTCGAGAAGCCTCGTCCTCGGATAAACCCAGCGCGTCGAAGGTGGAAAGAATCTGGTGATCTACAGAAAGAAGCAGGGGGAGCTTAACTTCGACGTGATCGTCCAACGCTCTGAACAGAATCGGAGCTTCGCCGTCGACCAAAACTCTGGGAACGGGAACATTGAGAAAGAACTCGGCTTCGGAATCGGCTTCGAGCCATCTCACCGTGAGCAGAGACTTTTCTAGAACCAACTGGACTTTCAGGTTCTTGCAGTGTATCGACGGTTTGATGTCGCGATTGAAGAGGAACAATTTGAGTGTCGGGATGTGAGATTGGGCTTCCCATGTGAACCGCCATTTCCTAGGGTTTTCAGAGTCGGAGGAGGCGCGAAGAACAAATGCCATTTTCTCTTTCTCGCTCTCACCGCCAGTCGTGACTCGTGATTGCCGATTTGGCGGTAATATCAAAAAGTTGCTCTCCGGGCCGGAATGGAGTTCGTACTTCATCCGTTTTAATAGAATTGGGCTCAGAGGCCCAATCTATCAATCTAATGACTAATGGGTTGGCCCAGTGTTAGCCTGACGTCCATTGAAAAGGGGCTAAAAATTATATTATTTTTTAAAACTCATTTGAACTTAAGTTCCTTTATTATTTGCAATTTTTAACTATAAAATGTTAAAAGATGCTTTCAGCGATTTCCTAAATATAAAAATCATTATAATATATATATATGTATATAAATCCGAATTGAAAGAAGTTCATGCTACCTAAAACTTTCTCCATCAAAACCTACTGTTTCCCCACCTAACAAAAATCAAGAAACTTTTTATCAACCCATGAGCTGGCGCCATTGGCATTGTCATTGTTATTGACATGCCTTGCCTTATCAGTTGATGTCCTCTCATGAATAAGAACCTTCTAATTAAAATAACCATTTTTTTTTTCCAAACATGCAATCAAATATTAAAGATTGAAAGTCATGGATGGTGAACTCATCATCATCATCATCTTCCTTGCTCCCCCGCACAATTAATATAACCATCAATCAAGGCCATACCCAATTCACTCAATTTTATGTAACTTTGTCTTCTTTTTTATATATCTCGAAGAAAGCAGAAGCCCACGTTATTTTTGACATTTTTAATGAAAAATATGTACCTAATTAGTATACTTTTAGGAGTTAACTTGCTGGTAAGAAAATTATAGTAATTTTTTCTATGATTAAATACCATAACTTAATATTGATGGTGATCTCACACAATTATATATCTCTGTTTAATACGTCTAATTTATAAGTTTTACCTAAAATTGCATATATATATATATATATATTATGCATCGCGAAACTCATTAATACTAGTAGTATGTACATGCAGGTTCATGCACCTAAAAATACTTGCCAACCCATAACTATTTGGCATGAGGGAAGCTGCAGCCAAATGACAATCTTTTGCAGTTAAATATTGAAGTCGAATGTCATATGGTTAATATTGAAGCACGCTACGAATCTGGAAAACATGGGCTTGTCTGGCTCTTCAGGCCGTGTTCAACGGGACAGCAAGAAATGGGCACCTCCTCTTTGATCTTGACCAGCGGAAGGTTCCTCAATCAGTTGTCCGCTGGCTGGCATGGCTCGCTCTACACCTTTCTCTTAACAAATTACAGAAAAAAAAAAAAAGAAGTAATTTTGATACATGATGAATGTTATTAATTAAAAATATCACAAACAAACAAGTGTTTAAATAAACAATTTTAGTAAAATTAATTAGAGACATCAAAATTGTGGAATATTCATTTTTATTGGGTTTGTTAATTTATATATATATGAGCGGTGGCACTGATTTAATGTTGTTAATTAATTGGGACATGGAGGGGCAGGTGAGGTGGGCTAATTAAGTTCGTGATGAAGGAATATTCTTTGGGTTGTTCTGTCTCCATTGAAGAAAAAGAACATATCAATGGAGGGACAAGAAGCCAACAAGTATTGATCCATATAAAGTGGTTAATATAATTTTTAAAGTTTAGGATATATGTCCTCGCATGCATGCAAATTAAGTTTATGAGATTTCATTTTCTTATGTATTAATAATAATTTATTTAAAGGAATTTATTTTTCGATGTGGTTTAAGAAGAAGAGCCCAACTTTTGATTCACCACCCAAATAGAATATGATGAAGAAAAAAGAAAAAGAAGAAGAAGAAGAAGAAAGAGAGAAACCGATCGAAGACATAATTATAAGTTTTGTTGGGCATAAAATTATTGTTTGAATAAAGCAAAAGAAAAAGTATAACAAAATCAGAGAGAGTCCTTCCTACTAATTATTAAAGCCCTCACGTATCACATGATAAAATACATGATGCAGTGCTGAAAGTGTTAATTATAATATTTGGTTTTGCTTTGAGGTTCTTGCACCAGCTTTCGAACAGCATCTCAAAATTAATTAATCCACTATTTGCATGCCTTCTGGGATCCAATGTTAGTGCCACGGTTACCAATCAGCACAAGCATGGATGGTGGGGCCAATTACATTAACAATTATGTGTAATAAAGTAATTAGCTAGCCAGTGTGTAAAATTATTAACATGTAGCTAGAAGCCTCCTCATGTTAATTAATGTAGAGGGTGTACATAATTGAACTTGGAACTGATGGGGCAACAAATTTTAGTTTGTTAGATTTTGTTCTATCTATGCCCAATAATGCAAATTTGATTTCATCACTCAAGATATTAATTAGTGTTTCTAATTCTTCTTTTGTTCTTATCTGAACTAAAAGGAACCCACAAAAAAAGGAAAAAAATTCCTTCCTATATATTGCCACTTGCTTTTTATCAAATCCTCATGAATAGAAGAAGAGAAGGAAATGCTCACCGTTGAATTGCATTTGTGGCTAATTGCGTACTGATGATAGCAGAAACTTGAAATTAAGAAACGAACAAAAGCTTTGTATGACTTTATATATATTAATCAATCAAATTCTAATTAAGATATAAAGAAAAGAAGGGAGAGTTGGCTAAGCTCAAATAATGGAATTCTTCATCATGACAAAGAGCCCACCCTCGACATACACATACACGTACACACATATATGTACATATATATCTCGATATAATTAATAATGCATTTACAGACCAACGAACCAACCACCAATTCGTTATCAAAACTCTTATTCATGCATGTTCAGTACTTGAGCTTCAAAACCTAGCCAGTAATTATTAACAAGAAACGAGAAAGAAATCTTTAAGATTAATTAATGAACCGTACGTACGTGAAGGGTTATTCTATTTAATTTATATATATGATGATCAGGACAGGATCATGTCTGGAGAAGCCATGACGGGTTGGTTCAGGTAGAGCAAGTTCCAGGGATTCAAGAAATCGCTGCCGCCGATCTGAGCAGCTAGCTGATCATCAGAGCCTTCAAAGCCGACTCCTCCATCGCTACAGCTCAAGCAGTCGATGATCTCGTTGAGAGAGTTCAAGCGGTGGGTCAACTCAGCCAGCTGAGCTCTGAGAATCGAGTTCTGGGCCTCGGCTTGAAGATACATCTGGGTGCTCACGTTCACGTTCGTCAGGATGTAGCCGTTCTCCTTCCGGAGCTGGTTGGCTTGCGCCGTCAGCTCGTCCAAGTGCTGCTGCTTACGCAGCCGCGACCGCCGAGCTGATTCCCGGTTCGAGATCATTCTCTTTCGCTTTCTTTGATCCATTATCTTCTCTTCCGAACCCGAGCTCTGAAGCTGGCTTGAAGAGGCCATATATATATATGCTATATACAGATAGAGATAGAGAAATATATATAGTGCTTAATGATTCTAAATCAAGTTAATAATGGGCTAGAAAGAATTTACAAGGAACCACAAACAGATTTGATTGACGTACGAAGATTGTTCAGATATATATATAGTTCATGAGAAAACGTAGAACCAGTAAAGAAAGACAACGGAGAAGGACTGAACGAGGTGGGTTCGCCGGCGAATGGTGGAGGTGACGGTGAACCCAAGGAGGAGGACTTCACTGAGAACCGGAGACATGAATCTGATGAAACATCAAGAACCAAGCACTAAGCATTAAAACTTGTTAATTTAGACAGAGAGAGAAAGTAAGAGAGATGGATTCTGGAAAATTAAGAGCAGAAGAAGAAGAAGAAGAAGAAGAAGAAGATTCAGAGAGATGCAAATTGTAATGGGAAGAGGGGGAGAGTAAGAGGGGGGGATGGAGGGTGGCATTTATAGAAGATAATGGCCACAGAAATTCATATTGATTAATAATAATAGGTTATTATTTAAATAATTATTGTGGAGAACCGCGGGAGTGACGCAACTTATGTAATTGTTTCCATATGGACTTTAAGGAAAAACAATACATAAAAATTAAACTCTCTCTGGCTGTCTGTCTGTCTGTCATCACATTGATTGGACGAAAGTTTGATTGCAGCTTAGTTTGTCTCATTTCAGCTTTGCCTTCTTTCTTAATTAATTCCCAATTGGAATGCTGATTGATTGCTGACCACTTTAAATTACGGTGCTTTTTCTGGAGATAGAGAATATGCTCAACTGTGGGCAATTAATAGACTTTTTTTCTTCTCAAAATCCAACATTTCCTTAACCATTACAGCAAGGACTTAAACCATTACAACATTCAAAGGTATTGTCATAAGAATGGTAGGTTCAATAACATTTTTTTTTTTTATGAAGTTCTGAATTGAATTGCAATATTCTCACAAATTTGTATACACAAAATTATTATAGATTCTTTCTTATATAGTTGATTATTATACGATGTTTTGAAAGGAAAAAAGATTATGAGACGAATTTGTTCAAATTTTATATAAACTAACAATTAAATTGATGGCGATTGAGTTTGAGTTTTTTACCTAAAAATTAACCTCAATTACAAATTAAAACCAAACTTAATTAAATTCATGTTTGATCAATTTTTAATTCTAAAATTTATGCAATCTCATCAAAAATTCATAATTCAAAATTTATGACACACCAAAGTATAAGATGTATAAAATTTGTTTTAACATCAAGCTACAAAAAGTAACCATTATGAACAAAATTGAAGAGCACAAAAACATATAACAAATCATTGAGCTTTGAAATTGTTTATATATATATGTCAATTCATATTACGTCCCTAATCCTAATAATTTAACTTGAACCTGATCAATCAATATTAAACAAGTTTTCAAAAAACTAAAATCAAAACCAAACTATGCTAGAAAAAGAAATCAAAATCAAACCAACCTAATCTCTTTAAATTAGATTAATTCTCCAGTGCATCTGAACCCTTGGCATCCCTAGAGGCTAGAGCTAACAATGACAACTAACAAATATTGTTTTGAGAGGCTTATGAAATTTCTATCTGCTCGAGAAAACTTTCCAGTTTTTTTTGCAAGAAAATAATGGATCCTCCTGAACTGCAGCCAGTCATCTTCCCTGAATCAGTTGCTCCTCAAGGCTTGGCTTCTTGAGAATGGCGGCCCATCTCCACATACTTGGAACTCTGTCGAAAAGACATGCTTTGAAATACAGAGGCGACCTGCTATTGCTAAACTTCATCTCTGAGAGCTGAGCTTTGATTATTAATCCACGAGACAACAATTATTTACAGGTTATGAGAAAACTGTCTCCAGGAACTGAGACTAATAAATGAAAGGTTGAACAAAACTTCCTTAGAATCATGGAAGCTAAGCGTGGACATTAAGGTAGTTTCACAGGGCAGAAGACAAATCTCATTTTCCCCTCCCGGGAAAGAAAAAAAAGAAAAACCGAACGTTAAACAGGAACAAATGTGTTGGCATAAGCCGCTTCAGGGTGATAGTGAAGCATTTCTCTCAACATCAGCTCTCTAATCATAGCTTCTCCCATGTTCTCATCTATGTCAAGATTGATTTGAACTTGTGCAGCAGGGTTCCGGCTCGGATCATACAGCCCAGCCATGTAAGGGTGATGGAGAGCCTCTGTCACCGTGATTCGCTTAGATGGATTGAACACCAGCATCCTTTCCAACAAGTCAATAGCTAAAGGGTCGGCCTGGGGGTACAGAGAAGAAAAGGGGATTCCTCTAGAATAGGGAAGTGATTTGATAAACCTCCTAGCCTTCTGGTTATCGATGAACTCAAGATCAGTTTCATGTTGGCTCCCAAGGACATTGATAATTAGTTTAAGCTGGTTGAGGCATTCGGTTCCTGGGAAGATGGGCTTCCGACCAAGAATTTCAGCAAAGATGCATCCTACAGACCAGACGTCAATGGAGTTCCCGTAGTTATCACAGCAGAGGAGGACTTCTGGTGCGCGGTACCAGCGGGTGACAACATATTCTGTCATGAACTGTCCATTATCAATTCCTGTTCTTGCTAATCCGAAATCACATATCTTTAGTTCACAGTTAGCGTTGACAAGGAGATTTGCAGGCTTCAAGTCCCGATGAAGAATGTTTGCCGAGTGGAGATACCTCAATCCACGGAGCAACTGGATCATGTAACATGTGTCAGTGCTAAACAAAATAATAACAGGTCATTGAACTGACCAGGGCAATTAAAACACTCATTTGCAGACTCTGAGCTAGAGCTCCTATAGCATTTAAAACTTCAAACAGTAGAAAGTCCAGTGTCTAGACGACTGCAACATTGTACTTCAAAAACTTATGATTACACATGAGAATGGAATTACTTTACTGAGAAGAAAAGGATAAAGAGTTGTGCAGATGATCCCAGTAGTTTTACCACTCTGTCGGGGAGTTGAAATTGACAGCATGGCCTAGTTCAGATCTTTGTCATGCTCCAAGTGATGAATGAATTAGCATTTTATTGGAGGAATACCTTCTCTATAAAGAGTGCCACTAAATTACCAGGCGAAAGATCATTCTTTAAGGTGAATTCTAATATAGCTGAACTTCCAATTAGTTGCAACCTCTGCACACAAATCTTCTACGATGGGACTTTAAAATTTTCGGGCAGATCTTTCAAATGTTGATCAAAATGATGTAAAAAGTCCATTACTGTCCAATAAACACCTTCTGTCGCTTTCAATTTAAGTGGCAGAAGCATTCAGTTCCTTGGTGACCCAAATACACAGACAAGAAGTAATCAAAGATTTCTATTTTTCTGAGAAAAATCATTGGAAGATAGTTCACCATTGCAAATCACTGGAAGTGAATTTCAGAAGGTCTAACATTCAAACTAACAACCATCTCAACAATGAAGGGTGACATCATCATAGCCCATGGTAGTATAATCTCAGAGAAGATTTTCTTCGTCATCCTCACCTTTGGGCAAGATGAGACGATAAAAGTTATTTGCCATCATTTTATACCTAACTGCCATCATAGAATCATGACAAACTGACCAAAAACTACAAATTATCAACTGAGCATCTTAATTCTTACAGCAAATCAATATGGATGTAGAATTATTGAATGGGGGCAGTAGCAAAAGGAGAAAAATTACCCGCAAAATAATGCAAGAATCTAAGCAAGTATGATCAATGCTGATATACTGTGTCTTGACTTCACATGGATTATTCTGGCTATGAGTTTCAAACAAGGTTGAGAAAATATGTAGTGACTCTACTTGAAACTATGTTTTACAGCATCAAAATCCTAATTTTGTAGGTTCACCTTCATCCCTTTTACTGTATATTGCTACAAGCAATCAAATAGTTCTCCTCCCACAACAAAAAGCCATATAAAAGAGATAGTAAACTGACCGGACAAACCAGTAGGGAGTAAAATCTTACACTATCGAGTGCATGTTTGTTTCAACTGTGAAATCCAAGGGCAAAGTAGCAACAGTTTGAGATCCTAAGCAAAGATCTGAGATAGAAAGTGACTTTAAAAAATGCCATATGGTCTAACACTATTTGTGGCTATTAAGTACCTTTATCAACACAAAATGGTAAATTGTCATGTTGCAATGGACTCCAGTGCTAGAGAGCAAAGTTTCTCAAGTTCAATCATCTCAATCAATTTAACACTACTGGAGAACGCAGAATCAGATCAAGATCAATTTCATAAGTGCCATTGCTGATTTTCGCACTTAAAACCAAACAAAAATATATGCAGCAACCTCCAGAGTAGCTATTAATGTATCAAAACTAAGTACTAACTGCATTAATCGGCATAAAGTGCATATATCAAAGACTGTTCAATACCTGGAAGAGAAAGTATTTGCAGTGATCATTGGAAAGCGGCTGAGACGACTTAATGATTTGGTGAAGATCCGTGTCCATCAGTTCATAAACCAAATACACATCGTTGAAACTAGTCCTGTGGATGGGCATCATAACATCTTTGAGAGCGATCACATTCTCATGCCGGACATGGCGTAGAAGGTTCAGCTCTCTGAGAGTCCTCAGGGCATCAATTCGGTTCTCGAACACATTATTGATCTTCTTGATGGCAACTTTCTCGTTTGTTTCCCTATTGATAGAAGAACACACCACGCCATAGGCCCCTCTGCCAAGGGGCTTAATTGGCACATATTTGGTATCAATCTCAAACAATGTTTGCCAAATTGAGTAATAATGCTTCCCTCGTGGCTTAATGCCGTTTGGAGGCTCCACAAGCGTCGCCATTTCCCTGCAAATCACCCCAAATTGACCAATTGCAATGACCTCAAAAACAACTAAAGCAATAAATTTCAAGAATTGCCATGAATTACACAGTTTTATCTTCAACTCTGAAGCTAGTGATCAATTAAAGCGAGAGATTTATGGATCCGATAATTGCAGATAGACGAGCACAGACAGAGGGGAAAGAATCGATACTTACTTGGGGAAAGTATGAACTCAACTTTCTATGGTCCTCTTCTTACAAGTATTCCGATTCCGATCGCTTACTTTCCCCCAGAACAATTCAATGTCAGAAGTAAGCACTTTTCTACCCTTCAAAATTCCCCAACCCGCCACCGACTTTTCTCATCCCACCAGAAAGCACCTAAAATTGGGAAAGAAGCAAGGCAGAAGCACCACAAATCTTCAAACTTCCACTGTGATTTTCCGAGAACGAGGGTTCTCACTTCATCCCCCGTTCTTCCCCGACCAACGCCTCAATTTCTCATCAACGAATTGCTTTTAATCGCCTCCTCTATATAGAGATTTATGTGTGTAAACTGATGTAGAGAGAGAAGGAGAGAGGACAAAAAGTTGAATATGGGGGGAGTGGAAGGAAGGACACCTTCACGGCACGATAACCACTACGGATTCATCTCTCTCTCTCTCTCTCTCTCTCTCTCTCTCTATCACTGTGGATCAATGATTCATCCGTTCATGCACAAAGGCCAAACGGTGGGCACTGTACAGCACGGCTCACCCTCGGCTCAAACCGGCTCGGCTTCTGAAGCTCCTGGATATTCTTCATGATATACCTTGCTCCTTGCATGCGCGACGCATTCAAAAGGGAGAAGAATATGGTGCTGGCGGCCTCACTGTATTTACGCTGCTTCTGGTTCTGGATTGCCTTTTCGGTTTAGTCCTCCTGACGATTGTGATTGGTACTAATTCCGAGGGTGATGGGCTTAGTTTGGGTCAATTTTAATAAAGTTGTGTATATACACATCAATTATTTGTTTCAATCTAAGTAGTCATACTGTATTCATTGAATTGTACTAACTCTGACTCATGTAATAATGACGTCAAAAATATAATTAATAAACTTTGTATATTTAAATATATTTCAATTGTGTATTGATAATTTGATTCATTAAGAATTATAGTGATAAAGTATATTAAGAAAGTGTTTATTAAAATGAATAAAATAAAATTTTATTAAGATAATTTATTTATAAAATATAAGATAAATTATTTAAGATAGAAAAGATAAATTTATCTTGAAAGTATAAAATAAGAAATTATGTGATTTATTTTTAAAAAATTTAATAAATATAATAAAAATATTTTTATTTAAAATATTTTTTATATCTTATTTTTTTATTTATATCTTTATAAATTCAACCTAAATAAATTTTTTTCGGATAAGTAAAACAGTAAGAATGGAAGATGAAGATGATGATGATGGGAGCGTGCGGCCCGCGGAGGGAGGGATGTGCTGTGAAAAGATGGGAGCTTGCTTGTGGTGAACGTCAGCTGGCTCTGAGAACATTCCATCCCACCGTTGATTGTTTTTGAAAAATACCGTTGTCCGCTCCTCAAGAGACGGTGCCGCCACGTGGAACCGATGTACACAGCCGTCCCTGCCTAGCTTCCGCTGATTTTCTTAGATAAGAATCGCCGTCTCGGTCCCACCCTAACCGTAAAATCTAATCCAAATGTCGTGTGGGCAAGAAAAAGAAGAAAATAGTAGTTAGTACATTCGGTAATACCTTATACCCGTTACTTGTTATAATCTCAAGCGGGCGTTTGGTATAGAAAAAATTTTAAAATTCTTAAAAGTATTAGATTGAGAATTTATATTCTCATATTTAATATAATTATTTTATAAAAAAATAAATAAGATTCTCAAGAATAATTTTTAAGTAACTTTTTCATAAAAAAATTTTCGTGGAGAGTTGGGAATTCAAATTTCTCATAGACTTAGAAATATTTTTAATAAAGAAAAATACTAAAACATCCCTTATCCTTTTATAATCCATACAAATATATTATATATATAAATATATTATTTATTATAAAATATTATATTATATATATTAAAGTAGATATTCATACAAATATATATATTATGTATATATATTATATATATACACATGCATATATATATATATATAATGTGTAAAAAAATAACATTTTTTTGACTGACTTTCTAATGATGTTGTCGGGTTCTAATATAAAAAAGGAATTTATTATTTTTAAATAAAAAAAATAAATAAGGGTAATTTTGGATATATGAGTCTAATTATATCCTTTTATATACCTAAAAAATTAGTAGTACATTTACAAAAAAAAGATAGTAATTAATATTTCTTTTACTAGAAGATTGTTCATAAAATAATATAGACGATATGGGTGCACTGATCAGTAAGGAAGGCAGTCTGAATGGATTGCTGTAGAATACATGAAATGGGTGAGGAGCAGCCCTATAAGGCCCACTACAAAAAAGAAGGTTAGAATTTGGCCCGGCCTAGTCTTAGTAGTACAGACAGAGACAGGTGACATTAATTTATTTAAACGTTTTGAATAACTTTTCTTGAAATTCAAGTTACATTTGTTCAAAGTATTTAGAAACTTTAATTGCAGGTTTGGAGCATTGATTTGTCAATTGTCATTATATATGCGGCCAACTTTACTAAGGTCAAATCTTATGGGTGAGATGTGAATTAGAACACCTTGTTTTTGTACATAATTTTGGTAGTTGTCCTTGACAACGTAACTAAAAAAGTAACGTATAGTTGTAGTCTTAAAGGTCAGATTAGTGGTCCTGATGAAGCTAATTAATAATTAGAGAAAGATTTTATTCTCAAATTTGAATCCCTTTGTCCTCTTTTAAATCACCTTTATATGAGTTTTAGGGTTTAGCTAGGGTTTTGTCACCTTACTTTAATATCGTAATTATTTAAATTAATCTTTGAAAAAATAAAAAAAAATTGAAATTAATGTGATTTAAGTAGAAGAAGATCATTAGATGGTCAGAAAATTAAGTGGCCACCCTTCCCTTTTAGATAAACAAGACAACCTACTCCCACCATGGAACCCAATAATTATTAATTTTCTTCTTTATTTTCTCTAACCCAATAATTAATTTTTGTTTCTTGGCACCGAAAAACATGGATTGATTATTCAATTCTTTTAAGGTGGCTATGACTAAAAAGATGGCTAGGCTAATTGTAAATATTTTAATATTATTATGAGGTGGAAGCATGAGCCTCCATAGGGGGGCGGCAGCTTGCTTTTATATATATATATATATTGTTTTCATTTCTTTTTCTATATAAAGTGACAATGAACATTCAAATGGCATCTTGGAATCCCAATGTTTGGCCAATAATGAATGGATCATTTTCCATTTCTTTCTTCTTTTTTTTTCATTTACTAATTATTATTACGAGCAATTTGGACGTCATATTAAATCATCCACCAATCTTAAATCCATCTCTTTCCCGATGCTTAGAATTTTCTTTCCTCAATAATGCTATTTAATATTTATTTATTTATAGTACATATATATATATATAAATCATCTAAATATTGGTTAGTCCGTAGAATCCAACATTAATTGAGACTGAGAGAGGCGTGTTATCGTGGAAATGAAGATTGAAGAGTACATGTCAAACAAGTCCCTTCAATGGATGCCAGATGTCAAATGTCAAATGCTTCCCTATTACTCTACTTAATTTAAAAAATATTTTTGTAAAAACTTTAAATCATTATATATATATATATATATATACATCTTTCAAGTCTCTGGACTTTTTATTACTATTACTCTGATAAACAATAAATAATACACAAAAGGAAACCGCCCTCTTAATTTGCTGCAAATTAGTCAGTGGCAGCCACTCCCATTATAGCATATGGAAAGCATGTAGAAAGTGCAACAGCAAGCTTTTCAGCCAAGCAAAGCTTCCATAGAGAGAAAGAGAAAGAGAAAGAGAGAGAGAAAGAGAGAGAGATTATATTCTTCTTTGGGAAATTAACCAACAAATTAATTAAGCTTCGCGCAGGCGAAAGGTAGCTGAGCGAAGTGTTCAGATTTACCAATATTTGAGTCAATTCTCTGGGCTTTAAACTTGTCTGAAAGAGAGAGAGAGAGAGAGAGAAGGGAAAAGTAATTCCATAATGAGGGTTTTTGGAGTCGAGAGAAATTAAATTAATTTATGGAGTCTACCAATCTTCATGAGGGTGATGAGATTCAGCTCTGGCAACAGTTTGTCGAGTGTCCTTTTGCCGCCCAGTCTGCAGCTGGCTATGGCGTATCCTCCTCAATCACTCACAATTTCAGCCTAACATGCAGTGTTGGTAAACAATTAATTTTCTGAAGCTCCATCCATCCACTCTTTTCTACGCATCCTCTAGCTATATATCTATTCAAAAGAGCTCTCTCGTTCCAGTCTTTACGAGCTACACTCGAAACAAATATTTTGCATTGCATTGGTTTAATATATATTACAAATTAAGCTACCAATTAAGTGATAGAGCTTAATTAATTTTTCTCTATATTTATGCAGGAGGAGTGATAAAGACAACAACATACTTCCCAATCATCCTGAAATCCTCCAAAACTTGACGTCACGGCCAAAGGATATTGAGGCTGCATTGCCTGTAGCCCGAGCTGCTGCTTTCAATCATGACCTTGGCTTTGGCGATGCAATATTAAGAAGAAGCGTTGCCATTAATGAATCTACCAGCTTTCTGCAACTCGGAAAATCAAATCTTATAAATCCTTCTGCTTCCATCAAACATGAAAAAAGAGAGGGTTTCAGCTGGCTCAACCCTCTCTCATGCAGTGGCAGAACTGGCAGCAGGCTGCTGGATCTTTCGGCCGCCGCCGTCGCTGCTGCTGCCGGAGAGTTTCACTCCAGTAGCAAAGCTGCATCAGACGCTGATAGGCTTGATGATGGTCAGGCTTTATTTAGCAGTAGTAAGTTCGGCCAAGTTTTACCAAGTACTTACGCAAACCAGGATCCGTCTCTACTGGTCACAAGTTCTGTGGGCATGTACAGGCAAGAATTAGATCCCTTGATTAGCAACAGAAATCTTGGTGAGATATCAGTATTTGCCAGCAATGTACACTACTTCTGAACTCAATTATAGAACAAACTAAGCACATGTTTTCTATTTCTAGGCCACCAAGCGTACATGCAAGAACCAAGTTGTAGCCCATCAAGCAGCTCCAACAATAAGGTATATAGCCATATACCTTATAAATTTCTCCTATCTTTGATCAGGTTGTGCCCATCAAGTAATCGATGCAAATTTCTTCTTCTTCATCATGATCCCGACCATCAGTTTAATTAATTTGTAGCCTAATACTTTTATACAAGTACGTACATAGTTGTTCATTCTAAACAAATATAGCCCTAATAAGTTTACATTTCTCTTTTGGTATCAAACTTCAATTTGATGTGGGTGTGTCTCTGTGTATAAATATGGCACATTGTCATTTTCTAGATAAAGCATGCAAGCAGATTTAAACCTTTACCCTTGATTTGATCTTGGAAGGAATCAAACAACAGGAATAATGGAGTCCCGAAGGTTAAAAGATCGGGGTGTTCTTCAGAACCAAAGGCATCTATTTCACCAGCTAGGAAGTCCCGGACAATATTCAAGACCCCATGCGCACCACTTAAGGTGAATTAATATTGTGGATAATTAATCGGGTAAATTTCAAGCTTAATTGAACTTTGAGTTTAATTAACAATGTGGGTGTGGCGTGCATGAAAATGAAATAAAAACTAGTTTCGAAAGGAGAAATTAGGAGACAGGATTTCAGCTCTTCACAGGTTGGTGGCACCTTTCGGCAAGGTACTTACTGCTATCTCCACTTGGTATATTAATTTGAATTTCTTCATCAGAACCCACTATAGAAAGAGTTACTTTATGGGTTTGGCCATGCTGATGACATAGATAGACGACATGTATATATATATATATATATAATGCTTTTCTAATTAATGCATAATTGCAGACGGATACAGCGTCTGTGTTAACTGAAACCATTGGGTACATCCAGTTCGTTGAAGACCAGATCCAGGTATATAACTCTTCCCATGGCTTCATTTAATTCTTTTTTTATATATATATCTTCCAACTAAGTAAACTTACAAAAACTTTTTCTTTCTTTGCATTATTTTCTTCAATTATAGAATTAGACAAATTAAATAATGAACTCAAATTAAAGGGCATGCGAGTTAATTTATCAGCTAATCATATTCGTGATTAATTCCCCGCAGACATTTTGTGCTCCTTACATGAAAGCGTCTCTAGGCAAGCCATGTGTTATCATCCAAAAGGTCATAATAATCCTCCTCCTATGCTAGTTACTATTACTAGCTAGCTAGACAGTAATAATTTCATATATATATATATATATACAGCAATGATAATTTTTTTAACTCGGATGGATGACGTTGATTCTTCCTATATCCACTCAGTTAAAAAACAAATAGTAGGTCGAAAATTTTATTGGCACTTCTGTTGATGGTATTTTAGACCCAGGTATTATTATTATTATATATGTGCAGCGTTCAAAAATGAAGGGGGGGAAGCAACAGCAAGATCTGAGGAGTAGAGGGCTATGCCTTGTGCCCATATGTTTCACATCCTATATATATCCTTCCATTCGCATTAATAATTAAAACTCGCATTAATACATATCGGTGTCGTCACGTCAGAGCAGCTTCTTTCTTCTTTCTTAATGGCGTTTCTGGGTACGGCAAAGGCAGTTCTGAAGTTGTTTGATGATGAATGAGAAGAAAGAAAAGACACGGGGCGGGGGCTAAGTGCTTGTATTTGGTTTTGCACAGTACTGTTCGCTTCTCAAAAAGTGCTACTCAGTATCAAGAAGTTCAAGTGCTCCCACAACATGTAATTTAATTTAGGATTTCAATAGACAATATGTCGTTGGTTTAGTTCCTACTTGACCCTTTGATTTTATTATAATCGTGCGTGACAAAGTCCTAAATTACAAGGGAAATTCTCAAGTTGGCCAAACAACTCTCACGCACACAAATTTATAATAATGTTATTTAAAATTACTAATAGGTCATAATAATAAATAAATAAATTATTAATTGTAAATAAAATTATTATAAATTTATGTACACCACATTAATTTATAAAAATTATTTATCATACTTATTTATAGTTACAACATTATTCAAATTAAAATGTCACTTGATCACTAAACGAAAACAAAACAAAAGGAATCTAATTGGATCCAAGCAAGCACCTGAGGGCCGAGGCCGAGGCGAGGACCAAACCAGCCCAGCGTGTCCCTAAGCTGAGCTGCACGTTGTCAGCTTTTGTTTTCTTTTTCTTTCTTTTTTTTTTAAACATAATTCAACTATTTTTTTAAAGGCATAAAGAATAAAAATGCCTCTCAAGTTTGGATAAAAAGTCATTTGACCCCTTAACTTCAAGTTGAGTTTGTGCCTCTCAATTTTCAATTTTGAACCTATTATGTCTCTTAACTTCCAATTTTGTAACAATCACAACTTGAGTCTAACAAACATAACGCGTGAAACACATGTGCAGTCTAACGTGGGCCTCACATTGACCAGCCTAGTGAGAAAATGCCACGTGTCTCAACGCTGCAAAAGAGGAGACGGGGCTAGCGACAAACGACACGACGTAGGTTGGAACCGACAACCTTAACCCTAACCTTGCAGAGGTCGGTGCCATTGTCGATTCACAAACACAAACTACGTTGAGTCGTCATCGACGTTTTTGTGCTCGGTGCCATCGTTTCCGTGCAACACAAATCGTCACTACAGAAGAGGAAGGCGACCCCTAGCGGTACTCGACACCGTTGATTCACAACCTCGTTTGATCAATGTTGCCGTTGATTCACAACCCCGTTTGCTTGGTGCCATCGTTGATTCACAAACACAAACTAAGCTGAGCCACTGTTGATTCAGCAGTGGCGCTTGATGATAGATCGCTTGGCAGAAGGTAATGCGAGGGGCCAATCGACAGCAGTAAGAAAGGTAAGAAGTCGACGAAGGCGACAAGATAAAAAGGAGGTCGGTTGGCGAAGAGAAAAGCGAGAGGACAATTGACAGCAACAAGAAAGGTGAGTGGTCAGCGACGACGAGAAAGGAGGAAGGCGAGATGTCACCGACACTAGAAATGAGGAAGAAGAAGAATATGAGTATTACTTTCACACACCTCAACTGCACGTATAATTCACGCAGTGCTAACTAAACAAGAGGTGCATGAACAATCCAAAATTAAAATTTGTGGGACACAATAAGTCGCCCAAGTTTAGGGGCACAAATGGTTGAAAGCCCCAAGTTGACGTTTGTGTCTTATGTCATTTTTTAAATTAAAATACAACACAAACAAAAACAATAAATTTAATATCACATGTATTTATTAAATCCGTAAATTTTGCTCAAACAATCAAAGGTTACGTGTTAGGATGAAACCAGACCACAAAGGTATATATATAGGAAGCAGCTATCTTTCTTAATTAATAATAATGATGAATCGTTTTCAGCATTATTTCTCATACACCATTTGGTTTTTGCAAATCGGTACGAAAGGATTGAATTCCCAGGACAAATTCCATCGACATTATGGTATCCAGCAGTTACTGCCTCAACCAATACTCCCAACACAATTCCAAAAGAACACGGAGAAAATGATGGAAATGTACAAAAACAAGGAAGCAACAAAGCAGCAGCAAGTTTCGTGTAATACTAGCTTTACTTGCTCTCTCCTAGTAACGCTGAAAACGAAATCTTCAATACCAGTGTTGTAACACTCCGTTTTTCTCTTACCGAGTGTGTCACTATGCTGGAGGCTAAAATATACATAAATTATTTTTTTCTTTCTTTCTCGGTACATAACTTAACCTTAAATACCGAATTCCAAACAAAACCCCCAGCAAATCATTTAAAAATGCGGAAACGATAATCGAAACCTGATATAATACATACTTGAATTCAACTTATTTTTATATCATAAAGAATTCGTACCATTTATTACATCATATCTTTAACAGCCTTAATACATGAAGAATCCATAATATTCTAACAAGGCTAATCATCAATAAAGCATCAGCTCGCTGAATCCATCGGTCACGCCATCACGTGCCGTCATATCTCAACCTGCTCCTTGCCCTAACTGCAAGTCTTAACTGGAACGTAGAATATTCTAGGGGCATAACCCATTAGAAGATGAAACTTCTAGTGAGGGTCCAAAACATATATATGAATGCATGATGCAATAACATGAACAACATTTTCGCCCTTTAATATAACTTCCCAGGCCCACCAGCCCAGCTAGGAATCCTAGGCAAATCCCGAACCTTTGTAGGATAAGCCTAACGTTATTCCCTCAATGCCCTAGGAGAATTACAGCTACACTCTGGGGGCGACATCCCATTCCCATGCACAGATATCAATATGACAATAATATTGTGCAATACAAATATCACGACTTCTCATGCAATATGACAAATGAATATTGCATTCATAAATAGCATGCATATAACAATCATATCAGAAATATAAGTTCTTGTGAGAATATCACTCACCAAATCATACTTAGGATAGGAAAACTCACAAAACCATGTTTAGGATAAAATTACTCACCTTTTAACATAAATCTGCATTTTCTCGAAAAATGTGCCCCGTCTCGATTCTCGTGCCAACTCTCAAAAGTTGCACCAATCACATCATCTCGATCACCTCAATCATAAAATAATATTTAATCACTAAAATTCTCAATATTCTATTGATTTTATTTTTTCTTTATTTTCTTTCATTTTTCCTTTCCAAAAATTCCAATAAATACCTCGGGACTATTTTCTCAAATCTAATTCCACAACAATTCATAATAGACTATGAACTTCCAAGGAAAAATACTGGACTTACCCGGATGTTGCGTTTTCAAGCAAAACGAGGCTCTTTGGCTCTAAAATCGAGACATAGGAAACTCCAAATCTAGAACTAATTGCACACACTTCAAGATCACGAAATTATAGGAATTTAGGAATTTTTCTCATGAATTTCCATGCAAGGACGCGTCTTCACACGCCTAAGGAAAGAGGATCAACACGCCTGCGCGTGACCGGCACGCGCCGGTCGTCTTTTCCGGCGCCAGCCATGCCGGCGATGCTAGTTCTCGATGCCACCTTGTAGCCTTCATCCAGTCGATCCTAATGGACCCTCTTGAGGCTTGAAAGGACCACCGGAAGACGCCCCATCGGGCGTTTGAAGTCTCGGATCGGCCGCCCGCCTCCAAACTCCGGCGATCTTCAAATCACCATCAAACCAACACGAAAACACCTCTAATTTTCTAGAAATGCTCTACCTCTTATGGGCTTCAAAAGCCCCTTATTTTGGAGTCCCAATTCGTTCAATACAAGCCTCGATTTAAAGCTCCAAAAAACCTAACTTTCGACCACCATTGAACGCCTATCAAACCTTCACCAAAATGCACCAAAATCTCCAGATTTGCTCTACAGATCAAGGGCTTCAAAAGCCCCTTATTTCCATTGCCCAATTCGTTCGTTTGAGCCTTCGATTTGAAGCTCCATTTCTTAAAAATTTTGGCCACTTCGAATGCCTATTTATAGGCAAATCCAAACGCCCCAAAGCCCTTGGCCGACCTACCCACTTGCCTTAGAGCTTCAACCTCCCCTAGATCGACCTCGAGCAAGCCTTACCCGACCATAAAATCGATTTGCAGGCGCACGAAGAATCCGGCCAACTTTCAGCCACTTTTTCTTCGATTTCTGGCCACCCCAATGGCCATTGTCGGATCCTCCTTTACAAAAGATGCTCCCCCGACAGTGCCTCGTGCAACCCCGTGGTCCATTTCGACCGGCCATGTGCGGGTCTTTGGCCAACTTTGAAAAAATTACAGTTTAACCCCTTAACTTTTGGGCTATCTCACTTTGACCCTTTTCACTTAACCCCTTAACTTTTCATAATTGCTTTCAAGACCCTCAAGTCCTAAAATATTCATTTAACCCTTGAGAATTCTGAAAAAATATCATTCCGGCCTCCCTCTAGCAATTTCCAAAAACTGTACTTAAGCCCAAATCTTCGTTTTGGCCTCAAACCCTCTCGTTTCTTCTTGAAACCACTGAAGGGTTGTTACTTATGAAAAACCGAAGCCCTCTCAAGCTTCCGTTGACTTCCGAGAAGTCGTCTATAACAATTCGGTATTGTAGCCTAATTGACAAATGCATTTTAGCTGTACTGAAAACTGTTCCCGATCTTATTTCTTTCGATGCTATAAATCATATCTCGGGGTGCTCATTAATGCCACGTCATTTGCCTTTGGCATCTCAGCTCCAGGGCATTTCCAGCAGTCGATTTAGTCATTCATGCAGTAATAAATTACCGTTATACCCTTCATTTATCCTTAAATTCTATTTTTACCCTCAAGATAATTTACTCTTGAGTCCTATAAAATTTCTCAGGTATTACAAGTGTGATTTACCCCATCTGTCTATATGGAGTAGACCTGTATATAGAATTTCTATTTTATTTTATTCTACTAATTCTTCCCATCCATTCTAGCAAAGCCAGCTGCATAGGGGCGGGCAAAAGAAGTCCTAGGTGGTTTAATTCTGGTTCCTAATCCTAAAGCTGGAGGTAAGGCGAATTTTTACCAAAGAGTGAAACTCCAAATTTCTTCTCTTTACAAGAAGAAATTGAAGAGGTCTACAGGGTGACACATGGCCAAATATGGTACAACTCAAGTGAGTACAAATTTCTTAAGGCAACTAACATGTAACATATAAAAGTTATCTTTTCTTCTTCTTCAGTAGTCAGAATCAGAACCAAAATTCACAGGGGATGATCTTACGGTCCTGCGCTTGTTTTCACTGTAATCCTCTTCCTCATCTTCTTCATCCCTTTTACCCTCGCCAATAATAACTGTAAAATGATAAGGTTTAGGGACTTATCCTACCAAATGTAGTGGTAGTCATCCGAGCTTGGTCTTACCTCTTCTTGTTGGTAGAGCCTCAAGGGTTTTTGTGGTGAAATCATCTTTTCCTCCCAAGTCCTGAAACCCGATCAGCCTATCTGTTGCAACTCCATTCCTGACAGAGAAGACTGCAAATTTGGCGTTACTGGAAAATCTTTTCAAAGCTTAAGAATAGAATACCACACCACAATGCACATCTCAGATTGTGACACATTAGCTCAAACCAAAAACTTAAAAAGGCACATTGCATGTGAAATAAGCCATATGAACAATTAAACCTAATTACCCAACCTGCACAAAAAATTAGACATTAAGTTTGATATTTCTAGATAGACCAATAAGAAATGTATCTAACAAATTGAAAATGAAAATACACTTATCAGGTTTTCTGATGTATCATGAATAGGAGCTGCTGCTCATCCATTCACAAGCAACAGGCTCAATATGTTATTAATCAGAATATAACTCTCAGCTTCCATCAAGGAAATCCTTAATTTGCAATAAGATATAATGGATGGGGCAGTTGGGAATAGGTTCCACATCTATATCTGATATGTGTATTTGTCTAACATGCCAAAAAGGAAAACCTGTCAAACAAGCTTCATGGCACATCCGGTGTTATAAATAGTGACACATCAATTACGTGGCATTAAACTAGAGACTACTTTAAAATTGAAAGTTTCTAGTCCTTGTTCTCCTTTTTTTCTTTTTCTTTTATGCGTTTTTTTTGACAAGTATTACATAAGATGAGGAAGACACTATTAAGATAATTTGGACATGTGAGAGAAAGCCGCCTGATAAAGCACATATGTGAAATAGTTTGTAGCAAAAAAATGAGAGAAAAATTGATGAGATACCCTTAAACATGACCTAGAAATAATGGCCTTCACAGAGGATACGGCCAATTGTCCATAGATAATGATGACTAGACGTACAGAATTTGTGAAGTCAACCCTACCTAATAAGATTAAGATTGGTGATGTTGTCATTGTTGCTGTGCTTTTTTATGAGTACTGTATGATTAATCCTTCAAAATTGTAACAATTTTTTTGGATGGCGATATCTATTATATAGATAATTTATTGATCACTCAATTTTAATGTTCTTTTACATTTGTGCTAAATGTTAAATTGGATATATTCCTTTTTTTGTCCCCTTTTCTTATGTTACATCAACAATGCCATCGAAGTGAACAGGTGTCATTTAGGTTGGTCATCTTCCCTTGTACTCTTGACCAAGCCTGACCAACCCTTAGGGCATACAGGGTGTTACCATCAAGCAGCGAGCAAAAGTTGGGTTGGAGTTCCAGCTTAACCAGGTCGCAACAATGTTCGACTCTGACGAAATCTCCAGCTTGCATGCCCCCCCCCACCCCCCCCCCCCCCCCCACACACACACACACAACAAAATCCAAGTCCCAACGCAAAAGGGATCGACAGAAGAAGAAGCAGGCTGAGTCTGCAGGTTAATTAGCTTGTTTGTTTGTCTACGTTGTGGTTTTTGTTGTATTAGCTCCCTTTTGTTGTGTTAGCTTTGTGTTTTTTCGTTTGTGTGTTTGCTTGGGGTATGCCCCAGCTTGTTCTGTGTCAATTCTTCCTATTTCTGTTGAATGAAATTTCTCATTTACAGAAAAAAAAGACAATGTGAAACACAATGCAGGTGGACTTACCTGAACAATATGACGCAAGGCAAAGTTTGGATTGCAAGTTTGGCAACAAAGAAAGGCACATTCTGTATTTCATTTAAAATGTAAGATTTTTAAATTGCATTGAATTTCAAAGGTTATGTCACGTAGCTAACATATTATAGGGGTAGAAAGGTCCATCTTATTTTATAACGCCTTGGGTGAGCCTCGTCAGGGTAGGAAATGCTGAGTAGGAAATGCTACTGAGTCATGGCTAGCTACTTTCTAGAAGGGCCCTCTAACAACATATATAGTCGGTTGTACTGGAACCATACTCTTCATGATTAATGAGAATTTTCTTGATTTTTCTCTCTCATTTCTGTTATCTTTTCTCTCTCTGCTCTCTCTCTGAATAGCCAAAATTCCCTTGAATTTCGTCCTTTACCTGATCTGACCAAGCGGTGCTGATAATTAGTATCAGAGCCGACGATCCAGAACTGACAAGCTACAACCGACGAACATGGCGGAAAGTACCCGCATGAAACAAATGGAAGCTCGCCTGGACGCCATAGAAGAGGGCGTGTAACAAGGCCATGAGCTGGTGGAGGAAAGGTTGGAAACGGTAGAAGCAGGTATCAAAAATACCCACGAAGACATAAGCAGGATGAGGTTGGATGTTATGGAAATGGAGCGAAATTTGAGGGATGATTTCGCTCATCTTCGAGTGGAATTTACAGGATTGAGCCAGTAGTTAAACGCTGCACTGGCCATCTTTTCTCAACAACCGAACGCGACACTACCAGTGGATTTTCCACCGAGAATGGCTACTGCTCCTATCCTTCAAGGAGCAATGGGCCGTCAAGAAAGAGACGAAATGATGGAGCCAGCAAGAAAAGCGACCATGAGAGGAGGCTTAGGTGCTACAACTAACATTCCCATCCCAAAGATGGAGATACCAATGTTTGAAGGAGTGAAGCCTTGTTGGTGGATAAGAAGGTGCGAACGCTTCTTCTATCACTATCGAGTGGTCGAAGAAAACAAGGTTAACATGGCTGCTGCATACTTGAATGATGTAGCAGACTCATGGTTTCAAAGTTGGAGTGTTAGGCGACAGGAATGGAGGTGGCCAGAGTTTGTAGAGAAATTTTGTGCCAGGTTCGGTAAAAGCAACTTGACTGATGTGGTGGAACAATTTAATAAGCTACGGCAAGGAGGGACAGTGGATAAGTACCAAGCCTGATTTGAGGAGTTGAAATCAAGGTTAGGTCACGCCCACCCCATGCTAGACGAGCAGTATTTTGGGTACAGCTTCCTTAGCGGACTGAATGATGAACTAAGACCAATGGTGAAGATGTTACAGCCAGCGACCGTCAGGCAAGCAGCTGAGAAGGCTCGCTTACATGAGTTATCCTTGGACGTCTTTGCTAAGAAACACAGACTCTCGCAAAAAGGGTCTGGAGTGGGGTGGCAAGGCTCAACGAGGGGAGTTAGAAGGTTGGCAACTCTCAAATGTATAAGGGGAGTTACCCACCCAAGGCCCCAATTGCAGCCAATCCCCTACGGTCCCTTACATTGGATCAAAAAAGACAAATGGGATTGTGTTTTAAATGTGGGGAGAAATATACAGTGGGACACTAGTGCAAAAGGGCACTAATGCAAATGGAAGGGGAAGATGACGGAGATGAAGAAGACATGCCTGACACGAAAGCAGGGAAGCAATTGGAAAAAAAAGGAGGAAGGAGGGCAGATTTCACTTCACGCCCTGGAAGGTCACCCTTCGGAAAGGATGAATAAAATCAAAGGTAATGTTGGGAAGAGGAAACTTTTGATATTGATAGATAGTGGGAGCTCGCATAGTTTCTTGGACGAAAGTACAGCCAAGGAACTACTGTGCGTACTCCAACCCACCATTCCCCTATATGTTACAGTTACTAATGGTCACAAAATGATCAGTTGGTACAAGTGCCAAGGTTTTACATAGAGGATGCAATGGCATGAGTTTTCTATCGATTTGAGAATTTTATAGTTAGGTGGATGTCAAGTGGTGTTAGGGGTAGACTGGATGAAAACAGTCAGCCCCCTCATATTTGACTTTAACACATTAGAGGTGACTTTTGATAAAGGAGGAAGAAGGGTAACGTTAACAAGAAGTGGGGATGGAGGGGAGTGCAAAGAAATCTCAGACAACCACTTGAAGAAACTCTTTGAGCAGGAAGAAGGAACCATTGCTCAGCTTCATTCTGTCTATGCCGTTGAGGTGTGGGAGGGGAGGAAGGAAACAGAAACAATGGATAGTCAGTGGTTCAAATTATAGGCCTCAGCCAATTTCCTGAGCAAGGTACAATTTACTGACTCTTTACACTCTCTATTGGTTGAATTTGAGGAACTATTCTTGGAACCTACTTCCTTACCCCCTGACTGTTTTTTAGAATATACCATTCACCTTAAGTCAAATACCGAACCCATAAACGTTAGCTCTTATCGTTATTCCCCGTTTCAAAAGGCTAAGATTGAACGCCTAGTGAAAGAAATGCTATCCAAAAAAGTCATCTGACCAAGTCAAAGCCCGTTTGCCTCCCCTGTTCTCTTGGTTAAGAAAAATGATGGAAGTTGGAGATTTTGTGTCGATTATAGACAGCTAAACACCTCAACAACAACATATCCAGCCTTTATCCCACTATGTGGGGTCGGCTACATGAATTCTAGACTTCCATGTATTTCTGTCTTTTGTCATATCATCATTGAGGTCCATACACTTTATATCAAACTTTAATGTCTCCCTCAAAGTCTTCTTAGGTCTGCCTCTACCTCTTTTTTTGATTAATTGTTCCATTTCATCAACTCTCCTCACAGGAGCGTCTCTTGATCTCCTTCTCACATGACCAAACCATCTTAGTCTAGTCTCTCTCATCTTCTCTTCTATTGGCACTACTCCTATCTTATTACGAATAACTTCATTTCTAATTTTATCTTTTCTTGTATGACCGCACATCCATCTTAACATCCTCATCTCCGCTACGCTCGTCTTTTGCTCATGTTGGTATTTGACTGCCCAACATTCTGAGCCGTACAACAAAACTGGTCTTATAGCTGTCCTATAGAATTTTCCTTTCAATTTTAATGGGATTTTACTATCACATAACACCCCTGATGCATTTCTCCATTTTAGCCAACCTGCCTTAATTCTATGTGTGACATCCTCGTGAATTTCTCCGTCTTTTTGAATCACTGATCCCAAATATCGAAAATGGTCTTTTCTTTGTAAGATTTGGTCTTCCAATTTTATTATAACATCCTCCACTCTTGCATTCTTACTAAATTTACATTCCATATATTCTGTTTTCTTTCTACTTAATTTAAATCCCTTAGATTCTAAATTGTTTCTCCATAACTCAAGCTTAGCGTTCACTCCTTCTTTCGTTTCATCCACCAACACTATGTCGTCTGCAAATAGCATACACCATGGCACCTCTGTCTGAATATCTTTAGTGAGTTCATCCATTACTAAAGCAAATAAGTATGGACTTAGTGCAGAACCTTGATGCAATCCTATTGTAATTTTAAACGGTTCAGTATCCCCTCCGCAAGTTCTGACCCTTGTCTCTGCACCATGATACATGTCCTTAAGGGCTTGTATATAGGCTATTCGGACTCCTTTCTTCTCTAAAACCCTCCATAATACTTCTCTAGGGACCCTATCATAGACCTTTTCTAGATCTATAAACACCATATGTAGGTCCTTCTGATAATCCCGATATCTTTCCATTAGGCGCCTCAGTAGGTATATAGCTTCCATTGTTGATCTACCAGGCATGAAACCAAACTGATTTTCTGAGATCTCTGTTTCTTTTCTGAGCCTCTGCTCTATTACTCTCTCCCAGAGTTTCATGGTATGACTCATTAACTTAATTCCTTTGTAATTTTCACAGTTTTGAACATCTCCTTTGTTCTTATATATAGGGACCAAAGTACTCATTCTCCACTCATCTGGCATCTTTTTTGATTTAAGAATCGCGTTAAATAATTTCGTTAGTCAGGAGATGCCCTCTTCTCTCATGCATTTCCATGCTTCTATTGGTATATTATCCGGTCCCACCGCCTTATGATTTTTCATCTTTTTTAATGCTTACCTTATTTCATTTGGACTTATGCGTCGATAAAATGTATAGCTCACGTTCCCTTCGGAGTTACTAAGATGTCCCAACCTAACTCTTGTGTCGCCATTATCATTGAATAATTTTGTGAAATACTCCTTCCATCTCTCCTTAATCGCTCCCTCATTCACTAATACATTTTGATTTTCATCTTTTATGCATTTCACTTGATTTAAATCCCTTGTTTTTCTTTCTCTTGCTTTAGCTAATTTATATATATCCCTTTCTCCATCTTTTGTATCAAGTCGTTTATATAGATTCTCGTATGCTTTTGACCTTGCATCACTAACAGCTTTTTTTGCTGCCTTTTTTGATTCTTTATAATTTTTTTGATTTTCTTCATTGTTGCACTGATATACAGCCTTATAGCAATTTTTCTTATTTTTAATTTTCAATTATACTTCTTCATTCCACCACCAAGACTCCAGACAGCTAAACACCTACACCATCAAAAACAAATTCCCCATTCCTATCATAGATGACATTCTTGACGAATTATCGGGGCTACAATTTTTTCTAAGTTTGACCACAAATCTGGTTATCACCAAATCCGAATGAGTGCCTCGGATATTTCCAAAACCGCATTTCTCACCCATCAAGGGCTTTATGAATTCCTAGTAATGTCATTTGGCCTAACCAATGCCCCCACAACATTTCAGGCCCTCATGAATCACATTTTCTACCCTTTCCTCAAAAAATTTATCCTTGTTTTCTTTGATAATTCATTTTCTGCCCTTTCCTCAAAAAGTTTATCCTTGTTTTCTTTGATAATATCTTAGTTTACAGCTCAACCATGGAGCAACACCTAGCCCACCTCAAAACCACATTCCAAGTCCTCAAATCTAACCAATTGTATGACAAGAAGCCTAAATGTATCTTCGCATAGGGAAAGACAGAATACCTTGGGCACATCATCACTGGAGAAGGCGTGCTCACTGATCCAAAAAAAATAACCGCCATGGTGGAGTGGCCTACCCCTAAGACTGTCAAGGAATTGAGGGACTTTCTTGGGCTAATCGGCTATTACAGGAAGTTTATTAAGGGGTATGGGATAATCAACAAGCTGTTGACTGAATTGCTCAAGAAGAACGGATTTGAGTGGGGGGAGGGAGCAATAACAACCTTCAATTCCTTAAAGGAGGCTATGACCCAAGCTCCAATTCAGGCTTTACCAAATTTTTCCAAACCTTTCATATTGGAAATAATGCATGTGACACAAGAATGGAAGCAGTGTTGGCACAAGATGGTAGGTCGATAGCTTTCCTTAGTCAGGCTTTAGCTCCCAAACACTAGGGGCTAAGTATCTATGATAAGGAATTAATAGTTGTACTAATGGCAGTAGACAAATTGAGGTGTTATCTGGAAGGAAACTCGTTTGTTATCAAGACCGACCATGAAAGCCTCAAGTTCTTAGGAGAGCACAGGTTACACACACAATTACAAAGAAAATGAGTAACCAAGCTGCTAGGATTGGACTACAACATCCAATACCATAAGGGCAAAGAGAATACAGTGGCTGATGCACTGTCAAGGAGGGAAGAAAAAGGGGAGTGCCGAGCAGTCTCTGTAGTTGTTCCCGATTGGATCAAAGAGGTGTCACGTAGCTATGAGGGGACACTATGGGCTCAAGAACTTATGATCAGTCTAGCAGCTGGAGGCGGCGAACAGAAAGGGTACACATTGAAGGCGGGGTTATTAAGGTATCGGGGGTGGATGGTGATTGGGGAAGACCCTCAACTCAGGACCCGAATCCTACAAGCCTTGCATGCATCTCCCATTGGAGGGAACTCCGGCTTAAATGTTACCTACAACAAGGTGAGACAATTGTTCTACTGGCCAAGAATGAAGAAAGAAGTGACAGCTTATGTATTAGCATGCTCTGTTTGCCAAAAATGCAAACACAAGCAAGTTCCATACCCCAGTTTACTTTAGCCATTGGAGATACCAGGCCAAGCTTGGCAAAGAATTTCCATGGATTTTGTGGAGGGACTACCTCAGTCCGAAGGGAAGAACACTATCCTCGTAGTGGTGGATAGGTTGACTAAATTTGGATATTTCCTCAGCCTAGCTCATCCATTTACAACTTTGGATATGGCTAGAATACTACTGGATTCGGTGGTGAAGATACATGGCTTGCCCTTGTCTATCACTTCAGATAGAGACAAGATATTTACCAGCAACTTTTGGGGAGAATTGTTCAAACAATTGGGAGTTGGCTTACATATGTCTACAGCCTATCATCTGGAGACGGATGGACAAACGAAAAGGGTGAATCAATATTTGGAAACTTTACCTGAGGTGTGTGTGTTTCACTAGACCTAAAAGCTGGAATCAATGGTTGCCTTTAGCTCAATGGTGCTATGACTCAAACTTCCACAGCTCACTTAAGAGATCACTTTTCGAGGCACTTTTTGGTTACAAACCGCCACTCATCCTAGCACTGATGCATTACTCAAATGTGGAAAGGGATGTGGATTGATACTTGAGGCAGAGATAAGAAGCCCTTCAGTTAATAAAACAAGAATTAACGGTAGCACAAAACCGAATGAAGCAAATGGCAAACAAGAGGAGAACTAAAAGGAATTTTGAAGAAGGAGATTTCGTTTACTTGAAGGTAAGAAGATTTCAGCAGCAATTGTTCACCAGTAAGCCTCCCTCTAAGCTAGGACCTAAGTGTCAGACTCGGATCTGACGGTGAGCTTCCTCCCGAACTGAGGAGGGATTTTAGGCGGGATAGGGTGAGAAGTAAGAGTCGAAGAGCGTGTTCCAGATTGAGAGAGAGAGAGAGAAAAAGAGAGAGGGAAGTAAACGAAAGCAATGAGAGAAAGGGAGGGAAAGGAAATTGTGGAATAATCCTCACATGATTTCCCCATCCTCAACCAGCTTCTTATTTAAATGGAATAGCAGGGCGCGCGGCAGTAACTAACTGCCCAGCGCGCCAACAGTGATCTGAAAATGAAATGAAATGAAATACACCTTATTTACAATAGTGCCCAGCTATGTAATGACTCCTATACCCTTAGCCTATGACAATTCCCTCCCCCTTAAGATATTTCTTGTCCGCAAGAAATTAGAGAAGGCTGGAACTTCTGGGGAAGCGCTGTAGGAGGTCGGGAAGGTATTCCCATGTCGTGTTGTCCGGGTGGAGGTGTGACCACCGGATTAGCACTTGAGTCACTGGTGCGGTATCCTTGTAAATGATGCGTTTGTCCAACACTGCCACTGGTTCTCCCGTGTCTTCTAAGGCCTCCAGAGGTGCCGGTAGTGTTTGGCTAGTGAATTCCGTAGGTTTGACAGATTTCTTTAAGAGTGAGACATGGAAGACAGGATGCAGCCCCACTCCGTCCGGTAGCTGCAGGCGATAGGCTACCGGTCCCACTTTGGCTAAAATTTTGAATGGCCCGTAGAACTTGGAATTGAGTTTAGAGGTTGGTCCTTTGCAAAATAGATGTTGTTGGAATCTTCTGACTTTGAGATAGACGTCTTCTCCTGCTTCAAAGTGTCTCTCTGTTCTGTGCTTATCGGCTAGCTGCTTCATTCGTTGGCTAGCGAGGGTCAATTCTTGCTTGATCGTGCGGAGAGCTTCTTGCCTTTCCTTCAGATAAAGGTCTGCTGCGATTTCAGTGGGAGAATACTGCATTACGGCCGGAATAATAGGAGGTAGATACCCGAACAAGGCTTCAAAAGGTGTTCGTTTGTGTGCAGTGTGGTAATTGGTATTATACCACCATTGTGCTAGGGATACCCAACGACTCCAGCTTCGAGGTTTGGAGATGCAAATGCATCTTAGGTAGGTTTCCAAACACTGGTTAATTCTTTCCGTTTGGCCATCCGTTTCGGGATGGTAAGCTGAGGATAGGTGCAGTTTGATGCCCAATCCCTGGACTAAAGTCTTCCAAAATTGGTTGGTGAAGATCTTGTCACGGTCAGACACAACCGCCTTGGGTAAACCATGAATCTTGAACACTGTATCCATCAGCTTCATGGCCACTTCAGTTGCTGTGAATGGATGGGCCAGGGTAAGAAAGTGGCTGAATTTGGTCAGTTTATCGACGACCACTAATAGGGTGTCTGCTCCCTCAGACTTTGGCAACCCTTCCACAAAATCCATCGAGATTATTTCCCAAGCTTGTGAAGGAATTTCCAGAGGTTGAAGAAGGCCGGGATACGGAATTTGTTCATGTTTGCACCGCTGACATGTGCTGCATGTTAGCACAAACTTGTTCACGTCTCCTTTGAGCCCCTTCCAGTAAAAAAGCTGTCTGACCCGCTGGTAGGTGACGTTGAGCCCGGAGTGACCCCCAATGGGTGAGTCATGGAGGCTCTGTAAAATTTTTTGTTTCAGTTGAGGGTCATCCCCTATAATGACTCTGTTTTGGAACCTTAGGAGTCCCCCTTTTAGCTGATAGTTTGGATCAGGCGTGGTATTGACTGCCAACTTAGTGAGTAGATCCTGAATCCATGGAGTTTGATCGTAGCTGTGGGAGATCTCCTGCACCCAATCCGGAACCAAAGCAGAAATGGCCCAGCAAGAGGCTGCACTCTCCTTTCTAGACAAAGCATCAGCTGCTCTGTTCTCTTTCCCTTGGCGATACAAGATGACGAAGTCAAAACCCATGAGCTTTGTAATTCCCTTCCTTTGTAACTGGTTATGTACTCGTTGGTGAGTTAGGAACTTGAGGCTCTCGTGATCGGTTTTAATGGTAAACCTCTTGCCCTCCAAATAGTACCTCCATTTTTCCACAGCCATGAGCACTGCCAGTAGCTCTTTATCATAAATGCTGAGACCTAGGTGGCGTGGTGCTAGTGATTGACTCAGATACGCCACCGGTCGTCCTTCTTGGCTAAGCACAGCCCCAACTCCAGTGTCACAAGCATCCGTTTCCAGGATGAATTCCTTGGAGAAATCCGGCAGGGCTAATGTTGGGGCCTGAGTCATGGCTGTTTTGAGAGATTCAAATGATTCCTCTGCTTCCGCTCCCCAATGGAAACTATTCTTCTTCAAAAGATTGGTCAGTGCCTTGCTCATCACTCCATAGCCTTTTATAAACCTCCTGTAGTATCCGGTTAGGCCTAAGAAACCCCTCAGCTCTTTCAATGTCTTAGGTCTTGGCCAGTTCTTCATTGCTTCAATTTTGTGTGGATCGGTGCTCACCCCCTGTCCGGATATAATATGGCCTAGGTACTCCACCTTTTCTTCTGCAAATGAGCATTTAGTCCTCTTCACATAAAGTTTATGGAATCTAAGGATCTGAAATGCCAGCTTTAGGTGGGTGAGATGTTGGGCTAGGGTAGTGCTATAGATGAGGATATCATCAAAAAATACCAAGACAAATTTACGCAAATATGGGGCGAATATGTGGTTCATCAAAGCTTGAAATGTGGCTGGAGCATTGGTTAAACCAAAGGGCATTACCAAAAATTCGTAATGCCCTTGATGGGTTCTAAAAGCGGTCTTAGGACAGTCTAGGAGGTTCATGCGGATTTGGTGATAACCGGAAGTTAAATCTAGTTTAGAAAAAATGGATGCACCGGTTAGTTCATCCAGCAGGTCTTCAATGATGGGAATAGGGAATTGGTTCTTGATAGTTAAGGAATTAAGTTGTCTATAATCCACACAAAACCTCCATGATCCATCCTTTTTCTTTACTAAGAGAACGGGTGAGGCATAGGGGCTTTGGCTAGGTTGAACAAGATTTTTGGTGAGCATCTCGCGAATCAATTTTTCTATTTCTGCTTTCTGTATGGGGGAATAACGGTAGGCCTTCAAATTAACTGGTTCGCTGTTGGGCCGTAGGTGAATGGAATGATCAATTATTCGGTGGGGTGGTAGGGAATGGGGAGTAGCAAACAGATCCTCAAATTCCATTAATAAATCGTGAATTGGACTAAGGAAATGCACCTGGTCATTTGGGGATAGCAGCAACTTGTCACTGTGAGGATCATGTGGGGGACTTCCAGTCAGCTTGTTTCCAACCTCCATGGCGTATATGGAATGTAGTTGCCCCACCAGAGTACTCCCTTGATTCAACAGTTTTTGGATTCTCTTCCCAGTCACCACCCTGCATTCTCCCATTTCTTAGCTACCGTGAAGGGTTACCTGATGTCCCTCCCAGTTGAAGGTGACCATCAGAGTGTTGAAATCAAACACCAACGGGCTCACGGTTTTCATCCAATCTACCCCCAATACCACATGACAACCTCCCAGTTTGAGTATTCGTAGATCCGCTGAAAATTCTTGCCCACTCATTATCCATTTGAAGTCCCTGCACCTTAGTTGACTGACCATTTTAGTTCCATTGGCTATTAGCACTGAGAGAGGGGGAGTTTCCTGAAGATTACACTGTAAACCATGGGCAGTGGTTTCATCTAGGAAACTATGAGTGCTGCCGGTGTCGATCAGCACCACTAGGTTACGTTTGCGGACCGTTCCCTTCACTTTGATAACTCTACCAGCTGCCTGACCTTGTAGAGCATGCATGGAGATTTCACCTCCTTCATTTTCTTCCAACTTATCCGCCTCATCCTCTGGTCCTTCTTCCTCATTCCCTCCTTCTTCCAGTCCTTCCATACTGAGGAGGAGTTTCTTGCACTGATGGCCTGGCCCATATTTTTCTCCACAACGGAAACATAATCCCAATTGTCTCTTCTGATCTACCGATAGAGCTTTGGGCACTACAGGAGGCTGACTGGGCCTCCCCATGGATCCTCCTCTCTGCCCATAGAATGTATTACCCCTGGCATACGTTCCCGTGTTTGAATCCTCTCGAGGGGTTTTGGATGACAACCTATGTCTTCTGGCAAAGGTCTCCATGGACAGCTCATGCAAACGAGCTTGTTCAGCTGCTTGGGCCACGGTGGTGGGATATAACATCTTAACCGTAGGCCTAATTAGTTCCTCCAACCCACTAATAAAGCTGGAAACAAAATATTCCTCATCCAAATATGGATGCGACAACGATAGTAAGGCCCTCAATTCCTCAAATCTGGTTTGATAATCTTCCACCGTGCCGTTCTGTTTTAATTTGTTGAACTCCTCAATGACATCCGATCTGGTTTTTTCCCCAAACCTTCGGCACAACTGACTAACAAAATCTGGCCAACTTAAATCTCCTCTTCCATGGCTCCACGTTTGGAACCACGCATCTGCCACATCGTCTAAGAAGGAGGCAGCCATCCATACCTTATCCCCTTCAGGCACGCGATACTGGTAAAAAACTCGTTCACACCTGCGTATCCACCATCTCGGTCTATCACGATCAAAAACAGGAATCTCCATTCGCGGACCAAGATGAGATGGATTGTTCCCACCCTGGCCCCGGTAATTCATACCTTCGCCTAATTCAACTGGATCTCCACCACCTCTTGGATCCGGTTGTCTTGGACGGAACGTTGGAGAAGTCAGGATTGGCGCGGAAGGCGGTCTGGGAGGGAAATCCGTTGACAAACTGAAGTTCAGTTGCCTCGCAAACATGTTTAAAGCTGTCGTGAGTTGCTGGCTGAGTCCCGCGAATTCTTCTCGGATGCCAGTCACCGCTCGGTCCAGCGATTCCGTATACTCCGATCTGCTCCTGTGGATTTCCTCCTGTGCGTGCCTTATTCCCAGTTCCATGGTCTCCATTCTCTCGTCCATCTGCTCCTGGTGATGGCGCAATCCAATCTCGATTGCATCCAACCGGCTCTCAAATTGCTTGGCGCGCGTTCCGTCAGCCATTACCTCTTCCAGGTCTTGGCTCTGATACCAAATGTCAGACTCGGATCTGACGGTGAGCTTCCTCCCGAACTGAGGAGGGATTTTAGGCGGGATAGGGTGAGAAGTAAGAGTCGAAGAGCATGTTCCAGATTGAGAGAGAGAGAGAGAGAGAAAGAGAGAGGGAAGTAAACGAAAGCAATGAGAGAAAGGGAGGGAAAGGAAATTGTGGAATAATCCTCACATGATTTCCCCATCCTCAACCAGCTTCTTATTTAAATGGAATAGCAGGGCGCGCGGCAGTAACTAACTGCCCAGCGCGCCAACAGTGATCTGAAAATGAAATGAAATGAAATACACCTTATTTACAATAGTGCCCAGCTATGTAATGACTCCTATACCCTTAGCCTATGACACTAAGTATTTCGGCCCTTTCCAAATAACGGCTACGGTACGGAGTTCCGCGTATAGACTACAACTACCAGAGGGAGTAGGCATCCATCCAATCTTCCATGTATTATTACTCAAGAAATCCGTAGGGCCACATGAAGTGGTAAGTGTCGAACCGCCAACCTTGGAGAAGGAGTACCAAGGAGAATCTGAACTTATGGCAATTATCGACAGGAGGGTCATCGACCAAGGGTCCTTACCCCTAATTCAAGTGCAGGTACAATGGAACAATCGGCCTCCAGATGACACAACTTGAGAGTACTTCCTTGTAACACCCCGCCTTCCTAGGGCATTAGGTAACGTAAGATTCCGAGGATATATTTTTTTCCAACGGAAACTCAACACAAAAACCGTTCCCCGAAGATCCCGTTCACCTTTTCAGAATATCAACTTAGAATCATTAATAAACTAAGACAGGTAAATCACCTCAAATGCGAAAGGTAGATCGAAACCTCAATAAATCATAACCGAACCCACTTTATTTATAACATAAAGTCAAACCAACGTTTACATGACGTCATCAAAATAAACCACATAATTAAAAACGACATACTATAAACTATCCACTACTCGCCGTCACTTCTCGATAATCCCTTTTCCTTTCACATTGCTGCCTTCACCTAGAACGTTTGAATATTCCAGAGACAAAGTCCATATTAGATGATGAATCATCTAAGTGAGAGTTCAAAACACGTTTTCATGAATGAATGCAAGATATGAAATAAACCAATATAACCCGGCAAGCCCTAGCCCAAGAGAATCCCACAACGCTTAACCCTACCACGGGGAAAGAGTAATCTCTCTAAAGGCCATGCCGCCATACCGACACATCGACACGACGCAATCCTAGCTTAAGAGGGGCAAGGTCAACGCATCTCCCCAACATCTCGGGAATAATCGTTACCAACTCCCGACCTAGGAGGGTCACATCAACGCAGGAATCTGACTCACCACATTTATGTCAGGGATTACGTTCCCACTCAAAAGCATCCAAGAACCACTACCCAATCCCAACTCAAATCTCATATGGACCACCTAGTCATCCTGGTGCAACTTCCTTGACTAAACGGCCTGACACGGAAACCAAGGTGGCTATCCCGACTTGCATACCAGCACAAGATACCCCTATTATTCCGTCATACTCTTGGAGAATTATGGCTACACTATCCAAACAACATTTTAGGCTGACATTCCATATGAACAATCACAAAACGCATGACAATGCCACATTTCACAATTCAATGCATCATATAAACAACATTTTATAAAATACAATGTACAAGTACAAAACATTTAGGGATGAACCTCACTCATGAAACCAACCGTCACAAGTTACCATTTGCATGGACAAAACCATTTTGCATGAAATCTTAACACGTTTTGATAGCACAAATACCAAGTTTTAGGGTAGAAGCACCCTTAGTAAATCAAGTTTTGGGGGAGAACCATTCACAAGTCAAAATCAAGTTTTTCAGTAGAACACTCACATCAAACATATTTGGAATGCCTCGATCCTCGTGAACTACCTCGATTTGCGTGTCACACCTCAAACACCCGAACTTATACTCAACCTCAAACCGTGATACTCCCTACATCATATTTAATTAAAGGAGCATCAAAATCCATTTTCCTTAATTTTTCATAATTTCCTCTATTTTCCTTCTAGTTTTCACCTCGATAATTCCAAAATAATTATCTCCACAAACATTTTTCCAAATTTTTCAACACAATAATTCTTAAAATAATTTAAAAAAATATTGAAGTGAAATACCGGAATTACCCTTGTGTCACGCGCCCTGCGCGTGTCTACCTGTGGAGTGTACACGCGCCACCTTCTTCCTCGATTCCGGCCGCCAGCGACTCCTCTGATGGTCGATCCGATCCCACCTTCTTCAAGCCCTCACTCAGTCGATCCTATTGGTACCACTTTTCGGCCGAAAGACCACTAGAAAAGCCCCTGAACAGGCAGTTGCAGGTCGACGAAGGCAGTCCACCTTACGCTTTCCGACGAGCTTCGAAACAGCTTCAAATGTGCTCCAAAATGCACCAAATTCTCCATAAATTATCCTTGATCCCTCGAGAACAAAAGCCCTCTATCCCTTTCCTTCGATTCACTTCCAAACGTGAGCAATTTGTGTGCTCATTCTCGGCCAAAAACCTAGCTATTTATAGAAAAATCAGGCCATTTTTCCACCAATCAACAGCCAAGGCTTAGCCCCCAAGCTTCCTAGCGCCGTATACCACCTTCCCCACCCTTCCCTCCCCCATCCATCGCCGGAAATAGCCTCCACGTGTGGTGGCAATGCGGCGGCCGATTTTTGGCTGTGTTCACATTGCAAGTTTGGTTTATTACACTTTAAGCCCCCTATTTCTTCAAATGTCATTTCAGCCCTTTCCATAACACCCCTGATCTTTCCAATATCACCATTAAGGCTCACAAGTTTTGTACTCCTCATTTCACCCTAGAAATTCCCGAAAAATTATCCTTTTGACCTCCTTCGGGCAAGTTTAAAAAATTACACTTTGGCCCGATTGATCGTTTTGACCTTAAATCCCTTCGTTTCAACCCGAAATCGCTCAAGAGTTGTTTCATATGTAAAATCTAAGTCCTTAAAGCATTCTGTTGAATTTTCGAAAGTTCCCTACGTCAATTCGATTTTCTCAGCCCGATCGACAGCTATACCAAAAACTATTCCCGATCCAACTTCTTTCGACACCTAAAATTATGCCTCGAATCACTCGTCGGTACTATTCCATTTTCCTTAGCTACCTAGGGTCTAGGGTACTCCCTTCGGTCAACTCGATCACTTAAAACTGTGTTAATGTACCCTACAACCTCATTATTTCGAAAATTTCACTTATACCCTTCGTAGAATCCTATTTATAACCTCAAGAATTTCCCGAGTATTACACTCCCTGAGTTGCTCAAACGGTTCCCTCGGGTAACCGAACTCTTGTAATTTCTTGAGAATAAGAAATATTTAAAGGATGGGGGAATTGTCACGTAGCTAACATATTATAGGGGTAGAAAGGTCCATCCTATTTTGTAACGCCTTGGGTGAGCCTCAGCAGGGTACGAAATACTGAGTAGGAAATGTTACTGAGTCACGACTACCTTCTAGAAGGGCCTTCTAACAACATATATAGTCGGTTGTACTAGAACGATGCTCCTCATGATTAATGAGAATCTTCTTGGCTTTTCTCTCCCCTTTCTGTTATCTTTTTCTCTCTCAATTCATTCTCTCTCTCTGCTCTCTCTCCGAATAGTCGGAATTCCCTTGAATTCCACCCTTAACCTTGCCAAACCAAGCGGTGCTGAGAGGATACACAAATGAATGGAACCAAAAAATGAAGATTGTACTACCTATGAGAGCAAATGAACGTAAATGCCTATGAAAACTGACCTCTGCATCTAACTTGATGAACTTGGTATCAATATGCTTTCGTGCAAGGGGTTTCAAATGCTTGTCCATTATCCTACAAAAGATCCATCAACATGGTGGCATGAAACTCATAATATGTCACATCACATATCTGCATGAATTGCCTACAGATTGAGCCATGCATTCTAATGATTTGCTAAGGTCTCAGGTGTGATCATGAGAAAGACGGAGCCTCAGCACATAAGTGGAGATCTTTCTATAATATTGAAAATGGAATCTTTGCTGAAATCCCGTTTGCATGATCTGCCAATCAGACATCAGCAATTTGGATTTTATGCTTCATAAGAACTCCAAACTTTGACCCTTATAACCATATATGATAGAATAAAATGTCTGAGATTCGTACAAACAAAATGGTTAACATAGTTATAAGTTAGCAATATTTTGTCATCTAGATATTTTCACCATTTAGCATAAATTTCTTTTTTTGACATAAAAGAACAATTAAAATGTAATTCTCACAGCAAACCCAAATTCTAGGGAAGAGGGCTTAGTTGAGTTGAATTAATAACATCACCATAGATTAATATGTTTGATTACAATAACCTTGAGCAATGTGCGAACGGAAGGGGGAAGTGGTGGGAGGAGAAATTTCAATACATAAGAGTTTGTAAATATGTCTCTCCCAAGATGGGGTCAACATCCACATCATAAATATAATTGTCAAATAGTAGGTTGCACAACCGCAACAATAACCTTAATGAATCCAGGTTATTCTTTCTGGATGGTTAATTCCTTCCTGTTTTTTTTGTTAATTTATGTTCTTCTGCATGCCTGAAGGGGAAGGGTGTAGTTATCCAAAATTTTCACAGATCATTAACCACCTTTTGCCAATGGAAAAGACACAATGCAAAAACCCAACACACTGATTCCATACTTCATAAGATGAAATCAGTAAGACTGTTAACAGCTTAGCAAATATGAGTACAACTTTGCTTGAAAATTTGTTTTGACATCTTCCTAGCCCATTTGTGCAGCAGATGAAATTAGTATCTTAACAAATATCACAAGAATAGTGATGCAAATTAGCTTTGGCCTACGAATTTAACGGATTACAGGCTGTAACAATCCTAATAGGTAAGTGTGAGAAACATGTCTATTAAAACCCTCAAGCCCTGCAGTTACTTGGTTAACTGGAATAATATTCAAAAGAAATAAAACATAATTGTGAGATATCTACACATGTTATGATTTAATAATTTATAAGATGGAAACACCAACTATGCTCAAACTGAATGAACTAGTAAGAAGAATGATGCAGGGCAAGAAGGAATCACAAAAAGTTGAAGACAGAATTGATTAAGAAGAAGAAGCCAAGAAGGAGAGAAAAGCCTAGAGAGAGAGAGAGAGAGACTCAAGAAGGGGAAATCATATAATTCAATCATCCAAAGCTGAATAAAAGGTTACAATATGTTGCCTATTTATAGGCAATTAAAAGATAACCTATCTAAAAGATAAAAACTTATCAAAATATGATTATAATATCTAAAATCAAATATAACTGCATCTAACCCCTAAATCAAATCAAATTCTATCATATAAACAACTATTATAAATCAAAACAGAATAACTAAATCTTATTTTAAAATCCAAATAGAAAAAAATCCCTATCAAAGAAGAAGGTTCAAGGGTAGGGATCCCAGTCAAAGGTAAGCCGAGATGTGTGTGTGCATGTGCTTATGAGAAAGCAAGGTGAAAGTGTGAAGAAATTACTTGCACCGATAGAATTCCCAATGGTAGAAGTGACATATTACTTTTTCACTCCCAGTGACTTCACCTAAGAAATCCCCTTCAGAAATCTCTCTGTACTCTCCATGTCCTCGGTTCTACAATGTTTGTCTCTTTTCAGCTTCTTTCTAGTCAAGTAAATCAAACAATCAAAATTTTCCAACTCAGCCATGTTTCCAAACTTAAATAACAAACCGAATGAAGGTGAAATTAGTAAGACTAATAATATCTAACTTATCATATGGAAAAAGAGTGAAAAAACCTAACCTTAAGAGTGGCAATCCTTTCAGCGTGCAATTTTTCCAGCTCAGGATCCTAATATGACCCAAACCTAGTAAAGCAATTTGGATACACATAGATAAGTGAAAATGTTTGAAGATGCAAAATTCAACTTACATCCATCAATTCATCAAGATCAACCTCCTGATTAATTGATGCAGAAGCCTGTCATTAGTTCTTTTTTTTTCTTTTTCTTTTTCCATGTTCCTTTGAGATGGCTGTAGGTTAAAGTGATTAGATCCAAGATGAAATAGACTTAAAGAACTCCAACCTAGATGATTACATCTCTCATCATCCCAAGTTTGAAGGCTCAGAGACAGACTGAACTCAATAAACAAACTAACAACAAATGAATGAAAATGGACAAACTAAAAATATCAAACATAGATTGATTCGAATTAAATTGAAGAGGCAATATAATTAAAAACAAAAAAGAACAAGGATGATAACATAACCATTGAGAGAGATAACCAAGAACCCACTTTTTGGTAGTCACGAGCTGCTGTTGCCATAACATTTCCCAATGCTAAATTAGATAGGGTTGATTTAACAGAATTTGGATCCATGTCGCTATGTTTCTCTGATAAAACGTTAATACAGAGAATTAGAAATAAAAGATGGGCACTACTATTGATTTAGTATTAAAAAGGAATCAGCAATAACCTACTAAAATATACATCACAAAAGCGAGGGAATGACCATGTTCATGATATGTATAACTTGATGACGGAGCTAATTTATAGTGTGTATTCAAGAATATCACAATGGGACCTTGAATAGGGCCATCTGTTTGTTCTTTTAATAAATCCCAACAGTGAGTGTAATTGCCAACAAATAGAATAATAATAACACCACCAAAGATAACAATGTACAGCAAATACAATATCTCAAATCTCAGGTAATCTGAAGGTCTGCAACAAACTTCATGCCACTAAAATAGGGAAAGACGTCAGCGCCTTAATATTCCCAAAACCCTAGGCCAACAAACGGAAAACCAGGGCATCAGCTACATACTTTTCCGATTGATTTACATCCAAATTCTTTTCGATTGAGGAGAATTCATCTCAAAAAATAATAAAGCGAACAGCAAAGGAAACTCGCATCTGAACATGAAATCTCCAATCATCACAAACAAATTGAATAATTGTACGGTAAGAGTAGCTAAATAGCCCCAAACTACCACATTTTTTCTTCCCTTCGTCCATGAAATCTCCGACCAGGTCCCTACCATCAGTCGTTTCTGAAGACGCGCATGAAAAACACAAACGTAATGGGAAGGAAAGAGATTGTTTTGAGAAACATCGTAGTCCTTACCTGGAGATCTCGGATTTCAGCGAGATCGCGAATCGCTTGTCCGGAGAACGCAGTACGCACCAGAATCAGATCCCGCGGATTTGAACTTTGCACCGCTGCAATCTCTTATTGGGCTCCGCTTAGTTGGGCTGCGTTTCATCATAATCACCGGTAACCCAAACCATGGACGCGAGACAGAAATCTTAACGAAAGTGTTGTGATTCTTTTATGCTGTTAATTAACGTTTATTCATTTATATTGACTGAAAAGTCGGATCTCCTGATTTTTCATTGGATTATTACACTGTCTGCGTCGGGCAACAACTTGCCCGACGCGAACAAAATCAGAGGGGGGTGTGGGCCCGGGCGTGGCCCCCTCCCCAACCCACCCACCCCCCTGCATGCCAATCTAGTGTATGCACGGAGGGGGGACAAAGTTTGGATAACCTTAAATCTACTTTATTATTTAATTAATTAAATTTAATTTTTTTAATATTTAGCTAGTCAAATCAAAATTTAATATATGACATGAGTTTGGAAGAGCACTACCATGGGCTGCTGGGCATGCATAGGGTACCATTTCTAATGTTTATGCTTCCAGACCATCTTGGAATGAATGTAATTTTTAATTTATTATATGCACAAGCTATTTTGCTATTAGTGGTATGTGGCAATGTTGGTGATTTTAGAGATTCAAGTTTAAGCATTGAAAACTTAAATTGATGTAATTTTTTATTAGGATGATTCAAGTTTAAAGATGAATAGACTAATAATATTTATTATGAAAATTTAACGTAACATTATTAGACCAATGTACAGCACTTGAGTATTATTTGACTTTGTGAATGTTAAACAAAATTATTAGTCACATCCTGCCTAACCCAATAAATAAGATAATGAATTGAATTGAATAAATCAAGCAAAACATAATATTTCTTAAACATATAGGCTTTTGAGAAGAAAAAAAAAAAACTAAGGTCTCATAAATGCCACAAACCTATTTGTCATTATTATGAACTCTAGGGGATGTGGTTGTGTTATGCACGTCAAGTTAAAAATATCCTCCATAATTGAAATTTATGTTTTTTAGACAGTATTTATGTAAAGATAAGTTTGATTGTAATAGTATAATTAGTTTCAAATTAATTTTATGTTAGATGTGATCGGTGATGAGTTTAAAATCTTGTTCATATAACAAACTTTTGTTTTTTAAATAAAATATTTAAAGGGAATTTTAGAAAATCATTTTAGACTAAAATGATCATACATCCTACAAACTTTCCTTATTTGTCTCAAACATCTTTTAAATTTTAAAATTTACCCAATTAGTCATTAAACTTTTCAAAATTAACCACCATATGTCCTCAATTACTAATAATGTTAAGTTGTTTCACACACCTTTTTGAACTTTGAGTTTTTGGTTTTAACACCTCTTAAACTTTTATTTTTCGTCATATTAATCTTTAAATTTTTTTGAAATGAGCAAGATAGTTTGACAAAAAACTAAAAGTCGAAGAGTTTTTGGGCTAAAGCTTTAAAATTTTCAAACAATTTACTTAATACCTTTAGTAAAGGAGTAAATGTCATAGCTAATTTTAAAGTTTAAGAACTAATTGGATCAATTTTAATATTTTTATTTTATTAACATAAATTAATGACATAGAAGCGATGTGTTTATATTAAATATGTACTCACGTTTGAAGTGCATGATTCTTCTTAGAGAGAATTTTGTTTTATTTTTCACGTAATACTGTCACTGCTTTATGGAGAAATTACTTTAAGCTCCCACCCCACCGCAAAAAATGAGGGTAAAATTTGCTCTTTGTATTAACAAAAATGTGGGTAGATTTTAGAACGGGCCAACAAAGCCAATCCAACGGTGAAAGTACAGCAATTAGGGACAGATTGTGGCACATGACAAGTGAAGCTAAGAAAGAGAGGCGATGTTTGGCCATCGATCAATCAGAAAAGCCATTGGATGCGCACGAAGAAAGAGAGGCATTTGGAACTCCTCAAGTTGTCCCCTAGTTATTGCTCACGTATGAATACTTATTAGATCCGCTGCGTTATGATCCTGCTTTTCATATATTACACGTAGGTCGACTCCTCTTCCAGATTTAGATTTAGAAAAGCAGACACTTGGCTTTGTTTAAGTGATGTATGATTTTAGTCACATGGAGCTGCCTGCCTGGTATATGGCCAGGGCCCAAAGGGAATTACATCCAGATCCAGTGACCCATAACATAAGGGACCATTACGGTGTCTTTTTGGTATCCACTGTAATAATAATAATGTAAAATAAGAAAAGATAGTGTGATATTAAAATAATAAAGGGGTGTCATGTGCTCCAAGGAGTGGCACCATGTCAGAACAAATGAAAGTATAATATAAGCCTTATGGTATTAACAAGAAAGCATGCAATAAATATATGATTCATATGAATATGGGGGAGTATTGGTGCCTAAAATTTTCGTAGCATAAAAAATGTTCACAACATATATATTTATTTATTTTGTTAGGTAAGGGGTAAAACCAGAAATCACATTAAGTCATTTCCACTTCGAGTTGTTAGTATTTTGTGTGATCGACAACCATTTTCTAAATCCACATTCTTCGTTATTGCCACAAGCCATCTACCATGACATTATGTCTCTGTGGGGCCTACAGATTGCAAATATGTATTATTATATATGATACTGTGAACCCAGAACTAAACTTTTTAGGCTAAGCAGAGAAGCTGCGAGCCATCCATTCTGACGAGAATGTTATATAAAGTTTGCCGGTGTGAAATGAGAGTTAATATGTTACTCGTAGAACAACGTAATAATAATTTATCATTAATATGTTATTTGTATTGTTAATATATTATTCCTATCGAAGAACATAATAATAATTTATGATCTGTTGTGAGGAAAGGGGGGTGGGACTCATGAGAGATGGGAATCCAATGACCCATATATGCACCCTTGTGAGCAACATAACAAATCCCCCTCCTCTTTCTCCGGGCTTGATCTTCTTGGTCTTGGGTAAAAGATCACAGCTTTAATTCTACAGTTCCAGACGCTAACATTGTGAAGAAAACCCATTTATTGATAATTACACAGAAGCCACTCAAGATCTTCAGCGTGGCAGCCTAGGCAACATGCCTCCTCTAGAAAGACTTCTTCCAATGTTTCTCACCGACTTCCTCCTGATGTTAATGTTGTCAATTTTCAACCTCTTCGCCCCCTCCCCTTCCGCCGACGATGATTCTTCCACTCCATTGCCGCATTTTTCTTCATTGATCTCCTCGGCTGCCATCTTCTTGCGCTTGAGAAAATTCACTACTCCTCCGAGAGCCATGTCAGTATCCTCGCTCTTCATGAGCTCCTCTGCAACTTCGGCAGGGGTGACATCTACGTTCTCTATTAGGCCTTCAATCTCTGGGACAAGCTTGTGGTTGTCGTGGACGCCGAGGTAATTCCAGGCCAGGAGCTTGAAGCCCTGAAATGTGCAGTAAGACATGTGAATGTGCATATCCATCCGACCCGGCCGCAGCAGAGCCGGGTCGATTCGATGCTTGTGGTTCGTGGTGAACACGATGATCCGCTCATCCCCACAACTCGACCATAGCCCATCGATGAAGTTCAGCAGACCCGAAAGCGTCAACTGTAGAAACGCATAACTATTAGAATTTGATCTTATTCTAATATTCAAAATCCCAAGTTTGGTTAGAATTTTGTCAGAAATAAACCAAATTGAACTGATTCATGAAAACGAAATGACACCTTTGTGCTGGAAGCTCCCGTCACATCACCCGCTATTTCCCGACCATGCACCTCCACGCTGCAATCTATGTCTTCGATCACGATAATCGAGCGATTGGTGGTGGAAACCAGTATCCTCCGGAGCTCCGAATTCGAGTACAAACTCGTGAGCTCCAAATCGTAGATATCAAATTTGAGATAATTCGCCATAGCCGCGATCAAGCTCGATTTACCAGTGCCCGGAGGACCGTACAACAAGTAACCCCTTTTCCAAGCCTTGCCGACCTTCTTGTAGAAATCCTTTCTCCTCACGAACCTGTCCAAATCCTCAATTATGGCCTTCTTCATCTCCGGCTCCATCGCCAGCGTGTCGAACGTCGCAGGATGTTCGAGATTGATCGAACCCCAAACGCCGCAGCGGCCGCCTTCGTCGTCGTTGAAGATACAGTCTCTAGTATAAAGCTTCACCACCTTCTCGATGTCCTTGATATCCTTGGCTTTGGCCAGAACGAAAGGCAAGTAGTTGTTCAAAACCCGGTCCTTGAACTTCTTGTTGAAGCTCAGCTCGAAGAAGCGCTTCTCGCTAGAGTGGCGATTCTCCGGCTCGATCGAGACGAACCGCCATTGGAGCTGGAAGTCCTCGAATCGGTCGACGATTTCCTCGCCCTTCTCGAGGCTGATTCTGAGGCGGCTCTGGCGAGAAGTTTTGCCGACTTTGAAGCGCTCGGTGTTGGGGTTGATCTTGGTGCGGAGGTAGACCTCGGCGGCGTCATAGACCTGGTTGCGCGTGAGGCCGCAGTGCTCGTCCACCACGACGGTAAGTTTGTTTGACAGCGGCGTGAAGAGGTACCGGAGGGTTGACTGGATGTAGGACCGGACTTGTGCCGGGACGAGATCGTTGGCCATGGAGCGGACCAGCATCATGGTGCCGGCGAAGGAGGCGTAGGCGGAGAACACCGCCGACGCCGCGGACGGCATGCCTGTGGCGGAAAACATTGTCTGAAACTCGGTGGCAGAAACTCAGTGATTTGGTTACTTCGACCCCGCGACTCTTTCTGTAACAGTAGTGAGCGGGCGGTCATTTTATATTATTTATGCAATTTGTAACGAATAGGGATCGTATATACAATTTGTTATAATTTTTAAACGTCATATTAAATAAAAGAAAAGAAAAGAAAAATTCTAAACGTCATCGGCAAGCAAAACAGAAGACGGCTACGCTGGATGGCGGTGTAATATACGTCCACTCCCATAGGACCAGCATCAAATTATTGTGAATTAATTTGATGAGGTGACTTGACTTAATTGGAGGGGACAGGGGATCTCAACTCCTGAATCGCAGGTGTCATTGGGAGATGTAGTCATTTTTTCTCTATTGGGTCTCAATTGGACGTGGCGATTTTCTAAGTGGACATTGATTGGACGAGTGCAGGGTGGAGAATTCGTATCGAGTGTAGTTGAACGTGACCTTTCTTGGGCAATAAGATTTTGAAGTACTAGAACCAACCTCGGTTGCTCTGCCACGTCTCATTGCGTGAATGTTGTGATCAGAATGTTTCATTGATCCTTACCCAAAAAAAAAAAAAAAAGTGCTTGCTAGGCTGGCAATTTATTAAAAAAATCATACACATGATTACTGAATACAACTTTTTGTATTTAACAAAGTAGTATACTTATTGTTTAGAAAGAAAACATTATTAAAAAGTTAATAGGAAAACCCATATAATTAATAATTGAAGTACCCATATAATTATAATATATATGTATATATATAGTACTTATTCATTGTTGTCAAGTGCTCCTAGCTAGTTAGCTTTACCTCGACTGAAATTATTAGTTGGCATTAAACTAATCAGTAGTCGCCAGCCAACATTAATGATCTAACTTATCATTAGTTTGTGGAGTCATTAATTTTCTACTTCTTGGCTCGTTTCTTCTCTTGTTCATCCTTATTGTCACTGATCTCATCCCTTTTAATTTTATGCGCTCGAGGAAACGAACAAGTCCTCCAAGAGATCACATTGGCTTCACCGCTAGCTCTTCATGAGTTCTTCAGCGACTTCTGCCGGCATGACAATATTTGCAGTGGCAATGAGCTCTTCAATCTGGATGAAAAGACAATGGCGACGACCATGCATGTTTTTGCCCAGGTAATTGGAGGCCAGCAGCTTCAATCCTTCAATGGTGCAGTTACAATAAGGGCATGTGATGTGAATGTGCATGTCCATATATCAGGCCAGACCGCAGCTGAGTTGGATCAAGCTTGACGTTCTTGTTGCTCATTGTCAACACGATGACCCATTCGCTGCCACAGCATGACCAGAGTCCGTCTATGAAGTTCAGCAATCTCGATAGAGCGAACTGCAATGCGAAGCAACGCAAGGACGAAAGAAGAATCCATCACAGATGGCGGACAATAGTGATGGAAAGATATATTCCAATCTTTAGTGATGGTAAGATATAATCTATCACAGATGGCAAGCAATAATGACGACCACATGTGCTGAATATGTAACCTTTAGTGAAGGTCGTGCAATATTGGTCACTGATGGAGGCACAATAGTGACTATCCCATGTGGTCGTCATTGAATATGCAACCTTTAGTGAGGGTCACGTAACGTTGGTCACAGATGGGGAAGCATTAGTTTTGACCCCGTATGGTCGTCACTGAATGTGCAACCTTTAGTGAGGGTCGTGCAACGTCGATCATAGATGGGGGAGCATTAGTGTTGACCCCATATGGTCGTCACTGAATGTGCAACCTTTAGTGAAGGTCGCGCAACGTCGTCACAGATGAGAGAACATTAATGACAACCTCATATGGTTGTCACTGAATGTGCAACCTTTAGTGAGAGTCGCGCAACGTCGGTTACAGATGGGGGAGCATAATATGAGATGTAATTACAAAATTCTGTCACAAAAAAATTTGTCAAAATATATAATTATATATAAGATGTAATTACAAATTTTTTTAGTCACAATAAGCAATAATTTTTATAACAAAAATAGTTTGTCACAACATAGTATTATAAAAAAAAATATATGACAAAAATATGTACGTCACAAGAAATTCAATTTTTTATGACAAAAATAATTTTATTAAATTTAATTTTTCATAAAAAATACATCATATTAGGCATAAAAAATAATAATCTGGTGACCAAAAAAAATCAAAATATTTTGTCATAATAAAAAAATAAAAGACATGTAGTGACAAAAATATTTTATTATAATATTTTCTCATAAATTTTTAGCCCCAATATTAATTAGATATCCTAACAAACATATTAATAAATTTAGCCGTCACAAAATTTTAGAAAATGTATAAAAAAATTAAAAATTATATATTAACTCTTCTTTTTATTTTTAATCAATTAATAGATAAAAATTTATCATACACATAAACAACATGATGAAAATATGAAAGATCAGTTTTACTAGAATGGAAAAGAAAACAATAATATAATTATGATATATATATGTATATATATAGTATTTATCCATTGTTGTCAAGTGCTCCTAGCTAGCTAGCTTTATCTCGACTAAAATTATTGGTTGGCATTAAACTAATCAGTAGTCGCCAACCAACATTAATAATCTAACTCATCATCAGTTTGTGGAGCAATTAGTTTTCTGCTTCTTGGCTCGTTTCTTCTCTTCTTCATCCTTATTGTCACTAATCTCAACCATTTTAATTTTATGCGCTCGAGGAAACGAACAAGTCCTCCAAGAGATCACATTGGCTTCTTCGCTAGCTCTTCATGAGTTCTTCGGCATGACAATATTTGCGGTGGCAATGAGCTCTTCAATCTGACCGAAGAGACAATGGCGACGACCATGCATGTTTTTGCCTAGGTAATTGGAGGCCAGCAGCTTCAATCCTTCAATGGTGCAGTTACAGTAGAGGCATGTGATGTGAATGTGCATGTCCATATATCAGGCCAGGCCGCAGTTGAGTTGGATCAAGCTTGACGTCCTTGTTGCTCGTTGTCAACACGATGACCCACTCGCTGCCACAGCATGACCAGAGTCCGTCTATGAAGTTCAGCAATCTCGATAGAGAGAACTACAATGAGAAGCAACGCAAGGACGAAAGAAGAATCCATCACAAATGGCAGGCAATAGTGATGGAAAGATATATTCCAATCTTTAGTGATGGTTAGATAGAATCCATCACAGATGGCGAGCAATAGTGATGACCACATGTGGTCGTCACTGAATATGTAACCTTTAGTGAGGATCGTGCAATATTGGTCACAGATGGAGGCACAATAGTGACGACCCCATGTGGTCGTCACTGAATCTGCAACCTTTAGTGAGGGTCGTGCTGTAACATCCCTTATCGAGCGATAGGAAGGACCGGAACAACTTATCCTGATGGTCTACACGAACTTCCCAGGGGGTCACTCATCCTTGAACTGCTCCCAGCTCAAGCACGCTTAACCCCGGAGTTCCTTGTCTACATTCAGCCCAAAAGGTATCTAGTTGGTGTTGTTTTCTTTCTTACACTATCCTCGATATATATTAACTTTATCTGGGCTCCCGGGATATTACATTCTCCCCCCCTTGAGCACATGACGTCCTCGTCATGCGACCTTACAACTAGTCCCAGACCTTCTCCCCTTGGGGGCTGCCATCCTAGAAGCCTGCCAGAAGTCGCTCCTTGTACAGGCCCTCGAGCCTCGGCGCCACTCCCCGCCCTTGTCAGACCGCCTTCATCAAGGGTCAGCTCTGATACCACCTGTAACATCCCGTATCGAGCGATAGGAAGGACCAAAACAACTTATCCTAATGGGCCTACACGAACTTCCCAGAGGGTCACTCATCCTTGAACTGCTCCCAGCTCAAGCACGCTTAACTCCGGAGTTCCTTGCCTACATTCAGCCCAAAAGGTATCCAGCTGGTGTTGTTTCCTTTCTTACACTATCCTCGATATATATTAACTTCTCTAGACTCCCGGGGTATTACACGTGCAACGTTGGTCACAGATCGGGAAGCATTAGTTTCAACCCCATATGGTTGTCACTGAATGTGCAACCTTTAGTGAGGGTCGCACAACGTCGGTCACAGATGGGGGAGCATTAGTGTCGACCCCATATGGTCGTCACTGAATATGCAACCTTTAGTGAAGGTCGCGCAACGTCGGTCACGGATGAGGGAGCATTAGTTACGATCTCATATGGTTGTCACTGAATGTGCAACCTTTAGTGAGGGTCGTGCAACGTCAGCCATAGATGGGGGAGCATAATATGAGATGTAATTACAAAATTTTGTCACAATATTTAATTATATATAAGATGTAATTACAAAATATTTTAGTCACAATAAGTAATAATTTTTATAACAAAAATAGTTTGTCACAACATAGTATTATAAAAAAAAAAATATGACAAAAATATGTACGTCACAAAAAATTCAATTTTTTGTGAAAAATAATTTTAATGACAAAAATATTTTTATTAAATTTAATTTTTCATAAAAATACATCATATTAGGCATAAAAAATAATAATCTAGTGACAAAAAAAATCAAAATATTTTGTCATAATAAAAAAATAAAAGACATGTAGTGACAAAAATATTTTATTATAATATTTTCTCATAAATTTGTAGCCCCAATATTAATTAGATATCTTAACAAACATATTATTAAATTTAACCGTCGCAAAATTTTAGAAAATGTATAAAAAAATTAAAAATTATATATTAACTCTTCTTTTTATTTTTAATCAATTAATAGATAAAAATTTATCATACACATAAACAACATGATGAAAATATGAAAGATCAGTTTAGCTAGAATGGAAAAGAAAACAATAATATAATTATAATATATATATGTATATATATATAGAGTATTTATTCATTGTTGTCAAGTGCTCCTAGCTAGCTAGCTTTATCTCAACTGAATTATTGGTTGGCATTAAACTAATTAGTAGTCGCCAGCTAACATTAATGATCTAACTCATCATCAGTTTGTGAAGCCATTAATTTTCTGTCTCTTGGCTCGTTTCTTCTCTTTTTCATCCTCATTGTCACCGATCTCAACCCTTTTAATTTTATGCGCTCAAGGAAACGAACAAGTCCTCCAAGAGATCACATTAGCTTCTCCACTAGCTCTTCATGAGTTCCTCGACGACTTCTGCCGACATGACAATATTTGCGATGGCAATGAGCTCTTCAATCTGGCTTGAATAGACAATGGCGACAACCATGCATGTTTTTGCTAGGTATTTGGAGGCTAGCAGCTTGAATCCTTCAATGGTGCAATTACAGTAGGGCATGTGAAGTGAATGTGCATGTCCATATATCAGGCCAAGCTGCAGCTGAGCTGCATCAAGCTTAACGTCCTTGTTGCTCGTTACCAACACGATGACCTACTCGACGCCACAGCATGACCAGAGTCCGTCTATGAAGTTCAACAATCTCGATAGAGGGAACTACAATGCGAAGCAACACAAGGACGAAAGAAGAATCCATCACAAATGACGAGCAATAGTGATGGAAAGATAGATTCCAATCTTTAGTGGTGGTTAGATAGAATCCATCACAAATGGCGGGCAATAATGACGACCACATGTGGTCGAGCAACGGTGGTCACAAATGGAGGCACAATAGTGACGACCCCGTGTAGTCGTCACTGAATATGCAACCTTTAGTGAGGGTACTACAATGTCAGTCATAGATGGGGGAGCATTAGTTTCGACCCCATATGGTCGTCACTGAATGTGCAATTTTTAGTGAGGGTCACGCAACATCTGTGACAGATGGGAGCGCAACAGTGATGACCCCATGTGGTCATCACTAAATATGCAATCTTTAGTGATGGTCGTGCAACGTTGGTCACAGATGAGGAAGCATTAGTGACGACCCTATATGGTCGTCACTGAATGTGCAACTTTTAGTGAGGGTCGTGCAACGTGGATCACAGATGGAGGCACAAAAGTGATGACCCCATATGGTCGCTACTGAATGTGCAACTTTTAGTGAGGATCACGCAACGTTGGTCACAGATGGGGAAGCATAAGTGTCGACCCCATATAGTCGTCACTGAATGTGCAACCTTTAGTGAGGGTCGCACAACGTCGGTCACAGATGAGGGAGCATTAGTGTCGACCTCATATGGTCATCACTGAATGTGCAACCTTTAGTGAGGGTCGCACAATGTCGGTCACAGATGGGGGAACATTAGTTTCGAGCCCATATATTTGTCACTGAATGTGCAACCTTTAGTGAGGGTCGTGCAACATCGATCACGAATAGGGGAGCATTAGTGTCGACCCCATATGGTGGTCACTGAATGTGCAACCTTTAGTGAGGGTTGCGCAACGTCGGTCCCAGATGGGGGAGCATAACATGAGATGTAATTACAAAATTTTGTCACAAAAGAATTTGTTAGAATATTTAATTATATATAAGATGTAATTACAAAATTTTTTAGTCACAATAAATAATAATTTTTATAACAAAAATAGTTTGTCACAACACAATATTATAAAAAAAAATATGTACGTCAAAAGAAATTCAATTTTTTGTAACAAAAATAATTTTAATGAAAAAAATAATTTTATTAAATTTAATTTTTCATAAAAATACATCATATTAGGAATAAAAAGTAATAATCTGGTGACAAAAAACTCAAAATATTTTGTCATAATAAAAAAATAAAAGACATGTAGTGACAAAAATATTTTATTATAATATTTTGTCATAAATTTTTACCCCCAATATTAATTATATATCCTAACAACATATTAATAAATTTAGCCTTCGCAAAATTTTAGAAAATGTATAAAAAAATTTAAAATATATATTAACTCTTCTTTTTATTTTTTAATCAATTAATAGATAAAAATTTATCATACACATAAACAACATGATGAAAATATGAATGATCAATTTAGCTAGAATGGAAAAGAAACAATAATTGTAGCTCATCTGTTTGAGAATTACGTGCTAACCATTCTAACAACATGATGTGGCACCAACTTAAATTACTAGAATACCCCTACGTGCTGATAGTCTCACCTGCCACGTGGATCACCTGAGAGACCGACACGTGGCCAGTCAACACTCCAAAACGGAGCCCGAGAAATCCGGGCCGAACCGCAAGACCCGTTCCAACTTGACCGGAATTCTCAGGAGTCGTGCCCACTTATCTCGGGTATCCCAAAACGGGTTCACCTATAAAAGACAAGGACTCTCGCCAGGTATACCCAAGCTCTATAGCTCTCTCATTTACTACTACTTGCATTTACTCTATTGATTTGAGCGTCGGAGTCCACCCCGGGGGATCCAAGCCCCGGCCCTCCATTGTCTTACAGGTTCTACACCCCGAGGTCCGACATCCCCAAGTCCGAGGTTCCATTCTCAAGGTCCAGTCGCAGAGGTGGCACGTGGTGGTCAGTCCCAAAAACCATCATCACAACAGATCCAAAATTACATAATATCTAAGAAAATAATTATAAAATATTCAAGGGGTACAATTTCATTACAGAATCTACAAAACAATAATCTAATTTACCCACATTGATAGCTTTGGATTTCATCGATACTCAGTGCTGATGATGATTACCGAACACAACGGATTCAAGTTCATCGATATCATCTGGGAATGAGCACTAGCTGCTACTAGTTTTAACTGGGTAAGGTTGCGAACTAGCCTATTGAAAATAAAGAAACGACACATTTTCTTCTTGAATGACTGAGTTTTCTAAATTCCAAATAGGGTTTGGATCATTCACGAGGAAAGATCCATTGTCATAATATGGGTTTGAATTGATTTCTGGGTAAAACCAATTTTGAACATTGAGAGGGTTTGCATAAGAGTTTACAAATAGTAATTCCTCCAATAAAGTTAGATGAAATTGAATATCGACGACTTGCTGTTGGAAGGAAAAAATATATGATACACAGCCGTAAATAGGATCTTGAAGCCTAGCTTGAGCTTCATACAAGAGTGTAGTGGCAGTCCCATAACGATCACTTACTGGAAGCTGGGCCTGGAGGTTAGAGGCATTACTGGCACCAAAAATCATATAGATAGCTGCAAAATCAGTAGGTCTTTCTTCATGGAAGAAGTAAGGGGTAAAGATGCACAATTGGATACATTTTCTTCTCAAGACTTTGTAGGCACCGCACAGAGAACTGGGTCCTGACATGATCTTCTAGTTTTTTTTTCAAAGACTGGGTAGATCTGGCCGGATCTAGGTACTGGGTAGATCTAGGTACCAGGTACTGGGTACTTTTGAAAATTAATTACCAACACTTACGTACTTTGGGAAATCTGTGTCAGCCAAATTTAACAAGCACACTGCCCAGCGACATCCAATGGTCTAGATTTAACAAGCACACTTACCTTCATGTAGATCGGAGCAATGGAGATGAGCGACAGACGGGCGCAGATCTGGGTACTGGGTGGTTGTCGATGCAGGTTTGAGCGGCACCAACAGCGGTGGTGGGCGCAAATCTGGGTACTGGGTGGCTGCTGACGTGGGTCTGGGCGGCACCAACAGATGTGGCGGGCGCATATCTAGGTACTGGGTGGTTGCCGACGCTAGTCTGGGTGACACCAACAGCGGTGGCGCGCGCGAATCTAGGTACTAGGTGGCTGCAGGTATGGGCGGCACCAGCAACGATGACGGGTGGCTGCCAATGCGGGTCTAGATACTGGGCAGCACCAACAGCGATGGTGGGTGCGGTGAAATGGCTGCAGTGAGGGTGATGAGAGAGATGGGGGTTTCGAGAGTCTAAGAGTGAGAGAGAGAGAGAGCAGAGAGAGGAAGGTGGCCATTTTTCTTTGAACCATCATTAATAATATTAATTAATAATAATATTAAATATTTTGATATTAACTAATAATAATAGTAAAATCCGTCTCAAATTTGAGACGGATTTAGAGACGAAAATTAATCTCTCAAATTTATAAAATGTAAACTTTTAAAATATTAATTTATAATATATAAAAATTTATATATACATGTAAACTAATATATATAAAAATTTATAAATTAAAATATATAAAAATTATTTTGTCAACTATCATAATTTTAAATTATATTATTTTTATCAATTAATTAATTATTAATATTAATTTTATAAATTATATATCTCCCCGACTCTTTGCGAGGGGCAAAATGTTTATGGCTTTCAAATTAGAGACGGATTGGGGCGGTGATGATTAAGCTCTGTCCTCTCACTTTCTCTTCTCAATTTTTCTCCTGCAGGAGAGATATTTTCCTCATCCTTTGCAGCGGCTATGTTCTTGAAAGTTAGCCACTTTCCTCCGGAGAAGAAGGTTAGTCTTCTATTTAAACCTACCAGTGTAGATCTGTGATTTAGTAAGTTCTGTTTTAAGCAGAATAGATAATGGTTACATAGTGCACTTCATTTTCTGAACTAGAAAAATTGGTTCTGTTATAAAAACTATGCAGTTTTGCAGGTCTTAGGAATCCTAATGCTGTTTGATTTTATCCCTGGACACAAGATTTCTATTCTGGAAGAAGCATTCAACTGGAATCTATTGGGATCATTTCTTCTGGTAAATCATATACCTTCTTCTTTCATTATTTGTTTGCATAATTCATACCCTCTTGTTTTATAATTTACTTGCATACGGAATGATAATTGAATGAGTTGCCTATCATATCAAAACAGGTAAAGAACTTTGTGCATTTGAAATTGTCACTTTCATGTCTGTGGTTGACATTTGGCTATAATGTTTATGGGGGTATCTCAGCCCCAAGAACAAGATTACTCTGAATGCTCTGTAAATGTTATTGGTACCAATTTTCCTTTTTCTCATTTACACGTGAGACACAAAGTATCTAATTTTATACTAACTTCAACATTAATCTAATGGAAGTATATAATTCGTGAGGGCCAGAATTTAGGGATTAGTTTGAGGAATTTTCAATAGAGATAAATTTTTTATTTCTGTTTCTATTTTAATTTTGCTTGCTTAAGTTTATTTCCTTTTCTTATAGTGCTACAAGTATTTCTTGTTGATGAACAGTGAGAAATTAAACATTTTCAGGATAATTGATTACAGATTAGAAATACACTTATTTTTCTCTAACTTGGTGGAGTCTCTCCTAGATTCTGCGTGAAAGTTTATTGTTATATGCTTTTGAACAATTGATTTGTTACTATTTGTCCTTGGTTCACCTTAGCTTTATATCGCAGACTATAATTTATGTCTAATGATATTATTTTACTCTTAATTTAATTTTATTTTTTATGTGATTCAGAAAGTATCTTATGTCATGAATAAAAACTGAATGTCTCCCAAAAAAAATCTGAAGTCTATGTGATTTTGACTCTACTAAATAATTTCTCATGGTAAGTGATTTGAATGTGTTTTTATTTCTTTTCATCGTCTTAATATAATTCTTCAATTGCGTAGTATGTTGAAATTAATTTTCTTTATTCGAATTATTATAAATCTTTCATATTGAAATAAATTAGACTAATTTGTTTGATTTTTCATTTACTTTTGTTTTTTAGGTTCTTGGCATACTTATGTAGAGGAAGAAATACGCTTGGAGCTAAATTTTCATATTGTGTTAATTTTTACAAAGAAGATTCGTTATTTGTATGGATGATAGAATTTATTATGTATTTTTACTATTTATGGGCGTGTTATTAGTATGGATGATAGATTTTACAATGTATTTATAATATTTATGGATGATGTGTATTACTTTATGGATTTATTCTATTATATGGATGATTTTTTTTAGTTCGTATATTGTGTTATCAAGTTGAATTTTGAATCTTTTTAAAAATATATATATTTTTTTAATTATATTTATATTTGAAACGGATTTAGAAATGAAAAAATCTGTCTCAAAATCCTTATTAAATTACGAAAAAATTGGTCTGGTAGAAAAATTTGTCTCAAATTTGAGACGGATTTCGAGACGAAAAAATTCGTCTCAAATTTTGCAACGGATTAAAATATGTCTCAAAATTCGTCTTAAACTGAAAATTCGTCTCAAAATCCGTCTCTAAACAACTGTTTTCTTATAATACGTCACTAGTGTGTTACTAAGAGAAAGGCTTTAGTGATGGCCAAGATTGGTCATCACTAAAATAAAAGTTTTAGTGACAGCAATTTAGTGAGGGTCATCTTGTGTTGTCACTGATAATTTAAAACAATAGTGAGGACCATATTGTGTTTGTAACTAAAAGTGTCATTTTTAGTGACGACCACCTTTAATCATCACTAATATAGATATTTTAGTGACAACTGGAAATGCCACAAAAAAATCTTCTTTAGTGACGGCCACATATAGCTATCACTAATGAGTTAACTTTAGTGACAACTAGCTTTATCGTCGAGGACATTAGTGTCGACTTGTGACGGTCTGTCTGGCCGCCACTAATACTTTTAGTGATGATTTTTTGGATTTTTAGTGACGATCCTGACCTTCTGATAGGGCTTAATTATATATATATATTTATTTATTTTTTATCTTAACCTTATACTATTTTTTTATATAAATGTGTGTTTATATGGATTTTACATTATTTTACTCTTTTTTTGTAAGAATCAGCAAAGGATATTATTTCGAAGATTTGAGCGTAAAAAGAAAAAAATATATATTATAAAGTTAATTTTAAAATTAATATTATAATATAAAAAATAAATAAAAAAATTAAATAATTAATATTATAATATAATTAAAATTATTATATTTAATAGTATATTAAATATTATATATTATTTTATATGTTATACTATATTATATATTAAATTATAATATTTATATATATAATATTTTATCTTATATTATTTATATATATAATATTATAATAAGATATCTATTATATATATATATATATTAATTGGCAGTGGCGTGAATTGAAAATTTTGGACTTAGCGCCATGTGGATGTCCATATGCGCATATATATATATATATATATTATAACATTAAAAAGCCAGGGTGAATGGAATTGGGGGAGGCTTTGGAGCGGCGCACAGAGAGGGGAAGGCGAGTGAATTAAAGGGAGAAGTGGCCGCCAGTGCTTATTATTATATTATAATATAAGGCAGGCGGAAGTCTGGAGGCGAAAAGGGGAGACAAAGAGAAAGAGAATTGAAGATCTGGAAGCGCACAGTGAAAGAGAGATTGGAGAGACGCCTCACACAACAACGCGACCCAGATCTGTTCCAAATTTGGGCACGGACATCCTCTCTTCTTCATTCAATTTTTTGTTTTTATTTTATTTTAATAATATCTAACAAATTTATTTTAGTTAAGGTTTAGATGTATTTTAATTTTAGGGTTATATGATTATTTATTTAATTTGATTCAAAACTCAATTATTATTTGCATGAGGATTTATATTGTTGTGTTTAATGATTTAAAAGATTGACCACCTTTTAATAATTTAATAATTTATGCATAATTGACTAAAAAATTATTATAAATTAGATCCAAAGATAATATAAATCACATGTTTGACTATGAGATCGAAAGATGATTAGTTCATGTGTGGGAGTCGATGAAACTTAGTGAGTCAAATCCCCTTCCGAGATTAGAGGTTTTCGAAAAACTTAATACTTATTTATTTTGTTGATATTTGCTCGAAAATCTAACAGTGAAATTGAATTAATAAAGGATTAATATTACTTGAGAGAGCTTATTAATTAATTGAGGAAAATTCACCATCACATGCTAATAATTATAAAATATTGTAAGGGTATTTGTGGTTTTGAATCGGGTTGAATAGATAATTACATGAGCTAGATTAAATGAAATCTAAATCCTAGTGTATTCATTAATTAATTTTTCTCTCAAAGAATTCAGTTTTCTATTTATTTTTATTTTTATTTATCTGATTAATTAATTAGCTTAACTTAGGCTAAATTAAAATTGTTTTGGTATTGTGATCTAGTTCTCGTGGAATCGACACTCTTTTTATCACTATATACATATTTGACTAGGGTACACTTGTCCGAATTAATTGTGCATAAATCACACATCACCTTCACTAAAAATCTTATTTCTTGTAATAAGAAGAAGTCCCCTGGCATTGCTCGAGTAGTCAATAAGAAGTAGTGGGTGGCCTAGGTTTTCAGGTTCGAATTCACTCCTTATGTAGTCACTGTGAATCAAAGTCAGATTTACCTCTTCTGTCAAAAATCATAGGATTGAGTGGCAAAAATCCCGCAAAAGAGGGCATCCCAAAAAGAAGAAGAAGAAAGGAATCAGCGAAACTTTAAGCTCAATTTATCTCCATCATTAACTCCTCCTAAAATTTTGTTTTGATGGTGATGGAAATGGAGTAAATCAACTAATCCAATTTGTTGAAGGAAAAAAATAAGATGAGAAAAATCATAAAATGATCTAATCACACTCAAACACAAAAGATTTTTACGTGAAAAATCCTAAAAGAGAAAAACCACGGTCGTTAGGATGATAAAGAAAAAATATCACTATATAGTAAAGTTTACAACTATAAAGCTTTCATATTCTCTCTCTAAATTCAAGTCTCAATTACACCCAATTCCTAGCTCTCACAATTGATTTACTCACATTGAATGCCAATCATTTTATTTATATATTAGTTTCCTTGTTCGTCAAGACTAGGGTTTCTTTGTCTAGCAACAATTAACAATTGACTATAAAATAGGATTACACACTAAACAGAAAACCAATATTAGGAATATAAAATAATCTTCAAGACTAATTATGATTTCTCGCTGAAAATCCTAACAAATCACCACTTCAGCGAGAATTCCTAAAAACATAGATCCATTATTCGACAACAATCATTACTATTTATTACCGATAATCACCATGATCTCAATTACCAAGATCACCGTATCCCACCATAAAAAATACAACCACTTAGGCACATACCATCCTAAGATTTTCATGACACAATGTCAAAAAATACCTTGCTGAAAAATTGTGGTGCAACCCTCTAGCTTGACTCCCTTGGGAGCTCTTCAGCCATCGACATCTTTTCCACCATACACCTTGCATCGTCACCAAGCCAATGCCCATGTGCAAACTTGTGGATCCGCTAGAAGCATCACATCCTCTTTCATGGAAACTTTAGTGGTCTAGCAGCATGCCATGAGGATGTATCCATCTCTTTAGAAAACATCTTCATCTCCCACAAAATTGAGAGACGAACTTCTAGCATCACAATCTTTGGAGCTATTTGCCAAACTTACTCTACCAGATTTTTCAAAGCCTTCAAGAGTTGCACTACAACAAAAATGATTTGTTGATGTATGTTTTTTAAGGCATTTTTAAAAAAATACCCTCTAAAATACCATTTTAAGGTACAATCTAAAGAAGTACCCCAATATAATAACTCTAATGAGGCACAACAATTAAATACCCTAATAAATAAATCTAAGTGTCTTATAAAATATCATTTTAAAACACAATTTAAAGAAGTGCCCCAATAAAATAATTTTAATGAGGCACGATGATGAAGTGGCCTTATAGATAAATCTTAAGTGCTCCAATAGAATAATTTTAATGAAATTTAGATATACTATAAAATTAATATAGACACATATATTAATAAGATAATGTATAGATTAAGTGGTTACACGCATGCAAAAAAAAAGAAAGGTTCAGGGTTTGAGCTAAGAGGAGGGGTAAGTTGGAGTTAAGAGAATGCCTTGTAGGGGATGTGAAGAATAAATTTATAGTAATTTTTTAGACATTTTTAAGTGTCGCAACAAAGTTAAATTTATAGTTATTTTTGAGACATTTGTAAGTATCTCAATACATTTTTGAGACACAATTACACACGACATTATTATTAGTGCCCTAATAATTAAAATGCCCCAATAAATTATCTATTAAGGCATTTTTAAATGCGTCTTAATTCAAAATTTGTTGTAGTGTTGGTTTGCCTTTCAACACCTTGTGTAACCCGTATTGGATCAAAACATTCTTGACTTGTATTTGTCACAAGACAAAATTGATCTTCCTATCAAATTTTTTGAAATCAAACTTCATCATGCTTGGCATATCCTTTGCGTACTAGGTGACCGATAACCAAAAGATCTTATATCATTTGTTGAAGGAAAAAAATAAGATGAGAAAAAATACAAGATGATCCTTAGAGATAGAATATTAAGTTTTGTAGTTATAAATTTTACTCAATTTGTTTATGATTTGTGAATAGTACGTAAGCAGGGATATCTAGCTATTGCAAACTTGGTCTAATTGGAGTTATTAATTATAAATTGGCGTCCCTAGTTTAATTAGTTGTTATTGAGCCACGTTAGGCACGTACCATAATGTGTGACCTCTAGATAATTAAATTTTTGCAATTAATTAGACCATCTAATTATTAGGCAGTCTAACGTGTGACCACCAGATGAAGATATAAACATTGACAAGGAGATGAGCAAAAAGCGGCTGAATTCGCCTATTCATCAATTGAAATTTTTTAAGAAATGAAAATTAAAGGTTATTTTCACCCTTCTCCGACGAAACTACTTGGCAATCGACCACTCAAAAAAAATAAAATTCAACTTTGCAAGGTGGTCCTTACTGATTCACACAAAATTCCACATGTCACATGCTACTGGTCAGACCGTCGTTTCGTTTTGGACCGCGGATGCGTGATAACGTTCAATCGTGATCATTTTCTATTCTGTGGGTACGAACTAAGTGTCAAAACCGCGTCGGTCCTTGTCTTCCACTGAAAAATAACAGCGCGTCGTGCTAGCCTACTTGCCCACAGTTTGGCTTGCGTTTGGTTGGACATCCTAGTCTTTTATTGCTTAATTTGTTTTTATTGTCATGAAAATCAACTGCTATCATAAAAGTTATTTTTAAAAAATGAACATTTTGGTTGTTAGCAATAATAATGTTCTTTAAATATTAGCTAATCTCTTTTTAAAAAAGTCACAAAATCGTACTTATTCTGAGAAAGTGGATTTTTTTAGCTTCTAATCTCACTGCCAAACAGGCCGTTTCCCTCTTTTTCTTTTTGTTTTTGTTTTCTTTTCTTGGTAAACAGACCGTTTTGATATTGTGTCTGTCTCTTGCTTTACGGTTTGCTGGTTTTATATTTTTTAAAACCACCCGTGGCCTATGGGCTAACAAGGGCCCAGACCAACCATGAACACAGAGCTCTAAGGGCCCGGCCGACCAACTAATACGATGTAACGAGTTTTATATAAAATGTGTTACAAAATTAAATAGCGGCTGAAATTTTATATAAAAATAAGATTAAACTTAAATGTTTATAAAAATTTTCATAAATATCGATCATTTTTTTTTTGAAAAATATGCAAATAAAATATTATTTCCAGATACAATCTTATGTACACATGCAAAATTAGTATTTGTATGCATTTGTAAGTACAAATTTATTTTTAAAATTTTAAAATACAGGCCAAACATTACAAAATATGATAAAAATTATCTTTTTGTGTAAAATATTTTCATATAAAAATTATCTTTTAATATTAAACATTTTAGGTTAAAACAATAGGAGCGTTGCTAAAAAAAAAAAATTCAAAACATTTTATTTATAATTTTAAATTATTACTTATTAATTAATATAAGCGTATAATTATTACCTGTTAATTAAGAATTAATGCCTACTTATTTCATGCATCAGCATGTAAAACGGGTTAAGCCAGCTTGACTGGGCCTTGCCCATTTGGCCCTATATAAGCGAGTCAAGTTGGCCCGACTCATTTATAAAATGTGTTGAGGTTGAGCTAACTTGTTAACAAAACCTGTGGCCTGACTTGGCCACGAGCCCCCTTAGAGCAGGCTAAATCGGACTCATAATTTGCAAGCCGAGTTGAATTTTACAGGTCTAACGGGCCGACCCATTTTTACACTTATTCTTAAAATAAATTTATAAAAATATATATTATTTACTTACTGAGTGAGATATATAAATATATTCTTTAATATACAAATTCTACTTTCAGAATAAAAATTAAAACGTTGGATATAGAAGTTAAAATTTGAAAATTTTAATATTATTTATATAAATATTTGGAATTTGAACTTTAAAATTTGTGTATTAGATATATATATTTACTTATATATTATAATTTTTAAGGTAATTTACGGTTTTTTGTGTACGAGATATAAATTATTTGAGATTTATTAATTGTTATTGTGAATTTGTGACAAATGTCTATATAACTATTAAATTATAAATATCAAAAATTTAAATTTAGAATTACATTATCTATTATTTTGATTTTTTATAAAATTAAAATTTAGCTAGGCAACAACGAATTGAGCCCATGAGTCAAGCATAAATATTGGTGAGCATATAAGCCCACCAATATTTATAGTAGGTTTCGTATTCTACACCACAATAAGGATTTAATTTTCGTAAATAAATTATTATGTGTTTAAGAGTGGAATACTTGACCCAATAGAACCAGAGAAACCTTCCTACCAATTGGCTACCGCCTCGGTGGTGTTTAATTAGTGATTCATGATTGAACTTAAAATGTTTTAAGTGGATTTTTTAGCAACTTAGAATCTTTATTCTTCTGATCATTGGGATCACTGTTTTTGTACGATCCTTTATATTCATGCCTTCCATATTCGTGTTCTTGATTATATTAAGGAAGGTAAATTACAGGTTAGACTTTTAACCCTTGCGTAGAACGAGGATCGAACTCACAACCTATTAGATTGATACCGACATATTGCTTATTCAATTGCTCGACCTATGTCTTGAAGGCAAGATTGTTCTGAACCTTGGCACATAATAGAGGAGATCACGAGTGGAAGCATCCATGATCGCAGTAGCGTTTATCACAACTGAAACTAAACTCCGCACATAAACTATGGTGTATAATTTTCTGAGAAAGTCGGCAAAAATGCAAGAAGCAGGGGGCCAGGGTATCCATTTTTAAAGTCCGAGTTTGTCTTATAGCTGACGGAATCTTGCAATACTGAGTATCGGAATCACCACACCACAGGCTGCTCCACATTAACTTCTTGTGTTACGTGCAGCATCAGATACGTTGCAGAAGAAGACAGATCGTTCAAGTTGCCGATCGACTTCTGTGTAAACTATAAGATTCAGCATATTTTACATCTTCCTTTAGGTTGTTTGCTTGCTGAAGATGTCGATTAATGTACTCAGAGAAGAGTTTTTCTTCCTTGTTCGGAACTACTATGATATTATCTTTGCTGCAGCGATCGCAATAGGAGTAACCCTCGCTCTCTCCAAGGCACTGAGAAGAGAAACCAGTTCGAACAAGGGAATTCCTGGCTGGCTAGGGCTACCTTTCCTGGACGAAACCTTATCGTTTCTCGCAGCCACTTATAGCACCAAAGGATGCTACGATTTTGTTAGACAACGACGATTATGGTCAGTAATTATTCCTTGTCTCTTAATTTCCTGTTCTTCCGGCATATTTGAATAATAGGAGACCAGTGAATTTTGCTAATATGTATATATATGGATGTATCTATGTGTATGATCATTTTGATTCAATTTCAAGTTCTTCATCTTGATTGACTGGAATGTGCATGTGGTGATTCAATCATGTTAACTTCGATTGCTAGGAGATCTGATTAGGTAACTGAATTCAGGTATGGGAAGTGGTTCAGAACGAGGATATTCGGGAAGATTCACGTGTTTGTTCCAACAACTGAGGGTGCAAGAACTATATTTGCTAATGACTTTACGCTGTTCAACAAGGGATACATTAAATCAATGGCAGATGCAGTTGGAAAGAAGAGCCTGCTATGTGTTCCCCAAGAGAGTCACAGAAGGATTAGGCGTCTTCTATCTGATCCATTTTCAATGAATTCTTTATCCAAGTTTGTTCAGAAATTTGACTCCATGCTGTGTGAAAGGCTGAAGAAACTAGGAGAAGATGGGAAAAGTTTTGCGGTGCTTGACTTCAATATGAAGGTACCATCCCTGTTCTATTTAATGCTCTTTGCTGCTGTTTTATTGCATATGGCCAGTGAATGTGTATATATAATAATAACTAGACGTGGATAAGACTGTTATACAAACAGGAAAATTGTACGGGAAATGCACAAACTGTGTCAATTATTCGTCGTTCTTTATGATCATTTGAAAAGCTCTGCTGATATTGCTAAATGGTATGGTCCTGTAACTAAACAACCAATAGAATGAAACAACGGGACATGAAGAAACAAGATGCATCTGGCAACTAATTTGAGCAGGTTCACTGGGGCTAGACAATGAGCTCATCAGATTCCAAAACCTCAACGGATATGTCTAATTTGCAGATAGCATTTGATGCAATGTGCGATATGCTGATGAGCATCACAGATGCTTCGTTGCTCCGGCAAATTGAGAGGGACTGCACCGCTGTTTCCAATGCCATGTTATCGTTTCCTGTCATGATTCCCGGAACCAGATACTACAAAGGCATCAAGGTAGGATTCATGGCTGCACAGCCAATGAAAACGACTTTCTCGCTTGCAAATTAGCAGTTCTGTATTTTGCTACTGTGGCATAGTTGATTTTGGAGATCCTTTGTAGGCAAGAAACAGGCTAATGGAAACATTTGGGGACATGATTTCTTGTCGGAGGAGTGGGAAGGAATCACCGGAAGATTTCCTTCAGTCCATGTTACAGAGAGATTCATACCCAGCTAGTGAAAAGCTCGACAACTCAGAAATAATGGACAACTTGTTGACGTTGATAATTGCTGGGCAGACCACCACTGCTGCTGCAATGATGTGGAGTGTCAAGTTCATTGATGAAAATAGAGACGTCCAAGACAAGCTCAGGGTAAGAATTTTTCTTTTCTTTTTTTATCCTTTCTCTATTGTTTGTAACTTGGGAGATCTACTCACTGCATTTTTTCTATCCTTTCTTTGTTACACTTGCGTTATTATGTTAGGTTTTTTTCTGGGTGTGGGTTATATTTTAAATAGGCTTAGGTTTATTGGTCTATTTGTGAGAGTCTTTGATGCACAAAAATACCAAATGGTACCATTTTGATATTTTTAAAATGTTCTCTTCCTAGAAATGTCAATAAATACCCAAAAAATATTTTTGTGCTGTTTTTATAATTTTAAAAATATTTTGGAACCGTTTCGTAATTTTAAAATATTAAATTTGAAAACCCATTTATATTCCACAATCACTTCAAAGATGAAAATAATTTTGGACGATCAGTTAGAAACATAAGTAACTTATCCTTATATTTGTTTAAATGAATGATAGAATTTATATTGATTTTTAATTAAATAATTATTTTATAATTTTTATATTAAAAATTATATTTACAAAAGACTTTTATATATTTTTATTTATATATTTATTCGTATTTCTGTTTTTTAGTTTTTTTAAAAAATCTTATTTTTTATTTTCATTTCAGTGCAACGAACCATGGTAATTCTATAAAATGGGCCAATACTCAAAAAATAAAAGGTGTTCAGATCTGAATTTGTTTTTAGCGTGGGCCATGGAATTGCGATGGGGGACCGTCTGGGACTCTATATGAAGTTGAGGGCTAGGTCTCCACTATCTTATTGAGAAAAGATCACGTATCTTATTGAGAAAAGAAAGTGGACAGTTAGTCACGTTCTCACCCATTAGATATATCTCATCAAGGTGGTTTCAAATCCGATTCCATATTCAGTGACCTACTATAACCATCTAGGATCTTCGGTTTCTTGGGTGATACATATTTTGCGTCGCATATGTTTTAACATATTATTTAATTTTCCAACGGCTTTCGCAATATCGATGGATGTTCACTGTCTTAAAGTTGAGTTCGTTCTAATCCGTGCAGGAAGAACAGTTGGCTTTACTCCAAAGCAAGCCTCGTGGGTACTTGCTCACCCTTGAAGATCTTAACAGCATGTCATATGGCTTAAAGGTTAGAAATCTGAACCAACATATTCCATGTCTATGACGATGTGGAAGCTAACGTAACGATATTCTCAACGTTTACACTTGACTTTGAGATGAAATAATTCAAACGTTCACTTCCATGCAATTTTCAGGTTGTCAAAGAGACACTAAGAATGTCAAATGTCTTACTGTGGTATCCCCGTGTTGCACTTGATGACTGCACAATCGAAGGCGAGTTCTGGCAGGGGGATTCCCAGTCTATGATTCTCTTCTGATAATATATCATGAATTTTTGGTGCAAATGATTCAACTTTATTCATTGTGATTCCAGGTTTTAGAATAAAGAAAGGATGGCATGTAAATGTAGATGCAACTTGCATTCACTACGACCCAGAACTCTACAAGGACCCTATGCAATTCAACCCTTCAAGATTTGATGTAACAAGTTTTTTCTCTGCTTCGAATTTCTCCTTTCCAGTATCACACCGAGAACATTCTTCTCGTTCAATTTTTTACGTCAACGATGCGAAGCTTAAAATGTTTCATGTGTATGCAGGAAATGCAGAAACCATACAGTTTTATACCATTTGGATCAGGGCCAAGAACATGCCTGGGAATGAACATGGCTAAAGTCACGATGCTGGTGTTCTTGCACCGACTCGCCAGTGGATACAAGTGAGTCGGATCGATAACATAGAAGCTCCATTGTCGTCTTCCACAATTTGTTTTCTGCTGCTGTAAATTGAACTTCGCTTACCATTTTCTGTAGGTGGAGAGTTGATGATCTTGATGCATCTCTAGAGAGGAAAGCTCATATTCCTAGATTGAGGAGCGGCTGCCCAATCACTTTATCGCCCTTAGCTTGAAAAAGACTAGGGAAATCTCCGATCCTGTAAATCTCATTGTGAAGAAATCGCTAAATTATGAATGCTCTATACTCATTAGCCTAAGACATTTTGTAGACAATATCAGACCTTTAACAGAGTAATATCGAATTTGAAGATGACGGATCGAGCTAGGTCACATTTAATGATCCCAAGCCACCAAACCTGGGCCAGGTTTGTGTGCCCGTATTCAACGTAGGCTCAGCCCGTGAGCTCAATATGTAGTCTCCTTAACAAAAGAATGGTAGCCATTACATGTAGATTGAACAGAGAAAGAAACAAGTAGACCTGGGATAACTTTTGGGCAACTGAATTCTTGGAATGAATAATAAACTCAAAATAGCTATAGTGGGATGGTAACACATCAAACACTACTGAAATAGCTGTTTTTACTCTCATTTCGATGGTTCCAAACAGCAGATGGGTACTGTAGTTGCGGCATGCATGATAAAACACAAAAATGAGTACAGGCCTTCAAGGAAAGGCTGGCCCCTAAATAAAGAGATAAAACTGGTCTAGTGAATGCAGACGCTTAGACTTGGCCAAAAACGAAAACAAAACAAAACAAAAGTAGATGCTTAATTGTGTTGATGATGTGGCAGGATGTGCCGTAGCAAACTCATTAAAGTGCCTTCTATATGAATACTGAAACACGCAGTACAAATAAGTAAAAGTTTCAGCTTCACCATCAGACTATCATGTTGTCTTAATCCAAGAAACAAAGATGGAACAAAGAAGAGAAATAAGACATACATAATAGCTCAGGGCTTAGCTTTTATTACCAGAAACATCAAACACTGAATTTCACTTCAAAGGAATTGATTTGTATTGTTGAACTGTGGCTGTTATAGCTTGTTCAACGGGTAGCCTCTCCATGCTTGATGCACCATAGAATCCATGGACTCCACTGGTTCTCTTTAGCACAAATTCCGCCTCTTTTGGACCAGATATTGGACCTGTAAATTATAGAAAAGAAAAGGAATAAATCGTTCATGGACAAACATTCTAATTTATTAAACTTATTTTATCTAACAGTAACCAGTGTCAAATTGATCTATTGTTAATCGTGGAAAACACTATTTAGAGCTAAGTGGTTTCCTAAAAAAATTTTTCCAGTGTAGATTTCCAGACTTCTATAAGGACTTGGCACAAGATTGTTTCGATTGTCTATTTTTTGAAAGCTTATATCCTCTGAAGATCATTCATCTGACATGCTCTGAGTTTGTTTAGCTGTACGCCAAATAAACAACAGTTCAGAAATCCTCAAAAGTGATATACATAATTTAAACAATAATTTAGACACAGAAGTTTCATTTGCCTGAGTTTGAAACTATAGGCATTTTGTCCCAGCAGAAAATAGATATTTTCTTATGCATTTCTTGACCACCAGAACTTTACCAAATAATAAAAGGTATTTCAGATGTTACCCCCATGACAGAGCACAATAGCATCTGGATTGATCCTATGAGCAGCATCAGCAATATCTTGAACACGAACTACACTTTCTTCAATAGACACAGCTGTTTTGGCACCAATTGACCCTGAAGTTGTAAGACCCATGTGTGCTACAATGATATCAGCACCAGCTTTTGCCATTTCAACGGCTTCATCTGGGTTGAAGGCATAAGGGGTTGTTAACAGGCCCATTTTATGAGCTTTTCCAATCATCTCAAGCTCCAAGCTGAATAAGAAAACAGGACACGAGCATTTAATAGACTTTCTCTTCTTGTTGATTTAGAGAAGCACATATAGTTTCAACCAAATATCACTGAATTCTCAGACCTACCCATATCCCATTCCTGTTTCTTCCAGATTTTGTCTAAAGTTGCCATCAAAGAGTCCTACAGTGGGAAAGTTTTGAACCCCATAGAATCCTATTGATTCCAACTGCTTTAGAAAGAAATCCATTTGGCGAAAAGGATCAGTGGCGCATACACCTGCAAGAACTGGCACCTTTTTCACCACCTATTCAATTTTGAACAGCAATATACATTAGTTGAAACCACCAGCAAATATCCAGAATTAGTACAGAAAAATGATCTAAAAGTTCATCTCTAAAATTAACCTGGCTAACCAATGAAAAGTCTTCATATTATAAGCAGAGGATTGAAGAATTAAACCCTGGCAGCAATTTCATCTCCTTCCTTTTTTAGTTTTTCTCCTTTATAACATTCACAAATCTTTTTTTTGTGATCAATTTTATTTCTTAATTAATAGTTCTCAACAATCATCAAGAATATCTGACACATTTATAATCTAAAAATGCAAAATTATCATTTTACAAAACTAGAAAACAATGATTAGATGATAGTTGTAAATGGTGTAGTAATTAAATACTTGCTTTATAATAAAAATTTTAATTTGATTTGTATGATCCTCTTCCCTTAACCACCAAAAAGGGTGAACCCAGTGCACAAAGCTCCTGCATTACAAGCTCTGGGGAAGTTCAATTGTACACAACCTTACTCCTGCTTAGGAAGAGGCTGTTTCTTGACTTGAACCTGTGACCTTCAGGTCACAATGGACCAACCTTACCGTTGCATCAAGGCTCACCTTCTCCCTGAATACCCTACACTTTAAAATTTCAAAATTATGGAACTTAAAAATGTGAGCTCCGAGAACATTCAGCATAGGTTTTTCAAACTTCCATTTAAACCTATTAGAACTTTTGATCCAATTCATAGGATCCTCTGCCTTGAGTCCACCAAAATTTTCAAGTATTACTGTAAAGAAATTTAATAATATTGAGCTCCCTAAGTTCAGGACATGTTAACTAACTTGTCTCTCTGCTTCAGCCTATTGAATCAGACATATAGGAAGTTACTTAAACTGACATGTCCAATGAACTTTTTCCTCAATTCAGGACAGGCCAGCTGTTGGGTTTTCAGTTGCTTCTTCAATTGAAAATTTTACACATTCCATCTCTTCTTGACTGCAGGTGAATTGATTCAGATGAGTTCACTGAAATTCAAGGACAGTTGGCACATTTGGACTGATTCCATAGGCCCTGAAGTTTAAATGAAATCAACCCCTTGGGGTTGTCTTAGTTGGTCCTTGCTACGATCTTGGGGTTGCATGGTGCAGGTTCGAGAGTTGGTCCTTGCCATGATCTTGGGGTTGCGTGGTGCAGGTTCAAGTCTTGTTGACTGCATGCGGAAGGCATTTCCTAGCTGGATTCTTATGAGGCCACCCTGCCACCATCGGGGTCTGTGTGGCCCTGTGTGCTGTGTGGTTGATGTGATGCTCCGCCCATCACACTATGTGGTGGGGTTTATGCAGGCACTATGTGCCTCCTGTGGTTGCTGCGAGGCTCCACTGCCATGTGGTGGAGGTTTGCCTGGCTCATGTAGGTGGGGCAGTTTGCATGGGCCCATGGAGATTAGTTGGGCTGAAAGTCCAGATACCCCATGTTCCAAAAAAAAAAAAAAAAAGAAGTTCAAATGAAATCAAAATAAGAAAGCAATTGCCGCCACTTACAGGCAAGACTTCATTGGCCATATCAATCACCACTGCATTAGCATCTGCAAAAGGTAGCAAACCTGCTAAAGAACCCCTTCCTGCCATTCGGAAGCGTCCTGAATTATACAAGACTATCAGATCAACACCACCAGCTTCCTCAAACTTTGCCGATATGCCTGTCCCAGCACCTGCCCCTATAATGGGCTTGCCTGCTCTTATTTGATCTTTCAGTTGCTGTATTATGACTCGTGTTCTCCGCAAAGTCTCTGTGAGAAAAAGAAAAAAAATGAAAGTAGGTAGTTTGTACAAATAAAACTAAATATCTGAATTGCATAGACAACAATGTCTGTCTCAAACTTGGCAAGTTAGAAGTTTTAATCAGTTTCACATGTCAAAATGTCAGAAGTTAAATGCTGGGAACACAAATCAAACCACGTACTTCAATTGGACTATACTTGACAGACAAAATTTCAGCAATGCAACTACACCATTATACACTCCCCATTGTTCATCCAGACATCAATTAGTACATATTCCAGTGCATTTAGTACCTTATTTTTGTCTATTAGGTTTTTCTTTATTCTGCTTCTTCAGATCATATAAAGGCGTGTTCTCTAGAATTCATTGCTACACATAGAGATATGGAAGTGGTGATTTTTCTTTCTATTTATTTTTCTTTTTCTTTAGGGTAGGACACTATATGGAACTCAATGGAAACCAAGCAGGAATCAGAATATAAATCAAAGAAATAGTTCGAGGCCTTTCTGCACAGATCCCATGAAGCCTATTGTGCCCCATGATCATTACAGTGTAATTATTGTCTAAGAATGTGGGAAGCCTATAAGTATTGTGTACTTATCAGTGATTCAACTATTTCAGCAAGAAGAAGATGTAATTACCGTCTAAGAATGTGGGGAAGTCTATAATCCTGTCAGGATATAGTTAGTTGGTACATGGCCAGAGTAATAAGTCGGAGAAAAGCTTCTTTGTTTAACAATTATCTTGCTTGGTTGAACACAGCAATGAGATTGAACAAGTATGTGCCCTCTACATGAGTCATTATGTATGTCAAGTGATACTACTTTTCACCATTATCTTTTAGTTAAAATTATTGTTGGTTTTCCATCACAATCTATAATCAATATATACGAATTTAAATATAGTACGTGCCTCCATCATTAACTTTTGATACATATAACAAACTCGATCACACACATGGCACTAAAACCAGCAGAAATTCAGCATTTATATCTCTGTAGCTAAAGCTCAACGGATAACATGTCATCTCAAGGACTGTATTTGAATCAAACTGAAAGATATAACATATTACAACCTGGCTTTGCATTGGGGAAGTTACTTAAGCTGTAAGAAATTGTGCCATGACCTGACGTGCTCATCTCAGAAGCAGACCCCTTTTCGAGGTCAAGATTAGGTTTCACAGAAGTTTGTTGATCAATGGTGCCACCGGAATCGCTACAAATCTCTAAGAATGAGCTAACCACTTCGTTTATGAACTCCGGGTCATTAATATGATAGGGAACCACCTTAACCTGTTAATAACAAGAACTCCTACTTTCAGATTGTAATTTGTCATAAAGAATAGATAGAAACATGAAAGCCAAATATATTTAAAAATAAACCAACCAAATAGAAAAAGTGAGAAACAGTAATAAAAACTAAGAAATTGTGATACCTTACGATCTTTATTTGTCTGAATAAGATTTTCTAATTCATTAATGAGAGCACCAGTAGCTTCAGGATCATAAAAGGGCTTCCCAGGTGCATCCAAACCAGAAACCCCCTTCTCTGGGAGGCAAACACAGATCTTTGATGATGACCTGTTCAATTTGTTTGCTATAAAAGCAGCAAATTTCTTGTTTTCATCTGCTGTTGTTCGCATCACAGAAACCTGCAAATGGCATAGATCTATAATGCACTTTAAAATATTCACATCCCAATTATTCAACTATGCCTGTACAGAGAATCTAGTTGACATTTTGCTCCAATGATGCAGCAAAGGATGCAATTATCATCACCAAAGCCCACCAGCAAGATATACACATCACTAATGATAGAAAATAACTTTTATCTAAAATCAAGCAGTGGATGGGCTCCAGTAACAAATATGAATAAAAGATTCTATTATATAAAAACTCCGGATAAGACCATAGATAGAAATGATTGTTGAGTTAGAATATATGTGGCCGACCCTATATAATAGGATTAAGGCTTGATAAATTGTATTATACAGAAACTCCAAATGAATATGCTTGGAGAAAATTCAGCCTCAAAAGAGCCACAAATGAAGTGAGAGAGAGAGATAAAGACAAAATGGTGTCCCCAGTGTACGAGGCTCTTTGCTTGTAAATTACCTGATTGCTATAAATAAAATTACCTGATCATTGTGTTTGTGAATTTTTCTTTGCTGAAAATTAGAAGGTATGGTATTTATAGGGCCAAAATTCACCATATCCAAGGCTCCTACACTTAGAACTATGGGGATATTCCTCTCCAAAATGGCATCAAAGCGTGAAGAGTCACAAGCCATGATCCCACCAACAATATGATCTGCAACTTCAGTTGTTGTGATGTCCAAAACACCCTGAACATAAATACAGAAATAAGGCATGTCTGAAATATGTAGACAACAATGAGCAGACATTTAAATATATAACTAGTTGGGCAAAGCAAAATAATTCTAAGGTGGAATAAAGGTTTAAGTCCATCAAGAAGTGGGGTGAGGTATGCTTATTTAACTCATGTGAAACCTCATGGAATCATTATCAATTAAAAATACACAAGAATATGAAAAGGATTGCTACACAATTTTACGTTCAATTTGTATGTCTTCTTACTGATTTCTTTAGAAGACAGTGTGGTGATAAAAACAAGGGAGCAAATAAACAGTGAGCTATACATGAACGGAGAAGTAATGCAAGAAACAACTAACCAAGGTTATCTAGTTATCAACCAGTCTACTTCAGCAGAGTTTTACTTCAATTCCTAGTCTGCTCTATATCCAAGTACAGTTGGTTGCCTCTGAGCAAATATTGCAGTTATAGAATGGGAAAGCATGTGATCATCTAGCAATCAAGTAGCAGGATCTGCAATCATTTTTTTAACCAAAAACTTTACTTAAATAACCTTCTCAGTTTGATCCATAGTTCCAAACATTTTCATTTAAGCATTCCCACTTACAATTAGGTATATGAAAAAAAGGTAGTAGTGTAAGCAGAAACTTCAACAAGCTCCTGTTTCAGTGGGGAAAAAAATAATCTCCCAAAAGTGATAGACATCAACAATTCGAATTGAGCTAGCAAGTTCCAAACAAATGTCAATATGCAGATGTACCTTTATGAAGCCTGCTCTAACTAGATCCTCCATAGCCCTGCCCCCAACACCAGTGGCATGAAAAACTAGGGTCTCGTAGCCTTCTTTAACCAGTCTTTCTTTAACAGCATTTACACAAGGAGTTGTAACCCCAAACATGGTTATGCCAACTGTGAACTTATCATTCTTGAGAGAAGAAGACTCTTGAAGCCTTCCTATCACCATTCCAGAAAAAGCAGCCCCAGCATTTGACAGGACAACTCTACTTACACTGTTAATGCCACAAATATCCACAACTGAAGGAAACAATACCAGATCTGATGTTCCAACATAAGGTTCAGTCTGACCACTAGCTACCGTTGATATAATGACCTTTGGTATTCCCATTGGAAGAGATTTGAAGGCAGATGATAGCAGAGAAGTTCCTCCACTACCCCCAAGTCCAATAGCTCCTGCACAAGCACAATCATTATGGACTTTCTCTAGGAAAATCCCAATTGCTTTACTCATTATGGCTATAGCTTTGCCCCTGTCATCAGGAAGCGAGGTGGCAGAGTGGTCCCCTGATTGAGAATAGAATGAAAGAACATCCCTCCTCGACACAAAACTAAAATCCCCAAAGCTCTCTATCTCCTTCTTCCCAGTGGAAACATCAACCACCGTCACCTCTACCTGTATATTTGCATAGAAGTCCATTTCACGAATAGTTTAGCAATCTCGCAGGTAAACAGGAATGATCAGTAATCTGAAACACTTGGGAGTAAATTCCAGTTCAAAAGAACAGTTCTGATCATGCCTTGATAAGCAAAATAACCACACAACTGCAAATTACAGCAGACGAATGAAAAGAAACTCCGTTGATTGGGCGGCACCATCAACACACGGTTACTACAATTCTTGTTCTATATAATGCAAGAAGCAAAAAATGCCAGGTAGCAATGTCAGTCAAGGTAGGTTTATCAGCTGTAGTCACAAAATCAAACGACTTATCCAGGATCAGTCAGACAAAAACATCTCTCGTGGTCTTGCATGTACAATTTAAACAGGGATTACCGATTAATCTAGCAAAGATTGCTCGTACACCGGGTGGTTATCCTTATCAAAATGATCAGATGTGAAAAAGTGAGTACCTGGGGGGAAGATTGTGCGGAAAAGTTGTTGAGTCTGGATCGAACGGAGTCGGAGAGGAATCGGAGCTCATCAAACTTGGTATCAGCCGTTCCAATGCAGAAAACTCGGAGATGACTCGCCATCTTTTCCCCCCTTTCCTTCTCCTCCTCACCTGTGAACTGGCGGTTTAAATATCAGCAGTTCGTAAGTCTCTGTCTATCCGAAACCAATTTGGTAAGAGAACACTGCTTTTGGGTTCATTCTTGAACCTTGAGAGTGGCTTGTATTTTGCCAAAATAAACATATTTAATATTTAATATTATTGGGATATATACTCCACTGATAACTGAGACCAATAATATAAAATTAGAGAGCAGTTCACAACTCTCTGTCCATCCTAAACCAATTTGGTCAGAGAACACAGCCACTGGGTTCATTCCTGAATGAGTGGCTTGTACCAAAAACATCTTTAAGGGTGCGTTTGTTAGGGTGAAATTTGAGTAAAAAAAAATTAAATTTTAGAGAATTAAATTATAAAAAAAATAAATTTCTATAAATTAAAAGTTTAAACTGTTTGATTGGTATAATTTTTTACCTAAAAAATGATGTTATTTTTCATCTTTTAGTGTTTAATTGGTAATATTTTCTGTAAAATTTGATCATTTTTCTATTATTTCATGTTTGATAGGTATTATTTTTTTTGAAAAATAACACATTTTTCATAGAATTCAATGGTGAAAATATATTGAAAAACATTGAATTCTATACAAAAAATTAAAATAATAAGATATTTTAGGTTAATTAAATTATTTCTTCAGTGAAATGAAACCACAAAATTAAAAAAAAATTGTTGTCCAAACTTATTAATTTGTAAGTAATTTTTTATTTTTATTTCTATAAATTTGTATTTATCAATTATTCATCAATATAAAATTTGCAAACCCTCTCTCATTTCGTTCCTTGCTCAGTGTTTGCTACCTGTTGTTGCCCACCTCTTTGCCCTTCTTCCTCTCCGATCTCCTTGCCTTCGTCGAACAATTAGGCTTTTGTTTGGCTCAGTCGTTCACTGGCACTAACTCAACTTCAATCTCGCTCTCGAACCCTCGCCAATTGCTTCCCTCGCCCTCACCAACCGCCAGCTCTCTCCTTGATCTCTCGCTTGCTATTTCTCTGGCTCTCTCAACTCTCTTACTCAGTTAGTTGGCTATTTCAATTGTCTGAAAAAATCAGAACTCTTCCTCCCTAAGGAATTTCTTTTTCTTGATTTGAAGGAAAAACCCATCACGTAAACATAAGTGAAAAAATGAGTTATCTAGAAAAAAAAATAACTATCAAACATTGCAAAGTGAAAAATTGAGCAGAAAAAAATATATTTTCTTTAAAAAAAAATGACTATCAAATGGGCCTAATATTTAATATTATTCGCATATACTTCACTGATGACTACCAAGCTTTGTGTTTAATTTTAATTTATAATGAAATTTTAACTTTTAAATTTTGAATTTCATAATGGATAAATTATCCCAAATTCTCTGTAATTTAAATCCTTCACACGAAAATTTTTGTGATTTAAAAATATCTTTAAAATTTTTTATGGTATATTCTTCTTGTTCAAACACCTTTTCAATACTAACAAAATTAATTAAATTCCAATTAAGTTAATTAATTAATATTTTAATTAAATATTATAACTAAATTAAATTACAATATTATACATATTCTATATATATAGAGAGAGAGAGGGAAATAAAAAAATAAGACGGCGGCCGGCGGTCACTCATGGCCGGGGTTCTGGCCCCGGTCATGGTGCTTTTTGACGGCCGGCAACATTTGGAAGCCTCACCTTATTTTTGTTGTTGTTAAACATATATTTAAATATATATTGATAAAAAAATATGTTTTAGATATATATACAATATATAACTTCGCTAAAACATATTTTATTTTTATATATAAATATATTTTATAATTAAAAATAGAGAAAATTTTAGAAACTGTCAAGTTTGTCTAAATTGTACCAACTATTCTTGTGTTTTCAAAAATTACACTAATTTTCTTCGTAGTTAATAAAACACTGAAATAAACCATCTTATCATTACATATAAACAAATCCGCCCCCCCCCCCCCTCCCTCTCTTTGTTTAGCAAACTTTTTTCTCTCTAATTGTCAATTTATCTCTATTCTTTTCTAAGGACTTATGATTAGTAAAATTCACTGGTTCATAAAGTCTCTCTCTACACTTAAAACCCTTTTGTATGATAAGACTTCATATAAATCCATTGATGCAATTGATGGGTGTTTAGTGAAACCGTGACCCTTTTCACATCTCTAAAAAATCTAGTTAAATTCAAATACAGATTAAATCATATAAAAAGGTTAAAATCACGTAATTAAGTTTTCGATTGGATTTGATTGAACTCAAATAATTAAGGGTTTGACATTAGATTCGGGTTTATTTAAACCCTCAATTTAAATTCAAATAAATCTAAATATTGAAATCTAAAGATTCAATTTAGTTGAGATTGAAGGTTCAGTCTAATTAGATTAAGCTTAGAATCCTTAATTTGGAAACTTATTGATCGGTGGGGTTTCAAACCCTAAGTCTAGGTTTAATTTAGCTGATAAATTTCTTTATTTGCTGCATAATCATCATTTACTGAAAATTTTGAAAAAATGTGCCCATTTTTCTATTTATCTTTCTTTAAATATATGTGTGCACGTGTGTATCCCAAAATAATTTACATCAATAGAAGCCCTTTTACCATTTTGTATAAATGGACATTGACTGACAGTCTCTATCTCCCTTTCGCTGACAATCAACAATGGGCAATGCCCATCTTTAATCGTCAGCAATGATGTTATTCTTTAATTTTATTTGTTTTTCTTTTTATTTGAGGAAAGAGCAACAAAAAGGAAAGGTATTCTATAAACTTTTATAAAATTAACTACTGTTCATTACCAGTAGGGGCAATGTGTTGTGCAATAATTATCATAAAAAATGTATGTGTCAGTTTTTATAACACATTGATAGTTAGTGTAATTTGGACAAATTTCAAGTGATCTATGAAATTAACCCTTAAATATTATTATATAATTAATATATTAATCAATTAACTTAATTAAAGCTGAGTAATTGTTGTTATTAACGGAAGAGATACTTGTGCAAAAAAATAATAATAATTATAGAAACCTTCAAGAATATATTTAAAAATCATAAGAGGTTTCTATGTAAATGATTCACATTATATAGGATTTAGGCTAGCTTATATATTATAAATTTATCCAAAATAAAATGCATTTAATGTGCTTCAACAATGATCAATCACTACCACACTTTAGATTAAATTATATTATTACTAGTATCTAAATTTTGAATTTCGTAATAAATTAATTATTATATTTTAATTTTTATCACTATAGCCATTAAATTTGAATTTTTGTTATAATTAAGTTTATTATTAAATTATATTGACCAAAACTAATGTCAGATACATTAATAAGAACCCAAAAAATATTTAATGTTACAATTAAGTGATTTTGAAATTTATATTAATATATACCATATTAGTTTTTTTAATAAACTTTGACAAAAAATTAAAAGATAGACTAAATTATAACCAAAAAAAAAAAATTAGTGGGTATAGTGCCAAAAATTAAAATATAATAACTAATATATTACAAAATACGAAGTTAAGAAATAACAATATAATTTACTCCCACTTAAAAAAAACATCTTATGTAATCAATAAAAGTAAATATTGATGCATTGCGATCTTGTTGATATTCTTTAGTTATTTAGGTTGTAATCACTAGGGGTGTGGTGGAATGATTTTATGCTCTTGGCTGAAGTAATAAGGGAGTAGTAATAAGGGTTGCCTTTTGATCGTAAAATCAGCTAATTTATTTCAGGTTAAACGAGTTAAATGACTCAGAATTTATATAGAACTTGATACAATTTGACATGATTAATCCATATCATTCAAATTACACACAGTTCCATTTCGTGAACAATTTAGCAAATGCCAAAACTAGAGAGCTGATTGGATAAAACCCAATAAACTAAAACTCTCTCTCTCTCTCTCCCCATCTTGTAGAGCTGCTTCTACAAGATGGAGCAGGACGGATTGGGGTCGTCCCAGCGGCCCGCATGGACCAAGGCACTGCCCTCGCAAACTGGGCAGGAATGGGGATTGTGAAAGTAGGGCTGGGCCTGGGGTAGGGATGGGGGTTGGACTTGGGGCTGGGCCTTCTGATCGGGCTTCTTTTGTTCGGGTTTCTCGTCCTGTTCGGGTTTCTTTGGGCCGTCTTGAGGCTTCGAGGGAGGTGGGGGAGGCCCAATACTCACCACATCGGCAAATTTGCCAACCTTCTTGGTCCGTACAATTATCTCGTACGGATCTGCGTCGCCAGTTACAGTCAAAGTTCCCTTCGCTTCATCAACTTCTATTTTATCTACACCTGCAAATACATACATTTTCTGCTTCAGGAAAAAAAAAAGCAAAAAAATTTGAAACTTGAGCATATAAGAAAAGAAATATCCCTCAATACATACATACATACACACACACAGACAGTAGAAAGGAAAAATAAGGGGTTAATTTGAGCAAAACATTAGTGCTTTAGGGATAAAGAGAACCAAAAACTAACAAAATAATAATAGTGCAAGGTGAAGGTGACTTACCTTGCAAGCCAGCCACAGCTTTGAGGAGCTTCGTCTTGCATTTGTGGCATGAAATATCAACCTTCAGGACAGTTCTTTGCACCATGGGATGGAAGAGTAATTTCCTCCTCCTCCTCCTCGAATGATCGACGCTCGACAGTCGACAGAAGCACAAAATAGGCTCAATTGGGTCGTTACCAGATTAAATGTTGTTATTTATTTGAGCAACTTCCAAGGTAAATTTATCTTTGGGTTGTTCACCCTTGACCCTCCCTCTTCCAAACCTCCTACCGCCACACCTTTTTTTCAGTTGGCTTCTTTCATCAAACAAATGATAGTTCAATTATTTTATTCACACCAAGGCATTGGGATTTTAAACAAATTGGACTTGCCTTCACGTCTCCATTCCAATCATCCGTTCATTTTCTTATTGTGCTTGTTGCCGTAAGCCTGCAACTTATCACATTCTAGGCCAAGAACTCTCCTCTCTCCAAATTGGACTTGCCTTCGTGTCTCTATCCCAATCATGCGTCCATTTGCTTATTCTACTTGTTGCCGTAATCCTCCAACTTATCACGTTAGGGTGGAGTTCTACAACAAGGACAGAAAATCTCATCGAAAGGCTTATAAAATAAGGTTAAAAAGATTAAAATATCCTCGCTCCTAATACTTCAAAAGTTAAAATTTAAATAAAAAATAATTATTTTTTATGAAAAATGTGGCCAGCACCCTTAATGTAATTTTATGTATAAAATAAGTCTAACCGCCGCCGCCCCCCCCCCCCCCCACACACACACTAAGTTTTATATCGTGGGAATTTAACACTTTAATATTTATAATTGGGTAATATATAATATTATTATTATTGTACCTATAACCATATCTTAATTAATAAAGTCATTTAAATATTAAAATAAAATATAAAAAAATATCTTATCTACAAACTTGAAGTACATGGGCAGTAATTGGGCAGCCAAAAGCGTGATTTTGGGTTTTTGACACGACAATTATTGTGTTCCATTATTGAAGAAAGGGATGGGCATTATTGCGTTCCATTATGTGGCAAGCAAACGAACGACTACCACAAGCAGAGCCGGCCCTCGCCCAGGGCTACCAGGGCTCCAGCCCAGGCCCACAATTGAGGGAGGCTCAATTTTTTTTTAAGCTGTATATATATGCGTAAAAAAAATTAAAAAAAAATTAACAAAAGAAACCTTTCAAAAGAAAATTTCATTACTATTTTTATTTTGTAAATATATGTGATGATTATTTTTGTTTTGATTAATTATGGAGGATGAAAGTAGAGGTGTCAACGGTTCGGATTGGTCCGGTTCTATAAGAATTCAGTAACCGAACCATTTTTAACAGTTTTAAAAAAATAAGAACCGTAATCGAACCATTACATATATAAAATCAAACCATGACCAATCCGTCACACCAGATCGGTTTCAGTTCGATTTCGATTCTATCAAATTAACATTTAACTTCAAAACATTTTTGCAAAATATGAAATTACAAACAAATTTATTAATTAAAATAAACCCATAACTTCATTAAAACTTCAAGTCTTGAAATAAAAGTAGAACAAAATAATTCATAGATTATCTAATCAAATGAGATTACATCCATTTATTATAGCAATAACGCATAAAAGCCTAGAAATAAAAGAGTTTATGAATCTTGCTAATTTCTTAAGGAGTGATATTATTTATGTATATGTATATATATACAAAAAAATTATAATATATATATAAGTATAATTTCGATTCGGTTCGAACTACGGTTTGAAAAAAAAAATCAGCAACCAAATCAAATATATCGGTTTTTAATTTTTTAGAACCAGAACTTAATCATTGAACCACAGAACCAATCCAAAAGGCACGGTTCGGTCCGATTTGCTCCGGTTCACCGGTTTTCGAATATTTTTTAACACCCCTAAATGAAAGGAAGATTGATCAAATCAAGAAATGCTTACGGAGATTCGGGAAGAAGCATGTAGACTCAAATATGTAGTTTTTATTTTTTAATGCAATATTTACAATACAGGGTACTCTTTTTTCTTCGTTTGGAGTTTTGTCCCATTGAGTTTTCCCCAAACAAAATTTTAATGAGCCCCCAAATTATTCTTATTTATCATTTGTAAATTCTTATAATTTTAATAAAATTAATTAATTAATAATTTTTATTTTTTATTTAATTTATATAAAGGGCACACTTAAAAAAAATTTGCCCAGGGCCGTAAAACACCTAGGACCGGCTCTAACCACAAGGGTTCACTGTTCACGTTGTTATTGTTTCCACTTAGCTAAGCTCGAAGTACGAACCATCGCTTGATGTGCCAATGTCTTTTCTTGTCTCAAAAGGTGAAGCGTTCACCCCAGGGGCCTCCCACCCCCAACCTGACAGGAATGTGGAGGGATGTTAATCATGGTGACTCAACTGATCAACAGAGGCTAGACCAGTGCTCACTGCGCACAAGGAGCCCCCCTCACTTGAGAGATTGCTCCCACACTGCCGCTGGCGAGACTCAATCCTTGGTCCTTGTCCCAAACTTCACCATCTACGATCAGCTGATTCTCAATCTCTCTCTACTTGTCTCAGGTATCTATAAATATCTGGGTGATGGTGTCGCATCTATAAGAATAATTTCTCATTTTATGTGGCTTAATATTACTTAGTGAAATGTGGCTAATAATCCCCTTAGTGCTTGGTTGGTATCTTATCAGCTGAAGTAATAAACCATGACGAGTAACCAAAGCAAACGTTTGTTTATGTGCAGAATAAATCTGACGAACAGGGCAAATTTTGACGCTATTTGGGTTATTCACCCTTAATTGATTTATTATTATTATTTGGGTAACTTGTTCACATGGGTAATGTAGTGAATCAGAGAAAGCAATGCCTAAAGTTGCCTTACCAGGCCGGCAGTGGCCCGGCCCAGCCCAAGTGGTGTCTCCGTCGGCAAAGTGTACGGAATGGCTAGAATTAAGTTCTGGAGTCAATTTTTTACAAATATATATAGGTTAAATTATCAAATAAATATTAGATAGTATTACTTATACTTTACATGCAGAGTGTAAATTACATTGGCCATCGTTGAAGTTTGATTTAATTATAGAAATTATTTCTCTCGTTTTATAAATAACAAAAACAATCCTTCTGTTAAAAATTAAAATAAATTAACTATTTTAAGCTTAGTTCTCTCTCTCTCTCTCTCTCTCTCTAAACTATATATATAAAATTTATTTGACACGTTAAATATTTTTTAAAATATATTACAAAATTAGAATAATATTAAAATATGTTATAATTACAAAAAATATTTTTTAAAATTACATGAAAAATATTTTAACCAAAAGAATATATTTTCTAATATTTAACTATATATATATATATATATAAATTTCACTTTACAAAAATATATTTAGAAAATCTAATTCTAAACAAAAAGTATATATACTTTCTCCAAAACTAAATTTTTAGATATAAAATATACTTCTAAAATAGTTTTCTAATATTTATAAATCAACCAAAAACATATATTTAAATATATTCTCTAGGAAAATATTACATATATAAATATATATATAATTTAATGAAAAAAAACTCCAACAACCATTGGCGGAGGTGGTTGGAGGGCCGGTTCGAGGAATAGACTGGTGACGCATGTATTTAGGGTCTTCAATTCCTTGAGTCTAATAAATAATTATTTTAATTTTATTATTAAAATAAAATTAATAATTTTTTTATTTTTTATTAAGGAAATGGGAATCCTAATTAATGATGGGCTAGTCTCTCCAACCCCTTGAGCCGGCCCTGGGTGGAATTTTGTTGGGTTTGAGTCCGTGGACTATTCATAATCCAAGAATTTTACGAGGTTAATCAAACATTAAATTGTCGGTTCATTTTTTCAATGGGTAAAGCCAGCGAGTAAGGGAGGAAATAGGAGAAGATTCAGCCATGGCCGAATCCAAATCTGAGAATGAGGTAAGAGAGAAGGAGAAGAGGATAAGAAGAAAATAAATAAAGATATTTTAACCATAATTAAAGAAAGGCGGAGGGTTAAGTGTAATAAGATTTATAAATTCAAGAAAGATTATTCTTATTTTATTAGAAAATCTCAAAGGTAGCATTTGCTTTCTGTCTTAGCATCAATTTATTAATTACATTTTGTTCTTTAATTTAAAAATAATCATATTAAAGTATAAGAAATGTACTTTATTTTTAAATAAATTATATTAATTGTATACTGTATTTAGTTTTCAAACACTATAATACATAATATCAATATATATCGTGTTCTTCAAAATATTTTATTAATTAATTAAACATTATTTAAATATTATGTAATTATTATACTTTATTTTTAAATAATGTCTATTTATTGAGTCTATATGAGCTTAGATTAAGACCAAATTGCCCTTCAATTGTCCATGAGCATGGATCAATCCCCATCATATTAATCCCGATAATCTTCAAGTCTTACCAAAGTATAATGGCTAGGGATGAAATTCTGGTCAAATATATATTTTTATCTTTATATTTATACGTTTTTTTTTATATATTTATTTGAATTTTTCTTTGTTTTGACTACATCCCTAAGTTATATATTTTCGAGTCAATTACACATCTTCGTTAGAGCATGTAACACATGGACGTTGAAATGCCTATCACGTGCAACTATCATATTTGGCACAAGTTCTTACTTCAGTGTTCAACAATGAGGCAAAGGAAGTGATAGGCAAAAGTATAGAGGGATCATAGAAAAGAAGGTGTAGGGCAACAACTATGGTGGAAGATAATGTTGGCTATGGTTGAGGGCAATTGACAATAAAAAGATATTGACGGTGGTGCAAGACGAAGGTGTCAACAGTGACGAAAAATGAAAAGGTTGTCATTGGCAGTGGCAGAAAGCAAAGATGTGAATGAGTTGTTGGTTGGGAAAGACAAATCGATCGAATAGATGATCAGTTGTTGCTACTGAAAAAGAAGGACGGTCAGAGGCATCACCGATTGATTGTCGATTTTCTCTTGTTAACTAACCTCTTACTTCGTCTTCCTACTGAGCAATGCCTTTGACCATCCATCTCATTTAAAATAAGCCTAGGATTTTTGCAACACTAATTGCTGCCCTCGCTGTTTATTAACATTTTCTCTTTCTTTGCAATGTTATCGTCACTGATAATCTTGGTTGCTAGTTGTCCATCGATTATATGTGACAAGAAGTTTTGTCTTCATCAGCGACTCAACGTGCTCGTTGCACATCGTAGCTTCATGCTTTCTGCGATCATCATCATCATCGAAGAAGGACCATGATAGAGGCAGACAATTGGAGGTACCATTGATTGACCATTAGTCTTCTCCTATTGATTGATCTCTTGCACGTGAGTGAGGGGTAATTTGGGCATTTTATAGTGTATGTGTTGCACGTTTTTACTAAAGTGTGCAATTAACATGAAAATGTATAATGTAAGGGTGCAATCAAATAACAAAAAAATTGAGTTACTATACAGAAAAACATAAAAGTATAAGGACAAAAATATATTTTTTTCAAAAAATCCTTAAAGTGCAATTAAACTTCTCAAATCTTACAGTACCCAGGGCTTCTCTACATTGGTCCTATCCATAAAAATACAATGGATAAGGATGGAATCTTCTAAACTCTAATTAAACTTCTCAAATCCTACAATACCTAGGGCTTCTTTACATTGGTCCTGTCCCAAAAAAAATACAATAGGTAGAGATGGAATCCCTTAAACTCTAATTAAACTTCTCAAATCCTACAATATCTAGGGCTTCTCTATATTGGTCCTGTCCCAAAAAAATACAATGGGTAGGGATGAAATCTCCTAAACTTTAATTAAACTTCTCAAATTTTACAGTACGTAGACTTCTCTGTATTAGTCCCATCTCAAAAAAATACAATGGGTAGGGATGGAATCCCCTAAACTCTAATTAAACTTCTCAAATCCTAGAATACCTAGGGCTTTTCTACATTGGTCCTGTTTTGAAAAAAATACAATTGGTAGGGATGGAATCCCCTAAACTCTAATTAAACTTCCCAAATCCTAGAATATCTAGGGCTTTTCTACATTGGTCCTGTTTTGAAAAAAATACAATTGGTAGGGATGGAATCCCCTAAACTCTAATTAAACTTCTCAAATCCTAGAATACCTAGGCTTTTCTACATTGGTCCTGTTTTGAAAAAAATACAATTGGTAGGGATGGAATCCCCTAAACTCTAATTAAACTTCTCAAATCCTAGAATACCTAGGGCTTTTCTACATTGGTCCTGTTTTGAAAAAAATACAATTGGTAGGGATGGAATCCCCTAAACTCTAATTAAACTTCTCAAATCCTAGAATACCTAGGGCTTTTCTACATTGGTCCTGTTTTGAAAAAATACAATTGGTAGGGATGGAATCCCCTAAACTCTAATTAAACTTTTCAAATCCTACGGTACTTGGGGCTTCTCTACATTGGTCCTGTTCCGAAAAGATACAATGGGTTGTGATGGAATCTCCTAAACTCTAATTAAACTTCTCAAATCCTTCAGTATCTAGGGCTTCTCCTCATTGGTCGTGTCAGGATGGATGAATTAATAATATAGATAATGTTAATTATTATTTTAAAGTAGTAGTTTAAATAATTTAAATCTGTTATATTTTATTTTTAATTCCAAACATTTTCTATTGATTGGCAGTGTTATAATAAATGAATTTGTTTTAGCACAATTAAACAAAAAAAATTTAATTCAAAATAAAATATAATAAATATACATTATCTGAAAAATTAGTATAAATAATTAGTATTACCCTTATATAGGTAACATTAAAGAGTCTCTTATCGGCACTTGTTAAGTAATTATAAATGTATTTTATTTTTTAAATATGTATTTGTTATATTTTCTTTACTACTAAAGCTTTATTTGGTATAATAATTTAAGGTGAAACATAAGTTTAAATTTATGAGCGTTTTTTAAAAGTCAGTTATTGAAAAGTCCTTTTAAGTGTTTGGTTTATTAATGTAAAGAATTGCTCTTTTATCAGTTTAGAAACCAAAAACTCAATAAGAAAATATTATTAAAAGCCAAAAAATGGACTAAACTTAAAAAAAAAAAAAAAAAAACTTTTGAAAATTGTACCAAACACGGGTTCTTTTTATGGTTGACAATACATAAACCAACCAAAAAGTCCATACTAAATAAATCATAAAAATAGATATAATAAATACACTTTAAATAAGGTGCATTTACATTAAATTCCTTTTAAAGTCTTGGTAGTATTTTTACTTGTTTTAAATACTTAATTCAATCCGAATAAGTTAAATATTTTCAATAATTATGAGACGGGTATTAATTTTAGTAGACAAGAAAATAAATACATATGAAATTTTTGAAAAGAATGATAAAAAAATATAGTCAAATACATTAAAATGATTTTTCTATTAATGAAAAAGAATTCTTGAAAGATCATTTTTGTGCAACCTCTGCAGCTTGTATCCTCGATTTTGGTAAAGAAAATAAATCGTAAGTGTGAAATTTTGTCTCATTGTGCAGGATGATGATCAAATTTATGATCTACTGATACGAACTCAATAATAACTTGTCCAACCACTTAACTTATATTTAATGAAAAAAAATTCTTAATTAGGGAGAGAATGAGTCCATTGATATAGGAGAGTTGGGGCAGTGTCACATCTATTTTTTTTTAATCTCAAGGGTATAATTTAATTTAATAATAAAATATTAAAATTTGACTCTCGAAAGGTGTTAAGAGTCTTTAGGTCAAAAAAGGAAACTTGGTGCGAGTAATTATTCTATCAAAAGTATACAAGTTTTCTTACAACATAATGACAAACTACTGAAGGGAAAGGAACATAAAAGAAATTTAATTCATTATAGAAACTCTTCCAACAACCATTTGATCTGAGAAATCCAAAATAGGGGTATTTTGGTCTTTTTATTATACAGCTAAATATAAAAAATAAATCAAAAATCATCAATGATGATTCAGGCTTTTTATATATATATATATACTGCAGTACTTATCTCCGAATCAGTATCATTATTGAGCACACAATACTTGCGAGACGAAATTGATAGCATCCATGAAAGTCGCCATCACTGATGGCTCCACAGAGCCCCCTGAAATAAACGGAAAACATATTTTACAAGCAGCCGACCACCAAGTCTGAGGCCTCATTAGCCCACGGAGATGACGAGCCACTCAGCTGCAGTGCCTTTGTCAACAATGAAATTTTTGGATAAATATACAAAATGCTTCTCAGATTTAATCTTTTTATCCCTTATATTTCAATTAATAAACATGAAGGCACGCACGCAAGGTTGTATTTGGAAGCTCGGGCACGCAATGAGGTGACCTCACATGCTGGACGTTCGTTGGCTTGAGTAATAAGAGTTCATTGAATCCTTAATTTTAGTGAACTCATAATGGGGCGGCAACAATCCCCATTTTGTCCGCTATTTGCATCCATCCTCATCGACATCGTGTTTCATGATGCACCTCTGTTTTTTTTCCCACAAAATTAGGTCAAGCAAGTAAGAAGGGGCAACCACTTATATTATATAGAAAGAGATTCACTTTTTATTGAAGCATTTGGATTTTATTGAAGCAAAAGACAAAACAAACCACAAGTAATTCTAGGAGCAAATTTAAGGTCTGATTCTTTTTGTTATTTTTAAATCGTTTTTAATTTTTTAAAATAATAAAAATGAATTTACTTGCATAATTTTAAAAATAAAAAATTGTAAAGAAAATTAAAAATAACAAAAAATTATTTTATCTATTTTCATCACAGATAAACTCAAAATTTTTAAAATACAACAAAAAGTTACAGATAAAAAGAACTTATTTTTAATAATTTTAAAATAAACATTCAAAATATAAAATTAAAAATAAATTTAAAAGTCTAAAATGAAAATTAAAATATGAAGAGAATAATCCATGAGGTTTTTAATAGTTGTGTCTCTGTCTGTCTGTTTGACAAATTTTAAAAAATATTTTTTATTTATTTTAATTAGCAATTTTTATATTATAGTTAAGTTTGATTTTTATCGTGGAGTGTTAGTTAATTATAATTTTTTTTTTTGTGTTACTAGTTAATTGATAGTCTTTAAATTAAAGTTAAAATTATTTTTTAATAGATTATGGGCAAGTTTATTAAGAAAAATACGACATTGAAAAGGACATCTCTAGAAAAATCAATTCCATATAATCAGAGGTGTAATAGTGAGAGGAATGATTTCTTCGTCATCACATACATTAATAAAGCGACTGGGATTTGCATTTATTTGAAGACAAAATGAGATTTTATTTAAGTTTAATTAAGAACTGATATATTCCGGTCAATGATTATAATTTTTGTTTTTTTTTTGTTTTTTCTTCTCAAATCATAAATTGCCGTCACTTTACCCCCACTTAAGAATAAATTTGAAGTTTTTATTTTAATTCATTTATAATAAAATATTATAATAACAAATTAATTAAAAAAATTATGCGAATCGCACATATCACTTACAATAAATTGATTATATTACATATATGTAATAAAATATGTAATATATGTAATAATTGCATTACTTAATTCATGAATTCACAATTAGCCTAAGAACTATTCTTAAAAGAAGTGCATCTTCACATTTATGGACAGATTTATGAATTTAAAACGTAAGAGCTAGAAATCAAAAACTTGACAATAGTGGTCCAAATGTGAAATCAAAAACTTGACAATAATGGCCCAAATGTGAACAATGAGAGATAGAGAATGAAAATAATTTGATGAGTTCGAGTATTGGGTTAATATATTAAATTAAAAAATTAATTTACTTGAGTTTGAATCGAGAGTGACATGTGCTGAAATGCAATTCAATTCTCTCGAGATTCACCCCTCTTCACACTTAAATTAGTTGCACATTTAACAATATTAAATAAAATATAATTTAAATTATACCATTCTATATAGCAATATATACACCATTTTTGTTCTATTTAACTGTTACACAATCGAATTTAATTTTAGCCAGGCGATGGATTGGGATTCAACGTTGGAGCGTCGCCATTCCATGGACACAACTTTTTTGTGGCCTTTTCCTTTTTATATTTTAGAAAAATATTTAAAAAAATTATATAAATTATTCATATTATTTTTTGTCCGGAATTATTATATTATATTATTAATTAATTATAAGATTTTTTTCTGTAAAAATTCTATCAACTCCTCGATTTTTAATAGATCGATCATTGCGATTAAATTTAATTAAATTGTGTTTGAATAAGATGCTTTGATTAAAGATGGATAAATTTGATTTTAGAAGTTAAAATTTAAAATGTTTGTATTTAAACGTAATCTTAAATTTATTGAATGACACAAGGGGCGGTGCAGATCACGTGTGGCTCCCTTGACTGTGTTGGTTGCTGTCTCTGAAGAAAAGCTAGGGACACTAGATGTTGGGCTGGTGGGCCCAATGTTATTTATATCCATTGCATTCGACAGTCTGACAGATAATACGTGGTCAAATTGTGTGGGTGAGATCAGATGATTGATTGGATGCAATATTTAACTTTTTGTTTTAAAATGATTAAGCTTAGATATTTTACAGTTCCATCAAATTCAAAATGGCCGAGTCATATTCATATTTTATCTATTACATTACATGGTATCGAAACAAAACTTTGTGACTTCGAGGGTCTTTGGCTTACCGATTAAGCGATTCATACAGCTTATAAGTTATTTAAGAAAAAGTTAGTGGGGGAGCTTTTACAAACGTTATTTATATATAAGCTGCGTTGATTTATATACAAACGTTATTTATATATATAAGCTGCGTTGATTGATTAATTTACTATCTTATCTTCATCATTTTTACTAAATTTTAACTATACTCTTATTCTTCTTCAACCTCTGTCTCTCAATGCTTGTTACTCCAGCGCTCCGATCACCACCGTTAGCCATTGTCATTGCCCTCACAAGTCGCTATCCCTATCAACCACATCTACTTCAACTTCTTTTTCGTCGTTGGCCGTCAGTCACCCAATCAACAATTGGCTATCGTCGTCCCCAACTTCGTCTCTTTCGTTTGTGCCTCCATCGCCCGCTGCATGTATGTATGTATGTATATATATATATATATATAAAACAATAGTCACAATATATTATATGTATATATATAATACATAATAATATATATTATTATTATATATAACATATAAAATAATATTTTATTAATATATTTTTAATAATTATATATAATTTATCAACATTTAATAGTAAAAATTTACATCATTCAACATCATGTCTATTTCAGTTTTTTTGTCGAGTTCTGACAGTTTATTAGTTTTCACAAACTAAACACATTTATTAACTAATAGCTTAAAAAATATATTTATTCAAATATATTGTCAACTTAAACGTTACCTAATTAACTTAAAAGTTCAAATAAAAAAGGACAAGCCAAACAACCTATTCATCAGTTAAAAGAGTGTTGTACAATCATAAATGATAAACATTTGAGTACGTTTGTTAACATGGGTAAGATAAGATTAGAATATTTTTTAAAATTAAGATATAAAATCATTAAGATAAGATTGTAAAGTATTTTTATAATTTTTTTAAAATACACTAAAAGATATATGCGTCATTTTTTTTATCTATAAGATTCAAAAGATATTTATCTTGAAGGGAAAAGAGATAAGCATATCTAAAAAATGTCAAATTATAAGAAGTCATATGACTTTTTTTTTAAGAATCATTAGATAAATTTAACAAATATATTAAAAAAAAATCTAAAATATTTTTTATATCTTATATTTTTTTATTTATATCTTAATTAACAAATACTATCTTGATAAAACTAAAAGTCGCTATAATAAAGCCCACAAACAATTAATGCATATCTGGATGAATGTGTTTATTTTTGGACTGTAGGCTTTTCCAATACAAATTATCTAATAAAAATATTATTAGTATAAAATCCCTCAATTAAAATCAAAATTTTAAAAATTTAAAAAAACTTATACACTTAAATATTATCTAAAACATTATTAGTTTATCTCTCCAAACTTAATTTCATATATACTAGCTAGGGCAGCCCCTAAATAAAATATATGGAAAAGCTTAAGTGGAAAATGAATGGAATGAGAAGGCAATCCAATGGTGGTTAGCTTCTCTGAAGTCTGAACTAAAGCAATTAGTTCAGAGAAGGTTTTTACGTCATTTAGCACGTCACCCTAAGACGTCATTTATTTATTATACGTACACTATTATTAAGCACACTATATATAAAATGGGCACAACAACCATACGTGGACTTGAGAGTTTCGGCTATAAATAGGTGGCAATATTTCATAACCAAGCATATATCAGCAAAGCAAATACCAGTGAGAGAGAGAGAGAGAGAGATCAAAGAGAGAGATGGAGGTTGCTCAAGTGCTTCACATGAACGGAGGAAATGGAGAAGTTAGTTACGCAAACAATTCACTGGTTCAGGTATACATACGTACAATGCATTCTTCCTTCTTAATATCTGTACCAAACAATATTAATATTGACAGATCGTATCATTCACGTCACGCACCGCGTTGTTGATGCATGGAGCCTCGACTATCTCGACTATATATGATCTTCTTCTTCTTCTTCTTCTTCTTCTTCTTCTTCTTCACTGTAAATTTAAGGTTAATGGTTATGGTAGCCTGCAGGCAGTTATATATGGGTGGACGCTTCCTTAATTTCATTCATGGCTGTCAATTCCTAGCTAAACGACGTCAAGATTAAATCCAGAACACCCAGACAAAAGAAACTCAAATGTTTAAACAGCAACAGCAACTAATTAATTAATTTCTTGTTTCTTTATTATATATATATGCACAACTACAAATTAATTAACTTGATCCACCGACCGAACGTCATCTTCTGGAAACAGGTTAATTTTAAGTGTCGGAGTGATAGAAATCGCGCGTTGTAGCATTATTTGACTTGCATTTATTTATTTATTTATTATATATACACATAGCTAGCATTAGCTAGCTCTTTCCATTTATTATTCTATGCACTCGTCAGGGTCAAGTGTTAGTGGTACGTATCTATCTTTTAACTCACAAAATTTAGTAATACTAAAGAATGTATTATTCTAAGTTTCGAATTTATGGTTTTTAATTGACAATCATGAAGAAAAAGAAAGAGAGAAAGAAATGAGTCGACACTTTAAAGCGAAAATAAATAATATATACATATAGAAAAAATGAGAGAATTTCAATTAATTTATTCATAATCTCCATATAATGTAAAGCGGCATAGCCTTGTATATATATAGCTATATATCCGCAACAACTATTTACTGTAATTATTATATGAAACAGTTATTTAAATATATTATTAATAACGGTTATCACTGTAATTAAAATCAACTGTGATTTTCTGCTTTCTCTCCTAATTCTTCTCTTCATTTTTTGGGTGGACATGCGTACTTTTTGGGGTGGGATGTGCAGAGAATGGCGATTTCAATGACAAAGCCAATAACAGACGAAGCCATGGTTGAGCTCTGCAGCGGCATCGCCGAGAAGACTCTCTCCATCGCAGACCTGGGTTGCTCTTCTGGACCAAACACTCTAATGGTGGTCTCTGAACTTGTGGAAACCGCTGTCAAGAGCTGCAATAAACTGGACAGAAAGACCCCAGAATTTCAACTGTACTTGAATGATCTCCCTGGGAACGATTTCAACTCCATTTTCAAGTCTCTGCCCAAATTCCAAAGCAAATTGAAAAAGAAAATGGGGCTCGGCTTTTGCTCATGTTTCGTGACTGCAGTCCCTGGTTCGTTCTATGGCAGGCTCTTCCCAACCAACAGTCTTCATTTTGTCCACTCTTCCTACAGTCTCATGTGGCTTTCTCAGGTGCTGCTAATTAACTTTTGTTTTCTTCTTTCATAATCTGGAAAATTAAACATAATTAAAGACAATTTTTGTAATAATAATAATAATAACACTCAGAAATAAATATGTTTTTCTAGCTAGGTTAAAAAACCAAATTAAGAAGAAAAAATAATAATTATGGAAGGCTAACAGCTGACTTGACATTGTTTGTTTTGTTAATCAGGTCCCCAAGGGAATAGAAAACAACAAAGGCAACATTTATATGTCAGAAACTAGCCCGGCCAACGTTCTCCCAGCGTACCATAGGCAGTTTCAGAGAGACTTTTCGCTGTTTTTGAAGTGTCGTTCGGAGGAACTGGTCGCCGGCGGCCGTATGGTTTTAACCATTTTAGGAAGGAAAAGCGATGATCGTTCAAGCAAAGAGTGTTGTAAGATCTGGGAGCTTCTGGCCATGGCCCTCAATGAAATGGTTGCAGAGGTACAACTTAATTAATTAATCAATATGGACTCTAATTAAACAGCCGGCACTAAATTAGACTTATTAATAATGAACTGAGAAATGCAGGGGCTGATAGAAGAAGAGAAGATGGATTCATTCAACATCCCTCAATACTCACCGTCGCCGGCGGAAGTGAAAAGCGAGGTGGAAAAGGACGGCTCATTCACCATCAACCACTTGGAGGTTTCGACCGTCAGCTGGTTCGCTTGTGGGGCCAAACTCTACGGCCTCTCCGACGGCGATGAGTCCGAACGCGGAGGCTACAACGTGGCCAAGTGCATGCGAGCCGTGGCGGAGGGCTTGCTGGCCAGCCACTTTGGCGACGCCATCATCGACGAGGCGTTCCAGAGGTATCGGAAAAACCTTGTCGATTGTATGGCCAAGGAGACGACGGAGTTTTACAACGTCACTGTTTCCTTGACAAGGAAATAGAGAATTATATATACATATATGTATGTGGAGTTTATTTACGTACGTTTAATGGCTTTCGGTGCCTTGTTTGGTCGGAAGATATGTATGGCCATAAATAAAGGGGTGAAATGAAAAGGACAAATTGAAACAGCGATTTGAGATAAAGTTAGTGAATCTGTACGTTCTTCAGCGCATTTGTACGCAACTTGTCGGCGCTTGCTACTTAAGTAAGTTGATACAAATTCCCCCCCTCCCCCATATATCTCCTTAATTCGGAAGTCTCCTCGCTAGCTTTTCTATGTTTCTTGTGCCTTACTAGTTGGTAATATTTTGACATCATAGACTATGAACAGTATGCAATCTATGATACAACTTGTGAGATTATAATAAAGTGTTTTTGTTGATTAGCTATATATAAACCATCAAGTGCCGATCACCATTAATATTGTATGGGTAAGTAAGCAATTAAACATTCCTTAATTATTCTTTCTTATATAAACTGTCAATCCAATAATATATAGTCTTATCAAAATTTCAAACCTTAATTTTGAGTTTAATCAATAACTATATATATATAGAGAGAGAGAGATCTGATCATTTAATGTTTATCTTCTTCAACTAAAGACGAGATGTATACTATATATGCATTTAAGATCAAAAGGCTCGTTGGCATTTAATTTCAACCAATAAATGCTGTTTGTGTTTGCTTGAGCTTAGTTTGCATTATATATTTTCTCTTTGTTGTCATAATAACTTGTTAGAGAAAGACTTTAATTTGCGGTATAAATTTTTTCAAATATATATATATATATATATATATATTATTTCATTTGTTTTCTTTATGATTTTAGATTACACTTCAATATTAATCAATTACAAATCAGTAAACCATATCAAATATAGAGAGCAAAGAAAGTCAACATAAGTTGCCAAAAAAAAAAAAATTAAAGATTTCAAGACATCTGCCTTTCCACTTTCATTTGTTACTAGCTAGTATATCTTGTAATTAGTACAGCCAAAATCCTCACAATTTGTTCATTTAATATGAAATCCATAAGACCTTAATTTTGGTATTTCAACAAAAATTCATAGAAATGATCATTGGGCCAAACGGTAAATCAAGCTGGCATATATATATATATGCCATACCTTACGTTTATATAAATCCTCATAGCAATGAATTACTTACTGGACACACAAGGTTATTAATTCCTATAATTAAGCTGTCAGGGTAAAGCAAGAAGCAATCTATCGATTTTAGAATAGACTGCATGTGATGGGAGTTATTGCGTGCATGTGAAGGTTTAGAGAATTTTGCGCTTAAGATAACTCTAATTGATTTGTGTCTTTATATATAGACAGTAATCAATAAGGAATTCAAAATGAATTCTTTCACTTTTTTTTTTTAATACAAAACCAAGTTTTAAGCATAAGACATTTGATGTTGAAACAAATGTAGAGTCTTAAAACTAATTTCCTAGTGGCTTAATATATATCGAAAGTATACTAACTAGTACGTACGTACGTACATCTATAAGACGTGGATATATAAAAAAGCACAATAGAGAGTAAGTTGACAAATCAAACTAATAATTGATTCTAATAAACTGATCATTCCAGCAATGAATGTTGTAAGCTCTGGAAACTTATGGCCATGGCTCTCAGTGAAATGCATGGTTGCAGAGGTGAGGTGCTAATTAATTAAAACCCATAGTACGTATATATCTCATGATCAATGTTATATACTTGTATATATGTGATTTGTTTACTCTAATTAACTAACGGCTGGCATGGAGCAGGGACTGGTAGAAGAAGAGAAAGTGGATTCCTTCAACTTTCCCTCAATTCAACCCATCAATAGGAGATTGGAATGGTGGATGACGACTCCATCATCAGCCGCTTGGAGGACTACCTTTGGAAGCCAATTCATTTCTGCGGCCTCTCCCTGCCACGAGGAAGACTTCGATCGCGGAAGCTACGACTTGGTCAAGTGCATGCGATCCATGGAGGAGCCTTTTCTGGCCAGCCACTTCGGCGACCGAGTGTTCCATACGTGGAGTCGCACATCAACTTGGGACTTAGCCTTAGGGTTATCAAGTGTTAAATCTAGTGTGTGCCTGGGGACTAGATTTTTAAAACTAAATATTAAATTAATCATAAAAAGCAGAATTATACAGAGAGAGAGAGAGAGAGAGAACAAAAATTAATGTTTGCAATTTTAAATGTTAATTGTATTTGTTTTTTTAAAAGTAATTTTATTTTTTTACTTCTCCTGTTGATTCACTGTAGAAGTAGAAGCTTTAAATTATTGGTTCGGCAAAAATTCAAATAAAGTGTTGTATTTCCCTATAACATCTTAATTTGGGTATTTTATTGGGCCAAACAGTCGATCAAGCCTTTAGTGCTGGAAGATCGGCCCAGTATGTGAAGAAACAATTGGACTTCGTCTCTAGGCTCAGCTCACGACCAAGAAAGCCACACCCGTTGCTATTGCATTGAATTGAATTGGACTTATTCAACAATGGAAGCCGAACTATCTAAGATGTTTTGGACGAAGAATCCGATTGTTTCAAAATATAAAGGTTTGCTTCCTTCGTATTTTAGTTTTAAATTTATTTTTAATTTTATATTTTAAGTATCTATTTTAAAATTATTGAAAACACGTTCTTTAGTATTTTTTGCGTTTTAAAAATTTTAAACGTTTTTGTGATGAAAATCGTATAACCAACTTTTTTATTATTTTAAGTTTTCTTTACAATTTTTTTCTTGTTTTCAAAATATGAAAGTAAACAAGTTTTTATTATTTTAAAAAATTAAAAATAAGCTAAAAACAATAAAGAGAACAAGATCTAATATGTTTAGCATTTTTTGGTGTTTGCACGTAAATTATGGTCAGCAATATTTCATGGAAAAACATTTTTCATCAAATTTCTCCAAAACAAAGTTACAAATTTAATGCTATTAAGTTATTTTTCTAAAACTTTCTATTTAAAATTGTCTCAGCCAGCCAATCTAAGTAATCACAACTCACTTGCAAAAATATTAGGTCCAAGAATAAATAAGTTCAAAAGATAAATGAGAAAATCATGAAGGATTGGAAGAACCTCCTCTATGTCCTCAACACAGCTTTTGAAAGTGATTTTGGTCGAGGTATCTCAACTAACTTTCAAAATTGTTGATTTAAAATCCAGAATAAATTATTTTGAAAACTACGAATACTCCTTCTTTTGTTGACTTCAATCTCTATAAATATGGATGACTCCCCACTCTTTAAGTACGCAAAAACTTTTACACAAGTTATCTAAGTACTTATTTGGACCGTTTGGACCCAATCTTGGCCATCTTCCTCAACCTGTATTTGGGCCCAATCTTGGCCCTCTCTCTCGGCCCAATCTCAGCTCATCTCTTCATCCTGTGCCAGTCTACCGCAATATCATTGCAACCCTACTAGGTATCCGTGCTGCCGCCTCAGATTTCATCCTCATTAACGAGGGTCTCGTCGCCACCATGCTACTACCTAGGAATCTCCACTGACGTCGGATAGTCAATCTCATCACTTGTAGACGCATGACGCATGTATGCAGGAGGGCGTCTTCTTTTTTAATATCAGTCAGCTCTTTTCAGAGTCAATATATGTTCTTTCCTCTGACCTACTAATACACTACCCATTTTTTTTACTCTTACTCATTCGAGTGTCGGAGTGCTTGCAGGTGTCAGCCGTCCCCTAGAGGGACCCGTCGCCAAAGCTCGCGCCTTGCCATTGCGACCTCGCCTTCGATTGCCCCTTTTTTGGTCAGAAAGGAACATCTGAGAGGGGATCGTTGCTCGCTGATATCCGGTGGCAAAAACTTTTACACAAGTTATTTAAGTACTTATCTGTTTTTTAGTTGAGACTGATTTAGATATTAGAGAGCTAATGCAGTAGACACTCTATGCCCTTAACTATTTTCTATCTTGTAGTCTCTTAAGAATCTATAGTCTCTCAAAGACTAAAAAACTTATAATAGTTATAAATTTATTTTTGTATTTTGACAATAATATTAAAAAATATATATATAAAGATAAGAGTTGGCTTCAAATGGTTTTGGGGAAAAAAAATAAATTCTCAATCCGAAGATGGGAAAATTAATTAAAAATAATTTCCATGCAAAACAATTTTTTAGGGAATACTTTCAAGAATAAATCTATAATATTATTTTTTTAAAACTTATTAAAAATTGAAGTTGGTGATTTAAAGAGAGAAACCCATGAGCCATGACCCATGTCAGCATCACTAAGAGTGGGATAAAGAGCAATAGAGAAATTAGAATCCATTTTTGGTCTCAATCCAATATTTTAAGGCGTAAGAAGAATATATTAATTATAAATAAATATTCCATATAATTAAGACCCAATGATCATATCCTAATTAATATATATATATATATATATATATATATATGTACTGGATATAGAATGAAGGAAGGAAGGAAGGAACGTGTTTTGTACGTAGCCGTCATAATATTCACAATAAAAGCAATAACACTAAGTGGATGAACGTTAATAATCACGTACCTTAGTGTCGACATTCAAAAAAATGAATGTTCATGAATCTCATAATTAATGCATCATTCATCAACAGATCAGTAATTAAAGATGCAGCAACACATCATCAAATTAATTACACAAGATACAAGTGCTAATTAAAATTAATATATATATATATGTTTTTGAAAATGAATACTTAGTACTTTATTATATATGCTGCTTCTTTTTTTTTATTTATATATATATATAATTTAATTTAATTTAATTTAAATCTTATATGCAAGCAAGCACATATATAAGATAGAAAAATCCATCCGTACGTGATGGTATTAAGCAAGGGGGTTATGGAACCACTATATGGTGAGACGTGTGTTGTGAATTTCTGTAATGAATTAGTCATTCAAGAAGAAGCTAAGCCAATACTAATCGATATATATGCACGTACGTAAATGCATTGTGTGGTCAAACTAAACATGTGATGTGCTGAATACACGAGGAGAGCAATTAAGGAGTATATACATACATATATGTATATATATACTCCAATAATAATAATGGGTATTATAATTTAATTATTTCCAGATTTCAATATTCTCCACTAAAACCCAACAGACACCCCACACCACACAATGCACCAAATCATGATTTAAGAAAAGAAGATGTAGTAGTAGTAGTTTTTTATATATATGTTTCATATAATAATAATAATAATATTATTATTATTATTATTTTAATTCAGATATATATATATATATAGTGAGGTTTCCATTTTCGGAGAGTTTTTCTTTTTCATTTTGTGGTTTCTGTTCTGTTTGATTGAGAGAGTGGCGTGAAGTGTAGAGAGATTTATTAGTATCTTTTATAAATAATGGAGCAGTGTGCCATCATCATCACGCGTGCTTCAGCGAACCACCTACCTGCCTGCTTTGCCTACTCCTCCACCCCATATACATATGTATTTTTATATATATATATATATATATATATATATTTGGGGTTGGGGACTAACTGGTTGCGATGTTGCCAACCTCACTCACTCACTCACTTCAATCCCAAATATTAATTATTAAATAATCTCTTCTCTTTGATATATTAATTAGGATCTTAAATTAATTAGCTAGAAGATGGTTTGAGATGTTAAATTCAATTTAGAAATATATTTTAAATAATTATTATTGGCGACCTTAATTTAATCACTAACATAACATGTTATAAAATTTGATTAGTTTGAGACACTAGTTTTTGTTTCACTGAAACTGGCTGCACTGTTTGCTCTTTGAGAGGGTTGAGACTTGAGGGAATTAAAATATTGATTAAACATTGTCAACGGCTGGCTTGGCCGTCTCCTGGTTTTCGACACGTAGCCAAATTTATGCACGATTGAAGTGGGGGGTGGGGGGGGGAGGAAACTGCAGTCCGCAGGAGAGAGAGAGAGAGAGAGAGAGTAGAGGAGAATAATAATAATTAAGAGCAAAAGAAGTGAAGTCTCCTTTAAAAGCAATTGCAAGGTGGTGCAGCTACGGGGCAGGGGCACCGGGAGACAAGGACCATCATTATTCTCACGTTTAAAGTAAAGACTAAAGAGCAAAGCAATCCGGCCAATTCCAAGGGGGCATAGATGAGAATAAAGTAGTTGCTAAGTTCAAGTCTAAACGAGAAAATAAAAATTTCTGGATTAAAAAGGTGTAGTCTGTAGATGAAAGGAAAATGTATTTCTCTCACACTCGATCGGGACAGATATGGGACTCTAAAAACATATTTAATATCATTTAAGGGTGGGGGGGGGGGACGCACGGGAGCTGCTCTGAATGTGGTGAAGTGGGTAATAAAATAGGGTTGGGGTGCTCCTCTTCGTGCGATCTAATTAAGCTCGATGCCAGTAGTAGAAGACCACCAACGATCTCTCTGCTCTCTGTCCCTTGCCTATGTGGTAGGGGAATTAGTCATAACATATAGGCGTGAGTGGGGAGGCCACAGAAGAGGGAAAAGCAGAGGGAGTACACTGTATACAGGACAGCCAGGAAGCCAGCCTTATCCTCATTTTGACTGCCCAAACAAGAGAGCAGGGAGCATTAGGCCCCCAAAAGTAGGAGTCGGCCGAAACAAAACCGTACGAGTGGGCGTGGGCGTGGTTATGGGTGTGGGTGTGGTCCTGCTGATGTGATGACTCAAAGAAAGATCGGATAATGGGCACGGAACGGATGGCCCCTCCCTCCGATGCATCTATCCATCAATCCCCGTCCCCTAGCAAATGGAGAGTGGAGTCCAATCCCATTATTCATTATTCATTGTTTACTTCATCTCATCTCCCTCCAACTCTCTAATGCCCGCCCACGTCCACAACTCAAACTCCATTCAATTTCATCATCTCATTATTTTTTTAGTACTTGTATTTGTACATTCTTCACAAAGAATTTTAAAATTGAATTTTCTTTAATGCTTGACTTGCTGATTTAAAAATAGAGATCACTAATTCTAATCAGAGAGAGAGAGAGAGAGAGAGAGAGAGAGAGAATTGGCAGACATGAACAATTGGGAGTATACGTAGTAGCTACCTACTATTAGCTAATTAAATTAGTGGGTGCTCTCTCAACTTGTGTCCGAACATGGCAAAGTTAGTCTCCTCCTCCTCCTCCTCCTCCTCCTCTCATCAACTTGGCCTCTATTCTTGATTGTTGGACAACAATAATGACAGATTCTAGCTAGCTACCAAAAATGCATTCTCATCAGCCTTTGACCCTCCCTCAAAAGCCAAAGCCAAGACGGAGACAAAAAAGTTAGCAACAAAAAGCAGAGTGCATGCAGCACAAGAAAGAAGACCGGACCGTCCGTCAGTGCCTATAAAAGGCGATATCCCAACAACTTCCCCCCTACAATTCATTCATTCACCATGGATGTCGACAAAGTTTTCCACATGACCGGCGGTGTCGGCGATACTAGCTATGCCAGAAACTCTTCCCTTCAGGTCTCCATCCCTCTCAAAACTTAAATCAGCATACCCCCACAACCCAACTAATTAATTATCGTCCTCTTCTTAATTAAACATTTCTTATCATTTAATTCATTTTTGCAGAAAAAGGGTTCCGATATGGTGAAGAACATAACCCTGCAGACACTCCAAGAGCTTTATCTGGCTACTGCTCCGAAGAGCTTGGGCATTGCTGACCTAGGTTGCTCCTCCGGCGGCAACTCGTTTGCTATCCTAAGAGAAATGGTGGACGCCATTGAAGAGGCCAGTCGAAAGGTCTTGCTGCCGGTGCCGGAGTTCCGGGTTTACCTCAACGATCTCCCCACTAACGACTTCAACTCGATTTTCAAGGCCGTGCCAGAGTTTTACAGGCAGCTCCGGCAAGGAAGAAGAGACGGCGGTCCCTCTATATACGTTGCAGGCTATCCGGGCACTTTCTACGGCAGGCTGTTTCCTAGCGAGTGCTTGCACTTCATCTACTCTTCTTACAGTCTCCACTGGCTTTCTAGGGTAATTAACCTTCGTCAACTTCACCAAGAATACATACATATATATATATGAACCAAAAACTACCAAAAACTAACTTCACGGATCAAACTACACATAACATGAACTCAAGCTCGTAATTAATTTGTATGGTTCTTAATTATAACTAGTACCACATCTAAGTGTTTTTTACCAACTTTTTCAGATTCCGACAGCTCTTTACGATGAGCGAGGCAGTTCAATTAACAAAGGAGGCATTTACATCTCTGAATCCAGCCCCCCGGAGGTTTCGAAAGCATACTTCCGGCAATTCCAAGACGATTTCTCGTTGTTCCTCGGATCGCGTTCTCAAGAGCTCGTTGCCGGAGGCCGAATGGTGCTGATCTTCCTGGGAAGGATCGGTGCAAGCCATGCCGATAAAGGCAACTCCTTTTTGTGGGAGCTTCTCTCTCGATCCTTCGCCATCTTGGTCTCTCAGGTGGAGAAAACGAGACCTATATATATGAATAGTAATATATATATATATATATAATATACCAAACATTTTTTCCATAGCTTTTGGATGTGAGTGAGGTCCAACTTATTATTCATATTTATGTATGAACTTATTTTCACGAAATTCATTGTTTTTGCAGGGAGAAGTGGAGAAGGAGAAGGTGGACTCCTACGAAGTTCACTTCTACGCAGCAAGCAAAGACGAAATAGAAGAGCAAGTGAAGAGAGAGGGTTCATTCGAAATGGAGAGGCTTGAAACCTTCGAAATAGGCGGGGAAGTGGAGGCGGATGGGCGTAATAAGATCCTCAGCTACGGGACGGTGGTGGCAAGGACGGTGAGGGCGATCCAGGAATCCATGATAAGGCACCATTTCGGAGAAGGAATATCGCTGGACTGCTTGTTCAAGCACTATGCAAGGCTGGTGGATGAAGAAATGGCCAAGCATGAGATAAGACCCATCACTTGTTTTCTCATTCTCAGGAAAAGATAAAAAATAAAAAATAAAAAAATAGATTAATTAATTCGTTAATTAATTAATGTGATAGATTCAGAGAAGAGAACCCAAGACAAGTACGTATTTATTATTAACTTGGCAGCGAGATGATGATGATGATGATGATGATGATGATCACTACTCCGTGTGTGTGTGTGTGTGTATACATATCTGTTGTTAGTTTGATGCTCAGCTGGTCATCCCTTTGTCTATGGAAGTTTGCTTGTAGAGAAATGTGCCAAAAGCCCAAAGCAGCCGCAGTTGATCAGGGCCCGAGGCCCAAGACTTGCGGCCTGCTGGATTCACCCAAGTGCAAAGATTCTATACGAGACTTTCAAATTGGACTGGTCATTGAAGTGGCGATTTTACCAATTTACATGGATTTGGAAGTTCAAAATTAGACTGTATTAAGTTAACTTTTAAATAGTTATATTTTTTAAATATAATAAATGCATGTATTTAAACACCCACAAGTTCTGTTTATGTTTTCTTCATAAGGATTAACTTACGCATTTATTTTTGAAGTCAGGGACAATTTAACACTTTTGAATGAAATTTCAAATTAACCAATGTATTTGGTTTTAGTTTTACCAGTTCATGAAAAAACAAGCCAATTTTAACTGGTTTGTATATATTCTCAGTCCCTTCGCCTATTGACTAAGGGTTGCTTTGGGTGGAGGGTTAGTCTTGTAATCCTTTGCTCGGCTCTAGTGAGCATTAGTCTTGGCATCTGTGCTTGGTGCATGCTCTCTTCCGGGGCAATCTTCTTCTCGGTGGTTGTCAATGCTTTGGTCGTCATCTACTAAAAAATGAACACAAAATGATATAATTTTTTTTAAATTTTAATTTAATGTACAACAAAGATAGAGAACATGGCAAGAGTACTTGATTTTGAAGGAGTAGAGAGCGAGGACAAAGCAAACTGAGCGTGGCAATGTGTTGGGTGTAGCCATTGCCAATGCTTTTGTGCAGAAAAAGAAGTGGATTTTGATTTCTACCGCTGGAAAAGTTTGATGTGCCATCAGTTACAGCACTGTCCATCAAACCACCAAGCCTGCCTAACCCTAATCCTAACCAAACTGGATAAGAGCCCTATTTATTTATTTATTTTTTTGTCATATTCACTCGCTTGTGTGTATGGTGATCTATAGATAGATACATTTTGGTTATTATATATAATCATAACAAGGCCCCTTGCCATCTTCTTCTTCCTTGTCTCCTCCCTTCAACATGGGGGACCCTTCCCCTGCACTCAATCTGTCATTTGTCTCCTTCCACTTTTTTACACTTGTACTTGTCCTCAATCTTTGTCTAGTATTTTTTTTTTAAATAAAAATTAAGAGAAGAGAGCATTATAAGGATTTTTCAGTTTTCTCCTACAAAAATATATTTTAATTGATTTACTGGGTTATCTTTATTGTTGTGAGATCATATATAGAGATAAATATTAATGTTGAATTTTATATTAATACTGTCTGTAATGTGTGAAATACGATGCTAAGAAAAAGTGGTATTTTGAGTGTATTGGCACATAATTCGTATATGGAAGTTCTGGTAGTATTAATCAATAACAATATTACCTATTGCCTCATCCTCTCATGATATAGACTTTTGTTCAAAGCTTTCAGAAATTGAGACGACAGAGAAATGTGTGAACTACAGCAGGCGTAGGTAGAACTCTCTCTTTTCTCTCTGGCAGTGTCGTGCTCTTTGTTCCCATAGATATAATTGAGCACATCTTGACAAAGTCCTCAGTAGCATTCTGGGTGTAGCCAGAAAGATAGGCTCCTTGAACTTGGAAACATATGCAAAGCTCCAATACAACACTGTCTCAAGCATCATTATGCGTTAGCTTTTGAGGGCTGATATTTGCTAAGATTTCAAGTAAAGATGTACCCACAAGCTCATGTCATAGAAAGATTGTGACCCATAAATTGGAAGGGATGGCTTTCATTTTCAAACAAATTAGATGAAGAACGGGGGAGCCTATAGTAGCCAATTCGGTTGGATTTCATTGCGATGGTGGAGAAAAATGGCAAATGGGCATATGTACATATATGTATATATATATTAAAAATGTTATTTGTACAATCAATTTCACTCCATCGTACATTTCATTCAATCAAAATATACTTTTCTCTTAAAGAAGAAAGGCCCAATCAATGGATAAGAGCAAGCAGCTGAGATTGGGATAAACCGAAGTGTGTGCGCTTCCGAGAACAAAAAGCATCGTCTTTTGGCACATACCCCAAGGCGTGCCATTAGAGACAGATAACCGTTCTTCTCTTCACATGTGAAAGACAGAGAACGCAAAAGAGAATTAAAAGCTAAAGGACGACCCAAAGTGATTGAAAGTCTGCCTTTAGAGAGCCCATTATTGATACTTTTTTAGCATCCCATTAGACAGCTAAATTGCTTCAAAATTCCCATTTGTCATTGGTAGTGGAATTAGTAATCATTGCGCGAACAACAACAGTAGGGAGGAAACAAAAAGAAAGAAAGTTGAGCAGGAAATCCTCTCTCTCTCTCTCTCTCTCTCTCTCTCCGTGTAGAAAAGTAAAAGGTGCTTTTCTTTTCTTAAGATTAGGGGAGGTATAGTAAAAAGTGAAGGAGACAATGGTGTAATTATAGGATAAATTATTATTAACCGTACTTTCAAACAGAGAGGTGGGCTGCTTTAGCCTAATTAATTTAGATGGGCTGATGGGCTCTCTTGTGAAAATCATGGTGTGACATGTTTGTTATCAGTCTCTTGGGGGTCTAGAAAATTAATGGGATTCTTCTATAATGATGAATGAATCTTTCTCTGTTATTAGTCAATGATGCCTGTAAAAAGAGAAGACACAGCAGTAGAAAGAGGTCGATTAGCCCTGAAATGATGGTTTAACTTCCCATTCCTTCTTACAGAGGGTTCATGATTAGTGTCATTTCCAATTAGACCCACTTTCTTTTCTTTTCTTTTCTTTTCTTTTTGGTTGTTATTTCAGAAGAAAATCCTTCCATGCCTGAAATAATTGAACTTCAACTTGTTCTAAAATCTTAGCTCTTAACGTGGCACCAGAAATGAGGTGAGCCACGTATCCCAAAGTAGACATATATCAAAGTATGGGCAATCAAGCTATAAGAGTGGGTAGACAAATTGATCACATCATGTTGGAATCATGAGCTTGTATTTGAAATAGCAATGGTGGTAAAGCATATTCAGGCTGCTTGTCACTTCCACCCTAAATTTGGAATACATTCCATTTTCCTCTTTTCCATCACATAGCACACAGCCAAGCCAAGAACAAAGCCACAATGTGAATGAGAGATCATGTCAGCTGTTCCAGTAGTGAAGCACTGAGAATTGACAGTCCAATTGAGCGTGGTTCCATCATCCATGCATGATCAACAATTAACATTAATTAATCCTTTTCAATTAATGCTCTGGCGCATCTATATTATATATCCAACTAAAATAAACTCATCGATGGGCAGAAGAATGAATGAAGAAGATCTTAATTATAGTTTGGAGGAGAATTTTAGGGAAAAGTATAATAAAATTGAGTTTGAAGATGGAAACACAACCATTAACTCTAGATCATCATCTTCTTTCTAACACAATATTGGTTACTGGCAAGAGAGTTTAGCACTGCATGTGCATGGCATTAATTAACATTATATAATTAAGATAGAAGGGAAAGGAAAGGAAAGGAAAGGAGAGAACAAGAGAGAGAAATTAAAACTAACTGAAAATCCAGTTCTCGCTTCTCTCTACTCTGCAGGTTTTTGTTATTTTCTTTTTATTAACAGGTAACAATGGCCAGCTTCTCCTCTTGGTGAAACTTGACTTGCTTGGCAATGAATTCTTCTACTGCACGCTGGAATTCCTCACTGCTCAATTTGTCCACCAAACACTCCGTTTCCGGTGGAAGCTGGCCGCAACCTACAACTTTCCGGCATTTCTCGGTCTCCGACCGGCGGAGCTTTGCTCTAAGCTTCTCCGGAATTTCTCTCTTCAGGCGCTCCGACTGGCTCCTCCGATAAGGTTTCCCATCCGAAACCTTTGCAGCGACAACCGCGACGTGGTTATCAAGAGTGACGGTGTTCATTTCAGAAATGACTTCTTTGTCCTGGTACACGATCTGCTCCGGTTCCGGAACCGGAGGAACCTTTACCGGTCCATAGATGTCTTCGCTCTCTCTGTTCTTGATCAGTTCCTCGTAGAGATTGATATCGGCATTGTTGTCAGTAGGAGTTTGGCCGGATAAATTACCGGACTTGAAGAGGAGAGTTAAGACGATGGCGTTTCCGACTAAGAAGATGAAGAGCGGGCTAACGACGACCGCAAAGAGTTGCTGGAAATACACGCCGGAGATTCTGACGGCGAAAGGCAGTCGAGCCGAAATCCATGAGAGGAGTACAAGACCCAGGCAGATCTCGACGAAGCGAAACAGTTTGGCGACAGTCTGGAGGCGATTGTACCTTAGCATGGCCTTCGCCTTCTCCGCCTTCACATTATCGAAGTCGAAAGCGTCCATTCTCTGGAGAGAGAGAGAGAGAGAGAGAGAGAGAGAGACTTGAAATCGTAGATCGAGGACTGATTTTCAGGGAAAGTTGAGGCAAAAGAAAGGAAATTCTGAGCGTCGTGATAGAGAAAGAACGGAAAGAGTACAGAGAGAGAGAGAGAGAGAGGTTTGAGGAAAGTACAGTAAAAGCAGCTGAGTGGAGCTGTGGCCTGAGACTGAGAGTGTCTTGGCAGAACTGAACTGAGAGTCGTCACCTCCTCCTCCTCCTCCTGGCCCCTTTTATAGGGGGGACCGTATGGGATCCCAAGTTCCACCTGTTCGTGGACAGTATGATGTAATTTTGAATTTGATTTATGTATTATAATTATTTGACTGATTTTTTAAACAAATTACATTAACCATAAATCACATGACAAATAATAATAATAATCAATTAAATAAGCCCATATATAGTTGTAAACAAATAATAATCTTTGGATGGTGAACTCAAATTTGAAATGCTATGTATATATATCTCTCCAGTCTCCACATGGATGAAGGAGGAGGAGGAGGAGGAGGAGATCAGGGCTACCAACTATAATAAGTAACCTTTGAGTTGACTGACATTAAACTCATATATTTGAAATATATATCATGTTTCAATACAATTAATTAAAGTGGTATTTTTAATGTCATTTTCGCTAGTAAATTAAATATTTGTCCAACCACTTGACTTGGTGGCCGACTAGATCAGGAAATATTAATTAAAATATTTAAATAAATAATATTATTCCAAAAGAAATTAACTTCTATGTAATTAAAATGTGTTTCTTTATATATATATATATTAATTTACATTAATGGTTAATAAGTAAAAGAAATGGTGGTTGTGATTTGATTTATACAATTAGAATATATATAATAATATACTAACACGTCACTAGCATTCTACTGATACATACTTGGGTTGGGTATGAAAATTTTGTCAAAGTTGTAATATATATATATATATATATATATGTAGTGTAGGGGATGAGCTACTTATTACTAGCTAGCTAGCATAGCAAGGAGAGCCAAGAAGATTCATTCATTCATTAAATAATTAATACTTGGGCATAAGAAAGCCAGCCAAAAAAACTTAATTAAAAATTAAAGACTAAACATCGTAGAAACCCTTTCCAACCCAATCATATATATATGTATATATATAGAAGTCTACAAAATTAATCAATCAGGTAGGTCACGAAGGTTAAATAACTTATCTCTTCTCTAGCTAGTGCAAGTTTGCAACTTATCTCTTGGTGCAATCATTGGACTTTTCTGCACAATATATATATAAAATCAACTGTGAAACGGCCTTCTTCCATAGTAGCCATGGTATATATATAAATCATCCAATTCCCTTCATCTTTCTTTCATTTCATGTACAAAGTAAACTCATTCTTATTCATTTACTGTACCAAAAAATTCATCTTCATGTACAGCTCTTTCTCTCTCTCTCTCTCTCTCTCTCAATTAATTGTTGTTTTGATATATATCGTTCCTTCCATCCTGCATGCCTCCCATTGTGCTTAATGATTAATATAATTAATTAATCAAACTTACTTACCCAAAACGTAAAATATATAATCAACCTTAATAATTATGATCGATATAACAATGTACATATATAAATTGTTGGTAATAAAAGCATGCCATGGACTAAGTGAATTAATGTTCCAATTCATGGCATATATAGTTTGGTCATGGTTTCACCAAGTAGAAAATTGAGAAATTAAGGGCAGGCAGAGATGTGTAGAGCGGATATGAATGCAAGGATATACGTACATATAGTTAAATAAAGAAAGGTTGAGTTTGCGTAGACATCAAGGCCTCAGGCCAGGCCTTAATTTCCCACCCACTCCTCACACTCAATTAATTACAATAAATACATATCTTTCTGTAATTTCCTTTCTGATATTTTATTTATTTTTTAACTAATAATAATAATAATAAACCCTAGCTAGCTAGCTAGCATCGTTTTTCTTAAAAGTGATTCTTATAATTAAAAATAATTTCTTAAAGAAATGACACAAAATTTTACCACTGTTAACTGTGATATCATCTCAATATTGTGCGTATAATAATACATACGAAATTATAAAGTTTGTTTGTCCCTACAGTGTGACATTAAGGTCATGTTTGGCAGTCCCAACAAAAAGTTTATAATAGGAATGAATTGAGGAATTTAATTAACTCGATTTTTACGAGGAAATAGAAGACAATTCAATTCCCTTTATTTGAGATGAAAATAAAAGAGTTATAGTATTAATTTTTTTATCTAATTTTATTGGGAAAATATATTTTTTAAAATTAAATTAAAATAAACTGATAAAAATTTAAAAGAATGAGAGGGAGACAAAGGGAATTGTGTCCCCTCCCCTCCCCTCCCCTCTAATGCTTAATAAATTTCTTCCGAAGAAATTATTTTGCATCGTCCTTTCTTTCTTTTCCCCTCAGTCCAAACACAGCCTAACCATATAGTCTCCTCTCCTAAAAAGTAGATGATATCATATGGGCTACGGCTTGACAGGACTTTGGTAGTCTGTGCTGTTGAACAAGTGGGACTCCTTGCTGTCGGCGCAGCGTCAAGTCTTTCGTCTTGCCCGTACTACGTGCACCCTTTGTTTCCGGCCGGGACCCCCACTCCGTTGCTCTGGAACCCCTGTGCTTGGGTCTTTCTTCCTTTCCCTCAGATTTTGAACATCTGTCCTTGAGGCAAGCATCAATTCCTCATCTGTGTATGTATGTTCGTTCACTCACATGCCGTAAACCCTAGGGCTGAGTTTGGAATTAGGCCTTTTTTATGAGAGAGGAATTTTTGAAAATTCTCGATCTCGATCTCCCTGGGTAAATGTAAATGCTTTCTTTCTACGGGAAGGAAGGAAGGAAGGAATGAAGCAGTTAGTTCTTCGGGAAACAGGCGTAATCCAACCAAATTTAGTAGCCATTAGGGCTAGGCTTTTTTTTCCCGACCTCTGCGAAGAGAAGGAAGGGAAGGAATCATGACGAAATAACTAGGAATGGGCTCCATTTGTCCCATGATTTCTGCGCCCATCCTCACTCGCGCTGCTTTATTCTCCCAAAACCAGTATGCAACGAAACGAATTTCATTGTTTGGATAATCCGATACAATAATAATAGTGATGAGATTCCTGAAAGGATTGCTCTAATGGAGGAAAATGGCTCTCCTCTGGAATCGGCAACCACTGCCCACTTGTGCTGATACTGCTGCTGCTGCTGCTGGATAAATCATATTAATTTCATTCACTCTCTCTTCTTGTCTTTCTTATTCTTTGTTTTTAAGGCGATGATCATTCAACTTTCTTGGCTGTAAAGTACGTACGTGGGGGAAGAATATTTGAAAAGGCCTTTATGGGTGCTTAGTCATAGACAGACACAGCATTAAGTAAAGAGTAAAACACCCCCCCTTCTCATGCATCGAGCATTTGCTTCATTTTCATGGATTATGCCCTATATATCGCTTATATGAAAAATAGGGCAATGATCCATTCTATATGTGTACTTTTTTTTTTGTGGGGGGGATTTGAGATTTTTAATTATAAGTTTTTTTTAAAAAATAATTATTGTTAAATAATTGTGTACAATTATTATCTGAAGAAGTAGAATGTGACATCTCTCAATCTCTTCTATCCACTTATAAAAGGAATAAAGGTGTGCTTATATTTTAAGAACAATTATTTGTTAGGCACAACATTTTATGTACCCACGTGATGCTTCATCTGCTAATTGATGCGAGACATAAAACATCACCATGGAATCAACATTTAATTTCAAACGATGCAAACATTGGCATATATTCCAAAACTAGCTTCTCTATTGACAGCATGGAGCACAAAATCTTGGCGAAAATTTCATTTCAACTTTAACCAAGTAAAGTAAGCAAGCACGTGCCCAAGCCAATTTTGGTTTTGGTTTTTGGATAGGTACTAAGGATGGGCCGTAAAATGTGGTTCGGCCTGCCTAACTGGCCCTTATATGGGCCTTCTCCTAAGTGTTTTGGGCCGTCCCTGACCCATTAAGTACAGTAAATATTATTATAAACTTTTGCATATGAAGTAACTAATTAATGATGTATAATAGAAAAATATATGTCAAATTAAATGTATTACCACTTTCTATTGGAAAAACTCAGCCAAGCCAACCCGACAGTTACTAATGCTACACCAGATTCGTACTGTCATTACAAATTCTTATGTTTGCTTGTGTCGCACACACTGCTAAGTCTGCCATCCAGCCAAAAGATTTAATTAAACCCATTCCTTGTTCTGTAAGATTGTCTTTGTCGAATCTTTGTTCTAAAATTATTTTAAAATTGTAGTTTCTCTAAAGGGTAATAGGCGAATATATAGCATATTTAGATGGTGTGGTTTTCGCAAGATTAGACATTTAATTAAAATAGAAAAAAAAGCAGATTAGAGGTGTTAAAAAAATCAATTTATTTAGTAACCTCTTGTATTTCACAATTTGTTAATGTAAATATTAACAAGGCTAGGCATCATCTACTTGACCATGTTCCCCATTATTTTTGTTACAAATGTGGTCTTCTCATGGCAGTATAATGAATGACAAGTTAAACTTATCCCAAGTTCGAGCTTTGAAACATATGGACGCTACAAATACGTCGCAGCCAAGCTACCACCGAATGATTAGCAACACGTGTCTAAGCTTTATCCCAAGTTCTCAACATATAGCCGGATTCCAAAATTTGAGCTTGCGAGAGGCGGTTGAGATGCTAACTTTGGAGTTTTCTAAGCTTACGTATTGGTTTAACGAAATCATTATTGATTTGATTATCAGAATCCCACGTGCCCCGATGACGATAACCTCTTCATTGTGGCATTGACGCAAAAGGGAAGAAAAATGTCAGCCATTTTCTACAAACCCACCGCTACTTTCACTTTCACTTGCCTTCCCAGTCTCAAATCTCCGAAACCCTTTTCCGGTTCCCGGTTTCCCTCCTCAAAGTTGGTTTATCGTGGTGAATTTGTTTCCCAGAGAGCTCTCAGAAGAGCCATGAATGGGTTGATTCCAACCGGTGCTTTCGGGAGCAGCGGTGGCGACGAAGGTGGTAGGGCCTTTGAACAGGAAGCTTTGGTTCAAGGGTCTTCCGATTTTCGCCCAAATTTTGGTGCTTCTGGGCTCGAATCCACACTCAATCGTCTGGTTAGCATCATCTGTTCTCAGTACCCATAAAATGTATCTTGAGAGGTCCGCTGCATGGACGAAAGGTTAAGTTAATGAATTTGGATAACTAGATTCAAATTTGGGTTTTATGCGGCTTAAATTATCCAGTTCCAGTTTCAAGGTCTGAAAATTTAGTTTCTTTTTCGCTTAACTAGTCACATTTCAGATCAAGAAAACCCAAATTAGAAACAAACTGAGAAACTGTAGTCCATTGCCGTACAACTAACCAGAAGAAGAGTCTTCTATATCTATATCTGAAGGCCTGGTTTTTGTGTATATGAACATGTACCTACAACGATGAATGTATGTTTTGGAAGGCTAACTTGAATTCTAGACATTGGAGAGCTGGAATTCATGATGGTGGTGGAAAGGCCTTTCTTTGTTCAATTGAAAATTTCTCTGAAAAACAGCAGAGCAAACTTGTTTGTCTTGCCTTTCTTTTGGTTCAATAGGATTGCCTAATTGTGGCCATTGTTTGCAATTCTAGTAGTCACTAGAAGTTGGTGTATCTTTGCACACGCACAAACATCAAATGAAGTAGTCTTGATCATATGTTTTGTGCAGTGCCAATATGAAATGCTCCTATTCCATAATCTTCCTTGTAATTCAAGGTGGAGGAAGTCAGATTATTCTGTTCATTCCTGTTCTTTGTTGAGTCCAAGCACCATTGAAGGAACTCCTCATTTTCTTTCACTTTGGTGATGCTGCGATAGTGTTGACTCTGGTTTTCACCCTCAGTTAAAATCCTTTCTGTCTTCAGCCTTTCAATTTTGTTTCCTAATGAAGGCCTTAGTAATTCCATAAAAGAATGGAAGCATTCTTCATGGTATCTAAGTTTTATCCTTTTTTATTTTTTGTTTACAAAAATGTTTTTCCCACATACTCCAATTAAGGCTTGATATGTTGTTGTTATTGTTATTTACAAAATGTGTTTGGCATTTATTGTTATTTTCACTTTCATTTATAGTAGTGCTTTTCATCAGCTGTCCAATGTGTCTTTGGATCTTGGTTTGTGTTTCAAACTCAAAGCATTGTTTACAAGTATAATTGTGCTTAATTTGGTCAGAACATGGACTTAAGTTCTGCAAAGTTGGGTTTTGCCTTGTAAGAAATATACATCAATATTTCCATCTGTATCTGAGTTTGATGTCTTTTCTTTGATATTTAAGGCTTTACTCTGTTGGTTGCAGAGCAAGTGGCTTGTGACGGCACTTTTCAGTGCAATTGTTCTGTGGAGGCATGATGCTGAAGCTTTATGGGCTGCTATGGGCTCTGTTATAAATGCTGGGCTCTCAACCATACTAAAGCAGATACTAAACCAAGAGCGTCCCGTTTCTACATTGAGATCTGATCCTGGAATGCCATCTTCACATGCACAATCCATATTCTTTACTGTCATATTTACTGTCATGTCAAGTAATTTCTTCCTCAGCCCCTCTCATGGATGATCTTAATATTGAACATTATTTACCTTCTAAAGATAACTACTAATTCAGTTTTTATGGACTTCAGCCTCTAGTTGTTTCATTTCCCTAATTTTAGTTTGGCTTAGTGAAGGAAAAATATCTCTTGATTCCATGAGATATGTGTCACGTTCTGCTTCTTTATGTGTCATGTTCTGCTTCTTCAATTTTTTGTTATAATTGGTTACTTGTTTTTTTTTAGCCTCAAATTACTACTGCCATCTTCAAAACAGTATAGTTTTAAGTTTAGTATGTTCAATACCATTCCTGAGAAGTTTTCAGTATGGTACATTCTGAACCAGTTTAAAGATTTTATAGTTGTAGGAAGTTAATAGGACTACTCTGATTAAATTTTTTAATGCTGCTTCCCTGGCATGCTCATATTCCAGACTTGCCAAATCAGCTACTGTAGGCTAGTAATAGTTTCTCATCAAGAATGGAAAACAAAAAGGAGGGGAAAAAAAGATCAGGAATAGGTTCTGACATTTGATGGAATTTAAATATACAATTATGAGAAAGCAGTGTTTGAGATCCTTTCTATTTCCTCTCTTTCTTTTTTGCCATCTGATCTAGTAGGGTAAGATTTCAAACTTTGGGATTCAAAAGCTTCAATTATTATAAACATAGAACTTCACATGGTGCTTCTTTTTCTCCTATTTTCATTTTAGTAGCTTCTGGAACAAAATATGTTGTTGCCACATGTATTACTAGAATTTGCATTTTAGGATTAGTTAATGACACCATTTTTTTTTTTGGGTATAATCAGAATGTTTCACCTAGAGATTCAATTTTCCCATTTTCTGGATTTGTCTCGTCCCCCCTTTCTCAAGAGCAGATAAAATGATTACTTCTAGAAGACTCTGCCTTTCTGAATAGTATGTGACACATAAATGGAATGATTTGACACATGGAACATCCAAACAAAGACATCCTTAATGCATTTGCACTTCCTTCCCAGTGTACTCTACTTATTCTTCCTCATTTTGTGCTTGCGTTTGCCTAGTTTGTAGAGAGATGAATAATTATGGGGCAGGGAGCGGGATGCAAGTCAGTTTTCCAATTTCTAGTAGATGGTTGTTTTCTTCTTGCTGCCTGTAGTAGTGATACCAATGATCTATCTAGCCTTCCTCTAGTTTAGATTTGTAATTCCTCTTTTGGCATGGCTGTTGCAGTGTTTCAATGGCTTGGAGCTAGCGTCCTTTCAGTAACTCTTAGTGGCCTTGCTTTTGCATTCGGCTCATATCTGGTAAGTATCATGGAAAGATAGTTTTAATAATGAGATACCCTTGAAAGTAAGTTGTATTTGGCTTTCTCATCACATAATCTGTTAAATATACCTGCAACAATAGACTTGTGAAGAAGACACTTACCAAAAACTATGTCCTGCTTCAGGACACCATTATAAGGCAAAAATTAGCTTGGACACTGGAACTCGTCTTCATGTAAATACAAACAAAGTTGTTTAGTACTTCAGATTAGTTTTATAAGCTACCCTATTTTTCAGTCAAATATTACAAGTTTATCCATCTTCTAATTAAAATCATTAGCCGGTTTCAACTGAGTCAAGTAGCTTACTTCTCTGTCCTGTTAGAAGTTCAATAACCTTTTGCAGTACTCATAAGATGAGAAAGCCGATTGCCTTAAACCGGAAATGGATGTAGACATAACTAATAACGTATAAAAGGTTACTTACAACATTTTTATTCCCCTCTGTGTTTTCAGTCATGGCTGCGAGTTTCACAGCAACTTCATACAATCAGCCAAGTGGCCGTGGGTGCCATGTTAGGATCTGTGTTCTCATTTTTGTGGCTTTGGTCATGGGATGCAGTTGTGCTCAAGGCATTTATCTCCTATTTGTGGGTTCGAATTATCGTGGTATTTGGTGCAGCCGGATTTTGCTTGGGATTTCTTATATACACAATCCGGCACTGGGTTATTGACAGAAGATGATCTTAGTCGTATACATTGACTACTCTTTTAGATGACTTGCTTTCTTGTTTCTTTGTTAATCTGTATACAGCACCCTAATTCTTTTGCGGGATCAGTATTATTTGAAATAAAGTTTACATTTCACTGTCCGCAAGGGTGTGAAAATGCCATCTGCAGCCATGTCGTGCACAGTAAACTAGTGGCTAATCAAAACTCTTCCTTTACAAAGTTTACATGGTGGGAGAAGGAACTCTTAAGTCCTTGATACAAGTGCTGTTCTCCTTAGTCATTAAATGACGGTTGAAGTCTAAAAAGGGTGTCCCAAATGTAGGGTTTCTGCTTGCCAAATGTGAGGGTTGTATATGTGCTCGGCTCTCTCTTCGCTTTTATGTAGAGAGCTTATTTTCGCAATTTAAATGTGTGACCTTTTCGATCACAGAGAGCATCCTTGCTATTACCACATAGGCAAGAAGAAGTGCTAGGCTGGTGGTTTGTATTCTACCTGGATTTCAAGTTGGGGACATGTTTGGAAGGAAAATGAAAGGAAAAGAAAGGGAGACGTATGATGAATAAAGTTGCTTGGTCATGCCTTTGTTTAATTTATCATAACATGTTGAATGGCCATGTTTCACTACTATTTTGGTAAAGCAGACACATTCATCATCTTCAACAAGCACGTTACAGGACTCAGATTAAGCAAGAATTTTGCTTAATGCAGTTGTCCTAATTAAGCACTCATGACTTACCCTCCTGGATGAACCATTACTCATCTCTAGAAGAGAAACCATATTCTATAAACCTTAACAAACAAATACCCTTATAACACGAACACATTAACTCAACTTTGGCAAGCTCTCCAAGTCTTCATCTTCCTAGATCCCAATCCTCTTCCCCTTGTGCCTGGCCCGCCACTGAGCCCTTCTGCTGGCCCTGGCCCTCTTCCACCTCTGTATGTTCCTCAGCCGGGCGAAAATTTTCCGGATTTGGTACAGCTTGTGGGACTGTTGGGCTATGACATTTGCAGTTGAAGTGTCCTGGCTGAGGACTATCTCATAGCCATCCCGGAAGGAGTCCATCCCTTCGGTCAGGAGCTGCCAAAACAGGCCTCCGGCAGCTGCACCGCCGTGCTTGGCCGAGAAGTATATTTTGTAGTAGACAGTGCTGAACAGAAGGTCCCTCTGGTAGGTACTGAAGCCCGGATCTTTCCGGGACTTTCCAAACTCTGTTAGAAGCAATGGCTTCTGAAGAATTTGCTGGGCATCTTGAATGTGGGTGTTGAGCCAATTGTCCAGGAAAGCAAGCTGGGATTGATCATTTGAATTGGATAGCCTGATCATGCAAAATTGCAAATGAACCATCAAAACAATATTGGGAAAATTAACTCTCCAAAGCAGCTGCTAAATGGTTTCAAGTGGCTTACCATTGATCAGGGTAGGAGTGGACAGTAGCAAAATCAATTCCAGGGATGCGATTGTTGGCAATGAAATCTGTTCCTATATTATAACCCGCAGGATTCAGTCCTTTCTTTTGAGGTGTGGCTTGTCCATAAAATCCTTCCAGACCAGCTTCCAGCAAGTGATTTCTGTCTATGGACTTCACAAAAGAAGCCATTTCTGCTATCCAGGCCTACCAGACAAAGCAGCCACCGGTACAGTTTAGCATGGATTCATTGCACCATAGATGTGAAAACAAAGGCTGAAGGCAGATTACTAAAATGGTCAAAATAATCATCCATTTGTATCCAACTACAGTGATAATAGTTAGATCTGAAGAAGTGAAGGGAGAAGTTAAAGAGTCACCATATATAGTTGAATGTGAGGCAAACCTGAATGGTTCGTCCTGATGGATCTGAAGTGCATCTGGGCTCATTCATAAGCTCCCAGGCCATGATTGTGGGGTCATTCTTGTAGACAACTCCAGTGATGGCGTTGTACCTGTTGAGAACTGTCTGCCAAATGACAAAACACAGTAATCAAAACCCAAATGAGAAATAGTAGCAGAGAATATGTTTTGTTACTTTACCTTGACATGATTCTTGTAAAACCCTTTAACAAGAGGGTTTCTGAAGAAATCATCATCAGATGTGAGATACTGCCCTCGGCTTCTAGCCCAATTCACATACTGTTGTTTGCCCCCAAAGTTCTCATAGTTGTTCACTAAACTCAACACAAGCTTAATCCCATACCTTCTGGCCTCTGCTATCACAAAATCCAACCCCTTCAAACCCAGAAAAGAATTTAAGGCAAAATGGTCAGGAAAATTCAAAAACAAAGCAAACTAATTGGTGGGTTAGAGAGAGACAGAGAGAGAGAGAGAGAGGCAATTAAGGAGACCTTGAACATTTGTTCATTGTAAGAACCGGGAGAGTACTGGAGAGGCCTGTATCCACCATCACTGAAGGCCCAAGTTCTTGCAATAGAGAGGCCATGGCTTGAAGCTTCTCTGAACACATCTGAGACTTTGCTTCTCTGAGATGGGTCAGAAGCCTGATACATCAACCAGTAGGCATTGAAGCCATTGGCATAGTAGGGATTTCCATTCAACAGGAAATGCACCCCTCTGGTTCTGATAAAGCCATCTCCTCCCTGAGCTTGAACATGGCACCATTCTTGTTGGGTCAAGAAATTTAGAAGGAAAAATGCCAATACCCACTGCTTCATCTCTCTATCTCTCCCTGACAATGCAAAGAAAGGTATATTTTGGGAAGTGGGAGAGGAAGAAAGAGATTATAAAACCGAGAAGGGGAAGGTGGGGCACTATAATTTAAGGCCCTGTCATTTAGTCAGAAAATGAAGTATGTGTCCCAATTTAACTGCCAAAAAGGGGGGGAGAGAGAGAAAGAGAGAGAGATTGGAGGAGCAACTGTCGTAGATAGAAGAGAAAAGATGGAGAGAGTCACATGAAAATGGGACCAAATCCTATCTGCAGGGCAACAAACAATCTGAATGTAAATGCTTCTTACCTAATTCTCCTTTTAAGATTAGTATAATGCGTTAGATGAATTTATAAATAGAAATTATTAATAAAAATATCATTTTAACGTGTCCGGTTATACAAATCTGGTAATTGAAAATTTCCGTTAATTGCAATGGAGAGGACCGCATAATCAGCTAACCTGTGTTGGTCAAGAAGAGAAACAAAGCTCGTGGGTGGGGTTGAAAGTGCCATTGCAGCCATAAAAGCGTTTTAAGTGGGAGTAGAAATTGGAAAGAAACGAAAGAAGCGAATAATTAAATGACAGAGAAGAAAAAGGAGGAGTGAGGGGTTGCTTTTTCACCACGCGGGCCCCAACCCATAATAATAGGTATTGCATGGTCGCAGCCAGCCTTTACCCGTTACCCAATCCAAATATAATCCCTATTTATTTATTTATGCTTAGCCCTTCATTTAGAACAGGACATCCGTTTCTCAACAGGATGCAATGAACTTTTTTATGTCCGTGCGTGTTCAACTTCAACCATAATGCATAGGCAATTCTTTTCATCATGATGATGATGATCTTATACATATAAAGAAAAAATTATCGAATTCGTTAACCACAATAATAATGTGCCAGAAAAAAGATATAATAATTTTATTACATGCCACAATATATTTGATAATGGTTATTATTATCACATTCACACTCACCAAGTTTCTGATAGAATAGAATCCACAGGCAAAATTACTTAAATAGCCTTACCTGGCTGGCTACGGTATGTGTACTAGGAAGACAAGGGTGCATGAAAGTGTGGATTGCGGGCCAAGTACCCATGTGATTTTGCCATCCTCCTCGTAAATTAGAATCTGCCCCCCACGCCGCTCATGCTCACTCATCTATTATCTCTTTGGGCCCCTAGGCTAGGCCCACCCGATTTGTCTTCCTCGGACACTGTTATTTTGTCTCATTTTTCTCCTTTTTCTTGCCGATACATGTGCCGCCAATTAAGTATTGAATGTAATTAATTTATCTACTCAAGCCAATTAATTTATACCTAAAAAAAGGAGCTAATTGAAGTTCTTCAGCATAATAAAAATAGTTACATCACGTAAATACATATTTTTAACGCACTTGCCAGCACTACTTGCAACTTTTTGTTCATTTAACATTTTTATTGGATATTGAAAATTACAAAAATATATGTACATTAACTAGTACAGACCCGCCGGGTGGTCCACAAATTTTCTTACAGGATCTTCTTAGGTTCAAATAAAAAAGGAGAAAAAAATGGATAATTACGAAACGATCTAGTCTTATCCAAAATAGCTGACGAAAAGCAACCATAAACTTGAAGACATGCGGCATGGCGTGTATGGTCCAATCTCTATCTCTAATATTACAAGGAAGCAAAGCCCCACACGAAACCCTTTGTTTAGGGCCGTGCGTGTGTCGGCAAGGCCCATGGACTGTCAACGAGATCGTCCAACCCCGACGAACTGTCCCATCGCTAAATGGTTTAGCCCCGACATCCTAATCTCACTTAGAATCAAGCAACAACTGAGGTGGCATATAATAAAGAGTTAAAAAAATAGCCACCACCAAGCTATTAGACTAATTCCATTAGCAAGTCAAAAATTGAATTAACAAGTATCGGCAAGCTTTTCACTAGGCTTCACCCACACCAATCAAGATCACATAGTGAGTTTGAAAGGTAAAAATTCCATAGGCCTACCGCTTGTACTGGTCCATCACCATGTGCACCTACACAATCCTACCCCAAGCAGGTAAGTCATAAGTGCATAGTTATGACAATCTTTCATGACAGTTTTTGTTCTATCAAGCTTACTTGCAGTCAAAAATTTGCTCCACCATTCGATCTCAACATACCTGGAAGCATATTATTAGTAGGTCAGCTTCCAGGACAGAGATATGGACCCCACTGACCTGTGTCAAACAAAGAAGCACAAATCCAAACTTTGGGGTCAAGAAGATTTTACAGTAGTAACAACCCCCATGTTCGGGGGATTTTCCAGCAAGCTAATGAGAAATAAGATACGGATTGCATTCTCCTACAAGTAGTATTCCAAACCTGTTCCACGGTTACGATGGCAGAGCATTCGCAGCACATGTCCAGCTGGCCTGAATTTGCGAGAAACTTGGAATTGTTCCTTGTGCCCCCTTCAATTGCCTATAGTCTCAACATCACAGGAGCACAAGAAAAAGCCTGATTTTCATGCAAAAAAATCAATCAAATGTATGATGCATTCATCACCTCATTCCCGTTTGGCAGCTCAAGGCACTACCATAATTATTATCATTATGGAACTATACATCCTGGGAGGTGGCAACTATGCAACCCTCAAGAAAGTAATATATCGGGGTATTCACAAGATGGCATATTCAACCTCTTGCATTCTTATTTTGCTTCATTGTGTTGCATTCAGCAGTCTACTTGATCATCAGCAATTCATCAATCGGCTGCATGGTCATGCTCAGGAATGATGGATTTGTTGGTACAAGATGACCCTCTTCCAGTTGAAAGGTAAGACCATGCCAAGGCACCTGTTCCAAGTGTAATTGCAGCAGCAATTGAACCCCAAAGCCACCTCTGCCTTCTCTTCCTCCTTTGCCTAAGACGCCGTGCCATCTCTACTCCAGCCAAAAATAAGGAAAATTAGAGCTGCCAGCTGCATGCCAGTCACAAATTGAAGGCAAGCACCATCCATAAACATGTAGCAAACAGTTGGATGGAAGAGCAGAAGTATTTTTAGGCAGAAAATGCAGAAAGGAATGGCAATTTCCCTTCAGTTTTTCTCACCACCTAATGCAATCTGTATACATCACGGCCAATAATAACTAGGAAAAGTTGAAGTAAAGCCAATTGTTAGTCTTCCTAACAAACTTCTTTTCGTTTGCTCTGCACAGATTCCCCACTAAAACCAATACCATAAAGTTTAGTAGTCAGTGTGTTCTGCTGCTAGTGGAAACAACTTAGTCCATGAGCATTCCTACTATTAGACTAAGAAACCACATTGAAAATAAGAACACACTGAACTCTTGAGATTTTATGAAAATTATAAGGAGTACTCCTTAGTCTTTACATTTCAGAAATACATTGACCACACGGATGTTGAAAAATAAGTGTAGTTACTAATGTAATTAATTAGAATAGCAGATATTTTCAATCAAGTTAAAAGGACCAAATTTGTCTTTAATAAACCAAGGGCATCAATCAATCCCAACTCTCCTGACGTTCTTTGAAAATAGAGTACTCTTCACATTTCAAAAATTTATTAAAAAAATGGGTTGTCATAGAAACCAGAAAAGAGGGTTTCAACTTATGCTGTGTTTTTCAACTAGGAAAAATCCAAGACATGTGATTCAAACAATTTTACAGTAATCTGAGTACGGGCATGCCTGCCTAATAATACTCCTTTTGGCTGTACCATCCAAACCCAAAACCCATTTCAAAGCTTTTGGTTTTATAAAGCAGAGTTCAAAGATTTATTGTTGCTCTATGCTCTTCAATCCAGGCAAAGCTGCCGCTTGTACCACCATCCGTTGCTTCTTCCCAAACTCCCATCTCTTTAAGCGGTTGAGGCTTAGACTGCTTGTACCTTTTTAGTTAAGTAGTTACAACCGAAAGGAGGAGCCTATATAAGGGCTACGTGTAAGAGGATGGGAATTGTGTGTGAAAATATACAATTTCTTTCCCTCTTTTCCCTCTAAGAATTCTCCATCCCAATTCTACTTCTCTTCTCGGTCCTTATAATTCTAGAATTGGCCTAAGTCTCAGATTGGAGATTTGACATTCTGGTATCAGAGCTGGAGATCCTGGGCGGCAGAGTTGTGGTTGGTGAAGATTGAAGGTGCCAATCGGATCGCTGCTAATTGCGAACAGTGGTCCGGATTGCGAGTCACCATCAGTCTATAGGAGAAGTGATCAGCGGGACGAAGGTGAAGGCGACACGGATAACGGAGTGATGGCAGAAGGAACTCATTTGAAGCAGCTGGAGATGAGGATGGAAGCACTAGAGTTTGGGAGGACTCAGACGCATGCAGCAGTGACCTAGGGAAGGGAGGATATGGCTGCGTCTCGGGAAAGCATGCAACGAGAATTGGAGAGGCACTGAGAGGCGATGGAGCAATATGGCCAGCGGATTAACAGTACGTTCAACATGCTGTCCTCACTGCCTCATTTCAGGTTACCCTGTGAATTCCCTCCCCGAGCAGTTTCTGATTCGATCCTGCCTAGCTAGGGCATTCTCCCTAGGCCTACTAGAGTTCCAGAGGATGAATTGCCAGATGATGAACAAGGGCTTCAGGTAAGAGGATTTACTCCTCACACTCCTAATCACACACTGATGTCCCGGTTGGAGATACCTCTATTTGACAAATCCAAGCCTAGATGGTGGATCTGTTGATGTGAGAGATTTTTTCAATTCTATAATGTAGCTGAAGGATGGGGAATCAACTTCGCAGCAGCCTATCTAAATGATACGGCTGATTCATGGTACAAAGGATGGGTTAAAACGAAGGGAATTGAGGCGGGGTGGTCTGAATTCGCAGAGGAGTTAGGTGAACGCTTTGGAGAAAGGAACATGTCTAATGTGATTGAGGAATTTAACAAACTAAGGTAGGAGGGATCGGTGACTGATTATCAGGACAGATTTGAGGAGCTTAGGGCCTTAATGTGGAGCTCTCAGCCGGCCCTAACTGAGCACTATTTTGTGTCAAGCTTTATTAGTGGCCTGAAGGACAAACTAAGATTGATGGTTAAAATGATGATGCCTGCAATCATGAGGCAAGTGGCGAAGAAGGCGAGATTGCAGGAGCTCACCTTAGAGGCCATATTTAGGAAGAACAAGGCCTTGACTAAACCAGGCCCTATCACCAATCAATCAACAAGAAGTAACTCGTGGGTGACAGTTACATGGATGGCTCAGGTTTCCCTACGACGAGTACTAATCCTAACACAACCAAGAGCCCCACAGTGGAGCTGAGGAGGCAATTGGGGTTATGCTATAAGTGCAGGGACGATATAGTCCTGGCCATTAGTGTAAAGAGGCAGCTGCTGACGATGGAGGGCATGGATGAAGGAAAGGAAGGGGAAGAAGAAGTCATGGATGATGATACATACAATACCCTGGAAGAAGAGCATGCGGACAAGGGAGGGGAGATCTCCTTCCATGCATTGAAGGGAGGCCCCCCTGGAAAAATTATCAAGGTGAAGGGACAAGCAGGTAAAAAGAGACTTATGGTATTGATTGATAGTGGTAACAGCCATAGCTTCTTAAATGAGGCAATTGCCACTAAGTTGAAGTGCAAGATGAAGGCCACTCCACCTCTATCAGTGATGGTAGCTAATGGGAACAAGATGTACAACCACTATAAGTGTGTGTTAAAGCATTTGTTCTAGATTAGAGCTTGTAATATAAGTGGCATTTTATGTAATATGTTTGCTGTTTTGTTTCTAGAAGGATTTTGTTATTTTTCTAGGGCTGACCGAAGTTGTTGTAACTGCCATTTGGGCAGTTCGGTCAGGCTGAAGTCTCCCGCCTATTTGCTTATAAATAGGGGCTGTGGGGAAGACTTTGGGTAATGCTTTTCTTTGTGAGTTAGCAATCTGTCTTAGGATAAGATTAAGCACATAGGAAGAGGGAATATCTTTCTTGTATCAACTCAATATAGTTTTCAGGTTTATGGGCTAGGTGTGAGTTGTGTTTTGAGTGCTTTGTAATCTTGTACAAACTTTCAAGATAGTGGAGGCGAAAGCCAAGCTGGATGTAGGCCTTTCTTAAGGCCGAACCAGGGTAAACTCTTGTGTGTTTTGTGTGTTCTTGATTGGTTCTTGATTTTGGTTTCTGGTTGCTGGTTCGTGTGAATCAAGGAGAGATTTAGTTTGAGAGTTTGTGTGATCCTTTAAGGGTGAGATCTCGGTTAACAGTGTGCTGATTTTAAAGTGGCTAATGCAGGGGCAAGAGTTTACAGCTGATGTAAGGATCTTGGAGTTAGGAAGATGTGATATTGTCCTGGGAGTAGATTAGATGAGGATGGTTAGCCCCCTAACATTTGATTTCAATAAGCTGGAAGTCATAGTGGATATTGAAGGCAGGAAACTAACCCTGGTTGGCAACCTTGAAACAAGGGAATGTAAAATGATATCAGGCAAGAAGTTACAAAAGTTGTTGCAGAAGAACAGGGGCAGATTTCCCAGATGTTTTCCACCAAGGCCTCAGACCTAGAAGGAGAAGAAATCAGTGAAGTGAGACACACTTAGGGTGAGAATTCTATCCCCCTACAGCCCTGCACTGAGGTATCACACTTCGACGCTTTACAACTACTTTTGATAGAATTTAAGGATCTATTTGTTGAACCCACATCCCTGCGCCCCATCCGAGCCTTTGACCACTCAATTCATCTCAAACCAAACTTGGAACCTATAAAGATTAGATCATACTGATATCCTCCTATACAAAAGACAGATTGAAAGACAAGTCAAGCAAATGTTAGCCACCTCAATCATACAACCTAGCCAAAGCCCCTTCGCCACACCAATTCTATTTGTTTAAAAAAAAAAAAAATGGCACCTGGTAGTTGTGTTGATTACTGCCAACTCAATACCGTCAACCTCAAAAACAAATTCCCTATCCCTATTATAGAAGACTTAATGGATGAACTCACCAAAGCCACCATCTTTTCCAAACTCGACCTTTGGTCAAGGTACCACCAAATTAGAATGAACCCTGCCAACATTTCTAAGACAGCCTTTGGCACTAACCAAGGCCTATATTAATTCATTGTCATGCTATTTGAGCTCACCAATGCCCTAGCCACCCTTCAAGCCTTGACAGACCACCTCTTTGCTCCCCATTTGAGAAAACTTATACTCGTTTTCTTTGATGGCGTACTCATCTATAGCCCAAACTTTGATCAGCACCTATCACACCTAAAGACAGCCTTCGAGATCCTTAAATCAAATCAATTGTTTGTTAAGCTGTCAAAGTGCACATTTGCCAAGGGGGAGGTAGAGTACTTGGGGCATGTGATTTCAACGGAAGGAGTTAGCACAGACCCAAAGAAGATATCAGTTATGATTGAGTGGCCAAGACACACCACAGTTAAGGAGGTAAGGGGATTCTTGGGGCTAACAGGGTAGTACTGGAGATTTATCCAACATTATGGCATAATAATGCAAATCCCTGACAGAGCTGCTAAAGGACAGCATTCATTGGAATCCCAAGGCAGAGGCAGCCTTCCTAACATTGAAAAAGGCCGTGACTCAAGCTCCAGTCTTATCATTACCTGATTTTTCAAAAACATTTGTGGTGGAAATAGATGCGTGTGATAGTGGAGTGGGAGCGATGTTAATGCAAGAGGGGAGGCCCTTGGCATACATTAGACAAGCCCTCGCCCCAAAGCACTTGGGATTGAGTGTATTGTTGAGTGTATATTATTACTGCTAGGCTGTGACAATGGATGCTTTCCTAATTCAGTGAGAATTAGGAAGTCGCAACCAGGAAGAAGCAGAAGAACAGAGAGAAAGAGAGTTAGGGAGAGACGAGAGAAGGCTGAGAGAGAATCAGAATTTCCTTGATGATATTCGTTAATCCTCTCCAAGAGTGCCTTGGAGAGTATATACAATCTTGTCAAGGGTGGTGCCACAGCAGATCATACCCTTCCTTATGGTTACAACAACCTTCTTTGTCCTATTCTAGCCCTTGCACATGTGCTCTCCATAGGCTAACCATTCTGGTAACAGAATTACAGCAGTAAAGTAATTACAGTGGTAAATGAAATAAGAAATGATAAAAGTTACGGCAAGGAAAAAATCAAAATTGCGGTAACTCCAGTCGCGACTTGTGACATATATGACAAGGAGTTACTCATGGTGCTGATAGCGGTGGACAAATGGAGGCACTACCTTGAGCTGAGCAGCCACTTCATTATCAAGATCGACCATGAAGGTCTTAGATTTTTGTTGCAGCAAAGACTACACACTCAATTGCAAAGAAAGGGGGTTTCAATGTTGTTGGGCTTGGATTAAACCATCCAATATTGGCAAGGAAAGGAAAATCTAGTAGCTGATGCTTTGTAAAGGAGAGAAGCAGGAGGATCCTGTCAGGCCATCACTGCCATAATTCCAGATTGGATGAAGGAGATAAATGAGAGCTATGAAAAGACTGATTAGCTTAAAGACCTGCAAACCCAACTAGCTATCCAACCAGCTGGGAACCAGAGCTACACATTCTCAAATGGGTTAATCAGATTCAGAGGAAGGCTGGTAGTGGGTGATGACAGGCTGCTGAAAAACAAAATTCTACAATCCCTCCATGACTCTCCCTTAGGAGGACACTCAGGAATTAGGGCCACCTATTATAGGGTACGACAACTATTTTCCAGCCAGGTCTAAAGAAAGATGTGATGGAATTCGTGCTGACATGTACCACTCTCCAATGTTGCAAGCATGAACAAGTGGCGCACCCAGGCCTACTCCAACCCCTTGCCATCCCCGAGCAAGCCTGGGAGGGGGTTTCGATGGATTTCATAGAGGGGCTTCCAAAATCCAAGGGTAAAGATGTGATATTGGTGGTGGTGGACTGACTGACCAAGTTTGCCCACTTCGTAAGCCTAACTCACCCCCCTATACAGCTTGGGAGATAGCCAGACAGTTCTTGGATTCAGTAGTTAAGATCCATGGAGTCCCAAAGTTGGTTGTATTTGACCGAGACAAGATCTTTACCAACAATTTCTGGCATGAGTTGTTGAAAAACCTGGGAGTAGGCTACATATGTCCATAGCTTACCACCTCGAGACTAATGGCCAAACAAAAAGGTCAACCAATGCCTTGAAGCCTACCAAAGATGCATGTGTTTCGCCAAACCCAAGAGCTAGAATAGGTGGCTATCTTTGGCACAATGGTGGTATAACTCTAGCTACCATAGTGCCATAAAAGGGACTCCATTTGAGGCCTTGTTTGGGTATAACCCCCCCCCCCCACCAACTACCCGCTATGACAAACTCACCAAGATCCATGACAGCAGTAGATGAGTACCTGCAACAACGCCAGGAGATCTTACAATTACTCAAGAAGGAATTCACTACTGCCCAAAACAGAATGAAGCAGATCACAGATGTTAAAGCATTTGCCTTAGATTAGTCTTGAGGCTCAAGAGAGAAAATAAACAGAAAAGGATACGAGTATCAGAGGGGTTTCTAGAAGACCGTTAGACCGTCAGTTACATATTGTAACAGTAATCGCCACATGTATAAGGCGGCTACCGATTCTGTCCTTGTAAGTTTGACCCTCTATGGTTTATAAATAGAGCAATGAAAGAGTATGTTGGGGGTCTCATTCAATACACTGATTTTCATTCTATCTTGAGAGAAAGAGTATGTGTTGTGTATGTGAGAGGAAAGTGTGTACAACTTTGTAATCACCAAGATTAGACAGCTTGTGGATAAGGTTGTGTGAGAGTGCAATACCTGTAATATGTTATTGTGTTTTTCAAGATAGTGAAGAGAAAGACCCTCATCAGTATGGACGTAGGTTCTCCCAAAAGGAGATCCAAACCAAGATAAATCTCCTTCGTCTCATGTGTACGTTGAATTCTGTGTTATTTCTTGTTTCCTAAATTCTGTCCTTTTTTTCGTGTGTGTGAGCGTGCAATTCTTGAGGGATATCTTAGAGTGTGTAAGTCCTGGAATTGTTTCAACAATATGGTATAAGAGCCTACCATCTTTCACACTCAAGATTTCAAGAAAAACTCAAGGGGGGAGACTCAACTCAATCGGCAATCATGGCCTCTACTTCATCTGCTTCTAGACATGACATAGAAAAGTTTGACGAGCAAACGACTTTGCCCTCTAGAAGATGAAGATGAGTGCACTCCTCGGCAATCTTGGCCTTGAGGAGGCACTGGAGGGAGAAGCAAAAATACCAAAGGCTTACACGACAGAACAAAAGGAGGAGATACTCAAGAAGGCGTATAACACTCTTATTCTCAGTCTCGGAGACAAAAGTGTTTTGAGGAAGGTATCCAATATGAAGATGGTTGCGGAGATATGACTCAAGTTGGAGAGCCCATACATAACGAAGTCCTTGTCCAGCCGTCTCTATCTTAAGGTAGGATTTTTTACTTTTAAAATGCATAATAGTCAAAAGCTTCAAGATCACATAGATGAGTTTAACAAACTCTGCTTAGATCTTGAAAACATAGATGTTAAGTATGACGATGAAGACAAGGCATTGGTCTTGGTTCACTCCCTACTTATATCATATGAGACCTTTGCTGACATTCTAAAACATGGTAGAGATACCTTATCATTAGATGATGTAATAGGGGCCCTAAACTCTAAGGAATTGCATAACAAAGTAGAAGGAAAATCCTCTCTAGGAGATGCCTTAACTTCTAGATTTAGGAGTATTAAACAAGATCCTAAGGGAAGGGATAAATCACGGTCTAGATAAAAAACTGAAAAGAACCCTATAAAATGCTATTATTGTCATGAAGAAGGCCATATTAAGAGGAATTGTCCCAAGAAAAATAAAGATCTTCATGATAGGGGTAATGCCGATGGTGGAGTTAGTGTGTGAATTTGGGTATGACAGTGCTGATGCATTGGTTGTTTTAGAAAGAGCTGAGAGTAATGATTGGGTTATGGACTCTGCCTGCTCATACCATATGACACCTAAGAGAGACTGGCTACAAAATTATCAAGAAATAAATGGGAAAAGGTTTTGCTAGGCAATGACCATGAATGTAAGATATTAGGGATTTGTGACATAAGATTAAAAATGTATAATGGATCATATAGAACCCTAACAGCAGTAAGGCATGTCCCAGAACTTAAGAGAAACTTAATTTCTCTTGGTCAATTGGACCGGAATGGCCTTAACTTTAAGGGTGAGGGTGGAGTCTTGAAAATCACCAAAGGATCCTTAATATGCATGAGGGCAATGCTGTAGAATGGTATATACATTCTACAAGCAACCACTTTGAGTGGGAAGCTGTTGTAGCAAACAACAATGCCCAAATGCAAGTAAGGTTGTGGCATCTAAGGATATCACACATTAGCGAACAAGGGCTCAAGGAGCTTGCCAGGCAAGGCATTCTAGGTCATGGCCACGTTGTAGGACTCAATAAACGTGAGTCTTGCATCTATGGCAAAACTATAAAAGTTAAATTCAGCAAGAAAGCAATTCATTCCTCAAAATCACCATTAGACTATATACACTCAGATTTGTGGAGACCATCTTAAACCCTAAGCCATGGAGGCTTTAGGTATTTTCTATCAATTATTGATGACTACTCTAAAATGTTGTGGATTTATGTCTTAAAGTCAAAAGATCATACCTTTGAGGCCTTTAGGACATGGAAGAAAATGGTAGAAAACCAAAAGGGGAGGACTATCAAAACCATTAGAACAAATAATGGGCTAGAATTCTGCAATAAAGAGTTCACTCAAATGTGCAAAGAGAGTGAGATAATTAGACACTTAATTGCCCCAGGAAACCCTAAACAAAACAGATTGGCCGAAAGAATGAATAGAAAATTATTAGAAAGAGTGAGATGCATGCTATTCCATGCAAATTTGTCCAAATCTTTTTGGAGGGAGGCAGTATCAACTGCAGCTTATGTGATCAACAGATCACCATCAGCTACAATTGAGTTTCAAACCCCCTATGAAGGTGGACAAGTCATAAGCCAAGTTTTGAACACCTTAGGGTATTTGGTTGCTTAGCCTATACTCATGTGAAGCAAGGCAAGCTGGAACCTCGGGCTAACAAATGCTTATCCCACCAAAGTCAAAGGTTACAAATTGTGGAACCTTGAGACTAAAGGGCCAAGAACTATTATCTCAAGAGATGTCACATTTGATGAAGACTCTATATCTAAGACAGTCAATATAGAGGACCAACAAGACTTAAAGAGAAAATCTAAGCCCATACAGTTAGAGGTCCAAGGCATAGTGCTTGAAAATGTCCCAGAAGAACCTCATGATTAGGATTCGGCACAATATGAGGAGAGAGGGGAAGAGAGTGATGCAGACTCTAGTTTAGGTGACTAGCTAGATACCTCAAGGTATAATGTGGCTAGAGATAGACAAAGGAGTTGTAGGCCACCTATAAGATACGGCTTCTCAAACCTAGTGTCCTATGCCCTTACAAGTGCAACAGAAATGGTAGGAGAAGAGCCTCTTACATATGAGGAGGCAATGACCTCTAAGGAGTCAAAAAGATGGAAAGAAGCCATGGAGTCTAAAATAGAGTCCTTGAGAAAGAACCAGACCTGGATTCTGGTTGAAAAACCTCAAGGGCAGAAAGTAGTAGGATGTAAGTGGCTTTATTATAAGATAAAAGAAAGGGCTAAAGTAACCCTGAACCTAGGTATAAGGCTAGGTTGGTGGCTAGGGGTTTTACTCAAGTCCCGAGTATAGACTTCAACGAGATTTTCTCACCTGTGGTGAGACATACCTCAATTCGAGTGTTGCTTGCCATAACAACTCACTTAAATCTAAAACTAGAACAAATGGCTGTAACCATAGCTTTTCTTCATGGAGATCTAGATGAGAGGATACTAATGGAACAACCTAAAGGTTTTGAATCTTAGAGAAAAGGTGAAGAAGGTATGCTTGCTTAAGAAATCACTTTATGGGCTTAAGCAATCTGCAAGGCAATGGTATAAGAAATTTGATATGGTTATGGTAAACCAAGGGTATATTAGAGGTTTCAATGATTGTTGTGTTTAGTTTAAACATATCTCACCTAGTATCTCAATTTATCTACTCTTTTATGTGGATGATATGCTCATAGCAAGTCAATATAATCAAGAAATTCAGCAACTAAAGCTGAAATTAAAGTCAGAATTTGAGATAAATGAGCTAGGGGAAGCAAAGAAAATTCTAGGGATTGAAATCACTCGAAATAAACAACAAAGAAAATTATACTTATCTAAAAAATCCTATCTAAAAAAGCTAATAAAAAGGTTTGGAATGGCAGATGCTAAGGCAATGAATGTGGCATTTGCCTCTCATTTTAAGTTATCCTCGGATCAATCAACTAAGGATGAAGAGAGTATGAAAGAAATGGATAATATTCCCTGTTGATATGTTTGCCTCGAGTCATCCTAGAAGATCAGTGAAGTCAGCTGTGGATTTATCGGTTAGAATGTAATTAGGTAGTTAGGAAAATACCTAAATGTTATTAGTATAAGTTTAGGGGTTAAACTGTAATTGTAATATCCCAGTCAGTTATATTGGGATGTTCACCTTCTCCTATTATAAATAAAGGGCAAGGGAGTAGCCGAAAGAGTCACACACAAGAGAGTCTCATTCCTATTGTAACGAGCATCATTCTGCTCCGAGAGAGAAAGGCTAGTGATTGTGAGGTAGCTTTGTAATCTTGAGGGAGCGAGGGCTTGATGTACTCGAGAATAGAAGGGAGGAAACTGGTTGTGTGCTGATTGCACAAACGGAATAACAAAGTTGCTCAAGGGGTGTTTTGATTGCTGGATGTAGGGTTGCAATTCTTGCAATCTGAACCAGGATAAATCGGTGTCTTAAGGTTTGATCTTTTTGGTTTATATCTTGTATTGTGATTTCTTTACTTTCTGTTTGGTTGATATATGGTTACTTATTAATCCAATAGTGTGAAAGAGTATTTGAGAGGTTAATTCATCTAAATGCGCTTAAACTGGTAAGTTTAACTCAACAATTTGGTATCAGAGCCATACCCTAGGATCAAGAAAAGCTTTCTTTTTTGTTTCTTTTTATCTTTCTTTTGCAATAATATTAAGAATGGCTTCGACAAGATATGATATAGAAAAATTCGATGGCCAAAATAATTTTGGTCTTTGGAGGATTAAAATGAAAGCTCTACTAGGGAATCTAGTAGAAGAAGCTTTAAATGAAGAGAAGTCAATACCCAATACACTTACGAAAGAACATAAAACAAAAATAAGAAAACATAGGCAAGAAATCAATAAAAAGGCATTCAATACTTTGATTTTAAGTCTAGGAGACAAGGTGCTTCGGGAAGTCTCTAAGATGACTACCGCGGAAGCTCTTTGGAAGAGACTAGAAACCTTATACTTGACCAAAATCCTGTCTACCCGATTATTCTTGAAAACCAAATTCTTCTCATTTAAAATGGGAGATAGTCAGAAACTGCATGACCACATAGATGAATATAACAAATTATGTCTAGATCTTGAAAACATAGATATTAAATACAATGATGAGGACAAAGTTCTAGTCCTTTTACATTCATTACCTAAATCCTATTAAACGTTTGTTGATATTCTAAAACATGGAAGAGACAAACTGTCTTTAGAAGATGCTGTAGGAGTCTTAAATTCCAAGGAATTACAACAGAAGGTTGAAGGCAAGAATTCCATGGGTGATGCCCTTCCAATTAGGTCAAGACCAGACAAGAAGGATCAAATGTCTAAGGGTAGGTCAAGGTCAAAATCTAAATCAAATAAAAAACCTACCAAATATTTTTTCTATCATGAAGAAGGTCACATGAAACGTAATTGTCCTAAGAGAAAAGGGGAATTTCAGGGTAAAAAGAATGTTGAGATATCATCTTCAATATGTGAATTTGATTATGACAGTGCTGATGCACTGGTTGCATCCAATATTGAGGATAAACAAGTTTGGGTGTTAGATTCTGGTTGTTCTTTTCATATGACTCCACATAGGGATTGGTTCCTGAGTTATAAGGATATCAATGGTGGTAAAGTGTTGTTAGGGAATAACCATGAATGTAAAATCAAAGGGATTGGGGATGTTCAAATAAAAATGCATGATGGGACAGTGAGAAGACTGTCAGTAGTAAGGTATGTTCCAGACTTAAAAAGAAATCTAATATCTCTTGGAGAATTAGATAAAAATGACTACTCCTATAGAGGAGTTGATGGAGTCCTTAAGGTATCTAAAGGCTCTCTTATATGCATGAAGGCAACTCTTCAAAATGGCATATATGTACTGCAAGCATCCACAGTTGGTGGAGAACTAGCAGTAGGAGAGAATAAATCCTATGAACAGGCTAGGTTATGGCATTATAGGATAGCTCACATTAGTGAGCAAGGGCTTAAGGAATTATCTAAACAAGGGATTGTAGATGCTGGAAATATTACATCATTAGATAAATGTGAAACATGCATTTTTGGAAAATCAGCTAAAGTGAAATTCTCTAGAAAGGCTATCCACTCCACTAAAGCCCCTTTAGAATACATACATTCTGATCTATGGGGCCCTTTCCAGACCCCATCTCATGGTGGAGCTAGGTATTTCTTATCAATAATTGATGATTTTTTTAGAATGGTTTAGGTTTATGCATTGAAATCAAAGGATAAAACTTTTGAAACATTAAAAACCTAGAAAACTATGATAGAAAATTAGAAAGATAGCAAAATTAAAATCATTAGGACTGATAATGGATTGAAATTTTGCAACAAGGATTTTACCCATCTATGTAATCAAAATGGTATCCTTAGACATCTTTCAGTCCCAGGTAATCCCAAACAGAATGATCTAGCCGAAAGAATGAACAGAACCCTATTAGAGATGGTAAGGTGTATGATAATTCATGCTAGATTATCTAAATCTTTTTGGGCTGAAGCAGTTTCTACCGTAGCCTATGTAATAAATAGGTCTCCATCCACAGCTATAGGGCTTAAAACCCCCTCGAAATGTGGACAAGTCATAAATCTAATATAGACCATGTAAGGGTGTTTGGATGTATTGCTTATGCTCACACTAAGCAAGGTAAGTTAGACCCAAGAGCTATTAGGTGTCTATTTATAGGATATCCAGAAGGGGTTAAGGGATACAAATTGTGGAGCCTAGATCCTAATATGCCTAAGACCTTTGTAAGTAGAGATGTCACATTTGATGAAGGGTCTACTATAAAAGATTTTGAGGGAAAAAGGTAAAATCAAAGGATGCAGAAAAACCCAAGTCAGTCGATGTAGAACAACTAGAAGAATCCAGTGATCAAGGCTTAGGAGACTCTCCAGATCAAGAGTTAGAACATTTAGAGGATTATGATGAATCCTCTTATAGACAGCAGGAGGAAAATGAAGCATCCTCCTCAGAGGACCAAGAGAATTATGAAGAATCCTCTAGCTCAGATAATTTCCCTAATCCAGAGAAGTATAATGTTGCTAGGGATAGAAAAATGAGGGTTTCAAGACCTCCTATGAGATATGGATATTCTGATTTGGTGTCTTATGCATTGTCAAGTGCAACTGCTGAAATAGGGGAAGAACCCCTATCATATGATGAAGCAGTTAAATCAAAGGATTCTCAGAAATGGCAAGAAGCCATGAAATCTGAGATTGACTCTCTTAAAAGGAATAAGACTTGGATACTTGTAGATAAACCCATAGGAAAAAGGGTGGTTAGCTGTAAGTGGTTGTTTAAGATTAAGGAAGGTGCTAGAAAAGCAGATAAGCCTAGGTATAAGGCTAGGCTAGTGGCTAGAGGGGGTTTTCCCAAGTGCCCGGTGCAGACTTTAATGAGGTTTTCTCACTTGTGGTGAGGCACACCTCAATAAGGATACTTCTTGCAATTATAGCCCAATTAGACTTATTCCTAGAACAAACGGATGTCACTACAGCATTTCTACATGGAGACTTAGACGAAAACATTCTAATGGAACAACCTAGAGGTTTTGAGGTTAGAGGGAAAAAGGAGCAAGTGTGCTTACTTAAGAAATCCCTCTATAGCTTAAAACAGTCACCTAGGCAATAGTATAAGAAGTTTGATTCCCTTATGTTGTCTCAAGGTTTTAAGAGAAGCTCATATGATAGTTGTGTGTATTTTAAACACATGCCAAGAAATATATCCATATTCCTTCTCCTATATGTAGATGATATGTTGATTACTAGCCAATCAGCCATAGAAATTGAGAATCTTAAGCTGAGATTAAAATCAGTGTTTGAGATGAAAGAATTAGGAGAAGCCAAAAAAATACTAGGCATAGAAATCAGAAGGAATAGATAGCAAAGGCAGTTGTCTTTATCTTAGAAATCTTACCTAAGCAAACTGGTTAGGAAATTTAATGTGTAATGCAAAGGATGTTTCAGTTCCTTTTACACAACATTTTAAGTTATCCCATGAGCAGTCCCCTAAAGATGAAATAGACATTAAGGAGATGAGTAAGATCCCTTACTCTAATGCAGTTGGGAGCCTAATGTACAACATGGTCTGTACAAGACCGGACCTGGCTCATGCTATGAGTGTTTCTAGCAGGTTTATGGCCAATCCGGGTAAGGTCCATTGGAATGCTGTCAAATGGACCTTTAGGTATGTTAAAGGATCCCTAGGTATGGCTTTGGCTTATGGTGGAGTTAAGATGGAAGGTAATCCCTGCATTTTTGGACTCTTAGATGCAGATTTTGTTGCTGATATGGATAAAAGAAGATCTTCAACAGGCTATGTTTTTCAACTTTGCGGTTCTACTATTAGCTAGAAAACTAACCTTCAACCGGTGGTGGCCTTATCCACCACCGAAGCTGAGTATATTGCATTGACAGAAGCAATTAAAGAGGGTCTTTGGCTTAAAGGTATTATTAGTGAACTCCTAGGCATAGATGTCAAAATTACATCATTGTTTGAGGCTCTTACACATTTATATTTGTGAATGATTAGTTGTTTTGCAGATATAAGAAGAGAGCAGATTGATGAAGCCGGATTCTAGAAGATAATCATGCAAAAATGGTGGAGATTTGTTGGGTTTTTGCATGGAATCTAGAAGATGAAGATAATAGAACCTGTCAGAAGAATGAGTGTGCGGCTGGATTTTTTCTAAGTTAGATTAGTTAACTTAGATGTTATATTATGAGGGATATTTTAGTCTTTGTATAGGCAAAATAGTTAGTCTTGTAATTACCGCCCCTATGGTTTATAAATAGGAGGCGGAGGACTGAAAGTCGGACATAACATCATTCACTCTTCAAATTGTTTCTCTGGATACAAGTGAGACTGCCGAGAGAGAGAAAGGGTTAGAGGAAAAGTTCTTTGTATTCTCTTGTGAGAGGGCAGTGAACTTGTGAGAGAGAGAGAACGAGAGTTCTTGTAATCTTGTTCATCGATTTCTAGTGGATTTTGCTCTCGGGATCAAGGCTGGATGTAGGATTGCATATTGCAATCCGAACCAGGATAAATCAGCGCCTACTATTTGGTTTGATTGCTCTTGTACTTTAATTTCCAGTTTTATATAATCTGTTGTGGGTTGATTTCCGCGTGAGGAGTGGTGAGAGATTGGCAAACTAGAGTATTGAATTGAGTTTCTAAGAGCTCCTAATCCTAACAAAGAAAATAATAATTCAGCAAAAGTTGCAGGAGATGAGAATGCAGCAGATATGTTTACCAAAGTTGTTCCTAAATCTAAATTACTGCATTGTTTAAAGATTCTTAATGTCTGTTATGTTTGAGTGGTCAGGTATGTCGAGCATTCCCGGAGTAAGCAAGACTTATTATCGGGTGGAGGAAACTCAAGGCAAATGGTGGAGTATTGTTGATATGTTTGCCTCAAGTCATCCTAGAAGATCAGTGAAGTCAGCAGTGGATTTATCGGTTAGAATGTAATTAGACAATTAGGAAAATACCTAAATGTTATTAGTATAAGTTTAGGGGTTAAACTGTAATTGTAATATCCCAGTCAGTTATATTGGGATGTCCGCCTTCTTCTATTATAAATAGAGGGCAAAGGGGTAGCTGAGAGAGTCACGCACAAGAGAGTCCCATTCCTATTGTAATAATCATCATTTTGTTTCGAGAGAGAAAAGCTAGTGATTGTGAGGTAGCTTTGTAATCTTGAGGGAACGAGGGCTTGATGTACTCGAGAATAGGAGAGAGGAAACTGGTTGTATGCTGATTGCACAAACAGAATAAGAAAATTGCTCAAGGGGTGTTTTGACTACTGGATGTAGGGTTGCAATTCTTGCAATCTGAACCAAGATAAATCAGTGTCTTATGGTTTGATCTTTCTAGTTTATATCTTGTATTGTGATTTATTTACTTTCTGTCTGGTTGATATATGGTTACTAATTAATCCGAGAGTGTGAAAGAGTATTTGAGAGAGGTTAATTCATCTAAATGCGCTTAAACTGGTAAGTCTAACTCAACATTCCATTTTTTAGTGCTCTGGGGAGTTTAATGTATAGCATGGTGTGCACAAGACCTGATTTGGCTCATGCAATGAGTGTAGCGAGAAGATTCATGGCAAATCCAAGTAAAGCACACTGGAATGCTGTTAAGTGGGTGTTTAGGTATTTAAGAGGCTCTTATAGCACGGTTTTGTCTTATGGTGGAGCAAATATGGGAGAACCAGCAAGCATCCTAGGGTATTCGAATGCTGATTATGCTACTGATTTAGATAGAAGAAGATCCACAACCGGGTATGTATTTAAATTGTGGAATTCTACTATCAGTTGAAAATCAAGTCTCCAACATGTGGCTTTATCTACAACTGAGATAGAATATATAGCAATATCTGAAGCTATAAAAGAGGCTATGTGGTTAAAAGGCCTAACCAGTGACCTCCTAGGGACTGTAGTGGATGCCACTCTAATGTGTGATAATCAAAGTGCCATTCACTTGTCTAAGAACCAAACATACCATGAAAGGACAAAACACATAGATGTGCGACACCACTTTATTAGGGAAATAATAGAGAAACAAGATGTAAAGCTAACTAAAGTTGCAAGTGATGAGAATGTGGCTGACATGTTCACAAAGGTTGTACCTATTGCAAAGCTAAAGTATTGTATGAAGCTACTGCAGGTAGTTCAAGATGCTGAATAAAGAAAAGCTTGGCAAGAATAGAAGGGTGCAAGTATCTATCCTGAGGAAGCCTAATCAAATGCAAATGGGTGGAGAATTTGTTAAAGCATTTGCCTTAGATTAGTCTTGAGGCTCGGGAGAGAAAAGAATAGAAAAGGATACGGGCATCAGAAGGTTTCTAGAAGATCGTTAGACTGTCAGTTACATATTGTAACGATAACTGCCACATGTATAAGGTAGCTATCGATTCTGTCCTTGTAAGTTCTGTCCTCTACGATTTATAAATAGAGGGTCAAGGGTCTCATTCAATACACTGATTTTCATTCTATCTTGAGAGAAAGAGTATGTGTTGTGTATTTGAGAGGAAAGTGTGTATGGCTTTGTAATCTCCAAGATTAGATAGCTTGTGTATAGGGTTGTGTGTGAGAGTGCAGTACATGTAATATGTTATTATGTTTTTCAAGATAGTGAAGAGAAAGACCCTCATCAGTCTGGACGTAGGTTCTCCCAAAAGGAGATCCGAACCAAGATAAATCTCCTTTGTCTCATGTGTGTGTTGAATTCTGTGTTGTTTCTTGTTTCCTAAATTTTGTCCTTTTTTTTTTTGTGTGAGTGAGCGTGCAATTCTTGAGGGATATCCTAGAGTGTAAGGGAGGGAATTGCTTCAACAACCAACAATAGGAGGAGCGACAAGGCCTTCAATGAGGGAGACATGGTCTTTCTAAGGGTGAAAAGATTCCTACAACATTCTTTTTCAGCCACCCCTGCATCCAGTGTTCTAAAAGGTGCTAGGCGCTAGTCGGGCGCCAGACCGGGGCCTAGCGCCTAGGCAGTATATAAAAAATTATTTAAATAAAATTTATATTATTCAAAATACACATACATACAAATATATTCACATATATATAAATAAATTATATATATAGAGATTATATATATAAATCTATCCCTATTTATATATATATGTATAAAGTTATTGTTGAAGCATTTGTTCTAGATTAGAGCTTGTAATATAAGTAGCATTGTTTAAGTAATATGTTTGCTGTATTTTAATCCTAGAAGGTTTTGTATTAATTTTTCTAGGGCTGACCGAGGTGGTTGTTAACTGCCATTTGGGCAGTTCGGTCAAGCAGAAGTCTCCCACCTATTTGCTTATAAATAGGGGCTGTGGGGAAGACTTCGGGTAAGGGGCTTTCTTTGTGAGTTAGCAATCTATCTTGGGTAGAGATTAAACACATAGGAAGAGGGAATATCTTCTTGTATCAGCTCAATATAGCTTTCAGGTTTATGGGCTAGGTGTGAGTTGTATGTTCGAGTGCTTTGTAATCTTGTACAAACTTTCAAGATAGTGGAGGCGAAAGCCAAGCTGGATGTAGGCCTTTATTAAGGCCGAACCAGGGTAATCTCTTGTGTTTTGTGTGTTCTTGATTGATTCTTGATATTGTTTCTAGTTGTTGATTCGTGTATATCAAGGAGACACTTAGTTTGAGAGTTTGTGTGATCCTTTTAAGGGTGAGATCTCGGTTAACAATTTGGTATCAAAGCTAGTCACCTCTGGTTTGGATTAACTCCTTTAGAGTCTCAAGTCGCTGAAGGCAATCTTAGGAAAATCAAGAAATGGCGCCGATTGCTTCTCGGTCAGATATTGACAAGTTCGACGGAAGCAATGACTTCAGCCTATGGAAGATCAAGATGGAGGCACTTCTTTGCAATCTTGGACTAGAAGAAGCGCTGGAACAAGAAGAAGCAGAAAAGAGAGAATCAACCGGGAAAGAACTTCAAACCCTAACCGCTGAACAAAGTGAGGCGCGAGTGCAGATCAAGAAGAAGGCCTATAGCCTTCTTATACTGAGCCTTGGAGATAAAGTGCTCAGGGAGGTGTCTAGGCTGAAGACCGCAGCAGAAGTTTGGAAGAAATTGGAGGACCTATACCTCAAGAAAACTCTTTCCAGCCGGTTATTTCTCAAAGCCAGGTTTTTCAATTTTAAAATGCACGAAAACCAGAAACTTCAGGATCACTTAGATGATTTTAACAAGCTATGTCTAGACCTAGAAAACATAGATGTTAGATTTCATTTTATAAGAGATATGATTGAAAATAAATGTGTTTTCTTATCAAAAGTGGCAGGTGAAAACAATGCAGCAGATATGTTCACAAAACCAGTTCCAGCAGCCAAGCTTCATCACTGTTTAAAGATCATTCAGCTGGGGCAAACAGGAAACTGAAGTCTTGAGGAATTGGGAGAAGCCTAATCAAGTCAAATGGGTGGAGAATTTGTTGAAGCATTTGTTCTAGATTAGAGCTTGTAATATAAGTAGCATTGTTTATGTAATATGTTTGCTATATTTTAATCCTAGAAGGTTTTGTATTAATTTTTCTAGGGCTGACCGAGGTGGTTGTAACTGCCATTTGGGCAGTTCAGTCAGGCAGAAGTCTCCCACCTATTTGCTTATAAATAGGGGCTGTGGGGAAGACTTCGGGTAAGGGGCTTTCTTTGTGAGTTAGCAATCTATCTTGGGTAGAGATTAAGCACATAGGAAGAGGGAATATCTTCTTGTATCAGCTCAATATAGCTTTCAGGTTTATGGGCTAGGTGTGAGTTGTATGTTCGAGTGCTTTGTAATCTTGTACAAACTTTCAAGATAGTGGAGGCGAAAGCCAAGCTGGATGTAGGCCTTTATTAAGGCCGAACCAGGGTAATCTCTTGTGTTTTGTGTGTTCTTGATTGATTCTTGATATTATTTCTAGTTGCTGATTCGTGTGTATCAAGGAGAGACTTAGTTTGAGAGTTTGTGTGATCCTTTTAAGGGTGAGATCTCGGTTAACAGTTATAAACACATATATATATGATACACTTATATATTAATAAAATTATTATATTATATATATATATAATATTTTGCATAGGGGATTAGGCCACAAGAGGCGATGGCAACGTCGCAACAGAGAGAGAGCAAAGTTGAGACTCAAGAGAAAGAGAGAGAGAGAAAGCAGAGATCTTCTGCAAGCGGCGATGGCGATTGCAACTGCAACTAGAGGGAGCAAGCGGCGACGTGCGACGAGAGAGGCTAAGGCACAAAGAGAAAGTGACAAGAGACGGTCGGCGACGACAGCAACAGAGAGAGCAAGCGACGACGACGAGACGAGAGAGAGAATAGGTAAGGGGGGAAAAAACCCTAAATCTTCTTAGGCGCCGCAACAGAGAGAGCAAGCGGCCGAGGCGGTTCATGGGGCTAGGCCGCCGTCGTGGCCGATTAGGCGCCACTCGGCACCAATTAGCCGGGCTGGTGCCTAAGGGGGCTGATTAGGCCAAACTCGCGGCGGCCCCTAACGCCTCGGCAGCGCTTAGGCAGCCGCCTAGGCCGATTTTTGGAACACTGCCTGCATCTAAGCTAAGCCCTAAATACTTTGGACCATTTCCTATAGTGGCCAAGGTAGGGAAGGTAGCTTACAAATTGCAACTATCGGAGGGAGTACCAACTCAACTGGCATTCCATGTGTCATTGCTCAAAAAGTCAGTGGACCCAGATGTAACCATCAGTCCACACCTTCCATCAGTGGATGAAGATATAGAAGTGAAAGTCGAGCCCCAAGCCATTGTGGATAGGAGAGTGATCTACCAAGATATTGTTCCCCTCACACAAGTCCTAGTACAGTAGACTCACCTACATCCAAACAACACAACATGGGAATACTTATCGGACTTACTGAAGCAATTCCCACAAGTAGCCCAACCACTATCCTTTCTTAGGGACAAGAAAGCTTCCAAGGGGAGGGGGATTGTCACAATCCTAGAGGTATATGGGGGTATATTTGTAATTGGGATGCTATAGGATAAGTTGTTGTACTAAGCGGTTGAAGACTTAGGCTGCTTGTACCTTTTCGATTAAGTAGTTACAACCGAAAAGAGGAGCCTATAAAAGGGTTATGTGTAAGAGAATGGGAATTGGGTGTGAAAATATACAAATTCTTTCCCACTCTTTTTCCTCTCAAAATTCTTCCCCTTTTCAAATTCTCCCTCCCAATTCTACTTCTCTTCTCGGTCCTTATAATTCTGGAATTAGCCTAAGTCTTAGATCGGAGACTTGAAATAGCGGAAGTCTTACTAAATTTTTATTTGTCTATTATGTGCATTGATACTACACAATCAAAAGATAATATAAGAAGTTTAATTTATTAAATGTACAACACATATGAGCCACATCATATGCCATTTCAAAGTAGACCCCACATAGTTTAAAAGTGTATTTGAATGTCCTTGTTGTTTTCTTCTTTTGCGTAGACCCCACTCATAGTTTTCAAAAGCATGCATAAGTGTGAGGCGCAACTCTATCCACCTCACTAAGGCACTACCTAGGAGCATGAGGTGCATTCCTTGTATGTGTAAGTGTATAAAGCCTATTTCTTGTCCATTTCTCATCTTAGATATTATATCTTGTTGATTTGATTGCATATTCATGCATATTGGTCAGAGGCAAACCTAGCGGTGTAAGCTAGAGGTTTGCTGGATATCCCACTCACCTGGATCCCTAGGAGATGATGTTCACTCGCTAGAGAACTACTCATGTCTGCATTCTGCTTCATTTTTGTTTCCTTCTTCTAATTTCTTTGCAATTTAGAAGAAAATAATTCTGTGTTGTAATTGTTTTTCACTCCATGTTCTACTCTTTTTTTCTTTCTTCTAATTTCAGTTGCAATTTAGAAGAAACTAATTGCTAAGAAACAAATGTATTCATTGTGTGATCTACTATTTTTTTTTTTTTTTTGTCTTTTTTTTTTTTGGCATTTTTAAAGAAGCTAATTATTTTTCTGTAACTTTTAGTGCTGTGAGATCTGTTATAATTTTTTTTTCTTTTTTCTAATTGCAAAAGAAATTAGAATAAACTAATTGTTTTCCTGTAATTGTTTTCTACAACGTATTCTACTATAATTTTTTCCTTCCTTTAATCTCTTTTGCAGTTAGAAGAAACTACTTGCAAAACAAACTAATTGTTTTTTTTGCAGTACTATCAGTTGTGATTATAGAGTTGGTGACTTGACATTTATGATTTTGAGTTTGCATCTATCTCCTTATAGGTATCTATTGAAAAGAATTGTGTATAAGTATTTTATAAGCATTTTAAAAATGTATGCCTCATGTGCCTGAGGCTCACGTTTCACCTTGTGCCTAGAGCCTAGGCCCCAAGCACTAATTCATGCCACAGTGCACCTTGTGCCCTTGACAACTATGACCCCACTCCATTAAGTCAAAAGCTCCCATAGAGTCCCTATGGTTTTACTTTAAATTCCACTCAATATCTGAGGTTTTAACCATTTTACACAGACCCCTATGAGTTACTTTAATTTTTCATAATGCAAACCTAACATCAAAGACGACCTGCTATTGACTTAATGGAAAGGAATTTGTGCAAACAAAGGGAAAACCACGGAGACCTTCAAAGAAATTTTTTAACTTTATGGATTCTTCTTGCAAATGGCCCAAACCATAGGGGGTCTAAGTGCAATTTACCTTTAATTGAAACTAGTTAAAACAAAACAAGAACATGTTCCGTGCTTTTCTATAGATATTAAGGTGTTGAACCACAAAAGGGTGAAGCTGACAACCAATACAATGGAGATGTGTGCATGTTTCAAGGATTTGTTGGATGCAGAGGATCACCATCAATAAATTAGTACTCCAGACAATTCAAGCCATTCCTGTGTAGAAAGCATTGGCTCATCCACAACAAACTACACAGATCCACCAATGCAAGATGAGGCCAATGATGATTAAATTGTGTACAACTTACTTAATAGTTATAAACATTTGTCAAAATTTTGAAAATAACAATAAATTGAGATATTATTCATTTCTAAGCCTTGTCACCTTGTGTTAGATAGGTGTATTTTTTTAAATTATGTAGATTATACTTGTAGGATTTATTGTAACCCTTCATTTGTTAACATATTAAAACAATACAAATGACATGAGTAACTGCACAGTACATAGATTTTTAGTGTATTCTAAGAAAATTAGAATCATTTTTCAATTTTTATAAAAAATAAAAACAAATGGGCTAAGGTAGCCCGTTAGGCCTGTCAAGCCTATGGGTTGTGCTGGGTCAACTCCCTTCCAAAATGGGCATTGCTTTTATAGTGCAGGTTGCCCATTTGACACCTTTATTTAAAGCTAGACGGGGAGTTTTATTAGACAACTATAAGCCATTTTTGTTCCATGGATCAGAATGTGGACCATTAAATATCAACATGTGCAAAATATGATAAAACTAAAATGAGGATGTTATAGTGGATGTGCGACCATCTAGGAAAATATAAAATAAGAAACAAGATTATACATGATAAAGTTGGATTGATGCCTAGTGAAGATAAAATGAGGGAGGTGCAATTAAAATGGTCGGGACATATGAGAAGAAGAAAGATATACACACTTGTGAAGCAAGTAGATGAAATGAAAAGAGTTTGTAACAAAAGGAGAAGGAAAAAAGAAAAGAAAAAAACAATGGTGGAAACTCTTAAACATGATTTAGGGGATATAATGGCCTTACAGAAAATATGGACATGAATAGAGATAAGAGGACTAGAATTAATGTAACCCCACCTAGAGGGATCAAGGCTTGTGATTGTTGTGGTGGTTTTTAACTCAAGATAGCTATGAATAAAAAATTTCAAGTTTGCGGCGCACAGTATAAAGAAACATAAATTCATTTCAAAGTGAAAAGATTCACATACCACACAAAAAAAAAAGAAGAGAGAGAGAGAGAGAGAGAGCAAATCAAAAGAAAAATTTGCTACATGAAATGACTTCCACAGGTATTAAAGAGTTCATAAAGATTTAACTTCATGGTATAAGTATCTTGTGGTAATATATATTATATATGTAGCTATAATATTTTTATGTCTTTTGCATGTTATTACACATACCACACAGGGAAGAGCCAGGAATTTGCGTCTAGGAGGTCACCTGATAACATATAATGGTAATTTTAATATTATAGAGGTTATTAAGGGTACCCTCATTGGATAAAGGTCTGATAATTTACGCAACTTCATTAAAAAAAATTATAAACCAAATTCATAATGAAGTTAAATTATTACAAGAAAAGTGAACAAAGAAACTTTCTACTCTCAACAAATGTGCATAACCAAAGCATGTATTGCAAATATCTAATTCATGTGAATGAAAACTACCATACTAATTTAAAATGGTTGTTTCCCAATAATGTAAATTAAAGTCATATGCAACTTTTTAGCATATAACTTAAAATACCAGAAATAAGGATCTGTGTTAATTCTCTTACTTCCTTCTATACCCGACGAAGAAAAAACTGTCCACAACACAAATGATTCCATTTGCTAAAAAGCTTTTCCACTTTGATCCTATATTTGAGCTTCTTGAAATTCAGAAATGAAATCAACAAGCTTAATCACTTCAAATGTGTCTTTGAATCTTTGAAATGATTTTTGTCAACAACACCCTATCAGACTTGTATGCAAATACATTATTTGGGACTGGCCACTCCATAATATTTTCAAGTATTTAACAAGGAAACAAGAGAAAATTATTTGTCATTTGAGCTTTTCAAACAAGCAGTCCAAAGATTTCAGCATGACAAATCCCCTCTCAACAATATGTAGCTTTCTCAAAATACCAAAGGCCATCATGCATCTGACTATTTATAAACTGAAATATAGCTTGTCAATGAGGAATGAAAGGAGCTGGGATAAAGAGTGAAAGGAAAGAAACCTTACCTATAGCTTCCTGATTCCTCTGGGACATCTCCCTATTCACCACCTCATAGTAATGCAATCTGTCCCATAAACGAGCAATCTCAAAGTTCTTTGACTCCATCAGAGCTTCCATTTCCATCTCAGCCTCAGCCTTAGCAATACCCCTCCCAATGGAATTTGACACAAACCTCACGATATGGAGTTGGCGGCACAGCTCTTCTGCAGGATCCATGCTTGGTTGCTCATCAGTAGCAGCGGGGTCTGCAGGAAGAGTCAATCCTACAAGAGATAACTGCTGCCTAATCCTCAGCCACTGGTTTTGCATATTATGTAGAACTTCTTCTGCTTTCTTCCGCTTTTCTATCTCCATCAACAAATTCAGCCTTATTTCACGCAATTCAGCATTAACATCATGCGGAGGCAGCTGAAATCCACCATCAGAGGATAACTCTACAGCAAACAAGAGCAGGTAAGCCACCAATATTGTACTAAAGTGTGTGTGTGTGTGTGTGTGTGTGTGTGTGTGTGTGTAAAATCATGACAAACAAATTCAGCATGAACAATTAGGTAGTCAATCATAATTACAATACCTAAAATTTTATGCAAGTTAGAAACGGAAAAAAAGAAAGCTATATTTGAAAGGTATGCCCCAATATTAGACAGTTAATTCTAGGCAAATCCAATTTGGCAATAAATGATTTAGACCAAACACCAATGCATGTCCCTGACAAGTGCTATATCTTCATTGACAAGGTAAAACTTCAGATAGGCCATAACTAAAAAAGTTAAAATAAAATAAAATGAAACAAAGATAGCACATGAGCATAATTAATCATATTCAACAAAACAAATACCTGAGGAAATGATATAGAGTATTTAAACTCTAGATAATAGGATATATACATAATAAGTAAAGAATAAGTTAAATACATACATACATAAATACACACACACATATATAGGAAGAGAAAGCAAGTACCTTCCCAAGCATCAAAAAACTCAGCTACAGGTGTACTTTGACACAGAGACATGTCCAGCCCACCATTGCTCTCAGCCTCAATATGGCTCTTAGCACTCATTGACTCCTGCGGCTCAAGAAAATCTTCAAGCTCACCACCTCCCTCCAAACTGAATTCAACAGCCTCTATTGGACTAGTTTGCACGGTCAAAGCATTTTGTGTAGCCAAACTTCTGCTCAAGTTGCTGCTTCCAACTTCTCCATTGCCAATAGCATTTACATGATCCACTTCAACAGGGCTAGTAACAGCAGGACTAATATCCTTGACCAAGTCAGCAGCCTCCTTTTCTGCAGTGTTTGCATTTTCATTTCCTTTATTTTCCTCTAGAGCTTTCTTCCGAGCACCAACATCATCCTCTGAGAAACGTTTGAGAAGGCGTGGCCCACGACGCTTGTGATTGATGATGTAAGGTGAGGGGGGAAAGGAGGATGGAGAATCAGGGAGCGGTGTTGACTCAGGGGTGGCATAGAGTGCTGGCGTTATCTGAGTCCAGTGATGTTTCTTATCTATTGTTGTTGTTGATGTACTATTTCTCCTCTCAAGCTTTGAATTGGAAGTATTTATTCCCTCATCTGTATTTGTACTAGGCATATCGTTTCTCCTCGGCAGTCTAGAATCGGAAATATTCTTCTTAGTCATCATGGATTTTGAAATCCCTGGTTCAATCAACCTATCCAAAGCTATTGCTGTGAATGTCGGCATGACTCTGCGCCATCAAACAAATCTAACTAATTTTTAAAGTGCAACCAACTTAATCACCCTTAGTGGCAAATCACATGCCGTAAACAAAACATGACAAGCACAACAAATTAAGCTCTGCAAAAAAGTTACAGAAGAAAGAAAATAAACAATAACTTGTTTGTCCCTAAAATCGAGAATTTACTAATTGAATTAGCTCATTTATTGATGGAAGAGAAAATTTGAAGGAAGTCAACAGGCCATAGATTTTTTTTAAAGAAAAATAAAATAAAAAGTAAGCCTAGAAGTTATGATCATGATTTGATGATCGACAAACTAGAGCTTTTGTAATTGATCCTATCTAATGGGATTAAGGCTTTGTTGCTGCTGCTGTTGTTGCTATAAACTTTTCATGCTTACTTTCAACAACAACATTATACAAGCCTTTGTTGCATAGGAATTCAACAAAATATTTCAACATGCGCTGACATTAATCTTGAATTAACTCTTGCAAGTAACTGAGAACCTGCACATAAAACTCGATTTGAATTCTTGACATAAAGAAATCAAGCAAAAAGAAAGCTAGAGCACGGGAAGTAGAAAGAAGAGTAAATAAACAAAAGGCGTGGAAAGGAAGGTATGAAAATCCAAATTGGAATCTCCTAAAGGACTCCAGACTTTACTTCGATCCGAATTCAAAACCCTAGCGGCACCCCACATTAAAGGAAGATCCTAACGAGCTCTTTTATCCATCAGAGGAACATATTCATGAGCTAACAAACCAATTCGAATCTCAATCGTCCGAGGAACCCCGAACGAATCCATCGAAACGAACAAATTCACGTGAGATACAGGAAGACACGGACAGGGTGAAGATCGAAAGGAATGGACAATCCACACGAGCTTACCTTTGGGCGTGAAGGAAGATGGAGTGGAAACCCTAAGCTGCGAAAGGATCAGGAGATGGATGAACGGAATTCGCCGGAAGCGGGCATCGTGGTGGTTTGGTTGGCGTTGGCGATAATTCAGAGATTCGGGAGGGTTTCGTTTTGTTTCTTCTTTTCGTCTTCTCCAAGACCCTTGGAAGAGGAAAGACGCAGCCCATTCCAGGTGCTTTCTAACGTCACGCCATGGGCTGTCGATCTCTCTGGCTGTGATGGGGCCACCTTTATCACCGCAGCCCAATTATCTGTTGCGTCTATTTTCTATTACGAGAGCGGTTTACCTGTTAATATAATATATATATATATATATATATATATATATAACTTGGGTGATTTTATTAATTAATAATAAATACTTCAACATTCAATCAATCAATCAATCAATATAATTGGTTAATATTTTAGAATGAGATTCAACTTGATTGATTAAGTCCAATTTAGGTTGAGTTTGATCTTTATTTTAAAATTATATTCAAATTTTGACTAAAACTTAAAATGTTGTTAGCCTTATTCTTGGGTTTTTTAATTGTCAAAATTATTATTAAGCTATTAAAACGCAGTTGAACCAATCAAATCTTCTACTTCAACTACACCTAATTTGTTGGTGCAAAGAGGATGGGTATTTGTTGGTTAACCCTTTCATTCTTTCAAATAACGTGTACTATATTTTATTTTTAACTTTTAAAATTGAGAATTATAAACTTTTAGACTGCGTTTTTTTTATTATTTTCAAGTCATTTTTAATTTTTAATTTTTTAAAATAATGAAAATGTATTCTTTTTGTTGTTTTTAAAAATATATTTTTGAAAACAAAAAAAAATTATAAAAAAAACTCAAAATAATAAAAAGTTATTTTGAGTGTTTTCATCCAAAACAAATTCAAAACTCAAAATATATTTATTTATTTGTTCATATTTTATTATTGTAATGAGAAAAAATATTACAAAATTCATTAAATTTAAAATGTATATTTTTTAATAATATATTAACATTAAATATTTCTAATTTACTGAATAATCAAATTTATTGAATAAAATATCTTTAAAAATTACTTTTAAAATTTTGAAGAGAACATGTTTTCTAATTTTCTGTTTTGAGAAATAGTTTTTAAAATGAAAAAGAGAACGCATTTTCAATTTTCTAAAAACAAACTACCAAAATAGAAAATTGAAAATAAATTTAAAATTCAAAACAAAAAATTAAAAAGTAAAGAGAACGCAGTCTTAATTTTTGTTTTTATTTTTTCATGTTTTATTTTTATTTTTATTTTTGTTAAAAATTAAAAATTAAGTAAATTGTTCAATACTAATATTGCTACTTTTCAAAATTTTGAAAAATAAAAATTTGAACAAGTTGTTTTGTGTAAAAAGAGATTAGTTCGATTATAAAAAGTGCATCAAATAATACAAAACAATTGAATGTTGATCCATGAGTAAAAATTTGAGATGTCAAGTGAGCCAACCTATACTGCCTTGTTTCAATCACTAGAAATAAAAATTATGTGAGATTTATATTATAATATTATTTATGATAGTAATTATCTTAAAAATTAGAGTACAACTAATTTACAACAAATTATACCCTTATCAGAGTTTAATACATAATGTTTTGAAATTTTAATCAATTAATAAAATTACTTTATAATTAAAAATAAAATACATATAACCCAAAAATATATTTATTACAACTAAATAATTATTTTTAAGATAATAATTAATATTAAAAAAATAAAATTGGACGCGGAGGAGCATGATGTGTTATGGGATGGATGAGCAGTGTGATTGTTAAGAAAAGCATACAAGGCGAGCAACCAATTTCAAATGTATTGAGTCTATTGAGCTAGATACTAGATTGTTTTTATGTACTTTTAAACTAGTAAAATGATTGGGATAAGTCATGTTCGGCCAAAGAATAATTTTATTTTGTTTTTAAAGGTTACAGTTGGGATTTTTTTTTAAAAATAATATAAATTGATAATTTTATTTATAATTAATAAATAATATTATATTATTTGAGATATTACAAATTTATTATCACTACAACCTATCACTATATTATATTTTTTATGACATAAATCGTACTTCTAGCCATAGTTAAACTAGATGGAAAACATATTTATATCTCCTAATTTTTTGTGTTTTTTTTATAAAATCTTAAATTTTTCATGATTCCAAATGTACTCTTAAACTTAGGTAAAAAATATATTTATATTCCTGAACTTTTTTTTTTCTTATGAAATTTTAAATTTTTCGTGATTTCAAATATATTTCTAAATTGTCTAAAATTGCTCATTTAAACACCTGATCAACAAGTGATGTGCATATGCACTAACGTGACAGTTTTTCAGCATATTCTCAACTCTCCCATTTTCTTTCTTTTTAGCATCTCCTTAACTCCCCTACTCTCTCTGTTGACATCATTTCAACTCTCCCCATCTTTCTCTTTGGTGTTTCTTTAGCTCCATCTCTCCTTAGTTGTGTCTCTTATCTCTCTGGTGTCTACTGCATCTCATTCGACTGTATCTCCTATAAGAAATGTTACCCCTACATTGGTTCCATCTTTGATTCCCTAGACATTAGGGTGATCATCAACTCAGGTAAGTCAATGACGCGTCTAACCCCACTAGAAGAGATGTAGGAGACATCGGAGAGAAAAGATATATAATTGGAGAGAGAGAGAGTTGAAGAGACGTCGAAAAATTGCCACATTAGTACGTATGTGTATTATTTATTGGTCAGGTATTTAAATGAATGATTTTGTATTATTTAATAACATTTTTAAAATTACAAAAAGTTTAGAGACATAAATTTATTTTTAATCTAGGTTCAGGGACACATTTGAAATAAAAAAAAACCACAAAGAAAAAACACAAAAATTCTGGAATATAAATCTTATAGATCATGAAGCGAAAGCAAAAGGTTTACTTCAAATTATAATTACTGAACTTTTCAATTAACGCTTATTCAAACCCGTTTGTACCCTTTGATACACTAACAAAGACTTTGCTCATGCATGGCTAAAAATAGCTGCAAATTCTCCTATCAAGAATTATTGTATCCTACTCAGGCCGGGTCAAGGGGTAAGCTGGTGAGGTATGTGCCTAGAACACCTAACCCTTTAAGCTTAATAAATAATTACTTCAATTTTATTATTAAAATAAAATTAATAATTTTAAATTTTGTATTAAGAGATTGGGAGTCTCTAAATTAATAATGGCCTAAGGTCCAACCCCTTGAGTTAGTTCTGATCCCACTGTTCCATAGAAATAATTATTTAATAATAATCATAACACAAACGATGCTTCATCTTAAATAGATACAAAAAATCATTTTTTTACTATTGAAGTTATTGTCTAAGTAGTAGGTGACATTGGTGAACTCAAAGTTTTAAATTTTGAGTCTCAAACAAGGGCAAGAAGGATAGGATTGTGTGTTTACATCCAAATAAATATAATCTTTTTTTATATAATAAATAGAGTATTTAAAGTGTATAATCATTATTTAGATTAGTCAAGATTGAATAATTTTTAATTTTTTTTTTCAAAACCATTATAGCGAGTGGATTTTATGACTTGTTTATAGAAAACTGCAACTAATAGATTATCCTTTGTGATGTGATTATGGACTTAAACATTGAAGACAAATCACATTAAATTTGTGTCATTTTCTTTTAATTTTTATGTGTGATGTGTGCCATAGATAATCAAGAGAAATCGTGTTATGTGGTTGAATCCATCATTCCCTCATGGCTCACAATTCTTTTCAGAATTCATGAGGTAAGGCAACACCTAGGTGTCACCTACAAATCTAATAACACTATTAATCCCTCGATGCCTTAAACAAAACATTGCATAGCCACATTAAAATTGGTATATCGTTAGGGCATATTTTCCCAAAGCAAGCGAATGAAAAGTATTATTTGATTGAGACGATCAATGCTGGGCTATCATTTGATTGAGATTCTTTATTTCCTCTAAGCTTCAACAAACGAAGCCCCTACCATGCTTAACATCTCTGATACTTGGGGGAATTAGAGATCCCATCTTCTTCATCCAGACACTTGAAATTAAGATAGTTCATTAAGTTAGAACTCAAGGTCCAAATTAAAATAAAATATTATGCGTCTCTGTGTTTGAAGTAATTTTCAGAATCGATTTGATCTCAAACATTTCAATCTACATACCCAGCGTAGCCATGATTGTCCTAGCTGTCAACCAGAGTTGATTACTGTCCAGATTGGTGACACGAAACGAACAACAAATTAAGTTAAACATCCACTTTATTGGCCAATTTTAATGCAACAACTAACACAGAGTGCAAAATTCAAAATCCTTCAGTCGTAATACATTACAGGCGCATTTGAATTCACGTCCCACGAGCCCCCTTCCTTCAAGTACTCCATGTACCTCGCAAATTCCGGCTTCGCCGTCGCCTTCTTCTTCCGCCGCTTGTCCACAAACAGGCTGAACAGCGGGTGGATCTTGCTCACCTTCTTCGCCTGCTTCGCCGGAGAGTTAGCCGGAGCTTTGGGCTGATCTCGAGTTGATTTTCTAAGTGAACCGAGAACTTTAGCCGGCGAGCTCGTGACCCTCTTCAACTTCGCCTGCAAAACAGCAGCCGACGACGGCTCCTCGCCCAGCCGCTCGTACCCCCTGCTGCTTGCTCTTCTGCTCAAAGCCCTCAACATGTCTGCTTAAGCCTCTGCAAAGCCGGCCCGCAATTTAACTTGCAATTGATCTTTCGAGGTCCCTTCATATGCTCCGATGGCTTATCTTGGGTTTGACTGCTTTGATTTGTCTTCTTTCGTATTTTTATTTTTTTTAACTGTTTAATGGCAACTTATTCTTCATGTGTGGTTGAATTGGTCGTTTGAAGGATTCCCAAGGCAACCCGGCCTTAAAAAACAATTAGGTTCATGGACTTTTCTTGTTTGACTTCTTGGCGCGAACTGATCAGCAGCCGCGTGTTATTATCAACCGTTCAAGAAGAGTATATATCAGCCTTCTATCTGCAAATCCAAGGGCAGCTACCGCACGACATGATCGGTCCCAATCCCATTGATCAACTAAATGGGTACTAGTAGGCTATGTTGCATTATATTACACAATAACCGTCCGAAACCAACCACGTAAAATATCACCAGTACTAAATAAATGTTTTAACTAATTCTGACCAGAATTTTAGATTTCTCCATCCACGGTGTCATCATGGGTAAATGTTTGGGAGGACTATCCAATACTTAAGTAAGGGAGAAGAAGAAAGCTAGAGTTTAGAGAGAGAATTAATTAATAGTTTCTACTTAATAGTAACGGTGACTTGATCATTGTACAAGTTTTTAATTCTTGAATCTTTGAATGATCATCACCTATTCAAGTTATGATATATATTGATTCTTCTATCTCATATTTATGAATTATGATTATCTTTTATTAATTTGTTACGATAAATATTAATTTTTTTTATCTTATATTTAAGAATTATGATTCTCTTCTTAGTCTGTTATGATAAATGTTGGTTCTCCCTTTTCATACTCATGAATTACGATTCTCAAGATTATCGCACTTGCGCGATCTCTCACCGTTCGTATCCTTAATTTAGCAGAGAAGATAAATCGTAAGTAAAAATTTTATTTCACTGCGCAAGATAAAGAATCAAACCTATAAATTATCGGCGTGAATCTATCGTGGCTAAATTATTTGACCTCTGTCTTAGGGGCCATAAATTATGATTCTCTCGAGCTAGTTAAGTATCCCTTAAATATTCATCTCACGCTTGACGACGGCCTATGAACGCTTGCACCTCTCCCCTTAGGTGGCGTCGCGTGGAGGTGTAAAGTCTACGCGAGTGCTTTGGCAGATTGGTTAACAGACCGTCTGCCACATTTCAGCATTGTCAACGAAATAGGTAGACCACGTGTTGCATTATCCTAAACAATAAACAGAGAATTCGGAAGTTTCAATTATGTACATGTGTTGCATTAATAATGAAGGGCCGCCAAAGACTGCCGATCCACCATCTAGAAACGTATGAAATCCGGTACTACGGTCGTGGTTGTGCCATGGACCACAATTTGTCTCTCGTTTGGTTCTTTAGTGATCATGGGAAAATTTAAGGAATAGGCACAAATGGGCGAGACTATGGAGTTAAGAGCATGGGACCGAAGTTTGTGATAATTTGTCAGACCACCAGCGTCGGTTACAAACTTATAATTGCCCCATGCCATGATCCAACTCGGCGTCATCTGTCTGGTACTTGGGGATGTTACGTGCCGCTACCTACCTACCATTTGGCTGTTCGCCTTCCCTTCTGATCACGTGGGTGGCGGATGACCAATTGCCCAAGCTAGATGAATTAGTTTGTTGATCATTGGTTGGGATAATAGGCCACCTACTTGACTAAAAGGAAAGTAAACTGTAGACAATAATCAAAATTACATTCCAACACTTTATTTGAAGATATTATCATTCATCAAACTACAAGATTTGATAGATCAAATTAACACAAATAACACATTCTACAAGAATTGAAGTCAAATGACCAGTTAGTTCACCTTAATAGACCGTTGCGTTTTTTGTTGGGGCTGGACAGAGTCACCCAGCTATTCCCGGCTTCCTTGGCAATTCCCCTGTCTTTCATGATGGTTCTCAACATATCAACAGAATCCCACCTTCCAATAGCTGCATACAGATTTGATAATGCTACATAATGTGAAGGGTTATTAGGTTCCAACTCAAAGAGCTGCTTCGCAGCAAGTTCGCCTCTTGCCACATCCCGGTTTAGTCGGCAAGCATTCAGTAATGCTGCCCACACTGCGGATGTAGGCTTGACACTATTCTTGACCATGTTATGGAAGAGATGCCATGCTTCTTCTATTTGTCCAGTCCGGCCCATTATATCGATGAAACAGGCATAATGCTCTGGACCTGGGCTAACACCGTACTTATCCTGAGACACGGCAAAACAGTCTCGGGCTTGCTCCACAAAACCCGAATGCCCACACGCAGATAAAACAGCAAGTAACGTCAATGAATTAGGCAAAACATTGTTCCCCTCTTCCCCCATTTTGTTGAACAGCTCGAGAGCTTCATTTCCATCCCCATGGCTTCCATGAGCATCTATCATGCTTGTCCAAGAAATTACATCTTTACAAGGGATTTGATCAAAAAGCAAACGGGCATTCAAAATCTTCCCGCATTTTGCATACATGTCCAGCAATACATTGCATAACTGGGTGTCTGAGACAAGGCCCCACCGGATGGCCACCCCATGTATCTGCCTCCCAATCCATAGATCCGAGTTCTCAGAGCAAGCCGCAAGGATACTAGTAAGCGCAATTATGTTCGGTTTCATGGTACTCATGATGGACATAGCTGCATCATACTTGTGATTTTGGACACACCCAGAAATCAACGAATTACGAATCACATCATCTCCTTGGCAATTCAAATTTCTATAGACTTTAATTGCTTCATCCGCATAACCAACAGTTGAGTAAAAGTCAATCAGAGCAGTGCTCAAAACAACCAAATCACGGCCTATTACAATCACAAGAGCATGAACTTGCTTACCCTGTTGAAAGGCATTCAAAAAGGTACAAGCTTTAAGCATGGAACACAATGTGAACTCACTGAATTCCACTCTTTCCTTCCTCATTGCCCCGAATACTCCAAGTGCCTTAACAGGGAAGCCATGCAGCAGAAAGGCAGATAACATGGCGTTCCAGGCAACAACATCCTTGAAACCAATCTCATCAAAGACCCGAACCGAGTCACCCAATTGGCCATACTTGGAGTACATGTCAACCAGGGCAGTTTTGGTTATAATCCCTGAATCCAAGCCTAATTTTATCATCAGAGCATGGACTTGCCGGCCGCGGTTGGAGTCTGGAAGAGCCGAACAAGCCCCCAAGACCGGCGTAAACGTATAGGCAGTGAGGTCGGAACGCATGCGGTGAATATCCACAAACAAATCCCACGCTGCGAGAGGATCGTCGTTGCGAAAATATGAGGCGAGACGGGAATTCAGAGAATAGAGGTCTCTCTGGGACGTTTCCTCGAACAGGTGGTGAGTGTGGACACAGCAACATTCCCTCCTTACCGTTGCGGCGTCGTTCAAGATACGGTGGAGAACTCTTTTGGCGGGTAGAAAACGACCAAATGGGGACATCAACTGCGAATATCTGAATGCGGTAAAGCAAACCTTTGTGCTAAGAAACAGAGGAAAAAGAAGAGACGAACCGTTTCATTTTACTGTTCGTTGGTCCAGACCAAGCAACGGAAGATCAAACTTCTTCTTCATACGAATCGTGCTTCTGCTAAAACGCAGGCCATAAAGCGACGCCAACACCACTAAGTTAAACTTCCAACTTCAACTTGAACTAAAAGTGAAAGCCAATCAAAGTTATGGTACAGATGTCGGCACGACAACCGCAATCCCTCATGATGAAGAGGCGTCGCGTCCGTGCTCAGTGCTCAGTAGATGTTACTGTAAGAAAGGATGCTTGGCTGCATGACGGTCAGTCCTCTAAGAATCAACTCGAATTGGCTGCAACCCTCCTCTCCTGTAACCTCTCGCATGTCGAACTTTTGTGGATGCCTAAAGGATTATTAGAGATTTATGTGAAAACACTTCGATACTTTTAAGTTGAAGTTGTGACTAAATACAAAAGAGAAAATCGAGCAAAGAAATTGATGCTGGCGAACAAGACAAAATTAAATTGCTTAAACCCCCCCCCCCCCCCCCCTTCCCACCATCTAAATCGTGATCTTGCCAAATAAATTGCCAAATAAATTATCAATTACAGTTTGATAATTTTAAAAACAATCCTGGTGGTTTTATTTGAATTTTAGGTTTCAATAACTGACAAAATCAACTAACTGCCTGAATAAAATTAAGATTTTATTATAAAAATTTATTGTAAGATCAGGTGTTTACTACCAAGTCAAAATCTTAAAAGTTATTAGTCCCAGTATTTTTCATAACAACTACCCATTGCAGTACAATTCAACCATAACTTAACCAAACTTGGTCTACGCTCAACACATACATGCAACCTATTAAGGCCATCCGATGTAAACAATTATCAATAAACGCATGCACACAACAAACATAATAATACATAAATAAGCAACACAATAAACAAATAAACCCCCAGAAAAAAAAAACAAATAAAATGTAAAATATACCCGCTGGCAAGAGACCTAGCCTCTGCCGATAGGGGACCCAATCATTGCTGGCAGCACAAGCAACAGACCAAACGAGGTGTTGAAGGTTGAAACTTTTGCTGTTGACGGTCAAATGTAATGACTATTTTTGGTTTGGTCTAGATTAATTTGTGAAAAATTGTTGGACAATTCTAGAATGATGTGTCGCTTGTGGAAAAGCAGAAAATCAAGTTAAATTAGGTTGTTATGTTATAAATTTTAAGGAAGCAAGTTTTGTGCTTTATGATATATAGTTGTTCTTGACAAATGAAAGAAAAGTTTTTTACCTTAGGAAGTTTCATATCCTTGAGGTAAAGGAAGATTCAGTTATCTCAAAAGTCTTATCTTAAGAAACTTATTAGAAAGTTTCATATGTTTGAGACAAAGGAATTCAATGTTCCTTAAGAAACTTATTAGAAAGTTTCATATGTTTGAGACAAAGGAATTCAATGTTCTATTTGCTCAGTATTTTAAGTTGTCCCACATTTAATCATGAAACGAGCATGAAAGAGATGAAGAAAATTCCCTACTCAAGTGTTATAGGTAGTCATATGTACTTTGTGGTATGTACAAGGCCGAATTTAGCCCATATTATGAGTATAGCTAGCAGGTTTATGGCTAATCTAAAAAAAAGCCATTTGATAGTTGTTAAGTGGATATTTAGGTACTTAAAATGAACAATCAATATGACATTAGTTTATGATAGAGCTAGTTTAGATATAGAGCCTAATATTCTAGGGTTTACTGACACTGATTATGCAGTGGATATAAATAAGAGAAGATTTTCTACAATATATGTGTTTAAGTTATGGAATTCAACCATTAACTAGAAAACCAATTTACAATCTGTAGTGGTTCTCTCTACCACTAAGGCTGAATATATAATTATTACTAAAACTATAAAAGAAGCCTTATGGTTGAAGGGTATAATAGATGAACTCTTAAGAAAAAATATTAAAGCTACTCTAATATGTGATAGTCAAAGTGCTATACACTTAACTAAGAATCAAACTCACCATGAGAGAACTAATCATATTAATGTGAGGTACCATTTTATTAAGGAGATATTTGAAAGAAAGGAAGTAGACCTAATAAAGGTGGTTGGTGAGAATAATGTAGTCGATATATTCACTAAGACAGTGCCCAGTGGTGGTGTCATGTGAAGCTCAGTGGGGGTAACTACCCTCATTGGGCCAAATTTTTTTTTTTAAAAAAAATTATTTTTTACAATGGATTACAACTGAAAATAAAGAAAGTTATTTATAGTTTACTACTACAAATAAAAAAAAAAAGTATTGAAGAAAGTAAGTATATAATGGCCCAATAGTAACCATCACAACATTTTTTTACAATTTTCTCATAATTTTATTTTTTTACAATGGTGAGGCAAAGAAAACAAAGTATTGAAGAAAATTGTGAAGCAAAGAAAGCAAATATGGAGAAATTTATATTGAAGAAAATAAATAAGTTAACAAAGCAAGTATTGAACAAATTGATATTGCACAACTTCCTATGGATCCTAGGCTAAGAACTTCAATAATAGATTACATTGTTAATTTTTGAGATCAATTAGAAGAGTTTACTTGTAAAGAGATCTATGTCAATCTCAAAATCAAGATGATTCATTTTAGTTTGGTTCAATGAATTTAGTGATTGGTTGGAATATAATATAAGCAAAGATGTCACATTTTGCTTATACTGTTATCTTTTTAAAGCAAATAATGGGAAACAAGAAAGTGGTGATTCTTTTGTGAAAGAAGGGTTCAATATTTTAAAGAGAAATATAGACTTCATGTTCATATTGGAGATGTCAATAATGCACACAATCAAGCTCAAAACAACTGTGAGGCCTTAATGAATCAAGAGCAAAATTTTGAGACAGTTTTCTTTAAGCAATTAGAACAAACACGGTGTGATTATCGAATTCGTCTAAATGTATTAATTGATTATGTTCGATTTCTTCTATAGCAAAAACTAGCATTTAGTGGTCATAACGAGTTTGAAGGTTCAAATAACCAAGATAATTTTTTTGAACAATTACAATTTATAGTATGAAAAGTTGTAAAAAACAATTATAAAAAAAATTTACATTTTAATATTATCATTATTATTTTATTTTTAAAATTATATTTGTTGTGTTTAAATTTGCCCCCACTGAATCAAAATCCTGCATCCGCCCTTGGTAGTGCCTATGACAAAATTACACAATTGTTTAAAACTTTTACAGATTATACTATGTAAATGATCGGTTTTATGCAGATCCAGATGATGAGTAGCTTGATGAAGGTAAGCAGCAATTCAAAGCAAAATGATGGAGAATTGTTATTCAACTTTTGCATTGAGTGGCTAAAAATTCTAGAAGGACTCCTATATATTAGGTTTAAGGACTCCTATATATTAGGTTTATATGCGGCAGTGGACTCCTATATATTAGGTTTATATGCGGCAGTGGCAAATTAGGAAATAAAAAGCTAATTGCATGTAAATTTAAAGTGAGGGGTAAATAGGGTATTTATCCGAGTATTGTAGCGACTTGTAAATCGTAATTTAATTTAATTATTATTTTATTGTGTTAATTTAATTTAAAGGAAATATTAATATATCTTGTTGATATTAATAATAATAATTTATGATGTTTTGAGGAAATAAGAAATTAGGGTAATTAATTATTTTATTCTGAAATATTTATGGGAATAGGGAAAAATTGAAATAAATTAAATCGGGAGTTTTTCAGAAGTTTCAGGTGTTGGTGTAAATAATAAGTGGGGGTATGTGTGTGAATTTCAAAAGATTGGGGGGGGTGCTGGTGTGATTTCCGGAAAAGGGACCAAGGGTCCTCTTAAATAAAATTGAGCGCATTATATGTGTGAAGGAGATGGCTGGGTCGGGTGGTTCGCGCACGAGGTGGGCATGCGGCGGACGCGGGATCGAGACACGGGGGTGCGCACGCGCGAGGCTAGGAAATTGGCTAATTAAAAATCAGCCTCTAAGTGTCCAAAACGACGCCGTTTTAGGCTTGAGGCTGTGGCCTCCCAGCTACTGCCACGTGGCCGCGTCTTGGCCGCTCGTTTTGGCCAATTTAAGGCCCATTTCGGGCCAAATTCTTCCAGCAAACTGACGAGATTAAATGCAGAGAAGAAGAAGCTCGCGCAGTCGCTGGAAATGGTGGAAATGAGGAGAAATTGAGGTTTTAATCAGATTTAATTGAGGATTTAAGTAGCCTGGTAAGTAGAAAAGCTAGTATTAATAATTTCTTACGGTTGGAATTTCATTTAGAGACCAATTTTATTAATTTTGGCAAATTATACAATGTTGCAGTTTGTATAATTTTTACTGCTTTAGGATAAAGCAAGCCCAAGTATATCTTCTTCAAGACAAGTCTCTTACCCCTCTATGAAGTTCCTTCCATTGTGAATTTATTTACCCTCCCTTCGTTCATTTTGGTCCGTTTATTAATTATGGAATTATGAGCCTATTGGTATAAATTAAATTTAATAAGATAGCTTCAATGATTTTATTTGTCGGTTGCCTATGGGGGTTTGTACCACCCCCATGCCTTTGGGAATGATGTCGAACTCACTCGGGGATCAGGTTCTTAGATGTTCGGGTATAATTGCAGATTCTTGGCTGTTAATAGGCTAGAGCTGTTGGGCAATAGGAGCAGGGGTCGGCTGTTCGGTGACATTGGAGTGACTACTGTACGGTCTTTCTAGACCGTCAGCCGAACACTCATGGTCACCAACCGTTGACCGGTGCCAAGCACTGTTGACTAACTCCGCCGTTATGTGGTTACTGCATAATTTGATGTATTTTATTTTTGTTGCATGGTTTGGTATGCACATGGGTACGGGCTGCATGTTGGGGTTTTCATGTTCTGTTTATACTTGGACATGGACATCCTAGTATTGTTAGTTGCATCTGTCACGAGCATATGCATCGCGTGTGATTTACTATGTAGACGAAGCATCTACCTAATGCTTGGATGTATGGGTATCAGTGTATCTAGTTGATGCTTACTACGCCTTGCATTTTATATGCGTATTGCATGGTTACTATCTGTTCAGTAGTCTCGGATGGGAGTACCGTTCCGAGGAAGCCTAGGGCTAGGTTATTCAGAGGCTCGGGTGTCGGGAGTACCTACCCGAGGAGTGTGTACAGGTTTGTAGAAGACGTATGTTGCCTTTCAGGGCAGCGACAAGTTGGTATAGGACTTGGGTGCCGGGTGTCTTGTGTAGGCCCCAAGGATCGGTATGTGCTTTCATTATGCTATACTATTGTGTAGTAGCGTCTCATGGCTTATGTATATGTGTGGGACTATGTGTGGGGAATTCACTTCTTCTATTTGATTTATAGACGTTCATTTCTTATAAACTTGTTTATTCTTGCGACTCACCTTGCTTTCCATCATTTTAGGTAAGGATAAAGCGAAAGTCGAGGGCGAAGATCGCACCACTTAGCAGCCAGTTGTGTCGGTATGGTGTATAGTTAGCTTGCCCCCGTTGTCTCTGATGTTTGGCATGATTTTTGTCCCTTATTTTTTACTGTGCCGGATCATTCTTTGTATTCTCTATTTGATGGCACAGGCTTCCATATGTATATATATATTATGTGACCGTTGTTCTAGCGGGGTATCTATGTGCGTGCATGTATATAGCTTTGATTTCCCTGTTTTTCTTTCTTGTGTATGCATGCTAAGGTAATTCCCGTCCTGTGTCCCATTCTTTTTCCCTTCCGTAAGCGCTCCAGTTCAAGTAGACCGGGTGGTTGGGATATCCGGGCGGGGGTGTTTACAAGTATTATCTCATTGTAATTCACGCCCTTATGTCTATAAATAAGAGGCATGGGGTAGTATGTCGAGGGCCTGATAGACTGATCATACTTATTGATGGTAAGAGTTGTATTGCTAGAGAAAATATAGAGGAGATGTCTTTGTAATCTTGCAGTGACGGTTCTTGGTTTGTCAGTGAGAATTGTGGGGTGTGCAAGTGATTTTTATGTACTAATTTCATCAAGTTTCTACTGGATTGCTCTCTCTGTAAAGGCTAAATGTAAGACTGATTTCAATCAGTCCGAACCAGAATAAATCTCAGTGTACATTGTGGTATGATTACTCTAACTTTATTCTTTGTCAATTTTTTATATTTTGTTTATGTTGTATGGTTGAATCAGTGAGAAAGTGCATCAAGAGTGTTCAGATTTGTTGGTTTATTGTTGGTTAGGTGAATTCATAGACTGATAGTACTCTTAATTGTAACAAATAATAATTATATATGATTTAACAATTACTACTATTGATTAATTTCTTTCTTTTTATTATTTTCTTTTATAAAAATTGGGGACCAGTCTCTATTATTGTTAATGAGAATCTTTCGGTGTATGAGATGAAAATAGCAAGGGGCGAGAAACCCACGGAGGTGACTCGATGATGAAGATGGAAGATGAAAGATGAAGATGGGAGAGAGAGATTGAAAGAAAGAGGGAGTGGGTTTAGCATTTCTGAAACAGTGAAAGAGAAACTGAAAAGTGAAAAGAAAGGAGGGGAAATTATCAATTTTCAAATTTTAATAATATGTTATATACTACATGTTGTTTATTAACGACTAATAATATTATATTCATTATAATTAATCCTCTTTTTTTTTTTTTTTATCTTAAACAGGTCTCAAGATAAAGGTTGATTGAAGTTTATGATTGAATTAGGGGATCTGATCAGAATTTGAGCATTCCGAGGAATAAAAGAAAAGTAATTTGTGCTCCTGGCCATCCATCATTTCTATTTGCCATTATCACTAGGTCGTTATCTAACTCTGTCACTTATGTTGTACGAAAACACCTCATAAGTGCCGTTTTCTTGTTTTCGAAACGTTTCTTATTCCCGTTTCAGACCCTATTTATGCCTATTTTTTTTAAAAAATATCCGTTTCCACGTTTCCGTTTCTGTGCAACATAGCCTAGCACAAGCTCTCTCTTCAGCGCTCTCTCTTCCATCACAACAAACATTCAAATCCTTAAATAATAACCAAACAATAGAAAATACATTTTAGCAAACAAAATTTTAGAAAATTATTTTCATTAAAAACTGTTTTCTCTCAAAAAAAAAAAACGCCTGGAGCCTCCAGTTCTCTTTGATATTTCTTGGTCTTAATGCCATCTTGAGTAAGGTTTTGGTATTCTAGTTGTTATGCCACTTCTTGGCTTGGTGTTGTGTGTTTGGTTAAGTCAATATCGTTACATTAAGGCAGGCAGGCAGCTCGTGAATTGTGGTTTGCATTAACATTAATAGGCAAAATCAAGTGAAGTGGGGAGGACAAAGAAGAATAGAGCCCAGAAATGAGGATGGAAGCAGTCAGTCAGCGGAGTAGGCGTTGGGAATAAAACATTATTTACAACTTATGTGCATCTATCTGTTTGTTAAAAATAAGAAATACTAATAAAAATCTTATTATCCTTTATAGAATTAAAAAAAGTTTTAAAAGCCAGCATCATTTATTATTATTAGCATTACTTACTATTAATTAATTCTATAAAATTAAGAGTAATGACACTTTGATCAAATAACATTATTCTAATGAAAATAGGTGTTGGATTTGGCGACTCACTATTTTGAGTAAAACAAATGATTGATGAAGAAAATAATATATAATGTCTCCAAACATGGCGAAAGTGGTAAAATTCTCAATTTTTTTTGAGTAACAGGGGAATAAATTTTAATAGAGATATAAACATTTTATTTAATGAGAATTTACAGCATATCCGTTTGAAAATATATAAATTTGCGATCGCATCAAATTTATTTGAAAGTCGAACTAAGGAGAATATCGATCTCTTCTAAAATTAGGTGGACGAAATCCAAATACCTAGTCATAAAAAAAATATATATAATATAATATATAAGAAGAGCTCGTCCATAGATGCATTTAGTTGGATAATAATGCACGGGATTCCATTCCTCCTACCATTCTTCAAAATTTCATCTCACCTAAATCAGATTTGTGGATGGCGAAGGAGTTGAGCACGTGCCTCCCAAACTCCGCCTATATATAATCTGAGCCTGGACTCCCACAAACACGCCCTTTAAAGTCAAGCTTCAACACACCACCCACCCACCCAATCTACGGAGCCTGGACTCCCCCAAACACGCCCTTTAAAGCCAGGCTTCAGCACACCACCCACCCATCCCTCCATCCATCCGCTGTTCAAGTCAGTCATATCCAGCCATGAAGAACGATGCGCCGCCAATCACCCCTGTCTGCGTTACCGGCGCAGCCGGCTTCATCGGGTCCTGGCTGGTGATGAGGCTGCTGGAGCGGGGCTACACCGTCCGCGCCACCGTCCGCGATCCGGGCAACAGCAAGAAGGTCAAGCACCTGCTGGACCTGCCCAAAGCCAACACCAACCTCACGCTCTGGAAGGCCGATCTCAACGAAGAAGGCAGCTTTGACGAGGCCATTGCAGGCTGCGCTGGAGTCTTTCATGTCGCCACGCCCATGGACTTCGAGTCCAAGGATCCCGAGGTACACTCACTTCCAGCTGCTACCACTCGATCCATCACTTTATTAGACGTGGAATACAGTAATTAATTAATTTGGGGTTTGTGGTTGCAGAATGAGGTGATTAAGCCCACTATCAATGGAGTTCTGGGCATCATAAGATCGTGCACGAAAGCGAAGACGGTAAAGAGGCTGGTCTTCACATCGTCGGCTGGAACGGTGAACGTCCATGGGAAGCAGCAGCTAAGCGTCTACGATGAAACCAACTGGAGTGACTTGGATTTCATCTACTCCAAGAAGATGACTGGCTGGGTTCGTTATTTCACTCTTCTTCTTCTTCTTCTTCTTCAACTTCCTTTTTACTTAAAAATCTGTCAAACATCATTGATCAGATATCTCTCTATGTTTCTGCAGATGTACTTTGTCTCAAAAACATTGGCAGAGAAGGCAGCCTGGGAGGCAGCTAAAGAAAACAACATCAATTTCATCAGTATCATCCCACCGTTAGTGGTTGGCCCTTTCATTATGCCAACTTTCCCACCCAGCCTTATTACTGCACTCTCTCCCATCACGGGTATATATTTATTTATATATGTATATCCTTCTCCTTCATCACCATTACTACAAGATAATATATCAAATCCCATGTAAATTAATTGTTGGCCTCATTAGGTCGGATTACACACAAGACACAAATTAAATAATAAAAAATTAATGTGTCTATTCATAAATCTCACAATAATGGGGAGAGAAATGTTAAGAGGATTGCTAATAGTACAGTTTCTGCATGAGCAAATTTGAGACCATCTTGATACCTATTTATAAACTCTGTCTCTTAACTCTGTCTTTATTCCTACTCAAAATTAATTGGGTTTTATATGAGAGATTCTATTATACTAAGTTTGAATCGTAAAATGAGTTTGTATTTTTATTTTACGTTAGTTATACTGCTTTTTGAAACCAACATTGGGTGGCTCCTGGCAGGAAATCAAGCTCACTACTCGATCATAAAGCAAGGCCAGTTTGTGCACCTCGACGATCTCTGTGAAGCCCACATCTTCTTGTATGAGCATCCTGAAGCAGAGGGCAGATACATTTGCTCTCCCTACGATGCTACCATCTATGATTTGGCTAAAATGATGAGAGAGAAATGGCCTGAATACAATGTCCCCTCTGAGTAAGCCCCTCTCTCTCTCTCTCTCAATGTCCCCTCTGAGTAAGCGTCTCTTTCTCTCTCTCACAACTCATATTCAGTTCCATATCACTATTACTAACGGGAAGGTCTTAGTCGCATTTAGATAGCACTGTTTATGTTCGGGTGAGGACTCGGGGTGTTGACAATGCGGTATGGGTGTTGCAGGTTTGAGGGGATTGACAAGAACTTGCCAAGTGTGACGTTCTCGTCGAAGAAGCTGACAGGAATGGGATTCAAATTCAAGTACAGCTTGGAGGACATGTTCAAAGGAGCCATTGACACCTGCAGGGAGAAGGGATTACTTCCCTACTCCTTTGAAACCCCTGCCGATGACCATTCCTCCCAAAGCCCTGCCACTGGCACCTAGATTTTGAATAATTCACCAAATAAAAAAGCTAGCTTAAGCAATTATCCTCTTTTTTTCTTTCTCTTTTCCTATTTTTGACAATTGGCATTAAGCAATTGTCTACTTAAATGGGCTCTTTTGTTATCTTTCAAAAGAATAATTAAGTGGATGATGTGCTCCCGCTGTGATTAAAAGAAGAGCCCTGTCAATGTTTTCTGCATTCCACTCTCGAAAGTACAACAGGATCATCAACTTCTCAACTGAAATTGTTGTGGAAATGAATTCCATTTTGAGGAAAAAGTTCATGTTCTATCTTGGAAGGAGGAGGGGACAGCTCCAGATACAGAAAATGAGAAGTTATAATTGCTAGATTTGCCCAGAAAGGGAAGGAAATGGACCCAATTAACTTCCTGTAATTTAGAAATTTATGTTGCCCCTGTTGCAGAAATTATTAAGGTAATCAAGGAATGAAATGATTTCAGGTTTCAATTGCGACAATTGCAGTTGCAGTTGAATGCCCTATTGGAAAATCACCAAATCGGGTCCATAATCAATCACATGGCAAATCAAGGTCTTGCGTTCCAGAGAAACTGCAACGCCATTCCCTTGTTCCTATCATTCTTACATCAACTTCTCTAGCTAGTGAATAATAATGGATGCATTGGGCATTTGTGGGCAAATATTCATATGATTCAATCCTAAGTAATCTCCTATTCAAGATTGAATAAATTATTCGGCCTCAAGAAGACCCGGATGTTGCAAATTTGTCATGAACAGTGACCAAATCCCACGGGACACAAACACGGTAATTCAGCTCTAAACGGAAATCATCCGCCCTGTTCGTTTATATAATGCAACCTCAAGGAACCGTAGAAAAATCATCACTTCACCTAATACCATCCCCATTTCCAGCCCCAAATTCTATCAATCTTTGTTCAGAATATTCTCACCTTCAAACTTTAGCGCTAGCCTTTAGCCATGGAAGTTTCTCCACCGCCGGCCACCGTATGCGTCACCGGAGCTTCCGGGTTCATCGGCACGTGGCTCGTCATGAGGCTTCTTCAACGTGGCTATACTGTCCGCGCAACCGTTCGCGAACCAGGTACACAAACCAGTTTTAGTTCCAATCCGTTAATGGGAAGAATTCAAGCAGGATCAAAGGGAAGAAGAATTAGATGAGGAGAACGATTCTTGTTAGTTATTGTGCGTAGCCTAATTATTGCCCCTATGCAGAGTGCCGATTGACCTTTGCTGTGAAGTTGACGTGTGGGGGTTGTAGCGGGCGGAGCTTTTTAGACGAAATTTTATAATAAGAATAGTTTTAAATTTTCACATATTATTCTTTGTTGCCTTTATTTTTTATTTATATTGAGGTGATTCTTAGAACGTACGATGGAGCATTTTTTTATAATCTCTAGTTTAGTTGTAATGAAAAATCTTGTAACGGCGACAAGTGAACATATCTCTCACATTAAAAATGGACAATTATAAATTTTGTGTGTTTGCTTTGATTATTTTTCACTATTTAGGATTACTAATTTAATCCTAATAATAATTCTATGATGATCTTTCGTTTAATATTAGGGAACATGAAGAAGGTGAAGCCGCTGGTGGAGTTGCCAAATGCCGACACCAACTTGACGCTGTGGAAGGCGGATCTGGGCGAAGACGGAAGCTTCGATGAGGCCATCGAAGGTTGCTCCGGCGTGTTTCATGTGGCCACGCCCATGGGCTTCGACTCGAAGGACCCTGAGGTTCGAGAAATTATTTTGTGCGTATTCAAAGCACCACAAACGTTGATGAATGATGATCCAAACCAAAAAGATATGACATTTTACTGATAAGGTTAAATTTGTAGATCATTACTACCCATGACCAGTGGTAAAACAAAATGGAACACACCCGTAGTCAAAGCCACCTACAGAAATGGACTACATTCATCTTTCACTTTGATTGGCTTCTAACATCAACATCATACACACAACCATTGAGATTATTGCCATGTTTTCAAAAGAAAACAAATTCAAGGAATATCAACTGTTTTTTAGTAGCATTTGATCGTTTGGGGTATCTTTCTTTCTAAAAGGCTAAACTTGGATCTGGTTTTGAATTGCCAGAAAGAGGTGATTGATCCGGCAATTAACGGAGCATTGAGCATCATAAGATCATGTGCCAAGGCCAGAACAGTGAAGAGGCTGGTCTTCACCTCTTCCGCCGGAACCGTCGACGTTCAGGAGCCCGGCAAACCGGTCTACGACGAGACCGACTGGAGCGACCTGGACTTCATCTATGCCCGAAAGATGACTGGCTGGGTTGGTCTAGGCTGAATTTACCCTTATCACTAATACGTAACAGCAACTCATTGACTATCTCGGTCTCTATGCAGATGTACTTTGTGTCGAAAATGCTGGCTGAGAAAGCAGCCTGGGAAGCCGCGAAAGACAGCAAAATTGAATTCATCAGCATCGTTCCAACATTGGTTGTTGGACCTTTTATAATTCCAACTTTCCCACCAAGCCTCATCACTGCTCTCTCGCCCATCACTGGTTTTTGTTTCTCCATTACTATCAGCTTTAATTCTCAGATTCAGGGCTGAGCTTCCACTAACATATGTTTGCTGCAGGTGGTGCAGGAAATGAGGGTCACTTGTCGATCATCAAGCAAGGCCAGTTCGTGCACATAGACGATCTCTGTGAAGCTCACATCTTCTTGTATGAGCATCCTGAAGCAGAGGGCAGATACATTTGCTCTTCCCATGAAGCAACCATCTATGATTTGGCTGAAATGATGAGGGTGAACTGGCCTGAATACAATGTCCCAGCTGAGTAAGCTTCCCTCTATTATATTTGTTGATCCATTAAGCCCACAGAGAAACGAATTGACCTTGGGTTCACTTGATTCAATATGACTAAGCAGGTTTAAGGGGATTGAGAAGAACTTGCCAATTGTGACATTCTCGTCGAAGAAGTTGACAGGAATGGGGTTTGAATTTAAGTACAGTTTGGAGGAGATGTTCAGAGGAGCCATTGCTAGTTGCAGAGAAAAAGGGCTGTTACCCCACTCTTCTGAAACTTCTGCTGATTGTCATTCCTCTGAAAGCCCTGCCACTGGCAAGATTTAAAAGTGCGCGAAAAAAAAAAAAAAAAAAAAAAACTTGAAGGATTCAGTGAAGTAATTTTCAATTTTAAAATGCTTATATGGAACGTTGGATCTGATTTTATTTCTCTTCCATGAACAGTCATTTATATACATTATGCTGAAAATGGGAGTAAATAAGAGTGCTGTAAAACCCATTGCCTAAATTCTATATAATGCTTCTTTCCCTCTTATATCCACCAAAATCAAATCATTATGGATAGTGCCCTTTTCTTCTCTCAAGTGATCCGAATTGTTTAACTAGTTTTACAATTAAAATGCAAGGGGTAAAAAGATTTCACCCCTTTTAACCACCAAATCACCAATTCAAACAATTATGAAAACTAAAATTATAGTATCAATTTTCTTATAATTCATCAAGATGAATAAATCAATCCACCTAAAATCTTTTTTTTTAATTAGATGAGAATGAACGAAGAAATACTAAGTTATCTCATATTGAATCTAACACTTTGATTTTATTTTTTAAATTTTGTACTTCTTTATCATGTATATAAAATGAAACTGTGATTTCTACCACAAATTATTTTTTTAAAATTTTAATATAAATGAAAATGTTATTAAGAATAAAATTATCAATAGAAAGTAAAAAGGGGTTAGACCACCAAATAAAAAAAAAAAAATCTTTTGAATTAAAAAATAAAATAAAAAAGAATAGGCATGTCAAAGAGATCTAAGGGAAAGCGCACAAAACCAAGAGAATTTTGTATCTGCTCTTTCAAACCAACAAAAAGATATTAAAGATGATTATTTGGAATCAGACATGAAAAAATGTAAAAACTGTACACTTATCAACAAGAAATACTCGTTTCACTTGCTTAATATTCAACATATGTAAGTCTAAAGTCCATGGGTTATCTATGTAACAAGAGAAAGCTTAACCCCCTTGTAACAGATTGTGTAGTCAGGAAAAATGATTTATCACTTCTTCTAGATTCAACTGTAAGCTTATATATATACAGGATATGTTGATGTCAGAAAGAAAAATATAAAGAAAGGTAATCATCTAACTAATTTGTTAACTAAGTAATTACAGACATTAGCTAACTAATTTCTTCCAGCTCAGCTTTCTGTTACCACTCCCTCTCAAGGTGTGCACACGTCAAGAATGCTCATCTTGCTCAACAATAATTGAACTGAGCTAGATGTAAATGTAGAGCTTCTGTGAGAATGCCTCCCAGTTCCTGATCTGTCTTCATATGCATTGGCTTGATTATTCCAGACATGACCTTTTCCCTGATAAAATGGCAATCCAATTCTATATGTTTGGTCCTTCCATGAAATATGGGATTTCTGGAAATGTGTAATGCTGATACATTATCACAAAACAACTCTACCAGATCACAATGATCAATATTAAAATCTTTCAACAAATACAAAAGCCACACCCTAAACCCATCAGGCCTAGATTCACAGCTTCTAAGTGCCATCTATGAAGCCTACAATATTTTCTACTAAATTTTAATGACAATATCATTACCCCTCCATCCTTAAACCACATGACAGACTAAGCCAGCCTACAAAGAAAAGCTGCTCATAAAATAACTTCAACTTGAGACCTCTTTTTTTTCAAAACATGTCACCTCTCATGGCTGCCACCCTATTGGTAAGAATGTCTTGTTCCGAGACAACCTTAAAATGCACGTGCTCAAAATCTAGGAGACAAGAAACAGGAATGGAAAAGCATGTTGACCACCAGATTGAGATTCCCAAATGCAGCTGTAAGTAAATGACGGAATTCACCTCAAACTGTTCATTCCTCCAGCAAAATATTATGGATGGACTGAGATCTAAACATAGTAAATCATCAAAGATTTTTTGATCTGTTAAGGTTGTGGCAGTAATGAGGTGAAAGAGTAGACTTTCTCACCCTTTCACCTGTCCCTTTCCCACCAAGTCCTCTCAAAGCTTAAGCCTTAAGCTTTACAACACGACCAATTCAGAACTGGAAGAAGGAACTACAAGATTTCTAGCTGATTTAGTGTTATTTACTTGAACAATCAATTACACGATTTGCTGTGTAACTACATAACTACAATTGTGCAGCCTTTGCCGGACAAGCAAAGTCCAACTACCGCTCCTCTGAGTTGAACTTGTTCCACGCTTCCTGTACGGATACATTAGAGAAGAAAGAAATAATTACTACAGAATTCTTGAGTAAGAAAATAATATATTGCATTGGACCAAACGTTCTGGAAAACAGGAAATAAAACATGGGGCAGCACAACTGTGAAACAATATTGATACTGTGATCTGTTTGGATGTAACTTGAGTAAAACAAACAGACAATGAACTTAATCTATGGGCAAGTGGGATTGCTCCACTCTTCCTGACAGGACACTAATCCCCCTCCCCTTTTCTTTCAGATACTTCAAGATCAAGTTATCCCCCAAAAGATATCCATTTCGATGTCTTGGATCAATTGTTTAAAAAGAATGCAAGTACCAAGTATGTTACTCATAGAATCAAGACAGAATGATTAAAGTGAAGAAGGCCATTCAGCATTTTATGTGATTGTAAAATATCTTTAAAACTAAAAAGAAAGTTATTATACGGTTATAAAGTTTTTTTTTTATTGTATTGCTCAAAATGTTGGCAACATGTGCAATATATGAAGATGGCTAAGATGAGAACGTTATTGTGAATAAATGGCCATTCAAAAAACAAAATATATATATATATATATATATCATACTTAACAAAGGTGAGAGTGGAAATTGTTGAAGATAAAATGCAGAAATCACAATTAAGATGGTTTATAGATGTGAGAAAAAGAATGATAGAAGCACCTGTGAGGAGAGTAGATAAAATGGAGAAATTTGTAGCCAAACAAGGAGAAGAACAAAGAAAACTTAGTGATTAAATCCTTAGACATGACAAAGATATAATGGCCTTACTGATGATACAACCATGGATGGAGATGATTGAAAAAGTATAAAATTCATGTAATTGACACTGCCAAGTGGGACTAAGGCTTGTGATTGTGGTCGTAGGTGCCAATACAACAAATCATGATTAATTGAAGAATCAGCTTTTTACTAGTTGGATTTTTTTGGGCCAAAACTAGGATTCATGTGCACAAGGCATTTGATCAAATTAATATCCTGCCACTGCATTTCTTAAACATGGTCCCAGCTTTCAGCAAGCACAGAACACGCCATCTGACACTAGTAAAAGGATAGAAGCATTCTATATCAAATTAGCATGAGAAAAGAGGCATCTAATACAAGCCACAGTAACATCTCAATTATCAAGGCTATTGATATTGCTAAATAACCAACAAAATATCAATAATAGATATGGAGAACAAAAGCTTTAGCATATCTTAATAATAACATATTAAACCTTTATCCCTAATGAGTTCTAGTTTGCATGTCATTCCTATCTATGGCCTTCCTTACCTTCTGTAAGGCCCTTTAAAGTTGTTATAGACACAGAAAGAACATTATTAATTCAACTATATAGCATGGAATCATTTCGCTCATTCTCCTAAAACATTAACCATTTCAAATTGGTCAAAGAAAGGTTAGTGAGTAACACACCTTAAGAAGATCAAAAACTTTTTCACATATGTATTTTTGCTGAATACTTGCACCCCGTTGTTGTAATTTATCAGGATGAACACATAGAGTGGCTTTCCTGTAAGCTTTCTTAACAGCCGCGGAAGTTATAACTTCAGTTAATGGAATTGGCTGCCACCCACTATCATGCCCAAGGATCTGGGAATAAAAACATATAATTTAGAGTTCAAAGTAATACAAAATCATAAGCAAATCATTCAGTCTAACCAAATGACAATGAGTATGAATATTCTAAAACTGAACTGTGATGATAGAACTACACATATGATCAAGACAAGTAAAAGAAACACAACACGTGCTTCTACAAAATCCGGGTCAGAAATCATCAAGAGAAATCAATTGTATTGATATAGAAAATACACTACACAAAGTTCTATGTATCAGTTTCCAGTCAACAGGCATGAAGAAGACAATCTGATCAGCAGCAACATCCACACTCTGGCCAATAATTAATGTAGATGAAGTAAGGCATACAAAAGTAAATTCATTTTCTTCTTCATTTCTTCATACTGAAAGCCCCTATGGCCTAAGTACTCAAGATAAACAAATATTAATATATTGAAGAAAGTGACTAAGTTCTAAGGAAGTAGTGGAAATATCGCACTCCAGGATGTCTATCAACTAGCTTAACAGCACCTATGCTAGAGTTGGTCCTTCCCCCAGTGTGTTGAGAAGTGCAATGCTAAGATGACAAGAACCAATAAAGGAGTCAATACAAATACTACTAGTCTCTTTCAGGAATTGGTAATGCATCACCAAATCAACACAAAAAGTCAGATCCATCAGTCTACTAACACAAACAACGTCCATAGACAAGTTCATGTAGTAGCTTCATGATGCAGAATAAAGTGGCTAAGATATTTGGAGTTGGGAATCCTTATCAAGTAGTTTACTTGATAAGGATGAAGCAGTTGAGAGAATTGGGTTTATTGGACAAGGACAAGATATTTGATGTTAAGAATCCTTATCTAGCATCTTATGTAATCATCATCATCATCATTACAAGCCTAAATCCCAATGGGTGGGGTCAGCATATCTAGTATCTTGTTTGAAAATGATACTATTCAGTTGATATTATAATAATTGAAATCCATAAAATGGGGAAACCTTTTTCGCATTTATCTTACTAAGTTCATGTTGTCTTATCTTGTAAATTTTATATTAGATATCTTGTTAGTTCCGTTAGCCTTATCTTTAGAATTGTAGTCTATATATAGGCATTTAAGGTGAACAATCCAAGATCAATAAAATAGTGCATCTTTCTTTGAATATAATTCTTTGGTTTCTCTAGTGGAATTCAAACTTAGTTAACATGAGTTCAGCTTTCACAACTTCCAGTACTTCTTTTTGTTTATTGCTAAATTTCAACTTCATTAGAAGAAGAGGAAATACCAGTACATCAAACAATTACACAGGAACTGTAAAGCTAAAGCATCCCAATTTGCATATCTTTTATTACAGATTTTCAAAATTTCTTGGGGTTAAGAAATTAAAACAGAATAGCAGTTTTTCTAGCATAAAGAGACAAGGCATGTGCTGCTCTATTGCTCTTCTTATAAGTATGATGAATAGACCATAGAGGGTTTACTTAGAAAGGCCTTAATGTCAGCAATTCTGCTTGAGATCAGCCACAATATTCTTGAATATCTCTTTGGTGATAGCTAACTGTGAGCAAAGAGTCTGATTCAAAAAAGTGAATTCTAAATGATAAAGGCTGCCCACAACTTCCAGTACTTCATTACTAAGAGACCTCTCAAGAAATTACATTTTCATTATTTGCAAGTTAGTGGGGTTACGAGGTACAGGGTCTGAGGAGGGTCAGAAAGTTGTTTTAACATCTTCCCCCACCGCCTCAACATAGTGAGGACATTTCCTAGTTTTGAACTTATGATGAAAAGATTGAAATGCAGCAACCTTTCACTTGCCCCAAGGTCTGTCATCTATGCAATTGAGTGCATGTAACAGCTTAAAACATCTTAATATGCAACAACAATATATATAACAAGTACAAGCATAGCAATTCTAAAGGAGTGAGTTTTTTTTCTGTACATATTGCAAGGTTGAAAGCAATGCACGGAGGTTCCCTTCTTTCCCACTTGACCATCTCTTCACCTCAGCATCAAGCATTTCAGCCAATCTCTGCATACATATGTTGCCATGAGCCATAGAAATAAAATGCCAGTTGGTAGTTCTCAAAATTAGAATATAGACAAGATCTTTACATTTCTTTCTGCTTGCTCTCTTTGAGCAAGAAGATCACGCATGTTCTTCTCTGCTAGAGCTCTTGCCTGAAAAAGCAAGAAGAACAGCTCGAGTTATAATGTTAGAAGCTGATAAATTTCCAATTCTATGCAGGGCTGAAAGACAAAATGTAAAACCAATGCACATACCGCACGTTCAGCAGTTCTCTGATGCCTCTCTAACCTAGCTTTACACCTCTGAGGTGATTCACCTTCAACTCCTACAAATTGCTCAAGAGTCAAAAGAAATTTTCACACAGAAAACGCATGTATATATGCATAAACATTTTGATTGGTCTCAGTTAAGGAAAAAAATATATATCTTTACTATAAGTAGTAGAAAGCCGTCGAATGTGATGAAAAGTAGAATTAGTGTATAAAAAATCGACATTGCACAGACAAAAGTTACTGGTGTCCTGCATCAGGAATGAGTTATAAAAGATTAACACAGCAAGCTACTGTCTGTTGTCAGAAGTATCACATACCACCATGAACTGCAGAGTAGGAATAAATGGACACACCAGCAGACCCAACACCCTGAGTTTGCATGTCCTGCAAAAAAAACCATTTATCATTCAGTTAAAGTGTTATCAGACATGCACTGCATGAATTACGTCAGTGAAGGGAATACTCACAGAAACTGAAGAGGTTTGTCTCATTCCACCGTTCTTGTAAGAACCAGATGACTTATCAGCAATTGCTCTTTCAACACGTTCTCGTGCCTCAAAAGTGGCCTTCTCAGCCATTGCTTTTTGGAAGGCACGTTCTCGAGCCTCTGCAGTAGCTCTTTCTACTGCAGCACGCTCTGCCCTGAGCCTGGCCTCCATAGAAGCCTTCTCAGCAAAAGACCTCTCTCTAGCCTCTGCAGATGCTTTTTCTAATCTTTCTCGGGCCTCTGCCATTGCTCGTTGTCTAACTTCGGCAGTTGCTCTCTCCACCGCAACCCTTTCTGCTCTTTCACGGGTTTCAGCAAATGCCCTATCACGAGCTTCAAGAGTTGCTCTATCAACAGCCATTCGGTCCTTCTCTCTTTCCCTCTCCCTTTCCCTTTCTTCCTCCAGCTTTCGCAGGCGGTCGATTTCCAGCTCTCTTTCTCTTTTTATCCTTTCACTCTCTCTCTCTTCTGGTGTGAGGATTTCAGTCATATTCTTCTCTTTTCTTTCAGTGTTTTGTCTAGTGCTAACCTTCTGAACTGTGCTTTGTGCATTTCTTTTTCCATCAAAGACAGTTGGCTGATCAGTTCCTGTGTTCCTTTCTCTTTCATTCAATTCCCTTACCACTTGAGAAGGCATGAATTTGTCTTTCCCTTCTTCCTTGTCAAATATCACTTGATCCTCCTTGACATTAGTCCCCCTCTCTCCTAGTTCATTAGTTAGAACATTTGGCCTCCCAGGATTAGAGGAAATGGTAGGAGTACTTCTATCTCTGTCCACCTGTGGCTCTCCAATTTCAACAGCTTCCAGTTTAGCCTCGCTATGTGTAGGTACAGTCCTCAGGGTGTTATCCTCTTCAAATAAGAAGGCCTCACCTTTGGTCTTTTTCACTTTCACACTTACTTTGTCATGTCTTCTGGTCACTTGTCCTGGTTGTAGGTTCTCGTGGTCATTCAGCATACAATCATTATCAGGTGCCTTAAAAGTCTTGTGCACAAAAGCTCCTTGATCAGATTTTAGTTTCCTTTCATTTTCATCCCTTTCATTTTTCTCATTGTCTTTCCTTTGTTTCTTAAGTTCTTCCAAATAGCCTACATCTTCAATCTTCTTCTGAGCTTCTTTACTCTTATTAGACTCTTCAGATCTTTTCTCAATTTCCTTCTGCCTGATAGCCTCTTTTGATCTCTTCCCACTCTCTTCTCTTTCATAAGCTTCCTGCAATGGTTTCTTATTTTGTTCTTGTTCCCAGGTCTCTTTAAGTCTACTCTCATTTACTTGCCTTTTACAAGCACCATTTAGTGTTTCCTCATTTTCTTCTCTTTCATGACCCTCTTTCTGTTCATTAACATTTTCTCCCTGCTGAAGAGTACTACTCAAATTCTTCTCAATCTCTTCCCATTTAAGATCCTCCGCAATCCTATTCTGATTTTCATCTCTTTCACGGGCCAGTTTTAGTCTTTTATCATTCTCTTCCTGCTTTAGAGTAATTTCCAGCATCTTTCCATGCACTTCCCAATCATCATTCTCAATATCCTTTTTTAGTTCCTTCTTGTTCTCTTCCTGCCCAAGAGGCCCCTTAAGCCTCTTCTCATTCTCTTCTCTTGCATACACCTCCTTAAGTCTCTTCTCATTCTCTTCTCTCTCTTGTGCCTCTTTAAGCCATTTCTCATTCTCTTCTCTTTCACATGCCTCTTTAAGTCTCCTCTCATTCTCTTCTCTTTCACATGCCTCTTTAAGTCTCCTCTCATTCTCTTCTCTTTCATGTATCTCTTTAAGTCTCTTCTCCTCTTCTTTTCTTTCATAAGCTTCACGTTGTTGCTTCTCCTTTTCTTCTCGGTCCAGGGCTTGCTTTAGTCTTTTCTCAGTTTCTGCTAGCTCAATAGCCTCTTTGCGTCTTTTCTCATATATTTCCCTCTCAAGAGTTTCTTTCAGTCTACTTTCATTCTCTTCCCTGTCACGAGCATCCTTGTGTCTTTTGCCATCTATTTGTTCTTTAGCCTCCTCTAATTCAACTTCCATTACATTGTCTTTCTGCTGAACTTCTGCCAGGTTATCACTCTCTTCACTTTTATAAGCTTCAGCTACTAAGACCTCAAAGTTTTCATGCTGCTGGGCCATTCTTGTCTTCTTTCCACTCTTTTCCAGTTTACAAACCTCTTGCTTCACTTTCACATTTTCTTGATGCTCCCCTAGCCTGCTTGAATCTTCATTTCCTTTGGGGCTTCTCTTGTTTTCATCATGCTCGCAAGCCTCCATATCAGATTTTATTTCACCATCCTCCTTTCCTTGCTGTCGAGATGCTGCAGTCACTTTTCTCTCTTCATTTCCTCTGGGTGACCTTCTATCGTGAAAGTTTGTATTTTGCACTAAAACTGTTCGATCTTTTGCTTGCTCAAAGATCTTTCTTGGTCCATTTGTTTCAACTACTTCATAAAATTCTGCAGCTTCCACCCATGCAACAGTTGCATTAGTTTTATTAAATTCTTGAGATGAGATATGCTCCTTTCCAAGCTTTTTATTTTCAGATGTTTTAACCTCGTTTATATGTTCTTCTCTTTTACTTGAATCTGAAATAACTTCTGGTTTCTTCATTGGTTTCTGTCTTTCCTCCGAGGCAAAAGTTCTCAGTCCACTATGATCTCTTTCACAGGTTCCATGCACTTTCTCATCTTCAAAAGAGTTGGAACCTTCAAGTGCCTTGCCTGCTTTTCCCTCCTTTTCTTTTGCATTATTACTCAAACACACATCTGTATGATTTTGAAGACTCTCCTTCTTTCTCTCCATCAATTCTTTTGCACTTCTTAGCTTTACTTGAGCCTTTTCCATTGCATCTTTAACTGCTGCGGCAGAGACAGCAGCAGAAGAGCTTGCATCTACCTCTACATCAAAGAAAGGTGGGGAGCTATCACCTGCCGTCTCTCCAAATGCAAAACTTTTAGAAGCTTTGAGTTTTGATTTTTCTCTGTAAGGAACTCCATCTTTCGCTCCTAAAACAGGTGGTGGCCGCGCAGGTGGTGGCAATTGTGAAGGCTGAGTCCTTAGGTTGATATCAGATATGGTTACAAATGCTTCATTCTTATAAGAAGCTGGTTTGCCAGATCCCATAGATTGGATATCAGGTCCCTGGGTCTGCATTCCAAAACTACTGTTTGAAGGGTGTGACATAGTTTTCCTTAGTCGCTTTCCTTCTGCTAGTTCCCCACTAAAATTCACAGTTGGATTTCGATCAGAAGTTACTTGAGATTGTGTATTCTTATCCTCCATCGTCTCTGAAGGAGTTTCATTAACAATATAAGTGAATCCAGGGACAGAATGCAGTTGAGTTACATGGGCCACCTTGTTTGACATATCTTCCTTGCTTCTTTCACTAGACTTATTATATGAGACATTGAACTGCTTAGTGCCATTACATGACTGATAGGATTCCTCATTTGACAAGCTTCCATTCCTTTCTGAACAAGCAGAAGGGTCGGACTCATCTGACAAAGATTCACTCTGAGCTGGAGTCCTATGTAGGAAAAAAGAAAAAAGGCATTGTATCTTTAAAGTTCAAATAATTATAAATCTCCTTTGTTTAAACAAATATGCACCCAAGAAAATATAATATGTTAGGTAGGAGCAGGTGGCAGCAGAAGCATCAGTGTTACAGTAGTCCAGTGACATATAAACACATAAATGTATATGCATCGGTAAACATGCATGGTTAAATTAGTATAGGATAAGAAAACGAGGAACTGCAGAGAAAAAACATAGCTCAACTGAAACATTTACCAATCTCATATAACAAGTAAAAAAACCTTTGTCATAAGTTACTTCCTAATACATGATATACTATTTCATCGGTTACTTTTGGCCCCATTTATTAAAATTGTACCATTCTTCTTCACACTACATTGCTTTTGATGAAATATCAATTTTCTCTATGAATCCTTTGTATTTGTGGGGAACACCATTAAATCTTCACAAACCTGAGTATTTAATCCTTTATCTCCAATCTTGAATTGGAGTTGCTTTGATTAATTTCATGGAAAACAAATAGTTTGCCTATACAATTAGAGAGCTCCAGGTGGGCATCAATTGACATGACGACTTAATCATGATTCTGCCCAAGCACTGTCCTAATGTCCTCTGGACAGACAGGCTCTTGTTGAGAGATCTATTATTGACTTGATCATACACAAGGCATTCACATATAAATTAAAATTGTAGATTGTTCATGGACAGTGATCTTAAGTGATAGTGTAATATTTTTGGGTACAAACAAGAACAAAACACAATATAAAATACCCTTAGTCTCCAAAAACGAAGAGATTAATATGACAAAACCAACATAACACTGTCTTTATCTTTCTTTTTTCTACTCAAAATTGCAAAATACCAGATGAAGTTCCTAAAGTATCATGCATATGAATACATACACAATTACTTGTTAGTTATTGAAAAAAGGCATATTCCAATTGCTCAGTTTCCTTCTACATTTTTAATCATTTTTTTATTTCATGGGTAAAAAGGGTAGAAGCTGACTCAAGGGTATCTTGTAAGAGAAAAGGCACGAGAAAACACTGTCCCCCCCCCCCCTCCCAAAAAAAAAAAAAAACTTAAAACTAACTTTATGGCACAAGATTCCCAACATTACCAGGGCTAAGAATCAAACTCACAACTTCGGGCTTGCAAGAAGATGTTTCGAACTCTCATATCACTAAGCTACCACCTTGAGTGGTTACATTTTTTAATATTTGTTACTATATTCTTTTCCTAGATTAAAAGTCATGCATTGCATGATGGACTTCATGTTGGTCATCCATATAGACCTTTTACAAATATTTGAAAATATGTGATGGTGGATGAGTAGCATTTTCAAAAAGTTACATTATTTGTATTAAAAGAATCAAGTAGCAAACAGCCAAAAATTGTCATCAACATATCCAATAAGTGTGAGACCTCACTTACAGAGCTGCAAAAACTTGTTATTTGTAAAATAAAGGTTATTGCTTGTTATTGTTGTTCTTGATAATATTGGGAGTTCACATGAAAACAAGGGAATTAGAAGTGGTTGTTAGAACAGTCAACTGTAGAGTCAACTAAACTACAACAGGTGCCTGATGGGAGCAACTATAAACAAAACAGACAAATATTGACAGCCACAGGATTAGTCGACTAAAGCCTTTGACTAATCACCAGCCATTTGAAAGAATTAGGGTTAGGGAATGCACTCCGGCTAAGTTTGATTATGGGAAAAATTTTATATGAAAAAATTTTCAGCGTGACACCAAATTCAACTCAATATTTTGTGTGAAAATCAAATTAAGTAGAAAAAACACATTCCAGAGCACGAGGTGTACTACCGAGACAGTAGAAGCAGTATTAACTCATACTGACTACACACTTAAGGAAGGTAGAAGGAATTAACTCATACTGACTACACATTTAACAAGGAATGTACAAAGGAATATATGTGTTTTTATAATAAAGGATTCCCAAAATAGGGTGCATGGGAGAATGTCAAGGAAAAAATATAACCTAGTTCCTTCCCGTTTTAGAGTACCCTTTGACTTTCCACTTATGAAAACTACAAGTGATTTAAAATGACAAGACTTGAAAACATAAGATGTTACACAAAAAGATGAAACACTTTTCCCGAAATTGAAAAGGCAAGAAAAAGAAGAAAATAAGTATGCAAGGTGGCTAAAGGGGAAAAAGTGAAGAAAAAGGACTAAAATGTTCCTCCTGGGGATATGTGAACCATGTGAAAATTAGAATTTTTGTACTTATGCAAATTAATGTTTTAGGAAATGAAGAAATGAAAAAACATATTGGAAAATTGATGGTCATTGGATCCAAATAGATGGGTGACATTTAATCTCTTGGATTGTGGTGATGGAACTAATTTTTAATTTTTTACTTTTAGAGAATTATGTCAATCAAAGGTAGAATGAATCAAATGCACTTGGGAAAATAGAGACCCTTGGATTACAGACCAAATGGGAAAATAGGATTGCAGAAAAAAATTGATTACAGGGATTTTCTGGATGATTGGTGGCCAGACTGTTGGCTTAACCAGCAACTGAGGCATCTAGAACGTAAAAACCAATGACTGGGGAGACATCAGTCAACTTAAGGGGTGACTGAGGGACCCAGATTTCCCAGAACTGCGACTGAGATTTAACTAGACACCTCCTTATTTAGGACCAGTGTCCAAAGATGATCGACTAAAGCTTATATAAGCAATTGGAAGACCACTTTTAAGGTCCAGTAACCTGATGAATGACCAATCGATCAAACAGGCAACTGAATGGATCAACTGATACCATACAGAAGCCTCATTCTCAGAATTTGAACTAGGACATCCCAAGAGGCAGCCTAATGACTTGGGTCATCACAATAAGTGTCATTTAAATGTCAAGGGGCATTTTAATTACAAGAAGCCCAAAAGGTTTCAAACCATCTTTAGGAACATTTTTCTCAAAGCCTAACAAAAAGAAAGTGTCTAGCCCATCTCTCTCTAACCTCAGAATTTAAGATTAGACATTGTACTAATACTCCTTCATAACTCAGAAAGTCAACTCTTATGTTAAGTAAATAGTTCTCAAAACCTTCAAGAACTTTTGAGGTTTGTCAGATACATATGAATTTCTTAGCTCTAAATTGTTCACGCACAACATTTAGAATTTTAGGGTTAAGAACCAAAGACTTAAGAATTGAGATGTTAGTGGATGATATCTGGCAGAACATCTAACATTTGCTCTATATGGAAGCCTTTTTCTCTTGTTTAAGCAATTGTCCTTGACCATGACACCAACATCATACTAGCATACCTACTTATAACTCAAATCTTAAGACAATGTATCAAGCAAAACCTATTAATTCCTGTTATTAGTTATTTTACAAGAAAAAGAAAACCAGATGGCATTATATGAGAGAGAAATCGATACCCTAAAAGTGTGAAATACAATCATCCAGAAAAAAGCAGCCAGCCAACATTACTCCCTCAATCTAATAACATAAGATCTTTTGCCTTCAAAGGCCTATTACCACCACGAATGACCAAATCAAGCATAAAAGAGAAGGATGATATACACGATATCTAGAGACTCCTTGCCAAACAAAATTTAGCCACAAATTTAAGAAATAATAGCTTAAAACAGCTGGAACAAAATAAAATCATTCTATGCCCTATTTCAAGCATGCTACAGAAACTGGACCAATCAGTTTCTTTTGGAGCGCCAATTTGCATATAAATATCCTAACATTTCGAGCATATTCATTTTACAAGACAGAAAATCAATTCTCCAATGTTTCATCATATTTGGAAACTTCATAAAGCTCGACCTAGAAAATCCCCTATTGCAACAGCCCGCTTGAGAAACCCATTAACTTCCAATTCCCAACCTGCTGAAACATCTTTGAAACCCCAAATTGGAGCCTTAAGGTTTCCTCACAAACATCAGCACACAAATACGTTAATCTCTGCTCCGATGGAACCAGGTTAGACAGACTAACTACTTACGACTTAGAATTCCAAAACTAAGAAAAACAAAAAGAAAAAAAAAAAAAACACATAGAGGAAGAAGCAAACACAAAGATGGAATCATTCTCTGCACAGTTTCAGCATAAAATGAAGAAATAAAACGGAAAAGCAAACCATGCTTCGTCGGAGGAATCGTAGGTAGCCTTGGACTGGTAGAGCAATTCCTCGAACGGAACAGCGAAATCCAGACCGTCAAAGCCGCCGAACACTTCGGAGTAGTCGAAGTGGGAACTCCGGACATCGAAGGAAAAGACGGCGGCGTCGACCGGAGGCAGATCCAGCACCGGAATAGACGAAGAGCCCCGGGAGGCGTGAAAGCCGCCGAAAATCTCGGCGTAGTCCTCGAGCCGTGGAGAGAGAGTGGGGACTCCGAACTTGGGCGGGCCGCCGAAGACGTCGTCGTACGCGGTCTTGGCTGCCCCGAAGCCATTGCCATTGTATGCTTTCTTGGAAAGGGAGTGCGAGAGATTCTCCATGGAGACGGAGCGCTTCGACTTCTTCTTCTTCTTCTAGGGTTTCAGCGGCCCCTCCTCTACCGGCGGTTTCGCTTTCTCTTTCACTTTCTCTTTCTGTGTCTACTACACAGTGCAGAGAGAGTTACCTGCAGAAAGGACAGAGGAGAGTGGAGAGAGAGAGAGAGAGAGAGGGCGGGGGAGAGGGCGGGGGTGCAAAATGGGAAAGGAGTGGAAATTAATTTCCCAAAATGACCGAAGAGGACATTTCCACTTTGGAATTTGTATTTGTATTTATGCCGTGCCACCTCGTAAATTAAAACGTGTTGTTGTCATTAAGCGTTGCGCTTTGTCCTCCTGATGTCTACTTGTCTTCGCTCTACTTAATATTATTATTATTATACCTTTTTTTGTGTGTTATTTTTCTATGTTTCTTCGGAAACATTCAAATTAAAATAAAAATTAGTTGAGAGAATTTATCATACGATTGAGCTCACGCCTCTTCCGGTGGGCTCTCCTTTTGATTGGCCATCCTCCTCTCATAAATGTGCCACGTCAACAGCTCACTTATTAGAAGAATTATCAATCTTCAGTCCCACCAACGGTTGAGCAGTCCTACTCCATTAAATTTATGAATTTATTTATTAACTGTTAAACCCAAATCTATATATATTTAACAAGATTATTATTCTATTTTAAAAGGTAAGGGTAATTATTGTTATTTTTAGCACAGTGATTAAAGTGTGCTATAAGTGTATGATGTCTGATGTTTTCTAATTAAGTTCTTACATTAATTAGTCAGCTTTTTATTTTTTTAAAATTGAAATAGGTGAATAGTGATTTTATTTACAAATTATACCAATTAATTATTCTTACTATTTAGAAGTTGCATCAATCAAATCACCTCTTCTTATTTGTAGTTTTTGAAATGTGAAAATAAGCGCAACCAATATATAATAATTTATTCTAAAATAGTATCATCACGTCACATGACACATGAAGGTGATTGAATTGAATTACTTTGCATGCATGAGAAGGAAGCCCTTTTGCTGCAGGAGAGAGAGACAAGTAAGTAGTACTACTGTGTCAGCACCTCCTCTGTTTTATGGCGCCAAGAATAACCCACCTTTTGTCCACTACGCACCACTTCTGGTTTGATGGATGGGAACTATATTATTTCAAGCTTAATTAGTTTAGTTAGTTAGGTGAGAGCGTGGCATATAGCAATGGAGCTTCTCTCCAAACTCGGAAGCCCATTATTGTAAAAGAACGATGAAGAAGACGAGCAGGTGGACGAAGAGAGAGAGAGAGAGAAAGAGAGGGTGGTTACCGTTGTTGTTTGAAGCAATGGATGGAGCAAATTGAAGGCTAATCGTCAATCAATATATTGCTCATGTGCTTGGTAGGGTCGCTCAAGTAGATGGGGGTGGGCTAAGAAACAGAGGGGGCCAATGATTTGAACATGCCTGTCACTCTCTTTGTTGGATCCAACTCAGTTTCTTTCTTTCTTTCTTTCTTTCAGTTCGTCTCCCCCATTAGTCACCGACCAATTTCGCCCCATATATCTCAACAAATAATTTGAGCCCAAACCATTTGGTAAAAATATCTCAGGGCAAGTTTGAGTCTACCGGATGAGTACTTTATGTTTATTAATTAATGTATGCATAAGGAACAGTGGTTATACATAACATCGATATTAAAAATTTATGAATATATTTTGTATGTTGATGCAGGTGTTTGAATCTGTGAGTTTTGTATGTTGCATGTTAAAAGGCAATGTGGGTAAATCTCTCAGTACACAATCTAATCATGGAAAATCTCTTGAAATGCTTTTGAAAATTGAACCATTGTCGGCCGGGCAAAGGTAGGTAATCTTAATTAGGAAGCTAGATCTCAAACAAGAGATGAACCAGAAGATTCAGGACCAATTCATGTGTATGTCTCAGCAGTATCTTGATAATAATAATCATAAGAATTTATAGCAACTTTGGGAATATAATTATTAAAGCAATAAATATTTGGGAAAGGAAAGAAAAGATAAGATAGAAACGTCTTTCTCGGTATCCAAACAGTTGATTTTGGGCAAACAAATCATACAACACACACACACACACAGAGCATCTCCTTTTTAAGGCTACATGTAAAGAAATGGCAGTCTCCCTTTTCAAGCCTTGAATCCATTAATTAATAGATTATTAATCGGCAGCTGAAAAAGACAAGATTCAAGTTCTTGCAAAGCTTTTGATTCTTCTTCTTTCTCTTTTCCTCAGGCTCAGAGAGAGAGAGAGAGAGTGAGAGCAAAGTTCACCTTCTCATATTATCACCTCCTGGCCAGCGGCATCAGGCCACATCATCACCTTGCACAATTGAAGAATGATACTGTTACAGACACTTTTATGTAGAAAACATCGCTACAGTAACAGTAGTGATATTACAGTAACCCTTTTATATTTATAGATTTTTTTTTTCGATAAATTATTTATTGATATAAAACCATTAATGGATTGCATTAAAAAGGGTTTCCAGACACAAGACTCTGCTTCTTGAAGACATAATCTTTTTTTCGTTATATATATATATATATATATATAAAGTATGAAGAACAGTGTGATGGGTCCCTGGTGCTGGCCACTTTATGCAAAGTCGCATCTTGAAAATTGAAAAATCCCAAAGACTCACTCACATATGCATCATTCATTCGTTCATTCCAGCGTTCAATCGAGTTGTTTAATTAATCGTGTATTTTACGAATCAGTACAGACTACATACATAATATACTACTATTATTATTGAGAATTAATTATACAACTTGGGATATGATTGCAAGAATATAAATGCCACATCAGCGCGCATGCGGCCACCAGAACCAATGCTATTGGTCCAAAATCATTGTGATTGCTGATTGCTAATTAATTAATTAATAGGAGTTTCAATTAATAAAAAATAAAACTGCAATTAAATCCCTGTATTTGTTTTTATATCTATTCATAAACATTTATAATTATCAACATCATTCATTCAACATTTTATTATATAAAATAAATCTGTAAATATATATCACTTTTCTTTTGCATATTATGTATGTGTATATATATATATATATAACTCTTTACATGTATGTTATGGTACTTAATAGCCCTTTTAGTCATATACCTATAGTGGATGAGTTATTAACTTCTGATAAAAATGTTTTTGAATATAGTCTTTATTTAGAGTTTTATTGTAAAGATGATTGATTGATGCATGGTTGGAATGGAAACGGATTAGTGGGGAATAGTGGGGAAGCACCTTCTCCAAATGAAATGAATTTCAACTAGTCTTCTCAAAGCAAATCACTATTTTATTTGATTTTATTTATTTTTCATTTCTCATCCAAATTTTCAAATAAAACAATTGATTTGATCCAAATAAAGTACTTTCCCCATTTCACATGCATATCAGCTCTCGAAGACATGCGCGTTTTGCCACTAATAAGCTGCTTAATGTAATGTCCTGCCCCTTGGGTCAACTCACAGGAACCGTACCCCATGTCATATGCATATCAGCTCTCGAAGACATGCGCGCTTTGCCACTAATAAGCAGCTTAATGTAATGTCCTGCCCCTTGGGTCAACTCACAGGAACAGTACTCTAGAGTTGGAAGACAATTTTATTATAGTTTTCACGTTCTCAATTGCTTTATTTGTAATAATTTATTAGCTAAAAACTTGTACATCGCGATTGGATTCAAGAAACAAGAATGAAAAGTTGGACACAACGTGGGTTTATCAGATAAATATTGTTAATACAGTGAAGAAGAAATGAAAGGGATCTAAATCTCCCAATGCCGCATTCTTATTTCCGGCAAAACACAGGCAGAGTAACTAAATCTAATTAAAGGTTCCCCGATGGCCAAAAACATCTGATCTCTGAGCATTGCACTAATTTCGCAAGAAACAAACAGAAACCGAAACCAGATCTCCTCTAAGTTAATCAAAGAGGATGAACAGAGCCATATGCCAGAAGAGCATAAAAATTATTAGAAATAAAAGGTAGCCATTCTCCATAAATCCGCACATAACAAGAAAATGTTCTTTAACATCAAAGCCCAATAGGAGATCCCTTGCCGGGAAAATCTGGCTTTTAAGTGGCCTTGGGTGCTTTGTCTGGTTGGATATTATCCGGAAGTATGAGCTCAGGAGGTGTTTCCCGAACAACACCCAACATTGAATCGTAATCCTCATCCCGACGAGCAAACTTCTTGCGCAGCACCTTCTCCAACTCAATCTCGTCAAAGCTCTTCGCATTTTCAGCTGCATGAACCTGCGCTAAGTTGACGTAGTTTGTGGCTGATTGGGATATGAAGGCAATCTCATCTTCTGTTAGCTTCCTGAGAAACCTTGCCGGATTACCTCCCCAAACCTGTGTTCATCATTTGTCAATTAACCAAGTTTTTCAATGTGAAATATAACACACAAGTATATTATCCTGCATCTTCATTCAGTACTACCAGCATAAAAACCATTTTTCACAGTTGGGAGACCCGAATTCCAGTAATTTTAATGTGAACCATCGAACAGAAGGGGTGATAGCTGATTGAACCCTCCTTTCATGGTATTTTTCCTTGATAAAGAAGGCATGGTAACAAAAGTTTCTACATTTGAAGTATCAAAGCCATGAAAATTATTTTGCATGATATGGAAACGAAGTATTTTTCATGATTCTACAATAACACTGGAAAAAAAAAAACAGAATAGAGAATACCCAAATTTAAGAACTGCTTACAGACCTCTCCGCAGGGGATCCTTGTATTCTGTCTTACAAGGGCGCCTGCAGCAACCATGGCATTTTTCTCAACCACCACTCCGTCAAGCAAGGTGGCACCCATACCAACAAATGCCTCATCCTCAACAGTACATCCGTGTAACACAGCACTATGACCTGTCCAGTCCAACTTGGAAATTTAATGCAAGATGCAAAGTTGAAAACCACAACAGAACTAGGTCTATATCTATCAAAACTTGAATTACTGTCACCCACCTACTGTAACATTGTCACCAATAATAGTAGGCAAAACCTTCCCTGCTAGATTAGATTTGGCTACATGAACAAGGGAATTATCCTGAATATTTGTTCCAGAACCAACGCTGATGCTGTTTACATCACCTAGGTACAAGAAAAGGCAACATGTAAACAAAACATTGTAATGCAAACTGGTCATTTTCTGGGCAGAAGTAGACTAAATCAGCTGGGGGGGAATATATATATACAACATATAACCATGCAAGGGCTATTTTTGATTAAATTCAAGAAATATGTCAGTACACCACAATTTCATCAAACATACTGAAGAAGACAAATAGACTAAGATGGCTGAAACACATCACCCAGTAAATGGTTCATATAGCAGTGAAACGATCAAATAGTCTTGTCCAACCAAGTCTGCTCTGTCAGAGTACCACCTCTTACGACACCCACTACCACCACATCAATTTACCATCATACAATCTCCCAGCCCACAAGAGAGGTTTAACCCCCCAAATCCTCACTACCTTGAGAATACAACTCACTGCCTCCAACATTTTCAAGCTACCATCACATCTACCACTAATTAGCTACTACACTTCCCATTTGGACAACCACCAAATTCCACCAAATTCTAGTATGATATTTCAGAACTTTCAGTACCCAGCACCATAAGCACTCTTTCACCAATGCCCAGTCTTGGCACCAAAATAATTTGGAAAAAAAAAACACTCACTATGTTATCCAAATTTTAAGCTTACTTGGAAGCTTACTTGGAGTTGATATAACACCACAAAAGATAGATGAATTATTAACTAACAAACAGTGATTCCCCTTATCCAGACAGATTAAAATCCCACAGCAAATTTGTCAAAAGTACATGACTCATTCGTTTGACTACCATCAAAGGATTGCCTTATGGTTTCACTCTGCTTCCCCTTTTATGCCACTGAATTGCTTCCACTAATTCAAAGAACTTCATCACAATTAGTCTCATCCTCTTATTGGCAGCTTCATGATTCTTAACAATCAAAGTACAAGACCTCCCACATCGAATGTTGCATTTATGGTGGACCTATAGCCAATTGGATTTGGAGGTCTCGTCCAATATTACTGGAAAAGTCTAATACCTCAGTAAATATATGAATTGGTACACATTCTGAAACATGATATACTTTATTCCAAAATGATTCCAATATCTCTTTTTTATTTATACAATGAACTGAAATCTAGGAAGCGTGTTTTGCCAAGACACAAATTATAGAAATTAGATATCATCTGGCAAAAATGGGTTTTTTCATGATCAATTTGGAAAACAAAAAAAACTGCATTCAATTATACTATTGGTTCGTTTTTTTGCTGAAAAATATATTACCGGATGACTAATTGTTAAAAGGAAATTGCTTAGACACACCCTAAATTTTAATTCCACAATCTACCACATCAAGGACACATGATATACCACATGCCCTTCTTGTAGAAAGTTCTACAAATTGGAATGATCAAATACAAAGAAACACGGGTCTTAAGGCAACAGGCAGTTTCTCAGCAACATCACAGCGAATAGGGGTAGGATTTCTTCGACTTCAGCAAGTCCTTTACATCCTCAAGCTCATTCTTCTTTATTTGCCAGATATCCTCACTACTTTATGGGTCATAGTAAAATTCATGTAGTCAGCTCAATTTGCTGTTTACATTATAAAATCAATAGCTGGAGGAGATGAGAAACCAAAGCCTTACAAAACCATCTTTTTAAGAAAGTAAAATTAAAATCATCTCATCATGGACATTAACTAACCTATTTATTCCCTGCTTATTTTCTCTCATTGTTTAGTAACTATATTTTTCTTGAAAAGTATACTTCAATGGATCTGGACTTTGTGAAATATACAAGTATGAAGGAGCACGCAGTAAGCTCACTAGCCAAAATGTAGGAAAATCAACCAGTCATGTATTGCATAAGGTCATCTGCATCACATTAAAAGGCATTGCAACTATAATTTCATAAATGTTGCTTGGGCTCACAACACTGATCAAATAGGAAAAATTGGTTTTGCATAATGTTATGCAGAAAAAAATGGGACTACTTATTTTGCATGATGGAATAATAGCAATAAGAAACTCGCTATTGAGCTTCAGCAGCATGCTATTTAGGATTTTGAACAAGAAAAATATACAAAATGTGAGGATCATCCACTCAATTGGATGCGTATTAGATGGGGTTGTGTTCTAGCTAGATATGACCAATGGCTGGAGTCACTGAAAATCTATATACACATGTAGATATAGCATGAAAACCAACTGTCTCATCATCATCAAAGTTCATTATATATGCTTTGTTCATAACTTTGTTCACTAGAGAGCTCAGGACTATGAAAGGTCATATGGCAGCTTACACTTTACAACAGAGCCTTGAAAGCAATTTTAGAAATTTCAATTGCAACTGTTAAAAGTTGTCTAGAGTATAGGAAAAGAAGATCTGTGAAAGCAGTGTATTTTGAGGGCCAATGAAGTATTAAATAGAAGTTTATTTCTCAATCATGTAATTAGTAATAGTTGGGGGGTTAAACTGTAAATATCTAATAGTCTTCATTGGGATATCCACCCACTATTATAAATAAAGGGCAAGGGGGTAGCCGAGAGAGGCAGATTTTCTCATTCTATTGTATCGAGCGGACATTCATTTAGAGAGAAAGGCTAGTAAGCAAGACAGCTGTGTACTCTCGGAGAATGAGTGTTGGATGTACTCGGGAATAGGAGAAATTACTCAAGCTGTTGTACTGATCATTCTTGGTAATAAAGAAGGCTGCTCGGTGGTGGTTTCAAGGCTGGATGTAGTGTCATTTATGTGGCATGAACCAGGATAAAAACCGGTGTCTCCTCATGTGGCTTGATTGTCTTTCTTGTTCTGTTTTATGCCTTTAAATTCTGTTTTTTATTATCTGATGTGTTGTGATCTGTTGGCCGGTGAGTTGTGAGTGATTGTGAGGGGTGTTTGATTGGTTTCTTGAAGGATTACAAGGCTGCCAGTGCTCCCAATTATAACAACAACTCTATTTGTAGCAGTATCTTTTGGCAAAATCTTTATTGAAAAAAAAAAAGTTTCTTAAATAGTTCAACTCTGAAGATCTTACTGCTGTCAGAACCAAAGAAGTCCACCAGTAACCTAAATAGAGGAACCATATCTTGCTTACATTTTGCTGCTGGAGACTTAGTGTTAACAAAGACACAATCAGTATAAAACCCTAGCATTGCAGAATTAGAAAATTGGATGTATGCATCATATAGTTCAGTTCATCATTAGGAGAAACAAATAAAATAGAACAAAGAACTAAACAGCTGAATTGAGTTTCAGGAAGGAAAAACAAAATTTGATCCAAGCTACACCTTACCTCGCAAAACACATCCATACCAAATGGATGAACCTCTTCCAACCTGAACATCTCCAATAACAGAAGCACTAGGGGCCACAAATGCATCCTTATCAACCATAGGAGCCTTGTCAAATATGTTCATCAATGTTCGATGCCTAGACACTAAACAATAAAATTAGAAGAATACAAATGAGCAGGTCACAAAAATGTTATATGAGTAGTTCAGTCCATTAAATGAAACAAACAGATCTCCAGAGAAAAAAAAAGCATTCGAGAGTATGCACATTATAGTAAAAACTGGCAAGAGAGTAGCAACCTAATGATTGACAAATTGGTTAAAATGCAGTTAAACTGTCAAATAGCATGCAGTAATGGTCAACCCTTTCCTAGAACCAATCAGTGAGTCTACTATAAAGAACAAATGATTGACCAAAGGGATTGACCTGTTGACAGAACTTACTGTAGACTATTAACAAGCATGTGAAGACTTCCGTTCATTTATGTAAAAATTGCTGACAACACCCAACCAGTAAGGATATGAACTATGTAATTTGCACATCATGCCAGTAAGGCATGACTACAATAGACTCTATTGCAATTTCTTGTAGTAGTGTCATGGGAACACATGCCTGTTAGAAGCAAAGTGTGACAATATCAGTCCATTACTCCTATGATTTGTGTCTGTCAAGTGTCAGGGATGAAGTTAAACCCTGCCTTAATGAGTCTGAAATATTTGCAGATATTATCTTATAGAAACAATTCTTAAACTAAAACAAGAATGCCTTCTCCAAGTTGAATTGGCCTCATGGCACCTAAATCCCCCTTCAAGTGACATCCCAAGACAAATCTCTACCTCAAGCCACCAAGTTAGCAAATCCTACAATTCCTGGTTTTCTTTCATGATGGTATTCTTTATCACACTATCTTGCCTCCAAGAACCAAGCTTTCTAACACCTCCTTGTCCTAAGAAAATCATCTGTACAAGGCATGCTCCAGAGCATCATCAAAATACCCATATTACACAAGCATTCCCATGACTCAGTTTCAATAACCTCCAAACTAATGCTATTGTAAAACACTCTATCTTAGGTGCCCTAATATGGTTCAAACATGTTGAACCATACATTACTGCATCACATGACAATGGAATCTTATGCCCATCCCTAAAAAATAGAAATAACTCCTCTTTAGTTGTATCATTAAAAATAAGGTGTTAAAAACACAAAAATATATTAGCAAAAAGACTTAGAAATTAAAATTGTTGGTGCCAAGCCCACATGAAGGAGGGGGCTGCACTAGATAGTTAACAGCCAATGTAGAACTTATCAGATCAAAGAACATGAATTTACCATATAGCAGGATAAAGGCTTGATATGTTGTTGTCTATGTTCCACTACTATTGGGAAAATAGTTGTATCACAAAAATTAAGGTAACCCATACATTTATAATGGTAGAAAGATTTAGAATTCACAGTGGTCAGAATGATGGTGAGAAAATGCGAAAAGTGAAGGAATGAATGACACAGGAAAGTGAATCCTGCAGGCACCCCAGCGTGTCAGAACATCACTTTGCATAAGATGCAATTTACCCGCCACGATTTTACACAAATTGGTATAAAAGCAAGTGTCTATTGAACCACTTGCAAGATACAATAAAGTGACAAACGCTAGCACTACCGGTGTCCTACTACATCTCCGATTCTGCAAGTTCCAGAAAATATGGACATCCTATTTTCAATGGTAAATGTAGTTCCTATGAGATGAAAATATGAAATAGAGGAATTTGATTCCATGATTAGAGAGCTTCAAATTGAAGAAAGTGCTTCAGTGCTAGAATTTCGGTTGTTAGGACCACCAATTTAATTCATAATGGAACACTTCTACTTCATTAAGTTATCTGAAATGGCTTGAACCAGCATTCTGTTTGTAGGTCTGATATCTTTTCACAACATTGGAGCCCCTTCAAACAAAGGTTTTCACTTTTTGTTTTCCAATAATTTCACAATTTAATAATTTGGATTGCATCCCTTCATTAATTGTCAGGGTCTCAGCCTGACAGAGGGTAAATTCTCCTTGGTGAAGAGAATTAGGGTTGGTTTTGAGAGAGAATGAGAGAGAGAAAAAGAGAACGAGAGGGAGAGAATTGAGAGAGAGAGAAGGAATAGAGAGAAATTGAGAGAGGGAATAAACTGTAAATTCATCAAAGTATTCCTCAATACTTCTTTATTAAGAGGGAAAGCCCTTATATAGGCCCATCCTCAACCATTATAACCGCTTACTCTCTTGGCTCCTACTGTTACAACTTCTAACAGCTTCCTGTTATAACCCAACAGCCTATTGTTACACTTCTAACTACTTAATAACTGTAAGGGTCCTGACATAATTTGAGTGGTGATGTCGATTACCTATACCCTTTATAAACAAGAAAGATTTCCAGCATTTATGTCTCTTTGTTCAAATAGACCAAACCTTTACACTGCCCATCATGTCACCAACATCCAGTTGAATATCATGCCGTTTCATACAAACAGATATAGCTAAGAGGCCAAGCAACAAATTGGTCTGTAGAATGGGTAATACTTTTTAACCCAAAAATATTTTCCTCCACATTTAATAGAGACTTCTCTTCAAAGAGTTACTTGTGTTATTATTTTAAAGTTATTTAGTCAATAAATTGGACCATTTTCAAACATTCTTTCACCAAAAAGTACAAAAATCTTTTCAAAATATCAACAAAACTAATTCATTAAAATTCATCTTTGCATAAATGAGAATTAGTTTCATCAAGATGTAAACCAATTTTTAAATCTCAATCATATGAGGGGGCTAGATACAGTTAATTGCGCAAAGTTTTTGTCTTAGAGACAAGAGACAGACAATAGAATTCACTCTGTTCCGTGAGGACCAATCAATAGCTTCGTCTAATAACCACTCAGTCCAACAATTTTTGCATACAACGACCATATTTATAGACGCGAAAAATTGTCACACACATTCACACTCGGACAACCGGTGGAAGTAGGCACGAGTTTCAAAAATGGAGCGCGAGGATAGTGGATTCCATCACAAGCAAACTCCAAACTAACACGATTAAGCATCAAAACCATGATTCTAGTTGTTACATAACAACCCTAACATATCCACAGACCACGTGATAGACGACATTTGTTCCAAATATGGATTTGTAGGGCACAAAATGGATTTGAGGCCACGAGGATCTGAGAATAGGGGAAGAGAAAACATACGTTGTTCTTGGAAGTAGTAGTTGCCCTGGAGGCGGCTGCCGAGGCGATCGATGGCTTGACCGGTCTCGCGGATCCAGAATCCGACCGTGTAGATTGCTCTTCCTAACGTGCCCATCTTCCTCTTTTTGTTTAACCAATTCTTCTTCTCAAAATCGAACTGTGACTTTCGGAGGCACAGCGAGCGAGAGAGAGGCGCTGTATTTAGGTGTGGAAACGAAGCACCTGGGGCTACCAGACGAAGTGCCGTAGAAAGTAAAGTGTGCGGCCTGGTTCACCTACAGTGCTTTTTCTTACATAGCCTGAAATCCTCCAATGAACTTTTGCCACGCGCCATCGCAGGAAGTTTTCCCCTTTCTCTATTTTTTTTTTCCCTTAAATCTTTTTGGCATTTCTTGTGAAAGAAAATTCAATATAAAAATTATGATTTAAGTACTATCGAGCTAATGGTATATAAAAATTATGATTTAAATTTGACCACATCGGATTTCTTTTTAAGATTTGCATTCTCATGAAATCAAAACCCATGCTCGTATGAATTTGTACTAATGAAATTAATTTGTAAAAATTTATTAAATAATTTTATGTTGCTTAATATATAATTTTATATTAATTTTTAAAAATTTAATAAATTTTTTCAAAGTTACTTTTACCTTTCTTCTTAATTGGCATTAATAATGATAAATTTAAAAATATTACCTTACACACCTAATTTCTTGTCATTTTTTCATAAAAATTTTTCTAAGCCTAAAACGATTTAGCCTGGTTGCCCCCTCTTCGCCTCTTTACAAGTGTTCGTTTTCAATTGTCATTTTTAATTTTTTGTGGAACCCATTTAACAATTTATATTAGTTCTCATGTGAAAATAATATAGTAAATTTGTGCATACTCAAAACCTTAAAAGAAAAAATAAATAATCAACTCAGTTTCAATAAGTCAAAAAAAAAAAAAATGACTACATCTGAAACTATATTTTTAAGATGTGATATCAGGAGTGTGATAAACAAGCTTATTAGAATTAGATGGCCAATTCGGTATAGAAGTTCAAACAGGCTCATGTGTTTCTCAGCATTGCTTATACAATTAGTACTAGGCAACAACTTTAGCAAAGACTTTGGATGTAGTGGTCTTCAAGTAAGACCAGTCACTGCCTCAAGCTCTCAACAATGTAGGACGCATACAGATCCCTGCAACATGAAGCATGCATGTAACAGAAGATAAATGAATTATGGATGAAAACCGAGGTTCAAATGTCAGTACAGAAAAAGAACAATCCCAAGGAAGCCGAAGACACTCACATGGAATACTTGATAGCTTCAATGGCAGCCTCTGCAGGCAAGAAGTTTTCCACAGCAACAGACTTGTTCTCATTCTTTTTGTCTATCATTCACGAGTCAAGGTGGTGTTAAACGCTTATAACAGATGAAAGACCATAAAAGTTGTGTTTTTCTTTCGACCAATTATTACAGTAATTTGCATTGTATATCAATTACTATGCATGCTTTCACAGTCAAGCGATATAGAGAATTGCTGAAAAGAAAAGAATTATGAGCACAAAACAATGGATGATCCCCCCTGTCCGGGTTAAAAGGATACAATCCTCAAAGAAACGTCGGATCTCAGCAAGGCGATGTGGAGGAAGATCGTTGATGTCCTTGTAGTGGCGGAATTCAGGGTCATCAGCACATACTGCTATTATCTTGTCATCCTTCTCTCCCTACAGATTGGTTGTTTTTAAATTGAGTAATTATCATTCAGAAACATATCAAATGAACCCCCCCCCCCCCCCCAAAAAAAAAAAAAAAAAAATAGTAGAGAAAAGAAAATAAAGCTGAAACTTCAACAGTTTGTGCGATGTTCAAAACATCAGAAACTTTGCGTTGAGCTCCTGTGAATACTGTCGCTATAATCAATATCCTACTCTTCATCCTATTGGATCATAATTGGAGGCATAACATGATTTTTCAAGTTTCTACAGTGAGAGAACAATGGACGCGGGCATTTCAGTACCTTCAGTACCCCAAAAATGAAAAAGATACAGGAGATAATTGATGGATATGTATAGTGAATTTAGGTAACACCCAATTTATCCTGTAAATCGGAATCTCAGTGCAAAAGAGTTTGGTGCAACTTTAAACAAGAAATAATTCTCTGGACTTCGGGGCAACAAATGGTGTACTAGGACATGCCCCATAACCTAATGAAAGGCTTAAACTTCTGCACCTTTTATGCCAAACTTCCAGATCCCAAACAACAGCTTCAAGAAGCATTAGTCTTTGCTCAATCAACCAAATAGGAAAAAAAGAAAGCAAAGCATATGAAAAGCCTTCACCTGATCAATCATAGGCATCAATCCGATAGCACGAGCACGGAGGAAAGACCCAGGCAGTACAGGTTCCTATGCAATATGGAAAATTGAAAATGTCAAAGTCTATTAGTTTAGCAGTCTCCGGTGCATCTTTGGCTTTAACCATCAGATGTACAGGAAAGAAGCTACCTGCATCAGTATCAGAACATCCATGGGATCACTATCCTCACAAATGGTTCTTGGGATGAAGCCGTAGTTGTGGGGATAAACAACTGATGAGTATAGAACTCGATCAACCTATGTGAACAAATAGAGTTCATTAATTTAAAAATATAATTGATTTTACTCCTGTTTCCTTTTCGGTACTCACTCATATCCCTCTCCCGCGCAATTGCAATTGGTGATGGGAGATGTGGGGGGTAGAGGTTACAATTTCAAAACAAGATGACAAAATTTTTCAACCTATGCACTTGAGAAATAAAATGACAAACTTAAATGTGTGGTTGTAACAATTATACTGTATGGTTGCACATTATGATTGAGAAAGAAAAAATAAATATAAACAATAAAAATTTAATATACATATTTCTCTACATGACTGTAAAAGCTGTAGCTTGATGATTGAATCATCAAGGCACAGAAAAGTGTGAGAAACAAGAAGCTGTGGTTATCTGTACATATTTATTTTAAATGATTTGTATTTTCATTGTTGCATTTCCCCTTAGAAGGAACTAAATTTGATATAAATACAAAGAAGATGGATATCATATGTTAGCGAAAAATCAATGATGTCGAGATGATAAATAGTTGGTTCAGTGGATAGAGTTTCTTTTGTTGGATCACATGATCACAAGTACAAATAACCTCCGCACCACCTTGGTACTGAGCCAAATCGTGTGGGAGGTACATGGATTAGTGCCAAATGTCACATACCATAAAATGAAGACATGCCACTTTTAATTATTGTCCAGGATAACAAACGGTTGAAGTCCATCAATTTACCATTTTTTTTTCCTTCAAATTCACCAATTCATGCATAAGAGTGGGGTTCACCTGACTAACCGGGTGAATTAGGTTACAAAGGGCCAAAGTCATCAAATAGCGTGAACCATACAGATACATATAAAGCATGAAGTTTATTAATAAATCCCCACAAGTGCATAGGATGGATGATATGCTGGAGGTTCAACAAGAGAATAATAAAGCAGGTAAGAGGCACCAACACTACCATCATGCCCAGGTAAAAGAAATAGACCAACTGAAGGGGAAGGGGGAATGAAGGAGGAGAGTTTTCCAAGATCTAATGTGTGTACAAGTAGTAGCAGATGTAAGGAATTGGCATAGGAGAAGCATAACCGTTGGGGGATGCCCAATGGATGTGATTATAGACCTGGTATTATTGGACTTCATTCAGGGAAGCAGTTAGGCCTCATTTGCAAAGGCAAAGCAACCAACAATGGTAACTTCCAAGTGATGACAATGTCTGGGAATGTCTCTTTATTGGTGCAACAGACCCCAAGGCAGTGTGGCCTACACAAGTTGAAGCCTGTCTATATTCTTACTACCACGCCAACCTTGAAGAATATTGCTTCTTTACAGGCCCCAGGTTCAACTCGAAACTTCCCAGTAATTGTACAAGGAACACAATGCCCACATTTCCAAAAGAATAAACCTTAATCCAATTTGAACTTTCAATGGGAAGTATATTTCCATAACAGAATGACGAAATAAGTATGTTCAGGTCTATCTTAATGCATCTGCCTGCTTATCTGACAGATATCAATATGTAGCACACAAAGTCATGTTAGTAAATCTAATTTGACAGGACCCTGCTCTTGTTTAATCCATTTTTCTTTTTCGGCCTGTGTCTTAGGCAGTCTAAAATATGAAATAAAATTTACATAGTGAAGCCAAGCCAAAACCAAAACCCTCTGGGATTCACTCCAACACATCGCAGTTTGCATGTAATTTGTCATATTCCGCCCCAATTTTGAACAATGGAGGTTTGGATTAGGCAAAACCCTTCTTGGTGTTCTATATTATGTAAAGTGTGTAGAATCGTGCAGAATGCCCCAGAGAATTCTAAAAAGTTCTAGAATGTTCCAAGATACCCCGGAACATTCTAGAATGTTCCAGAAGACTCTAGAAATGTGTAAACTAGCCTAAAAAGGTCTAGATTAGTCTAGAGTAGTTGGGAAGGTTCTAGAATACCATGGAACCTGATAGAGTTGTGTAGAATATTCTAGAATATAGTAGAGGTTGGAGAAGCTAGGAGCAATAATCACCATAGGATCAAATTGATTTCCGCCGTCCATTAAGAAGGTGGAAGGCTATAAATAAGAGTAGGGATTCATTTGTAGATAGGAAGCCAAATCAAAAGCCTACTAAAGCATTCTTTAAAGCAATAGAAGTTCTTTGCTTTCCAAGCTTCCTTTCAAGTGTTGATCCTTTGTTTCCACATTCTCTCTTACCTTCTAAAGTTCTTTAGCTATCTTTATAGCTTGTTTGGAGGATAGGCTGACTTGGTTGTGACAGATTGCGACTAAGTGCCGCACAGTCGGTAAAAAGTCCAAGCCCGTGACAAATTTCAGGTGATATTGATAGACAAAACAATATAATGAAACCATCAGAGCCCCACTCAATCTCATTACATTCTGCATGTAATGTTTGATGAAATTGATAGAGGTAACACAATTGAATTAACAAGCAGAGTGGATTATCCAATTGCAGTAGAATTTTCATACAACACAAACACACAATGAGGAAAGTTGACCCCTGTGAACTTCTTTGTGAAACCAAGAGAATATCCATATTCAATTAGTCAAGGAAAATATTGTGTGAGCATCCGTGTGTGATGACAATGCAACTGAACTCTACACCAGTCAAGAGCATTGCAAGTGTTTCTGTATCTAGAAATATAGATCCTAGGTTCTCACCAAAAGAAAAAATTACTTCCTAAAGATATGGCCCATAAATCTTAGGGAACTAACCATGCCAAACATCAAACTATCTTGTATTATGATAATATATCTTGAAATAAATCTGAAGATTGAAGGAAAACAGGAAAAGAGGAATAACCATACTTTGATCAGGCCACTTGTCTTGTCAAGCTCATACTTAACTTTGCTTCCTTTTCCAATTTCAACCACCTGCCAGATAAAGTTTCATAAATATTTAAGAGCTAATGTATAACCTATGATGGGCATGGTACAGTCTCACTTTGCAACAGATCATATCATAACAATTCCTCATTGTTGCATCAGCAACAAGATGTATATCTCCCCAGGCAGGGCAACTAAAATGGGCTCCTGTTGAGTCCATTTCTTTGTAGAATAGTCTTTCCACACACACAAACAACAACAGAAAACAAAGACAGCAGCAACAAAGTCCAAACACCCCCCCCCCCCCCCCCCAAAAAAAAAACACAAAAAACAAACAGCCTCAACAAGACCATTATGCTGAGAAATTATCATGTACAAGCATAGAACTGCATCCCATCATGGCGCAGGTTCATTTTAAGCAAAATATTACATGTCCTACAAAACATCTTCCAAAAGTTTACAGTACACAGAAGTAACAGAAAGCAAAACTCACACAGTTGAAAACTGCTGGTGCACCTGGGCCTGCAAAAAACACGGACCACAAACAAACATATCTTTGAGATCCCACACTGATAAAAACAAACTTGACTAGGCAGCAGAAGTACAAAACAGTGGACATCACTGTTTACAGACACGACTCCATAAAAACCAAACATTTATTTAAACTAGAGTGTAAAGGAAAAGGACTTCCATGTGCAGAAATAATATTGCTGTGATTTTATTTATTTTTTATCTTAAGAACTTATTTTGTAAAAAAAATGTGTTTGTGAGAATAATTTTAATTGATCTAAAAATAATTTTATTTTTTACTTCTACTTCTCCTCCACAACAAAAACTCCAAATTACTACTTGTTCTCCAACAACAACAACTCACGAGCCTTGATCTCACACTAGTTGGGGTTGAATACATGAATTTTAAACCACCGTCCATCTCTATCCATAGCCATATCTACTATAAGGCCATTATATCCTATGTCATATTTAAGGGTTTCCTATCAAATTTTGGTCTTCCTTTCCCTCTTTTGCAACAAACTTTCACCATTTCATCCACTCACCTTACAGATGCATCTTTCGGTTTTTTCTCAAATATCTAAACCATCTTAATTGTAACTCTCGCATTTTATCCTCAATAGACACCACTTTAATCATACAGTACATATGATTTTGTTTTTTATTTTGTCTTTTCTTATATAACTACACATTCAACATAACATCTTCATATCAGTTATGCTCAAACTGTACAATGATGTTTAACTGCCAAACATTTTGCTTCTACTCCACAGAAGGGGAAAAAAAAAAGTTTTTGCAGTCATATATAAACGCTCACAAAAAATACCTAAAGAAAAACAGTTTTACATTAAAGTGATCTTCTGTCAACCCCAGCACAGCCAAATAGGCCAATAGTAAGTTATAGAAAGTGTCAAAGTGACATTAACATAACATTGCATTATTGGTAGGACAAATATTGATAAAAAAAGAAAAACATATGAGCACATTAAGTCATACCAATTTCTAGGTCATGCCAAGGATGAGCAGCGATAGATCTTTGGGACATTGATGAGAGGATTCTTTCATTAAGGGCTACAGGAGCATAAGAAAACCCAGAATTTCTTTCACTCCTGTCTCCAATGTTGGCCATGGTAGCTCACAGAGTAGCTACAAGCAACAAGGTTTATCATCATAAAATTGTTGAGATCACAAAAACAAAAATACAATCAACTCTAATAAACCACAATCTTAGTTTCTTTCCTCTTTTCTTTTCTTTGACAGGTGACATAATGAAAAACAAACTCTTTTTCATAATCAGAATGCAAAACTAAGTAATTAAACAACATAGCATAGGGTACATAATTGTGTTGGTGAAAGAAAAATTAAGGTAACTGCTCTTCATAATTGAAAACAAGCATAACGTATAAGTCAAAAGCAGTGGATAGTCATCCTCTGACTCAGTTCACTGTCATATGAAACACCCTAAGAAGAGAAAGCGAGGAGTTTTGGACCAGAATATTATTATTAAACAAAATCACAAATTAATGCTCAACAAAAGCTATTTTCCAATCTAATGATTTTGTCACGTAATATGCCATGCAAGAGAAAGACTTTGAGTAAACAATTAAAACCATAATCACAGTGCAGTGGGATTGAAATGCTAAGTCTCAGGTTCTTGCTAGCTTTACAACCCTTTATTTTTTTAGTCAAATGGTTCTTTTATGTTCGATCACTATTGAATAAAAAAGGAGAAATAAAGATTCCTGAAAGAGTCTACTTTTGCTACTTTGCTTGAATCATAGATGCTCATTCTTGGCACTCGCTAAGTGGAAACTGCAAAGTCAATAAATAGAGAACAATGATCTTACCACCTCTGTTTACAAGAAATAGGTTAAAGTGCTTTAAATTCAGTGCTATATACAAACTGAAGCCCAGAAGTTGGCACTCTGAGATTGATAGTGTCATTCACTTCAAGTGCAGATGCGTGCATGATGGCCAAATTTTCATTAACAACATGGTCCAATCTTCCAAAGTGAATAATTGATTCATCACAAACCTCCATGGAGTTTGATAACATTGTTACACTGCAATAACAATGAGATTGCCCACACTCACCTCAAGGGTGAGAAGAGTGTTAAATTGTTAATCACCATCTCATCTAAAAGTTTAAGTTGTTAGATAGAGGATTAACTTTATCTTATTTTTATTATATTATCATTTTTATTCTCAACATGCCCCCTTACATGTGGTCAGGGTGTTAGGCCTCCAGTACTGCAGACTTACCATAGGCGCTACAAGCATCAAAGGAATATTGGGGACACAGCTGGAGGGCGTAACAGCCAGCATGTGCGCCAAGGGTAGAGTAGACACTTGGCTAGTTTGTGTAACAAACCAGCATGTGCATGTGCATAACCAAATACGGTTATGGAGGAGGGAGGGATAACAACCTAAAAAAGAAGAGTAGAAGAGAGAGAAAGGGTGTGAAGAATTTGGAGTTTTCTTGCAGGAGAGTTTTGGGCCTCTCGAATGCCCAGTTTGTTGCTTGTTTACACTGTTTTTTTCCTTGTAATTGAGAGTTGCAATACAGTTGAAACTCACTTCATTCATTGGAAATCCTACCTATTGTGTTGAATCTCATCAATTTGGTATCAGAGCATTCGTCGATCACCATGGTAAACTTAACCGAGAGAGTGGGGGACCTGGAGGAGAAGGTCGACATGATGAGGGGAGAGATTCAAACCATAAACCGGAACGTAGCTGAGATGCTCGAACAGTTCGCCATCATGCGGACAAGGTGGGACGAACAAGAACGGGAGAGGAAAGCTAAGGCCCATGGGAGCGAATGGCCAACGGAATTTACCCCAGATTCTGAAGTGACCCCGGGGGGCGGTATGAACCAAAGAATGGAGGGAGGCATGAGCGCTGCATGGCGACAGGAAGGGAGAGGTCGGCGACTGGAAATGCCAACCTTCGAGGGAGACAACCCGAACGACTGGATTTTCAGGGCAGAGAGGTACTTCGCGATCAACCAGCTGTCCGAGGATGAGAAGATCGAGTCCGCAGCGTTATGCTTCGAGGCAGCGGCCCTCGCTTGGTTCCAATGGGAGTCTAGGCGCAGGGGGATCCGCAGTTGGGAAGGGCTCAAGCAGGGAATTCTTAACCGATTCCGTCCAACTCAAGAGGGGTCGCTAGAGGAGAGGTTCCTGGCTCTGCGACAATTTGATACTGTTAAGGATTACCGGCTGATGTTCGAGACTTTGGCCGTGCCAGTGTTGGATGTCTCTGAGGCGTTTTTGGAAGGCCATTGCATCAACGGCCTTAAGCCGGAAATCAAGGCTGAGATCAGGGTACTGCAACCTAGGGGGTTGGATCGGATCATGATGATGGCGCAATGTATTGGGGATAAAAATGCAGCCATGCTTAGCTGCAGTAGGGCGATTGGACCAGCGAGGAGTAATTTCCCTACCCACTCTACAACCAATGTCGTTCGACCCCCTCCCATACAATCAAGAAGCCCAACTCCTCATTCGAGAGTCTTTCGTCAGGTGAGCAGCAAGCTGCCAGTGGCTGGGAGTGGTAGCAATGCTCCTTTTAAACGACTCAATGAGGCCGAGTGGAAAGCCAAAAGGGAGAAGGGATTATGTTTTCGTTGTGATGAGAAATATTCGGTTGGCCACAGGTGCAAGAACAAGGAGCTGCACGTTATGATGATTTATGATGAAGAAAAAGAAAGGGAAGGAGTCGAGGAGGAAACAAGGGAAGGAAGGGAAGAAGAAGAAGAAGAGGAAGTGGGGCAAGGCAGTGAAGTCATTGAACTCTCCATGAATTCAGTGTTGGATTGACAACACCGCAAACAATGAAGCTACAAGGGGTTATAAAAGGGCAACCAGTGGTAGTACTTATTGATGGAGGGGCGACGCATAATTTTATAGCGGCTGAATTGGTGCAACGATTGGGGCTGCCGCGAACAAAAACGACCGGATATGGGGTTATTATGGGGACAGGAATGGTGGTGCAAGGGGCCGGCATTTGCAAGGGGGTGAAGTTGCACCTACAAAACTTACAAATCGTGGAGGATTTTCTGCCTTTGGAGTTGGGTAGTTCTGATGTAATCCTTGGGATGAAGTGGTTGGCGACAGTGGGGAAGATGAGAGTAGATTGGAAGGCTTTGACTATGAAGTTTCAGGTTGGGGGATTGGCCGTGACCTTGCAGGGAGATCCCAGCTTGAGCAAAAGCTTGGTATCCTTGAAAGCTATGATGAAGGCCTTCAAGGAGAATGGAGAAGGAATGTTGCTTGAACTGGGAACGATGGCAGCTGAATACAATGACAATCAGGTAGAGGTTCCACCGTTCCTAAAAGAGGTGTTAGCTGAGTTTGAGGAGGTGTTCACAACACCTGAAGGGTTACCTCCTTCCAGAAAAAAAGATCATGCAATCAACCTACTACCAGGCACAGTACCGGTTAGTGTGCGGCCCTACCGTTACCCTTACCTACAGAAAAACGAGAATGAGAAGATGGTAGGAGAGATGCTAGCAGCGGGGATCATACAACCAAGTTCCAGCCCTTTCTCTAGTCCAGTCCTGCTTGTCAAGAAGAAGGATGGGGGATGGCGCTTTTGTGTGGACTATAGGGCTTTGAATAAGGTGACTGTGCCCGACAAGTTTCCAATTCCAGTGATCGAGGAGTTGTTGGATGAGTTTCATGGGGCCAAGGTCTTTTCCAAACTCGACCTTAAATCTAGGTATCACCAAATTCGCGTTAGGGCTAAAGATATTCCAAAGACAGCCTTCCTGACACATGAAGGCCATTACGAGTTCCTCGTAATGCCTTTCGGATTGACTAACGCGCCAGCCACGTTTCAGTCACTAATGAATGACATCTTCAGGGAGCAAATGAGGCATTTTGTGCTAGTATTTTTCGATGACATATTGGTTTTCAGCAAGGATTTTGAACAGCATGCACAACACTTGTGTTGTGTTCTGGAGGTGCTGGCAACTAACCAACTTTTTGCAAATAAGAAGAAGTGTTCGTTTGGACAACTGAAAATTGAGTACTTAGGTCACATTATATCACAACAAGGGGTTTTCGCTGATTATAGCAAGGTAAAAGCTATGTTAGATTGGCCCACTCCTACCACATCGAAGGAATTGCGTGGTTTCCTTGGTCTCACGGGTTATTATAGGCGTTTTGTTAAAGATTATGGCAGGTTAGCATGGCCACTCACAGAGCGACTTCGGAAGAACAATTTTTTTTGGGATGAGGCAGCTGAGCAAGCTTTCCAACGGCTCAAGGCTGCCATGGTGTCACTGCCTGTTTTGGCTCTACCGAATTTTGCCAAACCATTTGTGGTGGAGACGGATGCTTCTGGATATGGCATGGGGGCCGTTTTAATGCAAGACCATAGACCTATTGCTTATTTCAGTCATGCCTTTAATCAGTTGGGAAGGAGGAAATCAGTTTATGAGAGAGAATTGATGGCCATTGTATTTGCGGTGCAGAAGTGGCGGCATTACTTGTTGGGACAGAAGTTTGTGGTCAGGACCGACCAAAAGAGTCTCAAATTTCTGATGGAGCAAAGGTTGGTGAGCCCAGAATATCAGAAGTGGATGATAAAGTTAATGGGATTTCAGTTCGAAATTCAATATAGACCTGGGCTGGAAAATAAGGCAGCAGATGGATTGTCCCGCATCAGCCACTCTGCTGCCCTCTTAGCCTTAACCGTCCCTCAGGTTCTCCAACTTGATCAGCTGGCTCGTGAAGTAGCAGAAAATGAGTGGCTGCAACGGGTGGTCAAGGATCTCCATCTTGATCCTACTTCCAGACCCCATTTCCAGTTGGTGGACAGCCACCTCCTCTACAAGGGTAGATTGTACCTACCGAAGGGTTCTTCTCTCATTCCATTGCTCTTACATGAGGGACATGATGGGAATGTGGGGGGACACTCGGGATTCTTGAAAACCTACAAGAGGATTGCAGCAAATGTATATTGGTTGGGTATGAAGAAGGGCATCCATAGGTATGTGAGTCATTGTGCTGTTTGCCAGCAAAACAAGGTGCTAGCCCTAAAGCCGGGAGGGCTCTTGCAGCCCCTCCCTATCCCAAACCAGATTTGGGAAGACATTGCTATGGACTTTATCGAAGGCTTACCAAGGTCAGGCAAAATGGACTCGATTTTGGTGGTGGTGGATGGACTCAGTAAGTATGGGCATTTTACTGGGCTGACACACCCTTTTACAGCTAGAGAAGTGGCAGGAATTTTCATCAAGGAAGTTGTGAGGCTTCATGGTCTACCACGGTCCATTGTATCCGATAGGGACAAGATCTTCATGAGCAAATTTTGGGAGGAATTGTTTCGCCTCCAAGGTACCAAGCTCCACCGCAGCACAACTTACCATCCACAAACGGATGGTCAAACGGAGGTGCTGAATAGGACATTGGAGACATACCTTCGTTGTTTTGCTTCCTCTAAACCTAAAGCTTGGTTTGTGTGGCTACCTTGGGCTGAACTTTGGTACAACACTTCATACCACACAGCCTCGAGAACTACACCATTCCAGGCAGTCTATGGGCGAGAACCGCCAGCAATACTGAGGGTGGAAAGGGGATCCACTCCTATTTCAGTGGTGGAGCAACAGCTGGTTGAAAGAGATCACATTTTGGAGAAACTTAAGGCACAGCTACTAAGAGCTCAAGCAGTAATGAAGAAGGGGGCTGATATGAAAAGAAAAGCAATGAAGTTTAAGGTGGGGGACTTAGTTTACTTGAAACTAATACCCTATTGTAGAAAGACATTGGATGGTCGTTCCAATGAGAAGTTGGCTCCTAGATTCTATGGTCCATTTGAAGTTGAAAAGGAAATCGGACCTATAGCTTACAGGTTAAAGCTGCCTTCATCCTGCAGCATTCACCCCGTCTTCCATGTGTCCCAGCTACGAGAAGCCAAGGGTGCGTTGCAAGCCACGGTGGAAATTCCCAATCAGTTAAGTGCAGATTTGGAGATGTTGGTTGAACTGGAGGCAGTGCTGGGGGTCAGGCCAGGAACAGGAAGTAACTTAGGGGGATTGGATGTTCTACTTCAATGGAAGGGGTTACCTCCTTTGGAAGCCACTTGGGAGCCTTATAGCCTAATTCAGCAGCAATTTCCTTTTTTTCACCTTGAGCACAAGGTGAAAGTTGGGGAAGGGAGTGATGTTAGGCCTCCGGTACTGCAGACTTACCATAGGCGGACAAGCATCAAAGAAATATTGGGGACACAGCTGGAGGGCATAACAGCCAGCATGTGCGCCAAGGGTAGAGTAGACACTTGGTTGGTTTGTGTAACAAACCAGCATGTGCATGTGCATAACCAAATACGGTTATGGAGGAGGGAGGGATAACAACCTATAAAAGGAGAGTAGAAGAGAGAGAAAAGGGTGTGAAGAATTTGGAGTTTTCTTGCAGGAGAGTTCTGGGCCTCTCGAATGCCCAGTTTGTTGCTTGTTTACACTGTTTTTTTCCTTGTAATTGAGAGTTGCAATACAGTCGAAACTCACTTCATTCATTGGAAATCCTACCTATTGTGTTGAATCTCATCATAGGGCTCACTACATTATTGGTTCAAACACATGTAACTGTTTAAGTAGTAAGTCAATAGTGAGGTTTGAATTCAAGATCTTTGTTTAGTCTAATATCATGTTAAATTGTTAACCACCACCATCTCATCTAAAAGCTTAAACAGCTAGATAGAGGATTAACTTTATTTTTTTTATTTTATATTGTCATTTTAACTTTCAACAAAGAGCTATCCCATAAGCCAGCTCACCTAGTAAATATACGTCTATTTAATTACAAATCGAACCTACATAACCTCAGTACAGGGAACTTTCTGCACCAACCTCATAGAGATAATGGGAATGAGTTTCCTAACATTCTCCTAACAAGGTGCAGGGCTACGACAGAGGCATAATCTATAATGGAAATAACCATGATAAAACTTTCACTGAAGACGATGTAAGAGACTCTTGCTGGTTCACAAGTTTTTCTTCTTGGTTGAAGTTAAGAGAAAAATTTTGCAAAATGAAGAGGTAGCAAGACAGGTAAAAAAAGCAAAGAAGAACTCCCCAGTTGATGGTACAATGTGCCAATATGAACTTAATGCCCTTGGTCTTTTGATAAGCAAATGAGCTACTTGCATCCCAATTTGTTTCTTGATGTAAGGTGGGACTTGATCTACAAAGATCTAGGATATCAACATCAAAGATCAAATGAGACATCCTTTGGGTGCAATACTCCGAGCTGTCTTGCCACTTATTGCATAAGTCAAAGCCCCAATGCGAAGATGGCCGCTTTGGCATTGCAATAATGTGCAGAGGCACAAGTGGGACCTGCTGCCCTGTCACATAAGAGTAGACTATATAGAAGATGAGGTCTGATATGTTATATTCTTACAATCAACTGGTATATGTAATATTATGTTGGGGTTTGGAAATCCTAGCATGTCAAAGTAATTGCAAGAACCTTCTAGTTTAGCCTGTATGCTTGTATCTCGTGAAATATTCCTTACAAAATCTTTATACATAAACTCCATCAGAGTTAAACTGATGTGATGGAGTGGCACCTTTTAAAATTTGAGTCAAAGCTGAAAGTGTTCTGTATTGCAATGAAGTCAACTCATTTCATACAATAATTCTCCACAAAATTCTGTGTGCAGTTAGCATCTCAATAAGCATTAGATAGATAACACAGTTTTTTTAAAGGCTTTTGAAGGCTATTTCTCTTTCCTTCTTTTCTCCTTTGATGGAGCTCGTCCTTAAGATTTTTAGTTTATTTATTCTATGTGGCATACATATGCAAAATTAGCCTATATTGAGAAATGTTTTTAGGAGAGCACTAGTTTGAGGGAACAAATTATATACCAAACAATATTTTTGTGAAATACTCATTAAAGGAGTAATTACGATAAAAAAAAAATGTAGTTAAACCAAACAATTATTATCGGGAGAGAAAATTAGAGATAAGAAATAAATCCAAAAACTAGAAACCGGACTAAAAACTAAACAGAGTAACACAAAAAACGTGTAGATGCAATTTTGGCCTGAAAATGAAAGAAAGCCAGCAATTGCCAGATCCAACTCTATCTCTGAACAATAATTTGGCATTTCAATACGCAACAAGTTAGACGAAAGACACGCAGTAATATTCCAAAGAAAACAAGCAGCCGCATGACCCGCAAGCACCGCGAAACTAGAAGAACAAAACGTAACTTCACATATGACCTCAACAGAAGAAGCTAAGGAATCTTAAATGGATAAAAGGTACCGGGAAAGGATTTTGAAGTTTCGTTTACCAATACTGGCAATAACATAAGCAAAGCAATTACAATCTCCTCTCCCGAACATATACAGAAATTTTAAGCACATACAGTTCATGGAGACTGAGAGAGGAAAGAGAAAGGCAGACTTTTACAGTGAGACGCTGCAATGCAAACCTGAGGCTTGGATGAGCGTTCAGAGGCCGAGCGTGAGAGAGAGGAAATGTGTTTTTTCTTCTGTGTCTCTGCATTTGAAGGGAGAATCGTTAGGTGGACGGAAGTGGACGGGTGGCGTCACCCGATCGTCTCTGAGGCAACAGGGGCCGTTGGATGCGAATCCAGGACTCAATCGAACGGTCGAAGAGAATCCCATGTGTCAGGAATTATGTTGGGCCTTGTAAAGCGGGGAGCATCTAGCAGCGAAGGCTCGTGCGTGCAAGATAGTGTGAGTTTGGGGTTACGTTTACCCAGCCTTGCTCACATGTTAAGGCTATTTTTTCTTATTTTTATAAGATCATCCTTGGCTCTAACTCTAAGTATGCTATGTAAATTGAATTAAAAAATCTTTATTCGATCATTGCTCTCTGACACAATGTTTAGTTTAGACCAAATCACAGAAGTTCGATTTTGTTTACCCACAGGAGTAAAAAAAAGTTATTTTAGATCTCTCCCATTTCATTTTATTTCTCTTTTTCTCTCATTCTTACTCTCGTTTCATCGTTGTGATGATAGAGCAAGTAGACGAAATAACAATGAGACGACGATCGATGACGAGTGAAATGAGAAAGAAAAAAGAAATAAAATGAATAGAGAGAAAGATCCAAAATGACTTCACTCAGATCACCGTCATCGTAATCCACTTTTATGATGTGAAATGTCAATTGTCGCCTCATGTTAAGTTTATATTTTATTTTTATTATATGATTTAATTAGATTTTGATTTAATTCTTACAAGATGGAATAAAAATTTTTAAAGCTTAATGTCAATCTCGAATTTAGAATTAAAATTTTACAAAAAAAATAAAATTATTTCAAAAAATTATTATACAAATTTAGGTTTTTATTTATCATGGTAAAATAACAGACTAAATACTTAAAATTAACCTTATTTGAATTTATTAATGGTATTTTACTTATGGAATTAGAGGTGCTCATTATTTGAGTACAGCTGAAATTCTGAACTGGATGGATTATTTTCGATTTCTTTTGGCTTAAATTTTTATTAAACTCAGTCCAATTTAGTGTTTCTTTCGGAAGGCAGTCCAATTTAGTGTTGATATGATTAAAAAATTATTTTTATATTTTTTTTACTAAAATATATCAAATATATGTTTTTTGTTTAAAAAATACAATTGAGTTTGAAATTTTTCACGAAATTGTCATTACCATAAAAGTTGAAATTTATTGCAACAATCAATTAAAATGTTCTAAAAAATTAATTTAACTAAAATTATAAATAAGAATAATATTTGCATGTACTCAAGGGTGTGACCAATAGGTAAAATCAACCTAGACTACATTTAAAATTGCAGTTTGGACACATTGCAATTTTGATTGTCCTTTTTTTCACCATCATTTTTCTATTCCTTCTCTTTGACTAGGGTTTTCTCTTTATGTTTTTCGGACGGTAGATCCACTACTGTCAATGCCATATGTTGAAGCTCAAAAAGGGTTCTAGATGAAAATAAAGTTTGATAGATGATAAAAGGTGGATGTCAAATGAAAGAAAATGATGAGAAAGATGAAAAGAATAAGAGAAAATTAGGAAGAGGGTTTTGGCACGAAGGCAACTAGTGAAGGTCGAGTAGAATAAGATACAAAAGATGATAAAAAAAAGAAGAGAATAAAAGGAAAGAATAGGAGAAACAAGATTTTTGTATGGTGACGCTTACATGAAGCCTACCAAATAAGAGGAATAGGGTTTTGTCTACAAGTGAAACCCTTTTCCTCCTTTTCTCTTTCTCGTCACCTTATTTTATTCAATCTTCGCCGCCTACCGCCATTCCAACTCCCTTTTCCTTCTTTCCAAGTTCATCGTTGTCCTAGTTCTCTTCCTCTAAAACTCTATTCAAGCTTCAATGAAAAGTAATGGTAATGACGTATCTACCGTTCGAAAAACAAAAAGAGAAATCCCACGGCCAAAAAAAAAGAAAGAGAAAAGGCAATAGCAAAAAAAGAGGACAACCAAAGCAACATTGTTTTTGTTGTCTAACCCATAATTTTTAAAGAAAATTCTATATGTAGTCACGTGTTTTGTTTCAATTACTCATCACCACAACACTTAATTATTCTTTGTAGCTAATATTTTTTTCAAAATACCCTATAACTTATTACCATCGCACAAAGGCAAAAAATCAAACAAACAGAAGGCAAAATCGAATGACGTCAACAACAACCCATATAGAGAAGACGACGACAACAACAACGACAACCACCATAGCAGTCGCTGGCAACTCAAACGAATCTCTGGCAGCCACAACCCACATGGAGAAGATAATGACGACAACAACCACCATAACGATCGTAGACGACTCAAACGGATCTCCAACGACAGCAACCCACGTGGAGAAGAGGACAATGAAAACAACCATCATAATGGTCATCGGTGACTCGAATAGGTCTCTAATGGTTGTACCCACATGGAGAAAACGATGATAACAACGACCGCCATAGCGACCATTGACGACTCAAACGAACCTTCGATGGCGGTCACGACTAACACGCCCTATCCCGACACCACGAACACATCTGAATCCCATGGCTCAAATGCGTTTGTGCGTCCCCGAATCCCAAGGTTCAGACGTGTCCAACGCCTCTAAATCCTAAGATTTGGTTGCTCTGAAAAATCCAAATACGAGGGGCGATCACGTTCGTTACAGCCACCGTCAAAGGTTCATTCTAGTCGCTTGAATTTGGCGATGCTGCTTATGCGGCACCAAATCTCGATTGGTGCCTCCTATGGTACCCCTCCTTGCCTTTTTGATTAGAGGCATCTCGGCATCGCCTAGCAATGCCCATTGGGGTTTTCGACGACCCAGTAGAGCCCATACTAGAACTCCTTTTAGTGTCGTCTAATTCTTATTTTTTTCAATAATTTTTTGTTTTAGTTATTCTTTATTCACTGAGAATATTGCGAGCAACATCTCAAATTCTATAGGTGAGTTTTGTTTTTTCTCAAACTCTAAATAAAACTCTCAAACTTTAGAGCTTGAGAATTTTGCTTTCTCCCGAATTTTAAAGTTCAAAAAGATAGGGTGATATTAGGTGGTTGCATATTTAGAAGTTTTATTTTTTTGATAATTTTATCATATTTAATTTTAATAGAAAGTGACTATAAAGAGTAAAACGCATAGTTACAAATATAATTTCTTTAATTCTAAATACAATTCAAACTGATTTTAGTTAATCTCGTAGACCCGTGTTACAACTCGCGATAGCATGCACGTTGCACTTTAACACGACACAGAGGGTATTTGGTAGCATCCTAAGGGTCTCAAGTTGCAAACGCAATTATGTCGAATAATGTGAAATTTTATATTAAAATTCTTCATTTGATTGAATTTTAGTTGGATTCGATTCGATTCGATTCGATTGATAAGACAAACTCTTTTTTTTTCTCGGCAAGCATTGCAAGTAACCTTGATATCACGCTTCGAATCGCCGGAATTCTGTACTCAGACGTCTTCCTCTTCCGCTTCGCCGTCTTACTGTCTCCAACACCGCCGCGAAACACCAGTATCTGGTACGGACACATGCGGTTTCACTTACTCATTTTTCCGATATTTCTCTTCCCAATTTGCATTTTGATTATCGGGTTGGTCAAAGCCCTCATTTGCTCGACCATCAATGTCGCTTCCGAGTCCGAGACCCATAAAATTTCCAATATTTCATAGAAAAACACGTAAATTAAACTTCACGCCTTGCTGTTAGTTCTTCCATTATTATGTTAGCTGTTTTCATTTCTAATTTTACTGTTAGGGTTCATCTTACAATTTTATTCTGTTGAAGATCTGCATTTCTGTCTTTACAATGATCACTGATCAGGTCAAGAACAAAGTGTGTGAATCTTTTGTCAATTGTTCTTACTTTGTTATGTTATTTTCTTCTACGTTCGCATCAATAGAGCGAATATGGAAGGAACAGGAGGCGATGGTCCAGCAATGGCACCGTTTTCGAAATGGAGAAAGGATTTCTCGGTGGCGTTTCAGTACTATCTGGAGCGGTTCACTCCTCATACGCTCCAAAGGTGGTTGGGGACACTGGTGGTTGCTTTGATCTATGTGTTGAGAGTGTATTATGTTCGAGGGTTCTATGTCGTGTCCTATGCTCTTGGGATATACTTGTTGAACCTCCTGATTGGGTTTCTGTCGCCAAAGATTGACCCCGAGCTTGAAGCTACTGATGGGGCCTCTTTGCCCACTAAAGACTCTGATGAATTCAAGCCATTTATTCGCCGCCTCCCTGAGTTTAGGTTTTGGTAATAAGCGCTTCCCCCCCTAAAATTCAATTGTTACATATAGTTTTATGCTGCTTAAAGGTCTGCATTATGAGTTCTTCGTGCACAAAGCACCCATTGTGACAGTTCTTTCTGTCTGTCACCGTCTAATGGCCTCTCTATGTTAGTGGCTTGGGTTCCTCTTGCTGTTAATAGTGCAGCATTTGGTCTGTCATATATGAAAATTACTACTGGCGCATATGCCAGTTGTTTCCTTGAAGACTAGCATTAGAACACAGTTGATTTAGGTAAGTGCTTCCAGTGGTGAACATATTTGTAGAACTTTGCTCTTGGGTTTTTAGTACTGCCTCCTTTAATACCTCCACACTATGCTTGAAAAGGCAGTGATTAACCTCAGAGTTAGATTTCCTTTGATCAAGCCTCGTGCACTTCAACTAGAAATGGTGTCAAAAGCATTCTGCTTTGACTAGTGAAGATTTGCTGATTAGCAGCTTCATTGCATGTTTCTTTACCTGCATGGTAGATCGCAAGCTTTGTGTGGCTTCTAGCTCAGATAAAGGGGCTAATACATTGATTCTACTAATTGCAATGACCCTGTTAATTGCTTCAACCTGATGGGGAAGGTTTTTGGCGGCCTCAATGACCAAGTAGTTAAGCTCTGTGTTGCCTTCTTAACGTGCAGAATGACAATGGGAGGGAGAACTGTTGTTTGATGTCATTTATAACCGTTTTGACTTTGTATAAGCAAAACTTCTTAACATTGTGAACATTTTAGTTTGCTTAGATTATATAAATACGTCTTTATGATTCATTTTCTTTTTTAGGTATTCCATCACCAAGGCTTTCATAGTGGCATATATTTTGACCTTCTTTTCTGTGCTGGACGTACCTGTTTTCTGGCCCATACTTTTATGTTATTGGATTGTTCTGTTCGCCCTCACGATGAAGCGTCAAATTCTACACATGATTAGATACAAATATATTCCCTTTGATATTGGAAAGCAGGTGAGTGATTACCAGCGTTATTTCAGTCTGTGCCTGCCATTGCTAGCTTTTGCATCATTGTGTTTGTGTGTGGTTGGTCGGGGCATGTTAACCCTTTTCATATGATATCTTACCACTTGTTCTAATGAATACATCTTCTACTTTTGTTATTGTGGCAGAGGTATGGTGGCAATAAGTTTTCTAGAAGCGGCAGTTCACCTAGAGACTGAATCTCCATATCCCTATTCTGAGCAGTCCCGAAGGAGAAACTCTCATTCTTTTTCTTTTGGTGAGTAGAAACATACGATGTATCTTGATATTGTAGCAGGATAGAGAATTGCTATGACCCACGTCACTGATGATCCAGATTTCTTATTAGCTTTAGCTGAATTGCCTTTGCCAGAATAGATCTAGTCTGAACATTCTAGATGTCATATCATATTGCAAAATTTATGACACCTTTGATAGATGTAGTCGGAGGATTGTAAGCATCATGTGGTATTGCAACAACCTATTGCTTGCGTGTCGCCGGGATTTCACAGCAGGACCCGGGTTGAACTTTAAGGCCCCGTTTTTTTTAACTCAGATCTTCATCTTCCCATAGTCGCCATTGGAAAAAAGAATCAATGTGGTGAATGTCAAACAGAACTATTACATTTAAATCCCAACTAGAATGATCATCATTCATGGGGGAAATGCTACGGCGCCAAGGGCATGAATATTACTTAAAAAGATGTTTTGTATGACACCATTTGCATTGTAAAAAGTGCCGACGGCATTGGGTACTAACATCATCCTTGTTATGCTATTTTAGAATTTTATCTCTTAATGTTGTAATTATGTTTGGAACCTGATCCAGGTTGTTTTGAAACTCTTTTCTTCCCAAGATGCGACACTCGAGCTCATCTAAGTTGTTTGTCAATATGCAGGTTAACTTCATTGTAATTATGTTTCATGATCAGTCCCACAAACATAGTTGTAATACATATATAATGTAATGGAGGAGTTTCAAAGATTTGCTCAATTAGTTTATCTCTACAAGAGGCTGTTTGGCTTACCATTTTTAAAATAACTTATAAGCTGTTTAACTTTTAAATTGTATAAAACTTAAAAGTTGGGTAGCGTTTAAATTGATAACGTATTTGGATAAATGTGTTTAAAAATTGGATAGTGTTTAGTTATGTATTTGGTTTGAAAGAGCTGATAAATTATTAGAATTTGACAAAAAGATGAAAATAGATATGTTGTTAAATAATACAAATAAAATTTATAAAAATATTAATTTTTAATAAAAATGTTAAATATATTAATTTAATATACATTATTATATATATATATATATATATATATGCACACACACAATGAATGGAGGAGAAGATGGAAGCGCGACGATGGAGGACAGTGCTAGACGATGGGCGATGACGACGGGCATGGAGGCAGTTAGAGATTGGTATAGTGACGACGACAGAAAGTAGAGGGATGAAGAAGGGTAAAGGTTGGAAATATGTGTTTTATTTGAGGGTAAATTAGTAAATTGCTTGGTCAACGTAAGAAACTCAGAGCTTATTTGAAAAAGTTTAGAGGAAGCTTATCTCAAACGCTGTTAAAATAGTTTATAAGTTACGCTATTTAGGTTGGTAATATCTAAGTTCTTAAATATTATCAAAAACGCATAAAAAAATAAGTTACGTAACTTATAAACTAATTTAGTAGCTCATAAGTGATCAAATTGATAAGCCAAACACCGTCAAGGTTACATTTTGAAGAGTGGCAATCATTGATCTAAGAATAGACATACATTACATACAAGTGACTCTTGTAACTTGAACTTGGATTAATTCTATGTTCTTTTTATTTCGGCATCAATCAAACTAAACCTTGGGATTTGTGAAAATTGTGGAGATACAAAACCCTTCCCTCGAAACACACACACCCCACACTTGTGGTGGTCCATTCATCATTCGAATCACATTTTCAAATTTAAAGGTGTTACATGATATAAATACATATCATAAAACATGTGATCTTGATCATTATCTTTTGCATGTAATGAAAAATCTTTTGTGAAAGAAATTTAAGGGTGGAGAATGTATTTTGTTCCATCTCTAGTTTTATCTTTATTTTTATGTTTCTAATTTTATAAAAAATAAAAAAATATTCATTTTTATTAAATATAAAATTAATTTTAAGACAATAAAAAATAAAATAATGTATTTAGAGATTGACGATAAAGAGAGAAGTCAATGGTTAGGATAGCTTAATGAAGAGAGGAGTTATCACTGTCGTAGTAGTAGAGGGAGACACGATGGTGTTGATAAGGGATTAAGATGGCAAGACGAAAGAAAGAAAGTGGTCAAGAAGAGAGTCCAATGGTGTTTGTTGTCACAGTGGCAAAGGGCATTGTCACAGTGACAAAGATTATGAGAGCAAAAGAAGAGGTTGGTTGTACTATTTTTGCAGTGACATAGGGTGATTGGGAAGAGGAGAGAAAGGTGTAATGCGGGGGGTGTATGGGTACAAATGAAATATTAGGAAAAATAAAAAGATAAGAGAAAAAGATATTGATTCGAAGTGAGGCTTAAATTTAAAAAAACATGTGTTTTTCTTATAGAATATTTTTAATATATATTTTAAGATTTAATACAATTTAAAAAAATAAAAAAATATTTTCTATTCTCAAATTAAAAAATTTAAACACAATTTTTAATTTTCAAAATATTTTCTAAAAAAATACTATAGTTTTTCAAAGAGATCCTAAAATTTCAATTAGGGAAATTAAGACTTATATTCAAAAAAGGAATAATAGTAAATAAAAAAAATGTGTTCAAATGATTTTTTTTTTTAAATAGAAAACATAAAATCTTAGTCTTTCAATTTTTTAAATTTATACTAATTGTTTTAAAAACATCTTCAGGATTTTTTTAGTTGTTTTCTTCATAAAAAAAAGATAATTTCCCCTTGTTTTCTATATAATAAACATAGGATTTCAACTCAACCAAAATCAATGTTAATTTTTGTTTACAATCAGATCAACATAAATAGTAAAAAAGTGGATTTTAAAATTTATTAATAACAGTATTATAATATAGAAATATCTAAAATATCAAGAAATAGCGAAACTGTTTGATGTAAATAATTTATTACACTACAATATTATAATTATAAAAATTAATTAATAATCTACAATATAATAATACGAATATCAAAACATCATTATCATAAACAGTAAAATACTAATAGGTAATAAAATTCACTTATGATAAATAGTTAAAATATTAATAACAATAATATCAATATTCTACAATTTATAAAATTTTAAAAAAAATCATAAAAATCACAATTAATATTATTAATGATTATCACTGATATTAAATTTGTATTATTAAAATTATTTATTCATTATTTTAATATAAAAATATTACTTATAAATTATCATCACTAAAACTAACAATATCATATTATTGTATTGAAAACATTAGTTTAATAATTGAAATAATAATGATGATGATGTAAATATTATATTATTATAAACAATACATTGCATTATACAACAATTGAAAACATGTTTTAGAACACCTTTTTATTTTTATTTTTATTTTTTTAGCTTTCAAGATAAGAAATTAATTTTTATATTTAACAATTGATGGCATTTTTAATTTTTATTTTTGTGGAAAAAGAATTAGGGATGAAATAGAAAATTGAAGATGATGAATAAGAAAATGTTTTTATTTGTAACTTCCCCTTAGTCATCTCATCTGTGGTGGTCATTGAATGAAACGGGCAGCCTTTTGCTGCTTGCTTCAAAGCAGAAACTTGAAATGATAACAAATACCAATTCTTGGATAGCAGCTTGAAATTGGATTTAGCATCTAAAAACTGCAACCTCTCATCTTCACTCAGAGAACCTCTGTCTCTGTCGCGAAGGCAGAAATAGCAGATTTCCATTCTAGATAGAAGGATAGTCTTTGAGCTGGTACTAATTTTGATGATAGGGCAAACTTGCCTTATTTGTTTGAGGAAGATGTGGATGTTTCCATGACCGAAAATTGACAAGCAAAAGTTGCAGTTTTGCGGCCATGACATGTCAATATGATCTGCTAGGATGACAAAGTATTATTTCCCTCGTTTTTTTGGGTTGTTTTTAAATCAAAACAACTGCCATAACAACATCTTTATCAACAGAAACTATTAGAGATAGGCTGCAATCATATATATTTTCAGCAAGCCCTTGCAAACTATGAGTAGTTCTGTAGATTGCTGATGTTCTTCCTATGCATGCCCATGAATTTCGCAACAAATTCTGCACCAAGCAAAACAATGAAGAGTTTAGAGTCAGCAACTGCATCTGGGTAGTTCGTATTCCATGCTACACTAATGCATCTTTACTGGCACGCATAACAGTCCACAAACCACTCGCACCAAGTAAGAATACAGAAATTTGGGCGGGCTCCCCCCGGGGAAATTTGAACCTTGGTTGCAAGGGATGCCATTATAGCCTCTTAGCACCAGGCCAGCCCTTGGGGGTAGATTTCAAAGCTTCCATTATATGCAAAACGTGATCTAGATTCAGCAGCTTCAGTTGTAAATCAGTTGCATGAAAGAGGGACCCTGTTTCTTGGGTAAATCACAGTAAAGGTCACAAAACTTTGGCGTTCTTTTTAATTTGGTCACTAAATTTCAATTCCTTACAAAGTGATAACAAAATTTTAAAATGTTTTGCAATGTGGTCACTAAAGTGATTTTTGGACAATTTCTCGCTAAAATTGCTAACGTGGCTATGACCACGTCAGCACCACATCATAGCCACGTCAGCAATTTCGGCTAGAAACCATCAAAATATCACTTTAGTGACCACATTGCAAAATATTTTAAAGTTTTGCTATCATTTGCAAGGAATTGAAGTTTAGTGACTAAATTGAAAAGGACGCCAAAGTTTTGTGACCTTTGGTGTGATCAAGGTTGTTAAAATTGTAAAATCGTAAGAAGGTCTTCGACATGTAAAATCGTAAAATCGAGTGCAATTCAACTTCAAAATCATAAAATCGTAAGGGTTTTCGGTGAAAAAAATAGTAAAATCGTACTCATAAAATCGGGCGTTTTAACAACCATGGGTGTGATTTACCCCTGTTTCTCTATCTTTATTTACTAACATACCATTCTACAGATAGCAATTTCTTCAAGGACAAAGAAATTGATGAATCAAAAATTTGTTCTACACATCCATCTCATTATCTACTTTGTCACTTGTCAGCACCAATGAAGTTTCACATATTTACATGAACTACACTCCCACCCAAGCAAAAGACTCAACTCAGCATGCAACAACAGACGGATAGATTTTCAGAGAAATTTCCCTCCAATGGCCCCCTAATTATGACAAGTCTACAAGGCTTTTATCAGGTTTTTTTTTCTCTATGTTGGCATGTATATGAAGATGTTCCAACAACGTCCATAGTCAGCATTGTCTAACTAAATTATTGGTGAAGTGCTGCAAATTCATCTATAGAATGTTGAATGATTGTGCGCATGTAATAATAACTGAGTACTTATGTCTCATATTACCTTCGAGCTTCAGCAATGCGCTTGTTCCAGCTGGGAGCCTCTTATCCTGTAGACAGAACTTGAATTAATTCTCTTTTGAAACAAAACAAGATAGCCAGAGAAGAATATAACTTACATAGTACCCATGCCAAAAGTAAAGTTCTCTTTTCGAACTAGCTTCAACTCCCTTGAGAAACTGTTCCACAAGCTTCTGCATGATGGAAAAGATAAGAAAATTATTTCAAAATTATAAAGGCCATTTCCAGATGTCTCCACATCTGACTGGTTCATTGACATTTTGCATGGCATGAGAGCACAAAGACTGGTCACCTTAAATCAAGTCAATTATGATAATAAAAGCCATCTCATAATTAATGTTAAGAGTTCTGAAAATCGCCATTTTAAGGAAACAAAAGCATGATGCAACAAAGATGATGCTTCTATTTTCTTAATTCATGCATTTTAGGTAATAAAATTTCAGTTTACTGCTGGTCCCAAGACGAGATAAAAAAGGAGGGTTGCGTTAGGTAACTCTGATAGCTGGTGTAAAACTCTTCAAATCAAACATCATGAATTCTAGATAAACAAGCCAACCTAATGGGGTTAAGGCTTAACCCAAGAGGTCATACACATACCTGTAGAATCAGTTTGGGGTGAACAAAATCCATGAGAAGTTTTTGAATCCTTCCCCGTACTGAAAAAAATCTGGCAGAAGCAAGACACGTTATGTTAAACCTGATTTTCATTACAAGCATTTCAAGGATTTTGTTTGAAACAAATTTAGTACTTCTTTCCTTTCTCCTAAGTTAATTTTCCAATTCCATAATCCAAGTTAATGATTTGGAAACTCCCACAAAATTTTCTCGAAAAGTTAAAAATCAATATGGATTGCTTTCTGCAGGCTTAATTAAAAAAAAAAAAAAATTAATGGAATACCTAAGGTTATGGGTGTTAAGAGACCAGACATTCTTGCATTCACACTAGTGAAATGAACACCTATATGATCTACTGTTGAAAGCGAACAAGTTTAAAACATTTTTTTTTTTATAAGAAACAAAATGCATGGTGAGAGATCATTGCTTTATCTTCAACCTCATGAAATTCCTTCTTCCTCTTTTTTCCATTTTCTGGTTCTTTGGTGCATTAAGAAAAGTAATTAACCTTTATAGTGTGCCAAAGATAGAAAACAAATCAAGCCAGACTACCTCTTATGTGATGGATCAGCTAGAATTTCTGCAGCAAGTTCCTCTAAGACCTCTTCCCATCCAAGTGGAATTGGTTGCTCTTCAACAAAGGGATAGCTGTAGAGGCATTATACAGAGTAAGGAGAAATATAATCAACTCAACTGAGCTTTCTCCTTGTAAGTGGAAATATATATTCAGAAGCAGAAATACAGATGATCGTTTATTCAAAGACTGTACTTGTGTGCTTTGCATGCTTCAAGAGCCATAATTGCTTTTCTTAGATTATGCTTTGACTTGGAAGCAATCTTAGCGGAAAAACTTGTGGGTAGGTCAAAGTCTTCCTTCCTTGCTATCTGACCAAGAACCTCCATGATCTGTGAAAGAATCATAAGAAAGTTCAGGAACAATGAAAAGTTTTGACCCCAGAAAGTTCACCCACCGCAAAAGTAAATCACCACCCTTGTAATATCATCTTAATGGCAGGAGAAGGATGCTTTATTTATTTATTTATTTTCATTGAAATCAACTAGTACGAGTAACTGGGAACTCCTGAATGTGCTTTGACCATTATTTCCATTGTAAGGATAAAACTGAAACTCTGAGGTCTATTAGAATTACTGCACAAATTTTTGTCACTGTTCCAAGCTTATTAATGGCAATCTAGGCAAATTTGTACGTCATATATAATATCATGTAACATTAACACCATATTAAAAAGATGGGCTGCTAATTGAACCTCAGTACATTCATTTCAAAGACCATGCTCTCTTTCAAAATCAAGCCTTCTCCATTTCACTTAAATACTGTTACTTTATCCATAAAAAGGAATCCCTAGTTCACGAGGCTCCCTAGTTAGGAGGGCTGGGGGAGGGTTGCTTTTGTATACACCCTTACTGTTGCTTTTAAAAAGAGGCTGTTTCCCCAACAGTGATGAACCACGAAAGCAAAACAACAACATGAACGTGCTGCACGTAGTGCCTGGGAACCAAAAACAACTTCTATTTTTATAGAGTTGTAGCATCTGGATTACTTGCTGAAAATTTTACAAAATGTTCTCAAGGTGAAAATCAAGACTTCAAGATACCCATCCAAAAGAATTTGGAACAGAAAAAACAAGAAATGAATATCCAAAAATGAACTGACTATTTATACCATCTTAAATAAACTCACCAGAATTTCTCCCTGGAAATGTTTTAAGAAATGAATGGATTGACTACAGGTTTGTGTCTGTGTTTGATTCATCTAATTCCCATATTCTACTCAACAGGAAGGAGTGAATTATCAAGTATCCAATTTCTCCTTTAGTGGCATGAAATGTCAATTCAAAACAATTGAACCCATTTTAAATCATTAAACACAGAAGATACTAAGCATTACAGGAAACTTCTATTGAACTAGGAATCCGTCATTGTTCCAATTTTGGACATGGTCAAGGAAGATGTCTGAAGAGAAAGTTATGCAAATAGTGAATGATGACACTTGCCTTATTCACAATTAGGTTCCCAGATCTATGACTGCTCACCATACACATCATAAAGAAAAGTGGAAAGAAGAGTATAATGGTGTCCATTAAGAGGGTATCTACATATACAACCACGAATCTGATCCTCAAGATCAAAAGAGTATACTTACTTCATGAGTCACAGGAGCATCAACCTTAATAATTTTGCAACAGTTTCTAACTGGTTCAAGAATGTCCAGATCATCTTCACAGCAGAGTATGAGTTTGCAAGAATCTGTGTAACAGTCCATGATCCATTTTATCAAGTGTTGAATGTTCTCAGCAGCTTTATCAACCCCATAAAGAACCATTACTGTAAACAAAAAACTAAAACATGTAAACAATTATGACCTTGGTGACACTGCTTAAAAAAAACTGTTTTAGCAAGAAAACCTTTATAATCTGCTTTGGGATTTGCACTACTGATTTCAGTGGTAATGGCATAGCTGCTGCTTATTTGCTTGACCAAAGCCATTAGTGCATATCTAGCATTAGGTTCCAAGTATACATTCAGCTCCACATGATGAGAACTGGAGGTTACAGAAACAGCTACTTCCACTGGTCTTGTTTCCTGTCAGAAAATCGAAAAGGACACGTATTTGGTTCAGGCATGATGCAGGGAAAATTCGATATCACATATAACCTTTGATGTCCACAATAAATTGACTCCAATTTGCCCCAGACATAAAGAAACCCAAAGTTTCATACTAATACATTAAACAATAAGCCCAATATCAAATGGTTGGTATATTGGACAGGTAAAGGGTAAGTGGAATTTGGTAAGTGGCTTTAAATCATTTTCTAGAAAATAATAATAATTTTTTTTCTTTCCTCTAAGAAGCTCGAGAACCAAAACTCATGAAAAACCAGTCCGCACAAAACAGATAGATCAACAAAATGAACAAAAATGTGAAATTGGTCCCAGAAATGAATGCTAATTTTTGTATCCATACAGAAAAGTCACTTGGTGTAATAATTTCTTTTCCAAACACAAAAACAGGCTGTGACTCAGTTGGCAAATCAGTATGCTTGTCTCTGATGGATTGACAGAAATTCCATGCTTTTGTTGGATTTTAGTGCAATATCAGTGTTATGAAACTTACCAGGCTGGCCTATCAGACCATTTTAACTGTACCCAACTGTACCAGTCACCAGCCTGGTCTAGGCATCCAGAAAAATATACCAGTCAGTTGAACCAAACCAGCTGATTCAACCAGATTATTGTTTCTTTCTTTCTCAATTCTTTTTCATTTTTCTAGATCTAAGTTATAATTATTTATTTATTTTTAAACCCAAAAGAACATAGGATATAATGGCCTTACAAAAGATACGCCCATGGATAGAAATGGTTGGAGATCTAAAATTCATGTAGTTCACCTAATGGGATTAAGTCTTGTATTTGTTGTTGTAAAATCCAATATGACCTTTGATTGTAAACCCTTTCTCCTTCCCAGTTCAACATACTGACCTTACATTGGTGCATATAAAATGTTTGCTGGACAAGTTCATCTACTTGTCTTTGGCATACACATTATCCAGAAGATGCCAAGCACAAGAATAATTCAGGAAAGGTAGCAAGGAACAAAAAGTTATAAAGTTATTCTGAATCTTTTGATCACATATACATCTGTATCATTCAGGGGCAACTTCATGCATAGTCCCCAAAACACGTCCGTGTGTATTAGGAAGGAATCCTTTTCAGGGCTCATGGTCAAATCACTCATAGAGAAAGTTACTTCTAAATGCAAACAAATGGATTACATTGCTAACCCCACATTATGCGAGGAACATCCATTGAACCGAATATGTGGTAGTAATGTAACACACTGGAAAACATCCCACAAGAATATACTAAATTTCATGATTGTTTGTATCAATCAATTAAAAAAATTGAGAGAAAGTATGTGGGTTTAGTAAATTTGAGAACATGTTCTTGTTATATCATCTTCTTGGTATTGTGTTAGTAGGCCATGAATATTGTGAGAACATTGTCAGAGTTTGATATACCTGAATATGAAAGTGTCTTAAGTCGTGAGAGATCTGCAAAAAGTTTATCAAAGTCTGGTCAGGCTTAAAATGGGATTGCAGGTAGATTTTTTTTTTTTTTTCTTAACATACTGCATTTGATATAAAGATACATACATCTGAAGCAGGTTCTCCATAAATTTCACGTAGAAGAGCCTTTATTAGTGACTTTTTGCCAGATCCAGAAGGTCCTCTGAGCAGAATGTGTGGACATACTCCTTCGGACACCTAAAGATGCAATAGAAATGGAAATCATGAGAAAACTACGGATATAGGAAATAAATTCTTATGAAAAAATGATCAAAAACTTTAATCATTGAGCTCTGTATATTTTAATGGGTGTCAGTTAAATAGTGAAAGTTGATTCCAGTTGTCCTAACGAATCAATCAGAAAAGCAATGCATGCGTTAAATATACACCCTTACAAGTTGCTTGAGTACTTGAGCTTCTTGTCTGTGGCAAGTGAATCCATTAAGCGAAGCAGGCTGATGTTTATCAGCCCAGAACTGTCTCAGTCTTTCAACTACAAATGCCTTCTCAATCATAGAAGCTTCGTCAAATTCTTTAGTTTTTTCTGGTGATTTTAACGTCCTGCATGATCCTTTCTTTAGACAAGAAAACCATGCTTCTGACTGACTCTTCTTTCTGTTTGTCACAAATTTTCCAAAGCTTACACTACTCCTCCCACTGATGGCAGTGAATCTACCACTACTGCTGCTAATCTTATCACTAGTCTGCCTGCTTGCAGCAGAGCTGGAGATTGTTTGAGTTAAAACAGTACTGGATGAATTCCTCTGGTAGCTATGACCAAAATGACCATTTGTTTTGTTTTGTTGATGAGAAGTGGGATCTCTTCCAGTAAACTTTTGAGGCTTTGAATTAAATCTGCTCTCAGCAAAATCCTTCTTTGGGAAGACAATCTTCTGCATTGTCATCGTCAAGTTTGCATAATCACGAGAAAAGAAAATATCACCCTGTGAAATGGAGTCCGTGCTTTGGAAATCTGGACCTCCAGTTAATGGAACTCTAGAAACCTTTGCATTGGCATCCATTTCATTGAGTTCACCAACTGAAGGAGTATTTCTATGAGAAGCCTTCCTGTCATTCAGAGACATGCTTCCTGGCAGTGGAGAGGGTGTCCTATAACCATTTTGTTGTGTATGACCACATCTAATTTGTTGATCATTCTCTCTTGATCTAGGTCTTGGAGCAGAAAGAGACCTATGGCTATAGTTTGATTTCCCAGTCGCCCTACTTACTTCGTTAACCTTCCTTTCCCGAATGCTGGCATTTTTGTCATCCTGCCTGCGGTTCTGTTTTGCGTTTGAACTTATTGAATCATTCTGGCCCCAGTTAAGTTCATCTCCTGCAGGTTTGTATGGAGAAATATGCCTGCGACCCTCTAACTTTGAAAAGGGGCTAACATTTCTTCTAGAATCTGAAGCAAGTTTAGGTGAAAGAGGGTTAACATTTCCAGGGAAACCAGAAACCGGTGAAGGAGAACGAACATTACCATCATCTCTACGCGGTTTATAAGGAGATTTACTGTGCCTCCTCCGAGGGGGACTGGATCTCAAAGGTTCAGTGGGAGAGGAAGTTTCACCGTCGAAAAACCTCGCAGAGTGTCTCCGGCTAAGTCTCAAAGGGCTTACAGTTCTGCCTTGATCCGGATTCAAATTAAACCCTTCTAACCCAATATCTCCATTCCTTCGATTGAAATCACGCCAGCGACTTTCATGCTGCTCAGTCTCCGTGTCAGATGGCTCGTAACCGCTCTTCCTCTGAATTGCAGCCAAGGATTGAGGCTGAGATGCCCTGCTATACCGTGTTGAACTAGAACTCTCCATTAAATTAAACCCTCTCAAGCCCAGCCCCAAAGACAACAGTATCAATGCGCAGCCTGGTTGGGAATTAAATCAAACACCATACAAGCACCAAAACCTCCAATGAAAGCTCGTTCCCCCCAATGTAGGAGAGCAACTCAAACATATTGACGGCCATAGAATATGAAAACTACAAAGGCCTACGGCAGAAGCAGGGAGTACACGCATAGTAAGAAGAAAAAGCTTAATATATCCAAGAAAGCGATGTCCACTAAGCGAAGGCATCGATGAAGACGATGGGGCTGTCTGGAGCTGCGGAAGCGCAAGCCAAGAGCCAGCGGATTTGTAACAACAAAAGTTTGTTCGTCCAAGGGCTGTGAATTCCATGCTCTGCATTGACGTCGACGTTGATGTCGCGTTTGGCTGTCTCTCTCTCTCTCTCTCCTCACATCTTTGCCGGGACATATCCAAAGGATGTTTCTGCCGCGCTCTTTGGATGGCCATTCGCCTGGGAACATGAGTTACACGACATCATGTCCTTTTTTTTAAAAAAAAAAAAAATTAACATAAAAAATAATAAATAATACCATAATTTTTTAAAAAATAATGAATAATATCGTGCTTTTTTTTTTTTTTTTTAACATGAGTTATATATTTTTTATTTAAAAAAGAATGGGGTGCAACTTAGGGAGGAGTCAAGAATCATATTAAATGAGCATTTCACTCATTTAATCAACCAATTAAAAAAAAGTTTAAAATATAATTAAGGTTAATCTATAATTCTATATGTATGCATATTTTTGCTTTTAAGTTTTTATAATTTTTGTTGCGAAATCCTAAACTTTTAGAGATTTCAAATGTGTTACTGAATTTATAAAATCACTACATTTATTTAAATATTTATAACACATGCATTATAATTAAGCGTTTGAGAGGTAAATATCGATCAACGAAATCAAATAGCCAGCAATGGATTTCAAAGACTGAGAACTGATGATGGACTTTTGAGAATTAGTGATGAACTTCTAAGAAATCAAGGAAGCTGACGGCTTCGACATTGGCACAGGCATTGGCGTCCCCGTCAACCTCATTTACAAGTTTTATCTTAACAACTTCTCCTTCATTGCCATGGCAAGTCCCATAGTCCTCTCTGTCAAGTAATGCAAAACTTGTGGTAGAGTCATGAAGAGACCCACGCCATTGTCTTCCTCTCCCCTGCAACCTAACTCCAAAATAATCAGTTTCTATCCTTCCTTTGGCCACCACTTCCGTGACTTTACCAAAATTCTTCTTCCACCCAATTCTTGAATGGTTTGGGACTCCACCTTGCCGCTATCACCAACTCTGCGATACTTTGCTTTCGACCCCATCAACTCCCCCAGTTTTGGATGAAATCTATTATATTCTTTTTGTTAGTCAGCGATTCAAGAACATGAAGCGGTTTGACGCGATGGCGGTGCTGATGCCAGTGCCGTTCTTTGCTACTTTTCCTTTGTCAACTTGAAGCATAGTAATTTAAAGCGATTTGGAATATAAAAGCAGTGAGTTGAATAAACTAATTTCATTTGGCTTTTCGTTTTTGTCAGCCAATTTGTGCCTCTTAGGCGCTCAAAGAATGTGGGTGTTGTAGATGTTTAAAAGGTGTTTAAATGTAGTGATTTTGTAAGTTTAGTGGCATATTTAGAATTTTAAAGAGTTTAAAGTCCTACAAGAAAAAAAATATAAAAGTTTAAGTGCAAAAATATGTTTTTGGCCATATTAAATAATACCATTTTAGTATGATTTATTTAAAAATAAAAATAAGTCAATAAGTGAGTCTTATTTATTTATTTAAAATTACAATAATTATGAAAAATTTATATTTTGAGTCATAAAAATAAAATTTATTTGAGTATTTACTAAAATAAGCCTTGATTACTTATTTAAAATTGAAATAAGTATAACAAATTCATATTCAAAAAATACAGACATAAGATATATTTTGAACATTTACTAAATGGATATGCAAATAGATAAATAAGCAATCAATTGCCATTCCTAATTTTATTACCAGTAATCAGTGATTCTACTATTTTAAATAGACCAACAATCAACAACACCTTCTCATTGTAATACCAGTCTTTGAGGGTTCCTTCTTGCCCTTGCTCTTATTTTCTTTCTTGATTTCCAGTTTTACGTATCAGTTGGCTGATGAAAAACATATGCACAAATGATGAAAACTGCAAATTGGCACATACCGAATGGCAAATCTTCGTTTGGCTAATGCACCACGGCCCCAGGTCCATGAGATCTAGATCTTAAATGATCTGACCCATACCCGGACCACTGATAGGCTTAGGAAAAACAGCAATAAGCAAGAATACAGATGACACACATTAGTTTGCTAACAAGGAAAGGGTATACTAGAACTCAACAGAGATTGCAATATTTATGGTATCAAGTATCAACTCAGATATCTGAGTTCTTAAAATGGTGGGAAACTTGGAGGACTTATGTTCAATGTCCAACTGCAGTAACACATCACAAACTAACAGTTCATGGCTCATTGTTAATTTGTTACTAAACAAATTGTGGAAATTCTGGCTATGATCTCAGACAAACTGATTAAGGTGCTCATCGATGGTGTTGTAGTCGACTTCTACGAACTAAAGGGTCGATCTCATAGTTTGTGAAAACAGTGGCTGACCAAAAATATGATGCTTAAAGGCATTGGTGAGTCCGCAGAAATGAGTGAAACACAAAAAGAACGTGAAATATGAACTTTCTGAACCAGTTTTTTCCCCTAGAAAGTCATTTTGCATAAAAACAGGTCTCTACATGTCTACATGACTCAAAGATGGACTTTCCGATTAGCTAAAAAGACCTTAAACCAAGGAACCGAACCTTGGATGTTCTTGAGTAGTTGATCCTCCAGAATGCATGTCTTCTCAAGGGTGTTACCAAACATTTTCTCCCATAAAAAGACCATTTCGTGGAAAGGACAAGATGTTCATAATAATTCTATCCAAATTTATATATAAAATTAATAATAAATCTATTCACTATTATGAACTATTGTTAGTCTACTCATTATCACGAACTATTATGAATTTGTGTGCACTGTATCATTTTGTAAGAATTATTTGTCAAACTTATTTGTGGGTATATTTTTTTCCTAATGAAAATGACTAATGACTTCTTAAAAGTCTTTCATTAAATATTTAATAGTTTTGACTTAACCATTAGATTTGACTTTGCACTAGTGGGAGAATTCTTTAGTTTTCTTCATTTTTTTTTACTTACCCAAAAGTAAAAATTTGGGTGATTTAAAGACACAACATGCTACGTTTTAAATTGGTTGAGTCAACATATGGCAACATATTTTAGAAAGCTAAAAGGCCCCTTTGTTAGGCGTGGGAGTCTGAGAAAGCATTATCAACTCCTCTACTCTCCAACTTGTGAATCTTATGATAGACAATCACCAAAACAATCAAAGACACTACTCAAACTGAAGACCCCAAGTCTTCACACAAGGGTAATTCATTCTCACATCGATCAGGACACCAAAAGCATCATCAATTTTATATTTTCATGAATATATAAGGTTGTTTGTGTGGCATGCATCTTCCTCCATAACACATCATTCAAAAGAATATGACGTTCTATAATAAAATAATAGACAATTAATTACAAGAAAAAACCTATTTAGATCTCACCAATTAAGATATATATGAAATTGGTACTTGTTCACACAGTCTGGAGAGAGAAGGCAGAGGCCACAGTTGACAACCAATCTAGTAAAGCCTTATTGACAAGGTCTGGAACTTCATCATGCGGGCAATGGCCTGCCTGTAGGTTAACAATGGATGTGTTTGGGTAAAACTCTTTGATCCGAATGGCCTTGGCAGGACCCACCCAAGGGTCTAAATCACCCCAAAGCAACAAAAGAGGGCAAGTGAGTTCGCTCAAGACACTGTCAAGTGTGTACTGGCTCTGATTCAACATGAATCTTGACATTAATCTGCAGGTATGTACCGTAAACACAAAAGCAATTAAAAAATCAGAAGAAATATTGTACAGGTCCAAAGGCTGTTTGGCCTTGAACAGAACAGGAGAAAATTAAATTATCTGAGGATTAGGAAATCCAATCAGTAGTTCTTATGCGGAATTGCAATAAGGCTAGTTCAGTGCCAGCAATGTTCTCCTAGATTGACTTCATTTTAAGATGAATGATTGCAATATATGGCTAATTCAGCGGGATCCCAAACATCCCCTAAGTTAATTTCTTAACATTTAAGGATAGTAGGATACGGTAGATAAAATGATCCCCCCCCAATTGCACAAAGAGAACCAAAGGAAGATCTATACTGCATAACTGGCAGATATCCGGCTTTCTCCCATTGTAGAGGAAAATACAGTTTGACTTACTATAGGTAAGTTTTTTATCTAAAAACTTCTTGATGCTCATTCAGAAGCAAATAGAGTAGGTCTATACTGCATAACTGGCAGATATCCGGCTTTCTCCCATTGTACAGGAAAATACAGTTTGACTTACTATAGGTAAGTTTTTTAACTAAAAACTTCTTGATGCTCATTCAGAAGCAAATAGAGTAGGTCTAATTTCAGGTGGAACAAAGCTACGTGAACATTCATACCTGTAATAAACTTCTCCAGCATTGGGATCATCTGCTGGCCTGGTAATTGATTCCACAAGATAGTCATCCACATTAGAGGCATTTATATATACCTGAAATTTAAATTAATGTTTGTCAGTTCTCTCTGATCATTAAGCCATTCATGTTTGTATAAAACAAATGTTCAAATTTTGTGCCTTTAAGAGCTCAACTAAATATAAGATAATTTTCACTTGGATTGGAGAAGGAATAAACAATCCCCTACTATGCCTATGACAGGCAGCATTAAACCTATACAATTTTATTAGTTCCGCTATAGTTAATATCCAAGAATCCAATGTCCAGCCTCGCTGATCCAATACCATAGACCTATTACCCGAATATAAGTAAAAGAAAATTAGAAGAGCATAGCAGCCCTAACTATCGTTTGAAAGGGATAAATATACCATCATCCATCTTGGAGGGACCACTGGAGCTTGGCTTACACAGAATGGTGACTGGTCAACTGACTGAATCCGCTACAGCTTTCTGAGATACTAACGGTCCTCCCTCTATTTATCCTCTATTTAGGTTCACATAATCATTACCCAGGAATGCTATGTAAGGGGGATCAAAACTAGTCAAAAACAGTTTTGCTTACACTTGCAGAGATCTTTTACAAGCTTCTCAGCCTTTAAAAACCTCAAAATTGACAAAAAATAAGAAAGTAGGAAAAGATGTTCAAGTTCAATTAAGGACATACACTCTTCAGAACAGATTTAATACGAGATGGCTGCTTGGCTTGCCAGAACAAAACTCCAAGAACTATACGCTGGAAAAGAGTCTTCAGTGGCCTTAGAATAAACTTCTGTAGGCCTGTTTCTTCTGACTCATTCCTTTCAGCATTTGCATTTCCAAATTGTCCTGCAGAGTTCAACAATACAACACCAGCCACTTGTTCAGGCAATCCAGCTGCTGTCACCAAAGCCGTAAATCCTCCAAGGCTGAAAATACTCATGGTTCAGTGGCTACCAATTAACATAATGTCAAAATATAATTTCATAAAAAAAAGAGTTTTGTTTTTGACTTCCTACATCAAGCTCAAGGAGTGCTATTTTGCTGGACTAGTGTTACAACCATGCACTTAGCCTGAACTGAAAGTAAGATGCAAAATGGCAAAGGTTTTGCATATGTACAATCTCTTGACATATACCAGAGAAGAAAAAAATAGCACCAATTTGTTGGTTTATGTTTTCTAATAAGGCCCAAGGCTGTGACGATTTTTTGGGCGCGCATTTTTCTTCATAGGCTTCGGCCCAAGATTGGAGACCCGTGTCCATCACCACTTTTAGGCAGTCTATTTTAGAAGTCGGACCACAAGCCATATTCCCACTTTGGAGGAGAAATAGGCCTCAGCCCATTTGCTCAAGTGGGAGAAGCCAACTATTCTTAACCCTCAAGCCCTCATATAAAAGGGCATTTTTTGCCCCCTTGTGTGCGGGCAAAACCCTCCCACTCGTGTTTCCTTCCTTGGCCGATTGCTTCCTCTCACCTTCCATGTTCAACCGATTGTGATTGGGTCTTCTTGCCTTTTGTGGGTTGATCTATCCTTCCATTCTTGCGGTTGCCTTTCCTTGTGTGCGAAAGGCGATCCTTCGATGCCGATCTCAACCTCTACATATTTGAGACTTAGGTCTCTTTCACGGATAAGCTTTCTCTCTTGGCTTTGTCCTTTTGACCCACCGTCTTTGTGACCGATCTACCTTTGTGGTGACCTACCTTGTGTGGCTTTCATCGTTTGGGGGAGAGAGTGCTTCGTTTTTGTTTGGCCGAGAGGTGTTGGGGGTTTTCTGGGCTTTCCGTTTGGGGGCTTCTTTGTGGCTTTGTGGTCTCTATTCGTTGGCGTCACCAAAGTGGTGAACAAACATACCAGATCTGAGTCTTGAACGATTTAACAGGGAGTTTTACTTACTATTCTTCATGTTCTTTAATTTCAGTTAAATCTAGTTCAATTTTAGTTTGCACTAACCCTTTTGTTTTGTAGTGTTTTTCCGCAACAATTTAATAATATCCTGTGAAATCCAATTGACTAGGTTTACACTTTTAGCCACAAGAATAAAAGCCAATAACCATCATCTTGGATAGTGCTCCAAAGCACCTATACTTTGACCCCCCTTTTTCTGCTTTATCTTCTCATTAAGAATGATGATATAATTCATCTGAACCAGCTTTAACATCTTCAATTAAGGAGGACTAAAATCAGTCATGGGAAAGGCATGGAGTAGGTGGGACAACAACAGGGCCAGTAAAATATAATCTGCAGAAAGCACTTTTGCTCTTTTGGGATTTCCGCACTTTTGCTCTTTTGGCTGGGCAATAATCTGATTGCTACCTTCAGACTGACCCATTTGAACATAAATAAGTCTCCGGGCCTTTTATCTTTCTGGATTACTTTAAACTGCATAGACACAAATGGAAGCCCCTATGGTTTGTGTTTCATTGTTGTCTTGTCACACCATCATATCATAATATACAAGCATTTACTCAAATCAAATTAGTACGAGTTTAATGATTATGTGAATTTCTTCCAAATCAGCTTGTAGAAAGATATATTAATAAGTAAAACAAAACCAAGATATTGAAAATAAAATAACAGATAGAGAAACCAAGCCAAAAAAAATAATAAGAGATAGAAACAAAATAGAATTTAAAATAAAAGGACGAAGAAGATATTGAAAAAAGGAAGAAATTAATAAGTAAAACAAAACCATAGCATACCTTAATTATGTCAAATAATGTTAAATGTATTTCATTGGTCACTTAGTTGGATGAGCTTTTTTTTTTTTTTTTTTTTTTTGGGGTGGGGGGTGGTGTTTGACTTGACAAGGATCAAACCTTTGCCAAGTGATTCATAAAGAAGCCCAAGCTTACACATATAGAACAATAAAAGCCCTCTTACCAATTTGTAAGAATCCTCTTCTTGCTAAATTTATTCATTTTTTTTCTTTAGCTTTTCTTGATAGTAGAGCAATGTTCACTAGTTCCATACTTTTTGGGTTTAATAAAACCTTCAAGTTGTAGTTCTAGGTTAGTTTCTATGGCCATAATAAAATTTTCGTACCTAAATGAGCACAGATATGGTCCCACAAATGAAATCTTATCAAGGAGATGAATATCATAAATCCGGTTTTTTCAGGCACACAACACTTGGAATAAGCAATAAGCCTTTGTGCATCTTGAGAATTCAGAAACAGTGAAGACTACTTATTTCCTCATTATTTAAGTGATTCAAACTTAAAGGTGGAAAGTGATTGAAAGATATTAGATCTATGTTAGACTCAAACCATATTTCATATCAGACACATAAACACCTGCTTAGGAAAAAGTTCATGTTATTACAAGAAAGTTTCAAATTCGGTCACCTGTGGGTGGGGATTCAAGCCATGTGTAATAGCACACTTAGAGAGAGTTATCCAACAGATGAAGTTTTGAAAAATTGATCACCGAACTGTGATTTATTCTCATACTCTTGCATAGATACCACCTGTTTCCAATCTTTTCTTGCAGGAAACGTACAGCCCGTGACAACCAAATTAAAAGATAAGAGTTGGGAGTACTGTTTTTCACATGGATTCTTCACCTAGGCTTTTGCAGAGTACTCCTATTGTGAAATATGCTTTTTTCCTACAGAAAATTTCCAAATCATTTAGTTTATTCTCCATCAAATTGGGAGATATAAGCCTATTTCCTGCCCAAAAATTTGGTTAGCAGTTGTGAGAGGATATTTATTTATTCTGGCCACAACAATACATCCAGTCACCAAAACATGGTAGGTGCATCAGACTATACAGAAAAAGTTGAAAGAAAATTCACATAGATGTTGGTTTTAGGGGCTGCAAAAGATCCTCCTTTTTATTTATTTAGAAAATTGAATAGACAATTAGCCAAAAAAAAAAAAAAAAGTTGAATAGACAATAAAAACTTGTTAAAATCACAATCACCATCAATTGAACTTAAAAATTACATTGCAGGCATGACAAAATGAAGATTAACTGACTACTGCTGACCTGTTTCCAACTAAAATTGCTGGTTCTTTCACTATCACCTTTAGGAAATCAGCGACCTGGTCTCGCCACACCAAGGCATCATACTCAATAATTGCCTTTTCACTCCAGCCAAAGCCTAGTAAGTCTACAGCATAAACCTTGTATTTTTTAGCCAACTCTGGTATGTTGTACCTAAAAAAAAAATATAGAAAGAGAGAGAACTTCAGAATGAAGTTTTAGGCAACAGGACTTGTATCAAATCTAATTTAACAGCACCGAGATAGACAATGGCAGGGAGCATGTAAACCCCAACTAGAGGTTATTCAGATTAACAGAGAAAATTTAAAGGGGTTACTCACTTAAGAAAAATAAAAATTAAAAGAAATTGAAGGCTTCTCTGCCTAAACAAAGTTTTGTTATAAATTACATAATCGAACAGTTGTTCTGGTCTCTTAAACAATCAGAAAGAACAGAATTGCTTGGATAGCATATGATGAATTAACTAATTCTTACAACAAAATCAGTATAATAAATATCAGACAGGAATCTTACAGCATATCAGACATCAGTGCATGCAAATGATAAGTGATGGTCTAGGATAATGGAAGAGCTTGCAATGGTAGATTCATTAATTATTATTGGAATATGAAAACACAGGCGCACGCATGTGACAGAGGGGGGATTTAACCTCCAATGAAATGCAGAAGCACCAAAGCCATGAATTAGAACAATTGGAAATCCTTCGCCTTGTTCTACATAGTGTACTTTATGACCCCTCCATGTCCAGAAATTATAGCCTTCTGGCTTGAATGGCAATCTCTCCAAACCTATAACGTAATCATATTTCAACCAAGGAAAATTTTAGTAAGCAATTCCATCAAAAACTTACTAAAGCTGCTTTATCATAAAGTACAAATAATAAAAAACAATATTGAGCTGCATCAACACATATAATGCAGAACGCCAGCTAGTAGAAAGCTCCACAATGAAGAAGAAGAAGAAAGTATTTTACATTACTTTCTATCCCCTTCTTACATTATTTTACATTTAATTCCAGTCTTTCTCATTCCATTCAATTACTAATTACTCACTCTCTCCCAAATAAAGGCCTATAAGACAGAAAGTTTTCACCCAACTAAATTATGTCTTAGAAGGTAAACTCCACCAACAGTACTTTCACTGAAAAAGAAGAAGAAAAAAATTCCACGTACTACATTAACATATATGTAAGAGAGAACACGTGTTGTCCGGCTAAGTGGTGAAACTAACCTTGAGAAGGTTCAGCCACCACGGGTGAGGTCGTGAGTGAAGCTCCAGCAGTGACAATTCCTTTGAGCGCGAAACCCCTCCTATTTAATTCGCATTTGTTTCCTTTGAATTGAGAGAGAAAAGGTAGTTACAATGAAAACTTTCAACCCGACAAATATTTAAAGAAAAACGTGAAAAATTTAAAGCTTACGGTGATGATGAATTTTCACAGGCTTGATGACCCTGTTACTGACGGTGTTGAACAAGCCTGTTATCGCTGAATGCGATACTGTTGTAAAGGCAGGCGACATCGGAGAAACCAACCGCAAACCCTAGAACGGTTGTTGGAAACTTGAAATTGGAGCCAGGTTTGTTTGTGTGTGTGTGTGTGTGCGCGCGCGTGAGTGCGTCTTTGTGGTTGTCGCGGACTTTGGCCTGGTGGCGGCATCCCAGCCATATGACGTTTGGTTCCCGGGAAAATTCTGTTTTAAAAGGATTGCCCAATGTCGGTTAGTTGCGTCTTTTTTCTTTCTCTATTAAAAAAAGAAAGAAAGGGAAGGGAGCCCCAGTTAGTAATTTCCAAAATATATATATGATTATTAAAATATAAATAATTAAAAATATAATTAATACAAAGTAAAATAGAGCCGACATAGGCATAAAGAGTAAAAAGTAAAAAGTAAAAAGTAAAAAAGCCTCTCCACTCTCCAGTTATATGGATAGAAGGTCAGCGGCAATCAGTGTTCGCTCTGAGCATGTCTTTTGGTAGCGGCTGGATGGCCTAAACGCAGCGAAATTCTTTCCTGTCTTCTCCTCGATCCTCGCTGCCTCTGCCTTCCTTCTCATCTTCTCAAATAGCCAACCGCACCTTCTAAAATGCACTGGCCTTCCCATATCGTTCATCCCGATTGATTTCAATGTTCCCAAGAATGGCCATGAATCGACGCGAATAGCAGCAGCGCACCGCTTTCCCTTCCTCTACCACATGGAGGCTTCGGCCAGAATCTTCAATTCCTCCGCGCTCAATCGCCATTTCTCCAGCCCCGTTCTTCTCAGAGCTCGCCCGCTCAAACGCCACGGCGTCTTCCCGGTCCTTCCCCCGTGCCGGCAAATCACAGTCCGTCCCAATCCTTTCTCAATCCGTTGTTCCACTTGCTTTATCGCCCCGCCCTTTCCTCCAAGTTCGGGCCCCCTAGGGTTCTTCCAGTCCCTCTCCGCATACCAGTCCACTGATTATTCTTTCAGCAAAAACTTCGATCCCATCGTTTCCGATTCCAAGGAAAAATACTTAAAGTGGAATTTCGCTTCGGAGCTCGGAGATTCAGGGCTTTTCGGCGAAAGGGGGCCTGCTGTGACGGTGGTGTTGTTGGGATGGCTGGGAGCGAAGCCGAAACATTTGAAGAGATATGCCGAGCTGTACACTTCGAGAGGCATTCATGCTGTGACGTTCGTTGCGTCGGTGGCGGACGTGCTTTCGTTCGATTTGGGGAGGAAATTGCAGGAGAGGATATCGGCATTGGCGGCCGAGTTAGGTTCATGGTTGTCTGAGACCGAGACCGATGGGAGAGACCGCTTCTTGCTTTTCCACACCTTCAGCAATACCGGCTGGCTTGCGTAGGTTGATCAGCTGTTGCATGATCTCGTATATATTTGGAGTCTGATTGATGAAATTTTCTCTGATTATCAATTCCTGTACTTCCATTCATGCTTGATTGCGCTAAAATGCTGATCATCTTTCAAAGCTATTTCTCAAATTTCATTTTCTTTTTGAGGGCGTAAAATTAAAATGTCTAGAATCTGAGATGATATGTTAGGAAGTGATCTAGCATGCAGGCTTGGTGATCTAACATATGGTTTCAATTTGACTTGTGGGTTACTATTTGTTTTTATTAGTGGCATTTCATTTTTGTTGTTTATGCAGCTATGGAGCCATTCTTGAGAATTTGCAACACAGACAAGACTTACTGATGAAGATCAAAGGCTGCGTTGTTGATTCTGGAGGGGACCCAGATATAAATCCTAAGGTTTTGAAATCATGTTTTATTAGCATGAAAGTTCAATATTGTATGTTGAGGATTTGTTGATATCTTGTAGTTTGCTTAAATAAGAAGTTTGTTGCAAAATCCTTTGCTTTTTTTACCATAGATATCACATTTTCCTTTTCTTGTTTCAGCAGTTACACATTGTCCATACATGAATTTATGGCGATTTTGCTTCTGACCAATGGCTCCATAGTAGTTTCCTGTCATTGGCTTTGAACATACAGTTTTATATTTTTTGTTATTCAGGAATCTGTTTTCCTTTTTTGTTTGGTTGTGTACCATTCGGTCTTGGATGAGCTTTGAGTTCAATATGCTATCCAATTGAATATTAGTATTGTTTTTCTAACCCCTGCTTTTAACTTTACAGCTCTTTTATGAGCTCCCACCCCCACCCCCCTGGCAGCTGCCCAAAAGTAAAATAAGCGCAACCTGAAGGAAAGATAGAAAAGATCATTAGACATGCATGTTTGATTTAGCTGGACCTGTCCTCGCCAGGTGATAAATTGAGCTATACCCCTATTCCATATTGAATACTTGTGAGCTTATAATCTGTAAAAAACATGTAAAGCCACAACACCAACAACATACCAAGCCTTTATCCCACTAGGCGAGGTTGGCAATCTGTAAAATACATGTGATTTATTTATCAAATGAGGAGGAAAAAAAAAAAGAAAGTGAATTACCATTATTAAATACCTTTAATGTTTGATAGTTTTAAGCAAGTTTTGTTATGTAGGCTCATTTTTCCAGCTGAGTTAAATATCTACAAGCCGATTCTTACATGCATGGTGAAGTAGTGTTGCTTTCAGACACATAGCCCTTTTCTTGTTTGATCTTTCATAGTTCATGTCATATTTTTGTGCCACCTGTATTGTGGTTCAAAAAGTTAGCTTTATTTTCTCCCAATTTCTTAGGAATTTCTTTCTCATCAAAAAGGAAAAATGTAATTTTCGGTTACTTCTGTTGCTATGGGGTGGGGTGGGTAGCCGAAAAAAGATGACAGGGAAAAGGACAAAGAGCAAAAAGTTTGAAGGAAACTTGGGCATAGCTATCTATTGTAACCACCCAAAAAAATGTAGAACAGGCGAGAGTAACCTAAAAAGTGTTGCGCCTTGTGTGTGAAAAGGGACACGGTGGAAAATATGAAATAGTGGAGAAATTGAAGGAGATGGTGAGCGTGGGTTCTTAAGCAGTTTATAAATACCAACTAATGGAAGGTCTTCAAAAATATGAGATTTGATAGTGCAAGGAGGAAAGAAGTAGTAAGATGTGAGGGTTTGTGGCATTCAGGAATCAGAGAGAGAGAGAGAGTTCATGGTGTGATGCAGTCACGGATTAAGATCCGACCCAAAGCCGACCCGACCCAAACCAGGTAGCCTAGAACCGGCACAGACAATAGCGTCGGAACAGTAGCGAAACTTCATAAGTTTTAGGATTCTACTTGTTTTAGAATTCTGTTTCATGTTTGATTAGGGTTTTATTTCTATTAGGATTCTAGTTGGATTTTGTTTACAAATATTAGATGAATTAGCCAAACTCTATAAATATACCTAGAAACTAAGGGTTGTAATCAGTTTTTTTATTCAATAAATTCCAGCAAACTAGTTTAGTTTTTTCCAATAAGCAGCTTCTGTTCTTGCGTCTAGTTGAGAGTCCAGTTTTGGTCATTGAAGTTTGTTCTCTCAAGAGGGTACTTGAAACTTATTGTTTTAAGGGGTTTCTTTGGGTGTTTTCTTTACACATGCACTACATGCTATGTTAGGTGGTATTAGAGCAGTTAATCAACCAATTATATGGTCAATCTTGAAGGTAATAGTAGCAACTAACCTCGTGACGATAATCAGGGGTTGTTCGCGGTTTGGAGAGCAATTGAAGAACAATGGGAAGTAACTCATACCATCCATGGCGCAGCGTGTAGCGTGAGTATGAAGAAAACACACTAAAATAAACTCTTGAAAGAACAAACTTCAATGGTCAAAACTTGACTTTCAAGAAGACGCAAAAACAAGATTGTTTTGTTAAGAAAATCCAAATAGGTTACTTAAATTTGTATTGAGAAAACTTGATTACAAACTCTAGATCCTAGACATATTTATAGTATTTGGCTAATCCAAATCCATCTAATATTTGTAAACAAAATCTAACTAAAATCCTAATAGAAATAAATTCTAAGTAAAAGTCAACTAGAATTCTAATAAAAATAAAACCCTAATCAAACATGAAGTAGAATCCTAAATCAAGTAGAAACATGAAGTAGAATTCTAATCAAGTAGAATTCTAAAACTTAAGAAGTATTAAAATATTGTCCTGGCGTGGTTGGGTCGGCTTTGGGCCGGGTCTTGATTGGTGACTGCATCATTCACCTACACTTGAGAAGAATTCGTCCTCAAATTATGATCTGGGTATGGCAACTCAACATCTGGCAAATACAAAGAAAGATCAGCAACGTTGAATGTTTTGGAAATACCCATATGATTAGGCAAATCCACAACATAAGCATTATCATTGATCTTCTTTGTAATCTTGTAAGGACCATACTTCTTTGGCTTGAGCTTATTCTGCTGTCCTGCTGGAATCCGTTCCTTCTTCAAGAATATCATGACTTCATCTCCAATCTCAAATACCTTGTGCTTCCTATGCTTGTCAGCTTTTGCCTTGTACTTCTTATTTGTGCAATTTTTGCTTGATATCTTCCTGAACTGCTTGAACTTTTTTGCTAAGGGAACATGAGCAAAGACATTCCTCCCCTTCTTAGCCATATCTGCGTTGGCATGGGTCCAACCATTGCCTTGTTTGTTGCCGTCTACCTCCACTGTATTATTACTGTTAGATTGAGGATATTGAACATTCCATCTTGAGCGCTTCTCTAATTTGGTAGATCTTATCACAAGTCCTTCTACTCTCACTACCTTTCTTGATTTTGACTCCTCATCAGCTTTTGAATTCATTCGTAGATTTTTCTTGCCTAAAGAAACATTATTTTGCAACTGTTTTGAATAAAGGCTTATTCCATGACTACCAGCTGTCTCTCCATCACTTAAAATATTGATGCTTGAATCCTCCTTTGGTTTAAGCACTTGATTAGCTATAGCAGCAACTGTTACAACATTCTTAGTTTTGGAATCTAATTTCAGATCAATACCGAAAGCAGTTACGCTACCCGAGTTAACTAGCCTGGGAGATCCAACACCCTTATCCACAAAGAGACCCTGTGTCCATCTTGCTTTTGCAATCGCAAAGGTGAATATGTTCCTATTGCTTTCGATTCAACCATGCCATAGCCTAAATAAACTGTAGAAGGATCTGTTATCATGGCCTTCATCTCCTTTACAATCACAAGCCGATAAGAAGAAACACCACCATCATTGGATTGTGAAGCAATGCCTGAACCACTGGGACTGAAAAATACCTCAGTATGAGTCAACAACCTTGGAGTTTCTGTCATGTTAGTAGCATAAACCAGACCTGAGTTTGCAAACGTTGAGGTTGTTGGGACAACATAATATTTGAGATCAAGCTCCAAACTCAACGAAAAACCATTCTTTAGTTTATACTCATCGTTTCCCCAATGGTTGTGTTGCTGTGCATTTCTCCTAACCCCTTTACCCCTAGGGTTGGCTATCATACAACCAAGATCATCCTCATCGTCGCTATCATCCATCATTGGTCTTCTAGGATTAATGATGACAGGATTAATGGCTGGTCTTCCCGGTTTAACATAACCGGCTTGATTCACGCCATTAATCTGGTTCTGATTATCCTTAACTCGTTGTAAAATGCCCAATTGGTTGCAGATTCGCTCCAATTGCTGCTCCATTGTACGAGTTATTTCTCGTTGTTCTTCAATTGCTCTCCAAACCGCGGGCAGCCCCTGATCACCATCATGAGGTTGGTTGCTATCATTACCTTCAAGATTGACCATCTGATTGGTTGATGAACCGCTCTGATACCACTTGATGTAGCGTGTAGCACGAGTGTGAAGAAAACACACTAAAATAAACCCTTGAAAGAACAAACTTCAATGGCCGAAGCTTGGCTTTCAAGAAGACCCAAAAACAAGATTGTTTTGCTAAGAAAACCCAAATAGGTTACTTAAATTTGTATTGAGAAAACTTGATTACAAACTCTAGATCCTAGGCATATTTATAGTATTTGGCTAATCCAAATCCATCTAATATTTGTAAACAAAATTTAACTAAAATCCTAATAGAAATAAATCCTAAGTAAAAGTTAATTAGAATCCTAATAAAAATAAAACCCTAATCAAACATGAAATAGAATCCTAAATCAAGTAGAAACATGAAATAGAATCCTAAATCAAGTAGAAACATGAAATAGAATCCTAAATCAAGTAGAAACATGAAATAGAATCCTAAATCAAGTAGAATTCTAAAACTTAAAAAGTATTAAAATATTGTCCCGACGTGGTCGGGTTGGCTTTGGGCCGGGTCTTGACCGGTGACTGCATCAATCCAGCAGCAATTGGAGCAAATCAACAACCAATTGGGTGCCTTACTACGAGTTGATGATGACAGGAACCTGAATAATGGGCGAATCAAGCTGGAATGGGAAGACCATTTATTAATCATGCCTTTGTTAATCCTAGAAGACCAATGATTGAAGATAACGATGAAAATGATGATCTTGGTTGAGCAATAGCTAACCTTGGTGGAAGAGGGGTTAGGAGAAATGTGCATCAACACAACCATTAGGGCATCGATGAGTATAAACTAAAGGTTGATATTCCTACCTTTAGTGGAGATCTTGATATTGAGGGGTTCTTAGATTGGATCACTGAGGTTGACCGATTTTTCGAATACATAGAGATCCTAGATGAACAATAAGTCAAGTTAGTGGCTTACAAATTGAAGGGCGGTGCATTTGTTTGGTGGGAGCGATTGAGAGAGATGAGATTGAGGGAAGGCCAACATCCAGTTCAAATATGGAAACGAATGAAGCTGCTGTCAAGAGGTAGGTTTTTACCCCCTGATTGTGAACAATACATGTTTGAAGCCTATTAAAGATGTGTACAGGGAATGAAGAGTGTGAATGAATATACGAGTTTTTGAGATTGGCGAAGAGAAACCAATTGTTAGAAAGTGACAATCAACAAGCAGTTCATTACTTGAATGGATTGAAGCTTGCTATTCGTGATAAAATTGGGGTTCAGATAGTTCTGAGTGTGCAAGAAGCAAGGAACTTAGCTTTAAAGGCTGAGTTAATGTTGAGTGAGAGAGCCTGTAATAACAACTATCGTCGGTATAGAGGGAATGAAAATAAACAAGTATCTTTTGATAGAGGCAAGTCAGTTCAGGGAATGCAACCTTTCAATCCATCTAATACAATCAACCCTAATAAGGCTACAACAATGGGGAAACACTCGAAGTACTACTTCTAATCTTCCAAAATCCAATAACCCATATGCAAAGCCTGTTCTCTTAAAGTGTTTCAAGTGCAATGAGGTTGGACATTGGTCTACTGATTGCCTAAGGAGAAAATTAGTTAATATTATAGAAATGGAGAAGGAAAATGTTGTTGAAGAGGAAGTATATTGCGGTTTGATGGGGAGGATGACGAAGAAAAGTATGACCATGAAGTGTATACATGTGTAGTAAGGAAGCTAATGCTATCTCAAAAGAATGAAGATACTACTCAGTGGCATAAGCTTTTTCGCACGAGGTATACGGTGAAAGGAAAGATCTTTGAGCTAATTATTGATAGTGGAAGCCAGGAGAACGTTATAAGAAGAGATGTGGTGGAAAAGTTGCAACTGACCCCTAAAAATCATCCAAACCCTTACATGATCGGATGGATTAAAGAAGTTGGTGGCATATGTGTGGATGAATGTTGCAGTGTGCCTTTCTCTATTGGTAAGTACTCTGACGAAATCTATTGCGATATTGTTGAAATTGGATCTTGCCATATTTTATTTGGGAAACCTTGGCAATTTGATATGGATGCTAAGCACTTGAGTAGGAAGAACACATATCAATTTGAGAAAGAGGGTGTGCGTTATACTTTGTTACCTATAGTAGAAAAGAATCAAACCAAAGCTTCTAAAGTGGGGGGGGCGAAATTTTCTTACCATTACACATAAGCACACTGAGTTTGTGAGAAAGTGTAGGGATACCTGAGAGGTTCACTTGTTGGTGTAAAGAGGGAGAGCGTGAGTGAGCCACTGAAGATGAATCAAATTCTAGTGGAGGTGTAGGGATTGTTGGAGGATTTTCACGATGTGGTTTTTGAGGAGTTTGCCTACAACAACGTCATGCATAGTTCAACAAGAAGATCACTATTTTCCATTGTATACATGAAAGTTCCTAATCATGCATTGGATTTGGTGAGTTGCCAAAGGTATCAGGTTTTAGTGTTGCCGCTAGTGACTTAGCCCAGCAAGTGCAAGCGGTTCAAGAGGATGTCAAGCAAAAGTTACACAAGGCAAATGAGAAGTACAAGGCGGCAGCTGACAAGTATAGGAAGCACAAAGTATTTGAGGTTGGAGATGAAGTCATGGTATTTTTGAAGAAGGAAAGGATTTCAGTAGGAAAGCACAACAAGCTCAAGCGAAAGAAGTATGGTCCTTACAAGATTACAAATAAGATCAATGATAATGCTTATGTTGTGGATTTACCTAATCATATGGGTATTTCTAAAACATTTAATGTTGCTGATCTTTCTTTGTATTTGTCGGATGTTGTGTTGTCATACTCGGATCATAATTCTAGAACGAATTCTTCTCAAGTGGAGGTGAATGATGCGGTCACCAATCAAGACCCTGCCAGGCTGACCCAACCCAATCTGAGCAGCCCAGAACCGGCCCAAACAGTAGCAAAACTTCATAAGTTTTAGGATTCTACTTGTTTTAGGAATCTACTTCATATTTGATTAGGGTTTTATTTCTATTAGGGTTCTAGTTGGATTTTGTTTACAAGTATTAAATGGATTAACCAAACTTTATAAATATACCTAGAAGTTAGGGGTTGTAATCAATTTTTTTATTCAATAAATTTCAGCAAAACCAGTTTTTTTTTTTTTCAGTGAGCAACTTCGGTTCCTGCGCCTAGTTGAGAGTCTAGCTTTAGTCATTAAAGTTTATTTTCTCAAGGGTACTTGAAACTTATTGTTTGAAGAGTTTATTTGTGTGTTTTCTTTACACACGCGCTACACGCTGCATTATGGTGGAACAAGCATGAAAGGAAGAATACAAAAGAAAAATCTGAGGAGAAGAAGCTTGTCAGAGTTTTTTTTTTGCCGGCAATGAGTAGTTAGGACTAAAGCAAGCATTCATATCTGAAACTCAATTTTCTTTCCATTTCTCTGACTAATCGAGACCTTGGAAACATCTGCCAGCCACAGTGGAGAACTACGAGCTCCTTCGACCTCACTCCAGTCATCATCCAACTGCCCTTGGTGGCAATCATAGAAGCTCTCACCTTCCACCATGATGGTCATTAAGGCCTGTGACGCAAAACCTGATTTTGGGTACAGGGAAGACGGGTTTGCTTTAAACCCATGACCCAAGCCGATTTGATCCAGGACTAGGTCTGACCCCCCAAGTTTCTATTATTTACTCTTCTCCCAAAATTCCAAAAATGACAATGAGGCCCTTAAGTTGCTAAAAATGACAGATATACCCTTAGGTTGTTTTTAGGCTGGATTTTAGTGAGATTGAAGTTGTATTGACACAGAGGCTTATCATGCTAATTCAGTCAGATTGAGGATTTATTATTAGATTATATCAGTCCATATATGTGTTATGTAAAATTGTTGATATGAAATATTATGTTCTCAGTTCTTATTTGGATACTATATTACATCTTGAAATTGTGAAACTAACGTGAGAACATGAGTTGAAAATTGTAATGCTAAGAATAATGGAAATATAATCTATGGTGTTAACATGTTTATGCAGCATGAATGGATTACTGCAGTGAAGTCTAGGGGATAGTTCCAAGCGTTGTGGGTGACCTCATGATGACTCTGGCAGATAGAATCCAACCCATTAATGTGGCACAAAAATGATTATAGTTTCTGAAAGGTTTAGGAGGTGAGGCCAAGTTTAGAGTTGTATTCAAATCGAGGGAGGGTCAGTGGACTCATTAGTGCCATTCCTTTTCTTTATGCTTTAGTTGACATGAAAATTTTGAGGATATTATGGTTATTATATATCATTGTTGGGTTTTCGATGATATTGTGATGGATGGTTTCAGGCTCTCTGTTCGTTAAGTTTCAGCTTGGGTTCATGGTTTGCCGTACCACCCTGAGAGGGGGTGGGACAATCTGTAACAGGTGTTAGCAGAGCTGTCTGTTGTTCAGTCTAGTTTAAGTCATGCAATTGAAGAACTGATGAGGCCATGACTAGGCGCATATTGGTACTTCAAAATTGTTGCCTTGTGGATGGTATCTTTTGAGAGAGTAGGAATTCCCTTTTTTGCCAAAACTCTCAAAAATCTTTTGTATTCTTGTAATCTGAGTGCATTTTTGAACATGGATCAATTGATGTTCCTCCAAGCATGAATTGATTTTAACTTTATTTCGTTGTTCTGATTTTAGATCGTCATTGTCTTGACTATTGATATATTTGTCTATTGACTTCTTGTGTCTAATGCTCAAGGAGGGTTGTTACTTTATCAATACACCTTCACCCTTTTGCAGGTCTGGGCAGCTGGATTTACTGCTGCCCTGCTGAAAAAGCGCGGCTCATCGGTATATCCTTCTGCAGAGGCTGAGGAAGGAATGGAAAGCGAGGCAAGGCTCTCCAAAAGACAACAAAAGGGGCCCCTATTAGTTGAAATCATGCTTTTGCTAGCATTTGAGAAGCTTTTCTCCTTTCTTCTGAACTTGCCTGATGTAAACGAGTAAGTAATCCGCTACAAGGCCCTACCATCTCTCCTCTTTTGATTCTTTAGAGATCGTAAAATATTTTTGGTTCCCTAAAACTCTTGACTGTTTAGCGATTCTAGAAAGTGATGACAGGAAGTGTAGGCTAGGCTAGGCTGGCAATGATAGCGGATAATGTATGTATGTTTGCATGTTTCTCCCTGACAGGAGGTTGACAAATATTACCTGTACCCTCCGGAAAAACCAGCCTCCTTGTCCTCAGCTTTACCTCTACAGTACAGCCGACAAAGTGATTCCATGGCAGTCGGTGGAGTCGTTCATCGAGGAGCAGAGGAGGATGGGAAGAGAAGCGCGGTCTTCTAACCTGGGCTCGTCCCCTCATGTGGACCATTACAGGACTTTCCCTGACATGTACTCATCACTCATCCAGAATTTCTTGAGAGAGTGCTTGGCCATGGAACGAAAACTGCTGCAAAACTGAGAGAGAGAGAGAGAGAGAGATTAACTTGTTACCCTTGAACTGCTTTCGGGACTCAAAGAGAGAGATTAACTTGTTAACCTTTAACTGTGTTCGGGACTCAAACATGGATGGAAATGGAGTACTTGCTATATAAATTGTGAGCAGAGAATGAATTGTAATGCCTGAATCATTTTGGATGGGCTCAATTGATGAGAATGGATTCCAGAGAATGAACTGCTCTCCTTCAGATGCCATTTTCAAGTGCATTATTAAGCAATGACGACTACTACTACTACTAATACTAATACTAATACATACATTATCTCGTAATTTAAAAGAGTGGCCCAGAAACTGTATATATAGGTGAATTTTGTATTATGTATTAATACTAATACTAATACATAATATAATAATATTAAGAATAAATATTATATATATATGTACACATATTTCCGGTTTTGGTGCCGAACCGGGTCAAGTAATAAGAGCGGCTAATAAAGCTTCCACGCACACTTACGTACGTGTCTGACTTGGATCAAAAGTAAGTAAATATCTAGCTCCGACATGGACCCGAATATTTGAATGAAGTGACGTGAAGTGGATGAAAGATCTATTGCTGTCGCCCCGCACATTTCGGGAGCGACGCCAAGCCAAGTATTTATTGTATTAACCCTGTCCAGGTTCAGTGTACCTGCGCCCGATCTTCGTTTTTATTAGTGCACCCTCCTCGTCCTCGTGTTGTGCATTTTCGTGTCAAAATAAATAGAATAATTAAATCAAATATTATGTCAGCGTCCAATTAAAGCAATAAGAGAGAGTCAATATTATTATTAGAGCTTCAGATTCACCAACCTTTTCCTTTTCTCTAACGGGTCAATGGCGAAATCGAAGGATTCGGCCCCAGATCCCAAGGTTTCCCCACCAAATACGTACGGAGCCGTCGTCATCGGAGGCACCTTCGACCGATTGCACGACGGCCATCGCCGTTTCCTCAAGGTCTCTCTCTCATTTTCTCTCTCTACCCGGACCGAAATTTTGTTTTACCTCTGTGAAATGTGACCCATTGGCCTGAGTTCATGTAGGCGGCAGCAGATTTGGCAAGGGATCGCATTGTAGTTGGAGTCTGTGATGGACCTATGTTGACCAACAAGAAGGTAGACGCAGGAAATAGCTTAGGGTGAATTTTGGTATTATATGCTTCTTTACAGTTTAAATTTGGGTACTGATTTGATGCTTCTTGCCATCTTTTGAAGTATTCTGAGCTAATTCAGCCAATTGAAAGAAGAATGGAAAACGTGCATGATTACATCAAGGTGTGTTGCCATTATATATGAGAAGGAATCCCTCCCTCATTTCCTATTTTCAGTTGCTGTGTTTACGGTTTGTTTGTTTAGCTGAGATGTATGTTGGGTTTGAGATTGTTATTCAATTCTCTTTTAATCCATTTCTAGTAAGAATAGAAAGGGATGTGGTGTATATATATATATATATATATTGCATGAAAATTGAAGAGAATATTGACTGGTATCAACGTGGCTAAGAGCATCTCCAATTTGGTGTCAAAATGCACTCCTATGAATACATCAATTTGGTGTTGGGCACAAATTTCAATCACCAAATTTGGTGACTAAATTTGGTGGTGTTGAGTTCTCTCAACACCAAATTTGCTTTTTGGTTTTATTTTCAATTTTGCCCCTCTTGCTATAATTTCAAAATAAATTATTTTCTTTATATCTTTTATTATTTTTATTATATTTATATATTTTGATTAATAATTAGAAATATAAATTAAATTATTATAAAAAATATATACTGATAGAAATATTTTATTAAGATCTATAAAATGAGTATAATATTGAATATATTTTAAAATATTTAATATATATTATAAATACTATGTTAATATATAAAATGAACTAACTTTGTTTATGTATATGAAAGTTTTTTATTTCAATAATTACTTGATAGAAAGAAAATATTTTCAATGCAAAAACTTAATAATATAATAAAAAGTAATAACATTTTCATTAACTTAAATTAAAAATACATGATGAAAATAGAAAAAAAGTTTAAAATAAAAAAACAACATGGCTTAAAAATAAAACGCTTTTTATACTTAATTCTAAACTACCATTTAAAACTTTGGAAGGTCATCCCTATTTCCTCCATAACCACCAAAATACTGGTTAAATGAATTCGATGATTTGCTTCCTCCTTGAAATTGTTGCTCACGGGCCCACTTTTCACAAATTCTCATTTGTTCACTCCGAATAGCATCACGCACCATTGGATTTTTTATAGAATCCGCATCCTTCTGTAAAATTTTATTCTCTTTGCGTCGTTCTCGTAACTCTATTTTTTTGGCCTCATTTTGAGCTTGTAATAATTGGGTTTCACAATTCCTTTGCATTAGAGCTTACGTTTCTTGCATACGTGTCTGGCTTTCTTTAAACATATCCATAATTTGTTAATTTTTTTGTTTCATGGATCTAAAAAAATTGCATCATCTCATCACTTTGTTTTTTTTTTTTTTCATTTTTTCTTTCTTCTTCCCAACAGGTCGCTCAATTGAATCATTCTTGTCATTAATATCATTATTTTTCTCTTGGCTTTCAAAGTCCACATTTAAATCAAAACAAAATGACGATGCTCTTTCAGATTGTGATGCTTCAGAATTTGATCGTGACGCTTCTTTGCCTTCATTTCTCTTTCCACGGCCTGGAGTTTGTGTGCTAAACATATTAGAATATTACTCAGTATCTTTAAGCAGTGGTCACACATGCTCAAATTTGAATCCTTTACTATAATTTGGATCTTGTGCTAGCAGGGCTTTAGGTTGAATTAACTGCACAATGCAACCAAAAATTGAAGTTGTCAAAAATTCAAAATAAGAGTAAAATAAATTTCATAAAACATTTATAACTCAAATTTAGAAAATACTTACGATATCTTGTTCTAAAGCGCCACTCAGATGCAAATTTTCAATTTGTTGAACGCATCCTCTCAACTTGCTAATTTCTGCATTGATTATTCGCATTCGCGATGTTAGAGATCTTCTAGGTCAAACTTGAGTAATTTGCACTGGTAACACCTTGTGATATTCAGTCTCTATGCAAGATCAAAATTAAAGATTAGATTGGTTCGTACCTATAATTGGATTTTCAAAAACATCAAGATATACATGGCATAAGAGTTGGTCTTCCTTATTTGAATAAAAACACTTCGTAGAGACATTTTTGTGAAAATATTTATCTAGTGGCAAGAATTGAAAATGAGAGATATTTAGAAACATTTTGATAAAGAATGAGCCATTATTTATAGATTAAAAAATTATTTATAAAATATTTTTTAAAGATGCCTTTTACACCAATTTGGTGTTGAGCACGTTGGAATGAATACAAATTTGGTGTAAACTACTTTTTGACACCAAAATGGTGTTAAATTTGGTCCCTAACATCGGAGATGCTCTAAAAGAACATTGATCATCAAACTATCATTTGGTTTAGTGACGGCATCAATATTTCCTTTTTCCGGCAAATGTTTCTTCAGTCTATCAAGCCGCAGTTGCTAGTGCAAGTTGAGCCTATTAGAGACCCTTACGGTCCTTCAATCGTTGATGAGAATTTGGAGGCTATTCTTGTCAGGTTGTTTCCAAACAAACTCTTAATGCTTTGTTTCTTTCCTTTGGGTGGTGATGCGGTGTAGAGTTTTTTTGTGTGTGTGTTGTTGAAAATAAATGATTCAGCATATAGGATCACAAATGTATTTTTAAATATGTAATGTTACCTTAAATTTTAACTAATTAAAAATGATTTATAAAGTTTAATTTTTAGACTATTGGGTATTAAACTATCATGAAATTAATGTGTAGAGATATAAGTTGTCAAGTAATGTGTAGCCCAAAAATTAAATTTATGTCTCTAGACATTAATTCCATGATAGTTTAATACCGAATAGTTTAAAAATTAAACTTCATAGATCAGTTTTAATTGGCTAAATTTTAAGATAGCATTACACATTTAAAAATACATTTATGGCCCTATATGCTGAATCATTTATTTTAACCATGTGTGTGTCCATCTTTGCATTCTTTCTGTATTTTTTTAATAGTTTAACTGATCGAATTTGTTTGTATAGCGAGGAGACTTTACCAGGTGGACTGTCGGTCAATAAAAGGAGAGCAGAGAGAGGCCTTTCACAGCTAAAGGTTTGTCTTCTGGCTGATACGTGTGTCTTAACCATGAAATTTTCTGTCTGAGGAACTTTTGTCAGGGAACCAAACTGCTTATAATCACAAAGATAGTCCCTCATTACCAATTCTCTGGTGCAGATTGAAGTTGTAGATCTAGTTTCTGAAGAGTCTACAGGTGATAAGTTGAGCTCCACCACATTGAGGAGGCTTGAAGCTGAGAAGCTCCAGGACCTTCCACTGTGATAGCGATATAAATATTGGACTCTTGACAAAATTCAGAAGTGGCGGTGTTTATTGTGAGGGGTCGCTGCTTCTGTATTATATGAGGAGAAAGAAAGAGGTCCATAGCTGTAAGATGGTGCTATTAGTGAGAAAGTGTTACATGCCAGCTAGAATGAAGCATTTCAACATGACAGCTCCTTGAGTCTTCAGCACAAGGAATTGAAAATAAAAGCATACATATTTTTCAACTTAATTTGTTGTCTCCTACAAAGGGATCATTATAGTTAGTGAGCTTTACATGTCTACTTTATTATCTGTTCTCATTTTCCTTAATTTGCCTGTGTTCTCTAATCTGTCTGATTTAAATGGTCAACTAAAATGTCAGTATCATAAATTCTAGCAAAGTTGATTTTCCCCCAAGCATTTTGCCAATACATCGATTATTTTGTTTGATTTTCATTATGTTTTTTTTTTGGATTAATTTTTCATTCTATTTACTACTTGTATCCATTTACCCTTCATCTCCCCTCTACCCCTGTTAAAGAAAGGGGTAAATTACCAATAAATACCGAACATTTCTTGTGTTTTTAAATTTAGACTCACCTTTTATTTATTTATTTTTTCAATGAAGAGATCGAAACTTATTATTTAGTTTCAATTGTAGACTACCATTTTCTGCTGTTATTATTTACCATTTATTGCTGACATGGGAAGGGCTTGGAGCCTACAATTTGGACTGGTGGCAAGAAATTTACCCATTGATAAAAATTGTGAGGGTTTTGCCACCTCATTATTTGCTTAGGTGGTAAGTTCTTGCCACCTCGTGGACCAAATCATCTAACATATCTTGCCATCTTAGCTATTAATGGTAAATAATAATGACTACAAACGGTACTCTACAATTGAAACTAAATAGTAAGTTAGATGTCCCTATTGAAAAAATTAAAGCTGAGTCTAATTTTGTCTAGTCATGAATCAATTTATGTAACTTTTCCGTTGGTGCATTAATCTCACCTTTTCTTGCTTACTCTCATGATCTCATCATAATTCTTTCCTCTGGTTCCAACATAAAGCATCATCTAAACCATATATGATGTTACTTGTAAGAAAAATGTAGTTGAGTAAATTGTTTTGAGAAAAAAAAATGCGATGGTTTTTGAGTAAACAGGCACTGTGTGCTGGAGGGTTTTTCGTGTTTCTTATTTTATCTTTAATATTTAAGGAGCCTAATTTGACAACTTTTTGGTGAATTTGTGCCCATGCTCGCATGAGAGTTCACATTTTTAATTTGTATTTCTTTTGTTGTCATAAATGAAAAAGCATAATTCTTGTTGTGATTATGACATTGTTAAATCAACTAAAGTAGTGCAAAACCATCACCTGTCACAAGGCCAAGGTAAGAGCTGTATCAGTTCCCTTGATGGTTAAGGTGCATTTGTTTGGTGGGAACGGTTGAGAGAGACAAGATTGAGGAAATGCCGACATGCAGTTCAAACATGGAAACGAATGAAGTAACTGTCAAGAGATAGGTTTTTACCCCTTGATTATGAACAATACATGTTTGAATCCTATCAAAGATGTGCACAAGAAATGAAGAGTGTGAATGAATATACCTCTGAGTTTTTGAGATTGGCGAAGAGAAACTAATTGTTAGAAAGTGACAATCAACAAGCAGTTCGTTACTTAAATAGATTGAAGTCTGCTATTCGTAATAAAATTGGAGTTCAGATGGTTCTAAGTGTGCAAAAAGCAAGGAACTTAGCTTTAAATGATGAGTTAATGTTGAGTGAGAGAGCCCGTAATGACAACTATCGCTGGTATAGTAGGAATGAAAATAAACAAGTAGCTTTTGATAGAGACAAGTCAGTTCAGGGAATGCAACCTTTCAATCCATCTAATACAGTTAACCCTAATAAGGCTACAACGAGGGGGAAACACTCGAAGTACTACTTTTAATCTTCCAAAATCCAATAACCCATATGCAAAGCCTATTCTCTTAAAGTGTTTCAAGTGTAATGAGGTTGGACACTGGTCTAGTGATTGCCTAAGGAGAAAATTAGTTAATATTATAGAAAGGGAGGAGGAAGATGCTGTTAAAGAGGAAGTATATTGCGGTTTGATGGGGAGGATGACGAAGAAAAGTATGACCATGAAGTGTATACATGTGTAGTAAGGAAGCTACTGCTATCTCAAAAGAATGAAGATATTACTCAGTGGCATAAGCTTTTTCGCATGAGGTATACGGTGAAAGGAAAGATCTTTGAGCTAATTATTGATAATGGAAGCCAAGAGAACATTATAGGAAGAGATGTGGTGGAAAAGTTGCAACTAACCCCTAAAAAGCATCCAAACCCTTACACGATCGGATGGATTAAAAAAGTTGGTGGCATACGTGTAGATGAACGTTGCAGTGTGCTTTTCTCTATTGGTAAGTACTCTGACGAAATCTATTGCGATATTGTTGATATGGATGCTTGCCATATTTTATTTGGGAGACCTTAGCAATTTGATGTGGATGCTAAGCACTCGGGTAGGAAGAACACATATCAATTTGAGAAAGATGGTGTGCGTTATACTTTGTTACCCATAGTGGAAAAGAATCAAACCAAAGCTTCTAAAGTAGAGGGGCGAAATTTTCTTACCATTACACATAAGCACACTGAGTTTGTGAGAGAATGTAGGGATACCTGAGAGGTTCACTTGTTGGTGTAAAGGGGGAGAGCGTGAGTGAGCCACTGAAGGTGAATCAAATTCCAATGGAGATGTAGGGATTGTTGGAAGATTTTCACGATGTGGTCCTTGAGCAGTTTGCCTACAACAACGTCGTGCATAGTTTAACAAGAAGATCACCATTTTCCATCGTATACATGAAAGTTCCTAATCATGCATTGGATTTGGTGAGTTGCCAAAGGTATCAGGTTTTAGTGTTGCTGCTAGTGACTTAGCCGAGCAAGTGCAAGCGGTTCAAGAGGATGTCAAGCAAAAGTAACACAAGGCAAATGAGAAGTACAAGGCGGCAGCTGACAAGCATAGGAAGCACAAGATATTTGAGGTTCGAGATGAAGTCATGGTATTTTTGAAAAAGGAAAGGATTCCAGCAGGAAAGCACAACAAGCTCAAGCGAAAGAAGTATGGTCCTTACAAGATTACAAATAAGATCAATGACAATGCTTATGTTGTGGATTTACCTAATCATATGGGTATTTTACCTAATCATATGGGTATTTCTAAAACCTTTAATGTTGCTGATTTTTTTTTGTATTTGTCGGATGCTGCGTTGTCATACTCGGATCATAATTCGAGGATGAATTCTTCTCAAGTGGAGGTGAATGATGCGGTCATCAATCAAGACCTAGCCAGGCCGACCCGACCCAAACTGGGCAGCCCAGAGCCAACCCAAACAATAGCGAAACTTCATAAGTTTTAGGATTCTACTTCATGTTTGATTAGGGTTTTATTTCTATTAGGGTTCTAATTAGATTTTGTTTACAAGTATTAAATGAATTAGCCAAACTTTATAAATATACTTAGAAGTTAGGGGTTGTAATCAATTTTTGTATTTAATAAATTCCAACAAACCTGTTCGATTTTTTTTAGCCAGCAGCTTCGGTTCCTACGCCTAATTGAGAGTCCAACTTTGATCGTTGAAATTTGTTTTCTTAAAGATATTAATCGAGTGCATGGCCATGGAAGGAGAACTGTTGCAAAACTGAGAGAGAGAGAGAGAGAGATTAACTTGCTACCCTTGAACTGCTTTTGGGACTCAAAAGAGAGAGATTAACTTGTTATCCTTGAACTGCGTTCGGGACTCAAACATGGATGAAAATGGAGTACTTGCTATATAAATTGTGAGCAGAGAATGAATTGTAATGCCTGAATCATTTTGGGTGGGCTCAATTGATGAGAATGGATTCCAAAAAATGAACTGCTCTCCTTTAGATGCCATTTTCAAGTGCATTATTAAGCAATGACTACTTCTACTACTAATACTAATACTAATACATACATTATCTCGTAATTTAAAAGAGTGGCCCAGAAACTATATATATAGGTGAATTTTGATGCATAAATAATTAAATAAATAAATATTATATATGTATATATACACATATTTCCGGTTTTGGTGCCGAACCGGGTCAAGTAATAAGACGGCTAATAAAGCTTCCACGCACACTTACGTACGTGTCTGACGAGGACATGGACCCGAAGATTTGAATGAAGTGACGCGAAGTGGATGAAAGGTCTATTGCTGTCGCCCCGCCCATTTCGGGATTGACACCAAGCCAAGTATGTATTGTATGTATGCAGAACTGATATGTTGCACACTTACGTGTATGCAGAACTGATATGTTGCCCGACGCGGGCCCCACACCCCACCAAGTCCCCCCCCCCCCCCCCCGACCCTCCCGTGCAACAGCAGGCAACCCTCCCCCCTCCACCCCAGCTCCCAAACACCCCCACCACAATAATTTTTTTAAAATATTACTATAAATTATTATTTAAATATATTATTAATTCTTTAATTAGAATTATAGTTATAATTATAATTATAATCATAATTAAGAATTTATTTATTTGTTTAATCATAATAAAATTTATACTTATTTTATATTTTTTAATTATATCTATCATATAATTGAATCGATCAAATATCTAAGTAATTTGATTGATGTAGCTCAGACAATAATAAGTTTAAAATTTTCCTTCAATTAAATCCTCTATTTCACCCCTCAATTAACTTATGTAGCCCAGACATTGATGTAATATAAATTTTATTATGATTATTGTCTGGATTACATTAGTATCGGATAATATAAATAATTTCATAACTGAGTAACCTTGACATTGAACCGTTAATTGTGTCTGTTAAATAAACATATAATTCAATCAATCAAATTATTTAGATATTTGATCGATTCAATTATACATATATTGATAGATATGATTAAAAAATATAAAATAAGTATAAATTTTATTATGATTAAACAAATAAATAAATTATTAATTATGATTATAATTATTAAAATAATTATAATTATAACTATAATTCTAATTAAATAATTAATAATATATTTAAATAATAATTTATAGTAATATTTTAAAAAAATTATTGTTGTGGGGGTGTTTGGGAGCTGGGGTGGAGGGGGGCGGGTTGCCTGCTGTTGCACGGGAGGGTGGGGGGGGGGGGGGATTGGTGGGGTGGGGGGCCCGCGTCGGGCAACATAAGGTTGCCCGACGCGGGCAACATATCAGTTATGTGTATGCATGTTGGTTGGTAGTAGGTATTGTAATAAAAATCTCTTTTTCTTAATTAATGTCATAAATCATAACCGTACATTTGGTACACCCGTCCAGGTTCAGTGTACCTACGCCCGATCTTCGTTCGTATCAATATTTTAAAAATCACGGGTTACTCTGACCAGTTAAATCGAACTGGTTCGATCGAATGATATCATATATATATCTTATAATTAAATAACATATATATTAAATATATATTTTAATATATATTTGAAATACTAATATTTTATATATTATTATGAGAAATACTATTATTAACTAATATACAATTAATATTTTATATATAATTGTTATATATATTATTAAAAAATTAATTAAGAATTAAAAATTTAAAAATAAGTGAGAGGGTGAAAAAAAGTAGGGTCAATCTGATTCCCGATGCACCGGTCCGATCGAATTTTGATCGATTTTAATCAGGTTCAAGGAGATTTAATTTTTTATGTCAAATGGGACTGAATAAGCCACCAATTTTCCGTTAAACTGGTCTGATTGGCCGAGCTAGTTCGATTTTTAAAACAATGGTTTTTATTAGTGCACCCTCCTCGCCCTCGTGTTGTGCATTTTCGTGTCAAAATAAATAGAATAATTAAATCAAATAATATGTCAGCGTTCAATTAAAGCAATAAGAGAGAGTCAATATTACTATTAGAGCTTCAGATTCACCAACCTTTTCCTTTTCTCTAACGGGTCAATGGCGAAATCGGAGGATTCGGCCCCAGATCCCAAGGTTTCCCCACCAAATACGTACGGAGCCGTCGTCATCGGAGGCACCTTCGACCGATTGCACGACGGCCATCGCCGTTTCCTCAAGGTCTCTCTCTCATTTTCTCTCTCTACCCGGACCGAAATTTTGTTTTACCTCTGTGAAATGTGACCCATTGGCCTGAGTTCATGTAGGCGGCAGCAGATTTGGCAAGGGATCGCATTGTAGTTGGAGTCTGTGATGGACCTATGTTGACCAACAAGAAGGTAGACGCAGGAAATAGCTTTGGGTGAATTTTGGTATTATATGCTTCTTTACAGTTTAAATTTGGGTACTGATTTGATGCTTCTTGCTATCTTTTGAAGTATTCTGAGCTAATTCAGCCAATTGAAAGAAGAATGGAAAACGTGCAAGATTACATCAAGGTGTGTTGCCATTATATATGAGAAGGAATCCCTCCCTCATTTCCTATTTTCAGCTGCTGTGTTTACGGTTTGTTTGTTTAGCTGAGATGTATGTTGGGTTTGAGATTGTTATTCAATTCTCTTTTAATCTATTTCTAGAAAGAACAGAAGGGGATGTGGTATATATATATTTATATTGCATGAAAATTGAAGAGAATATTGACTGGTATGAAAGTGGCTAAGAGCATCTCCAATTTGGTGTCAAAATGCACTCCAATGAATACATCAATTTGGTGTTGAGCACAAACTTCAATCACCAAATTTGGTGTTAGTTCTCCAATACCAAATTTGCTTTTTGATTTTATTTTCAATTTTGCCCCTTTGGTATAACTTTAAAATAAATTATTCTCTTTATATCCTTTATTACTTTTATTATATTTATATATTTAGATTAATAATTAGAAATATAAATTAAATTGTTATAAAAAATATATATGAATGAAAATATTTTATTAAAATCTATAAAATGAGTATAATATTGAATATATTTTAAAATATTTAATATATATTATAAATACTATGTTAATATAAAATGAACTAACTTTGTTTATGCATATGAAAATTTTTTATTTCAATAATTACTTGATAGAAAGAAAATATTCTTAATACAAAAACTCAATAATATAATAAAAAGCAATAAAATTTCCATTAACTTAAATTAAAATACATGATGAAAATAGAAAAAATAGTTTAAAATAAAAAAACAACAACAACATGGCTTAAAAATAAAATACTTTCTATACTTCGATCCGCTTCCTCCTTGAAATTGTTGCTCATGGGCCCCCTTTTCACAAATTCTCATTTGTTTACTTCAAATAGCATCACGTACCATTGGATCTTTTATGGAATCCGCATCCCTCTGTAAAATTTTATTCTCTTCGTGTCATTCTTGCAACTCTATTTTTTTGGCCTCATTTTGAGCTCGTAGCAGTTGGATTTCACAATTCTTTTGCGTTAGAGCTTGCGTTTCTTGCATACTTGTTTGGCTTTCTTTAAACATATCCATAATTTGTTGATTTTCTTGTTTCATGGATCTAAAAAATTGCATCATCTCGTCAACTTGTTTTTTTTTTTTTTTTTTTTCATTTTTTCTTTCTTCCTCCCAACAGGTTGCTCAATTGAATCATTCTTGTCATTAATACATTATTTTTCTCTTGACTTTCGAAATTTGCATTTAAATCAAAACAAAATGACGATACTCTTTCAGACTGTGATGCTCCAGAATCTGATCGTGACGCTTCTTTGCCTTCATTTCTCTTTCGACAGCTTGGAGTTTGGGTGCTAAACATATTAAAATATTTCTCAGTATCTTTAAGCAGTGGTCACACATGCTCAAATTTGAATCCTTTACTACAATTTGGATCTTGTGCTAGTAGGGCTTTAGCTCGAATTAACTGGACAATGCAACCAAATATTGAAGTTGTCAAAAATGAGATCGAAATAAGAGTAAAATAAATTTCATAACTCAAATTTAGAAAATACTTACGATATCTTGTTCTGAAGCGCCACTTGGATGCAAATTTTCAATTTGTCTAATGCATCCTCTCAACTTGCTAATTGCTACATTGATTACTTGTATTTGCGATGTTAGAGATCTTCTAGGTCAAACCTAAGTAATATGCACCGATAATGCCTTGTGATATTCAGTCTCTATGCGAGATCAAAATTGAATAATAGATTGGTTTGTACCTATAATTGGATTTTGAGAAACTTCAAGACACACATGGCATAGGAGTTGGTCTTTCTCATTTGAATATGAAACGCTTTGTAGAGACATTTTTGTGAAAATATTTAGCTAGTGGTAGGAATTGAAAAAGAGAGATATTTAGAGACATTTTGATAAAGAATGAGCCATTATTTACATATTAAACAATTATTTATAGAATATTCTTTAAAGATGTCTTTTACACCAATTTGGTGTTGAGCACGTTAGAGTGAACACAAATTTGGTGTAAACTACTATTTGACACCAAAATTGTGTCAAATTTGGTGTCCAACATTGGAGATGCTCTAAAAGAACATTGATCATCAAACTATCATTTGGTTTAGTGACGGCATCAATATTTCCTTTTTCTGGCAAATGTTTCTTCAGTCTATCAAGCCGCAGTTGCTAGTGCAAGTTGAGCCTATTACAGACCCTTATGGTCCTTCAATCGTTGATGAGAATTTGGAGGCTATTGTTGTCAGGTTGTTTCCTAACAAACTCTTAATGGTTTGTTTCTTTCCTTTGGGTGGTGATGCGGTGTAGAGTTTTTTTTTTTGTGTGTGTGTGTCCATCTTTACATTCTTTCTGTATTTTTTTAATAGTTTATCTGATCGAATTTGTTTGTATAGCAAGGAGACTTTACCAGGTGGACTTTCGGTCAATAAAAGGAGAGTGGAGAGAGGCCTTTCACAGCTAAAGGTTTGTCTTCTGGCTGATTCGTGTATGCATCTTAACCATGAAATTTTCTGAGGAACTTTTGTAGGGGAACCAAACTGCTTATTATCACAAAGATAGTCCCTCATTACCAATTCTCTGGTGCAGATTGCAGTTGTAGATCTAGTTTCTGAAGAGTCTACAGGTGATAAGTTGAGCTCCACCACATTGAGGAGGCTTGAAGCTGAGAAGCTCCAGGACCTTCCACTGTGATAGCGATATAAATATTGGACTCTTGACAAAATTCAGAAGTGGCGGTGTTTATTGTGAGGGGTTGCTGCTTCTGTATTATATGAGGAGAAAGAAAGAGGTCCATAGCTGTAAGATGGTGCAATTAGTGAGAAAGTGTTACATGCCAACTGGAATGAAGCATTTCCACATGACAGCTCCTTGAGTCTTCAGCACAAGGAATTAGAAATAAAAGCATACATATTTTTCAACTCAATTTGTTGTCTCCTACAAAGGGATCATTATAGTTAGTGAGCTTTACATGTCTACTTTATTATCTGTTCTCATTTTCCTTAATTAGTGAGCTTTACATGACAGTTCCTTAATTTGCCTGTGTTCTAGCAAAAGTTGATTTTTTCCCCAAGCATTTTGGCAATACATCGATTATTTTGTTTGATTTTCATTATTTTTTTTGGGTTAATTTTTCATACTATTTACTACTTGTATCCATTTACCCTTCATGCCCCCTCTACCCCTGTTAAAGAAAGGGGTAAATTACCAATAAATACCGAACTTTTCCTGTGTTTTCAAATTTAGACTCACCCTTTATTTATTTATTTTTTCAATGAGGAGATCGAAACTTATTATTTAGTTTCAATTGTAGACTGCCATTTTCTGCTGTTATTATTTACCATTTATTGCTGACGTGGGAAGGGCTTGGAGCCTACAATTTGGACTGGTGGCAAGAAATTTACCCATTGATCAAAATTGTGAGTGTTTTGCCACCTCATTATTTGCTTAGGTGGTAAGTTCTTGCCACCTCGTGGACCAAATCATCTAACATAGCTTGCCATCTCAGCTATTAATGGTAAATAATAATGACTACAAACGGTAGTCTACAATTGAAACTAAATAGTAAGTTAGATGTCCCTATTGAAAAAATTAAAAGCTGAGTCTAATTTTGTCTAGTCATGAATCAATTTATGTAACTTTTCTGTTGGTGCATTAATCTCACCCTTTCTTGCTTACTCTCATGATCTCATCATAATTCTTTCCTCTGGTTCCAACATAAAGCATCATCTAAACCATATATGATGTTACTTGTAAGAAAAATGTAGTTGAGTAAATTGTTTTGAGAAAAAAAAAATGCAGTGGCTTTTGAGTACAGGCACTGTGTGCTGGAGGGTTTTTCGTGTTTCTTATTTCATCTTTAATATTTAAGGAGCCTAATTTGGCAACTTTTTGGTGAATTTGTGCCCATGCTCGCATGAGAGTTCACATTTTTAATTTGTATTTCTTTTGTTGTCATAAATGAAAAAGCATAATTCTTGTTGTGGTTATGACATTGTTAAATCAACTAAAGGAGTACAAAACCGTCACCTGTGCCAAGGTAAGAGCTGTATCTGTTCCCTTGATGGTTAAGGTTACTTTTTGACACTAGTGCTGTCTTCTGACTATTCTCATGACATCAAATGAGGTAGCTAGCTGACATTAGAAATGCTTAGCTACAGTTTTAGAAGGGAGATGTTTCAGAGTGGTAGTTGTAGTTTGGTTCAAATGCCTGCTGAGTTATATCTGTTCCATTGCTACAGCTGCATGGAGCTTGTTTTTTTATTTGTTACCAATTTCCAGAATATTAGCGTTCCTTTCTTTCTTCGTTTGTGCAACTTATGGGTGGACTTGTCCTGGAAATAATGCTAATGTTAACTACAGGAGTTATGGATGTTAATTTATTTATCAATATTATTCTTCCTTATTTTTGGTCCTTGGAGACAATAACTGTAAGACTGTGACTGCTGTGAAACTTTGTAATCTGCAGTTAATTGTGCCGTCCCATTGAGGTTTAATGACTTGGAATCTACATTCCAATTGTCAAGTAGAGTGATAATTTCTGCAGTCTTTGCAACTGAGTGAAATTCTCTTGCCTTGGTTCATGGATTGTGCCCGTAATGTTCAGTCATATAAACTATTTCTGACTGAATGACAGTAAAATTCTGTAAGGAATGTTGCAGGTTGGTTTTTTATCATATTTAGGGCTCCAGTTCTCATTGTTGTCTTGTTAAGCAGGAACAAGAATAAGGACACAAAAGAGAATCAAGTATGGAACAGATTATCGGTCTTAAATGGCAGACATAATGCATTCATGTGACTGGCCTAAGCAAAACAAGCTACTAAAAATTTGTGTTTGTGAAATTGATTGGTGAGATCATCCAATAGTTTTTGAACCTCTTTTAGCAGTTTCTCTTGGTTCAGGATTGAGTATTTCTTTTGGTTCAGTTGCTATATTGGAGCTGCTGTCCTTTCAAAGTTTGCCATGCTTAGAGATGTAAATGGGGTTCCAATTAATCCTATTTATATATATATATATATATCTTATTTTTACTTTAAATAAGGTCCAGCGACCGCCCATTTCCATCTTTGGCCCTGCCTGCATGTTGAAGAATGCAAGCTCTATCATTCTGTGCAAGTAAGTGATAAATGTGGCATCGTGGTCTGACTGGACTGGACTGCACTGCACTGCTTTATATTGCCTCAGTTCTATTCTATTCTGTTGATTTTCTTTTAACCTTAAAGAAGATTTCAACGAAATAGGTGGTCCATTCATCAAGCAAGGACGGATGGATGGATGCCTTTTTCAGTTCTTTTAAACTACACGTCCTATTGCATTTCGATTACTGAGGGAGGTTGACTCAGTATTATAAAGTGAATTATACTCTATGCTCTTAAAATTTTATTTAACTACATTGTTAATTTTTTATATTAGCTATTTATTTGTTGTGTAAGTATATAGAAGGGTAGGGATTATCCATGGAATGTGGGTGGTTTAATAGTACGTGTAATTTTAATATAATCTTTCAAGTACTAGAGATAATTATTATAATTTTTAAATTGTGAAGAATATGCTATGCTTTGTGTTGTTTATACTAAAACTTCTTGTGGTGTTATGTGCACGGTATGGTATATTTACCCATTTTTTAAGAAAGATTTATTTGGGTTAAAATAAATTATACATCCCAAGGTTTAATTAAAATTGATAACATCTCTCTCTCTCTCACACACACACTTTTTAAAAATTATATTGAGTATTATTTTTATATTAAATTTCTTATTCGAAGTGAAGTGAAGTGAAGTTAGTGTAATTTTTAAAATGTGAATATACATATGTATTATAATTAAGTAAAATATTAGGGGATGCAAAGTAAAATTTATCTTTGTTTTTATAAAATAAAACCAGCCAAGAAATTCATTCTAATGAAAATCAAGCAATCAATTGAGTGTGTTTCGAATCTCCCACTCAAAATTTGAAACAATGCTGGCTGGGTGCCACGTCCTTGTAGTCGTTTTTCCGTTATAAAACCCGCCGACTTCAGCGGCAAAGAAATTTTAAGTTTAACGGCTACTAGAGGATGAACACAAATTTGAAATATTTGAATCCGACGAGTCGCATCTCTTAGCCATTTCTTTAACTGCCTGAAGCAGAGTTTCTTTCTTTTCTTATCCCCAAAACTCCGTTTCCGGCGCCGATCATTCATCATCTTCACAACCCAGAACCAGAAGCAGATAAAGAAAGTTGTCAAAGAATTCCCCACTTTTCACAATCTGATTTTGCCTTTTGATTCTCATCAGCCATCTCCGCGAGTTTCAAGGTCAGGCCATTGCTTCTTCCTTTACCTTTCTTGAATTCTTGACGTTCTCTTTACACTTTTTACTCTTTGATTTTGGACTTCTCAGCAGTAAACTTCAAGGAAAACCAGAAGAACCCAAACCAAGAATCGGGCCTTCAATTTCGTTCTCCAGTAAAGGGTACACTAGTTGCACAAAATTTCTATCTTCCCATACACATAGCTTACCAGTTTTATTTGATTGTTTTCGAGTTATTTGCAGGTGGGGCATCCAGAGGCTGTTCCAAAGATGAATGATCTGATGACAAAGTCCTTTCTAAGTTATGTGGAATTGAAGAAAGAGTCCGGGGTCAATCCCGAGTCCGAGAAGGACATAGAGAAAGGCCAACTCAGCCACCGGGATGAGGCAACCCTGTCTCATTTCTTCCAAGAAGTCGATGCCATCAAGTCTGAAATGGAGGGGATCACTAGTCTCCTCTCTGATCTTCAAAACCTAAATGAAGAGACAAAGTCCACTCACAGTGCTAAGGTTCTTTGCGGGCTAAGAGATAGGATGGATTCAGATATGGTCGCTGTGCTTCGCAAGGCCAGGATTGTCAAGGCCAGGCTAGAAGTTATCGATAAATCAAATGCTGATAATCGTAGGGTATCTGTGGCATTTCGAGAAGGAAGCTCGGTTGATCGAACGAGGATTTCTATCACCAATGGCCTGAGAATGAAGCTCAAGGGCATGATGATAGAATTTCACTCTTTGAGAGAGAGAATAGTGTCTGATCACAAAGAGTATCTGAGGATGAGATACTACAATGCAACCGGTGAGATACCAAATGAGGAAGTGATCGAAAAGATGATTTCAGGAAATGGGAAAGTTGAAGTATTTGAGAAGAGGACAGAGGTGAGTTTGGAGAATAAACAGAGGCATGAAGCTGTGATGGACATACAGAGGAGTTTGAATAATCTACATCAGGTGTTTCTTGATATGGCTGTTCTGGTGGAGACTCAAGGCGAAAAGATCGATGATATCGAGCAGAATGTGGCTAATGCAGGAAGCTTCATCAGTGGTGGAACTAACAGTCTTTTCCATGCCAAGCAGATGAAGAAGAAGCGCAAGAAGTGGGTGTATTGGGTTTGGGCAGTGGTGATGATCATATTGCTAGTATGCTTAGTTGCAATGTTGTCTTCTTGAAATGAATGGCAATGGAATGGTTTTTAGATGATCTTTTTGGGGACCGTAGTTTCAAGTTTGGTTGTTATAGAGGGATTTGGGTCTCCAAATCCCACCAAATCCCTCCCATAACGAGCTTCTCTGAGCTCACGAATTCGTACTGCTAACTCTTTCAACAACTGTTTCATTTCAATTTTGATTCATATTTGAGGGCATTTCTAAAAATATTGTGAAATGCTTAGCAAAAATAGATTTCACCATGCTATCTCTTTCTGCTGCTAAATACATGTTTCTGCAATGGATCCTCATATGATTTTACACAGGGAGATTTAGGTAGTCATTGCAGTTGGGTTCATAGATAATTAGGAGCCACACACACAACCTAACTTAGTGTTATCAAATGGTGGAAAACTGCCACCAGCATTATTCTCAATATAATTAGTGTTGTTTTTATAACCATTAACTAATTACTACCATAATTCTTACATAAATACACAGCCGGGCATTTCTTTAACAAAAAAGCACAATATTATTAGAACCGGCAACTACACTTGCATTGTCACCAACTCCTCGAAGCATAGGGGGTCACAAACGAGAGATGAAAGGGAAAATCCTATACTTGCTTTGGAGGTTGGGCTACTTCAGGCAATAGATAGATGCTGAGTGGCAGTCCAAGACTGTTCAGGCTGTAGCTCGACCTTACTAATCTGCGATGAACATAGGAAACACATCATCAGCATCTTCAGAAAAATTTATGGACAATATTTTACGCACTAGGTAAAGCCTCTGAAAACTGTTTGATCAACAAAATGACCACTGGGCTTAGATGGCAGATGAGACAAGGAAGAAGCCATATGATATGGCTCACTTATAAAGTATCCAGCAAAAATCTACTGATTGAACTTTATACATAGATGCATTAGGATATGGCAAGGAGTATCATTAGTCAAGTCCAGTACCTTAGCATTTTCAACACAAACGAAGTCTTTGTAGCATGCTTCCATCTGCAGATGTGGGTTCCACAGGACAGCATCTGTCCAACTGCATGAACAAGAAGGATATAAATCCCAATAGGTAAATGCAGAAAATTACGCCAATAGAAAGAGGTTGTATAAGGTTTCCCAATTACTTACTTTTGATTTCGGATGGATATCTTATCTCCCAAACCATTGTCAAGGAGTAACTCGTTAGGGGCTTCAAGATAAAGGCAATCTACAAATCCAGGAAAAGTAACCACTTCCCTGATTTGCAAAGACCAACGGTTAGGAGCAAGTATATAACACTTGGAAAAGTGCAATAATAACAGTTTGCTACAAAATATAGTTTAAAAAATTTAATGATTTCAGCAAAATCCTAAAATGGCTCATGTAATTCTCATGTTTGCACAATTATCTTGAAGACAGAATGTGCTTGGATGCAGCATTTCATTATCATGCATTGCACTGATGCATAAGCATTCCAGTAGCATGGAAATAAATGTGCTCAGATGCAGTATTTCAGTAAAATGCATTGTATTGCAGCATATAGCACTCCAGTAGCTTGTATTTGCATGCTAATTACTATGTTTTCATGATACTAATAAAAGTGGAATACAAAAAAGCTCATGACCATTCCCTTAAGAAGTTAAAGAGAAGGAAAAAGAGCAATTCTTTCATGGGTCAGAAAGATGTGTGTCCAACCAATAAAAAATCAAACACATGAGATATTTGTGAGACATGTTAGGGTATGAATCAAATGATAAAAAAAACAAAAAAAAATGGGAACAAAACCACACACACACAAAACAAAATTTACGTAGCTCAGCAAGGAATGCCTGTCTGTGGACACACTAGGTGTTTTTCACATATGTATGAGGTACACTGCTGTGCTAACTGCATCTACCCAAAATGCTTTTGGCAGTCCAGAGTGTATTCTCATGCTCCTTGCTCACTCGTTCAAGGCTCTGTTCATTTGCTCAATGACACCGTTTTGTTCTAGTGTTCTAGGAACTGTTGTGATCATTCTGATCTTGTTTTCTGAACAAAATCACTTGAACTCTTGGTTGTCGTACTCCCCGCCATTGTCCAACCACAGACACTTGATTTTTAGACTAGTCTGATTCTCAACTTCAGCCTTCCACCTTTTAAAAGTAGCAAACACATCAGATTTATTTTTCAGAAAATAAACCCATACTTTCCTGGTGGAATCGTCAAATGAAGGATATAATAGTGTGTCTCCAAGGCAATTCAAGGGGCTGGTCCCCATACATCTATATGCACCAATTCCAATTTTTCTGTGTTTGATGTCCTTCTGACCTTTGAGAAACTAACTCTTTTCTACTCCCCATAGATGCAGTCTTCACATACACCGATATCAATAGACTCTAAGCTTGGCAAATTCCCCTTTGATACTAATAGCTTCATTCCCACTCATGTGCCCAAGCTCTCAGTGCCACAGCGTCAAATCACCACAGTCAGTCTCTACTACAATGTCCTTCCTTTCTATAGTCGTGTACAGAGTTCCCACAGTCGTGTACAGAGTTCCCACCTTACTGCCTCGTGCCACAACCATATTTCCCTCTGTTATCTTCCATGATTTACTTTCGAATACTGTTGTGTATCCATCATTGTCAATTTGACTCATGGAGATCAGATTCCTCTTGAGGCGTGGAATGTATCTGACATTCTGCAATTTCCATTGCATTCCGTGGGCAGTCTTTATGTGAACTTCACCCTTCCCCTCAATGTCCAAAGGTTCATTATCTGCAAGGTAGACCTTTTCGAACTTCCCAACAACAAAGTTATGTAATAACTCTTTGCATGGACTAGAGTGAAACAACACACCTAAATCCTGAATCCAAGATTCAATAGGACTGTCTACCACACAGCAAATTTTGGCATCGACAACTTCTTCAGAGGTTATATTTGCTGACTCATTATCTTGGTGTTGATTCTTCTTTTTCTTCTTCTTGGGAGCCTTACACTGACTCATGAAGTGGCCCTTCTTATCGCAATTCCAGCAAGTGATATCTTTGCGATTCTGAGACTGACCCTGTAACGCCCCACTTTTCCCGAGCGTTAAATAACTTAGGAATTTCGAGAATATTTTTTTTTTCAATATAATCAGTTCCCGACAATCCCGATCTACCTTCTCAGCATACTAAAGTAATAATCAATAAGCTAAGACAGGTAATCATCATAAATGCGGAAGCTTAAAATCGAAATCTGATATGGTACATAATCAATTTCACTTTATAAAAGTATAAGAATTCGTACCATACATTAACATCATATCCTCAATACAGAAATACATAAATACATTGTTATATCTCAACTCATTAAAGCATAAGCTAAAACGTATCCGGATAGACAAATTTCTGGAACTTCCTGCTGAATCCATCGGCCACACCATCACGTGCCATCATATCTCAACCTGCTCCTTACCTAAACTGCAAGTCTCAACTGGAACGTTGAATGTTCCAGGGGCATAACCCATTAGAAGATGAAACTTCTAGTGAGGGCCCAAAATATATATATGGATGCATGATGCAATAACATGAACAATATTTGCCCTTAATGTAACTTCTCAGGTCCACCAGCCCGGCACGAAATCCTAGGCAAATGCCGAACCTCTACAGGATAAGCCTAACGTTATTCTATCATTGCCCTAGGGGAATTACGGCTACACTCTGAGGCGACATCCCATTCCCATGCACAAATATTAACATGACGATAATATCGTGTCATGCAATTATTACGACTTTCCAAGCAATATGACAAAATGAATCATATCTTTCATAAATATCGTGCATAATAAACAATCATATCTTTCATAAATATCGTGCATAATAAACAATCATATCTTTCATAAATATCATGCATAATAAACAATCATACCATATGGGATAGGACAACTCACCTTTGCCCAAAAGATCAAGACACATCGAAAAATGCGCACCGCCTCGATATGCGTGCCCGACCTCAATTTTCGTGCCAACTCTCAAAAGTCGCACCAATCACATCATCTCGATCACCTCAACCATAAAAATGATATTTAATCACTAAATATCTCAATATTCAAATTTCTTCCTATTTTCCTTCTAAAAATCCCAATAAATACCATCGAGACTATTTTTTCAAATCTAATTCCACAACAATTCAAAATAGACTATGAACTTTAAGGGTAAAATATTGAACTTACCCGAATGCTGCGTTTTCACGTAAAACGAGATTCTTTAATGCTAAAACCGAGATATCGGGAAGTCCAAATCCAAATATTTTTGCATAGGCCTCTAGAGCTTGATTTTAAAGGAATTTAGCAATTTTTTTCATAATTTTTGGAGCCCGGACGCGTCCTCATGCGCCCCTAGAAATTGGCTCACGCACGCCCACTTGCGGGGCCCAGCTGGCGCGTGTCCCACACGCGCCGGTCTTCTTCAACCTTCAGCTCGCCGGACTGGTGCGCTGCCTTCGATTTAATAGCCATATCTTTCTCATTCGACCTCCGATTGACCCCCTGTTTGAACCTATGGCTTCGTCTTTTCGCCATCTACAAGATAATACCATAAAATCCCTCAAACCGAGCCATTTTCAGATTGCTCAAGCTCATTTTCCGGCGAGCCTTCGGATCTCACTCATCTCTCAACCAAAATGGCTCAAATTGCACAGAAATGAAGCTTAGGATATGGGCAACAAAAGCCCCTTATCGATTCTCCCAATTTATTCACAAACTCTCGGATCTGAGAGTTTAAATTTTTTCTATATTTCGGCATCTCTAAATACCTCTATTTATAGGCGATTTAGGGCCCTTAAACGACATATCTCGCTTCATTCAAGGCCTCTAATGTCCCCTCTTGCCCTTAACAAGTCCAAAATCCACCGAAAGAGCTCCAATCTTTCCATTTCAGTGGCCAAACTTTCGACCACTTTCGGTCGAAAGTTGGCCCGATTCTGATGCCATTTTGGCCATTTGTTGGCCAAGAAGCTTGTCTTGGCCTTGCCCAAAGGCCCCCCAGCCACTGCCTTGGGTCTCCCATGGCTGATTTCGGTGATTGGAAGGTTGGTCGGCCATGGATGCTTTGGAGCTTTTTCTTGAAATTACACTTTGACCCCTAAAATTTTGACTTTCTTCCTTTGGCCCATTTTATAAAGCCCCTCAACTTTTCATAATTGCCATTAAGACCCTCAAATCCTAAAACATTCATTTGACCCCTGAAGATTTCAAGAAAACGTCGTTTCGGCCTCCCTCTGACAATTTCGAAAAACTGCACTTAGGCCCGAATCTTTGTTTTGGCCCTAAACCCTCTCGTTTCTTCCTGAAACCTCTAAAGGGTTGTTTCTCATGAAAAACCGAAGCCCCCTCAAGCTTCCGTTGACTTCTCGAAAGTCGTCTATAACAATTCGGTATTGCAGCCTAATTGGTAGCTGCATTTTAGCTGTACCGAAAATCGTTCTCGATCTCATTTCTTTCTATGCCATAAATCATGCCTCGAAATACTCATCACGGCCATATCATTTTCTTTTGGCATCTCGGCTCCAGGACACTTCCTGCAGTCGATTCGGTCATCATACGGTAATAAATTACCCTTATACCCTCAATTTATCCTTAAATTCCATTTTTGCCCCAAAATAAATTACCCTTGAGTCCTTTAGAATTTCTCGGGTATTACAGACCCTTTCCCTTTGACTTCGATATGTCATGGTCCTGTTTCTGACGTCAATGTCCAAAGGTTCATTATTTGCAAGATAGACCTTTCCGAACTTCCCAACAACATAGTTATGCAATAACTCTTTGCATGGAGTAGAGTGAAATGACACACCTGAGTCCAAAATCTAGGATTCAATGGGACTGTCCACGCAACAAATTAGGGCATCAACTTCTTCAGAGGTTATATTTGCTGACTCGTTATCTTAGTGTTGATTCTTCTTTTTTTTCTTCTTCTGAGCCTTACATTGACTCATTTAGTGGCCCTTATCGCAATTCTGGCAAGTGATATCGTTGCGATTCTTAGACTGACCCTTTCCCTTTAACTTAGATCTGCCATGGCCCTGATTTTGACCTCATTGATCTCTCCTTCCTCTGCTTTCGGTACCCAAATTAGAACTCGAAGATTCACCTGACTCTTTTCTGCGAATGTCCTCACTAAGAATCAAATCTCGAACATCATCTAGCCTCAACTTGGTACTCTCTGACGAACTGCTCACTGCAATCACCATTGTAGACCAACTTTCTGGTAGGGACAATAATAGAACCACTGCTTTGACTTCATCATTGAACGTGATCTCCACCAAACTCAATTGTGTTATAATCACGTTAAACTCGTTGATGTAATATGTAACTGATGCACCTTCTCCCATCCTCAGATTGAATAATCGATGCATCAAGTAAATTATGTTTGAGGCAGATGGCTTTTCGTACATATTTGATAACGTCTTCATCAAATCTGTTGTGGTCTTCTCGTTGACGATGTTGAACGCTGTGTTCCATGCCAATGTCAACCAAATCACACCAAGTGCCTAGCAATCTAACATATTCCAATCCTCTAGCTTCACCCCCTCTGGCTTCTTGCCCAACAATGGTTCGTACAACTACTTTTGGTACAAATAATATTTTATTTGCATCTTCCAAAACTCAAAGTCTCTACCATTGAATTTTTTTCTCCACTAATGAGGCTTCTGATATTAGTTGTTAGGGAACAAATCAAGTGATAAAAAAAAAAAACTGGAACAACATTACACACACACACACAAGACAAAATTTACGTGATTTGGCAAAGAATGCCTATGTCCACAGCTGCACGCACTAGATGTTTTTCATAATTTTGAGAATATTACAATTACAAGAATTATGCTCACATATTTATAGACAAAAACTTGGGCAAAATAAAACTCCTAATTCAAACAGGATTCCTAATCTATTTAGCCCTTGATCCCTGCTCGCTGATTGGGCAACAGGACCCCCATGCCAGCTCTGCTTAGGTGTCATAAATTGAATTAAGCTCCACATCTCCAACAAGACATACTATCTGATGTTTTAAAGTACCATAGGTTGGTACTTGTCCTCGTATTCATAAAATAATTTATGTAGGAGATCACATTTGCTGGAATTATTGCTGGAATTATGTTAATCTAATCTTGATCCTAGAATATTCTAGGATCAGTGTTTTATGTAAATAATATGTAAATATAGAAAGTTAATTATAGTAGGATGCTGTCATTTATTTCCTTCCTTCTTTGCTAATAATCCTCTCCTTAAAAGAGGATGTTGTATACATTCATTAGTAAGAAATTAAGACATTTTTCTGGTCTTTCTAAGTTGGTATCAGAACAGTAATTTAGGGATTGAATCACAGTCATTCACTGTGAAACCCTAGACTGCCCATCAATCCCAGCCGTTGACCCAAGATCTGTTGGCCATTGTTGACCCAAGATTTGTTGGCCACCTCTGCCTCTCAATCGGCTGTCGTCCCTCTGCAGAAGTTGGAAGCCAGATATTGTCGCTAACTAAGGAAGACGAACAACCCTCGAAGACAGCTGCTGGAATAACAGTCGTCGTCAACGAAGGCGCCGCAGACTTGCTTGCTGCTGTATCGGATTATATTTCCGATCTCAGATCCACTTGCGCCATCCCCAAATATTGCCGACCGCATTCCCGAACACCAAATTGCTCGCGGTCTTTATGCCGTGATTGCTGTTCACCATCAGTTGCTGGCTGCTATCTCCCAACGTCACCACCTCCTAGCGTCACTGCAACCATTTTTTCTAATTGTTTTTTGTCAACCAGTTTCTTCTTCCTAAACCATGTCCGAAGTCACCTCGGGAACCACTGCACCCTCTGCTGTTATTGTCCCAACCAAACTACCAGTGACCCAGCCAACCCATTCTGTCCAAATCACCACTATCCGCTTAAATGGTGATAATTTTCTTCGCTGGTCTCAATCAGTTCGAATGTATATTCGTGGGCAAGGGAAAATTGGCTATCTTACCGGAGACAAGAAGGAACCTGCAGCGGATGACCCATCCCATTCCATTTGGGATGCTGAAAACTCCATGGTAATGACATGGCTGGTCAACTCCATGGATGAAGATATCAGCTCCAATTATATGTGTTATCTTACTGCAAAGGAATTGTGGGATAATGTAAATCAGATGTACTCTGACCTGGGAAACCAATCACAGGTTTTTGAATTGACTCTGAAATTGGGAGAGGTCCGTCAATGAGATGATTCAGTAACTAAGTACTTCCATTCTTTGAAGCGATTGTGGCAAGATCTTGATATCTTCAACACATATGAGTGGAAATCTACAGATGATTGCAACCACCACAAGAAACTCGTTGAAGACAACCGTATTTACAAGTTCCTTGCTGGTCTTAATGTCGAGTTCGATGAAGTGCGAGGACGGATCATTGGCCGGTCTCCCCTTCCTTCTATTGGTGATGTATTTGCCGAAGTTAGAAGAGAAGAAAGCCGAAGGAGTGTCATGCTAAGAAAAAAGACCACTGGTGAGACACTTGAAAATTCTGCTTTAATTGCTAATGCTACTGCCTACAAGGCTGCAAATTACCAGCGTAAAAATGATGAGCGACCTCGGGTCTGGTGTGACCATTGCAACAAGCCATGCCATACTCGCGAGACTTGTTGGAAAATTCATGGCAAACCTGCCAATTGGAAAAGCAGTAAGCAAGGAGACAAGAGCCATCGTAGGGTCCCTACTGCCAATGGGGTTGATACCAGTCCCTTCAACAAAGAGCAAATTGATCAACTTTTGCAGCTGTTAAAATCCAATTCCTCATCTGGTATTCCTAGTGTTTCTTTGGCACACACAGGTAGAAAACCTAACGCCTTTTCTTGTCTTCATTTCTCTCCATGGGTTATAGATTCCGAAGCCTCCGATCATATAACTAGTTCTTCTCATTTCTTTAATACCTATACTCCTTGCTCTGGAAATGAGAAAATCAGAATCGCCGATGGTAGTTTTTCACCTATTGTAGGCAAAGGACTTATTAAACTGACTGAGAATATTAATCTCACTTCTGTCCTTCATGTTCCTAACTTAGCCTGCAATCTTTTGTCGGTTAGTAAACTGTGCAAAGATTCTAATTGTCGTGCTATTTTCTTTGACTCTCATTGTGAATTTCAGGACCAGAGTTTGGGGACGACGATTGGGCGTGCTAGGATGATTGAAGGTCTTTACTACTTTGATGATATCTCTGTCGGTAATAAAAAAGCTCAGGGCTTTAGTAGTACTAGTTCAATTCTTGTTCCAGACACAATAATGCTATGGCATCTTAGACTAGGTCATCCTAGTTTTGCCTATTTGAAACGTTTATTTCCTGAATTGTTTAAAGGAATGAATTATTCACTTTTTCAATGTGACAGTTGCATCTTGGCAAAAAATCATCGTTTTACATATATACCAAAACCCTACCAAGCATCCAAACATTTTTATATAATTTATAGTGATGTTTGGGGACCATCTAAAATTTCTACTTTCTCTGGAAAACGGTGGTATGTTACTTTTATTGATGATCATACACGTTTGTGTTGGATTTATTTGATGCATAAAAAATCTGAAGTAGAATACTTATTCAAAAAATTTTACACTATGGTAGAAACTCAATTTCAAACCAAAATTGGTATTTTACACTCTGATAATGGCACTGAGTATTTTAATGAGCACTTGGGGGTTTTTTTGAAAGAAAAAGGTATTCACCATACATCTACTTGTCGGAATACTCCTCAACAGAATGGTATTGCTGAACGTAAAAATAGGCATTTACTCGAAGTCACACGTGCCATAATGTTTTCTATGCATATTCCAAAATATTTATGGGGTGAAGCTGTTTTGACGACATCCTATTTGATAAATCGGATGCCCACTAAAGTGTTAAAGTACAAAACACCTCTTGAGTGCCTGAAAGAAGTTTTTCCCAACACACGATTACATTCGGATCTTCCTATCAAAGTTTTTGGGTGTACTGTGTATGTTCATATCCCTAATCAATTTCGTTCCAAACTTGATCCTAGGGCTGTCAAATGTGTTTTTTTGGGTTATGCCTCACATAAAAAAGGTTATAAGTGTTATGATCCTCTCACAAACAAAATCCAAATCAGTATGGATGTTTTGTTTTTTGAAAAACAACCCTATTTTACCCAAAATTCTCTTCAGGGGGAGACACATGAAGTTGAAGAAAATTTTTGGGATGTTTATATCCCACTTCCAAATGCAATATGTCCCACTCCAGAACCACATGTTTCTGATAATGGTCACTTAGGAGATTCTAGTTCTTTGGTGCCAAGTAAAGGAGTTTCTCGTGTAGGGGGAGAAGTACTACAAACCGATTATCACGATCTAAATTCTGAGCTTCAGGTTTATACTAGGCAGAGATCTCATCAAAGGAACAAAGACCTGAATGTCAACTCTACACAAAACCAGTCTGAAAACCCGAGCAATGGCACTGTAAGAAATCCCATTTCAACGTCTAATTTACTCCCTTCAATTGTGCCCAATAGTTCCCCAATTGATTCTTCAACTATTATCAATTATTCTCCTACTATTCCTGATCTTGATATTCCTATAGCAATTAGGAAAGGTGTCAGAAATTGCACTAAACATCTTATTGCTAAATATATCTCTTACCACAGACTATCAAAAACTCATAAAGCTTTCACATCTAGGATTTCACACTTGTTTGTTCCAAGGAATATACAGGAAGCTTTGAATGATCCGAATTGGAAATTAGCAGTCATAGAGGAGATGAATGCTCTAAGGCAAAGTGGCACTTGGGAGATAGTTTACCTGCCCAAAGGCAAGAAAATAGTAGGGTGTAAATGGGTGTTTACGATAAAGTGTAAGGCAGATGGGAACGTTGATAGGTACAAAGCCAGATTAGTGGCTAAAGGTTTCACCCAGACTTATGGGATTGATTATCAAGAGACCTTTGCTCCTGTTGCTAAAATAAACTCTATCAGAGTCCTATTGTCTCTTGCCGTAAATTCAGATTGGCCCCTACACCAGCTTGATGTAAAAAATGCGTTTCTTAATGGTGATCTTGAAGAGGAGGTTTTCATGAGTTTGCCTCCAGGATTCGAAAAGAAATTTGGGAGTGACAAAGTATGTAGACTAAAGAAATCTCTGTACAGTCTCAAACAGTCACCGAGAGCATGGTTTGAACGCTTTGGAAAGGCAGTTACCAGTTATTGCTTCCTTCAAAGTTAGGCAGATCACACTATATTTTATAAACACTCAAAAGATGGTAAAGTTGCAATTTTGATTGTTTATGTTGACAATATTATTTTAACTGGTGATGATGAGACAGAGTTAGCAGCCCTCAAGAAGAAACTTGCAAAGGAGTTCCAAATTAAGGATTTGGGCATTCTAAAATACTTTCAGGGAATGGAGTTTGCAAGATCCAAAGAAGGTATTTTCGTCAATCAGAGAAAATATGTACTTGATCTTCTTGGAGAAACAGGTTTACTCGGTTGCAGGATGTCAGAGACTCCCATTGAGCCTAATGTGAAATTACAGGCTGCCAAAGCTGAAGAAGTGAAGAACAGGGAACAATATCAGAGACTTGTGGGCAGGTTAATCTACTTGTCTCATACGCATCCCGATATTGCTTTTGCAGTTAGTATGGCAAGCCAATTTATGCACTCACTAGGGCCAGAGCATTTCGAGGTGGTCTACAGAATCCTAAGATATCTTAAAGGGATACCTGACAAAGGATTAATGTTCAAGAAACATGGCCACCTGCAAGTTGAGATCTACACTGATGCAGATTGGGCAGGAAGTATTGACGATAGGAGATCTACTTCGGGCTACTGTTCTTTTGTTGGAGGAAATCTAGTCACTTGGCGAAGCAAAAAACAAAATGTGGTGGTTAGAAGTAGTGCAGAAGCAGAGTTTAGAGCTGTTGCCTATGGAATTTGTGAGGGAATGTGGATCAAACGAATACTTGAAGAGCTGAAGTTTTCTCATTCAGTACCTATAAGAGTCTATTGTGACAACAAGGCTGCCATCTCTATAGCTCATAATCCAGTATTGCATGACCGTACAAAACATATAGAAGTAGACAAATATTTCATCAAGGAGAAGATCGATGCTGGAATAATATGCATGCCATATCTTCCAACCACCGAACAAATTGTTGATGTTCTAACTAAGGGTTTACACAAGAAGCAGTTTGATAAACTTATTGGCAAGCTAGCTATGGAAGACATCTACAAACCAGCTTGAGGGGGAGTGCTGGAATTATTGCTGGAATTATGCTGATCTAATCTTGATCCTAGAATATTCTAGGATCAGTGTTTTATGTAAATAATATGTAAATATAGAAAGTTAGTTATAGTAGGATGCTGTCATTTATTTCCTTCCTTCTTTGCTAATAATCCTCTCCTTAAAAGAGGATGTTGTATACATTCATTAGTAAGAAATTAAGACATTTTTTTGGTCTTTCTAAGTACATTATTGTGCTGGATTGTAAGGTGGTTGTTGATCATTAAGGCAGCCAAGAGTAATTTTATGGTCATTTTATAATTTTCCCAACATGTAGATACAACAGAGAAACTGCTACAACAGATTTTTTATGATCTCTGTACAGTGTATGATGTGGGTATATATCAAAAACATCCTGAACAAATCTATGAACAGAATAATATTTAAGCTACATCCTCAATAGTTTCTTGGTAAAGAAGGCCAAATGTACCAAAAAATGCCAATATAGTCTTGATGTTCTGATTTATTCTAAAGTTTTAATTTTATCGATTCACCTGCTAATCTTTTAAACCTATTACAATGTTGTGCTGCCATTTGCTCTCCATTCAAGCCCCAAATATTAGCCATGTGAGAGCTCATAAATTTTTATTGCTAGTATGGCAATTAAGGGAATGGTCTAACAAATAAACAAAAGATGTGGCATGAGAAAAAAAAAGGAATGAAAGGGAAATAGGGAACCCCACACCAGTTATGAAAGAAGGGGATTGAGCTATCTTTTCTCTATTCCTTTACTTTTCTCTCACCATATCGTTGTTTTGACATAGCATTATTTGTTTCTTCAAAAACAAAATGAGGGGAAAAACAAGAAAAAGAAAGAAACGCATGAATTCCAGAAAGAAATAAACAAAAAGTACCTTTTCCCAAGGGATTGTGTGAGGATAGTATCAAATTCTTTTTTGGCAAGGCCTTGATTATACTCTTCTAGAACTAGGCTCTGCCAGGGTTTTGCAGGAGGCTCAAAGAATGTGCTCGTGGTTAACCAACACATCTAAGCTATGCTTTGTCACGAACCTAGGGTTCGTGATAGGTTAAAAGAGGAATTGGGGAAGAAAATCAGATTGAAGGAGGGGGAAAATCAGTAGAAAGAGAGAGATATTAAGAGAAAGAGAGGGAGAAATAGAAGAACAGAAGAAAGAGGAAGAAGAACGAGAGAGAAAGAGTGGAATATTAGAGAGAAACAGATTTCAATTCATTCATTTTTTGCATAAGGAAACAAACCATTACAGCAACCTTTTATAGGCATATTTGCCTTCTAACAGCCTAGCACATGCTCCCATGTGCTTCTAACCACTTGCTAAAATATCTAAAATATCTTCTAACAACTATTATCAACCTATTACTATATTGCCCTCTATAGATTCTTGGGTCATGACAATTCCCCCCTCCTTGAGAGAGTTCTTGTCCCCAAGAACTTACAACAATTTAGCCATTGCTCCTCAACCAATACCAACTCTCTCTAGCTTGGTTCTTCTCTCTTTTATCATTCCCTTTCTAGGCCACTTCTTCTTTGTTCTTGGATACTCCTCAGCTGAAACAATAATGATAATCAGTGCAATCAAAGCTGCATCTTCCTCCAAGGAGCGGCATACCATTTCCCGTGGGTTGGTGATAGCTACCCAATTAAGATAGCTTGTACCCATAGATTGAGGATCCAATATGATGTCAAATCCAGTCAATATATCCTCATCTAGTGCCTTCATTGAATTTAGCTGCTTCTGGTCACAGGCAACAGTTGAAACTTGCAGTCCTTCAGCATTCAATTGTTGTTGCTCCTCAACCTCAAAATTTACAGCAACATTGTGGCACATTTTAGGATCAGTTCTACACACCTTCACAACATTGGAAGATATTTCAGCTACAAGTAGGCCATCTTCATAGCAGTTCTCATCATCAATCTGATTTGTAGACTGATAACCAGGCTTTGATGCCTCAATGCTGTAATTCCTATCATTGTATTGAGGTTCCCCAACAATTAAACCATCTGCCCCTGTCAGTAATTCTGCCACATCTTCATCTCGCTCATCGGACTTTTTCTGAAGCTCACTCTTAACATTTTTCTCCTCCCAATCAGCAACATCTTTTCCCGTTTGTTGGCTGCAATTCCCCTCTATTTGGATTTCTTTTTCAGCAATATCAGATGATCTCTCTGCATTGGCTGCCCTATCAATCTGTTCATTACAAGTTCCCTTCGAAGGATGTAATCCATCACCAATATCATCTCTGATGCTGCCAACATCCTTCTTGATATTGCTGCCTAATTCAAAATACCCAAGCATATACTTGGAAGTCAATGATGAATCAGTTTCCCACCTTCTTGTCTTCACCTTCGGCTTCTCCATTTTAAGAAACTCCTCCTTTTTAAAACTTCCATGATAGTCATCAAAGTATTCGGCGAGAAAACTGTAATGATACTCCTTAGATAGTATCATTGCAAATTCTTGCAACTTCTCGCGAAACATCCGACCGAATTCCTTGCACTCTTCATCAAACCCACTGCTAGTTCCTTTGTCCAATTGGTTGATCCCCTTCTTATGTTCCTTGTTGCTGCCAACTGAAAAGACAGCCTTCTTTGGCTGCCATTGAGGCTCCATTCCAGCTGAAAATGAAGTATTCTTCTGCTGCGATTGAGCGATCATCTGCTCCATGTATGCACTGCTCCCAATGGCCTCACGAGCTGGTCGTTCCCCTGAAAATGCAGCACCCTTCAGCTGCGACTGGGACTCCAATGTCTTCAATTTACAGCCTTCTTCTGCTGCCATTGAGGCTTCAATTGCCTCGTGCGTGCACTGCTTTCCATGGCTGATTTTTTCACAAATTGTATACTTCGAAGTCCAAGTGGCAGGGGTTCTATACATGATGAACCCCCCCCCCCTTACGTAAGCTGTTCTGCTCTAAATTAGAATTGTCGTCGGACTCGCCTTATCCAACCACTCAATTGCACTTCCAAAATCCCAGCTCAACCATTAAGAAATTGCTGGGAGTCAAGTGTATTCCTTCTACTTGTCGGAATTCCCCAGATCGCTGGAATTCACTGCTGGAATTGTCTGGGTTGCTTGCCTCCCTTGCTCGATTGTGCTGCAACTAACAGAATTCTCCAAAATTGAGAAGTTGATGGCTGCAGTAGTTTATGAATTGGCTTCCAATTCCGCCAAATCTGCTTTGGCTTGCTCACCCAACACTGCCCAACCTCAGAAAATAGCCGCAATCAACCTGCTCTTCCACTTCACAACAATCGCCTCAACAATTGATCCAGTAAGTGGCAAATTGCAACCACTGTTCTGCTCCAAGGTCAGGTTTATTATAGCAGCGGAAGAAGCCGCACAATTACAGCAACTTGATCGCCTTCTAGAGTCACCCAGGGCTATCTAATCTCCTGACTCGCCTGCTGCAATGATTCCCTATACTTGCTGGAATCGGCTAGGCTCGAATCTGCCTTGCCTTCCGCATTTGGTCTCAGCTATCAACCCAAGCTCAACCTCTGTAACCTTAGGAAATTGCTCAATGGGTAGTTCCGATCGTGGTGGTGATCCTCCGACGGCTTGGGATCAGCTGACCTATGTCTCCACTCTTAATTAACCCTCCTTCGTGATTGAGTCCCGCCCAAACTCTGTTGATGACAACAATTGATACGACCACAACACCAAATCCTTCCTCTGTTTCTGTCGCTAAGCTCTACCCGCAATGGGTACGACCGCAACAGCACGCACACTCCAATTTGCGATCACTTCCGATTCCAGAATCACCAAACCCTGCTTCTCCCTTCGATTCCAAATAACAATTACCGAAATTATTGGTCGAGGGTCACTCACCTGTCAGCAATCATCATCGGTAAGCAGAATCGGAAGTCTAGAACCGTTCGTCCGGACTGCTGGACTCGCCTTGAATCCTTCCTCTGGTGCTGCCTACTGACTGGTCGCCATTGATTATGGCCGCGACACCTTCCTCGTCCGCGTCGCCAACTACAACGGAACTCTTGTACCGGCCTTCTGTTCTGGTAGCGAGTCTCCTGGCCCTTCGCGTTAACACCAACGGACTTGCTATCAGCTCGGTACTTCTGCACCCGACGTCCAACACCTCGTCTCTGCTCACGATTGCTACGGATTCAACAATCACCTCCCGCCGACTCCTTCTTCTCACCAAATCACCGACCACGGGCTAGAGGACTACCACACTCCTTGAGTTCGCTTGGGTTGCCGAGAATCATGGCCGTATCTCACCTCCCCTATCACGGTCGGATATGAAAATCACTAGCCAGATACCGTCCTTCGAAGTCGCCACCAGAAGTCGGCAACTGAGTTTCACAACCGAGCGTATCAATAGCTGATACTCACCGTAGGAACTCACCGATAATCACCGTCAGAACTTGAATCAAAACCACAGCCAAGGATTGACTGTCTCTGATACCAATTTGTCACGAACCTAGGGTTCGTGATAGGTTAAAAGAGGAATTGGGGAAGAAAATCAGATTGAAGGAGGGGGAAAATCAGTAGAAAGAGAGAGATATTAAGAGAAAGAGAGGGAGAAATAGAAGAACAGAAGAAAGAGGAAGAAGAACGAGAGAGAAAGAGTGGAATATTAGAGAGAAACAGATTTCAATTCATTCATTTTTTTCATAAGGAATCATTACAGCAACCTTTTATAGGCATATTTGCCTTCTAACAGCCTAGCACATGCTCCCATGTGCTTCTAACCACTTGCTAAAATATCTAAAATATCTTCTAACAACTATTATCAACCTATTACTATATTACCTTCTATAGATTCTTGGGTCATGACATGCTTGTACTAAGGTGGTTCTAAAACCTAGCATCATAGGCTTGTACAATACCATCCCCTACAAAGTAAATCTCAGTGCCCAAAACTCGGTAGGAGACTAGGAGTAAGGGGGCGTACACATGTGGTGCTTGGGAAGAGTAACAATGGGAGTGGCAAAGGGAGGCTAGTTTGGCGGGAATGGCAGCAAGGGTTTAGAGGACCAGGTAGGCAGCGAGGAATGATTGAGCCATTTGCTATTGAGATGCTGTTCCGGAAACTGCATGTACCACCACTGATGGCATTGTGTTTTGGAGGCTTCTTGACATTTGGCGGTGGCAGTGCTGGTGCAGGTGATTGAGTAGAGATGCCAATGCTCAAGTAATGCATAGAATTTTTTTGTAAAATCTTACAATGATTTGCTTCAAACACCAATATATTGTCAAAAAATTGGGATCACTCAACACTTTGCCTCAATCATCAATGGTGGAATCCTCCCTGTTATGGTTTAGCAGCCAATGGTTTGTGACGACCCAGTTCCTCTAACCTTCCCTGTTCCCCTCTTTTTTTTCACTGGTTCTTTTTTCCTTTTTCCTCACGCCACACTATCTATTTAATTGCCACGTATCCACTTATTTGTGATATGAGCAATAAAAACTCGCTCTCATGTGACTAACATCAGGGGCTTGATTTTAACAAATGGCAACATAGCATTGTAATAGGTTTGAAATTTTAGGCAGTGAATTGATAAAATTAGAACTTCAAAATAAATCTGAACATCAGGCCAATGCACAGCATGTTTTGGATCATTTGACAGGTAAACAATTACCATTTCTCTGACAAGAGTTGCATGATTTTAAGATATACCTTTCCTCCTTTCCCTCAATTGGATTTTTAGGATCTGGGTCTTTGTTCATTGTTTTGCAACCTTTTAAACCTCTCACAGATGCCCCTGTTACAGAAGCCTGCATGATGGCAATAGACCCATACCAATAAAATTCTGCAAAATGTTTTTAGAACATTTAACTGAATTAAGTTGTGCATATTTATATTTTAAAGATTAAAATGTCGAAAAAGAACATAGTGGATATTTCCAGATTATATCTTAATAGATTGAAAATCTGCAACTAAACCTTTTAGTTCAGAGATTGAAAATCTAAATTTTATTACTTACTAGCTGACCCCACAATCACATAGTGGGATAAAGGCTTAGTATTTGTTGTTATAATAGTTGGTAAATGGATTTTCCAAGCATGGAATAAAGACAACTTACTCGGAAGTATGTGTGCAGAGCAGTAGTAAATGAAAATGGCTTGTTATCAGTATTTGTAACCACTAGTTCTGTAGAAAGACTCTTTTCATCAAGACTGACCTGTAAAAATAAGTGAAAGATAGAACTATGAGTCATACACTAAGCAATGAAAGGCTCCATGAGGACATCTAAATTATAATGCGAACAAATGATGAACCAACGATGAAGGGAACTTACTCGAGTACCAAACAAAGCTACTCAAGTAGTATCAGAATTTAAGAGAGTCTACTCAAGTAAACAACAAACATTACTTGATTAAATGGAAGCTGTACTTTATTTCTGCGACTATGAGAGATATATATACACATGATTATACAAAATATCTCCTGAAATACAGGAACATTATCTCTTGAAAAATAGAAAAATCTATCTCCTAAAGTATAGATACAGATTTACAGATTTGAATTAGGAATTTTAAACTGTTGGAGTTTCTCTTGTTATCTTAATTGCCTTATCTCCTTATCTCCTAACAGCCTTATCACTTCATCCCTTAAATTTCTTTCATCTCTTTTATCCTCTTATTTTTTGCCATAAGGGAGAAAACCGGGAATTCCTTTTAATTTTTCTGACACTCCCCTTTAAGCTGGTGAATAGATATCAATCATTCCCAATTTGCTCACACAAATCAAAACTTGGTTTAGACAAAGCTTTTGTAAGAACATCTACTTCTCGAGACTTGGTAGAGACATAGGAAAGAGTGATAGCCCCAATTTCTATTTCAAACTTGATAAAATTTCTGTCAATTCTCACATGTTTCATCCTGTCATGTTAAGCTGGGTTGTGGACTATACTTATTACTGATTTACTATCACTAAACAGCTCCATAGGACCAATTAAAGGTAGATTTAAATAAGACATCAACCTCTGTATCCAGATAAATTCACACATTCCTTGTGCTATGGCTCTGTATTCAGCTTCTACACTGTTGCAGGCTTCTACAGATTGCTTTTTACTTCTCCAGGTAATTAGATTCCCCCCAAACTTTAGTGTAATATCCAGTTATAGACTTGTTATCTTCATAGCTCCTGCTCAATCTGCATATGAGTACCCAATTATATCCATGTCCTTTGTTTTCTTGAATAGTAACCCTTTACCTACATATCTCAAAATTTGATTCACTACATCCAAGTGTCTTTTAGTGGGAGCATGCATAAACTAACTAACAATACTCGCACTAAAAGCAGTGTCAAGTCTAGTTAGAGACAAATAGATTAGTTTGCCTACTAAATGCTGATATCTATTCCGATCCACTGGTGGACTCCTCAGCTACTTTCTGCTTCCAATTTCATTTTAAGGGTGTTCTAGATGGTCTACACCCAAGCTAGCCTATTTCTTTAAGTAGATCTAGGGTGTATTTTCTTTATGAAATAAAGATTCCTCTTCTACTTCTTGCAATTTTCATGTCTAGGAAATATTTGAGGGCTCTTACATCTTTCACTTTGAAAATGGCCTGCAGTTTCTTCTTGAGATTCTCAATTTCTAGTTCATCATCCCCTGTAATTAACATAACATTGGCATAAACAATAAGAATTGATTATTTTCCAAACTTGCCCCTTTTCACAAATAGAGTGTAATCCGCTTGCCCTTGTTTATAGCTGCATTGTTTCATTGCAGTATTAAACCAAGTGAACCATGCCCTTGGAGATTGTTTTAAGCCTTAAAGAGACTTTTTAAGTTTACATACCTTGACAAAACCTTCCTGAACCTCAAATCTAGGTAGAGACTTCATATACACCTCCTCCTCTAATGTGCCATTCAAGAATGCATTCTTGATATTTAGCTAGTGTAATTTCCAATCCAAATTTGCAGCAATAGACAACAACGCTCTAATAGAATTCAACTTTGCCACTGGGGCGAATGTCTCCTCATAGTCAATCACATATGTTTGAGTGAAACCTTGTGTCACAAACCTTACTTTGTACCTTTCAACTGTGCTATTTGATTTGTACTTAATCGTGAAAACCCATTTGTCGGTAATTGCCTTTTTTCCTTCAGGTAACTGTACAATTTTCCAAGTTTCATTATCATTTAGTGCTCTTATCTCTTCTAAGACAGCCTCCTTCCATTTAGAGTCTTGGAGAGCCTCATGAATATCTTTTGCACTCAAATTGCATCAACTTTAGTAATAAACGCCTTGAAATCTCTTGATAACTTGTAATATGTAAGATAGTTTGAAATTGGATGCTTAGTACAAGTTCTTACCCTTTTCCTTATAGCAATTGGAAGATCCAAACCATCTACTCCATCATCATTTTAAACACAAGTCGTTGTCGCCTCCGCTTCCTCCTTTTGAGAATTTGTTATAGGAGAATCTACCATCAGCTCAGATTCATAACTCTGTTTGGGAGCTCGTGGTCTCCTAGAGTATACCAAGACTGGTTCCGGATCTATGTACAACTCTCCCCCTTGACCTAAGACTCGAGTGGAGGAAGTAGTAGTAGGCTCAATTTGAGGCAATTCCTTGGGTAAGGTTACAGGTACAAAAATAGTTGGATTCCAATGTTTGTCTCCTTGATTATCATGCTTCCCATGGAGAGAAACTTCAGGATAGAAGGCTTGATGTTCATCAAAGGAAACATCACATGAGACAAAAACTTTGAGAGATGTTTTCCAAATCAGAATACATCTCTCTTACAGCATCCCAGATATCTTTTGCAGTTTGATAAAACAGGTACAATCACCTAATCTTTGGTTCCATTGAATTGATGAGCCATGCCATTGAAAGTAAAGTAAGATCGCTATAGGGCAAGCACCTTACCTCGATCCCAGCGATTGGATCAACGTTGAAATCAAATCATTCACATACAAAATAAAATAAATCTAACTTTTAGATTTTCGAGTCGTTTGTGGATCCGAACCGTCTAAGTATCCGGCCTCTAACTCGTGATATACGGCACACGTTCGTTGGCGAGGAGAGCAGAATAAGAGTGCTAGCTCCTTCTCATTTTCACGGCTTGTGTATGAACAGAAAGAACCTCCTCGTTTCGAATTGATGCGGAAAGGAAACGAGAGAGAGTGAATGACAATTTTTCAACTATTGAAAAACACAAAAAAACACATTCGTTAATTTGGGCAACCCATAAAGGAGTATTTATAAAAAAGCAAAGCCTCCTAGAGTTTCTTAAACCCTAATGGATATGGGGCGGCCCATTTATCCTAATTCAACTAGTAATTAATTAAAGGGCCCAAATCCAATAATAAATTTAAATAAAATATTTGGTCCAAATATAATATTTAATTTAATATTTGACCCAAATCCAATTTAGCTCAAATATTAATTTAAGCCCAAATATTTTATTTCCTATTTGCCACTCCAACAAATAGAAAATTATTAAATTATAAACTTTTTTCTAATTTAATCAATTGTCATTTTAGAAAGTTCTTTCATTTATGACGACCCCTCATCATATCGACGTCATTACATCTATTGTTCTTTTTCCGTGAAAATCTACGACAGCACAACTTCTTGCCAAAGTGTCCAACTTAACCATACGTTCGCTCTCCTGGTTTAAGCCAGAGATCGTACATTTTGCGTATGACTCATTACGCTTCCGAATATGTTGGCAATGTGTCGGTATGAACACATAAGAAAAGATTGGCCTCTAGCAAGGCGTCATGCCTACCCAATTATTCAAAAAGATTTATAATCTGTAAACAACATTTCACAAGCATGGTTACCGTGTAATTATCCTCTCATCAATGTATTTTCTGTGATCTCAAGTCTGGCGAGGTGTTGCTTGATTATGATCACATGAGTTTTCTTCGGTCATCCGGATATCTCCACTTAATAGAAAGTGAATCAATAACTTCTTATTGATCTCTTTCACCATGGCTATGGATTTAAAGTGAATATCCATCGAATGCGCCTTAGATACATCATCCTCGATCAAGGGATAGACGAGTCTCATCTTGGTTATGCACCCATCTCCATAAGCCTCATGATATGCCCAACGATCATCCACATGCATCCTTTGTCTAGGGCCCATTGAAACGATGTCAAAGCATACCGATCTTTTTATGAGATGATTGTGACAACCTTAGATCCAAGGATTAGTTACACCCATCTCGTATGAGAATTCCATCAACATATAATCACAATGGATTCTCATGGCGAGTCATGTCCAGTGACATGTTATCCAACATTGGTCACCTATGTACTTGTCTAAGCATCCCTATACCTATGGGTGTGAGACCCCCATTGCTATCACATAGCAAAAACATAGCATATATAAGTCTTACCACAATTGTTAATGTTCATTCTTGACATTACTACGACTTGAGACATTTAATGATGTCTAGAAACTATGATGCATCATCTCACATCTTTATAAATTAATCACAGTATACATCATATGGACTTTTATCTAGTTTCATCAAGTCATTACAATAACAATAAGAAACTAAGAGAACGACTTCTTGTGAAATTGAATAACTCCTTATTTAATAATAAATATGATTGCAATTGTTAGTGTATAACATGCCCAATCTGATTAGGTCTAAAGCATCTACACTAACAACCATTACGATAGAATTCTCTGCCTCCCAAGTGCTATAAGTTGTTGAATCCGCTTTAGGCATAGCTGTTGCTCCTGTTAAGTATCCCATCTTGCCTCTGCCCTTAATCACCAATACCAATAAAATAGACTGGTACCATTCTCGAAAGTTACTTCCATTCGGCTTATGTAAAGTGATTTGGATCGAGGAATTTTCTAAGTGAGAGGGAACAAAAGATGATTGAAGGTTTGAAACAGTTGGAACCATAGAAGATTCCACTATAGATGAATTTGGCGTCAAGCTTGTCATTGATCGTCGTTGATTGCCAGTGGAACGTTCGGCTTTGATACCATGAACAAATGATAAACCAAAGATGAAGGGAACTTACTTGAGTACCAAACAAAGTTACTCAAGTAGTATCAAAATTTAAGAGAGTCTACTCGAGTAAATAAAAAACATTACTTGATTAAATGGAAGTTGTACTTTATTTCTGCGACTATGAGAGATATATATAGATATAGATTTATAGATTTGAATTAGGAATTTAAACTGCTGGAGTTGTTGTTGTTACCATAATTGCCTATTCTCCTTATCTCCTAACAGCCTTATCACTTCATCCCTTAAATTTCTCTCATCTCTTCTATCCTCTTATTTTTGGCCATAAGAGAGAAAACCAGGAATTCCTTTAATGATATGCATACAACAAAAAGATAAATGAACTTTATGGTGCAGAAAATACGAGTCACAAAGACATTTGCCAAAGCTCTCTCAAAATGATGAATCATGAAACTGCATTAACTTGTAGGTTTAATTGATCAGATGACATATCGTTAATATGTTTATAGGAAATGAATCAATAGCTAACCTTATATATAGCTTGAAAGCTGAAATCCCACATAGAATGACTGTAAGGACTATCCTTCAGCTCTAGAGTAACAACTGGCTTTCCTTCCAGGTCTTGAGAATCAACAAAAGACCAGTTCACGTTCCTTGCAAATCCATGCTGTAAAACACAAGTAGTTCCAATATCAAAATCAATTTAAACAACACACAACTGGTAAAATCTATTAGAACTCAGTGGGTCTTGTATGCCATGATGTGGACAAGAAACTGAAGACAACATTACTTTTCAGCATTGATACTCTTTATGGTCAACCATAAACAAGATGGATTTTTAGAGTCTATAGGTTGGATCCAGTGGCAGCAACAGACCCACTTTTTGGTAGAGGATCCACGTGATAGGCCTATCTTGTCAAGTTTCACTTGCCAAAAGCTAGATTCAGGTTTGAGAGTATTGATAATGCCTATCTCACTATTTCCTATTCAATTGGCTAGCACATTCAAGATGAGTACAAATGCAAAAAGTGGATAAATGAAAGGCCAGATTCAGGTTTGCCTAGAGGAAAAAGAAAAAAGAAGAAGCCAGATTCAGGTTTAAACGTATTGATAATGCCTATCCCACTATTTCCTACTCAACTGGCTAGCACATTCAAGATGTGCACAAATGCAAAAAGTGCAGAAATGAAAAGCTGTTGGAGTTCTCTTGTAGTTATATGAATAATGAAGAGAGACATACCTGCTGCATTGGGCCAGGTCCAAACTGTGGGAAACAATGTGGAACACCTCCACTATCACGATAGAGACACATGCATGTATACAGTCAGTATACCAAGTGAACCAAACTCCAGCAAAGAACAGGATCTAAAGTACATGCTTTAAATTAAAGAACAAAGAATTTTCAGATCTATAAAACTAGTCGCATCTAAGAATAAATTATTTGCATCTTGATCCCACCAAAGTAAGGCTTGTAGAATCTATATTACTGAGTGGGAACAACTTCCACTATTGTAATAGATGGCATTACATTAATCAGTATGCATTTCTCAAACAAGTTATGTAATTGGAGCAAACTAGTAAGGAAGGTAACAAATTTAATTTTGGATGGTGTTAGGAAACAACCTGATTGGTTTCTGCCCATTAAATACAGCATCTGGACGAACAAAAAGGAGATCTTTATTGGAAACTTTCCAAGATGTAATGCAACCTCCAAATAAATATAATTCAGCCTCACTGCAACCAAGACCCAGAATTAGACATGGATTATATTCTAGGGTCTTACTGGGACTTTTACCAATTAATTTTCATGTGCAATATAAATTGTTTCAATTGTTTTATTTTTATCATGCAAGAGTTAGTTCATGATTGCAACCCCTCATTCATGAACAAATTAAGAACAAAGTTGAAATTTGCCACTTAATGGCAGCAAAAGCCTTTTTAATATAAAATAATCTAGCAGTTGCATTATAAGAAAAACTTGGAGACAGGAACAACATGGCTGTCCTGGAGATAAGGCAATGAATAGAAAGCTAGAATTCATGTAGCCAACCCCGAATATTGTGATAAAAGCTCCGCCGTATGTTGTTGTTGACATGTTGTACAAAACATCATGGCCTTCACTAGTCCATTCGAATTCGATTGAACAAAGTAGAAGTGAGCAATGTAAAGGAATTAGGATTGCTCAACACGTGAAAGACCATCTAATTTCAAGGGACTATCATTCAAGAACTTGAAAGACACAAACACAAAATTAGCACTCTCCATTGCAAAGGACACAGGGCAAAATGATTTCCACGAAGAACAGAAACCAATTCACCATTCAAAATAGGATTTCCTTAAAAACTTAATTAGAATAGATAGCCTCTTCTATTATCACGATCCACGGAACTTCCGCAATTAAACACACAAATATGTGCATGCCCATAATCTAGGACAAATGAGGCAAGAAATTAGTATGTACCTGCCACGAGGCGAAGTGAGGACGACTTTTTGCAAATTCCCCTCCCCTTGTGTAAGTCGCACTCCGAGACCAGAAGAAGTCTCTTTCTTCAAACTCGCGAAAGCCATTACCGATTGTTTTCTGCAACAGCCAAAACTATGAACAAAAAAAAAAAAAAACAAAGATCGTCAGTCGCCATCGCGGTTAGCAAAATTGCATTCGATATGATTAGGAATCAGAACTATTCAACTGCTTAAAGATTTGCCTGAAATTTGACTAGGTAATCAGAGGATCGATGGAGAGAGCATCGGAACTCACCGATTGATTCGCCGAATGTCCGAAGGTGAAGATTTGACAGCAGGGATAGACCATTTCATGGACACTCTCGCCATCTCCATGATTGATTGGTGGTGGGAAGTGGGAACCACACAAGCAATGCCCGCCCAACACTCCTTCGGTTTACTGCCGCCAATCTGTTAAATATAGCTTTGGATATCTCGCGATCTCTGATATATCCTCTTCCAAATTCGGATATTCTTTTTGCTTGATTATTTTACAATAGCAAACAAATTTACAATAACAGGCGCATTTTACATGAACAAGCCTTACGGGTCTAATAACATCTTATTAGACTCCTATAATAATAGTATTAGTCATTTCAGCCTTTAAACCGAAAGAACCATAATGGTGGGACCTTAAAAAAAAAAGTCCTGAGATTTAGTAAGATTTGAACTCAATATTCTGAGCTCACCAAGACTGCTTATGATGTACTGCTACAATACCACTTTATGATATTTCTATTAATTGCTTAGCACTCACTTTTCGTTAACCGATATTCATTTTTTCTTCAGTTATGCAACAACTGGCCTAAAAGAGCATTCGAAGGAAACAAAACAGAGATTAAAACAATTCATTAGAACTTATATTGTGGATTATATATATATACACTTTGATTCCAAAGATGGATATATGTTTTATCTTCGGTTGTCACTCGTACACTTTTTTTCACTTCTCTTCCATTAAGAGTCTCATGAAACCTCTTGCTACTTTTGCAAGAAGCACAAGGAAACTGTTCTTTAGCCAGCAGCTAGCATGGAGGAAGATCTTTGGGCGGAGGCAGTACGGTTTGATCCGATTCTGGTCCGTCTTCTACCACCAATGCCGTTTTCAGCCCCCAACTTGTGTGGAGTTCCAGGTGACAGTGCAAGAACCAAACCCCTGTACATTGAATTCGCAGAAATTAAGGAATCAAATCACCGGAAGCATGAATGGTAGCGACTGCAGGCTCTCATTGATAGCAAAAAAAAACATGAATTTTACCTGGATTATCAGCTCTGAACCGAATTGTAGTCCAGCCACCGGTGGGAATCCCAACTGTATTTCTCTCGGGAGGATCGATCAAGTTGTACTTGGCGGGGTCCTTTGCAGGATCAAAGTTGCCAACCCCAGTTCCAACAACAAAGAAGTTATAGCCATGAAGATGGAAGGGATGTGACTCAACCGTGAGAAGATTGGTATCTTGCAAAACCAACTCAACGTTGGAGTTGTAGGCAATCTTCGTAAGGCTTGTTCCTCGGGAAGTTTTCAGATTTGCCGTGAGCGGCACACCAGTGTAGTTAAAAGGTGCGGAAGGCTGGTCCGGGAAATCAGTTCCAAAAACTCCCTTGATCTTGTGGTAATGAGCTTGAAGAAGCCCAACCTTTGGCATCACAAACGAGATATTGTTCAGAGAAGCCGTTAAGCGGGTTCCACTCACGCACGTTGGGCAAGGATTTCTCCCCAAACCGATGGTGTAGAAGAGGTTGCGATCGATTTTCAAGGGAACTTTGGCTGGAAACTCTGGAGAGTTCAGGCTCCGGAGCTTCTCGTTGTATGCTAATGCGAATGCAGTGTCGTTTGGCGCGGGCAGCTGGGGGAGAAGAGGAAGAACAGTTTCTGGGATGCCTTTGTAGCGCAGAATAGCGGTTGCGGTTTTGTTGTCAATTGCGATTGGCACGTCCATGAAAGGCCTGGCAGCCATGAAGTATCTGCTCGGCACCTGGTTGGCTTGAATCAGAACGTTTGTTGTCTGGCCTGGTCCGATCAACAAGGCCCGAGTGGTGAATGGCTTTGTATAGACAGCATCAATCTCCACCACCGTCATGTTGTGGCCGGCGATAGCGAAGAAGAGCTCGTCGTTGAGGGCTGCGTTGATTATTCTCAAGAGATACGTCTTCCCTGATTCAACCTCCATGGCAAAAGTATCTAAAACAAGAGAATGGAGAGTGTGGGTAATTTGCTCTGATGTCACTTGCAACGGGACAGAAACAAACACAGAAATAAATTCTGTAACAAGCTCACAAAAGATCAATGGGATAAACATCTTACGTTTCTCAGAACAAGTTGAAACAAGAGTCCCTGGCTTTCCATTGATCGTGTGCGCGTCTGACACATTCGGGGGCAAGCCCAAGCTGTCTCCTTGCCTTTCAACTTCTTCAACATCCGCATTCCACCATTCTCCTGGACAAAACAACAAGCAGTTCGTAGGCCGGCATATTTTTCACCGATTCAAAGCACAGAAATTTCAGAATTGATATCTTGGGTTCGAAACTTACCTAACAAGATTTCTTCTTCCCTGTCTGGTTGTGGGAAAGGAAAACCGGTTCCTTGTTTGGGCATTATGACAATGGCGCCATAGACAGTCGCTCGGAGCCAAAGGATATGTGCATGCCACCAAAGAGTTCCCCTTTGTCCTGTGACTTGGAAGTCATAAATGTAGCTATTGCCGGTCTGGACCGGACATTGTGTTATATATGCCGGTCCGTCGGCCCATCCATTTCGATATTGCTTCACCCCATGCCTACAAAATATTATGGTTTATTCGTACAATAAAAGAAAAAACCTCATGAAAAGTAGTTCATACTAATAAAAATATTGTTACCATATATTATCTTGTATAAATTTTTTGTGTAAGAATTTATTAACCTTATTTTTCTTTAGAAAAATGCTCCATGCATCCGTACTATTATATAATTAAACATTAGATTTTTGTATTATGAAATCATGTTAATAAAATATTTTTCTAAAATGCTCTTTATGTATCTTGTTTAAAAAATAAAAGTTAATTATGTTAACAAGATTTGAACTCGTCACTTTTAAATAATAATTAATTTTTAAAATAATTTTATTACTATACCAAAACTTATTTTATTTAAAAATTTGTTTGCCTAAAAAGTTAAAATTTAAACAGTTATTTCATACATCACCTAAGGAACTTTCACTTGGACAATACTCATGGGGACGAGCCACCCATTAGTGTCTATAAAACACACCCCAAAAGGTATGGTTTTTTTATATTTACTTTTTGAGCAAAATAAATTGTCATAACATTTTGACATTTTGGTTTAATTTTAAAATTTTGAGTTTTTATATGTTTTTTTTTTTTTTCTTAAACACATGCTTTGAGAAGAATATATATAAATCGAGGACTCAAAATATTAAAATTAAATAAAACATATATATAAATGACTCAAATCATAAAAGCTGGTTAAAGGTCGGAATTGCCTTCTTGTCCATAAAATTTTTCTCACCAATGGATGGATATATTGTACTGGGAATGATTGGTAACATTCACAATGACCCTATCGCCCTCTCTGGCATAGATAGTTGGCCCTGGAAACCTGCCATTCACAGTTACAATGGCCTTTGCACGGCACAGCCTACTCACATTGCTCACCTGGACCTGTATGTATAACATAAATGGAGAAACCAATTAAAAGAAGCATAATTAATTAGGACGATGTAATTAATTAAGCCATTTATCTATATATATAGAGAGAGAGAGAGAGAGAGAGAGAGAGAGATAAAGCTCTTCTCCCATGAATAACTCACATCAAAGTGGTACTTCTTTATTGGAGACTTATCTGGAACGGGAAGCAACCCATGAAAGCCAATGAAAACAAAGCTTATGCAGCCTAAAAGGAGGAAATACCGATAAGCTGCCATCAATTAATTTCTCTCTGTTCAGGTGGAAGCTTTTGAGTTCTGATGAAATGGGTATATGAGGCCATTGAAGTGGTGATCAGTGAATGGTATTTATATGAAAAATGATCCCAAAAGGCAAAGCTAAAGAAGCAGTCTGTGGTTTAAAGCTTGTAAGCAAAATACTGATGGAGACATAAAGCGCATTGACAAATTTAGAGGCTTGGGAAAACCAACTCAAGCCTTGAGGAGCTTATTTTTGAGTCAAGGAAAAGGAATAATCCACCCATTTTGTTTCACTACTTTCAAAGTGTTCATTTGTTAGCTTACGTACCTTGGTGTGGCAGAAGCCAGCTTACAGAGAGAACTTACTTCTAAGGTTTTGTGGCTTTCTTTTGCGGGTTCGTAACTTCTTGGTTGTTTGATTTGCAAGCCTTATGTGCTTGTAAGGAAATTTTCTCCATCTTCTACTCTAAAATTCATTGGTCCCTTGAATTAATTTTTATAATTATAATAAGTAAATATAGTTTGTTTATCCTAACATTTCGAATATTAAAATTAAGATTCTTATGAATAATTTCTATCTTTTTTGTAGAACTCTTGAAAAGATTTTTAAATGTCAAATTTATCATATTTGCACTTTATTCAAGATCTCTTAATTAAGGAAAAATTTACATGATAAATTTTAGAATCTTACAATCTCCTAAAGCTTGTTACAGTTTTAAAGAGACTGTAAAAATCTCTTGAAACTATCATTTAAACAGTACGATTTCTCGAATACCTGATCATTCTCCATAAGATCTCTTTGGGAGACCATCTTTTTCCCCAAGTTTGATAATTCCAGTTTTTTCTTTTTAGTCCAAAATTATTTTGAATTTTTTTAGTCTTTTAGTAGGTTTTTGTGCATGATACATTAATTCTAATATAATACACAAGCAACATGTTATTTAGAAATGAGTTGTGTCATACTTTGGAAACTCCAGATGACCTTAAGGGGGCGTTTGGTACAGGAGAAATTTTAAGATTCCTGGGAATGTTAAGTTGGAAATCTGTATTCCCATGTTTGGTATAAATTTTTTATAAAAAGAATCCTGGAAAATAGGATTCTCGGGAATGATTTTTAAGCAACTTTCCCACAAAAAGATTTCCATGGAGGGGGTTGAGAATCTAAGTTTCCCATGGACTTGGGAATGTTTTTAACAAGTAAAAAGACTAAAGCACCCCTTACCCTTTTATAACTCTATACAAATATATTATATATATTATATATATGTAATATATTTATATTAAATATATTATATTTACATATATGTATATATATTTATATATTATATATTAAATATAAAAATATATTATAATATATTTATATTATTTATTATAAAAGATTATATATATTAAAGTAAATATTCATACAAATATATATATTATATATATACACATACATATATATATAATGTGTAAAAAAATGACTTTTTTTATTTTCTAAAAATATTGCGGATCCCAATATTTTATATAGTAAAAATTTTTTATCATTTTTATATAAAAAATTAAATAAGGGTAATTTTGGAAAAAGAACATGAATTCCCAAGAATGTTATATTTAAACCAAACACAGGAATGTAAGATTCTCAGAAAAGAATACTTAACATTCCTGAGAATATTTAAATCTAACCAAACATAGAATTGCATAAATCTTGGGAATTAAAGATTTCCAAGAGCATTCCCAAGAATCATGAATCCCAGGAATTTAAAAACTTCTCCCGTACCAAACGCCCCCTAAGGGGCTAAATTGGAATTGACAAGAGTAAAATTACTTATAACATATATATATATATATAAAATTGAGAATGAAAAGGGGTTAAAATATTTGTAAAAACAAGAAATAAAGGAGCCTAAAATACGCTAGCGGACCAAAAACGATCATCGCGTCATAAGAAGAAGCAAAGTGTGTAAACGGGGCCATAATTAATTAAAGAAACTCCACATAGAGCAGGCCCATAATAATTCCATCAAACAAGAAGAAGCAAACAAGAGAGACTAATGGCAATGGCATAATATATAGATGACAAGATGCGGAAGGAAGGGATTTTGCCTTGCTATCTTCCTAACAATTTATATCGCATACCTTTCATCATCATCATCATCATCTATGCCATTTGTGCCGATTCATTCCGTTGGATTGGACAATTGCTGTGATACTGATACGGTGATACATACCACCGCACACTGTGCATGGAGGCTTCCTTGCGGTCGCGGCTGGCTAGTCTTCTCCTTCTTCGTCTTCCTTTCTTTTTCCCCTTTAATTGTCAACGTCAATGGCTGCATGCTGTAAATCATGCCAAAACTAGTTGAGTTTACCTAGGACTCTCGCCAGCTATTAGATCATTGGTTTGACTCAAATATAATATTAATTTTAAATTATCTATTCTATTATATATTAAAAGAGATATCCTCAAGTTGTCAGTTTTAGATGCGATTTGTAAACCCTAAACCCTCCCCCTCCCCATCAATTAATGATTTTCTTTTAAGTTAAAGCTGTTAATATTAGACTATGCCTGTGCCTATATGCCTATGCTTGTCTTTTAAGCCAAAGCATATAACATTTTTATATCCCATTTTTATATCCCATGTAGGACCCAATTATATTTTAAAGACATCATATGCGTCTTTTGTGATGATGTTAATTATAAGAAATGTGACACTTAATACAACCAATATTATGTTGCTTTAGATAAATTATATGATTGCCATAAAGAGTTATTTATAAAAATCAAAATATAAATAAATTTATATAATTAAGATATAAATATAAATTTACGAAATAAAAATATAATATAATTGAGAGAGAGCTAACTCAAAATGTCTTATTCTCAATAAAATTTAAAATATATATAACGTATTAACACGAAAGGATGGTGGCATGTAAGGAAATGATTAATATCAAATGCTTGTAGATGAAAACGAAATAGATTTTAAAAGTGAAGTATGGATTTATAAGAATGAGTAGTGGTGGTGGTAGTAGGGTTGGCAATGGTTCGGTTCGGTTTCGGTTTTTGCCAAAACCATAACCAAACCAAACTTAAATTCCTAAAACCAAAACCAAACCAAAACCCATTTGGTTTTAAAAATTTAAAACCATAACCAAACCATTCGGTTTCGGTTCGGTTTCGGTTTAACCATGGCTTTTTTAGTTTAATCCATACCAACAAACAAAAACAAATAACATTCATAAAATTTTTTGATAATTTCACAACAAATAAAGATAAATACTAATAAAGTTTCCTTATTCTTGCATAAAGCTACAAAACATTGTAAAACATTATTGTGTGTTGCCACTTTGCGAGCATGCCATATTCTGTAAAAATTTGCACAAAAAATACAACAACCTCAACAACAAATCAAGCATAAATAAGTAAACAAAATATGACCGAAAAATAAAAAAAAAAACCATACCAATAACCAGTTATATGAGAGCCGAGAGGCAGGCAGAAGGCAATCAAGAGGGCGAGCAAGATGGCGAGAGCAGAGAGGCAGCGAGGCCCAGAGCAGCGAGCAAGGGAGGGCAAGGCTGACTAGCCGAGCCCTCGAGCAAGCGTGGGGGAGAAGGCGAGAGCCGAGAGGCAGAGGGCGAGAACCGAGAGGCAACAAGGATGAGCGAGGGCGAGAGGGGTAGAGCGAGAGGTCGGAAGGCAAGCGAGGGCGATCGAGAGCAAGAATGGCAGAGAGCTAGGGCGAGTGAGGGCAAGAGGGGCCGAGAGCAAGAGAGGGCCAACGATGGCGAGCGAGAGAAATAGAGAGGCAGAGAGTGAAGGCGAGCGCCCGCCGACGAGCAAGAGAAAAGAGACGCGAGGGTGAGAGAGATCGAGGGCGACCGAGAGGAAGAGGGGCTGAGCCGAGCCCTAGCAAGAGAGATCGAGCGAGGGTGAGCGAGAGCCGAGAGTAAGAAGGGCCGAGTCGAGCCCTAGCAAGAGAGATCGAGCGAGGGCGAGCGAGAGCAAGAGAGATGCAGAGAGCTATGGCGCGCGGACGAGTAAGAGCAAGAGAGATGCAGAGAGCTAGGGCACGCGGACGAGATAGAGCAAGAGCCAGATCGAGAGAGGAAGGAGAAGAGAAGGGGGAGAAGGCCAAATCGGGTGGGCTGGGGTGGGTTGCGCGCGAGTGGGTTGGGCTCGGGTGGGCTGGGGTGGGTTGCGCGCGGGTGGGTTGGGCTCGGGTGGGCTGGGGTGGGCGCGGATAGGTTGGGCTTGGGTGGGCTGGTTGGATTTTTATATAATATATATATTATATATACATATTATACCTATTTTATTATATATATAATATATTCGGTTCGGTTTGGTTCGGTTATCCACTATTCGGTTCGGTTTCGGTTCGAGTTTTGGTTTGGTTTTAGTGAAAACCATAACCAAACCATACCCATTGAAACAGTATTCAGTTTTTCCCCAAACCAAACCATTACCCAGTCAAACGGTTTTTAACCGCATTGATCGATTTGGTTTCGGTTCGATTCCCCACAGTTTCGATTACAATTGCCATCCCTAAGTGGTAGTTATGTGCGCATGGACACATGGGGTGGGCATGGAGTTGTCTGAAATGACTCACTGGCCGAGACGATGCTTCCTCCGAGCATGCCCTTGGGCAGTGGCGGTCGCCTGTCAAACTCGGCTGCTTGGCAATTGGCAATTGGCATCAGCATCGCCAAAACAGGAACGGAAACCAAAAAAAAAAAAAAAAAAGGTGTAATAATAATAATATAAAAACTGGAATATAATACCTAATAAACTAAATTTATCCCATTATCTAGTAAATGCTTTAACTTGTGTATTATTTTAATTTATGATCATTAAATCACAGTAAAAGAGGAATAATAATTTCACTTTTTTTGTATTTATAATAATTAGATTTAGAGAGAGTGAATAATAATTAAAAAAAAAGAAAAAAGAAAAAGAGGGGGGTTGGCTCCTGGGGCGGAGCTGTCGAAGATGACACCATTTTTACACAAACAATGAGAGAGACCTGTGTGGTCAGCATCATTCCACAACTACTAGGACTAGGCGAATAGTCGATGGTCGATGGAGTCTGTCTGTCCGGACTTCTTCGCCAATAATAATAATAATAATTATTATTATTACTATTAAAAACAAAATGATCCAGCTCATCCCCGCTCCCTATCTGTCTTGGAAAAGCGAACTGTGGGTGGGTTCCACACGCACCCACCCAACTGATTTAATTTAATTTAATTTCTTATAGTTTTTGACGTGCAACTGTCTTTGTTTACCCGCCCCTTGATTTCATTGACATTTAAATAACAATCATATATGGTCCATAGTTAAAGAGAAAAAAAATTATGTAACCATGCATAACTCTAACTTCATCCAATCTTTACGCTTATTCCGAATTAACAGTTCCTAGGGGTTCAATTATTATTATTATTAACTACAACAGCAAATTAGAAGCTAACGTCAAGTGCATTTAAAGTTGTTTTTATTCTAAAGTTTTCAATTAACCTAATTAAAAAGAAAAAAAAAACATTTATCTAATTCAAGAATGTATTTTCCCATATATTTTATATATATATAGCTACTAGGCATGGAGACTTGTGCAAATTTATGTTTCATTTCTTTATAAATAAATTACAATTATGAGGATTAAAGAGATATAATGTTTGGCTAGCACAATAGGAATGAATAGGAGTAGGTTGATATGATAAAATAAGATGTAGCTTTAATTTTAAAAAATTTCTAAAATACTGGTGTGTATCAGTACATTATATATTATTATTATAAAGAATATAATAGTTCATAAATAAGAATTTTTGTGAGAAAAAAAAAGAATTTTCCAAAAAAGGCATTTAATACCTTACCTTACATTTTTGTTGCAGATAGATAATATTTAATTATTTAAATTCATAGCTTGGTTGGTTAAGTAACTTAAGTGCAGTGAGAATCATTGGAGCCACCGCCACGTGTGCTGCTGATGAGATGGGCACTGTCAGGTGCAAGTTAGCATGTTCTTGAGCAGAGCCGGGCTCCACGTCCACGTCAGAATATGAAAGCCAGATTTAAAATATTTAAATTTTATTTATTTCACCCAGATTTACGACAATAATAAATAGGAAGGGGAGCCCCCCATCTTCATTTCCGCTTTAAAGGCGCAAGGGGCCGTGAAAATTGGGGTGGGAAGGGGGGAAAAGGAGAGCACTCGATTCCAGCTCTGCTGTGCTGTGCTGTGCACTCTCACCTGAAACCCTAGTTCCTGACCGGAGATTGCCGCCGGGAAGTAGCGATGAAGAGATCTGGTGCGCTCAGATAGACGGTCTCCGAGAGCATGGTCCGTGTTTCTCCGATCTGACCTCCTCCGCGTCAGATCCGGACGTTCCGGAGCCGTCTCGCGGATTTCTGGAGCTCTCTTTCGCCAATCGACTCGTTCTGTGAATATTGTACAGGTTTTGCGCCAAATCATCATTTCGCCTGATCCTGCCTTTTGTTTTTTAGTTTCATTGTTGATTTCTGATCAGATCGCGGTGCTAGAATGACATGAGGGAGTGAATGGATTTGAATTTTCTGGATCTGAAGGTTTTCTGTGGTAGAGATTATTTCTGCTTGCTGAAATTTGTGCGGATCCTTGTGCATTTTTAGGCTTATGTCGACTTCATCTTCGCCTTTAAGCTTTGCACATTTTTTTTAATAAGTTCCTTGAACCATAGCTCTGGGGTGATTGAACTGATTTGGAACATAGACGAGGTAAATTACGCAGGATTGTGAAAGTTGAAGTTCTCATCTTTTTCTTTTTCTTTTTTTCTGCAGTATTTTTTTAGGACGTTTAGAGAGACGCTATTTTTTTTATTTTTTTTTGAAATGCCACAGTTCTTTTCCAAATTTTTTGAATGTGGATTTGGTTTATCTTTCTTCAAGTGGGTCTTATTTGCAGCTTTATTCTTGGCAATATTTTTTTTGAGATTTTTCCTGGTTGGATAACACACCCCCCCCCCCCCCAAAAAAAAAAAAAAAAAAAAGACACACACACACACACAAAGCTCGCATTTATATTTCCTTTCGACGTGGTTGCAGCTGAAATATTTCGAAGAAAAGGTGGATTTTATGTTCAGTAGAGATGTCCTTCAAAAGTTTCGTACGTGAGATAAGGGAGATGAAAGATGGCATTGGGAGCATATCCAAACGAGGGGTGGAAGGCAAGCATTGGCGTAGTCGGACCCGATCTCACATTGCCCCCGATGTGGCCCCCCCTTTTTTACCAGTTGAACAAGGACAGTGGGCTAACTTACCTCCAGAGTTGCTTTTGGACATAATCCGAAGGGTTGAAGAGAGTGAAACATCCTGGCCTGCAAGAACGGTAGTTGTTTTTTGTGCTTCAGTTTGCAAATCATGGAGGGATATTACAAAGGAGATTGTCAAGACTCCAGAGGAATGTGGGAGACTCACCTTTCCCATTTCACTGAAACAGGTAATTCTTGCCTATCAATTTCTTGTTACTTGTTTTGATAATATAGTGTTATAACTGGCGTTGCTAATGATAGTAAAGGATTCTATTTATAGTGGTTATGGTAATATTAACTAGCTAAATGCTATTCATATTGATTTATTTACTGATACAACTGGCTTATTTCACTTCTTCTTTCTATTTAGCCGGGGCCACGGGATGCTCCAATTCAGTGCTTTATTAAAAGGGACAGAGCAACTTCCGTATATCGTCTCTACTTTGGCCTGACCCCCTGTAAGTCAAATCCTCATATTTATTTCTCGATTATACTATATGCTTCAGCTTTTCTTGAATTACCAAAATAAAGGACCTATGGATTTTCTTTCCAATTCATGTTCCAAAGAATTGATACTCAGGATTCAGGAAGTTGACCTACAATTTCTTGCTCTCAGGCTTGAACTTATGGATTATCAGCATAGATGAACTTTGTTCCAACAAAAATTTAAACCGGTTGACTAATTAGCCATATATGCACACTGCATGCATGTTTCATAAATAACTGGAGGAAATTTATAGCAAATTAGATGTTGTGTGTGAAAAGGAAACGCTATTGGTTAAGTGGTTGTGGGCTATGTTGCATAAATAAAAAAAATATGTATCCTGGTCTTAAATTCTTGGAAAGGTATTGATAAACAAGGTTCTTTGTTATTTTTTTCTTTCCCCTATTTTGGGTAAAGAATTTTAAGTGCTAATGAGATAAAAACTTTACCAGCCTGTGTGAATTTCACTGATGAATCTAGTTATTGACAGCTGAGAATGAGAATGATAAACTGTTGTTGGCTGCAAAAAAGGTCAGAAGGGCAACAAGCACAGACTTTTTGATATCTCTGGTAGCCGATGACTTTTCTAGAGCCAGCAATACCTATGTAGGAAAATTAAGGCAAGTTTTGGCCATTGCCTATGCTAGGCATCCTGATTGGATGAGTTGCTTTTCTGAGCCTAACTAATATAGTGTTGAATTCTTTTCCAGGTCTAATTTTCTGGGCACCAAGTTTACCGTCTATGACAGCCAGCCTCTAACTGATGCTGCAGTTCAACAGAATGGGCGGTCAAGTCGAAGATTTCATGCTAAACAAGTATCTCCAAGGGTGCCTGCATGTAGCTACAGTATTGCCACCATTACTTATGAGCTCAATGTCCTGCGAACAAGAGGACCTAGGAGAATGCATTGTGTCATGCATTCAGTTCCAGTCTCTTCCATTCAGGAGGGGGGCACTGCACCTACACCGACATCATTTCCGCACTCCCTAGATGAGAAAAGTTTTCCCCCACTGGAGTCAAAAGGAAAGGAGCCGATTACAGATTTCAGTTCGTCAAATCTTGGAGTGTCTGCAGAATCTGCGCCGGTCTCTGTGGAGCCTCTGATTCTTAAAAACAAGGCTCCTCGATGGCATGAGCAGTTACAGTGTTGGTGCCTAAATTTTAAAGGGCGGGTTACGGTGGCTTCGGTCAAGAATTTCCAGCTTGTGGCAGCTATTAATCCATCTCACAATGTGCCAGCTGCAGAGCAAGAAAAAGTAATTCTACAATTTGGAAAGATCGGCAAGGACATCTTCACCATGGATTATCGGTACCCACTCTCTGCCTTCCAAGCCTTTGCAATATGTTTGAGCAGCTTTGACACAAAACCGGCCTGTGAATGATCATCTATCTGTAGTGAAACATTTTTCTCCATCTTTCTAAGTTGTTCTGCAAGTCTGAACTACGTTCTCTACATGGAAGCTCATCGGCCGTGGCTGACCACACTCAGCTTTTAGTTGTTTTCTTTTCTAGTGGCCATAGATGTTCAGCTGTGGAGGATACATTTTCTGGCTAGTTTGGTCGCCCTTTTAACATTTGGGGACTTAATGTATGAAGATCAACTACATATATATATATGCACTTGCATTTGGTTTCTTGCGACTCTTCTTGAGTGTTGTATGTTAGCTTGGCGCAAGCGAAGTAGATATATATATATATATGTCTTCATGCATTCAGGTGTTGAAGGCAGTTTAGACACTAAAAATCCAGGGACTTTACTAACTGTTTAAATTATTCTATACTAGTAGGGGCCTGCTCGCCTGGAGGTCTTTTACCTGGTTAACTTCCAGTAAATCTTAGGAACAGTCTTATTAAGTTCCTGACTTACGGGTCGTTTGGTGGGGGATTGCAAATTGGTATTACCACTCAGAATTGTATCATGTTTGATAGAACAGACACTGGAGTTAGCTAATCCCATGCCGCCCCCACGGGCCACAACCCACAAGTGCAACAGGAATAACCATTTTTCATTTTTGGACAAAAATACTCCCGATATGTAAGCCTTCATCCATTCTCTCCTCTCCTCTTCTCTTCACTTCTTTTTCTCTCTCTGCTATGCGATCTTCTCTACCAAACTCACCATAAATAGTATTATTTAATTTCATCTTAATACTATTTTATTTAGAAACTAAATTCTCGGTGGGCATTTAAAGCCAGCTATCCAAGTTATTATTGGGCAGAATAGTTTGTGATGGTCCTTTTTTTTTTTTTTTTTTTGTTGGGCCCCCTGCATTATAACGGATTTCCATACCCTACCTACACTAGGGTTCTCTCTTTCTATGGATCTGGGATTGGGAGAATTAATCAAAAATTAACTAAGCGGGGAGTACAAACTCTTAACTCTAAAAGGGACGGACGGAATAGCGTTGAATTAGTAGAGTGAGGATGTATGATCATCATCTATCATCTATCATCTATCGTCTATCATCTATGTAGATGGAAATGGTCCGTTGGGTGGTGTTTGGGGGCAACCTTGTTTTCTGGGAATTTGTCAATTTCGTATCTCGATGAACTTGTTGGTCTTGTGTTCGTGCATGCACGTGGTGTGGTAACAACACGTTATTATTACTTATTAGGCCAGTAAAAACACACTTCACAATGTTGCATTTGCTCTGTCCTCACCCCAACATTTTCTGAAACTAAAACGTGCAGCTTTCTCCAACACAGCTTTTACATTTGCTAAACTTTTAGGTTTGTTTCACTTTTATATTAGGTCATATCAAATCGATTTTAATTAGATTTAAAAAAATTTAAACTTAAAATTTAACAAATTATTATATAATACCAAACTAATCTAATACAATAAAACTTGAATTTGCTCAATTCAAGCCTCAATTTTGAATAATTCAATAATAAACAAAAAAATAATTCAATAATTTTAAATTTGTATTCTATATATTTTAAAAAAATAATACGAATACTAAACAAAAAAACTTGCTCTAAATTTTAAATCAAAATATATACATATATATATTTGTGATTTAGAACTTTTGTTTAGACACTTTCTATTATTTATCTTTAACTCAATTAATTCTTGTATTTTAATACAATTACCAACATGCCTTTTCTTATATTATTTGGAGCCCACCAGAATGGTTCCAGCATCAAAACTCATGTGGGTTTCGACTGTCGTCAACCACGATTGAAACCTGCAAGTCTCGAATGGTGAATTTTTTTTTTTTTATAAATGATATTATTTATCTAGATTGAAGATGAATCTTCAGTTTAAATGATATATTTTTATTGAACAATGAACAATGAAAAGGTACAAATGTCAATATTTATTATGCATCCTTTTATTATCCAATGAAAAGATACCACCTAAACTAGAGATCCATTTCCAATATAAATGAATAATATTATCTTTTTAATTAAAAAAAGAGTATTTTTATATTAATTACACTTTAATTAATATTATTAATAGCAGATGGGACATTTCTGAAAATTTTATTAAAATATAATGACTAATTCAACTAAAAAAACACAAAAAAATATAAAGAAAAGTGACAATAAAATTATGATACCATCAATTTACCTAAACTCAAAAATTAAAATTAAAAATAAAAATTTCGATTCACGTGAGCTAATTAGGAACCATCCAATTGGCCGAAATGTCCTCGTAACTTCATGGATATTTCATTGTGGACTCTGAATCCCTTGGATTGGATCTATCAAGATTCGAGACCAAATAGGTAATAAGAGAGCACCAAAGTTACGAAATTTCTAAAATATCCAAATTGCACTAAAAATGTGTTTAGGGCATAAATGGAATGGAAATAGATAAAATAAAATACCATAATAATACAGAAATGGAATATAAACACTTAATTTCATTTTTTACTTATTTCTGTCCAAATTTCGTTTTTCATCTCTCTAAATTGGGAAAGAATGGAAATAAAAGGCAAATTTGTTTTTGTTTTATGACAACATTAATTTTAATAATTTTTAAGAATTTAAATTTATCCTTGATAACATTTTATCTTTTTATTAAAATGATAAAAGATAAAATGCCAAATAAATCACTATATTTTAATTTCATGACCAAATTAGTCACTATGTTTTAAAAGGAACCAACTAAATCACTCTATATTAAAAAAACACAAATTACAATTGTATAAACTTCTTCAAACTTAAATTTAAGGGGCATAAGTGATTATGTAAAATTATTTTAACTAGGATAAAAATTGATTTTACTAATAAAATTAAAATATTATTTAACAGAAAACATTTATCATAATAACTAATGTAATGTCTCATTTGACACTTTTTACAGTAAAATGACCAATTTGACCCTAATTTTTAAAATAGGATAACTTATTTGACTATTTCTAAAGTATAATAAGCAATTTAGGACTAAAATTAAAATATACAGTAATTTATTTAACAATTCGTCCAATAATAATCAATTGTTGTTTAATATTCTTCTCACCTATTTATTTCTACAGTTCTCCCAAACAAATGAAAACATTTTTCATTGCTTTCCACTTTGATTCTCTCAAATTAGGAGAAATATTTTACATTCATTACACTCATTTTCAATCCATCACTAAATCTCTCCCATACAAAGCCAAATCCTAAAGAACACATACAATTACAACAAACTAAGATTCAGAAACTAGGTTTCATCAGCCAACATCCCCAGGGCCCCAGGGGACGACCTACAATACTTTCGGCAGCTTTAGATCAATGGATTGGAAAAACAAGCAAACTAGAAACTGAGGAAACAAAGAAAGCTGCTTCTGATAGAAAGGGATAATAGGGTGATCCCAACCTGTCTCGTGCAGCAGAATGTGGCTCAAAAACTGAGATGTTTCACTCCTCATCTCACGGTAGAGTAGGTAACGAATTCCCTTGATGTGAAGTGGAAGGGCTGGTGTGGAATAGGGTTCCTGCAACATAGCTTAGATCAATGAGATTGATGAAGAAAATAGGATTTCCTTAGGGAGAAAAAATAAAAATAAGAAAAAGCGGGTAGGATTCGAACGCACGGTCGAGGCCCATAAACTTTAATCTGTCGCACATGGGTGTCTCTTCCATTAAGATGATTTGACAACACGGCTATTTGCAACATAAAAGTATTCACGAACGTTTCCCTGCCAATTGCCAAAAGAACAGTTCAGTGCATAAGATCACTGATATGGACACACAGTAACACTTAATACATGGGCATTCTTAGGCTTTTCCATTTTCTCAGGAAAATAAAGACTTCTCCACGGCTTGAAATGGGGCACATTATATGGTTATGAATCCACCCAAATGGGTACAAAAGTGTGGTTAATTTTTTTCTGAGGATGTGCTTGAGCAATAGAAAAGAACAGGAAAGAATTCTCCATTGATTCATATCCTTTTGAATGGTGGGCATTCTTTTCTGTATCCATCAAGGTAAATAAGTAATCTTTCAGCTATTTACTTAAAAAAGGAAAAGAAAAAAAAAAAGGAAAACTCTCACCAGAGATTATGAGAAGCACCAGTACAATTAAAAGTCAGCATATTAAGTGAAATATATGACCTTATCAAACATAAAAAAGAAAAATATATGAAAAAAATAAACGGCAAGATTATTTAATTCAACAAAAAAGCAGATATTAAATGAGGGTTAAAAAGAAATGCAATTTTCTTCATTGATCAAAAAGTAGTAGGCATAGGCGAGTTTACTTTTAAAAAGTTTGTACTTCTAATCCTAAATAAAAAAAACATGAGCTTTTTTATTTTCCTTTTCTCTATTTTTTAAATATAGATTAAGTAATAAGACTAGAATGACATCTATTAAAAATAATATGCACGACAAATTTAAGATGGTTTTGAATATGAGAGATAAATGATAATAGGCATGCCTACCAAAAGAATAGAGGGAATGGAAGAAATTTGTAACAACAAAGGTAGGGGAAGACAATGAAAACTTGGTATGGAACTCTTAAAACATAACATAGTAGGATATAATAATTGTTTAAAAAAATATGGTCATGAATAGAGATGATTAGTGAATTATTATAATCTATATAGTCAACACCCCCTACTGAGATTAATACTAGTTTATTTCTAAAAAAATAAACTATGTAAACAATAAGCAATGTTAAATTTCTGGTGTTATGCATCAATTTTTTTTTAAATAAGGATATGTAATCAAGAAGATATAGATTCAAGAAGTCATTTTATAAGTACAACCCATTGACAATTTCTCGCCCCACTTGTACCAGGGAGGCTACTAACTATTAGAAGGTAGGCCTCACACCCCATTTCGAAACTGTGTTATAAAATCCATATGATACCAGTAGGTACGTATAATACCAAAGCAATTATAGTACAAAAACTAGGAAATTCTGTTTCCCAATTTTTTCTTCATTTTTGGCTCTTAATCTCTCACAACCTTACAACTCAATTGTTTTTGTATCTGAGTACCTATTTTGTTCAATATTTGAGTATCTATTTATTGGCTTTATTTTATTTCTTTCTATTTGATTTACAATTTGTTTCTGTGATTTTGCATTACAAACAACATAACACGCCCTTATCCTACTATATGGGTTGACTACATGAATTCTAGCTCTCTAATCAAATTTAATTCTTTAATAAAAATGATGAATAACATTTCACAGGTACCTGAAAGTGATTCAGATTATTTTATTTTATTTTTTAGTATTTCTTGTTAATTTATTAGAGGCTAATTTATCTAAAACTGTACCTTTATTTTCCAGTACTGTAGAAATAACCAAACTAATACCCTGTCTGATGGAATATTTATAGCTACAGAGTCTAGTGTGCCCACTAAAATGAAAGGCAAGACAAAAGGACTCCGTCTTCTCTTGCCATCCAGATCAATACTAGAGCATGTCAAGCACGATGTTAGGGAAAAGCTCCATAACCCATTACACATCAAGTGAATTAAAATTGGCACTTGACCAATGCTTTTGCTGAGGGGTTGTCTAGTTTCATATCCCAAATAAGATGCATGCTAGCAAGTAGGAATGAAGAAGGAACTATCCAAGACAACAAAATAGAATGTAGCAAACCATTTTGTTAAAAATAATATGATGATCACCAGAAAGAATTAATCACTAAAAATTGAGCAGAAATGAAGACAGCTAAAAATGTGAAACTATAGCCAAAATTACTTACCGAGGATCATTTCCAGATAATGATATGTACACCCAACCAGTAGGCTTGACAAGTTCCACAGATTTGATCTCCTGGATGCATTTGCAAGGGCAGAACCAAACTGAACTCTATCAAGCACACTTCATACAAAATTAAAACATCAGCATTTATATGCATGCTTGCGTGCTCCGAGTATTTTGCTCTGTTAGGGGTTGTGGATGAAATGCTTTCAGTTTGAATTAATAAATTTATAGTTTGTGAATGTGTAACAAGTCAATTCAGGATATCCGTAGGCACATAACAATGTATATTAATTTCCAAATTTTACGTAAATAAATTCAAGTTGAAATGAATGAATTTGTATTTCTACTCCGAAAGACAGTCTAGGTTTTTGAGTTGTTCCATTTCTACCACCGATGGCACGAACAGTTTTCAATTAATACAAAGCCAATCTAAAATTGGACAGTACGCTATATAGATACAGCCAAACCAGCCCTAGACGTTCGAGTTAGATAATTGCAGGAAAACAGCGCCGTTGCAATTGTTGAGAATAATCAAAAGTTGTGGACGTGAAGTCACCTTCAAATTATGGAATCCGTCGCCAGCACGAATGGAGATCTTACTAGGCGTGTAGCTCTCGTCAAGTTTGAAATCCACGTACAGAACCACTAACTGAGGAACACCAGAACTTACCGATTCTCGAAATCAACAAACTTCAAAGAATATAGAAAAACATAGATAGAGAAGAGACAATTGAACTCAATATTCATACTTGAAGCTTCACTTTCTTCTGGAATTGGACATTGACCAGATGAGGCTGCGCGCCGTCAGATCTGAACCAAAAACGAAACGCAGTGAGGGTGTTCGTCAATATACCTAGCACACACAAGTGGTATATATACATGTGAGAGAGAGGAGGAAGTACTGCCAGTAGGTGTCCAGATTGTCGTCGCGGAGGGCGGAGACGCCATTTCCGGGCTTGCAAGAACTGACGCTCCAGGCGGCCTTCTTGGCCATCTCGCGGAGGTCGTCGTCTACCACCAGCTGTAGCTGCCCCCCGATCAGCTTCCCTTCTTCCTCTCCCTCCGACGACTCCGTAGCCATTTTTCTCCCCCCGATGGATCCGAAGATAATCTCCCTCCGCTCCGCTCTCTCCTTGGGGCAGAAATAGAAATAGAAATAGGGGAAATTTGCAAAACTAGGACCCCGATACAAAAATTTGCAAAAATAGGACACTTTGAAAATCTTTGCAAAATTAGGACTTTTGAGAGTTGAATTGATATAAATGTCCCCACTTTTAATAATCCCGCTGGATGATCTCCTCGTCTTCTTCCTCTCGCACGCACATCCCCAGCCGCCCGCCGATCAGAACATCTCTCTCGCTCTTCCTATTCGTCATCTCTCTCGCTCGTCCTCTTTGTCCTCTGTTGTAAGTATCTAGGGTTGCTGCTTATTCGTCGGTCGTCGCCTTCAAAGCCATTGCAAGTATGTATTCATTCTATTATCTTTAAAAATCTTCTGGCCAAAGACGATTGGTTTTCAGTCTTTTACCCTCTTCGATGCGATTCTTTTAATTACTACGTAATGGGTATGCAAATGAACCGCTCTGGTTTTGTATTCTAAAGCTCGATTGAGTTAAGGCTACGCAATTCACTGGTTTGAACATCTATCGGCTGATGTATCGGTTAGATATCAATATATGAACCGATATAGGTTCAAACCAGAAGCATACGAAAAAATGTTTTATATCGGTTCGGTCACGAAAATATATATATCGGTGTAATTTTATCGGTTGTAATTTTATGTGAACCGATACATAATGACGGATATAAATCATGCAAGAAATGATATATCGGTATTCTTGCATCGGTCATTTTATGTTAACCGATATTATGAAGCCGATATATACTGTCCTAACCGATATTTTTTGTACTTACAGAACCGATATGTTTGTTTCTAATTTACAGGAAAGGCAGCTCATATATACCTATAAAGTGCAAAACAAACGGCAAACCCATTGATCCAGGTTTGCCTTTTGTTTTGCGCTTCTGTTGGAGAACCCTTTGTATTCTCAATATTTGTAAGAATTCCATACCAACGGCTATTAATAACCACTCCATTCACAATTACTGTTTTATTCGATTATTATTTACAGAATATTAGTTTTCAAATCAAATGAAAAATTCAAATTTTTAGAATACCCAAATTAAATTGAACTAAAAATAAAAAAAGATTGAATCAAATTAATTAATATTAATTCAATTTAAATTCAAAATTTTAATATTTTAACAGATATCTGTTAACTGTTAATTGATATCGGTTAACTGATATATCAGCAATGTCATGGTCGTTGCTGCGGTCGTTTTTCTCTTCTTCTTTTTTTTGTATATGACCGCCATCTAGCTCTTCTCATCTCCCATTAATGCAAAAACATACAGTACATGTATAATATATATATATATACACAATAGAAAAAGAAAAATAGAGATCCACATCTTTTAAACTCAATCGTTGAATGTGAACAATATATACACATATATTTAGGTTACAGAGAATGGTAAAAGAAAGAAAAATAATGCTACTTTGCCCGAATTAGTTGACGTATAAGATGACTAAAGATATTAAAAGACAAAAATATCCTTACCTTAAAACTGCTGCTCTAAATAAAAGTCGAGCGGACTTCATCATTGATGAAGCCCGCCTGAACTGAACGGGCGAACTTCAACTATGTTGAAGTCCGCCTGCCCAGCAGCAAGCGGGCTGTTGGGCAGATAAAATCTGCCCGCATAGTAGCGGGCGAACTTCATCTTATATTATAATTTTAATTTTAATATAAGATTAAAATTATATTAGATGAAGTCCGCCCACTGCTATGTGGGCGGACTTAATTCAAAATGAAGTCCGCCGCTGCGGACTTCATTTTGATTATATTTTATATTATAATTTTAATTTTAATTTAAGTTAATTTTTATATTATAATTTTAATTATTTTTTTATTTTAAATTTTGGACTTAATTCAAAATGAAGTCCGCGCTGCGGACTTCATTTTGATTATATTTTATATTATAATTATAATTTTAATTTAAATTAATTTTTATATTATAATTTTATTTATTTTTTTATTTTAAATTTTGGACTTAATTCAAAATGAAGTCCGCAGCTGCGGACTTTATTTTGATTATATTTTATATTATAATTATAATTTTAATTTAAGTTAATTTTTATATTATAATTTTAATTATTTTTTTTATTTTAAATTTTGGATTTAATTCAAAATGAAGTCCGCCGCTGCGGACTTCATTTTGATTATATTTTATATTATAATTTTAATTTTAATTTAAGTTAATTTTTATATTATAATTTTAATTATTTTTTATTTAAAATTTTATTTTAATTTTAATAACAGTGTGCTAAGTACATATATATATTCATCTACCATTTTCTTTCTTAAATCATGCTACAGTGCCCGAACGGTTGACGCACAAAATGACCAAACGGAATGAAACTCACTCGGCTAAGGTTCGGCAGACTTCATCTGAGATAAAGTTCGCCAAGCACATTATTATTAAAATTAAAATAAAATTTAAAATAAAAAATAATTAAAATTATAATATAAAAATTAACTTAAATTAAAATTAAAATTATAATATAAAATATAATCAAAATGAAGTCCGCAGCGGCGGACTTCATTTTGAATTAAGTCCAAAATTTAAAATAAAAAAATAATTAAAATTATAATATAAAAATTAACTTAAATTAAAATTAAAATTATAATATAAAATATAATCAAAATGAAGTCCGCAGCAGCGGACTTCATTTTGAATTAAGTCCGCCCACATAGCAGTGGGCGGACTTCATCTAATATAATTTTAATCTTATATTAAAATTAAAATTATAATATAAGATGAAGTCTGCCCGCTGCTATGCGGGCGGATTTCATCCGCCCAGCAGCCCGCTTGCTGCTGGGCAGGCGGACTTCAACATAGTTGAAGTCCGCCCATTCAGTTCAGGCGGGCTTCATCGATGATGAAGTCCGCTCAACTTTTATTAGGAGCAGCAGTTTTAAGGTAAAGATATTTTTGTCTTTTAATATCTTTAGTCATCTTATACGTCAACTAATTGGGGCAAAGTAGCATTATTTTTATTTCTTTTACCATTCTCTGTAACCTAAATATATGTGTATATATTGTGTATATATATATATATTATACATGTACTGTATGTTTTTGCATTAATGGGAGATGAGAAGAGCTAGATGGCGATCATATACAAAAAAAAAAAAGAAGAGAAAAATGACCGTAGCAATGACCATGACATTGCTGATATATCAGTTAACCGATATCAATTAACAGTTAACAGATATCTATTAAAATATTAAAATTTTGAATTTAAATTGAATTAATATTAATTAATTTGATTCAATCTTTTTTTATTTTTAGTTCAATTTAATTTGGGTATTCTAAAAGTTTGAATTTTTCATTTGATTTGAAAACTAATATTTTGTAAATAATAATCGAATAAAACAGTAACTGTGAATGGAGTGATTATTAATAGCCGTTGGTATGAAATTCTTACAAATATTGAGAATGCAAAGGGTCCTCCAACAGAAGCGCAAAACAAAAGGCAAACCTGGATCAATGGGTTTGCCGTTTGTTTTGCACTTCATAGGTATATATGAGCTGCCTTTCCTGTAAATTAGAAACAAACATATCGGTTCTGTAAGTACAAAAAATATCGGTTAGGACAATATATATCGATTTCATAATATCGGTTAACATAAAATGACCGATGCAAGAATACCGATATATCATTTCTTACATGATTTATATCCGTCATTATGTATCGGTTCACATAAAATTACAACCGATAAAATTACACCGATATATATATTTTCGTGACCGAACCGATATAAAACATTTTTTCGTATGCTTCTGGTTTGAACCTATATCGGTTCATATATCGATATCTAACCGATACATCAGCCGATAGATGTTCAAACCAGTGAATTGCGTAGCCTTAACTCAATCGAACTTTAGAATACAAAACCAGAGCGGTTCATTTGCATACCCATTACGTAGTAATTAAAAGAATCGCATCGAAGAGGGTAAAAGACTGAAAACCAATCGTCTTTGGCCAGAAGATTTTCAAAGATAATAGAATGAATACATACTTGCAATGGCTTTGAAGGCGACAACCGACGAATAAGCAGCAACCCTAGATGCTTACAACAGAGGACAAAGAGGACGAGTGAGAGAGATGATGAATAGGAGGAGAGAGAGATGTTCTGGTCGGCGGGCGACTGGGGATGTGTGTGCGAGAGGAAGAAGACGAGGGGATCATCCAGCGGGATTATTAAAAGCGGGGACATTTATGTCAATTCAACTCTCAAAAGTCCTAATTTTGCAAAGATTTTCAAAGTGTCCTATTTTTGTAAATTTTTGTACCGAGGGTCCTAGTTTTGCAAATTTCCCATAGAAATAGTGGGGCACTCGAGGAATATGATGATGATTGATGGCCTTTGCTCAGAAGAAAACTCATTTTCATATTAACTCAAAAGCAAAATTTACAATTTCCATTTCATGAGCCATCCACCTCACCTCACCTCACCTGTTTATTGATTTGGGCGGAAAAAGACGAAACCCGCTAGAGGAAGGGGTTGAACCTTCGACCTTGTGGTTAGGGGTGTGCAATCGGTTATAACCGAACCGAACCGCCCGAAAATTACGAACCGAACCGAACCGAGTAGCCTATAATAACCGACCCGAACCGAACCGACTAACCCTACTAACCGAACTAACCGAACCCGAACAAACCGAAACCCAAATCGTAGTAACCGAACCGAACCAAAAACCGAACCAACCTAGAATACAATAGACCGAACATCTGTTACTGCCGGCCACCTGGCCGGCCGGTGATTCCAATGATCGGAACCGATCATTGGATTCCCCCAACCATGGTGATTAATATATCAAAAAATGACTTTGATCGGACGGTTGGTTTTTTGTAGATCTAAAAATTAATTTCATAGTTAACAAACTCAAACAAGTTTCTGGAAAAATAAAAGTAGCCAAAAACTTACCGAAGGGCGAGCACAGTGGTGGAAATCGGATGAGAAAGAGATGCACTCGTCGTAGGCGTTGAAGTCGGTGTTGCTGTGTGACTCTGTCAGAGGTCCAAGTCGGCGTGGAGAGGAAGCATCGCGTGGAGATGGTGCCGCCGTGCAAGAGAGTCGGAGACGAAGGGGGCGAGCAAACGGAAGGACCAAGGATCGGTTCGGTCCTTCCGCCTTCTGGGTCTACTCTTCTCTCCGATCTACGAAGTACGAAGCCTCGAACAGCAAGAGCCTTCGTCTTCGTCTTCATCTTCTCCATCGGCGACGGCGATGGCGACGGCGTAGAGAGGAAGCATCGCATCGGAGGAGGCGATGGTGCCGCCGTGCAAGAGAGTCGGAGACGATGGGGGCGAGCAAACGGAAGGACCAAGGATCGGTTCGGTCCTTCCGCCTTCGTCTTCGTCTTCATCTTCTCCATCGGCGACGGCGATGGCGACGTCTTCTCCAGCGGCCAGATCTGAGATGAAATGAAGTGGTGAGGGGGAGGGAGAGGAAGAGAAGAGAGAGAGTGAAGAAGACAAAATGAAATGGCAGATGGCAGTGACTGAGGCATGGGGTGCGGCGCCCGCGTGGGGGGAAAGTAGAGGGTCACGGTTCGGTTCTCGCCGCGGGGGGGGGGGGGTGTCCGGTTTGGCTTATAACACGGTTCGGTTCGGTTTTAGGCTATTTTTATCAAAATAACCGAACCGAACCGAAGAACCGATTTTTTTAAAAATAAATAACCGAAACCGAACCGCATATTATGGCGAACCGAACCGAACTGACCGGTTCGGTCGGTTCGGTTCGGTTAAATCGGTTTATCCGATTTTTTGCACACCCCTACTTGTGGTTAACAGCCACACGCTCTAACCAACTGAGCTACTCCAGCCTTGGGATCCTACCCTTCATCACAATTTATTTGACATATTATAAAGGATTCTCACACTTTCACTCACACCGGGCCTCAGGAGAATTTTTTTAAGTTTTGGTAATTATAAAAAAAATCGTTTTAAGTATATAAAACATTAAGGTTATCCAAATTTTAAATTTTAAACAATAAAAGTGATATAATCTCTCTCTCTCTTCATATTTTTTTTTATTCGTTTGGAGTGTCCAAATTTTGTCCAACTAATCCCCAAAAGTAGGTGATCTTCTCCCTTAATGCACCTCCCGAGTAAATCTGAATACAGATACAGTCTATGCACATTCAAAACTGAACATTCAGTGTAATTCATATAAAATTTAAACCTTTTAGTAAGTCTCTACACTGATGATATAATTTTTATATTTATATCATACCAAACTATGAAACTACTGTAAGTAATTATATACATCAATTCATCTCTAAAGTTCATGTATGGCTAATCAAACCTACATCAGAGTAAAAGCTGGCAAGAAGAAGAAGGAGAAGAAGAAGCAAACAACCCCACTAGCAAGCTAGCTTTGCCGTGGAATTGATGCTCTTTTCCAGATAAGAAGAATAAACAGCCTATATTAGAGTAATAACCTAGTTGGCAGGAAGAACCATTAAGCACATAACCGCTCGCCCTTGGTACTACTGTATTAGCTTTCCGGTGATAAAAATCTACGGTGGCTGTACCTGAGCAAACTCCAGGTTGCCACCATGGTATAGTTGCGGTGGCCACAACCTCTGAGAAAAAAGGACACCTTGAGTTTCATTTCATTTCTTCTTCGTTAGCGCCGGGGAACTGCGTCTTGAGAATAACGAAATCTTCATCCCGAAAATTCCAGATGCTTTGGAAGATGATTTCTTCTTGTTGCAGTGGTTGTTAGAGTCTTTCGGTTGGATCGCGTCAGATCCCAAGCATTCTTCCTCGTGATCATAGTCAACGTCTCGCAAGATCCGAAGCAATTCCATTGCACTTGCCTTGCCTCTCTCATTCCCGGTTGTTTTTATGCTATTGAGGACGGGGATTGTAACCTCTTCCATGACCAAATGGCAGTATTGAATACGGTGAGAACATAACGAAATGAGAACCGCTACTGCATGCTCTTGGGCTTCAGGGCTGCCGGTTTCAAGCACCTTAGCAATGGAAGCGATGCATCCATCAGTTTCAGCAATAGAAGCCCTGGCATCTTCACTATCGCACAAATTTTTCAAAATGGATATGCAATATTCGGCAAAAGCAGGATCTTCAAAAAACGGCACCAACCTAGGAATGAACTCTGATGGTACAAAGAGGGATCGAATTTCTCTGCTTGAGGATAAGTTGCACAGTATTCTAATGGCTGGTCCATGGAATTCTCGAATTTCTGTTTCGAGCATGTTTAAGACTGAATAAGGTGCTCCTGATGCAGCAATTTTAGGTATACAACGTCCTTGATAAGACAACACCTCCATTATTGCAAGAGCTTCTTCAGTTACTTCAGAATTGAGCAATAATGCTAATAGAGAATATGCTTCTTCATGTAGAGGTGGTTCACTGCTTCTGCAAGAAAGAAAGCAAAGGTATATAAAATGGAGAAGAAAAGTAGTCCCATATGATAAATGTCAAAACAACGTGTGCCATCTCAATATGCAAGTGCCATAACAAACAACGGAGATGACGGTGAGTGGCAAAACAGTATAGATAAACAAAAGTTCCATGATTTTTTTTTTTTTGGCTGAGTAATAAGGTCCATGATTCAAAGCATCATTTGTACAGGCGCACAAAATAATAGATTTTTTGAGTATAATATTCAAAGGACTTGACTATGGAGAAGCAAAAATCACTCTATTAACTGAAGAAAACCTTTATATTAACAAGTAAAATGAAGACCTTCCCAAACCTATAGTTCTCAACTAAGGCAAAATCTGGTCATATTCAAATTGAGTCAATATTTTGAACATCTACAAAACTGTGCACTTCATTTCAAGTCAAACAGCCCTGACACGATGGAGATCATAATTCACAATTAAATTCAGATCCATTACCTTACAACTAGAACAGAATGCCTATATACGATCAAGGATGCAACTGAGTTCCAGTTTTTTGAGCCTCTGAGGTAAGGGAGCCAGTTGTATGCAACTATAATAACTGACCCAAAAAAAAAAAAAAAACTGACGAAGAAGCACAATGTACCTGTACATTCTCACAAACTCCAACAATAACCAAGTTCCACTTCTCTGAGCCTTTACATCATGCAGGTCATGTGCGCGCTTCAAAAATTGAATAAGTGGTTCAACAAAGTTCTCCAAAGACTTGGAGTTAGAAGCATGATCACAGTGTTCCAGATGCCTCTTGGCATCATCAACTGCTTCACATTGAGATTCCCAAGGAAGTTCATCAAGATTGTTTAAGGAACACTTGCTCTTTTCATTCGTCTTTGGACAAGACTGAATTCTCTGAGACCTGTCCTCGGTCTGCACTGACACCAAGTCTGAGCTATCCGTGATCTTAACATGTGAGGAATCTGAATTGGTACTATCTAAAGATCCAAGTGATATATTGCTCAAATCTATGGGAAGACGCAAGTTATTCATAGAATTGCTCAAGCTAGCAATGGATGTGAAAGAGGTTTCTAATGAGTGAACTGCTGTTGAACGGATGCATGGGTCTGGAATGGTGACCCCGTTATCCCTGCACCACTTTGAAATGAGGTCCTTCATGACAACATTTGGTGTCAATGACAAGTGAAGTAGCTTCCGTTTAGTCTTTGGACATGTATCATGACCTTCATCAAACCACTTCTGTATCCACATCCTTTCAAATGTTTGTCCAGAAGCAATGACAACAGGATCATACATCAATCCCAAAGATATGGGGCACTTGAATGCCTCAGGTGGTGCACATCTACTCAACATGTCCATTTTGACCTCGTCAGCTCCATGCTCTGCACAAGATTCCACAGAAGATGCATTATAAGAGCTTGATAATGAAAAGGATTCCTCGTGCTGCACATAGGAATTCTCTACTTGCTCCCTCACAATTAGTGATCCATACTGCTTCAAAAGGCTCACAAGGAACAATAAGATCTGCCTTTTTGCAAGATCATCACCACCAATTTTAACAAGGAGCTTTTTAATAGCCCGTTTCTCTATCAACAGATCCTTTTGAGTTGTAATTTGAAGCCTCAAAGCTGCAAACCTAATAGCCTCAATTGCAGATTCTTCTGTTGCATCTGCAGGTCTTGAAGATGCATACTGCTGGAGGAGGTCTCGCAAAGCCTTTCCTGCGGCCTCTTCTGATGAATCCAAGCTAAATATTGCACCCCTAATATCAGAAATTATGCGAGAGATCTGCACAAACGACAGGAAATCACCAACCATACCACAAATGTCTTACCCTGTACTCTCCAATTAAAAAAATCATACAGATACTTTTTGTGTCACTACTTGTTCATTTATCTCCACCCTGCTATCTCCCTGACGAGAAAATATAGAAAGGCAAACAGAAAAAGAGCATCTCAAATCAACATGCTATGACTAACCTCTGCAGCCAACATTACTGGAACATTACTTTCAATCTGGCTTAAACTTTGCCCCAGTAAGTTCCTTGATTTTAAACATCTTGAAAGAATTGCATCCCCTGTTATTGCCTGAAAATATTGTGGACGCAGTATCAAGATTAACATGCTTATTTTAAGAATAATGATGTATCCTCATATGATAGTGATACAGGAATAATCTATTGCATTTAACAAAATATATTTCACCACAGATGAAGTTGAACGTAAGGGCAAAACAATGGTCATCCACACAGATAGACGGTGTCAATCTCCCTATATCTAGTCTCTTTTAACTCTTGCATGTTTTCTCTTCTGCAAGAATTGCAACTGTTTATTTTCCTTACGGACTTACGGTCTTCACAAAGGCTGAAAGCATTATGTTTATCCTTATTACAGCCCCCTATCTTTTTTCTTTCAACTTCTTTTTTTCTTTCTTGTGTTTAGAACAAAACTATCAGATATTCAGAATTATGGTGTACACATCTACAATATTTAAAATAAATAACTAAATCACAAAGTGCTCAGCCTCAAGAAGCACATGTTGAAGAAGAAAATAAGTAAACCTTTTGCTATGCTATAGGAAGTTTAAGCGGCTTAAGCAACAGGCACCACCTATTTCAGCAAAGGCACACGACTTCAACACTACATATAGCTGTTGGCCTCTGGTCTTCCTTTCAGGCCTTTCCTTTATTTTAAGGGAATGAATTAACCATTTTATCTACTTTCCTTTTAATCATAGATGGGGTTACAACAATCACAAGCTTTAATCCCACCAAGTGAAGCTAGCTATATGATTCTAGATCTCCAACCATCTCTATGCACAGCCATATCCTCTTTAAGGCCCTCATACCTATATCATGTTTAAGAGTTCCCCACCAAGTTTTCTTTGGTCTTCCTCTCCATCTTTTTCTACATACTTCCTCCATTTCATCCACTTGCCTCACAGGTGCATCTATTGGTTTTCCTCACATGTCCAAACCAACTTAATTATGAGTGCTGCATCTTATCTGCAATAGGAGCCACTCTAACCTTATTACATGTGATCTCATTTTTATTTTGGTCTTTCTTGTATGGCAGCACCAGACAATGCATTCAGGAGTTAACTTTGCAACTTTGAGATTTGTTTAAAAAGATCATCTTACATGGTTAATAATAATAATCAGTTGAAACTACTTAATATATCAAAGATCTTGTTGTCAAAGTATTCAGTACATACCAAGTAAAGCTTACTGGACTCGCTACAGTGCTGAAACAGTAAATGGGCTTTCTCAATTCCTTTATTCAACAAGCAAAGTGCCTGTATTCCAGATGAGCACCGAGGACGACACACTTCTATGTCTGGAAATATCTTTAAAATTCTATCAACCAATATCATTAATCTTGTGCACATCAAACGATGCACCTGTAATCAGAGAAACAAGTCATGAGATGTCCTATCTGACAAAAGAGTAAACTGATACATTCAAAAATAAAATGAAATAAATATTTCAGAGTGAAATCACTTGAAGAATATGTTATAGGACTTGTGAAACTTTCCCAGTAAAAACACTGTTGTATGCCATTTTGCTTTGAATTACACAATCATACTTCAGTCTCAAATTGAAGACATTGTGACTCCACGGACAACACGTCTATCTTCTCGACTCAATAGATAGCACAGCCCTTTATCACAATTCTTTTCTAGACAATTTGCCTAGTCTCTGGGGTATCAAAAGCCCTCCAAGAGACAGCATTTGTCTGAATTTCATCTTCTTGGAACTTTTTCTGATAAATAAATGGTAGAACTACTGATAGGGATATTTTGATATTTTGATTTTAACAATAAGATTTAGATTTGGTTTTATCTTGTTCTGTTTTGATTTATTATAGTTATTTAGATAATAGAATTTTTTTGAATTTTATTTGATTTAGGGATCACATAGAGTTATATTTAATTTTAGAGACTATAATTGTATTTTGATTAGTTGTTACCTTTAGATAGGTTATCTTTTAACTGCCTATAAATAGGCAACATAATGTAACTTTTTATTTAGTTTTGGATGATTGATTAATATGATTCCCTCCTCCTCCTCCTCCCCCCCCCCCCCCCCGGGGGGCTTTTCTCTTCTTTTTGGTTCTCCCTCTTGGCTTCTTCTTCTTCTTCTTAATAATTCACTGTTGTCAACTTTCTGTGATTCATCGCTGTCCTGCATCAAATCGTCTTATTTTGTTTTCCCTGCTCAGGGACCTGATATCTTTCTAACTGGATGTGTGAGGCTGTGGATTCACCAGTAGTGGTAAAATGATTTATCATTATCCATCTATATTCTACTTTCATTGGCCTAATAAAACTGTAATTAGACTTATCACTCTTTTGGATCTGCACTCTTGCTGTATAGGTAATGCGAACATCAGTACATCCAAGTGGCAAGAATTCAAACATAAATATAAAAAGGTACTACCGGCACATATATGCATACCTTTATGTCACGAGGCGATGGCACTGTTTCTATAACACCAGTGACATCAGTCCCCATCCCATAAAAACAAATACCTTATCCCTGCATTAAAATAAATAATCAAAAGTCAACATTACGCATTTATTGGACATCGAAGTGATTCCATAATATGACATTACCTATGTGCACATAACCGTGTGAATGTGCTTTATCAAAACTCATTGAACCGTGTAATAAGATAAGGATGAAAGATTGAAATTTGAGGACAATATAACACATAACCTGACTATAACCAAAGGACTTGATCCCCATAATAATGCAGTAAATTTCCATTTGGCAAGTAGTAACAACAAGACAAATAATACACTTAGGTTTAGACTTGGCCTTTTGTTTAGACATCGTTTTGGGTGTAACATACATATTTAATTGTGCTGTATCTTGATCGTATGTGAAATCAATCAATTAACAAAGTTTTGAGCCATTAATTTTAAGCTTAATATCCAAGCATATGCCAAGGACTGCAATGGTGAACACTCAACACTGCTAAAACAGCTCATGAAAAGGCTTCACTCCCTTGTTACTGATATCTTGAGGGCATTTGAAGGCCAGGATTGCCAAAATAATTTGAGTGAGCATTAAGGACTTTAAAGGTATCTTACAAGTGCAAATTGTCATTGCCAAAAATATTCTAGGAAGCTTCCCATCTTCTTGCGGGCTTCTCACCCAGCCAGTCTGCGGACCTCTTCTTTTTAAAATGACATGTTAGACATAGTTTTTGGATAATACATAAATTCTCTTGCACTAAAACGGCCAAAATAAACTCTGCCTAAGAATTGAGTGATCCCTCAACACTTTTAGTGTTAAAGGCACTCCTCCTATTTACAGTCAATCCCAAGTTTGGATAAAGGGGGATGGTTGTGTTTGGTTAGTAAGAACTAACGTAAAGATGTTTCAACTTACATTATGAATTCCAGACAAAAAAACTAGGCGTAGAAGGATAAAGGCTTGTAATTGTTGTAGAATGGCCACAAGAACTACGAGAGACCATATTAAACTTGACTCTCACATCTAGAGAGGGTTCTTTGTAGTTCCTCAAGCAGTTTTTCCATTCACGATGAATTCTCTGTCACAGCTGAATGTGGGTCCATCTTGTGGGTAATCAAGATAATAATGCCCAGGCTAATGTTGTAGCAAATTAAGCAAGGGCAATGGGTATTATGAAGGCAAGCAAGCATGGAAGTTGGTCAATTTATCAAAATGAATTGGGATTAAAATAATTATAATTGTGTTATATAACATCACATGCGGTCACCCAAAAGTGTTAGCTGAAATCAACTCTTGGTTCCTAAAACTAAGCAATATAACTAAAAGCTCCTCAATAGACTACTAGAATGGGTTTAGATCATAACAAACTTCCTTTTTTTTCATTGATGAGAATCCCCAGCAACTATCCTTTGTATGTGCATTGAGTAAAGTTATTGGGCATGTGCAACAGCCCACAGACTAGGTACGCACTAGGCAAGCGGCAATATTGGCCTCCTCCACAACTAGAGTTCAAACCTCCATGAGGATGAGGGCAGCCCACACACAAATATTTTTATGCCATTTTTAGTTCTTTTTTCATTTATACATATATATATATATATATATATTGTTCACTTCATGCACAAAAATGAGTAAAAACTCACTCTAGTTAAGGCTTACTTGATTTAAGAAAGGCACTGGCAACAACTTGATGTCCAAATAGTAGGATAAAGGCTCTTAGCTTCTCTAGGTTCTTAGCTTCTCTAGGTTACTCAGAAACATCACAGATATATGTACTATTATCTCTCACCAATCATTCAACAAACTGCCCCAGCATGAAATCAAAACACTAACAAATGAAATGTTAAGACAGGAATTTTCTCTCACTCTGTTTCCATATGGGATGTATAAGAAAAAATTGTGATTCCTCTTCCCTTTTGTTGATTTCCTCAAAGATCTCTCTCTCTCTCTAATAATTTTATTTGAGAAAAATGGCATGCTTATTCGAAATATAGTCAATCAATTGTGTCCCACAATGGAAGGCCTAATTCTTCCGGATTAAAACAAGAAATTAAGCATGACTGGCAAAAGAAAAGGAAAAGCTCAAGGAACCAAGATTTAAATACTTACCCGGGGAAGTGAAACTAGACCAACGACGAGAAGCCACAAGAATTGGACAAAAACCTTATGGAACACCAAGCAAAATCCAAGCCTTGGCGGAATCTTTCGGGTTTCTTTCCAGTAAATGAGAAAACAATGATTCAACAGGAACCTCGCATTCGACCACTATTCGCATCGCAGCACGTAATCCTTCTTCGCCGAGCGAACAGAGACGACCGATTGCGTTGACAAGTCAGACCTCGGGTCGCCTAACGCTTCAGGCGAAAGATCTGAATAACACAGACGAGTAAAAAAAATGAAGAAAAAAGGAGAAAAAAAAATGGGCCACAAACAAATAGGGCGCAACGCAACTTGGATACAAGTAGCTTTCACTTTTGGAAACACGAGCAAAATAGATGCTGCTGATGACCAAGTCACCAATAGGAGCAAAAAGTCGATCACGAATGAAAGATAAATTGATATCTTGTATAAAGAGAGATAAAATGGGCGACTTTTGGGTTCAATGGAGGCGACTCCAGCACTTGGCAGGGTGGTTTCTTGTGTCGTTGATGAAGTCTACAATACGTCAAAGCGCTACAAGAAACGAGAAGAAGATGACAAAGCCGTCCCCTTCGCATGTCAAAAAAGGCTGGGACTGGGACACCAACTAATGGCGCTGCTTCCACATCAAGGCAGGCCCCATCACTACTTCAGTGTTTTGGTAGAGGGTATTCGTAGGCATCTGCATATGAGCATCTCTTTTCTTAAATAAGGTGATTCAAAATGTATTAAAATAATTTTTATTATTTATTTTTTTTATGTGTATGCTATTTGCATTTTGTTTATATGTAATTGGATTTTTATTTTATTTATATTTAAATATAATTTATTATGTACATATAATTTATTGTTGATAATTGTGTTGATTAATATTGTTGGACAATATTCATTTTTAATGTGGGTCGAGATCTGTTATTAAGTCAAATCCAAATGTAGCTCATACGTGTTTTTCTGTGATCTAACTTAATTTCTCGCTACTATATAAGGGTTTTTTGATACCCTAATCTATAGATTGGCTCATTCATTTTTCTGAAAACCCTACTTTTGATGCATGAAGAGAGACACATTCTTGTACATCCGTTCTTTTGATCGACCAGCTTGTTGTTAATAAAAATTACTTGTATTGCATAATCTTTATTGTAAATACGTCTGAGGCGTGAGAGATTGTGGTGAAGAGATTATTTTTATAAGTAGTTCTTAGTATTTGAATAATATGTACTTGTTTTCAATTCTTCGATTTTCTTTGTAATACTGTATTTCTTGAGTTTTTGTTATAAGTCGATGTAATATGTTGTAATCGATAAAGTCTTTAGTGTATTAATTAGGGGATTTCCTTTATAAATCTAAACACATAAATCTTATATTTTTGTGATCTTTATATATATATTTTTTTGTTTATTTTTCACAATTTTACGCTTGTTATTGTGATTTGGCCGAGACTAAGTTGCGTGAGAAATCAACATCTTTGTTCCATTTTGGCTTTTTTATTTCGTAGGCATCTCTCGGCTTCCACTCTACTCGTCATTGCAGCAAGAAGTCAGTCAATACCAATAGAAGCAAATTGAGGGCAACCCAGAAAGGGGGGTGGGTGGGTGGCGGCGTGGGACCCAATGGCCCCACCTCTTGCCACCCCGCGTCTGGCAACAGCTCGGGGCTGACCAACAGAAACCATGAAAAGTTAGATTTTAAAAAAATGAAAAGCGAAAGTGAGATGAAGGACCCCAAGAAGCAAAAATCAAACTAAATCAATTTTGTAGTAATATTTATCTCCTCAAATGAACTATATATTTTATGCTACAAATGATAGGATTATGTATGCGGATATGGACGTAATAGGCAGCGAGCCTTTCTCTCTAAACAAACTTGGATTCTATTCTTTCTTTTGCAATTGGCTGGCCCAGAGAAAAGTTCAAGGTTTAAAGGGAGGGAGCATCGCGTGCACGATGCGAGCTCAAGAAGAAAGAAGACAGAAGAAAGAAAGAATACAGCTTCGCCTTCCGCCACGTTACTAAGTTGAAAGCATCAATCATTTCTTTGGGGTGGTCATGTCTGAAGTCTGATCCAACAAATATCATATCCTTTCCTAAAATTTAATTCAAGTTTATTGCAAGGGTGGGTAGGTGGGTAAGCCAAAACAAAAAGTAAGGGTGTTTGATGTATTTAAAAAAGAGCATCAACGTCTCAAAGTTTAAGTTTTTATTATTTTGTCCTTTCAAACTTAGTTAGTAGTTATTTTGCCAAACAAAAATTATGGGTTTAACGAGGAATAAAATAAATCTACGCTGGTTATGTGTTTTAAGTTTTTTCACAACTCGCTAGTGTTTTTTATTACTGAATTTGATAAAAAAAAAAACCATTGATTAATACTATAACTGACGTGGTATTAGCTTTGTATTTAATAATTTTACTAGATAATTAATTAATGAGATGTTATAAATTATTCAAACGTACAGATAGCAGCCATAAAATAGAATGTTTTCACTTTTCACTAAGCCACCCACCCACCCTCCCCGTATTATTTTAAGGCAAGAGGACTGGGGACGGTCGACATTTTCAGTAAGAACGTTTCTATTCTCACAAACATATATTTTATAAGCAATTCATTAACACGTCAATGTTGGTAAGAAAGCCAGCCATCATCCCCCACCACGAAAGTGAGGCTAACGGGGGCAATATGATGACCCGTGCGTATCAGCCTAATTTTGATTTTGTAACTGATGATGTTGATGCCCTCGATTACTTTGACCAACTGAAACTTATTTGACCCAACGAGAAGAAATAATAAGAAGTTAAGGAAGAGACAAACAAACAAACATATATATACATATATATGTATATATCAACCTGTATTTTATTTTTACCGCAAATTATATATGTTTTTTAACAAATGAGAAGATTAGTCCGAGCCTTGGATAATTGGACTGGGTTTATATACGGCCGCCCGCCCGCCCAATTTGAATATAACATCAATCTCGTGAATACAGAAGCCGCGACGCGTTAGGGTCTTTTCTGGGACGATTGTGTTAAAAAGTAAAGGGCTCGACAATATGGGATCACAAATATATTTTTAAATGTATAATGCTATTTTAAAATTTTATTGATTAAAAAGGAATTATAAAGCTTAATTTTGGGGTATTGAGTATTAAATCGTCATAGAATTAATGTGTAGAGATAGAATTTATATTTCTAAATTAATGAGAACTCAATTTAAAAATATTAAAAAATGTTGACTGTTTAATTCAATTATATATAATGGGTTATGGTCCCTAATTGAACGGAAGTTTTGCCCTATTTCTCTACATCCCCATCAATAAAGACAACAAAAAATAGTAAAATAAAAAAAAAATTCCTAAAAACTACATATCAATTGAAAGATCATAATCCGTTTGATCAATCACAACAATGAATTTAGGTACGCTTCCGCTATTCTTGTTTTTTATCTTCTCTTTGAACCAAGATGAGAATCTAAAACCATGTTTAAGTCATTATATTTGGATATAATCGTGATCTATGCATGTTGTTTTAAGTTTCGATAATTTTTACAAGTGGTATCAGAGTCTTCCCATGCTTGACTCATAGAAAATTTATGAATTTTAAAGATTTTGGGGATTAATTTTAAGTTTTAGAAATTTTGGGTTATTTGATCTTCTTTCATGTAATTTGTATGATATTTGGTGTTTTAATACATGTTTTCACATAATTACAGTATACCTACGATTTTCTGTCATTTATAATTATTTTTGAGATGAATATTACACACATAAGGCTTTGGGTTCTGTTGTTCATCACCATTTTTGTTTGAAAAAAAATTTATATTTATATCGACTTTGCAGAGACAATTTTCTGCCTCTACCTGCTCAATTTCTAGTGTGATCGCACCATCCTTGAATGGTGTGGCCGCAAGGCAGCACTTGGGCCGCACCAAAGATCGGTGCAGTTGCACTTCAAAAATTATTTTCAATTTTTTTTCCCTTTAATTACGATAACAAGGAATAGATTAAGAAATCAATAATAATTCAAATACATGATATATCACATTATTACTTATGGATATCTAATTTTCTAAATAGGTTAATTGACACAAAATGTCACCAAAGTGACTTCTCTTATGGATATTAGTTTATTGGGAATAATTAGATGATTGTGTTTGTTTATCCATACAAGTATTAGCCAGCCTAAAGGAAGGTTAGTATTTAACCGAATTACATACACATTTGTGGTGATAAACATGTGACAATTATTAGGTTTCCATGTGAACAGTAAGTCAATCCAAATATGAGTTTGTTATTCGACATGAGTTATTGTTAATGTTTGATCACTGCAATAAAAGTACCATTTACAATTAATATTATTGTCAAAAGATTTGATATTAATGTTGTGTTGGGTATCTTGAGATGGGGCTTACCATTATTTGAATTTATTGATTATTAATTATGGATATTAATGTGAGCATGATTTTTATTTGGTTATTTTATTCTTTGTATAGCTAATGTGTCTGCTACTACAATATTTGTCAACATAAATTCAATTCCCCTGAATGAGACAAACTTCAAGGATTGGAAGGAGAACATATTGATTGATCTTGGTTGCATGGATCTAGACCTTGCACTCAGGATTGAGCAACCCATTTCTTTTACGGATGAAAGTTCATCTAATGACATGAGAAACTTTGAGGAGTGGAATCGCTCAAATCGCATGAGTCTTATGTGTTGGGATTATATAGATTTTATCATATGCGTAACGGAATAAAAAATTAGTTTGCAAGTATCTCATTTTTCAGAAATTATGGTTTACAAATTGAAGGCAAAAACGAAATATTACCTCTTTAATAAAATTCAATTTCACCGTTAGGTTTCTTGCCGTATAATCCTCCATGTGTAGCATATCGACTCGATCCACCCAAAATCACTTATATCCAAGAATGTCAAGAGAAATGAAAATAGAAGAAATTTTTCACAAAAATTTTTAACTCACCTTTTGGATTCACACACACACTTCTTCAAAACTCTCTCAATTCTCGAGTATTTCAAGAGGAAGAAATGAAGAGTTAATGGAGTTATTTATAGAGTTCCAACATAACTCTACTCTTTTAATGGATTGGGCTTCTCAAACCCATTCCATTTAATGCTATTGGGCTAAGCCCAATTCAATGGAGTTTAGTTGTGTTAAATCCAATCCAATAGTGCCATTGGGCCAACCCTAATGTTCTAGTAAAAGATCAAATACAATTAATGATTAAATAATTATATTCACAATATAATCATTTAATTATTCTTATTTATTCAATAAATAAATGCACTATTATTAGTAATTATAAAATTACTAATTTATCCATTTTCTTTTTAAAAGTGTTTTCTTTTGGGTGAAACTTTATGAGTTCACAAATAAATTGACAATGAGAATAATCAACGATTAATTCTCGTAAATCATGAATGACATCTAGCAATATGTCATGATTACCCAATTTATTGTGAAGCGAATATTGTGAATTTTTTACTACGTTACCATGCAATACAGTTCTTTTATCATCCTATATCTCGACAAGATATGAGATCATGGTTAGCAGGTCGAATATCTTAATCTTGTCATGTGACCAAATCTAAAATCAATCTTAACTAATTGTGACACAACCTTATGAAACAATTCCATCGTCATATTACCTCAACCAAGAATTTATCGTCAAGTGATTATTAGATCGCATATGATATCCTCCTCATAAATCTCAAGGTGATAGATTTCATGTTTAATGCACACATACCTCATATATTACTAAATTAGGCACATAGATACGTATGATTATTCCTAATTTGAACAACCATATAATATTGCTGATATCTTAATCCACCAATACATAGATATCCATGTCATCTCAAGTCTAAGGACTAGTTGCACATTTGCAGATAATATTGAATCATTGACCCCTGAGAAATAACTCATGTGATTCAATGTTAACAATTCCGTTTAGTGAACTCGTTTCTGTAACGAGCATCTACTCATCTTTCTTCTATATCTCATACAAAATGGCATAAGACTTGCCAACCTTATATTTCAGTATCTCATATTGAACAAGGAGGAAAATAATGTGTTGACCTTTACGAGTTGCTATTATGCAGATTAGGAACTTTATGGCTAAGAACTTGGTTATAGTATAACGAATTGTGGATTATCCGTAACTCGTATTCTTAACACTTAAGAATGGTATCCACTCCTTATTATACTAATGGATATATGTTTTTAATTTAAATCATATTGTAATTTAAATAAAACAGAAATTTGTCATTTAAATAATATTTAAAAAATGATAAGATCGAGTTCATCTGATCTGTGTTATTAGAATCGATAGTCAGGGCTCATATCTAACATTATGATCATTAAGCTTCCTTTAATGATATAATTGTGTTATCCTCGTACCAGGGCCGGCCCAAGGCATAGGCCTATGCCCAAGGCATAGGCCTATGCCCAGAGCCCTCCAAAAATTTAGGGCCCCTCAAACCCCCCTCCCCCCAACTGTAGAGAACAAAGCACCCCCAAAAAAATTGGGCCCCCAAAAACATACCCCTTATTCCCAAAGAAAAATACAGCAGAGAACAAAACACCCTCAAAAAAATTCCCCCCCCCCTCTCCCCCAAAAAAAATTCTCCCCTCAAAAAAAAATAAAAATTGGGGGGCCCCCAAAAAATACACCACGCCACCCTCCCCTAAAAAAAATTTATTATCATCTAGGGCCCCACTGGACCTTGGGCTGGCCCTACCTCATACCTGAATCATAACATTATGATTATTATGATTTAGGTATGCTTTTGCTATCTTCATTATTCATTTCTTTTTGAAGCAAAATAAGAATCTAAAACCATATTTAAGTCATTATATTTGGATATAATTGTGCTTTGTACATGTTATTTTAAGTTTGGATAATTTCTAGATATTGTAGTTGCTGTTGGCAACAAACAATCACACATTCAGATTGGGGAGACAAAAGAGTGGGCAAATTGAATTGGTCCCAGTCCAGGGACATTGTGCCCCAGCTCAAAAAGTTAGGCAATCAAGCCCCTTAATTGCATCTGAGAAGATATACTCCCAAAACATTGCAACAACCACCTTAATTCAGTTGCTTCTCATTTAGTTTGTACAATAAAACCACATTCACCAACAATTATAACAGTAACGGCACTATGACACCCTCCCCCCCCCCCCCCCCAAAAAAAAAAAAAAACTCAAAGTTACACAATGTTTGCATTATCTTGTCACTTAACAGAATTATCTTTTCTACCAAACTAACGCCATGTTGTGAAAGAAATATTTCAAAATAGTAATAAGGGGCGAATCCAATATATTTACAAAAACAAATGTTGTCAAGATCTAATCATACAAACCATCGGTTTCATTTTCTCGATAGGAATTTGAATTGAAAAAAAGGATTTTGTCAATTTTAACACAAGAAATAGTATACTAAAGCCAATTATAAGCGCACACATAAAAAATTGTATACTAAAATTGACTATAAGCGCGCGCATACACACAGGCACATATATATATCACCCACAAAAAATAATAGACCATCATTTGGATAATTTGACAATTTTTTAGAGCTATTAATTAAGAGGGCACGAAAACTGTAATATTTCACATTTTTTTTTATCTAGTAATCACAATTATGCAAGGCCAGTGTTAGAATTACGGTTATATTGGGATAAGGCATAGGTTTTCTAGGTAACTGCATAGAGCCCTCCTTCCAAATCCAATGCCTAGAGATTCTTTCAGCTTAGGGTCCTTTCAAATCTGATGAGTAAGCCAGATCTAACAATATTAAAATATATGTATATAAGCTACACATACAGATTACGGTGCACATGAAGAAATATAATAAAATTGAATGGGAATGAGCTGCTTATGTGTGTGTATATATATATATATATATATATAATATTTTATAATAATATTTATAATACAATTATAAGAGAATTCATATAGATAATGTTTTATAATATTTTTAAATATAAAGAATTTCATATAAAATTTTGCACCCGAGGGCCGGCCCAGCAACTGTTAAAGCTCCGGTCCATCCCCATAGCCAATTTGCAAGAGTGATAAAAATGTTGAATCATTGAGCTGATTCTCTCGTTATCCTCCAATCTCCATATGGCATCCAAAACTTGTCTCTCCTTTCCCAGCAATAATTTCACCTATCAGTCCCAACCAACTAGAGCCACAGACCTGTTATCACTTCAAGTGTCCTACAGCACACATACACATATCAGCTTAAGCAACAGCAACTGGTGGGCACAACATATACATATCAGCTTAAGCAACAGCAACTGGTGGGCACAACACAACACAAGAATCTCATATCTAGCTTATCCTTGGAATCAGATCTGGAAGACTCAACTCCGTTATGAGCATATCAGTCTTGAAAATTTATTTTGTCCAGTTGTTCTTTTCCGAAAGGTTCTGCTTCAATGGATCCCTTACTAATGATAGATTGTGATTATGATTGTGATTGTGCATGGACCATGTGTAACTAGTGCACTTCTCACTCCCCAAAGCTATTCAGCCTTGGAAATTGTAGTTTTATTCCTTGTGAACCCATAAACAAGCAATAAGAGTAATTAAGCTCAAATAATCAAAACCCAAAAGTGGAAACAAGCAAGCTAATAGTCTGTAATTCAGTGACAAAAAGGATTCCAAGGGCATCACAACCCTACATGAAGAGTTAAAACGATAAGGATTCCAAGTACGAATAGAAATAAAGGACCACCACAAAATAGAATCCTTCCGTGTTTCTGTCTCATCCAATGATTATAGACCACTACTTTATATTTAAACGAGTATATTATATTTATATTTTTAACCATAAGCTTGCTAAGAGATTTACACAAATATGCTAAGTGAAGTTTCAGAGGATGAGATTTAATCATCAAAACCTTGAGCACTTCAATATGAAAAATGGAACAAAATAGAGCACCTGCTGTCAATCAAGATCTCACCAGTTCAAGCTAGAGTTAAAAAAGAAATGATATTATACCAACAAATACGGCATCTTGTGGTAAGAGGCATTTAACAATCACGGCTTCTATCTGTTGAAAACAGGACACTATGCCGTACCTTATTTGCTACTTTAATCAACAGAACTTCATAATCAGTGAATAAAGAAAATGCTGGCTACCACTTGTAAAGGTTGGTACCAACAGTCAACTTGTCTGTAAGTTAATGAGGTTGAAATACACCAAGATTTGATGTCAACTTGAGAAAACAAGATTCCAGGAAGCTACTTACTTTCCAGCAAGAAATCTGGTCCGTGTTTTGTTGGAATAATAGCAAATGGAAGAATCAACAATCAACACCCCACAGTCCCTGTGAACCATCACCTAAAAGATTTTCAAAGGTGTGGAAGCACCAAGACCAAGAACATTAGCATCTTCCACCAAACATCTATGACTACATTGCTAAAAGACGAGAGGAACCATATATATCTTACATGGAGTACAATTCGTACAGTTTAGATTTATAAACAGAAGGCATTGAACCAACTGTTTAGCCATTAGATGTTCAAGCCATATTCAGGGCAGAGAAAAAAGTAATAATGAACAAAGATTGTGAGTTCTACTGAACTGAAATCATAGGGTCATGGTGTTAGAACTCCAATGATTAAGCTATTATAATTATGGTATCCCCATCCTCTTTGATGCCTTACACGGGCATGGTTTTGTCATTCAAGGAGTCTTTAAATCATAACCATTTGCCTCATTCAACTCTTATTATATGTATCATAAGAACAGAGTCTCCAGTTTTTGCGTAAAAAACTACTTATTAAAATACCAGCTGGCTTGACATATCATAGAAGACCATGAAGGCGTCGGTTACATCTGGCTTCTAAGATGAAAGTTCTTTGCTTTTCATTAATTTCCCAAACTTTGGTATAGTTTTGATCAGTTGTTGACAAATTTATAATCTATAGCACTGGCAAATGATAAATTCAACCTTTGATCAATATGATACTGGATGGCTATCTATCCAGAAGTTCTAAAGCATTAATTACTTTACATTGTTCTTGTTCTAAAGCTGCTGGTGATATGGTCATTCTTATTGCTTTCATTCTAAAATTGTTAACCAACATCAATATTCGGAATTAGCTAAAGAAGCTAGTGGTGCCAGATGATCGTCTTTGAGTAGACAAATCTGCCCCCGTGAATGGTAGATGATATGTGATGCACAACCATGAACCAACATGACATTCTGAACTGATCTTACTAGTTACAACCCTTAATTACTGAAAAAAAAAAAAAGTTTGTGGCTTCGTTAATCAAAAGAAAGTCTTTCATTGTGTGGGAGCCAACTGAAACCCTTGACGTGTTATTATTCCCAATTGTTGCTGCATCTGCTAAGATGCATAAACGCAACCACAAAACTTCGTCGAAGTTTGAATAATTTAAAAATATATTAGGCCAAAACTAAGATAAAAGAAGACAAAACATAATGAAAGGTCAAAAGGAAAAAATCTTCAATCCTCATCAGAATGCAAAAGGAGATAAGAGAATAAAGTACATCTCTAGCCATTAGATGCTGGTTCTCTATCCCACTAGCTAGTAACTTGCCTAAGAAATTCAATAACATGGATACACTGCCAACAAATAAATTTCAAGTGATCAAAAGCTCTGACATAATCATGGTTCTGATATTGATTCCTATCTTTCATGTGTTGCTTGCTGAACTGATCAATTTTGTCGTTCCTAAGAGGGATGACTTTGTTGAACTCTCTGCACAAGAAATATTCGCCAACTAGTCGAGCCCCACTGCCCTTTTCCCCTGCTTATAAGGAGCTGCCTTGGTGACATCTTTCGCATGCCATCCCATGACTTCAACTTATCTTCGCCGACTAGAACAACCTTTCTTTCCCCTTCTTTGGCTTTCTTTTCTTTTTCTTTTTTTCTCTTTTGCAATTTGGCTTGGTCACTCTTCCATTTCCATTTGAGGTTCCAACCTTGCTTCTCACTAGTCTAATTTCTTCATCACCACAAAACTTGACCTCTGTCATCCTCAAGCTTAGTTGGATAAGTGCATTTAAGAACTTGGATACACACTAATGGCATCCAACTCCTTCTCTTCTTCACTTAGCTATAGCTCCTCTTGGACTCCAAAGCAGAACAAACTATTTGAGAATGCTCTGGCTATATATGATAAGGACACTCCTGACCGCTGGCAGAAAGTTTCTAGGGCAGTGGGTGGAAAATCAGCTGAGGAAGTGAAAAGACACTATGAGCTCCTAGTAGAGGATCTAAGGCACATTGAGTCAGGAAGTGTCCCCATTCCTAATTACAAATAATCTGGAAACTAAGGCAGTGAATATTCAGATCAGAGGTAATGCACTATCTGCTTCTTACCTAGTAACTAGCCAAACATCACTTTGCTACTAGATTTTCATTTACCAGCTTTGCCCAGTATTCCTAGTCCTATCTTTGCTCTCCACTATTCCACCTATAGCCAGGCATGAACCTAACAATGTTCAGTTACTATCATGTAATTTTAATGTTTTTCTTTATAAGCGCATTCTCAGTGCACAAGGATGCCTATTTTGCAAGGTTCAAGGGAGAGCTGTATTTGTACGCAGCATTCCCTTTGTTTTTTGTGAACAAGTTGTTGCCACAACTCAATCCAAATAATAAATGGCATCTAGGTTAGATCCTAACCATCTTCAGCAATCACTTTGGAACTAAATGTTTGATGCAGCAGCATGAGATACACCCATGAAGTCTGGAATGCCTTTTAATGTGGTCCACCAATTGCTATCCATTAGGCACAGGTTCCCTTTAACGAAATGTTGACTTCATTCATTTGAAAAGCCAATGCCCAACAACTGACCTTGGACTTCTTATCTTGTCCAAGTGAGATTTAATCCTCTTCTTTGTCGTGGATAACATGTTTGTGGTTCCATCCCATTCCTTTAAATTCTATTCCTAACAATTCCCATGTCAGGTCCAAAGCATTGGCCTTTTTTTCCTGATTTGAACATAGATCCTTTCCCATGCCCAACTCAACGTCTTATTCCCTTTTCTTTGTTCCTTTCTGGCCTTTATTCGCCTATCACTTGCTCTGTCTTTGCTTGGGGTTGTGCTTTTCTAGTCTATTTGGTGCTATTGTCAGCATTGCCATCTTTAGCTGATAATCTCACCCACCCTTTGCATGTTCTATCATTATTTTATGAGAAAAATCTGATTTCCTTTTTCTTTTATTTAACATTTTATTAAACAGGTTGATTACGTACCTAAAAGGGAACTGGATTTCAAGTCAAACCCAGCATCAAATGCATAAAAGGCATCAACCAGCAGTACTGGAAACAAATAAATCAGACCTTTCTCTCAAGCCTCGCTCACTTACTGCATCACTATATAACTCTATATGTATACTGTATTCCCCAAGAAGATTGTATTGTATTGTTGTTTCCACTTTTTTTCCCCTCTGTAATCTAAGACTGGCGCTACTGTAATTGAATTTCTGGAATCAATACTCAGTATCTACGCATTTGCACAATCAACTCACTCTCTCTATTTGCTAAAGAATTTGGCTTTGAATGCTGAGGTAATTATATGTATATGGTAGAACCACAAGATGCAAATGAGAGTGTAAATTATATATCTATTCTATTATATAAGCAAATATATATACGCGCGCACACATAGATAATGCAGATGAAGTAACGTACAGAAATGGCCTTTGGTGTCACACCTATCATAGGGTTTTCTTCCATGATTGAGAGAGGATAAGTTCACATCCATGAGTTCATTGAGCAGTTGCAGAATTTGACCACCATGGATCCATTGCTGTTCAAAAACTATAAAATGGAAAATACCATCCGTGTAAAATATTCATAAAAAATAACATTTAGATATGCTAAACTAGAATTACATAAAAATAGCTCAATTTTAAATTTTATCAATACTAGTATTTAACTTTTCATTTGCTAACAACATGCATTACCCTGTGACATCCAAATCCAAATTGTAGTTAAATAAAATTTATTAGTTTGTGGTGGCAAGTGTTGCCACCTCATCTCCCTCCAATTTGCTAACAACATTTGGAGGAATTGTGTAAATATCTAGTGAAGAAATAGTACATGGGATGAAATTGAACGAGAGGGACCACAAAACTTTGGGAAGAAAGTTGAAGTTAGGGTTTCTCACATTGGGGACCACGAACTCTACGGGAGAAAGGAAGGGCTTTTGGAGCATATTGGCCTGCTCCAACGACATGGAAGGAAGAAGGAATACCAGGAAGGAATATGACAATGAATATCCAGGTTGTAGGGACACCCTGGTCAGTCATCTAAGGGCATTTGGGTTGTAGCAGTGTCTTTTATTGTATTCACAAAAACTATGGCTGTCTTTTTTTGTATTCGGTTCAATATATGTAAATCAATTTTATAGCAATGTCTTCCATTGCATTTTCGTTATGCTTCTGCGTAAGGTTAATTTGAATTGATCACAGTTGTTAATGCCAAATGAGTATATTCTATATTAAATGGTCCAAAGAGTTTTATTAGTCGCTACAATTGAACAGGAGACTAAAATGTTAAAACACTTGAGCTGGACCCAAGTACACAATCCATTATTTATTATTATTATTATATTTCTGGTTTTGAAATCGTTACCAACCATTTTCATGTTCATTCTTTTTTTTCTTTCAAATTACTCCAATTAACATTGTAATGGAAATGTACTGACATATAAACAAATTTTCACACTGATTGGAATTAGTGACTTGAGTAGTTTGTATTAAAAACTTAGCCCACCTTCTCTTTATTATTGTTTGTCAAACTGTTTTTAGTTTTTAGTTTTTTAAAATAATAAAAACGTATTTATTTTTATATTTTTAAAAATAAGGAATTTTTTTATAAAAAACTCAAAACAACAAAAAGTCATTTTGATTGTTTTCATCACAAACACGCTCAAAATTTCTAAAACGTTACAAATAAAAAGAATATATTTTTAGCAATCTTAAAACAAATACTTAAAACACAACTAAAAAATAAATAAAAGTTAAAACTGAAAATTAAAACACGAAAAGAATAACCCCTTAAACAAAACACTAGTGTAGAAATACTGCACTACCTAAACCCTTCATTACACAACTTAAACATAAGCAACTACAATCACATATTCCAAGTTATCTATCCTAAGGGAAAAATATAATTTTTTATTTTTATTATTTTACAGATTGATGGTCTTCATAAAATCAACCACAAGCATCGCCACGAATATTGCAAGCAACCCATCAAGTATGATGAAACACATATTAACTATATGTTTTTCCTTCAATACCTCATAATTTAGTTGATTAAGTTTATTTTTCAATTTAAGGATGCCTTCTTCCTCCTCAAAGCCTTGTCCTTGGCATGCCTCAACTTATCAACTGAACTATGGAAAATTCACATTTATCGTCCCTAGTCATTGTCTTGTCACACACACACAAAAAAAAGATAGTTGTTAAAATTTCAAGACTCAACAAGCAAGATAATATTGTAATAACTTCATTTGTTCTACATAAAATGAAAACATAAGCATGAAGCACCTTCCAAAGTTTGTAGTGATAACTCCTTTTAGGGTTGTTTGTACACTAGGATGTGTTCAAACAAGCCATTACATGATGGCGAGAATATTTTTGATGATGTCTAAAAAATATGGAATTACACATTAGAAAAAACATCAAGTCATTAGAACCACAAAACTTAAACACCCGCTCAATCACAATTTGACTTTAAATGCCTAGTTATCACAAAGAATCCAAACAAATTGTACTCCTAAATTATCCAGAGTTAAGAAAAGTAAGAGAGCTTAATTCATGTAGAAGATGGATGATAAAGTATCTCCCAATACAAGATATGAATAATCTTCACAAAACACAATCAAGTAAGGGAAAGTCTTGATGTACTTATCTACTAAGTCCTCATTCAAAGGCAATTCTAATAGGATAAGCTCTCAATAAGAAGCAAATCCTATGATTTAGGGAACAAATAAATCCAAGTCTAACATGGAGAAATACAAAATAGACATTCCAAGTCTTCTTAATGTCATGTGTCCTAATCTCCAAAAGATGAGATATTCCACTCTTATCTGATAATTCCAATCTAAATCATTCATGAATTTGTGAAACTAGGTGAAATCAACTAATCCTTTGCGATATGGGAAGAGTCGGCTAATTTTCATTGTGATCCCTCATCACGAAACTCAACCAAAAAGGAATAAAAAGACCTTGATAGGTGAGTCAAAGGTACAATAATATTCTATACTACTTTTTCAAGCCTATAAATTATTTTCATAATTCTTCTACACTACTCTTTTGAGCATATAAGCTATCTCTAGAATCCTATGTTAACTTAAGCATCAGAGTGCATCATCCCAACTGTGCGCCCCAAGGCAATCACTCCTGTTTCTATGGTGCAAGAAACCCAAGTTTAGACCAATTTGAGATGTGGTCTGAGTCTCTTGAGAAGTCTTATAAATTTAATCGGTGATTGATTCTCATGTTAACAATTTTACTTTTGAATTGATCAAAAATGAAGCAAACAGCCTCCTTCCATCTCATTGCTTTCTTGAGATGTTATGTTAATCCAAGAAATTCCAAATCCAAGTATATGTAAACGCCAAAAGTTAATTTAATTGGACCTTTAGACATTTATACTAACATTTTCAATGCTAAACTAAACATAAACATGAGATCAATCTCAAGAGGGATATGGTTATAACAAATTAAATATGAGATAAATCTTAAGTATAAATGACTAATTATAAGAGGTAAATAATCCTTTTGAACAACATACATACTTTCTTCCTGTTTTATGAAAATATTGACCTACTAAAAAAAATGGAGTAAAATAAATAAGGAAATAACCAAACATTGACCTACCATGAAAAGTGAAAATTAAAATATATGAATAAGAAAAATATAAGATTGTCAAGACAATATGAGACAAGAATCCATAGAGAAGACTCATGTGTACACTCCAACAAAAAGAATATACACTAAATTTTTAATAAATTGAAAGTAGTAGTAAGTGACATCAACTAGAAAAGAAACCATGTTGCCTAAGCAATAAGCAAGCCAAATTCCCATGCTATGGGGACAGGGAGGAGCTCATAGTTTTCTATAGATGATAGAAGATATTTGTTAAAATGACTTCACTAGCTACCAAACTAGATATGAGATAAATTGAGATACATTCAGAAAAACCTTTTTCTTCTCGCAAATTAGAGTCCAACAAGTCGTTCTTCTTCTCACACAAAAAAATGAGAAATAAAAGTATTTCGGATAAAATTATTTTTTATTATATTTGTTAAATTGATCTTGAAAAAAATCATATAACTTCTTATGTTGAATGTTCCAGATAAATTTATCTCGTTCCATTCAAATAAATTATCTTAAACATTACAGATAAATTATTTTGATATAACTTTATTTTATTTATTTTAACAAATACTATCTAAAAATTTATAAGTGTCGGTAACATTGGTGACAAATTGAAAGGAGATGAGGCCCACACAGACTAATTAAAAATTATTTAATTATAATTTGAATGTGACACAAACCATTTAACAGATTTATGTTGCTAATTGAAACAAAAAAAAAAGTTAAATATTAGTATTGTTAAAATTTAAAGTTAGTTCACAATTGATAAAGCAGTTAAAAGTTGAGTTTTTTTTTATAATTTATATTTTAAAAAAGAGAGTTTATTACGGTTTTATCTAATAATGAGGTGAAATTCTAGTGGATTATTAACAATTTAAATGCATTATATTTTAAATAATTTAATAAGGTGAAATAAACCTATTAAATGCAATTTAAGATTAATAAGATTAATATTATTGGCTTCGCTAATAAGTTACTAACCACGCGATAAAATGTAATTTCAGTTTGCCGTCAATAGTCACGTGACAAAATTAATTTCATTATAGATATATATATATATATATCAGTGGGCCTATCCAACCATGAAGCCCAAAGTATAGAGCTGATTACTCGCGGCCCAAACTCCGGAAGCCCGAATCAAGTGTTACCCACCGCGCAAGAAAGGCAAGTGGTAGTGAGGGCCCCCCCCGGGGGAGTTTTGACTCAATGGAACATTTAAACCCTAGAGACTTTCAGGCTGGCTTGAGTTTGATAGCAGGGTTTAAGCGCGCGCCAGGAAGAAAAGCCTCCATTTCACGGTATCCACAAGCTCGATGCCCTCCTGAAATCGCACCTTGAAAGCGTCCATGGCCGGTTCAAGGCTGTCCTCCTTAGCGACGGTGGCGGCCGCCGCAGCCACGGCTGCTTCCTTACCGGCATTGTCTAACCGGGCGTACGCTGATTCTCCTTTCCGCTTCTCGCCTTTTTCTTCTCCTTCTCCTTCTCCGCCCGCGCCACAATCAGAATCTTCGCATGAGAAGGCTTCGCCGGCCGCTGACGAGCCCAGGGGCGGGTTCGATCCGGAATCGCTGGAGAGGGGTGCCAAAGCTCTCCGAGAAATCAACAGTTCTCCGCATGCCAAGCAGGTGATCTTACCCCCGCCTTCCCAAATAAAAATGATTTTCTCATGGATTATTATATATGAGTTGTTATACATGTTTTTATATTAAAAAAGGTGTTCGAAGTGATGAGAAAGCAGGAGCAGAATCGGCTTGCTGAGTTGGCGGCAGAGAAAGCGCATTATGAAGCCATTCAATCTCAAGCTGACATTGTGAGTTACACAGTTCAAATTTTGAGATTTTTACTGCTGTGCTTCCCTTATTTAGATAAAATTGAACTTTTTAGTGTAGAAGTTGCTAGAGGCAACAAAAAACTTCAACTATAAGATTGATTATGGAAAGGACCAAAATTTCTATTGTGTTTTGAGATATCCTTTTGAGATTTCCGTTGGGGCTTTAGCTATGGTCATCTGCTCTATATATAAATAATGCAAAAGAAAAGTTGGAACGGAAGGTCATATGGTGTAAACACTTGAAGGTATGAATGCGGGCTTTTGTTTATGTCAACATTTTGATCGTAGGCTTCATCTGTAACAACAATGAGAAGAAAGCTAGCTTAAATCTTAATTCAAATTTCTCTATTGTAAGTTTTTGCAAAATTGAGCAATGTCATCCTTTTTAGATTAGATGTTACAATATGAGGCCTTGTGTATGTGTATGGATAACCTGTCAATTCGATATTGGGGCTATTCAGTACGTCATTTTGAAGAAGTTATGAAAATTGATTTGAGGTTCCAAACTATCACCCTTTATTCAGGTTTTTGTCAGTGTTGAAAATAGAATTGTATTTCAATTTATGGGAGTATAAGATTTGTTGTTGATTTTGACAAAAGCTGGACATCTTAGACAGATCTTAATGGAAGTGAAAAACCATGAACTTAAAAATTTGTTAGTTTTAGAATATGTTTGTGTATAACAAGAATGGGCCAAAGAGGAGATGAAAATAGGAAATAAACAAACTTATGAAAACCTGTACCAACATTCTGTAGATAAAAATAAGTTAGTACAGATCCTATAATGTATCTAGTGATAGAAAGCGCTAGGAAGGTGTTAGAAAGTTAAATTCATGTGGCATAAAGCCTTCACATCAGTGTTATTAAAGGCACGCCTAGGCGCAAAACGCACCTTTGGCACCTGGAATGCTCCCAGGCGGGCGCAGACCAGCCAGGCACCCCTAGGCCCACCAGGTCCTCAGGTGGAGCCTTGGGCTTAGGTGCACCTGGCTTTTTTTTTATAACTATTTTTACTGTTTAAGTGTTTATTGTTGTATTTTTTAATAGAATCCTAATAGGAAAATGAAACTTTTCAGATTCCAATTCCAATTATAACTAAATACTAAATAAAAAATAAATCAAAAGAAAAAAAAATAAGAGCTGACAGCCAATAAAAAAAGAAAGAAATTTGAAGAGATTGTCAAATCAAAGAGACTCTCGGCTCTCCCTTCTTCAAACGGGACATCTCCTCCTTCAAACTTACTGCATTTGTAAGTGTTTATTGCTGTAATTTTTAATAGAATCTTAATAGGAAAAAGAAACTCTTCAGATTCCAATTCCAATTATAACTAAATACTAAATAAACAATAAATCAAAAGAGAAAAAAAATAAGAACTGACAGCCAATAAAAAAGAAAGAAATCTGAAGAGACTGTCAAACCATAGAGACTCTAATGATAAAAATATGGAAATGTTTGATCTTGATGATGAGGATGATTTTTATATTATTTAAAATTCATAATTAGTTAAGCTTAATTAGGATCTAAGACCCATAAATTGTTTAAAATTTAATTTAAGTTGACTTAAAGACTTTTCTTGCAAAGTTTTTTTAACTTTTGTGATGCTTATGTCCTGGTTGCTGAAATATAATGGGATGTACTTTGTTGAAATTTACAGGTATTTAACTTGTTTTAATATATTTTTTAGTTAGTGTATATTGAATTTTTTATTTTTTTTGATAACATGCTTGTGAAGATATTATTAGGAGTGAGGACTTATTTTATACCTTATTCTTCAACTAAGACATATATTTCTTTTTTTTTAGTTAGCATGCACCTAGTTTCACTAGGTGTGCGCCTCAGGCTCCCACATCCTTGTACGCCATGGGCCCTTAATAACATTGCTTCAAATGCCAAAATAATAATAATAATAATAATAATAATAATAATAATAATAATAATAATAATAATAATAATAATAATAATAAATAAATGAAGCCTTCAAATCCAAGGATTTATGCTTTGAAATCAATTTTTATTTTGATGCTGCTCTTTTGTTTTTCTCTACCAGTGGGGCTCATCATTTTACTAAACTAAGCAAAATGCATTTTCTATTAGGCAATTTATTATTAGGCATCTAAGATGGATACACATATAGGCCAAAAAAGGTGGAACCAATGCACAAGGGTCCCACATTCCAGGCTCTGGGGAAGGTTAATCGTACCCAGAATTACCATTGCTTAGCAAAGAGGTTGTTTCTTGACTTGAACTTGTGACCTTCAGGTCCCAATGCAGCAATCGTATTGTTGCACCAAAGCTCTCCTTTGGATACACATAGGGATGCAAATGCAAAAATTTTGGAAAAATGACAATTCAAGCATGTCTTGAATACAAGGAGATATTATACTGATATTGTATTTCTATATATTTTTCACTATTTTATGAAAAATTTAGAAACCACCAAAAATACTGGGAAAAATACAGATTCATTTCAGTTCATAAATTTAAGTCTCATTTATCACAGTAATACTATCTATTATATATGTGCATTTTGTATTGCAAGTACATAAAGCTAGTAAGTGTAATAGGTAATAAAGTAGTCATAAAGAATAGATTAAGTCAAAAGCAATGCAAAAAATTTGTGAGAAGCAAAAAATAAAAGAAATAAAAATAAATAAATAAAAAGGGGAAAGAAGGGAAAAGAATTCTGAGCCCAAGTTTGACCAAGTCATTGTTACACAGGTTTTTTTTTCAATTTTTTTGGTTTTTTATAACTATTGGACATGCTGTGTATGTATCACACATTAGCGTGTGGCAAGTATACATGTATAACACATGTGTCTAGGTAAAGGTGCCTTGGTGAATGCTAATTGTAGATGACATTCTCTTGGTGGATAAGCGGCGTGAATAATAAGCTTGAAATATGGAGGAACACTCTAGAAGATTTTAAATTCAATAGATTGAAAACCAAATATAAAATTATGTGTTAACTATGTATTGGATTGACTTGAAGATCAAGTTATCCTCAGAAAAGATCAATTTAAATACTTGGATCTATTCTTCAAAAATATGGAGAAGTTAATGAGAATTTACTCATAGAATTAAGATATGACGGTTAAAATAGAATAGTATGCTTGGTGTTTTTTTGTATAATAAAATTTTGTCAAAGGTAAAAGAAAATTTTTATCGGATTGCTATATGATCAACCTTGTATAGCATGGAATGTGAAGCACTGTGCTAAGGCACCAACATATGCAGAATATGAGTTTTGTTGTACAGTGAGTTAGAATTCATATAGCTGACCGTACCTAGTGGTAGTAAGGCTCGATATGTTGTTGTTTCTCAAATTTTGCTACTTATTTTTTCTTTTATCCTTTTGTATATTTGTAACCTATCCTATTGATTTAATTTCCCTTTTTGTGGTTCTTATTTCAAATATCTGTATTGTCAGGACAAGCAGCAGAAAATGGCTGAGGAGCAAAGGAATTTATTACAGCAACAAGCACAGGCAAAGGCACAAATGTTGCGATATGAAGATGAGTTGGCTAGGAAAAGAATGCAGGTGAAATTAGCCCTTCTAGTGCCTTTTTGTTCATTTGCCAATGCTTGTGGAACTTGACTAAGATGCCGACTTGGCGACTTCATCCCTTGCAAATTGTTGTTGGAGTTATTGGCTTTAAGAAAATGACACTTGTTGCCCCAAATATTAATATGCACCTTTATCTGAGATTCAGACAACTTACATGTACATTTCATTCCTCCTCTTTGTTTTTGCTTTATTTTCCTTTTTCATTCACTTTTCTTTTTTAGAACGCCTGATATATATTATTGTCTCTGTAAAAGTTCAAATATTAGTGTAAACAGTAGTAAGTAGTAATATAACACGGTATTAGAAGTACTGGATTCATTTCTTGTTCTGTATATTTATTCAACCTTATTCATGTGATTGTGCTCAATTTTTCAATACTAGTGCGCCTTAAGCTTGGTTTGTTCATATCCAACCATGTGATTGAGCACGAAGGTGGTCTTAGAGAAAGCTTCATAATTAATGTTAAGCATTTAAAATTATTATGTTGCATTTTCAGACGGACCATGAATCTCAGAGACGGCATAATGCTGAGTTGGTTAGGATGCAAGAGGAGTCCTCCATACGGAAAGAACAGGCAAGGAGGGTGACTGAAGAACAGATCCAAGCTCAGCAACGTCAGACGGAGAAAGAGAAAGCTGAAATAGAACGTGAAACCATAAGAGTAAAGGCCATGGCTGAGGCCGAAGGTCGGGCTCATGAAGCAAAATTGACCGAGGACCATAACAGAAGAATGCTTTTAGAACGGATGAATGGCGAAAGAGAAAAGTGGCTTGCAGCCATCAATACAACTTTTAGTCACATTGAAGGTGTGAAATAAATAATTATGGGTTATTATTCTATTAGGTTTTGTCACAAGCCTACCAAGTTTGTTCTGAAGTATTTATGGCAATTTGGTTGAATTGTGTTGTAGTTTATTTACTATTATATTATTTATGTATGTGAATAACATCCAGATGGTATATTATATCTTTATTTTTAATACATTGAACTTTTGCTTAGCTTTGTCATCGGCTACTAATGATATCATCTTGGCTGCATATCATATTATTATGTTGACATAAATTATTTATCTCTTGTCATTATCATCTGCCTAGAACATATCTTCTTAATATGGGTATTTCTTGACCATGATATGCAGGGGGTTTCAGGGTTTTGTTAAATGACAGGAGTAAATTGCTTATGACTGTTGGTGGAGCTACTGCCTTAGCTGCAGGAGTATATACCACAAGGTCTGGCCATGCTGTACTCTTTGCATTTTTGTTTGTGAAACATTTTTAGGTTAAGGGAAAATTATGTGAGGCACCCCTGAGGTTCTATATAAATAGACGAAGTACCTCTCGCTTTCAGAAATTACATTGGCTACTCTTATTGTTCAAAAGGAATATTAGATTAGCCCTTGAGGTTAGATTAATGTTACCCAGGGTACTTTCAAAGTTTTAAACAATTACACGAATTTCTTAACTATTTTTTAACTGAGGGGAGGTTAGTGTAATTTCTAGAATGTGGGAGAGTACCCATAGTAATTTAGTGAAACTTAAGTGTGGCAAGTGTATTTACCCTTAATGACTGGCTTACTGAGGGTTATGTGTGACCACATTATTATTTGTTCAAATGTACAACACATCTTGTTGCATTATCAGCCAAATATGTGATGAGGCCATCGTATCCTGATCCCAGGTAGCTATGGATTTATCTTGCTCACCTTGAACCCTTGTTTTTCTATAAGCCCCTCTGATCTGATTTATAGATTAACTGCACTTATCAACTTTATGAAGAAATGATATAGCCCTACTGATAAATCCATAGTGAGATTGTGCCTGATGAAATTTAGCTTCACAAGTATCTGTACAAACTAACAGTGTCATTTGATAAAGGGAGATCTGATATCATCTAGATGTGTATGTTGTAATTTTTTTTAATGTTTATATATTTAATTATTTATTTTTGGGGTTGGGAGGGTGGAGAGAGATCATGATTCCTCTTCCTCTTTATCTTTGTCTACAATGTTGACAATGCAGCAACTTATATGGTAATGCCTTCTCTTTCCTGTGTTTTAATATCCATCCAAATTGTGGTGGTGAATAAAGCAAAGAGAACTTTAATTTATCTCACATCCCCACTCATCTAAATGGAAGGCTTCTCCTTCGTTTGGATATTTATGCAATTATCTTCTGTTGAAAAACAAAAAAAGTTGCACTAGAATCATGCTCTGTTTTTGCTCAGCCTTCCTAACACAATTCAATCATGTATTTGGTTTGTAGCTTGTGATGTTGATCATTTCTATTCTGCTCACAACATGGCCAAAGGGAAGACATATTTTAGCCTCTATATTGGATTGCGCATTGGTTATGCTAATGATTGTGCAGTTAAGCAATCTAATTAAATTTGGTGTTTTCTCTTCATCTGGCTGCAGAGAAGGATCCAGAGTGATTTGGGGGTATGTCAACCGGATTCTGGGGCAACCATCACTGATTCGAGAATCATCCATTGCAAAATTCCCATGGTCGGGAATAGTTTCTCAAGGAGCTAACAAGTTGCTTAATTACAGTACAGCAGCAGGGGCAGCATCTGCTGGTAGTAAAACTAAATTTGGAAATATTGTCCTCCATCCTTCATTGCAGAGAAGGATAGAGCATCTTGCCAGAGCTACAGCAAACACAAAGTCTCATGAGGCACCCTTTCGCAACATGCTGTTTTATGGCCCTCCCGGGACTGGTAAAACCATGGTTGCCAGAGAAATAGCTCGAAAATCGGTATGGTGACAACTCTCTCTCTCTCTGAGGCAAACCCTAATGTGTGCCACCAAGGGGGTTTGTTTTGATCATTGGTAGATCCCAAAATGCAAAATTGTGCCAAGCAAAAAGAAGAGCAAAATATTCCTTCAATGCTAACCCCCCCCCCCCACACACACACACACAAAACAAATATCCGGTGATTTATGTTACTTTATCTGTAATTTAAGCATGATATATTTTAAAAAGGAACACTAACGATCGACTTAGCAGACACTATTGTCTTTGCTTCAATTAGCTTCAGTAGGAGGTTACTCTTTTCTTAGGACTTTTTAATTGTTCTGGTCTGTTTTCATGGGAATACTAGAGTTTATGCTTACTGGCTAGTTTCCTTTGGAATGTTGTTTTGTTTCTGCAGGGTTTGGATTATGCTATGATGACAGGAGGTGATGTTGCCCCATTGGGTCCGCAGGCTGTTACCAAAATTCATGAAATATTTGATTGGGCCAAAAAGTCAAAGAAAGGTTTGCTGCTTTTCATTGATGAAGCTGATGCTTTTCTCTGTGAGTAAGTAACTTTAATCCTTTAATGTTTATGTCAAGTTTCAATAATTTGCTTTTTAAGCAAGCTGTTAAATGCTGGGAAAGAAACCATTTAGTTCGTTTTGATTTAATGGCATCTTTGTGTATTTTGGTTTTTACTTTATGGTTAGAGTTGATATGAAATAGGTGAGTTAAGGCTCAATATTTCTTTCAGACCTATGTCATCAGAAAAATGTTAAAAGAATTTTTATTATCCAGAGCTGCATCTGCCCAAGAATGTTAGAAAGGGTCAGCTGTGAAGGAAAACTAGCCTGTATGCTACATTGATTTTCTTATCGAATTTCAAGCTGATCTGCAACTTGACTGTTGCAAAAATTGGCTGTCCTATGTTCAAAATTAAGGAACGTTGACCGGTGCCTTTCTGTGGTACTGTTATATTGTCGTTGTTCGGTACCTATTGAATATGCATATACTAGTGTTTTAAATCTTTGAAGCTATATGTTAGGACATGATTTCCATGAGCTAGTGTACGTACTGGCCTTCCCAACGTGAACTCAAAATTTATTCATGTCTGTAAATTATTCATCCTTCTCCTAGCAGCCAAGTTAACAAATGTACAATTATTTCAATGCAGGCGTAACAGCAACCACATGAGTGAGGCTCAACGAAGTGCTCTAAATGCATTGCTCTTCCGAACTGGAGACCAGTCGAGGGATGTAGTTCTCGTGCTTGCCACAAACAGACCAGGCGATCTGGACAGTGCTATAACTGACCGAATTGATGAAGTTATCGAGTTCCCTCTTCCCGGGGAGGAGGAGCGCTTCAAACTTCTGAAGCTCTACTTGAACAAGTACATGTCTGATGAAGGCGTTGACAAGTCCAAATTGGGCTCGCTCTTCAATAGAACCGCACAAAAAATAACCATAAAAGATCTATCAGATGAAGTTCTCCGAGAGGCGGCCCAGAAGACAGAAGGCTTCTCGGGTCGAGAGATCGCAAAACTCATGGCCGGCGTTCAAGCAGCCGTCTACGGGCGCCCGGATTGTGTACTGGATTCTGGGCTGTTCAGGGAGATAGTCGACTACAAGGTTGCAGAGCATGAGCAGCGGATGAGATTGGCATCTGAGGGCGGTCAGACAGCTTAACACAGTGGAATTTGGCTGGGAAATTTTTGTTCCAGGTTTCCCAATTTTTGTTGTTTGTGAATTTTTCACGTTTGGTGGTAGTATATTGGTGTCTTCCACTTTCATGCAACAACTGGAAGCATATAAGGGCAGGTTGATGAGCAGTAATGGTGGGTGGGCGATACCAATAATAGCCTGTGTAGGCTGTGTTGGCGAAGCTTTTGATGCGGGTTCAATAAAGTTACCTATAGCTGCGGATAAGATTTTGGCCATTGTCATTTTGTTGGATGTCTTACAGCTTTTCAAATTATTATAGATATAGACTTAGAATCTTCATTCTATAGTTTTACAAATTGCAGAGCATCTCCGATTTTTATTCTATAGTTTGATTGATAGCATTTCCCATTTTAATTGTTTGCTATTCTTTTTTTTTTTTTTTTTTATAATAATAATTTTGCAAAGTAATATGCATCATGTTCGATATATTCAAATGTTATACATGTTACTTAATATTTTATATTACATAATAAAGTTGGTCTCATCATATAAGAAGAGACTTAACTGATGTACTTTCTTTATTTTTCTTAACTATCCTGTCTTCATTATGCGATGTAAGTGCTTGACAAAAATCATGGTTTAGGGTATTTATTTATCAACTTTTTTAAGCATGCATAATAGCGAAATTGTCATCATTTGAAAATCATATAAGAAATTGAACATATATTATTTTGCTTTCAGTCCCCAAACCATTCAAACAACAAAAGTTAGTTATGATTCTAGACTAGACTATTCTAGGATGTTTGTTTATTTATTTTTTTGGTAAATTATGTATACTGTTGATTTTTAAATTTTGTATATCATGATAAATTGGTCAATGTTTTAAATTTTTATCACCATAAATAATAAATTTTAGTTATTTTTTTTAATTTTTGTTAAAATTTATTAACAAAAATTGACATCACATGTATTAATATAAACTATAAAATTATTCGATGTTAAAATTAAACTAAATTTTATAATTAAATAATTTTAAAATTTAAGTTTCTCTTAATATAATAAAAATGAGAACATAAGTTAATTTTAATAAAAAAATTAAAATTTAATAATAGCAGGGAAAAAAAGGTTTAATAATTAATTTATTATGAATTTTTAAAATTTAGAACTATAGTTATAATTAACCCTTTATTTTTTTTCCCCTGAAACTTATATTTAGGCAGTCAAGTCAAAATCCGAGAAAAACGAATACCACCACCAATATCAACGGAGGAACAGAGAATGAAACGGAAAATAGAAACGGAATTGGATCCCAGCTCGGCCCGCCCGAACACGTGCCCGGATCCAACGGCCTTGCCAACTACGCGTCTTGCTCCCCGGCCGTTGAGGCCTTCGCGCGCAGATCAGCCGCAAATGCACCAACTTCTCCGTTCACCGACACCTTCACTTCACTATATAATCACAGTTTCTGTGCCTCTCAATCCATCATCTTCACCATCAAAATCAAAATCGATCTGAGTCTTATTTGGCAGTGAGAGAGAGAGAGAGAGAGAGAGAGAGAGAGAGAGAGATATGGGAAAGTACACGGCGTTGTTGGTGCTTCTGGTGATCGCATCGGCGGACTTGTTGCGGTGTTATGCGGACGAGCCGGCGGCTGATACCGTGAAGGGAGGAATGGATCAGGCGGCGGAGAGCGTGAAGGCCGGTGCGGAGCACGCCAAGGACGGCGCGGCAGAGGCCATGCACGATGCCAAGGAAGCCACCAGCTCGTGGGCCGACTGGGCCGCCGACAAGATCACCCAGTAAGCGCATACCTATATATATATACCCATAGAATAAAAAAAAACTAATAAAAAGATGATTATTGATGATATCTGATTGGGCGATGTATGTGGTGCAGTGGTTTTGGATTCAATCAGCAGCAGCCGGAGGAAGCTGAAGCTCCCGGCCAGAAGATGGAGCCCGCAACGCATCCCGCCGGCGGGAATTAATTAAAAAGAAGAGGCAGGGCAGCTGCTCTTCAAATTAAGATTAACTAATTAATTATAATCAATGAATGGTTTAGGAGTTCGAATTAATAATTAAGAAGAGAGGAGAGGAGAGGAGAGGAGAGGAGAAGAATAATGTTCTTGTTGTTGGGACTATATATATATATATATGTATGTGTGCTGCAGCCACGAGCACTGAGCAGAGCTGCAGGTTTTATGACAATTAATTAATTCATGCCATGTTTCCTCTTCTTCTTCTTCTTCTTCTTCTTTGTCCATTTTTGTTTGTTTATTGATTAATTAAACAAAATTGTAAACCTCTTTTAATAACTTTTTTCTACTTATAGAAATAAAAGTTCATTTATTATTCAAAATCCTTCTTTTTATCTCATCTCACATATTAAGTGCTTTTATTATTTATAAACAAGTTTATTTATTATTTATTATGAATAAACTTATTCTTAATTAAGAGACTTGAATTAAGCAGTTGAACCTAAACAACTTTTATAATAAAAGCTCTACTTATAAATAAATAAATTAATCTACCCATATTTAAATACAACCAATTTCAAGTTTCAACTTCACTTAACTTTTTAAAATCCATACTTAAAAAGCAATTTTAATTTTTGTATTTACACATTTTTTTTTATTTAGACATTCAAACTGCTTTTTATTATTTCAAAAACACACCTAAACTTATAATTTTGAGTCAATTGCACTTCTAAATTTTTTGTTATTTCAATTATACACCTAGAATTCATTATTCGAAATTACATAATTTAAAAATATAATTAAAATAATAAAAAATTTAAAAATACAATTTACTCTAAATTACATACTTACCATGCTTAACAATTTCCCTAGCATTGGTGATATATATAACAATTATTATCGATTTTTTCTTTAATTATTAGAGACAACAAAAAAGTTAGTTTAACCCGAATAGAATTATCACGTAAATTGGCCGGATTAGGTCAATGTAGCAGTCAGTAAAATTGAAAACAAAAACTGATAGTATTAACAATTAAACAATATGCTCAAATTCTCAAATAAAAACTAAAAATTAATAACGTACTCTCTCGAACATGACATGACGATGCAGTAAAATGTTTTTGAAATTCTCATACTTTGCTATCTCTTTCTACTAACAATGGATGCACCCTCTAACCATAAACGTATCTAGTTTTAAGTGTATTAATTGGTGTATGCTATATATATATTTTTGTAGATGCCTAGCTAGATAGATTATGATATTCATGAAGACAAAAAAGAAGGCCTGAATAGTGAACTTGACACACACATGAACATTTTGTAATTCAAATTTTAACTTGAATGGATGAAAAATGGAATATATATATGTATATATATATGGAATGCAAAAAATGGAGTAAAAAATATAAGTGTCGATAAGATTTGAAAATCAAGTTATCAAAAAAAATATATAAAAACAAATATAATGGATCGAATTTTCAAAAAGTTGGGCAAAATACTTAAAAATGAAAAAGTATATATATATATATATATATACGACAATTTATGTTATCGTCAAATTTGTTAATATTTAAATTTAAAAGAAATATTTTGTAAGACTGCTATAAAAGTGATTTTAATTATTAGCAATAAAAATTTCATAATAATATCAGTTAGTCCAAAAATGTGACAAAAAAAAAGTAAATTCCAATAACCATCTTTGGAGTTTTACTTTTTACTTAATTCTAGAGATAATAATAATAATAATAATAATAATAATAATAATAATAATAAAGATCGGAGATGGGTACGTAGTATCGCAACCAATTAACCACTACGATCTTAATATGGTACACGTACCTGTCCAAAGGGGGAGAGAGAAAGAGATGTAAGGACTTGTAATTTTGTCTTCTATTTTAGGAATAATTAAATAAATTTAAAAAATATTTGGATTAGGGAGAAAATAGTTTGGGGTTACAAAATCCTTAAAACAAGTAAAAGTGATCCGTATTATAATGAATTATGGATTGAGAAAATATGCCCTTGGTGGTGGGCAGGCCGTACGTGGTTAATTATTGAGTAAACAGATGGAACAAAAGAGGGTCGCCACCATGGAGAAGACAAAATCGAAGAATATAATTAGAACAGAAGAGGGCAAAATCGAATGAACACAAGGCAAGAAATCGATACTCACATGGAGAAAATGACAACAGCGAGCGGAAGGCAGAGGGTCGCCACCATAGCAGTCGTCGACGACTCAAACAGACCTCCAATGGCAGGCAGCGATAAACGCAGTTGCCCATCATGACGTACGGCAAAATCGAACGAAAAAGAAGGCAAAACGCCGGATCGACAAATGCCTATCACATCACATATATAGCCATAGCGATTGTCGGATCAACAAACGCGGCTGCCCATCACTCTAGAAATTAAGACGGCATGCAACGCACCCAAATTAACCCCAAGGTTGGGGTGCATGCGCGCAGCTCCACACCAACCCTGGCCTGGCGTTCAGGTGTGTGATGATGGGACTCACGTTCGTCATGGCTGTACGTAGGAGGTCCGTTCGAGTCGCCCAACTGGTGATCTTGGTGTATTTATTTATGTTCTTAAATTTATATTTATGATCTTATTCTTAAATATATTCATGTGATACCTAGCTAGCTATACGTGATCTTGGTGTATTTGGTATATTTATTTTCTCAAGTAGAAGAGGCCGGGAATTTGGTAGCATCAGTAAAGTTGTTTTTATGTGATCGAAAGGTTTCTTATGTGATTAATTAGAAGATTAATTACAAGATATATATTAATTACAAGAAAAATAACTTCATTTCACTTTTAAAAATATCATAAATTTTTAACATTACTCAACAAAAATTTAATGTTAAAGAGTAATGTTAGCAGGCAATTAAGTAGCTAGCCTGGACGTGGATGCCCACTGTAAATACATACATGCTTTGTTGTTCTTATTTTTTTTTTTTTTGTTTTGTACCCACTTTCATCATGCATACTGTCACTGTTACTTTATTGAAGTTAGTTTTAACACTTGAACAAGGATAAATGCTTAATTTTAGCCTCCTCAACACGTGTTCGAAACCAATGAACCTACCCACTACGTACGTGTCTTGCACAACGGCTATCAAGGCCTTCGCCTGTGCAAAACCCGCAAGTGCCCCACCAGATGTGCCTAATAGCGACACGTGGCCTCAACTTCTTCACTCACCGCCACGTCACATGCAATTCACTCTATAGTAACCGCATGTTCATTTTCATCACCACCATATATATGTAGTCTCTTCTAACTATACTTGCGGTAGAGACAGAGATGGGAAAGCGGGTGGCGTTTTTGGTGCTTCTGGTGGTGTTCGCATCGGCGGAGCTGTGGCGGTGTTCGGCCGACTATGAGGCGGACAAGAACGAATTGAAGTACGCAATGAGGGGAGAAGACGACGTGAGGCACACTCACGAATTAAAGGGCAAAGGCAATCATCATCATCACGACGAGAGAAAGGCCGCCGATAAAGCAATGAAGTCCGGCGAGGAGACAGACGATGATGATGATGATGCAAAAGCTGACCGGCATAAGAGAAAGGGCGAGAAGGCAATGAAGGAGAGGGGGGAGATGGACGACGATGATGCGAAAGCCGGGCGGCACAAGAAAAAGGCCGAAAAGGCAATGAAGGCCGGCGGCCGGGAGATGGACGACGAGGATGCCAAAGCCGAGCGTCACAAGAGAAAGGCCGAGAAGGCAGGAGGGGCGAAGGGGGACGACGATGCCAAAGCCGAGCGGCACAAGAGAAAGGCCGAGAGAGCAATGAAGGCCGGCGGCGGCGGCGGGGAGATGGATGAGGACGGTGGCAAAGGGAAAGGTCATAATCATCATCATCTTGATGTCCATGTTAAAGCACCATCAAAGCCGCATGGGAAGGGGAAAATAGGGGAGGATTACGAGAGCGCTAAAGCCGAAGTGGCGGATAAATTGGAGTCGGCCAGGAGAACCATGAGTAACGCAGCCAAGGATAACTATGAAGCCGCCAAAGAGATGGCGTCTCAGGCCGCTGGTGAACTGGGAGCTAAGCTCAGATCTAAGGGTTCCCCAGGTGTAAGCCGTGACGTGTGATCGGTCGGTTCCTAATTAATTATTATATTCATATATATTGTGATCGGCTTAATATTCTCATGCATGCTCGTGATTTCTTAGTTTCTCTAGGAATATTTTTTCCAAGAACTTAATTGAACTTGTAAGTGCATGCGGCCTTACCTAATTCGAGTGAGTCTGCCTGCTAGTGCTGCTGGTTACATAATATATATATATTTAATATTTATATTCCCCTTTCACTTGTTAATTCGTTTATATATATATGTTCTTTTCAAGTATCAACTTCCTAATTAATTAAAGACAATACATATTTATAGCACAGAATCTCAATTATATGGTTAAAGCGTCAAACATAATGCACACTACAAACCAAAAATGCAAACAAACTGGCTCCATAGTCATCTTGGTTACTAGCTAGAATGTCATGTCATAGCTTCAAACAGATTGTTAAAAGATTCCTTTAATATCTCATATTAACTACTTGACGATAAGCGCTGATTTGACTTGCTCATTTAAAGTGCTTTTAGAATATGTCGAGCAAATTAAAATTAATATTCTCAGTCACATTTTTTTCTTAACGGGACAAAAAATAATTTAAGAACATATATACTGAATATTTTCACTTCTCTTAAAGCACAAACAAAATCTTTATATAGAAAAATAAAAAATAAGAATAAAATTGCATATAAATACTAACATTATTTCTCTAATCCTCTATTGATCAAAACGTGCTTTATGACTGGGAATTGCGTGCATGTGTGGCCATCTTATGTAAAATATATATAGGTGCAAATTAATTGATCGTTCTTGTCACGTGGAAGATTGATTTTTCAGATGGTTATGAAGAATTGAATTCCAGTGGCAAATGGGTCTACCTATTGCCGGCTATATGTCTCTGATTTGTGTACTGTTTTTGTTGCGTGCACAACTCGTCCAACTGCGGCGGAATAGCCATATTTTTTGACTGCTTTTTTACGTCCATGAAGTACTCAATACTAGCCTCATACATAGGTAAGGTTACCCACCATAGCCTCCCATTAATGGTAAGGTATGTTATGAGGGGTAGGACTGGGAAGATTGGGACATAAAAGGTACATATACGTATAACATTCTCAAACAGTATAAATATAGTTCTAGGAGCAAATGGAAATGGTGAGTTAGCCATGATCTCAGGTGCCTTGCCTTCTTCAGTTAGCTAACCCTAGTTTTGATGGATCCAGAAGCAGCTCTACATGGTGCTATAAAGACATGTATAGTTTGCTGGCAACAACTTAATTTGTTAAGATTTAGGATATATATATTTTGAGTCAAACTCTTAATTATATTAATTATTACAGACTTATCTTTGGGTTTTAGCTAGGTTTATTCCTTTCTTGTGCAACGATCTTGACAAATAACTCTAAAACAACTATATAATTTATTTAAAACAACATAAAATACATTTCTTAAGTCCTGTATTTATTCTAACATGATATCCGAGCCGATTAGCCAACCCGGTTAACATATTAGCTGCACTAATAATGCAGATGATTGTATATGTCACTTTTGGCTCTTGCTCTCTCTCTCTCACATGAAATAAAGGCCTGCGGTTGTACTGTCACTGACCATGGCAGCAGAGGCTAACTAATGGTGTCCAGGTTTCCTGATTAATTTTAGCTACTATATGTCTGACCAGGACAGTGATCTTGCTTTGATCTAATACTAAAAAAAACCCACATAGCCAGGACAAAGATCAATGTAACTACAGTAAGCATCAAATTAACTAATAAAGAACTTAATTTCCTTCCAAGGAGAAGAGAAGCGAAGAGGTAAAACATATATAGCATTAATTAATGAAACCCAGTTCCTAATACTGGAGATTAACTCTCCATTTGTCATCAGAGATTTATACTGATTAGTGTCCAGCCTAGCTAGCTAGGAAAATGATTGATACACGATTGGGAATTACTGGAGTAACGTACTTGTGTTATTCTAGCATCAACTGCGGCTCTACATTTCATATATAGGAATTAAAATTAACCAAAAGGCAGTGGATCGATTGAACATTGGTAGGGTTGCAGTTTCAACAATATATATATAGGAACAGTAGTACTGTGTTTATTTTGGTTTCATCTGCAAGAATAGTCAGCGATCAGCATGCCCATGTCCAAATTAAAGCGCACAGAGAAAAAGGCACATATAGAGAAATGTAAATATCAAACTAGGCTAACAAACAAAAGCCTAAAAGAAAAATGGACAAGGACTGAAATTCTGGGACACATTGTCCTGGGAAAACAAAATCCAAAGAAAAAGGAAATTAAGGATAGATATATATATATATATATATATATATATATATATATGGGCGCAGGTGATGGCGTGATGCGAATTAGCTTCAAGGGCATTTAACTCTCTTATTCTCTAGCTAGTATTACACAGAAAAAGCTTAAGCCAAGTACTGCAAGGTTAACCTAACATGTCAATATTATGCTCCAAAACAAGAGCAAAACTAGGAGATTTTTGAATGTTTGGAAAGATTAATTATAGCTAGATCAAGAATATAATAAATTCTCTACTCTCTCCGAAACTAGGAATTATTAAGCTTTGTGATCTTACAATTGTCTCTTTTTCATGGCTTGTTTATTGTTGTGCATCCATACCTTGAAAACTCGCCGCTTTACGCCTGATTCAGCGCAGAATCGCTGGACTTCTTCCTCGTCTTGCTTCTGGATCTTCCATCCCAATCTTTCTGCAAATTCTTGCATTTTGTCCTTCTGTTCTGGCGTGAATTTCGTCCGAAACCTCTTCTTCGAAGGTGAGAACGCCGGCTGCTGCCCCATTGCTTGCGTTCCGGCGTGGGAATGGAACATGTTGAGGTCTTCACTTGACGATTCCGCGTGAGCTCCGCCGCCGAACGCCACCATCAGCGGCGGAACCGGGCCAGCCGGGGGGCTGGCGGAGAGGCCGCCGCCGCGGGAGTATCTGTGGTACTGCGGCGGCGGCGGCGGAAGCCAAGGCGGGAGATGGGTTGCGCTCCGGTTGTTTCTAATGGGATTGTAAGGGTAATATGAAGCGGCAGCCGGCTGATCCTCGCCGTCGACCTCTTTCCGGTGGAAGCTGCGGTGGCAATCGCAGGCGGCGCATTTCAAGGCTTCCGGCGTGCCTTCCTCGCCGTTAGGCATGAATTCTCCGCAGCCGTCGACGACGTGGCCGCCCATGCTGGCGGCGTGGTTCTTCAGGCACTCTCTATACCGAATTGAGGCGGCGCTGGTGGCTGCCGCAGACGTTGTTTCCGCTGCCGCGGCCGACTGCTGCGGCGGCGGCGCTGGAGTACTCTTCGAGTTTGATGCAATAGTAATTGTTGCAGTGGGCAGCGGAGACGGATCTGGATCTGGGTTCGGATTTGGATTGGAATCTTCTTCTTCTGGAACACGTATTTGCTGTTGCTGCTGTGGATTCAGTTGTTGGTGAAGAAGATGGTGATCTAGGGTTTGTCCAGGGTTTCTTCTTCCATCTCTGATTCCTGTAGACAAACAGCCAGAAGATAGCTTGGAAGATGATTCTTGATTTGCAGAAGATAAAGCAGAATACCCCATTGGCAAGCCAATATCTTTCTGTTGGCCTCGGAGCTCCATTTCCGATCTTCTTGAACTCGTCTTCCCTCTGTATTTAGATCGTCGTCGCCGTCATAGCATCGAAGATCTCAGGCAGAATCGAAGCGAACTCGTCTAATCCCAGGAGCAAATAATCAACTGGGTAATTAATCCAGGATTCTTGCGGTCTCTTTTCGTCTGATTTGGAAGTTGTGAATATTGCTAATCCCACCGAACCAACCACAGTGCTCTAGGCTTGAAGTTGAAACTGTTTCCCAACACTCACAAGCGAGTGAGGACAAAGGATGGATGAAAAAGATTTCATTTTTCTGAAAGCAAAATCATTAATTAAACGGAAAAGAAAAATAAAGGAGGGAGGGGGAGGAAAGAAAAAGGAATCTTGGAAGCCGAAATGGGACCCCTTGAATAGTAATCCAAAAACTGCGTTCTGACAAATTGATGAATCGTTCCACTGTAGGTTAAGAGAGAGGGACTGCACCACCTATCACCAGCACCAGATGAACAACTTTTGTACATGTATATATGAGGTTTGGTTCAAGCATTGATCTTCGGAGGAAAGCAGAATAATTTTATACTAGCAAAAGCGAGAGAGAGAGAGAGAGAGAGAGACTTGTGTTTCCCAACAGCCATCCAAGGCCATAAAAGCCATCCATCAGAGGAAACGAAAGGGTTTGGAATTGTGGGCACTGAAGATAGGGAGAGAGAGAGAGGAGGTGAGTTTGGGTTTTGTTGCCAGAGAGACTGATGACAATAAAGACTCACACTGCAGAACAACCGACAAGGTCATGTTCGTCCTCTCCCAGAGCCTGCACATTGGTCCAGCCCCTCATCATTTGCCCCTTCTCTCTCTCTCTCTTCTGTGTTTTTTGCCTTTTGCTTTCCCAGTTTCCTCCCTTGCGAGAGAGAGAGAGAGAGAATACGTGTATATGATGTGACGAGACCAGGTGGTGGGACGCTGGGATTAGCTGCTCGATCGGAATCTTCCTGCATCCTTAAACTCCTTTGTTAGGACGCCTAAGCTCCAACACAAAACGCAGTTACAAAGCTTCAAAGACTGTTTAGGAAAAGAAAACATTTCCAAGAAAGAGAGAGAGAACTAAAAGTAAAAAAAAGCACAGAAGAAGTGGGGTTAGACTCTCTCTTTCTCTCTCTCCACTCGAGGAGGGGAAAAGGCTTTGTGGGTGCGCCTGCAGTGCATGCTGGTGCAATGCCTCTGCTGCAGCCAGTAAGCACCCACTCACAATCACAAAATTGGCTTTGGGGCTCTCTCTCTCTCTCTTTCTCTCTCTCTCTGAGTCAGAGTAGTATTGTTGTTGTTGTTGGTGGTGGTGGTGTGTTGTTCTTGCAGTTGCAGGTGCAATCGATGGTGCTGTTGGCTAGGATTGCAGGCAAATCTGGCATCTCTGTCTGCTCTCGCCCTTTTTGATCGTTTGTTTCTGTTCTGTGCTTTGGTTTTCGCCTGCTTAATTTGTTCTACGTACTATACTACACTCACTGTGTGTCTTGTTACGTTTGCCTTTCATATGCAAAAGCAAAACCCCACAACTACTCAAGACGATGCCACTTCATCCTTCCCTCTTTTCTTTTCTTTCTGTGCGAGCAAGTTCTTTGTGCTCCCAAATCTATTCTATTTTACACGTGCTGATCACTTCTTCGTTATAAGAGTAAATTTTTATATTAATTAATATGTTCTCATCATAGATACATTATAATATATAACATGCAATATAATTAATTAATTTAAGAAACACTGTTTCAGATTATTATTTGGAGCAATCCTTTCCTTCCTCTCTGTGTTTGCAGGGAGGGAATAGCAGTTTAATTTAAACTGCGGATTTGAAGTCCACTCATCGACTTCAAGATTAAATTAAATTATTAAATAAGCACAACCTTTACAATTGGGAAACCTAAACTTCCGGGTCTCCATACTTTATTATTATATCTTAATCCCTTTACAAATTGGGAAACCTAAACTTCCAGGTCTCCATACTTTATTATTATATCTTAATCACTTTCTAATTGGAACAGAAGTGAGGATGGTAATGATTTTTTTTACTCAAAGCATTATTATACACACACACACACACACAGTATTTGTCTAATGCACAAACTTTTTGTTATCATCGTATCAATGACAACGTAACTTGTTGTGAGTATTGAACCACGTGGACAACGCCCAGCCATGCTTCCCACGGAATTCTTTATTCCTTTCCTTTTATATATATATATATATATATATTCGAATTCGAATTGATTGATGATCTGCCTGCCTGCTTGTTTAAGGGCGAACTGATTAAAAAAAATATTTATATATATTTGATATTACATGTGTTTCAAATCCTTAGCTTTAACTTTGAAGAAGGGAATATTTATTATTATTATTCGGGAAAAGAAAATCCTTAATTACATGGAGATTAGACTGTTGAATGGACTGACTTTCAAGTTTCCAATCAACAATCAATATCAACCAACATCGTTCGTACCTAATCAAAGACTGGGTTTCTTTTCTTTTGCAGAATGGATGGAACATACAACTGTGTTGTCTTGTACAGACACAAGACTTGAATGGCTCATGAATTAAGGGAGTCTACTGTTTAAACAATTTTTTAAATTAATAAAAGTTAATTTGTGTAATTAACATTTCTTGCTTTCTTTCTTTAAGAGTCATCATCTCTATCAATAACAATAAAATATTATTAATTATATTAATGGAATTCAGAGCTTTCCAATAATACGTCTATTAGCTAGTAAAAAGATATTAACTAACGGTAGTTAATTAATTAAATACTCGCTACCATTCAAACAGTACGAGGAGTAGCTAAATTAATTAATAAATATTTAAATTAAATGGGTGAATAACACACTATTAATTGGTCCTGAATTTTATGCTTAATTGGTAAGTAGTACTAGTTAATAACTCTTATGTATACTTCAACATGTCTTATATATAGCAACCATTAAATTCTTAAAGTTATAATATTTTAGAGTGGTAGACCTTTTATTTATTTATTTATTTATGGAAAAGTGATAAAATTATGACACCTCAACATAATATTATTAACTAACACACACGCCAAAATTATTGAAAAGACAAAAGTGCCAGAATTCAGTAAGTTGTCTTTCCAAGCATTTTGGAGTGTTATGTCAATTTGAGGCGCCAATGTGTGGCAATTGAGAATTAATTAGGCAGATTTGATCATTGGAATTTTTCGATCTTTAACTTGTAGTTAGATTTCTTTTGTTTTGCATTTATATATTGTACTTACTTGGATGATTATTTATATATACTTTAACCATTCAATTCATTTTACTCTTTAAATATATATACATATATTCGTAAAAAAAAATCAATCTAAAGTGTATTAATGTAATTATCTTTTTCAAAAGAAATTTCATATTAGAAGTGTCTATTCAAAAAGTCACACTTTTTTTTCTTGACAAAGGCATCAAAAACTCTAAACTCAATTAGTTTTAAAATTTTATATGATCATACTTTTTCTCATGAAACTCAAAAGTATGAATATGTTATATGTAAAACATATTTAAACATGACTAATATGTTTAAAGACTATACGGGTAACATGTCAACCAGGTTATTTTTTGCCTCTCGATCCACTTAATTAGTTCACTATTAGTCTTGGTATTCTACTTGTGCTTGTTTTGACCCACAAAATGAGTTTTGGATAGGTTTGAGTGCAAGTAAATCTTATTTAAAATCAAATTACCACATGAATTAGCTAATTAGAATTCAAAAGGTAAGATCAAATCAAAGACCAAACATTATTTAGTTTGAGGCAAAGCAAAAGAAAAAAGAGAATGAGGATGGCCAAATAGATCGATGGGAAAGACGAAGAAGAAGAGAATTAAGTTGAAAAGGTGGGTACAATTACAATTTAAATCCACTTATATAATTTAATAAAGGGTTTAAAATTAATTGTCACGTGCCCGCGCTCCCTAAATTTGAAAATCTCAACTTACTTACTGTAGCAAAGCACCTTTGAAGAAGACAGGCAAATCTAGTTTGAAGATTATACATCACATATATATATGGGCATGTCACATCGCCTTCTGCACGCGAACCTCCTCCTCTCCTCAATCCTCATTCAGTGCGTCGCCCATCATGCTTTCAGAGAATCTCAATTTTACGTTTACTTCAACATAATTATAAATTCAATTTATATTGTTTTATTTCATCCTCACATATAAAATAAAATAAAATAAAATATTTCCTTCTCCTATTTAATACATCTTCATCTTTATAGAATGAAAAATAAATAAATAATAGATAAAGATAATATACAAAGGGAGAGAGTGAAAGTGAGAAAGAGGAAGCTACAAAGACTTGTCCATGCATTCTTTAATGTTTAAGTTAGTTATAATGTTTAAAAAGAGTGTAATAATGATATAATAATAAACATAGTACATAACTCCTGATAATTTATGCTTTTATATAAATAGATTAAAAAATTAAAATAATATCACATAAATGATCACATTTGATCGTCAAGATAGATTAGGAACCCAGTTATGAGTGTGAGCTTGGGCTCGAACTCTCCTCCTTAGTACTTGTTTCGATAGTCTTAGGTTTAGCTTTCCGGTAAACTCAATTTTTCAGACCTCATCTTCTTTAGGTTACCATGGATTTAGGGTTTTTTCTCACTAGAAATTAAAAAGCCACCCATCATCATCAAATTTTAACACTCATATATAAATTTTTGAACGTTACATACGTAATTTTTAGATTATTATGTATATTTAATAAATATACTTTTAAGATACTGAATGGAAAGTTTGAGATAGAAGGGATTTGTAATAAGCTAGCTAAGCTAGATTAGGGTTAGCCTTGTGAAAGGTAAAGCATAGATTAATGGGAAATTAACGCTGGAGGAGTGAGTACTGGTATTTTATATAATATGTAAAAAGTGTTTAATTATATAATATACAAAATATAATACATAATAATAGGAAGAATATTGATGTATAATAAGAATGATGATAATGTATGATAAAATTAATTAATGTATACTTTAATTTTATATTATTATTATTATTATATAAGATATTATTCGTATCATATATATAGAACGCTAATACTTTATGTAGCATTTCCCCTCATATATATATATATATGTATGTATGTATGTATGTATGTGTGATGATTCACATGCCGGCCACTGTGTCTTGTTTCCGACCTTCCATACAACTCTCTCTCTTCTTTGGTTATAATCTTCTTCATTGTTTCCACGACTTTGAAGAATTGAATGTTTAATTAGTGCCGGAGTCAATGTTGCATCCACAACTTTGCCTTGTGGAATACGCGAAATTTTATTCCAAAAAGTAGTTAATGTCAATAAAGTACGTTATTATAAATTTAAATTTTATCAGCTAATTAAAAGATATGTCAAATAAATAAATAGTGTTAAGCTAATCTTTAAACTGTTTAAGTCAAAAGTGAGCCGACCCCCAAACATCATCGACTATTTTTAATTAATTAATTTATTTTTGACCCGCCACCACCCCCTCCCCCCCCAGAAAAAAAGCATATATATAAAAAAGCATTTGTCCTTATTACAAGAAAAGCATATTTATAAATGGTGGGTTGTAGCGTAGCGTACAGATGAGATGAGGCTTGATGTGGTGAGATGGGGTTTATTATTATTATTATTATTATTATGGCTGTCAAATCCATATTTGTTAGATGGCTGGCTGGCTGGCTCATGGCTGAGCTTTGATCAACCTGTGAAATTCTCAGTAAAGTTACAGAGCTTAAACTGAGAATGCGATATCCAACTTATAATCCCCCATTTCTTTTAAGAAATAAATAAATAAATTTATATTACGAATTCATTATTAGTATTAGTATTAGTATTAGTATTAAATTACAATTAATTTTCCCACTTTTTACTTATAATATATTCTTTGGGTTTGTCGGCAAAAGTTAAGACGGACGTGGGGATGTTGCCTTTCTTTCTAGTTTGCTGACAAAGTCCGCATGGAATTGCGGACTTCTAAGGTAGGTTGGTTTTCTCTCTCTCTCTCTCTCTCTTTTTAATTTAAAAATGATATTTAGTCCTTTATTTTCAGTTTTAAAATAAAATAAACAAAAATTAAAAGTGTAGCAAGTTGCCAAATAACCACAGCCCTCGTTGACTACATCTCAATCATTCATTCTGCTTTTATTATTATAAAATATTTTTTTACACTTTTATTCATATGATAAATAAAAACACTATTTTTCTGTCAAACATTGTTTTAATTTTAATTTTAATTTTTTTTTTAAAAAAATATTATCAAATCACAACAGAAGATAGAAAAAACACAAACAGATGCAAACGAACATTATAAATGCATGCATAAAAATTAAGAACAAAAGCAACACAGCCTCTCACCTCAACAACAACTGAATTCAGTCACTACATTTGCCCCCCTGTATCTAACCAAAACCAAAACCAAAACCAGACTGATAAAGATAGAATATTCAGAATATATATATATATATATATATTATATTGCATGATTTAATTGAATTATAATACCACCTCGTCACAACAATGTACCATCACAATTATATTGAATATTTGCTCGCCTGCAATTCAAGGCCATTTACGAAAACAGGCCATATTGAATAAACCTTTGTCATTAAATTGGAGGGAAGCGTTCCAATATTAATTAAAATTGTAAGTAAATCAAGCAACCATACTGGGGGCTGGCCATCTAAAAGTTGCAGCAAAGTGTACATCTGTGTGTGTGTGTGTGTACAAGCATTCCAATATTAAAATTGTAAATAAATCAAAGTAAACCATACCCGGCGGCCATCTAAAAGTTGCGGTAAAAGTATTAGCTCACCTGGATCCAGAGGATTAAAAGGATATATATGCGCCAGATAAAGCTTCCTGAAGATCAATGCAGCCTCTGAATCAATACATTACATTGACTCTGATTCCCTAATCCCCATAGTCAGGAGCTTAGCGCAAGCAATTAGATGAAAGCACCGTTTATTACAATTAGTCCCCTACCTAAGCAATAGCCATGCTTCTGAGACCAGAGAAACACCTGAATAACTAGCTCACAGACAAATATTCCTCTTACAAATCCAAGAAAGCTATATTACAAGGGCGGGGGCCCGGAAAATTGGATCTCCTACTTCTGTGAATCACATTCGTCAAGAATTTCTCCTTTTCCTTGCTGAGAATTCCGGGTCTCTTCAGGTTAACCGAAGGAATGGAGTGTCGTAAGAAACTCTTTTCCCTCCATTATCATTGTTCCCCTGAAAAAAGTAGCATTCACGATAAATGAACGAGTACTAGTATGTCTTGCTAAAATCAATGACGAATAGCATAGAACTGGGTAAACAGGAATGCCAAACATGTTTGGCAGTTGCATGTATTTGCAACTCCACGCACAAGAGGCTGAGTAAAGACCGCACAAAAAAACCCAACAAGGCTTCAAATACATACTCTGATAAAATGAGAGGAAATTGCGTTTATGTTATGGCCGGGGAACCCCCTATGAGGCCATTCAATTGACAGGATCGGTTACCATACCAATCCTGCACGTCTACACATTGTAGTTTTAGTCACTTCAATTATTACTATTAGCAGATCCATATGCTGACATTACATACCTTTTTGGATAAATTGCAGACGTTTGACATGCTATCCAATTTTAAGATGATTTTTAGGAACTTATACCAACATGATTTACGCATACCAAAAATCTGCACATATTAAGCAAAGCTCACAAACCAAACTCAATTATGCATGCCCGAACTTGCCAAATGCTTAGGACAATTTTAGACCAAAAAAAAAAAAGCGAAGTCAATTCCCCATTGACACACCAAAAGGCCAAGGACTACATCCCTCTGATAAGAGGCTCAGTTTAGATCCCACCGCCTGAACTATTAAAAAAAGGCAAGCAGAACATAAAAATACTAGACAAGAGGACCTAACATTACAGATCAAAACCAACTGGATGTCACATTCTATCATTTCCACTTTCAGGGTGTAGATAATATTCTATCAGCTCTAGAGTAATACCCACTTCATTGACAAGCATGATTACTGCTGCAAAGCCTTACTATACACATGTCAGGTGAGTAAAAATGAACAACAGATGATCGTCCCCACAACCCTTCATGCTAGTGCTGAAGGAACTCAAGGTTCCACAAAAGTTACTCTCAACCTTACTATACATATGCTAGGTGAACAGCTGTGGAAGTCTGCTTGTGAGAGGGAAGATATTTGAGAAGGCTAATTGTGTCCAAGTATGGTAATAGTTGGAAAGATTAGTGCTCCTTGAGGCTTCAATGTTTGAAGGGGTAGGTCTATATAAAGGTTCCAAAGATTATTTTTTGTATTCATATTTATTTCGTGGTGAGTAGGAGTCATTTATGATGTGGGGAGCAAACTATGGGCAATGTTTTCCCTATGCTTGTGGGCTAGTTGCATAGCCGTCAAAGGCACACCAATTCAGCAGTGAGGTGAGGCACCATCCCGAGGCCTCACCTAGGCACATGAGGCAAATGCTTCATGCGCCTTATATCACAGCTTCGGTTGGCTTGCTTTGGCTGTTATTTTATACTGTTATGTGCTAATATTCACTGTTTCACACTGAATGTTCTTCACTGTACACAGATTTGGCTGTTCCTTTTTTCCATCTTTCTTTTTCCTAATATATATATATATATATATATATATTTTGCAATTAAGTTTATATTTTTTTCTCCTAATCTCTTGTTCTAACTCTTCTAACTCCACCTGTATATCTCTATTTATAGCTGGTCCCAAACCCGAATAAAGAGGAGGGTTGTGTTAGGTAGCTGATAGCTAGTGTAAAACTCATCGAATCAAATAACATAAACTCTAAACAAAAGAAATAGCATTGGGCATAACCCTCTCCTAACCTCTTGTTTAGTAACTTCTTTTTTTCAATTAATTTTTTTTTTTTTTTGGGGGTGTGTGTGTGGGGGGGGGGGGGGGATATTATATTGTGTTGTTTTTATCTTTAAGTACAGCTCTATGAAACTAATTTTTTATGCCATTATGAGACTAATTGTTTAGTTATTTAGTACATTTGGGATTTGGGATAGAACTTCAATTTGACGATGAGGATTGACATATGAGTACAATGAGTAATTTTTAACATGTGAATCATGATTTAAATTTTTTTTGTGTTTTGTTATATTTAAAAGGGGAGAAACAATTAATTTTCAAAAAAAAATTAAGGGGTAGAAGGGAATGGAATGGAGAAGGACAGGCAAACCAAATGTGAAGGGAAATGACTACTGTCTTGAAAAGCATGGCAAAGGTAGTCTTTGGAGAGACAAATGGTAGAGCCTCAAACCTTAAGGAATCTTGGTGGTGGAATGAAGAGGTACAATTGAAAATTAGAAATAAGAAAACTTGCTATAAGGCTGTATATCAGTGCAGCAATGAAGAAAGCTTAAAAAATTATAAAGAAGCAAAAAATGCAACAAAAAGAGCTATTAGTGAAGCAAGGTTAAAAGTATATGAGAATCTATATAAACGACTTAATATAAAAGATGGAGAAATGGACATATAAAAATTAGTTAAAGCAAGAGAAAAAAAAACCAGGGATTTAAACCAAGTGAAATGCATAAAAGATAAAAACTAAAACGTATTAGTGAATGAGAGAGCGATTAAGAAGAGATGGAAGAAGTATTTCACAAAATTATTCAATGATGGTGGGGACACAAGAGTTAGGTTGGGACATCTTAGTAACTCCGAAGAGAACGTGAGCTATACATTTTATCGACGCATAAGTTCAAAAGAAATAAGGCAAGCATTAAAAAAGATGAAAAATCATAAGGTGGTTGGACCAGATAATATACCAATAGAAGCATGGAAATGCATGGAAGAAGAGGGCATCTCCTGCCTAACGAAATTATTTAACGTGATCCTTAAATCAAAAAAGATGCCAGATGAGTAGAGGAATAGTACTTTGGTTCCTATATACAAGAACAAAGAAGATATTCAAAATTGTGAAAATTACAGAGGAATTAAGTTAATAAGCCATACCATGAAACTCTGGGAGAGAGCAATAGAACAGAGGCTCAGAAAAGAAACAGACGTCTCAAAAAATCAGTTTGGTTTCATACTTGATAGGTCAACAATAGAAGCTATATACCTATTGAGCCGCCTAATGGAAAGGTATCGGGATCATCAGAAGGACCTGCATATGGTGTTTATAGATCAAAAAAAGGCCTATGATAGGGTCCCTAGAAAAGTATTATAGAGAGTTTTAGAGAAGAAATAAGTCTGAATAGCCTATATACAAGCCCTTAAGGATATGTATCACAATGCAGAGACAAGGGTCAGAACATGCGGAGGGAATACTGAACCTTTTAAAATTACAATGGGACTGCATTAAGGTTCTGCACTAAGTCCATACTTATTTGCTTTAGTAATAGATGAACTCACTAAACACATTCAGACAGAGATGTCATGGTGTATGCTATTTGCAAATGACATAGTGTTGGTAGATGAAACAAAAGAGGGAGTGAACACTAAACTTGAGTTGTGGAAAAACAATATAGAATCTAAGGGATTTAAATTAAGTAGAAGGAAAACATAATATATGGAATGTAAATTTAGTAAGAATGCAAGAGTGGAGGATGTTATAATAAAATTGGAAGACCAAATCATACAAAGAAAAGACCATTTTCGATATTTGGGACCAGTGATTCAAAAAGATGGAGAAATTCACAAGGATATCACGCATAGAATTAAAGCAGGTTGGCTAAAATGGAGAAATGCATCGGGGGTGTTATGTGATGGTAAAATCCCATTAAAACTGAAAGGAAAATTCTATAGGACAGCTATAAGACCAATTTTGTTGTATGGCTCAGAATGTTGGACAGTCAAATACCAGCATGAACAAAAGACGAGCGTAGCGGAGATGAGGATGCTAAGATGGATGTGCGACCATACAAGAAAAGATAAAATTAGAAATGAGATTATTCGTAATAAGGTAGGAGTAGTGCCAATCGAGGAGAAGATGAGAGAGACTAGACTAAGATGGTTTGGTCATGTGAGAAGAAAGCCAAGAGATACTCATGTGAGGAGAGTTGATGAAATTGAACAATTAGTCAAAACAAGAGATAGAGGCAGACCCAAAAAGACTTTGGGAGAGACATTAAAGTTTGATATGAAGTGTATGGGCCTAAATGAAAATATGACAAAAGACAGAAATACACGGAAGTCTAGAATTCATGTAGTCGACCCCACATAGTGGAATAAAGGCTGGATATGTTGTTGTTGTTGTTGTTGTTTGTTGTGTTTTGTTATATTTGTAAATTGCATTTCATTTTACTCGCTCTTCATTTTATGAATTTGTCTTCTTATGTTGAAATTTGAAATAATGCTACATGTCATCTAAACTTCTAGTACTTTGTTGAAATAATATTAGTTGTTATTATGGTGTTAATTATTTGTCATTCAATGATTTTATGAGTTTACATTTACCTCCTTATAGTTATATGTTGAAAAATAATGGTGTATAAGTATTTGCTACATATTTTAAATAAATGTGCACCTCGTATCTAAGCCTTTCCTCATCAAGTAAGGTGGGGACCCTTTACAACTCACACACCCTGGATCCAAGCACTCTTTGTGCCTCAATGCCACTTGAGCCATTGGCAACCATGGATAATAATTGTTAATGGGGTGGATATATGGGATTATCCTAAGAGGTTGGGGCTGGGCAGACAAAATTTTTCAGGGATATTCAGTTTCAGCTTTGGGAGTTATATATTGTTAGGCCTTTTATATGGGTTGCCTCTCATCAGAGGTGGGAGGATTTTGTGGCATGCCAATCACAGACTTCATCTTTATCCACTGTCAGGTGGAGCAAAATTATCTTTCATCTTTCTTTTCCTTTTCATTTGTTTCAAGAAACATATTGATCAATTCTGATTCTTTCTTTTTCTTGCTTGCATATTGATCATTTCAGTTTCCAATAATTATACATCCAATTTGAATCGTGGATGAACACACAAGCATACATGTCATTCTTTGCTTTGAGTTATAGCAATTAGATTTCTCAATCTGGCGCTAAGAATAGCTAAAATTTCCAGAAGAAGATGCCTTTTGCTTGATCAGAAATGAAAAGGAGTATCACTCAAGTAGCTAAAGCTAAAATACCTAGTTTCAAAAGTAGGACAAAGAAAGGCCACAAATAGAGTTGGAAAGAGGATTGCTCACTTCTTTCTATTATTCAAAACTGTGCATGAATGAATGTTATCACCTCACACGGCTCCTACATGATTAAAGTAAAAAACTCATCTTCCTCACGCGCGCGCGCGTGCATAGGACCAATTCCATTCAATTTCTAGAAAAGATTGCTAATCCTTCATTTTTGAAGTTCTATGAGTGGTGGGGAAGAACTAACTTTTCAATCTTTTTCATCTTGATTCTATATGTGCAAGTTAATAAAATTGAGAAATAAAATCATTTGCTTCGATTAATTCTCTACAGGCACAAGATCATATTTCATTGATCCTTTTGTGGACAAAAGCTTCAGTTTTGTAAGTTTTGCATTTTTGGGGTATGCTAGCCTAGTAGGAATTTAGTGGGATAGTGGAGACTTAGCATGTAATTTTATTTCATTTCATTTCTCTTTCTTGTCTTTAGGGAAATATTGTCCCCATTTTTGGGTGAATTAGATCAAGATTCCTCCTTGTTGAGTTTATTTTTATTTTTTCTTTTTACTTTTTTCTTTTTCCTTTTTATGGATGTTCCCCCCCACGTTGCTGGGGATTGCTTTTGTACAGGGTTCACCCTTAAGGACTTCTTTAGTTAATATATTGATATTTCACAAGAAAATATGAAGACAAATATTATACAAGAATGACTAGAATTCCTCACAAATAACTCAAATTCATTACACAAGACTACATAGGTTCACAGTTAATCGTATCAATCCAACTTCCATCCAAGACATCTATTTGATGAACTGGCTCGGTTCTAATGTTTATCCTTGAAACTATCATCCAGATTCCTCAAACCAACATTCTTCCCTGTTCCTATGACACACAAGATGATACTGAATATAACTGCACAATTTACTCATCTAGCTTAAATGCAATCCCCATTCTTGCTCCAGTTAAGATGATTCCTTTGACCTTGACACTTCATGCATTTATCAAAGATTGTGGAGACTTAAACTGTCCTTTGTCAACAATGGTGAAAGATAAGAGAGATAAAGAGGGTTGGCAATGAGTATAGCCCATTTACCCATTTAGTAAATTCAAAATATGTCTTGTGTGTATATCCTTCAAATACAAAATTTTCAAACTTATTTCAATTTTAAATGGGTAATTATGGCTTATTTAGTAAATGTTCAAATAATTTTTTTCTCTAACTGAAAATATGAATTTTTCATAATCATTTTACCTTTAAATGGGTAAATGTGATATTGGCCCATTACCATCCCTAGATAAGAGTTGTGGTATATAAATATCATGTTAAAGCTTCACAACAACAACAACAACATATCCAGCCTTTATCCTACTATGTGGGGTCGGCTACATGAATTCTAAACTTCCAAGTATTTCTGTCTTTTGTCATATCTTCATTTAGGTTCATACACTTCATATCAAACTTTAATGTCTCTCCCAAAGTCTTCTTGGATCTGCTTCTACCTCTTTTTTTGACTAATTGTTCCATTTCATCAACTCTCCTCACAGGAGCGTCTCTTGGTCTCCTTCTCACATGACTGAACCATCTTAGTCTAGTCTCTCTCATCTTCTCCTCGATTGGCACTACTCCTACCTTATTACTAATAACTTCATTTCTAATTTTATCTTTTCTTATATGGTCGCACATCCATTTTAACATCCTCATCTCCGCTATGCTCGTATTTTACTCATGCTAATATTTGATTGCCTAACATTTTAAATCATACAACAAAACTTGTCTTATGGCTGTCCTATAGAATTTTCCTTTCAGTTTTAATGGGATTTTACCATCACATAACACCCCCAATGCATTTCTCCATTTTAGCCAACCTGTCTTAATTTTATGTGTGACATCCTCATGAATTTCTCCATCCTTTTGAATCACTGATCCCAAATATCGAAAATGGAATTTTCTTTGTAAGATTTGGTCTTCCAATTTTATTATAACATCCTCCACTCTTGCATTCTTACTAAATTTACATTCCATATATTCTGTATTCTTTCTACTTAATTTAAATCTCTTTGATTCTAAATCAGTGTTCTAAAACGCGCTAGGCGCTAGTCGGGCGCCAGGCTGGGGCCTAGCGCCTAGGGCGCCTAGGCGGGGCCTAGGCGGTTTAGGAAAATTGTTAGTTTTTTTTTTATTTTTTTTAATTTTGTGATGTGTCTTGATATTATTTTTAATTAAATTAAAGTTGAAATAGGTATAAAAATATATATATCTAACATATAAATAGAAAATATATATATATCTAATATATAAATAGAAATAAAAATATATATATTTAATATATTTAACATAAAAAAAGAAATATATATATATAACATATAAATAAAAAATAAAATCAAATACATAAAACCTAACATCCGAGACAACGCGCGCGCGCGCGCGCGAGAGAGAGAGAGAGAGAGAGAGAGGTCGGAAGCGGAAGTGGAAGCGGAAGCAGAAGCAGAGGCGGAGATGGAGCTTGACAGCTGCGGCGGCGTTGATGCAGCGAGGACGCGGCAACGAGGATGGAGCTTGACGGCGTAGAGGCGGTGAGGAGGTCGCGATGGAGCTGGGCCTTGGGCTGAGATGGAGCTTGACAGTCGGCGGCGGTGCGGGCGAGAGAGAAGGGGAAATCGACGAGAGAAAGGGGTAACGGGTAAGGGATACAAAACCCTAATCAATTGATACTAAGCTTCACGCGGCCCAGGCGGCTGATTTGGCTGCCTTGGCGCCCGCCTTGGCCAGGCGATTCACGCGACTAGGCGTCCGCCTTGGCCGCCTAGGCGCCGCCCGGTACCGATTAGCCGGGCCGGCGCCTAAGGTGGCCGATTTGGCCATAATCGCGGCGGCAAGCGGCCGCCTAGCGCCTCGGCTCCGCCTAGGCGGCCGCGTAGGCCGCGTTTTAGAACACTGTTCTAAATTATTTCTCCACAACTCAAGTTTAGTGTTCACTCCTTCTTTTGTTTCATCTACCAACACTATGCCGTGTGCAAATAGCATACACCATGGCACCTCTGTCTGAATATCTTTAATGAGTTCATCCATTACTAGAGCAAATAAGTATGGACTTAGTGCAGAACCTTGATGCAATCCTATTGTAATTTTAAACGGTTCAGTATCCCTTCCGCATGTTCTGACCCTTGTCTCTACACCGTGATACATGTTCTTAAGGGCTTGTATATAGGCTATTCAGACTCTTTTTTTCTCTAAAACCCTCCATAATACTTCTCTAGGGACCCTATCATAAGTCTTTTCTAGATCTACAAACACCATATGTAGGTCCTTCTGATGATCCCGATACCTTTCCATTAGGCGCCTCAGTAGGTATATAGCTTCCATTGTTGACCTACCAGGCATACAACCAAACTGATTTTTCGAGACCTCTGTTTCTTTTCTGAGTCTCTGCTCTATTACTCTCTCCCAGAGTTTCATGGTATGACTCATTAACTTAATTCTTCTATAATTTTCACAGTTTTAAACATCTCATTTGTTCTTGTATATAGGAACCAAAGTACTCTTCCTCCACTCATCTGGCATCTTTTTTAATTTAAGGATCGCGTTAAATAATTTTATTAGCCAAGAGATGCCCTCTTCTCCCATGCATAACAAATTTACATAAAGACTAGGATTAGACTTGTTATCTTGCTTATCTATTAGGTGGTTGGAACTTTGAAGGAATATAAAGACTGCAGTTTAGAGAAGATAGTAAGTTTCTTGTATGCGTGTGTGCGTCTAATAGGGCTAATAGTGTGTTTGGTCGAGAGGAGTATGAGATGAAATAGATGGAAGAGCGTTCTCCTCATTTGGGAGAGATATTAGTAATGGAATAGAATGGAAATGGATGGAAAAGCTCTCCATAGAAAGCCCTATTTTTTTGTCTCCTCCAAATTGAAGAAGAATAGATAGAATGGAAATCAATGAAAAACTAAAGTTGCGTTCTCTTTACTCTTTTCAACCCGTTTTGAATTTTTAGTTTTTCAAAATACTGAAAACGCGTTTACAAACACGTTTATTTTGCTATTTTCAAAAATGCATTTTCGAAAACAAGAAAAAATTTTGTAAAGAAAACCCAAAACAACATTTGTTGTGGGTGTTTTCAACCAAAACACGCTGAAAACATTCAAAACGCAGAAAACACCCAGCCCCCCCCCCCCCAACACCAATCTCGCACAAACCCAACATGTCTCATCTCTTTCTCTTCTTTTCTTTTCCTTCGACCGTCGACCACCACCGCCACCGCCATCGCAACCACCACCGTCGACGCCCTCCTCCCTGATCGCTCTCTTGCTGGTTTTATCTCCTCTCTCCTCTCCCTTCTCTTGCTGGTTTTTGGGTATGTTGGTCGATGGACCCTTGGGTGTCGGGTGGTTGCCTCTAATCGTCGGAAACCACCAATCACGATGGCTGGTGGCGACTGACAGTGCATTTATAGGAGGGTGGGTCGAACGCTTAAACTTAAATCTAAGGAGATTTGGCCGTTAGATCTTGTTGGTTTTTAGGTATGTTGGTTAATGAGCCCTTAGGTGTTAGGTGGTTGCCTCTGATCGCCGGAAACCACCGGCCACCATGGCCGGTGGCGACTGGGAATCGTTTTTCACTTGTGGCCAAAAATTAAAAATTAGATCTACAAAAATCTAATCGTTAAATCTGGCCCATTTTTATATATGTTAACCCCCTTGGCTTGGACTTTGTAATGGTAGGCTCTGATCATGTGAATCTCCGGCTAACAGTGGTCACTGGTGACGGAGAAGATGCAGGGTGCCAAAGAAGAAGAAAAGAGAAAAAAAAAAAAAAAAGGAAAGGAAAAAAAAAAGAAAAGAAGAGAAAAAAAAGAAGAAAAATTTATTATTAAATTTTGAAAATAAAATTATATATTTGTTTAAAATTTAAAAAATGTAGTATATCTATATTATAATTAAAAATATAGGATAACATATAGTATATTATTAAGTGTATAATTTAATATAAATTATTGTTAAGATGTATGCTAATAATTTATTAATCAAATTTATTGTTTTATTTTAATAGTAGAATTTCATTAAAAAGAGTTTATTTTATTATTTAATAATTAAATTCATTGAATAAAATATCATAATGACAAAAAAAAAACAGTTTTTCAAAATTCCAAAGTAAAAGCATTTTCTAGTTTTCTATTTTAAGAAACAGTTTTTCAGAATGACAAAAAGAACGCGTTTTTAAAAATCTCAAAACAGACACTCAAAATACAAAACTGAAAATGAATTTAAAACTCAAAACTGAAACACGAAGAGAACACCACCTAACTTTTGTGTTTTGACAAATTTAACCTTAATAGCTTTTTAAAAGTTAAAATTTTCCCTTAGCTTAATCACACTCCATCTTTTTGTTAAAAGGGTATAATGATCGTTTATTGACTAATATCCTTCCACTCCATCCATTTCCATTGCCCTCTCAAACAAAGAGAGACATTTCTCATTACTTTTCATCCCATACTCTCCCAAATGAGGAGAAAATATCTTATATTCCATTCCATTACTAAATATCTCCCAAAAAAAGGCCTAAGGCATGGGATCTTCTCTTTGGACTAACTTCTTAAAAGAACAATCTTGTTCTATCTTATAACCTCTTCCTCTTCTTCTTGAATCCTATCATACTCCTAATGATTGAATTGAGCTTCTTCATTTGACAAAAAGCTAAATCAAGTACTCCTTTCTTTCTTTTAACAATAAGTACTAGGTATAATTTTCCACAATGGTACGACAACTTGATTCTTCCATCTTGGATTAATTGTTAAAAACAAAAAAGAGAGATTATTAAGAATGTCACTCACAGAAAATTAAGGCAAGATAGTTAAAGCAAAAAAGGTGTCTTAACATTTTAAGCAGTTTTAAAATCCCTTTAAAGTAACAAGTAAGTTTTATTGAAAGGTTATACAACCGTCTTTGTTGAATTGCCCAAAATGTTAGACAATTAAGTATCAAAATGTGCAAAATATGAGTATAACCGAGATGAAGATGTGATAGTGGGTGTATGACCATATGAGAAATGATAAAATTAAATTAAAAACAAGTTTATTCATAATAAGATTAGAATTGTGCTTATTAAATATAAGATGCACAAGACACAATTAAAATAATTTACACATGTTAAAAAAAAAAAAAGACTAATGTAAGCACCTACAAGCGAGCGGATGGAATAAAAGAAGATTTTAATAAGAGAGGTATAGGAAGGCAACCAAGGCATGACATGGGTTATAATGGTCTGCAAAAAAGATGACCATAGATAGAAATGACTGGAAAGCTAAAGTTCACATAGTCAAGCCTACCTAATAGGATTAAAGCTAGCGATGATGATGATAATCTAACTTTCTAAACCACCCAAAGGGACCAACCTCCAACCTCAAAGGCTATAACAAACACATGTCGAACCCTAGAGCTGCCTGTCATGTCCAACATTAAATGGAGATTGCTTTTAAGATACGAGTTCGTGACAAACTAATATGAGAGCAGGACCCAAGTGCATTATTCCTCTAATATTGTTATAAGCCCAATTGAAGACATCAAAGTCAGGATAGATTTAGGCTAACGGTGGGTCTCTCCACTCCTAGGGAAAATAAGAGTCAAAATAAGGAGGGCCAAATATATATATATATATTTTGTTTGGTTGGTTGGGGGAGCCAATATCACGTGACATTGGTTGAAGATAGAGTGCCACATGGGTAAACAATTTAGTTAACCGCACTTAATAATAATTGCTTTTGAGACGTGAGTCTGTGATATGTAGCCTTTTCCTATGTGCCACTTATTTCCATGAATTCTTGCCCCAAACCAAATCTCCATCCATCTATGCATAAAATATTAATCCATATAAAGAGATCTATAGTCAAGCCAATTCTCTCCATAGCCATTTCTTCGAATCGTAAAGATGACATGTAAACTCATTTTGTATCATTGTCCAAATGAAAACACATTGTACCTTTCAGGACCTTTCTCTACAATAGCTTGAATGAAACTACATTCAATTCCATGATATAAGTGGTACTTAGAATTATAGATCTTATAAAAAAATGGTATTTAGAACAATAAACCTCAATCTCAGAAAAATCAACTTCGCTCATCAATAAAACCAGTAAAAGAAAATAGGATTCACAAAAGTTTCCAATGCACAAAAGAACAAAAGCTATGCAGTAACCAATTTTTTTTAACTGCCAGTCTGTCTTTGTAATTGTATTCCTCTGGAAGATACCCTCTTCCTAACCCAAGAAGACATATAAAATGGCATTAATGTTCTTTGGCCTAAAATATACATTGCTCCTGACCCTAAAATTCTCCCCTCCCCCTTCCTGCTTCTCTTCCATTGTTCCTCATCCAAATCATCAATTTCCAAGTTAAATTGCTAATAGGTTCATTAAGAAGAGCCGAGACATAAAAGATTGGATAAATACATACAAGACTAACCAATTGAATGCCAACTCCTCATATCCATCTTTGCACTCTAAAATATTTGATTCCAGCATGGAGCATTACACACTTGTTATGAGACAAAGAGAAGTTCACTCAGATACATGATTTTATGTTTGTAACAACCAATATGCACTTCAATCCTTATGTTTTTTGGCTTATCAAAAGAAAAAAAAAATATTTACTTTTGATGTTACTAGGGATCAACCATCATGCAGAATCAACAAGACCTTATTATAATACAAGACAAGTTTTATTTAGGTTAAAGTGGTACATTTTGGCAACAAGAAGGAAAAATCAACATATTTTTATTTTTACCTATCATGATCTTAAGGAGTGATTCCCATTAAAAATGTTTGCAAGAAAACAGAAATAAAAAATAATACTTTTGCCAATACAAGCATTATATGCAACAAAATATATGCTCAGTTTATCAGGAGTGTATCAAATAGAGATAAACCTACCAGTGTTGAAAAAAGACATTACAGGAACAGAAACTTATTCCTGTCTGTTTTAACCAATTTACATTCATGTAATTGACATGAACTATCAAAGTTAACTTCCATCATTACACCAATGAAATCAAATAAGGACATCTTTGGCATAACCAATCAAAAAATGATTGTTCCAAGCAAGTAATCCATGTATTTGCAATTGCATGATACATTGATTTTAATAACTTAAAAAGGAAGCATATAACAAACCACATTATTCTAAGCCCAAACCACAATAAGAAGCAGAATGGACCACTCTGAGTTTGCAATACAAACAGGTTCATTACTGGTAAGAACATGTACATGCCAATCACCTAACGCTTATCCTACACAAACATGAACCAAGTTTAAGTAAAGGGTCAACTACCCGAAGTTTGCAGTGCCACCAATGGGTTCCAAAAGCTGCAATTGATGCTGTTGTTGTGTCTCTTCTTGCTGACCCATTTGTTGCTGCAATGGCACGATACCTTCCAAAGTTAACGTAGCTCCGGCTTGTGGATTCCCTTTTCCGTCGATTAATCTCCACATATACCAGGATCCCACAGACCTATAAGGCCTCCACTTCTCACAAAGTTGTTCCATCTGCGACGGCCTTGGTACATCTTCTAGACCATGCAGAATCTGCACGCCCTTCCTAACACCGACATCGCTGACTGGCAAGACGTCTGGTCTGTGCAGCGAAAAGATCATGAACATGTGTACAGACCAAGATCCAATCCCTTTCACCATTGAGAGCATGGTGAACAGAGACTTATCATCCATTCCCACAATCGAATTATCAGACAAAATGCCAGTATTGTATTTGTTAGCCAGATCGAAAAGGTAGGTGGCCTTTCTAGCGGACACTCCAATTTGCCGAAGCTGCTGTGCTGAGAGGGCCAGGACTGTCTCGGGGAGGACTCGGTCCTCGCCGCCGCATAGCTCGACGAAGCGAGTGTAGATTGAAGTGCCGGCCTTGTACGCAAGCTGCTGGTACAGAATGCTTCTGGTTAGGGCAACGAAGGGAGGGTGGTGAGCCTCGAACGCAGGCGCCGGGAGGGAATCGATCAAGGGGACAAGAAGCGGATCGACGGTGCGGAGATGGTGAAGAGCGACATCGATCTCGCCTTCCGCCGACAACGGCTTCAAGACGTAGGGCAAAGCCCTTGCCGATTGCCCACCACTCCGTCTCCTGTTCCTGGAGGCGACGGCGGCATCATTCGCGGCTGAGACGTTGGAGACGACGAGAGCTTTGGACGAATCGCCAGCGGACGGTTGCGGAGGCTTGTCTTCCGGCGTATCGGCGGCGGAGGAGGAGAGTTTCCGGAGTTTGTGGGGGCGAACGGGGATTTTGGAGGAAACAGAGGGGTTGTGGGGAAGATTGGTGGGAATTGTGGGGTCAGAAAGGCTAGCAACGGGGGTGGCTTTGGATTCAGCAATGGTTTCTTCCTGAGAACGAAGAGGCGGCTGAGATTGTTGGGGTTGGGGTTGGATCTGCGTTTGGGCCTGTGTTTGCTCACCCATGGCGGAGGGGGAGAGAGACAGAGACGGGAGAGAGTGAGAAACAGAGAGAAGTTTCTGAGGTTTTATGCCGAAGACCTCCCCCACCCCCCACCACCTCGTGCCTCATCGCCAAGTCAATTCCACCGATTTCCCTTGCCTAATTTTCAAGATTAAAAGTTTATTTTAGGTTACTGCTTCTTAAATATTTTATTTTATAATGATTTTGTATAAATAAAAATGTCATAAAAACAATTAAAAAAAAACATTTACAACTTTTAAAATGAGCCTAACAACAAAATATCACGCTTGATGACCTAAACTACTAATAAAATGTACAATTGTCTTTGTTGTGCTACGTAAAAAGAGGGGATAGAAATAAAAAATCAAAAAAAGAAAGAAATTGAAGAAAATTGACAGCAACAAATTGCCGCTAGCTGGCAAGACTTGAGGCTGCCTCACAGCCGCAAGAAGTAGCAATCGCGAGGCACAACAGCCTCGCGGCTGCATGCCGCGAGGCACTACAACCTTGCGGCCGCACGCCGCGAGGTGAGGCCTCGCGGCTATTTGCCGCGAGGTGCTGCCTCGCGGCAATCTGCCGCGAGGAGTTGCTGCCTTGCGGCAGTGTTGGTCGCAAGGCACACTGTCGCGAGGCTCAGCTGCCCACGGCTACGTCGTAACAACCTCCCCATTTTCTTTGGCTTTAATCCATTTAGTAGTCGCCATGTGTCGACAACCACCCTTGAGAATCATGCCCTATAAATACCCAGCTACAAGACATTAATGGGGACGGCCAACTTTGGTAAAACTTGTCACTTTGAATACACTTTTACTATTTTCGTGAATAGTCATTGGGATCCGAGACTGACTTTGGCATCAGAGGGTCTCCGCGGGGGAAGATTTTCGCGAGCCCTCTAACCTATTTTTTAAGCATCAACGGGGCCAAATCCTTGCGGAGGACCTAGCGGCGAAGTCAAATCCTTGCGGCGGACCTAGCAGCAAAGTCAAATCCTTGCAGCGGACCTAGCGGCGAAGTCAAATCCTTACGGCGAACCTAGCGACGAAGTCAAATCCTTGCGGCGAACCTAACGGCGAAGAAAAAGCCTTGCGGCGGACCTAGCGGCGAAGTCAAATCCTTGTGGCGAACCTAGTGACGAAGACAAAGCCTTATGGCAAAACTAGTGGCGAAACCTTATGGCGAAGTCTTGTGGCGAAGCTAGTGGTGAAGCTAGTAGCGAAACCTTGTTGCGAAGCCTTGTGCCGAAGCTAGTGGCGAAACCTTGTGGCGAAGCTAGTGGCAAAACCTTGCGACGAAACCTCGTGGCGAAACCTAGTGGCGAAGTTAATGGCAATACCTTGTGGCGAAATCTTGTGGCGAAGCTAGTGGCAAAACCTTGTGGCGAAGCTAGTGGCAGAAGCTAGCGGCGAGAGCTAGTGGCAAATTCTTGCGGCGAGCATTCCTAGCGGCAAACTCCCTTGAGGCGGCATCTTTTACGGTAACTAATCTCACCCGACAACAAGCTCGAGTGGACCCCACATCACAAATTTTAATTGTTGTATTTTGGCAACAACAATTTGGCGCCGTCTGTGGGAAACGCAACAAAAAGCCAATTTTTAACATAAGATGCCGAGAGGGACAAGATCAACTGGTTGGGTGAACCCGCCTGACCCCACCCGAAGGAGCGCTTGTACCAAAATAAGAGCCACGAAAGGCCCTCATCAAGCGCACTCTATAACGCCAGAATTTTCAGTAGAACACCCTAATAAAGAAGCGCGTTTAGGGAACTTCCCGGTGCTCGAATGCAACCATACCACTGGACCGGGGGGCATGGAGCGTTCAGAGCAAAGAGAAGCACACACAGTTGGATTGAGGAGGTATGCGACAGGGCGAGAGAAACAAGTCCCACATGCAGCGCCTGCTAGTCAGGAACAACACTCATTTGGACAGTCTTCAATTCCAAATAGAAACCTTGTAGGGACTTCAAGAATAGCTCCACCCACAGTCTTACTCTCAGATTATGAACTATTGCGGAAGAATTTTAAGGAGCTGAAGCAACAAAACGATGAGCTCAGGATGAACAATGAGGAGAATATAAGGAGACTACAGGGAGTCACTGCTTTGTTACGTAAGCTAATGCTGGACATTCACGTCCCCCACATGGGACAAATCGGTACGAGAAGGGAACATCAAAGATCCCAAGGCAACCCACCAAGGGACCCTCGCCAAGGGATAAGAATCAGAACTCCAGGGCTGAATAGCCAAGTCCCGGAAGTAATAGACTCGAGAAGGAAAAATAGCAGGAGGGCAAGAAAAGCTCTCACGTATAGAGAGGCAATAGAAAACACCTACTCGGGAGTCCCTTATAACCCATCTCTTTGCCAAAATGAAGCGAAACAAGAAACACTCAGCACGTCTGACATCAAACGCCTCATAGAAGAGGTGCTAGAATAGAAGCAGGTAGTGATGGTGCCAAAGGTAACTCCTCTTAAAGGGTCCCTCTATCCTATGAACTCCAAAGGCAACCAGTGCAACTAGGGTTTGAACTGCCACAGCTTTCGGTGTACTCAGGAAGGGAGGACCCCGAGAAGCACTTACAACGTTTTGTCGCAGTGGCCGTATTACATGGATGGAATGAGGTCACTAGGTGTAGGGCCTTCCCACTCTCCCTAACAGGACAAGCTCAGCAGTGGTTCACTAAAATAGTAGTAGGACATATACGATCATTCGAGCAATTGAAGAAAGAATTCCTAAATGCATTCTCAGTCTATATCTCCCAAAAAAGAAAAGCGCAATATATCTAATGAGCTTACAGCAGAAGCCAAATTAATCCTTAAAGCAATATATCGAGCGATTCAGAGTCGCTACGCAAGAAGTAAGGGATCTCCCAGTCGGATTGGCGGCGTCAGCCCTACTAAACGGAACTACATATACCCCGCTTAGAAGGTCCTCAGCCTTCTCCAAGCCAAATTGTGTGACGGAATTGTTCGACCGAGCAGACCAGTTTATCATCAAAATGAAAATTTTAGATGCAGGAGAAAGTAATAGAAGAGGAAGGGAAACTCAGCACAAAGTGCGAAGGACCCAACAGGTACTCACCACCAACACGATAAGGCGAGGCGGTAGGGAAAGCTTGGAACACTGTGCACCTCAATGAGTACTTCCCAACTTTAGCCTCAGGGGAAGGGACAAAGTGCGAGACGTAGAGTCAAGCCTGTCATCTAAAGCGTTACTCGGCCCGGCTGAAGGTCGGAATTGTCCTTAATTTTCCATTGTAAAAACGTCCCCCGATAAATAAAAGAATATACCTCTCTGTATTCCTGTGGAAGTAGGCAAAACTATAAGCCAAACCACGTAAAATCTCCATAGGCCTAGATTATTTGTATGCGTCATGCAGGTATGGTGGCTCAAGCACAGCTCGTTTCCAATAGGTCAAGTCGCCTAGCGGCAATCTGGTGCCGATGACCACGGGTTGGCCCGGGATTACCAGAACATCCGATGCCTATGCCCGTAGACTCACCCGGATCCCTCTTTTGAGTTCGGTGCTATGTTTTTTGGCTAGACCCAACTCCCTGGTTGATCCGGTGCCTAGGTCTCCCGGCAAACTCGGATGTCTAGTAGGAATCCCGTGTTGGACCAATGGGCAAACCCAGATTCCCTGAGGTAGACTGGTCATAGGAAGGCGAAAAAGAAGTGAAATGGTCACCTGATAGCTCCAGCATAAGACCGCTCTCGAAGGTCAAGTTGCCTAGTGGCAATCTGGTGCCGATGACCGCGAGCTGGCCTGAGATCACCAGAGGATTCGATGCCTATGCCGGCAGACTCACCCGGATCTCTCGTTTGAGTTCGGTACTATGCCTTTTTGGCTAGACCTGACTCCTTGGTTGATCTAGCGCCTAGGTCTCCCGAATAACTCGGATGCCTGGTAGGAATCCTGCGCCGGACCGCTGGCCAAACCCAGATCCCTTGAGGTAGGTGTTGTTGCCAAAATACAACAATTAAAATTTATGATGTGTGGGGTCCACTCGAGCTTGATGTCGGGTGAAGTTGGGTTGCCGTTAGAGATGCTGTCACGAGAGAGTTTGCTGTTAGGATGCTCGCCACAAGGATTCGTCTCAAGTCTTCGCTGCTAGCCTTTGCCACTAGCCTTTGCCACAAGCTCTTGCCACTAGCTCTCGCCACAAGCTCTTGGCCACAAGCCCTTGCCACAAGCCCTTGGCCACAAGCTCTTGCCACTAGCCCTTGCCACAAGCTCTTGCCACGAGCTCTTGCCACGAGCTCTTGCCCACAAGCTCTTGCCACTAGCTCTTGCCACTAGCTCTTGCCACAAGCCCTTGCCACAAGCCCTTGCCACTAGCTCTTGCCACAAGCCCTTGCCACAAGCTCTTGCCACTAGCTCTTTGCCACAAGCTTCGCCGCTAGGTTTTACCTTCGCCGCTAGGTTCGCCGCAAGGATTTGACCCTGTTGATGCTCAAAAAATGTGTTAGAGGGCTTGCGGGAATCTTTCCCGCGAAGACCCTCCGATGCCAAAGTCAGTCTCGGATCCCCATGGCCATTCACGAAAAATAGTAAAAAATGTATTCAAAGTGACAAGTTTTACCGAAGTTGGAAGTCCCCATTAATGTCCTGTAGCTGGGTATTTATAGGGCACGGATCTCAAGGGTGGCTGGTGTCGACACGTGGCGTTTTCTCAGTGGGTTAAAACCAAAGAAAATGGAAGGGTGGCTACGATGTAGCTGCGGGCAGCTGGGCCTGGCGGCAAGAGCTGCCGCAAGGCAGCTGGGCCTCGCGGCAAGGGCTGTCGCGAGGCACAAGGTGCCTTGCGGCACATTTGCCGCAAGGCTCCTTGCGACAAATGCTGCCGCAAGGCAATTGAGCCTTGCGGCACATTTGCCGCAAGGCAATTGGGCCTTGCGGCTGAAAGCCGCAAGCCGGCTCGCGGCTGTATGTCGCGAGCCTCTCTCTCGCGGCTGCATGCCGCGAGGCCGCTTCTCGCAGGCCACGCGGCCGCGAGCTTCGCGGCTAGCAGCCAATAGGCTGCGCCTCGCGGCATGGTGCCGCGAGGTGGGCCCTTGCGGCCAGACTCGCGGCTCTCTTGCCGCGAGTCTTCTTCAGGTGGGGCTGGCCGCAACCTTGCGGCCAGCCCTTGGCCGTTATATATATATAATATACATTATATTATATATATATAATATATATATATATTTTATTTATTTTCATTTTTATTTTTCCCTCAAAATTGATGGCACAACAATTGCCCCCCACTCTTCTGTTTTGTCTTTAGACAAAATTGAAGAGTAGAATATTAGCCAGAGAGTCAAATTTAGCACCTGAATCCGATCTAAGGTTCAAGGATGCCTGAAGATCCAACGTTAGCCAAGGGCTTTAGATACCAAATTATCTTCTGGGCATCCATGCCCTTGGGAGATAATTTCCACTGAGGGGTTCTCGTCGGGGGTCCGAGCTTGCCGGGAGGCCTAAGCGCTGGATCAGCCAAGGAGTCGGGTCTAACTTGGAGCATAGCACCGGACTCAGTCAAGGGGTCCAGCGAGCCTACGGGCACAGTCTCCGGGGCATCCGATGATCTTATGATGGATCATAATGCTCGGGTTATTGTGTTCTCCATGTCCGTCTTTTCGGGGTTAGCCTATTTCAAGAAATCTGGGTTTGGCCAATAGTCCAGCACGGGATTCCTACCAGACATCCGAGTTTGCCGTGAGACCTAGGCGCCAGATCAACCAAGGAGTCGGGTCTAGCCAATACGGCATAGCATCGAACTCGAACGAGGGATCCGGGTGAGTCTGCGGGCATAGGCATCGGATGTTCTGGCAATCCCTGGCCAACTTGTGGTCATAGGCACCAGATTGCAACTGAACGACCCAATTCCGATAAGCGGGGTCATGGCAGAGTTGTCATAGGGTTGTTCTCTTTTCATGCCTTCCTTGGGCCAGTCTACCTTCAGGAGATCTGGGTTTGGCCAGTAGGCTGGCGCGGGATTCCTACCAGGCATCCGAGTTTGTCGTGAGACCTAGGCGCCAGATCAACCAAGGAGTCGGGTCTAGCCAAAAGGGTATAGCACCGAACTCAAACGAGGGATCCGGGTGAGTCTGCGGGCATAGGCATCGGATCCTCTGGTGATCCCAGGCCAACTCGTGGTCATCGGCACCAGATTGCCACTAGGCGACTTGACCTTCGGGATCGATCTTGTGCTTGAGCTATCAGGTGATCATTTTGCTTCTTTTCCGCCTTCCTAGGGCCAGTCTACCTCAGGGAATCTGGGTTTGGCCAGTGGTCCAACACGGGATTCTTACCAGACATCAGAGTTTGCCGGGAGACCTAGGCACTGGATCGACCAAGGAGTTGGGTCTAGCCAAAAAGTATAGCACCGAACTCAAACGAGGGATCCGGGTGAGTCTGCGGGCATAGGCATCTGATGTTCTGGTGATCCCGGGCCAACCCGTGGTCATCGGCACCAGATTGCCGCTAGGCGACTTGACCTATTGGAAGCGAGCTGTGCTTAAGCCGTCATACCTGCATGATACATACAAATAATCTGGGCCCATGGAGTTTTTACGTGGTTCGGCTTATAGTTTTGCCTACTTCCACGGGAATACAGGGGGTATATTATTTTATTTATCGAGGGATGTTATTACAATGGAAAATTAAAGACAATTCCGGCCTTCAGCCGGGCCGAGTAACGCTTCGGATGACAGGCTCGACTTCGCGTCTCGCGTTTCGTCCGTTCCCCTGGGGCTAAAGTTGGGAAGTACTTCTTGAGGTGCACGGTGTTCCAAGCTTTCCCTACCGCCTTACATTATCGTGTCAGCAGTAAGTACCTGTTGGGTCCTTCGCACTTCGTGCTGAGTTTCCCTCCCTCTTCTATTACTTTCTCCTGCATCCAAAATTTTCATTTGGATAATAAACTGTTCTGCTCGGTCGAACAACTCCGTCAAAGAGTTTGGCTCGGAGAAGGCTAATGATCTTCTAAGCGGGGTGTATGTAGTTCCGTTTAGTAGGGCTGACGCCGCCAATCCGGCTGGGAGATCCCTGACTTCTTACGTCGCGGCTCTGAATCGCTCGATGTATTGCTTTAAGGATTCATTCGGCCTCTGCTGCAAGCTCATTAGATATATTGCGCTCTTCTTTTTTGGGAGATAGATGGAAAATGCATTTAGGAATTCTTTCTTCAATTGCTCAAATGATCGTATATGTCCAGCTGGTATTTCAGTGAACCACTGCTGAGCTTGTCCTACCAGGGAGAGTGGGAAGGCCCTGCACCTGGTGACCTCATTCCACCCATGTAATACGGCCACTGCGACAAAACGTTGTAAGTGTTTCTCGGGGTCCTCCCTTCCTGAGTACACCGAAAGCTGTGGCAGTTCAAACCCTGGTTGCACTGGTTGCCTTTGGAGTTCATCGGATAGAGGAAACCCTTTCAGAGGAGTTACCTTTGGCACCATCATTACCTGTTTCTGTTCTAGCACCTCTTCTATGAGGCGTTTGATGTCAGACGTGCTAAGTGTTTCTGATTTCGCTTCATTTTGGCAAGGAGATGGGTCATAAGGGACTCCCGAGTAGGTGTTTTCTGTTGTCTCTCTATACGTGGGAGCTCTTCTTGCCCTCCTTCTATTTTTCCTTCTCGAGTCTGTTACTTCCGGGACTTGGCTATTCAGCTCTGGAGTTCTGATTCTTATCCCTTGGCGTGGGTCCCTTGAAGGGTTGTCCTGGGATCTCTGATGTTCCCTCCTCGTACCGATTTGTCCCATGTGGGGGACGTGAATGTCCGGCATTAGCTCACGTAACAATGTAGTGACTCCCTGTAGCCTCCTCATATTCTCTTCATTGTTCATCCTAAGTTCATCGTTTTGTTGCTTCAGCTCCTCAAAATTCTTCCGCAATAGTTCATAATCTGAGAGTAAGACTGTGGGTGGAGCTATTTTTGAAGTCCCTACAAGGTTTCCATTTGGAATTGAAGATTGTCCAAAGGAGTGTTGTCCCTAACTAGCAGGCGCTGCATGTGGGACTTGCTTCTCTTGCCTTGTCGTATATCTCCTCAATCCAACCACATGTGCTTCTCCTTGCTCGGAACGCTCCATGCCCCCCGGTCTAGTGGTATGGTTGCATTCGAGCATCGGGAAGTTCCCTGAACGCGCTTCATTGTTAGGGTATTCTACTGAAAATTCTGGCGCTGTAGAGTGCGCTTGATGAGGATCCTTTATGGCTCCCGCTCGGGTACGAGCGTTTCTATGGGCAGGGTCAGGCGGGTTCGCCCAACTGGCTGATCTTGTCCCTCTCGGCATCTCGTGTTAAAAATCGACTTTTTATTGCGTTTCCCACAGACGGCGCCAAATTGTTGTTGCCAAAATACAACAATTAAAATTTATGATGTGTGGGGTCCACTCGAGCTTGATGTCGGGTGAAGTTGGGTTGCCGTTAGAGATGCTGTCACGAGAGAGTTTGCTGTTAGGATGCTCGCCACAAGGATTCGTCTCAAGTCTTCGCTGCTAGCCTTTGCCACAAGCTCTTGCCACTAGCTCTCGCCACAAGCTCTTGGCCACAAGCCCTTGCCACAAGCTCTTGCCACTAGCCCTTGCCACAAGCTCTTGCCACGAGCTCTTGGCCACAAGCTCTTGCCACTAGCTCTTGCCACAAGCCCTTGCCACAAGCCCTTGCCACTAGCTCTTGCCACAAGCCCTTGCCACTAGCTCTTGCCACAAGCCCTTGCCACAAGCTCTTGCCACTAGCTCTTTGCCACAAGCTTCGCCGCTAGGTTTTACCTTCGCCGCTAGGTTCGCCGCAAGGATTTGACCCTGTTGATGCTCAAAAAATGTGTTAGAGGGCTTGCGGGAATCTTTCCCGCGAAGACCCTCCGATGCCAAAGTCAGTCTCGGATCCTCATGGCCATTCACGAAAAATAGTGAAAAATGTATTCAAAGTGACAAGTTTTACCGAAGTTGGAAGTCCCCATTAATGTCCTGTAGCTGGGTATTTATAGGTCACAGATCTCAAGGGTGGCTGGTGTCGACACGTGGCATTTTCTCAGTGGGTTAAAACCAAAGAAAATGGAAGGGTGGCTACGATGTAGCTGCGGGCAGCTGGGCCTGGCGGCAAGAGCTGTCGCGAGGCAGCTGGGCCTCGCGGCAAGGGCTGCCGCGAGGCACAAGGTGCCTTGCGGCACATTTGCCGCAAGGCTCAATTGCCTTGAGGCACATTTGCCGCAAGGCTCCTTGCGGCAAATGCTGCCGCAAGGCAATTGAGCCTTGCGGCACATTTGCTGCAAGGCAATTGGGCCTTGCGGCTGAAAGCCGCAAGCCGGCTCGCGGCTGTATGCCGCGAGCCTCTCTCTCGCGGCTGCATGCCGCGAGGCCGCTTCTCGCAGGCCACGCGGCTGCGAGCTTCGCGGCTAGCAGCCAATAGGCTGCGCCTCGCGGCATGGTGCTGCGAGGTGGGCCCTTGCGGCCAGACTCGCGGGTCTCTTGCCGCGAGTCTTCTTCAGGTGGGGCTGGCCGCAACCTTGCGGCCAGCCCTTGGCCGTTATATATATATGTATATATATATATAATATACATTATATTATATATATATTTTATTTATTTTCATTTTTATTTTTCCCTCAAAATTGATGGCACAACAGTAGGCTGGACCAAGGAAGGCATGGGAAGACAACAACCCTATGACAGTTCTGCCATGATCCCGCTTATTGGAGTTAGTCACCCAGTTGCAATCTGGTGCCTATGACCACGAGTTGGCCTGGGATCACCAGAACATCTGATGCCTATGCCGGCAGACTCACCCGGATCCCTCGTTTGAGTTCGGTGCTATGCCTTTTTGGCTAGACCCGACTCCTTGGTTGATCTGGCACCTAGGTCTCCCGACAAACTTGGATGTCTGGTAGGAATCCTCGCGCCTGACCACTGGCCAAACCCAGATTCTCTGAGGTAAACTAACCCCGAAAGACAGACATGGAGAACACAATAGCCCGAGCATTATGATCCATCATGGGATCACCAGATGCTCCGGAAACTGTGCCCACAGGCTCCCTAGGACCCCTTGACTTAGTCCAGTGCTATGCTCCAAGCTAAACCCGACTCCTTGGCTGATCCAATGCCTAAGCCTCCCGGCGAGAACCCCTTAGTGGAAATTATCTCTCAAGGGCATGGTTGCCCAGAAGATAATTTGGTACCTAAAGCCCTCGACTAACGTTGGATCTTCAGGCATCCTGGAACCTTAAGATTGAATTCAGGTGCTAAGTCCAACTCTTTGGCTAATTTTCTACTCTTCAATTCTGTCTAAAGACAAAACAGAAGAGTGGGGGGCAATTGTTGTGCCATGTAAAAAGAGGGGGTAGAAATAAAAAATCAAAAAAAGAAAGAAATTGAAGAAAACTGGCGACAACAAATTGCCGCCAGCTGGCAAGACTTGCGGCTGGCTCAGCCGCGAGGTGCAACCGTGAGAGGCTCAACCTCGAGCTTGTTGTCGGGTGAGAAATTGAAGTAGCAGCTGCGAGGTTGCACCTCGCGGCTGGCTCAGCCTCGCGGCTGCATGCCGCGAGGCACTACAACCTCGCGGCCGCACGCCGCGAGGTGAAGCCTCGTGGTTATTTGTCGCAAGGCACTGCAGCCTCGCGGCTGTTTGCCCCAAGGTGCTGCCTCGCGGCTGTTTGTCGCGAGGTGCCTCGCGGCAATCTGCCGCGAGGAGTTGCTGCCTTATGGTAGTGTTGGCCGCAAGGCACACTACCGCGAGGCTCAGCTGCCCACGGCTATGTCGTAGCAACGTCCCCATTTTCTTTGGCTTTAATCCATTCAGTAATCGCCACGTGTTGACAACCACCCTTGAGAATCGTGCCCTATAAATACCCAGCTACAGGACATTAATGGGGATGACCAACTTCGATAAAACTTGTCACTTTGAATATACTTTTACTATTTTCGTGAATAGTCATTGGGATCTGAGACTGACTTTGGCATCGGAGGGTCTCTGCGGGGAAAGATTCCCGCGAGCCCTCTAACCCATTTTTTAAGCATCAATAAGGTCAAATCCTTGCGGCGGACCTAGCGGCGAAGTCAAATCCTTGCGGCGGACCTAGCGGCGAAGTCAAATCCTTGCGGCGAACCTAGCGGCGAAGGAAAAGCCTTGCAGCGGACCTAACGGCGAAGTCAAATCCTTGCGGCGAAGCTAGTGGCGAAGGCAAAGCCTTGTGGCGAAGCTAGTGGCGAAGCTAGTGGCAAAACCTTGCGACGAAACCTTGTGGCGAAGCTAGTGGCAAAACCTTGTGGCGAAAGCTTGTGGCAGAAGCTAGCGGCGAGAGCTAGTGGCGAATCCTTGCGGCGAGCATTCCTAGCGGCAAACTCCCTTGAGGCGACATCTTTTATGGCAACCTAACCTCACCCGACAACAAGCTCGAGTGGACCCCACATCACAAATTTTAATTGTTGTATTTTGGCAACAACAGTCCTAATAAAAAAATATGTATAATTAATAAAAAAAATCTTTATTAACATCGCTTTCTAAAAACGTTTGAGGGAAATAATTTCTCTAAAGATCATATTAGATTTAATAGTTCAAGATTAACAGTTGTATAAACAATATCATAATACTCATCAAAATAATCACTTGAAGTACATAAATATACTCATAACTCAAATTATTATTTTACACGAGAGTTAGTATTTATAATATTAGTCTTCAATTATTAAGCAGTTCAAATCAACAAAATAGGCAACAAACACTAGAATAAACCATCAATTCAGAACTTCCCTAAGCACTATGTTGGTTTTAGTCATCCAAAGTTATAATAGTTATGCCGACAACCTTAATATACTCACCAAAAGAATCACTTAGGCTGCATAAATATACTCATATAACCATAAGTAATTCAAATCAACAGGGCAAAGAAGATTGATCAGCTGAAAGCCACCAAAAATACCGCAAAGTTCAGCTCATTTTAATAAATTTTAATATTTCTTTCAATTTTTTATTGAATATTATTAATAAAAATCAACATAATATACATTAATATAAATCATCTAATATTAAAATTAACTTTTTTAAAAGGCGATCTCAGGGAAACCTTGGGTAACCCAAGGGACTTCCCAAGTAACTCTCAAGAGAACACTTGCAAGTGCCCTCTAAGTGAAGTTACTTTAGAAAACTCATACAAATTATTCTGAAGGAATTTCATGAAAAGGCTAAGTGACCTTTCCTATAAAACTCTCTCGATATCTTTAGGAGGCCTTTCTAGGAGCTCTTATTGGATCACCCAGTCTTAGAAGCCCTTCATTTGACTAAATGAGACCTTTTCAAAATAGTCTTCACCCTCAGATGTGTTTCCATAAGGCTATTTATGCAGCGAAATTATAAAGAATGAGTCAAATATACCTCCAATATGTATGTCTAAAAATCTAAAAAAGATAATCATAAATATGAGTATTGCACCACCTATCAATTTCATCTTCTATAAATTAAAAAAAATCCCTTTAGTTGATGTACACTCAAAATTCTAGTTTAATTATACTTTTACTATTATTGCATTCTTGCTCAAGAGAGAGACTCATTGAAGTATCAAACGACTCATGTTAGAGAAACCTTACGCCTCTAACCATTTTCGCTTTTGCTAGTCTCTCTAAAACTCAAAATTCAAGATGAACACTCACTCGTAGTTATAAATTTATTATTATATCTAAACAATAATATATATAAAAAATAAATTCGTAATATGTTAGCCACTCAATGTAGCGCTAATCCCAAAACAGATATAAATTTCATCCCACATTGCAAACTATTTTGAGATTCAATTAGTGAAGTCACTATATTTGTGATAGTGTGACCCTTGCTTAGCGTTGCTAGTTGGCTATTGATTAGCGTGCAAATTGCAAAATGCAATCCGGCACGGATGCCGTGTTAAATGTTTTGTATTTTCTGACCATATTTTCATTATTCAATGCAAAATTATAACCAACAAATGTTGTGTTAAATGTTAATTTTTTTAAATCTACATAATTAAAAATTAAGATCATTATATTAAAATTGGAATGGAGAATCAAACTGAATCAACCCGAATTTTATTAGGTTGGGTTAATTTGATTTTAAATACTAATTCATTTTTAGGTCTATAAACTCAATTAAAATTGATGCAGATCCAGATTACTTTAAATAGTATATTTCTTACATTACTGAAAACTCATCAAATAGCATATTTTTTACATTAATTAAATTTTACGTAAAAAATATCATATTTAATATAAAACAATATAAAAATTCAACATGAGAGTAAATAAATTACTGTTATGTTACATTAATAAATAAATTAATCTATTTCTCACCCTGAAGACTGGATTATATAAAATATTTAATTTTTAATAAATTTTAATTTATATACTCCATTCATTAAATGATAAATTTAATTTAACTTCTAGTATAAATAAATCTAATCTATTTATAGACCTAAACTTTCTGTTCATGTAACATTTAATCTAGTTAAATCTTGAAAATTTTCTAAAATATGACATGATCTTGATGATTTAGATTTATTTTTAAAATTAAAAATTTTAAAAAAATTATAACGATAGAAATAAAAACACCACTTGCGATACTAAATTTTATAAAAAAATAATTTTTTTCTAAATGTATAAATAATTTATAGAATACTATTAACCATTTTATTTTCAACAGAAATAAGTTTTTCAAAATTAAAATTAATAAAATTTTATCTACTTTTAACTGTCACAAAAAAAAATTGATTATATTATTAATTAAAAAAAATTTACTTTTTAAACTTGAATATATAAATTTAATTAATGATTTTACATCTCAAAAATAAAAAAAAAAATTTTAATAATTTTTATTATTTATTTATATTAAAAAAGAATCACTAAGAATTATGCCGGAAATATGAGCTCATTTGTTTTTGATTTTATAAATTTCGAGATTAACTTCAACAAGATAGTTATAACATTTATTGGAAATAATTAATCTTAAAAAATTTAATTACAGACAATGAAAAAATAATTAGTCAGCTTAAAAAATTATGACTATATGAAATTAAAAATTATTACAAATTATAAAAATAATAAGCACAGACATTAAGAATTCTAAATTCATTGCATGATAAATATTCAGAATGTTCTCGATTCTTTTGGCAGGTGGGTCCAAAAGAGAAAAATTCTATAAGTATGGATAACATGATGAAATAAATTTGTTAGTTGTCTGAAAAGATAAACATAACAACAACTATTTAAAGGTGCATATACCTGCATATTTATTTACATAAAAATTTATACCATATACTTGATTACTTAATTCCTATGGTTTAAATGGTAGCAACTGAGGCCAATAAAATATTATTTGTTATAGTGGCTATAATAAATAAAAGCAAAACATTATAATGCCTCTAATTAATTTTTGTATTGTTTGAAATTTAATTGTTGGAGAAAATGTATCAATGTTGTCAAGAGAAATTGTGGGCATTATAATGTTTTTTGCTAAATAGACTATTTTTTTAATGAGAAATGTTTTTAGCTATTGATATTTTTTCATAATGTGTATGTTTTTTTGTTTAATTTTTTTTTTAAAACAAGAGGGATTGATTTTGACTAAATTAGTTTCTAATAGTGTATAAAAAAAAAATCAAGTTTTACCCGGTTTAATATAGATTAAATGAACACTCTTACCCACTTATGGACCATAATAATTAAGGTTTCATTAAACTAAACTAGGTAGGATTAAACAAAACTACACTTATAAAAGCTATATTAGCAACAAAACCAAGAGTTATGCTATTTATACAGAATAACTTTTACAGATTGATTTACAAGGAGAGAATATCGCGATAAATTGATGACATTTTGAATTTAAATTGAAGCAATTTATTGCGATAAATTGAATCTAAATGAAAATTGGCCAAGCTTTTCTTATTTGCTTTACCCATTTGCAATTTCTTTAGAAAATTCTCGCAACCACCGGCGAAGCTACCATTCTCCACCGGTCATAGAGAAAGCGGGACAAGCTAACTCGTCGCTAGATCAATGCCATCATTCCGACCAATCTGTAATACCCCATATTGATATGGGGTTTTCACGTAAATTGAGTAAGTTTAAAATATCGATAAATTAGGTTGATAATAAAATCGTCGAATCGACGGCAGGGAAGGTCTCGAAACTTAGATACCTAAAGATAAGGGTATGAAATCGACGAGCGTCTCTAGAAAAGATTTTTGGCGCTGAAAGAAATCATATTAGAAGCGATTTTTGGTACAGTTATGATTAGATCTGAGAAATCGAATAATCGTAAGGGACTTTTGGGAAGTCAATGGGACCCTGAGTAAGTTCATATTTAGCATAAGGAGCAACCCTTAAGTGGTTTTGAGAATAAACAAAAGTAATTTCGATTAAAACACGATCCTACGTATATTCGGGCCTAAGTATAATTTATTAATTTTGGCTGAGGGAGGTCGAAACATGATTTTTTTGAGTCTTTGGGGGCGAGATGAAGGGTTTAGAACTTATGGGGCTTAGTGGAATAGTTTGGAAGCTAAGGGGCTTCAAATATGGGCCAAAATGAAATTTGAAAAATGGTAAAAGGTTAAAGTGCAAATTTTGAAAAAATTGCCATAGCCATGGCCAACCATCATCAGTCAGCCTCCAGCTGACGTTGAAAGGGGGCTTTAAGGGCATGGAAATGGGCTCCATAGCATGATGGGTTGATTGGGATAAAGCATGACCGCGATTGGATGAGATATGGCCGTGATTTGATAGGGTATGGCTGAGACTGTTGAAAAATCGGGGAAGAGAGTGTTCGAGGTGATCTAGAGTTGTATCAAGTCATTAAGAGATTGGATTTAACAAGGCATGGCTTGGGTTGGCTGGAAAACAAGTATAAATAGAGGGTTTGGGGTGATCGATTTCTTTAAAAATTAAACTCGAGGATTTGAGAGTTTGAGGAAAAATTGAGAAAGAAGGATAAGGGGGCTTTTGTTCCCCATGTGTTAAGGATTATTTCTACAGAATTTCGTGAAGTTTCATCAAAATTTGAAGGTGTTTCGAGCTTAGCCAGAAAGTCGTGCACGGTGGTCGGAATCGAACTGATTTTGCTCAATTTTGAGGCTTTCCGGTGGTTGTTTTTTAACACCCAAGGGTATCTTCGTGATTGATTTGAAGAGGGCTACCAAGTGGTATGGTCGGGGAATGATTCCGATCGTTGGTCAGTGAGTAGTTCGCTGGAGAAGAATAAGCGTGTGGCTTACACGAGCAGTTTCACACGCGCATACGTGTATGTGAAGGCGTGTGCTAGGTTGGATTTCTTTGAAATTTTTTAATTTTCTCAAAAAAATATTTTAGAATTTATGGTGGAGAAAAATTTGGAAAAAAACCTTGAGGAGATATTTATTTTAGAATTTTTAAGGAGAAAATGGGAAGAAAATAAGGGAAAAATTTGAGAAAAATTATGAAAAATAGATGTTGATATTATTTTGAATGAATGTAATGTCTAGGGATCGTGGAGGATCGAAGTTGAGTATTAGTATGACTATTTGAGGATTGACATGAAAATCGAGACATTCTGAGTTACGTTTGAGGTGTGTGTTCTGACTTAAAAACTTGGTTTACTGTGAGTGGTTCTTTCGAAAACTTGATTTACTGTGAATAGTTCTATCAAAAATTTAATTTTATTGTGAGAGCTTCTATTTCAACTTGATTTATTTTGGATGGTTTGACCCTATACTTGATTTGTTTATGCAAACGATTTGACCTGCGATCGGTAGGTTTCATGTGGTCCCAAATTATTTATACATGTGCATTTATTTTCGTGCGTTATAAATTCATGCATTGAAATGTTGATTTTAAATGATGCATGTTATATATTGCGATATTGGCATGTTTATGTGTTGTTCATGTGAGATGTGAGTTGTCAACATGTGTTGCGATAGTTGAGTAATAGCACTCGGGATACGTGCAAAGGATTAATGCTATGTGACCCACTTGGGACGAGGCTAAGACGGACTTCACCCTATGATACTTAAGTGACAAGGCTGAGAGTGGACACCACCCTGAATGTTGGCTCAAGTGGCGGGGCTGAGAGTGAACACCACCTCAGGTTCCTTTAAGAATAGCGTTATTGCCTAAGTGGACGTTGATTCCAGGGATAGTGTTGATCCTCTTATGGCCAGAGTTGTGTTGAGATCCGGAATGTTTTCAAATGGGAGCATAATGCTTGACATAATAAGAGGTGATACCCGGGTTCATGAGTTGAGGTTGTCCTTTTAAGTAGAATTGTGTTATGCCAATGTATTGATGTGGTTGTGTTGGCTTTAGAGAGATTGCATTTTTCTCGGTTAGGATTAAGTGCTGTGTGGGATTCCCTTGGATTGTGACATGTCAGGATATGTCAGTTGTTTTATATGGTCTTGCATATATTCATGAACATGTTTTGAATTCTCGCTTAGATGATTAATCATCTAATTTGGAGTTTATTTCTGAAATATTCAAACGTTTCAGGTAAAAGTAGCGGCATCAAAGGAAATGAAGTTATCGAGATGTAGCTGACAGTTACATATTAGATCTTTTGTAGGTCTTTATTTATGTTCGAGATATTCAACTATAGGTGTATTATTTTGATAATGTCATGTTGAATATCGATGGTATGAATTATATATTATGAATAAAGGAATAATGGTTATGTATATTCGAGATTTTGATTTTGTTTCCGCTAATGTGATGATATATCTATCTTAGCTAATTTATTTTAAATTTGATATATTGAGAAGGTAAAATGGGATTGTTGGGATTTGATTTAAGTTGAGTGTATATTGAAAAAAAATATCTCTGAAATTTCATGTTAATGCACGCTTGGGAAAAATGGGGTGTTACACAATCTGCCTCCCACGACTGCTCTCGTCTTCGCCGTTTAGGGTTGACAATGATTCGGTTTGGTTTCGATTTTTGTCAAAACCATAACCAAACTAAACTTAAGTTACTAAAACTAAAACTAAACTATTACCCATTGGTTTTAAAAATTAAAAACCATAACCAAACTATTCGGTTTCGACTTGATTTCGATTTTAAACCATGATTTTTTTAGTTTGATCCATACCAACAAACAAATACAAACTCTTGCAAATAACATTCAAAAAAATTTTTGATAACTCCACAACAAACAAAGAGAAACACTAATAAAGTTACATTCTTCTTACATAAAGTTACAAATTAACTTCAAACTTCTTTGATATAATTATTTATTGATAAAAATAAAATAATTTAAGATTAGGTTTTATTTTTATTTGTTAATTACTTTATAAATGTTAAATATTTTATATATTTGTAATGTATTAATTAAAATACTTGTAAAAAAATGCATTAGTCAATATATATATTATGTGTATATATAATATATTAAATAAGTAAATAAATATATATTATAGATATTTATATTCAGTTCGATTTCAGTTCGGGTTTTGGTTTGGATTTAGTAAAAATCATAACCAAACCATACCTATTGAAACAGTGTTCGATTTTTTCCCAAACCAAACCATTACCCAGTCAAACGATTTTTAACCGCGTTAACCAGTTTGGTTCCCCACGATTTCGGTTACAATTGCCATTTCTACCGTCGGTCCTGTAGCCTACAATGACGATACAACTAGTTGTGTGCTTTAGGCTTTGTTCTACGAGTTGCTTCCTCCACTTTTTGTCTCTGGCTTCCTCGAGACCCCTTCCTGACTGCGAGTCGTAACGCCATCGTTCTTCTCCTGATATCGCCATAGCCACCGCTTCCAAGCTCCCCATGAAAGTGTCGCCACTGTGGAACCACTAGTCGTCTCCGTCACTGACCTCTCCCTCTCCATCTCTCTATATGGATTCACCTCAAGTGGCCACAGATGTCCTTTTTCGATCAATATTGTAAGGCCACTGCTACTTGATGAATCAAATCTACCTCCCTTTGATCATTGCTTCTGGATATAAGTCTTGTATTACAATCGATATTATTTTCACCTTATTTTTCAAATTTTCAAATTGAAAATAGTTCCATATTTTTCAATATTATTTTTTTTCAGCAAAAGAAGAAAATAGTTCCTTGTTTCCTGTCTATTTCTTTTTCTTGATCTTTTTACTTAAAGGACTCGAACGATACAACTTAAAAGTTGGAACTACTAAAAATATTAATAAATTTTATGACAATGTTAATCAGTGATTTATAGAATTGTTTTTGAAAAAGTGAAAGAGGGAGAGATATTGGAGAGAGATGTCAAGATTTTGGAAGGGAAGAGAGATTTTATACAGGGACAAAATGATCAATTTTTCTCCCCCTATAAATTAATCTGTAAAAGTTCTTCCGTACAAATTCCATAGCTCAAACCAAAACAGTCTACCCTGGCAGATTTAATTACCTCCTTTGTGGTAACACTTTGACTTTAATGTTTTACGTAATTATTATTTATAAACAACACTAAATGAATAGAAATTAATATATATAATTTATTTACATCTATATATTAAAAAATTATTTATCGTGACCCATAAATTCATATTGCCTGAGGATAATAATTAAAGTGTAATAAATGTAATAAAATACATTTATTACACTTTAATTATTACAAAAAAAATGATTAACCTCGTCCTTTTAACTGATGATGTAGGTATTCTTATATCAAAATGACATCTTTCCTCCCCTAATTGCTACTTACCAAAGAAAGAAAACACACCGCAGGAAGCGACACGTACGTCGGTGGCAGTGACATGGCGACAACTCGTCGAGTTCTTTCGCTCCAACCGTCGCACGGCCGGTTTTCAACCTCTCCAGCTTTATCGCTTCTCCTCCTGTTTTCCCACATCCACCATCAAAATCCCATTCTTTTTCTGTCCTTCTGAATCCGTCTTCGAAGAAGCAAAAGGAAATTGAAGAACACACAGAGCCGCGAGAGAGAGAATATGAACGACAACGCCGAGGATGGGTTCAGGAAGCCATTGCTGAACACCGGAAGCTGGTATCGGATGGCGTCGAGGCAGTCCAGCATCATGGGATCAGCCACCCAAATGATGCGCGATGGCTCCGTCTCCGTCCTCTTTTGCGTCCTCGTCATCGCCTTGGGCCCTATTCAATTCGGCTTCACGGTAAGATAAGATCATCCTTCGCTTTTTTCTTACAGTCATTTTTGCAGATACTTGCATGCATGTAGTGGTGTTTTGATACCCATATTATGACAGTGCGGGTACTCTTCCCCTACGCAATCTGGAATCATCAGCGATCTTGGACTTTCCATATCAGAGGTTTCAACTTTTTCTTCTTTTATTTACAGGAATTTTTTTTATTCTTTTCCTATTTGGGATTATGAATGAATGCGTCTGGGTATTACTTGAAATGTTGTTCGTGGCTAGTTTTCTTTATTCGGTTCGTTATCGAATGTGGGCGCGATGGTTGGTGCGATAGCCAGTGGGCAGATTGCGGACTACATTGGGAGGAAAGGGGTAAGGATGATCAGATTTTTCTTTTTGATATCGTAAGAATATTTTACTGGTCTTTGTGTTCATGATTAGGATTGATAATTAAATTGGTGTTTGTTTCATTCATTGCAGTCACTTATGATTGCCTCAATACCTAATATAATCGGGTGGCTAGCTATTTCATTCGCCAAAGTAAGAGTTTGGCAGTGACTTTAATTTATAACTGGATTGTATCCATGATCTAGTATTACTAATTATAAATCTTATTGTTTGCCTATAGGATTCCTCATTTCTATTTATGGGAAGGCTGTTGGAAGGATTCGGTGTTGGGATAATTTCATACACGGTAGACTTTAAGCAAACTTATCGCATCGCGTCTCCTGCTGTTGGGAGTAATTGTTATGGAATGTCAATAATAGTGGTGGTGTTGATTGACTTCAGGTGCCCGTATATATAGCTGAGATAGCACCTCAAAACATGAGAGGAAGCCTTGGATCTGTGAACCAGGTTGGTTTTACCATTTCCCGTTCACAGTGCTTAAGTTTATATTTATTTATCAACTTAAAGCAACTTGCTAAAACCGTTTCCCTTTTTTTCCTCCTATTTAGCTTGCTGTGACAATTGGAATAATGCTGGCATATTTGTTGGGACTTTTTCTTAATTGGAGAGTCCTTGCGGTTGTTGGTGAGCAATTACCACATAACTCCCTTTCATTTTTTTCTCATAATAATGGAAGTTTTTCAACATATTATTAATTTTCACGCCCTTACATTGAGTACATTATTTGATGTCCTAAAGAAAAGGTAAATTCATTCTTGATGTCTTCATTTGTTAGATGGCAAGTATTGGTCTGAGCTCGGTGCCTTATTTATTAATTTTCTTTTTTCCTGTCAACCTGCAATGCCATTCTATTGTTGCTCGTCTTTTTGCCCAATTTGTTTCATGTCCTGTTATGTGGACCCATTCATATTGAGCAGCATATATTGAATAAATAAATTGAAATAGCAACTGAAAGGACGAATTTTACAATGTCATTGACAGGAATTTTGCCATGCACAGTTTTGATACCTGGTTTGTTTTTTGTACCAGAATCTCCTCGTTGGCTGGTAAAATCTTCTGTAACATCATCTTTATTTTTTATTTTGGGTTTATTGATAATGATGATTTGTTCTGTATCTTTTTTATGACGACACCTAGGCTAAGATGGGAATGGCAGAAGATTTTGAGACTTCTTTGCAAGTCTTACGGGGACTTGATGTGGATATTTCTGGGGAAGTAAATGAGATCAAGGTACTAAATTGAGTTCCTTATGGTTTAATGCAGCTCAATCATGTTCACAAGTGGTTATCATCAATGATTCATTAGCTAGATCCTGAGCACTTGATCTCAAGATGGGGAGCATATTTATCCTTTAGTTGTTTGTACGGATTGTTTCTGATTTTGTTACAATCATTTTCTTATGAACTTGCTTTATATATATAGAGGTCAGTGGCATCCTCAGGAAAAAGAGCTACCATTCGATTTTCTGATCTTAAGTGGAAACGTTATTGGTATCCCTTGTTGGTGAGACGATTTGATCATTCTTTTTTTTTTTTTTCAACATTAGCTGTTATTTCATTGAGAATGGATGATATTAGAGCTTATTTATTTTTTCTTTTCCTTCCAAAATAATTTCCCTACAGATAGGAATTGGATTACTTGTGCTCCAGCAACTCAGTGGTATCAATGCTGTTCTATTTTATTCCACCAACATTTTCGAATCTGCTGGTTAGTTCTGTTTCATCACCTTTCATTATCACATTAGCATTACAGTTATAATCTCTCGTGTCAGAAAGATTGTAAGATTGACATAGTTATACTGCATTTTTGTGGATAGATGTGTCACTCCTTTAATCTTCTGCTGTTCCTTTTGCAATGTATATACTTATTAAATAACTAGATTGATTATCTGTCTCCTGTGACCCATCCTTTTGGATGATGATTAGCTGGTTACAACCTGCAATATATGCCAAGTTAATGGGGTATTTCATGTCAAGTGAAGTATTTATGCTTCCTGGAAATATGCAAGATGCAAAATTGGAAAGCTTACAGTTATTCCTTGTTAGCATATCCTAGTAGGATGTAATTAACTTAGATATGCAAAAGCACAGCAGTTATGCCAAACTTTCTTTTCCTTCCTTCCTTTTCTTTTTGCGTTGGGTGTTGGATTGAAGATTGTTATTTAATTATGGAAATTTTTATAATTATGCACAGTGAAGTGATGATGTTTACTCAATGGTTCTTTTTGAAACCCTAAAACATGCAAATTACTGATATTCTGTCTTTACCCTCCCATAACTGTAACTCATCAAGTTTTAATCTCATTAGGTGGAGTCAACTGTATAACATGTAGACTGATAATCATCCTAATGTCTGACCATATCTTTTTTTTTTTTTTTTTTGGCTAAGTGCATGACCATATCTTACTCTCACTAAGAGTTTTAAATTTATGCATGTTTGATCAAACCTGACTAACTTTTTGATGTTTAGAAACATTCTCTTTATCCTTGTTAACCTTCCCTTGGTGTGGCAATACTAAATTTCATTGTATAAGCTACTTTTTAGGTAATTTTCAAAATGCAGTCCAATTTGGACACTTCCTCTCGTTTTGTTATTTGATCAACCAAATCTTATCCAAAAATTACAAATCATATCTCATTGGAATCCATTTTGAAAGAGCTACATATCCAAATTTCGGGTCCATCCAACTTCATTTGACACTTCAAATTAGTACACAAAGTTGGAATTTTTTCAGAACTTTCAGAACATTTCACTTGTTCAGAATTCTGGGCGTCTGTTTCAAAACAGATAATCTTGAATCCTATATTTCTAAATAACTCAGTTAAATTGCATAAATATCAGTGAAATTTATACTAAGATACAAAAAGATTACTAAACTTGAATTTATAACTAAAAAGTTACTAAATTTTAATTTAATATACAATTCCATAATTACCGTCAATTCACGTTAAAAGAGACTAATGGAATATTGAAGTGACTAATAACGTGGACGGTTAAATAACACAAATAATCACTGAACTTTACATAAAAATATAAAAAAAATTACCAAACTTTATACTAAAGTACAAAAATGTCACTAAATTTCGCATTAAAATATATAAACGTCAGCATTTCGTTAGTTTCTTTTAACGATAATTGAAGATAGTTATGGAATTATATACTAAATTAAAATTCAGTAACTTTTTGATTATAAATTAAAATTAAATAATCTTTTTATATTTTAGTGCAAAGTTAAATGACTATTTATGCAATTTACTCAAATAACTCACCTTTAAAACTTTCCACTTATAGTGTGTTTGATTGCATTACTTAGAATTTAATTCTAGGTAATATTGGCTAGAAAACAAAAACTATCCCACCCCTTGAAAAATGAATTCCATGAAAAAAAGCTTTAAATACTTGTACCTTACACATTTTTCTATAGAAAAATTAAGAGTGTTTGATTGTTTTCCATAGAAAATATATAATTATTACATATTTTCTATGGTAAATGTGTGCAATCAAACACACTCTTACTGTTCACTTTTTGAAAAAAAATTTCAAACCTTTCCTTCTTTTCCGAACCTAAGCACCCATCATTCACATTCTGGACAATCTTATTTCAAAATATCACTTTATTTTTGTTAAATTATTAACCATCATCTTATCTAAAAATTTAAATTGATAGATAAATGATTAAGTTATTTTTTATATTACTATTTTTACTCTCAACATATGTACTCACAAGTGACTAGACTCCAATACATTGGTTCAAACATGTGCAACTATTTAAATATTGGATTAACAATGAGTTTTGAACTCATAATTTTTTACTATTTTGATACCATGTTAAATTATTAGTCACAATTTCATCTAAAAGTTAAGCAATAGATAAAATGATTAACTTATTTTTTTATTATTATTTTTACTCTCAATAATTTTAATCCAAAATTTTGATTTAAGTTTAGAAACATACGCCCCTATTTTGACACAATGTTCATTGAAAGAAAAAATGGCTATTTAGAAATTTTCTTCTGCTTAGCTTGATCCAAATCGTATATCTGGATTTTCAAAATATTTGAAAGTACCGTTTATGAGATTAAACGTGACCAGTTGCCAAAATAATCTCATGTCATCCCACATTTTGAAAGAATCGTTTAATTGAAAAATATCTGAAAGTAATGTACTACAAGACACTTTTATGATATACTTCTCCCTTTACAAAATATTTAATTAAAAAATAACAAAAACTTCTATTTAACTCAAGTCTTGCATTACATCTTCAAACATCCACCTTTCGGAGCAAAAAGGTAAAGTCGCTCATCCCGAAAGTTCCCGTAGCTCAGTCTTAAAATTTTTATAGGAGATTTAAATTACGAAATCTAGGATTAAGGTTCGGATATGAGACTTTTAACTAATTATATAATAATCTACAATTTAAGACCTTTCTAAAAGTAATTCGTACTAGCTCTCAATCGTTGGCTTATGCGCGTTGGGGCTTCAAACATCTACCTTTTCTTACCCGTAGAAGAGTCAGGTTGTCAGCTTTATCTAATCACATCGAACGCACAGGATGAGTGTTGCCACTCAATAAGGGTTCCGCCATATCTACCCTTGAAAACGTGTCGGCTTACCTGGTTTCCATTTTCATTGTCCATTTACTCCAACTTACTATTTTCCATAATTTCTGCCAGAAATTTATTTAATTATGAGGTACAAATTACAAAAGAGGATGGGGTGTTACATATAATGCCCGTCTATTATATCACTGGAGCAATGCAATGCCAAGTATTTGTCGGTTGAGTGATACTGTTGGAGTATGATTGCTTTAAAAATCTCCATGTGATTACATTCATTCTTCTTTATGTAAGAATTCTTGTGATTCATGTCATGGTAGAGTTCAACTTGTCTGTCATGCTGCATTTGGTAATAAATTTGAGGAATGGCTCCTTTTAAGAAAATTTGAGGTGGATGATCTATCTAGGTGCCTGTTTCCTTTCTCTTTTGGCATTTCCACACTAGCTGGGTCCTATCCGAATTTTGACCTATCTTGTATTCCAGTGGCTATTAAATTAGGCAGTGGATTCCTTTCTAAACTCGAGGTTGATGGTTTTTTTTTATCTTTCTGGTCTCAAACTTGAACAGGAGTTTCATCCAGCAATATTGCAACATTTGGACTTGGTACTCTTCAGGTGACTGCAAAATGTTGCAATTTTCTGTTCATTCAGGGGCTAAGGAATCTGATCATTAACTACGGCCTGTCATTGATATAGGTTATTGCCACTGGGGTGACTACATGGCTGATGGACAAAGCCGGTCGCAGGCTTCTTCTTACAGTGAGTTTGCATGAATTTTCACTTCAATATTTAATTATCGCTTCGTGTTTACAGGAAAAGATAACAAATAACCACAGTACTAAATCTGCAATCATTGTATGCAGGTGTCCTCATCCATAATGACTGTCAGCCTCTTCCTTGTTTCCATTTCATTTCTTTTAAAGGTCACCAATTCATATTCCTCTTTTCCCCATTTTTAAAATAAATTTGTTGACTTACCCTTTTAGAAAACATGTAATATTTGTTTTCTCATATTAAGATTTCATACAGACTACATGTAATATATGTTCTCTCCCTTTCCTCTTGTTTTCTGTGAAATAGGGTTACATATTGCAAGATTCTCCTTTCCATAGCTTCTTGGGAATACTGTCACTGACTGGACTTGTGGTATGCCTTGCTTGTACATATCCATATAGTATAATTTTCCTCTGTAGTATTTGTTTCTCTTTTGGGTATGGTATTAGTTCTTCTTTCAATTTGTTGGTAAGTATATTTTTCGAGTGGCTGCATCTTAAGTCTCCAGAGACTAATTGTTTCTGTCCAGGCTTTTGTAGCTGGCTTCTCTTTGGGCGTTGGAGCTATCCCTTGGGTTATTATGTCTGAGGTATGCTAATATTCACCTGCTTCTAAAGCCTTTCTCCGCAGGCATGAGAAATGAGGTTCTGGAAGACAAGATTATTGTGTCAAAATATCTATTTGTTTTTCTTCTGGACACTTCTAATCTTTCACACTGGGGAGGTTGTTGATGGCTTTTGGTATTATTTTACCAAACATATAACCAACTGCTTAGGTTCCTTGAACTGTCTGTTTAATCCCTGTGCATCCTTAACTGGAAGCATCAAACTGATAAAACCATTGCCTGGAACTTTAAGTGGGACTGGTCTCCCTTGAGAAGGTCAAGCTACATGTCTTGCATATCTAACTGGCCAGTGGCACCCAATCCAGGACTCTATCTATACTCAGAATTTCTGTTCCATGTCTAGAAGTTTGTACCCAAAAATTCGAACTCAAGACTTGTGGGTCTTAAATATTTAAAGAAAAAGAAAACAATAATCAGTAGTAAGTTTGTTTTTGACCTTCTGTGCAAGTAAATACATGTAAGAGGTCTCACTGCTTGTGCAAGAGGTCTTTCCACTACCACGTTGTATGCGTGAAAGCTGCAAAATGATTTACTTAAATCACTTCATTCGAGAGCTTATGTGTTTTAATCGGTTGTTCAGATTCTTCCTGTAAATATTAAAGGCCTTGCTGGTAGTGTAGCAACATTGTTGAATTGGATGACAGCATGGGGGGTTACAATGACAGCAAATTTACTCTTGGTGTGGAGCAGAGGAGGTTCTCTCTCTCTCTCTCTGTGCACAAGGATATGTGGGCAAAATACCCTTTTTATGTTGGTCTATGTGGTTGTCTAATACTTTTTACTGTATATCTCAAGCAGGGACCTTCGCCATCTACACTGTGGTGTCAGTTTTCACTGTGGTATTTGTGCAACTTTGGGTTCCAGAAACTAAAGGAAGAACCCTAGAGGAAATTCAATCGTCCTTCCGATGATGAGATTGTTTGTTGAAGCACAGTTTTTCACCTTGTTCTGGCTTCAAGTAAATATCTTCGCAGAATTTTTCACGCGGACTGTAAATGTAGTTTTGCTCCCTTCATTGTAACAAAATTTAAGTAAAAGGAAATTAATCCATTCATACTCATTTCCTACCTCCTCCAACCATAAATAAAACAACTCTGATCTTCTGTTTGAAGCATAATCAATAAAAGTTACTATTCCACATTCAGTCCCCGAGCAAATGCTTCTTCTTCTCATACCCCTACAGAAAACAAAGTTGGGGATGAATTCGTCATTTTCGATCTTCTTTCCGGTGGATTGAAGCAAGGAATTGCTTGAGACATCTGTTATAGACACACGGCCGTTCCAGGTGAACCAGGTGACCGGCTTTCTTTATCCCTTGAAATGTTGCCTTGTCTCCTAGTTGCCTGTTATCATGTTGAGCAAACCTCTATGAGTATATAACCTGTTACGGCCTTTTGATATTATTTCTTTCGGACATTCTTTATTTCTATGGTTGTTCAATGCACGTACAAGCCTATATGGGTGTTATTTAGTTGATTGAGTGATGAATCTCATGGCCTAGGCCTCCTTATTGATGAGTAGTCTAGATATGTGGCTTTGAATGTGTGATCAGATTGCTTACTGTTTCATGTTCTGGGCAAGCTCCAGCTTGAAGATTTGATCATTCTCACCCCACAGGAGATGTATTCTCTGCATAAAAAATGCTTTAACAAGTTGAACCACAAAGCAAAGCAAAATTTTTGCATAGAAGGCGTATATTTATATATGATTGGATATAGACATTTTACCTCACGATGAGTTGGGTGGGTGTTTAGAAGTTATTGTTATCTCTTCTATGATCAAAATTGAAATGTTTTTGAGAGCATAATAATTTTATATATTTATTTAATGTGTGATATATGCATTATCTTATATATTCTAATGTAGTATTTGTTAAAATGAATAAGATAAAGTTATATCAAAATAAAATTAGAATGTTTTTGAATTAAGATATGAAATGATCAAGATATGGTTGTAAAACATTTCAAAATTTTTATCAAATTATTTGTTAAATTTTTTCAATTGCATTGAGAGACATATACATCATTTTTTTCTTATCTATAAAGTCTAAGATAAATTTATCTAAAGGGGAAGAGATAAATTTATCTGGATAATCTAAAATAAAAAGTCATACTATTTATTTTTTAAAGGTTATCAGATAAATTTAATATACATAATAAAAAATATTTTTATTTAAAATACTTTTATATTTTATTTTTTTTAACTCATATTTTAATTAATAAACACGAATAAAAAATTTATGGTTTACCTGTTGGAAAATGGGGATGGTGGCATCTTTGTTGCTGACAATCAAGCCCCCTAGAAGCTCACCTCTCTCCTTTCTGTTGTTGAACATCACCTATAAATCATCAAATTAATATCAGGCAGAGGTAAGTTGAAAGAGCAATTTATGATGATGGGCTGATGATAGTAATATTTTTGACAATTAATGGTTCTATCAGAAAATCCAAACCATTTATGGGTATGGTTGGGAATTAGAATTTATGGAAAGAAAAGTAAAGAAAGCCAATTATTCTTATACACGACCGATCACCATTAATATAAAAAACAAAAGGGTGTCGTTTACATTAGGATCTTGGTTCATATGCATACACGTAATGAGATTTAGACGATTTCCATGTATTTTTTTAGGGATAGTTAAGTATTTAAGAGAGTTTTATTTTATTTTATTTTTTTAATGAGTACTGTTATTCATTTAAATTTAGTGACATTGACAACAAAAAAATGCACAATAAATATTAAAATTTGTACATTTTCATTGTCTAATAAAAAAAATGTCACTTAGACAAAAAAGCAGAAATTTATCTCTAATTTACATAGCATTATTCTTTTTTTTTTTTGGGTGGGGCAAGTCATTTAAGGGAGACTTCAATGCGCCCTCTTGCTGCTGCCAACTACAATTGCCCCATAAATCTATAATTGTATTGGAATTTGAAAGGTGGGTCCACTACCTATTATTGAATCTTTCAAATAACGCTCAAGAAGAATATATTTATATAATCATTAGGGAGGGGGGGGGGGTAATTTAGCAGGAAAAGATTATAATTATTTCATTAATTATTAAAGTTTAAATTTTAATGGAGGTGAGGTAGCTTATATATATGAATTGTTATGTGCTTAATTAATTGATTTATTTTGTTTGTGAACTATATTGAATGAGCATAATGGACAATGGATGAGCTGAGCTGACTTTTTATACATTTAAAGAATAATAATTGAGGTTTTATGGATGGTAAAAAATTCAGTGCCATTCAGGAAGAATAATAGTATGAAAATAAGTATATGGGTGCATGTATTTAGAAAATGATGGATGCACCATTCCAAGTTCCAACCATTGGGCATTTGTGTGAAATTAATACATATGTATTTTAAGATTATGAACAATGATGATATTATTATTGATAATTCATAAAAAAAAAATATCATTGATTCCTTAAAAAAAATTATTTATTTAGCCTCCTCCTTACATCATATATATTTTGAATCTGCACGAGTTTGGTCTAATGAAAATTGATATTAAATTAATTATTATATATAATTAATTATTTCTATAAAAAAATTTATTCAGAATATAAGTAAGTGATTGCAATTCTTTAATTAATTAAGATCTTAATGTATAATAAGAAAATGATAATTCTTATAATTTTTGTAAAAGCAACACAAGGACAAGGGTATTAATTAGTGGTTGGAGACCAGTACTATATATCTTGTAACTAGGCGTCTTAATCGAAAAGTTTATTGTTAGATAAAATTGGAATAATAACTAACTCATTTGGGATTCAAGTAAAGTTTAAAGACAAAAAAATTAAGATTATAAAATCTAGTTTTGTGATCGAGATTAGACGACAGAGCGCGAGAGAGAAGGAACAGTAGAGCGAGGCTTAATTATTTAATAATTAAGGTCACGTTTTAACTCAAAAGAACAGTAAAATTTTAGGGAAGAGTAAGTTACTTTAAGGGTGGGTTGATGAACCAACCTCAAGAAAATCCTTGTGGAGTTTGTTGGGAAACCAGAGCTTCTTGTGAGCCGCGACAGATAGAAGCGCCTTCAAACCCTTGACGGAGCTAGGCAACAGCAGCTCCGATGAAGAAGAAAACCCTAGACTATGAAGCGTTGTCTGGCTGATCGAATCCGTCATGGCCAGAATCGAGCCGGAAACCACCAATGCCTCCACCACCTCAGGCCACAGCTCCGCCATCCTGAACGCTACCATCCCGCCGTAGCTGAACCCCACCACGGCGCATCTCTCAACGCCCAGCTTCCCCAATCCCTTCATCAGGCACTCCGCCTGGAACGTCGGCGACCGATCCCCGCTGTCGGAAATGGAGCCGCCGAAGAAGAGGAGGTCCGGCACGTAGACTGCGTACTTCTTGGTGAGGGCTCCGATCTGGAACTGCCACGTAACGATGCCCTCGGCTGCGAAGCCATGGACGAGCACCACCGCCGGCTTGCTTGGCTTAGCGGGTTTATCCGCCGCCGCCTTGGCCTTCTTGTTGATGGTTTCTTTGGGGACCCAGAAGTTCATGGTGGTGCCTGGCTCGATCTCCACTGCGTGGGGAACCACTCCCGCCATCTTCATCAGGCCATGCAACAATGGCTTCTGAGCTGCAACTAGATTCACCATCGATCTCTCTTCAATTTCTCGGAGAGAGAGAGAGAGAGAGAGAGAGAGAGAGGGTGTGTGTGTTTGAAGTTTGAAGTGGATTGAAGGAGTGAATAGATGAGGCAATTTAAGCTGAATGGTAAGGCAAGAGTTGGTGTCGGGTTGTTATCGGTTGTCCATTGAAATGATATATAATAAAAGAAAAAATTATATAAAACGATATAATAAAAAGAATTATGTAATTCTAAATAATAATAATAATAAAAAGAATTATTATTATTATGATATAATAAAAAGAATTATTATTATTAATCTAACACATTGGTGGTTGAGATCGAAACTGGAGAGAGCATTGCAATTGTCATCAACAGCTAGTCTGTCAGGGTGCCAAAACAAATATATATGATCCAATTCTCAGAGAACATAAAATTAACCAACATAAATTCAAAAAATCACATATAGTTGATCTAGAAATCGATCGGAGTTGAACAAAGTTCTATGTAATGATTTACCCATGGCTGAAACAAACATCATGCTGCTTCTTCATCCATCCTGGAGCTTATATTAAATTGCTTGTCAGTTAACGATGATGATCCGACAATTCAGCTTTGGGGACAAATTAAATTAAGAAATTGATTCACAAAGCAAAATAAGAAAAGAATTAATTCTACGGAAGGTTGGTTTGATCTTCGCTCAACTGCACCACCTACTCTCGATCATTTGTGTGCTTTAGTTTGCTACAACTGGAAACTTAATTTGTGGTACAAAATGTACGAGGATTTTGTTTGTTCATTTATTGATTGATGCCTCAGTCAATTGCCTCTAGGTGGAACAGCTAAGTAATTAAGCGAGAATCGGGATCAAATATAAACTAAGTGTGGATGTCCTATTATGTGTACTATATATATACATATTGTATAACGTGTAATTAATTATATATGAAAGGATTAATAATAATATTACTACGTACGTACTATAATAACCCATTAAAATCTATTTATAGTAAATTAGACGACCTTTTAATATAATTTAAAAAAATAAGAGTATTAAACTAATCTTCTACGTACTTAACCTTTTTAATGAGCAAGGAGCTAGCCTAGGATATATATAGGATTTGAACAAGAATTATACTACATCCAAAGGTCTCTTGTCACTACTTTAAGGAAAAAGAATGACTAATTAAATCGGTAAGTCGGGATTTCTATAATCCTAGCTAGGGTTACTAAATTATTTTGCCAAGGATATTGATCAAATTATGGGTAGATTTTGTTTGTTTATTTTTTATTTTTTGATTGGTAGTACGTGAATAAATATTATTCTATTTTTATTTATTTTTCCAGTTCTTTCTACAAATTCAAAGCTCAAACACATATAGTATTAACTATATATATATTAAGAGACTTCATACAATCTTCAATAATCTGATTTAGGATTTTTCTTGTCACAAGAGGCCATCTCAATATTATGTAGATTACTGTAGCTTAAACGTCATGTCTTGGATTTGAATTTCTTCAGGAAGAGAGAAACGAAAGGATGCAAAATTATTTGTAAACTAACGATTCTTATTAATTATGATGGTGATGTCATTATTCAATGGTTAGGAAGCAATGAGTTTTCATATTCCATTTGTGGTGTTTTTTTAGTTGATTCTATAAGCAACGATATTCACAAGAACAGGCTACTCTTAGGTGGTCATTAAGTACGATGGCATGCAATATGTGGAAACTGGAACATCATGGCTAAAGGCATATTTAGTCTCTCTACCTTTTTTGATTTAATCATTTAGTCTCCTAAACTTAAGAAGGGACCTATCAACCCTCTCAACTTTCTATTTGAGACCTATTAAACACTTAAAAATTTAAAATCACTGCAAAATGCACGTATGTGACACGCGCATGTATTTATTTAATATTAAATTTTATATTAATATGATATATATTAATAAATTATAAATTATTATTTTATTATTAATACAATGCAAATATATTAATGTCTAATAAAATCTTATCTGTTAATAAATTATATATTTTTATGTATTAAAATTTTATGTTAAGACAATATAAATATATATGTTGATGTCTAAATGATAAATTTTTATTATTAAATATTGATAAATTATACATAATTATTTATTAAAAATTTATATTAATACAAACCTACTGAACATATATATATTTATAATGTGTATAATACATATATTTAAATATGTTTATATATGTGTATAATATATATATTTATATAAAATTTATATTAATACAAACCTACACAGTGAGCACATATATTTATAATGTGTATAATACATATATTTATATATATTCACTGTGTAGGTTTGTATTAATATAATATAATATATTTATATTTAATAAATTTATATGTAAAAATTTATAAATATATGTGCTCATTGTGTAGGTTTGTATTAATATAAATTTTTAATAAATAATTATGTATAATTTATCAATATTTAATAATAAAAATTTATCATTTAGACATCAACATATATATTTATATTGTCTTAATAAAAAATTTTAATAAATAAAAATATATAATTTATTAACAGATAGGATTTTATTAGATATCAATATATTTGCATTGTATTAATAATAAAATAATAATTTATAATTTATTAATATATATCATATTAATATAAAAATTTAATATTAAATAAATGCAAGCGCGTGTCACATACGTGTATTTTGCAGTGATTTTAAATTTTTAAGTGTTTAATAGGTTTCAAATGGAAAGTTGAGGGGGTTGATAGGTCTCTTCTTAAGTTTAGGGGGTTAAATGGTTAAATCAGAAAAAGTAGAGGGGCTAAATATGCCTTTAGCCGAACATCATTGATGTTTTTGTTTTGGGCTAAAGACATATTTAGCTCCTCTAACTTTTTCAATTTAACCATTTTATCTCCTAAACTTAAGGAGGGGTTTATCAGCTCCCTCAACTTTCCATTTAAAGTTTATTAAACACTTCAAAATTCAAAATCAACTCTGGGACTGCACAGTCTGCACGTATGTCGCATGTGTATTTATTTAAAATTAAATTTAATGTTAATATGATATATATTAATAAATTATAAATTATTATTTTATTATTGATACAATACAAATATATTGATATCTAATAAAATTTTATCTGTTAATAAATTATATTATTTTATTTATTAAAATTTTATATTAATACAATATAAATATATATGTTGATGTCTAAATAATAAATTTTTATTATTAATAATTAATAAATTATACACAATTATTTTTTAAAAATTTATATTAATACAAACATACACAATGAACAGTATGTATTGTATCAACAATGTATTAATGCAACCACACTATTCACTGTGTATGTTTGTATTAATATAAATTTTTAAAAAATAATTATGTATAATTTATCAATATTTAATAATAAAAATTTATCATTTAGACATCAACATATATATATTTATATATTATTAATATAAAATTTTAATAAATAAAAATATATAATTTATTAATAGATAAAATTTTATTAGACATCAATATATTTGTATTATATCAATAATAAAATAATAATTTATAATTTATAATTTATTAATATATATCATATTAATATTAAATAAATGCACGTGCGACATACGTGCAATCCCATAGATGATTTTGAATTTTGAAGTACTTAATAAGTTTTACATAAAAAGTTGAGGAGACTGATAGGCTCCTTCTTTTATTCAGGAGACAAAATGGTTAAACTGAAAAAATTGAAGGGATTAAATATGTCTTTAGCCTTTTGTTTTGTGTACAAAATCATAGGCATGCATCTGTTCCGATTTGTCACTTGATACTGCTAGGTCGGCCCTTAATGCTACTGTTACTCCAGCTGGAAGAGGAAAATCAAAGATTTTCTTCTAGAATTAGAGTTTACATATACTTGCCTAAAATGAGTTTAAATATAAAACTTTGATCACATATCCGATAAATTTATCTCAAATATACACTCAAAATGAAGATAATAACTTTAAATTTTTATCGATAATTAACTCTGCATAATTAAGATTGTGGCATGTGGAGTAGGTTGGTCAAAGAATCACACTTTTTAAGGTAGCAACAGAGACAAGGAATTTGAGGAATTAGGCACACCCACTAGTTTCGTAGTTTAGTATTTTGGCGTGCACCGCCGGTTTCCTCAAGTTTGGGTCACCTGCCATCTAAAGTAGGCACAATTGATCCTAGGTTTCTTCTATACTTTAAGAACACCAAATACCAAACTTTTACATAATTCTAACATAACAAGTACTACTAAAATAATATAATAATACTAATGAAATTTTAAATTAGTGATAAGGTAGAGATATAAAAAATCTTCAAACTTCAGATTTTCTTAAAAAAAATTATTTAATCAATTTCAAGTGCGCATTGCCACCCGCTATCTGTTGATATTTTTTTTTATGCTTGTGATTGTATCTGATAGGGTCAGGACAGTATTGATTGGGCTTAGATGAGATTGATATAGGAGCTAATTTTCTTTTTAACCTGGGGAGAATATTGATACAAGAGCATATTCTTTGACTTATTAGTCTTTTTATTTTTTTATTTGTTTAATTAGCTTATGGTTGGTATTTATATTATTAGCTTTAATAAGACTTTTTAATATAGATGGCGGCCAAGATTAGAAGGATCCTTTGTGATCAATGGCTGGGATTTATTACGACTGTATCCCTAGTATTAATAATCTTTTAACACACTTTGTAGGCAGCCTTTTTATTGGTTTGAGGTTTTCCTAAGCCCTAATTTCATATTAGCTTTCCAGTTTTGGTATGTCACTGTTTTAGCCCAAATTTTGCATTTGTTTAGCTGTTTCTTCATTTCATACTAAGTCAACATATCTTGTCATCAGAGACATTTTGTGCTGCCCCAGGGGCATAGCGTTGTGGCAAAGGAAAACGTGGAAACGGTCTTGTTGAGGTGTTGTTCATTGGACCCTCAATCATGATCCCATATTTGAGCGCTGGCCACAATGGGGCACATTCCTGTTTTCTTCACTTATGGGCCGGTGTGTTCGAGCACTGTTCACAACCGGACACATCCCTGTTTTACTCTCTTATGGGCTGTGGAGTCAGTGTGTAGGGCGTTTACGATGGTGCGCAATAAAAAAAAAAAAAAGATATTTTATGCTAAACCATCTTGCTGTCAAGTTTAATATAGACAGTTGTATGATTTGGTACAATCGGGAAAACAAAATCACCCATCCAGAGTTCGGTGTTTTCAGGGAAGAGATGCAGTTCTAAACTGAATCAATATTATGGTTTCATATCATTATTCAGTGGTTAGGAACGAAGGAGTCTTCATATTCCATTTGTGGTGGTTTTTTAGTTGATTCTTTTAGCAATGATCACAAGAAGAAGCTACTTTTAGATGGTAAGTACGATCACATGCAATATGTGGAAACTGGAACATCGCTGATGTTTTTGTTTTGTGTACAAAATCTTAGGCATTTGTTCTGATTTGCCATTTGTTACTGCTAGCTCCTTAATGCTACTGTTGGTTTTATGTTGGTTTTTCATTTTTTTTTTTTTGCGTGGAAGATCACCTGGGTAATACAGAGTCGGTGCAACTCTTTTGCTTATAGAGGAAGGCATCTTGCCACATAGGGTAATTGTTGAATCTGGATGCCATCAAGGAACTGGTTGTCACAGTTTTCTTTTTTTAACTTAAAACACCATGCAAGAAACTGGTTTTGTGAGTTTTCAGTCGGGCCATCCGTTCAACTTCACAGGCAATTATGTTATTTGCTTTTTAGAGAATGATGGGTTCCGTTCAATCTTACGATTTGACAGTTCACTTATGTCTTCTGGATGAACTCTCGACTAAGACGGAGTAAGAAATTCTGCATTGGAACTAAATATTACTTCATTTGTGCAAGAATTTGCATATAGTTAGGAAATTTTAAGTAGCATTCACTAACAGGGATGTAACGTGTAGCGCGTGAGTGAAAAAACATATCAAAATGAACTCTTGAAAGAACAAATTTCAATGGTCGAAACTTAACTTATAAAAAAATACAAAAATAAGACTATTTTGTTAAGAAAATCCAAATAAATTGCTTAAATTTGTATTAAGAAAACTTAATTACAACTCCTAACTTCTAGATATATTTATAGTATTTGGTTAATCAAAATCCATCTAATATTTGTAAATAAAATTCAACTAGAATTCTAATAAAAATAAAACCTAAGAGCAACTCCAATGTTAGACACCAAATTGAGCGCCAAAAAATTCAACTAGAACTCCAATGTTACACAAAAAATTTTAACACCATTTTGGTGTTGCCTCCAATGTATAACACCAAATTGGTGTAAAAGAGAATCTTTAAAGAATATTCTATAAATAAATATTTAATAAATATTAATTTATTTATTTAACTTAGTATAATATAATTAAAAATAATTAGTCACATTTTATAAATAAATTAAAAAATTCATATACATAAACAAAAATAGTTCATTTTATATTAACATTGTATTTATAAAATATATTAAATATTTTAAAACATATTCAATATTATACTCATTTTATAGATCTTAATAAAATATTTTCATCGGTATATATTTTTTATAATAATTTAATTTATATTTTTAATTATTAATCAAAATATACAAATATAATAAAAGTGATAAAGAATATAAAGAGAATAAGTTGTTTTGAAGCTATGTAAAGAATGATAAAATTGAAAATAAAATGAAAAAAGAAATTTGGCGTTGGTGAATAATATAACACCAAATTTACTATTCACCAACACCAAATTTGGTGATTGAAAATTATGCCTAACACAATTTTGTTGTATTCGTTGAAGAGGATATTGCACCAATTTGCAATTGGCGTTGGAAATGGTGCATTGGTTGGACATGCTCTAAGTAAAAGTCAATTAGAATTCTAATAGAAATAAAACTCTAATCAAACATGAATTAAAATCCTAAATCAAGTAGAAAGATGAAATAAAATCCTAAATCAAGTAGAATTTTAAAACATATGAAGTATTAAAATACTGTTCTAGCGCTACTATTTTGGTGATACTGTTCCAATTTGGTTGGGTCGACCTTGGGCGGGGTCTTGATTAGTGATCGCATCATTCACCTCCACTTGAGAAAAAATTCGACCTCGAATTTTTATCTAGGTAGGACAAATCCACGTCTGACAAGTACAAATAGAGATCATTTGTAACACCCGAGAATAATTTTGAGGATAAAATGATAATTGATAAAGGGCAAAGTTAAAATTTTGAGAAAAATAAGACTATAAGGCACACTAACACAGCTTTGGACGATCGAATTAGTCAGAGGGAGTACCCCGGACCCTAGATAGCCAAGGAAAATGATATAGTATCGACGAGGAATTAAAATTATGATTTTTAGTGGTGAAAGAAATAAGATCGGAAACAGTTTTCGGTACAGCAAAAATACAGCTGCAAATTAGGTCGTATTACCGAATTGCTGTAAACGACATCCAAAAAGTCAACAGAGAGTGTCAAGAAATAGTATTCGATGTGTAGAACAACCCTTAAGTGGTTTCAGGTTGAGTCAAGTGAATTTGAGGTCAAATAAATCAATCGGGCCTAAGTGTAATTTTCTAAAATTGCCCGAGGGAGGTCTAAACGGCAAATTTTTGAAAGTTTCAAGGGAGAAATGAGAAGTACTAATCTTGAGGGTCTTAGTGATAGTGTTAGAAGGATCAGGGGCTTGAGAAAAAGGGCCACAATGCAAAACAAAATTTCGTAGGGGCCTAACTACAATTTTCAGAAAATTGCTCAGAGATGGCAGATTTGGCCGAGATTTTGGCCTGATTTTCCGGCGATTTGGGCAGCCTAGGGTCGTCAGGGAGTGGCCTAGGGGGGTCTAGGAAGCGTGGGGAAGAAGCCTTGGCCGGAGATCGGCCACGTGGGGTGGTTTTTTGGCTATAAATACTGAGGGCTTTCGGCCGATTTTAGAAGCACAAATCAAGCTCGTTTTCGAATGATTTTTGGAGCTTTGATAGAGGGCTTTTGATCTCTTGGAGTCAAGGATCATTTTGGGATCGATTTGAGGCGTTTTGGAGTAGGTTTGAGGGAGTTTCGAAGGTGGCCGGAAATGCCCTAGGCGGACCGAAACCGCGACCTGCAACTCGAGTTTTAAACGTCTTCCCGGCGTCCTTTCAGCCGGAGATCGGTGGCATCGGGATCGACTTCAAGAGGGCTTTCGAACGGCACCCGATTTGCAGCCATCGGAGCACTCGCCGGCGGCCGGCTAGAGGTTGAAGAAGGTGGCGCGTGACTGCCACGCGCCAACAGTTTTTGCCCAGCCACGCGCCCGCGCGTGAGAGCGCGTGAAGGGTCAGGTAATTTGGAATTTTTTTTTATTATTTTTAGAAAATTATTTTATGAGTTATGGTGGAAGAAAATTTGAAAAAATGTTGAAGAAAATAGTCATTTTGTAATTTTCAAAGTGAATAAGGCTTATGAAAAATAGGAAGAGGTATTGGAAAATCTTTAGAAAATTTTGGGAGATAGGAATTAATTACTTAGGAATTATTATGAAGAGAAATCAAGGAAAAATCTTGAGTAAGTATTTATTAGAATTTTTTGAGGAGAAATATAAAGAAAATAGGAAGAAATTATGGAAAATTGATATTGATATAATTTTGAACAACGTGATGACTAGGGTATCGTAGAAGCTCGAGGTTGAGGTATAAGAGCATTGGCGCGTGAATCAAGGCCAGACACGCAAATCGAGGCAGGCGCGCAAATCAAGGCTAACCACGCTTGTCAATTAGAAATTCGTCTAAAGGTGAGTAGTTCTCCTCTAAAACTTGATTTACTGTGAGTGGTTCTGCCCGAAAAGATTTTAAATAACATGTGAATGGTTTTTACTGTGAGTGTTCACTCCTAAACTTGTTTAACCTTTGGGTTCTTGTGATGAAATGTCAAATAATCGTTTACACGTGCATTAAACGTTGATTTTAAATGTTGATTTTAAGTGATGCATGTTATGATTTATGTTATGATTTTCGACCATTGGCTTGTTTTGTGTCGTCCATGTGGGATGTGGGTTGTTAACCTGTGACGTGGCCCAGAGTGACAGCACTCGGGATGCGTACCTAGGATTAATGCTAGGTGATCCACTTGGGACGGGGCTGAGACGGACTTCACCCTACGGGACCCAAGTGGCGGGGCTGAGAGTGGACACCACCCTGGTTGTTGGCTCAATTGGCGGGGCTGCGAGTGGACACCACCCCAGGTTCCTTTGAGCAACAACATTAATGCCGAGGTGACGTCGATTCCGAGGATAGTGTTGATGTGACACTCTTGGGGCTAGGGTTGTGTTTTGGAATGCTTTTGAGTGGGAGCGTAAAGCCTGACGATGACAATGGGGTGATTCCTGGGTTCATATGTCGAGGTTGTCCCTCTTAAGCAGGATCGGGTTGCCAATGGGTCGATGTGGTCGTGTCACCTTTAGAGAGATTGCATTTTCCCCGGTTAGGGTTAAATGCTGTGTGGGATTCTCTTAGGCTGGTGCATGTTGGGATTTATCGATTTTGGGTACATGATTTTGCATACATTCATGAAAATGTTTTTGAACTCTCACTTAGATGATTCAGCATCTAATTTGGACTATGTCCCTGGAATATTCAAACGTTCCAGGTGAAAGCAATGACGCCAAGGGAAAGAATGTCATCGAGATGTAGCTGTGGTGTTAATCGTCATAGGATTTTGTGTATGATTACGATGTTCAGAAATTATGTAACATTCGATATTTTCATGTGAAACATCGATTTGACTAATGTAAATGGAATTATCAGTTGTATATATCTGAGGTTTCGATCTTGCTTCCGCTGATGTGATGGATAATACTTGTCTTAGTCTAATTATTATATTTTGTTATACTAAGAAGGTACGATCGGGATTGTCGGGGAACGATTTTGATGAAAGTATGCCTATCGAGAGATTTATGTGGTGTTTGATTTAAATTTTCCCGAAATCTCGAGTTAACGCACGCTTGGGGAAAAGTGGGGCGTTACATCATTAAATGTTTGAAAATACCCATATGATTAGGCAAATCCACAATATAAGCATTATTATTGATTTTCTTTGTAATCTTGTAAGGACCATTCTTTTTTAGTTTGAGTTTGTTCTGTTTTCTTGCTGGAATCCGTTCATTTTTCAAGAATATCACGACTTCATCTCCAACCTCAAATACCTTGTACTTCCTATGCTTGTCAATTGTCGCCTTCTACTTCTTATTTGTGCAACTTTTGCTTGACGTATTCTTGAACTGCTTGGACTTTTCTACTAAGAGAACATGAGTAAAGACATTCCTCCCCCTCTTAACCTTATTTTCGTTGGCATGGGTCCAACCATCGCCATGTTTGTTGCCTTCTGTCTTCACTATATTATTACTACTAGATTGAGGACGTTAAACATTCCATCTTGAGCGTTTCTCTAATATGGTAGATCTTATCACAGGTTCTTCTCCTCTCATTAGCTTTATTGATTTTGATTTCTCAACAATTTCTGAATTCATTCGTAAATTTTTCTTGCATGGTGAAGCACTCTTTTGCAACTGTTTCGAATACAGGCTTATTCCATGACTACCAACAGTCTCTCCATCACTTAAAATATTAATACTTGAATCCTCCTTTGGTCTAAGCACTTGATCAACTATAGCAGTAGCTGCTACAACATTCTTAGTTTTGGAATCTAATTTCAAATTAATACCGAAAGCAGTTGCACTACACGAGTTAACTAGCATGGGAGATCCAACACCCCTATTCATAAAGAGACCCATGTGACCATCTTGCTTTTGCAATCGCAAAGGTGAATATGTTCCTATTACTTTTGATTCAACTATGCCAGAGCCTGAATAAACTATAGAAGGATCTGCTACCATAGCCTCCATTTCATTTACAGTCGCAAGCCGATCAGAAGAAACACTGCCATCATTGGATTGCGAAGCAATGCCTGAGTCCTCGGGACTGGAAAATACCCTAATATGAGTCAATAATCTTGGAGTTTCTATCATATTAGCAACATAAATCAGACATGAGTTTGCAAACGTTGAGGTTGTTGGGACAACATAATCTTCGAAATCAAGCTCCAAACTCATCGAAAAGCCATTCTTTAGTTTATACTCATCGTTTTTCCAATGGTTGTGTTGCTGCGCATTCCTCCTAACCCCTTTACCACTAGGGTTGGCTATCATACGACCAAGATCATCCTTATCGTCGCTATCATCCATCATTGGCCTTCTAGGATTAATAAGGACATAATTAATTGTTGGTCTTCCCAGTTTAATGTAGTCGGCTTGATTCAAGCCCTTAGTCCGGTTCCGATTATCCTTAACTCGTTGTAAAAAGTCCAATTGGTTGCCGATTCGCTCCAATTGTTGTTGCATTGTACAAGTTATTTCCCGTTGTTCTTCGATTGCTCTCCAAATCGTGGGCAGCCCTCGATCACCGTCATAAGGCTGGTTGTTACTGTTACCTTCAAAATTGACTATCTGATTGGTTGATAAACCGCTCTGATATCATTTGACGTAGCGTGTAGCGTGTGTGTGAAAAAAATACTCCAAAATAAACCCTTGAAAGAATAAACTTCAATGGCCGAACCTTGGCTTTCAAGAAGATGCAAAAAAAGACTGTTTTGTTAAAAAAATCCAAATAAGTTGCTTAAATTTGTATTGAAAAAAATTAATTACAACTCCTAACTTCTAGATATATTTATAGTGTTTGGCTAATCCAAATCCATCTAATATTTGTAAATAAAATTCAATTATAATCCTAATAAAAATAAAACCTAAGTAAAAATCAATTAGAATTCTAATAGAAATAAAATCCTAATCAAACATGAAGTAAAATCCTAAATTAAGTAGAATTTTAAAACACATGAAGTATTAAAATACTGTTCTGGTACTATTATTTTGGTAATACTGTTCTAATTTGGTTAGATCGATTTTGGGGCGGGTCTTGATTGATGACCACGTTAAACAATGATGCAAACAAGTGAAGGGTTTGTATTAATTGTTGGAATGAAGCTTGTTTGGGGAATGGGGTTTTAGATGCACTCCGAGTATTGATTCTTTCACTAGATTTAACATTTGGAAAAGAGAGAGGTTCTAGACCATCATTTGCTATAAATTTTTCTTATTTGTATATAGCCTCCATCAGCTCAAACTACATAGAATTTAATATGTGTGTGCGTGTGTGTGTGTGTGTGAGAGAGAGAGAGAGAGAGGGGGAGGGAGAAGCTACAATTACTAATAATCTGTTCCGTTATAATACTATCTTTTTATATATAGGTAATTGTGAGACTATATCTAGGAAGCGAACATAGTATTCTGTTTCTTCTTTACCTTAGGCTGACTTCTTTCATTCGAAAATATATTGTTCTCTTTGCAAAACTTGTCTATTTGGATGAAGTAACACTCCAATCTTTTTTGATACGTTTCTTCTTTTTGGTTCTTATTGCAGTCAGTTAAATTCCTATTCATATTTGATAGACAGACATTGGGTTAGTTAGAACTCACCACATGATGATGTTAATTTTATTTTTTTATTTATCGTTTTAATTACTCGGGCTAATTATCATACTTATTCATGTTATGACCTGATGATTTAGAAGGTAGAATGCCCTTATTAAGGGGATATCACAATATCATAAGAGCTGCATGGTTAGTATTTGTGATCTTTTAGGGGTTCTGTAGCTTGAGTGTGAAAATATATTTAGTTAGCAGATGACATGTTGGAATCTTAATTGAAATTCTCTCATAATTGGGGGTGAAATTTCTTTGTTCCACTACACATAAAACAAAATTAAACATGAACTCTGCTTTAAAACCATCGTTTCACTACACATAAAACAGCTCTGCTGCGACATCAATTCGATGCCACAAATCACATCACCAGAATTGACCGCACCTTTTGCTAGAGAATCTGCACAAAAATTTCCTTACTTGGAGAGTGCGCTGGAACTTTAACATTTCATAGCTTATCAACATTACTACAAATTTTGTAAAATTGACTGCTTCATTGGAATCAAGAATGCTAGTGGCGCAGGAGAATACACACACAAAAAAAATGGCCACTGCTACTTCTCAAAACACCAGAAATTCCGAACTTACCCTTTGCAGTCTTGTCTACATTCGACACCGACTAGTTCTGCAGGGGTAACACCCATTCTAACACAGCCCTGCATTCTCTAATTCCACCACAATGCTTGAAAAGGTCCAGAGAAATAAGGAGTCAATGACCAGAGTAACCAGAAACATCAACTCAAATAGCTGGTCGAAGTCTCACCCCTTGTTCTGAAAACCAACCTTTTCCTCTCCAACAATATTTGACCAAACAACACCAAAAACAAAAAAAAACACCGAATAGCAAACTTTTTTTATTCATTTGAATTACACCCTAGAAAACCCTATTGGTCCAATAATTTACAGAGAGAGTTCGGACAGACAGCCTGAAACCCCCACCACCTAAAAATTCTGCCTTAAATTTGACATGATACAACACAACAAAAGAATAAATGGTCTGGGCTTTCATCTTCCAGATTGCACAGAGGACACATGCTATCATTTGACGATAAAATACCTTTATTGCTCAATTTCTAACCTTCATATTTTGTGTACCCAGCACAGCTAACCACAAACTTATAATTTCCTTCAATGGAGCACAATTCTTCCTGAAAAAACCCACAACATTCAAGAGAGAATCTGAAACTGCTCTAGCTTCTCCTTCCAATAATGTACACAACGATCTCGCAAGTTCCTATGTAAATAAGTTCCGTCTCCACTTTAAATTCCAAATGCAAACATTATCAACCCACTGACCCATTATACAAATCACACCTTCTTTCTCGAGAGATAGAGAAAAAAAGTATTGGATAAATCGATTTGAGACTCTGCTCCCCTACTCCCAACCATCGTGCCAAAATCTTGTAGAAGACCCCTCCCCCACAAAAGTCTATGCAATTTTGAAATTTCCTTGGCAACACCTGCAGGAATTTTAAGATTAGAGATATAATGTAAAAGTTGGTTGGCAATAACGAACTTAAGCAAAACAAGCCTTCCACCTACTGATAAAGACTTTGCCTTTCTTGAAGCTTTCCTCTCAGCCATTTAATCACTGGCGCCCACATTGAGGTTTGTGGCCATCCTTATAACTAGTGTACGATCTTCCGTTGACTAAACATGCATATTACCTCTTTGTAGAAAGCATTACTAGTGACGAATAAACAAGTCACCAATAATTGCATATTTCTAGTGACACGTCTTTCATCACTGAAAAGGTGTCAAAATATTTGAACCATCTGAAATTTAGAGATGAGATTGCTGCCCTTTTGTCAAAATATTATCCCTTTGTGATATTTGATACGTATGATTCAACAATTCACAAATCTCAAACTTTTCATAGGCCTTGATCAAATTAGTGACAAAAAAAATTTAACAATATTTCTAGAAGGTTCTGTGTTCCATATCTCTCTACATGCGGAGACAAAGTTGTTAATCTTAAACCCTTGTTTGCTGCAGTGTTAATTTAAGCGGGAAATCTGTTTTGCATGGTTTCTTCCATATTTTATTGATAGAAGGGTTCGAAGACTCCATATAAAAACAAACCTGTGTGTTTTTTAGGGTATACAGTATGGTATGGAGTGGGTGGTGCAAACTATATGCTCTATTGCCTATTTCAAACCTCTGTGTTTTTTAGGGTATACAGCAGCATGGTATAGAGTGGTTGATGCAGCTTATGCTCTCTTTCCTATTTCTTTTGTGGCCCAAATTCTTTAGGACATGTTGATTTCGTTTTTAGTTTAAGTTTTTAAATTTGTGTTAATTTTTTATTTCAGTTAAAGGAATAAAACCTAAATCTGTCATTTCATTTTTACTGCCATCTTAAAAAATTTGAAAATAGAACATAAAATCGTTTGATAAATCTATTAATTTGAACCTTTTTCTTCATACAGTGATATAATTTCTGCAAATCCATGTAATATAATTTTATTTTGCATGTATATTAATTTATTACTTAATATTCATAATTATTTACAAAAACACCTTTTGTGAAAAGATGCAAAAGAACAAGACGTGAATATTATAAATTATCCCCATTCCTAAGCTAAATAAAATGCAGTATAATATAGTTTTTGTTGAGTATAATAATGTAATTAGATTTTGTTAACGCTATTGAAAATCTTTTTAAATCTAAAAGCAAAATAGTTTTGTCCCATGGGCCAGGACCGTTTGTTAACCAGTGGCCAGCCTTGGGCCTGGCCCAAGGGACGAATCAGGCCGAGCTTTTTTATTTTTTATTTTTTTATAATGTAATCTGCTTTTAACTGGTAATAGCTTGATCTGCTAAAATATTAATTTGTAAAATTATCTTTATTATTTCATTAAAATTTCTCGGATATAATTTCTTAATAATTATTTGCAGTCCGGTAATTTCTTGTCCGTTTTGGGAGTCACCCAAACCCATATGATGATATTAATAACATATCAAGTTTTAAAAACTTAATATTTTTATCTATAATTTTATTTTATTTTTGTAAAATCTTTATAGCTTATACCCTATTCGAGATTCTCCCACAAAATTTTGTTGACTCAATTCTGCCTATTTTGTCAAATATTTGTTTTATTACATTACTTCTCTTCACATCATCAACCTTATATATATTGACTAAACTTCAAGCATACATTTTATTCTCAACATCGTTCTTGGCTTTATTATAAATTATTTTATTTTTAAATTTATCTTTTCTCATACATCTATTTTAGCATCTTCATATCCATCACACATATTTTGATATTGTAGAGCTTTACTATTGTTAGAATTTTAATGCATATATAAACACGTACGTGCATTATGTTAATTATCACAAAGATAACATACTTAGTTAATTACGTGAGTTTTTAAGTTGTCATGCAACCAACTTCTTGATAATTCAAGTGTGTAATCATAAGATGAAAAACACATCTCAAATACCCACAATTAATTTGGTAATGGAAATTAATTGAATTTGATTTTTTGTGTACAAGGCTCACTCATAAAGTTAGGAGACTAAGATCAATTTGAATTCTAATTTTAATTTAGATAATATTCTTTTAAAATATTTATTTATCATGATTGCATAAAATTTAATTGACACTTACCTTAATTAAATTTACCTACATTATCTAACATCTTTTGTTATAGGAAGAAGATAGTTGTTTTATAAAATATTTCTTTAAACTTTATTAGAATCTTATTATTACATGAAACTTCACATGCACTTCCATCTTGATTATTATGCCTTAACTATATATATTGGTAATATTGTTATCAATCACTCATCTTTTTAAATATTTGATCCAACATATATGAATTGACATATTATTATGGCGGGCAAATTGGTCATGACATGATACAAATCAAGTGTAATCGAAAAACATAAGTTCTCCTTCAAAGTCATATATATATATATATATATATAGAGAGAGAGAGAGAGAGAGAGAGAGAGAGAGAGAGAGAGAGTAATACTAAACCGGTTCTATTCCCTTATCTGTTCTCATGAGTACTAAAATTAGTATCCAGATTCTATCAATATTTTAGCTTTTTTTTGTTGTTGTTATTTTTGGTGTAAATGAGGATTATTGCAAACCCAACCCGCACCCATACCCAAGACGTGAGGAGTCAGCATTCCAAAAATAGAAGGAATTGAGACATCCTTTTGCTGGATCAAGATCTCAATTCAATACAGCCAAATTACATTAATGGAATCTTTGGTGTCTCTTTCTTTTTGCATCTTTATTAAACTTTCTTTTTAATCCATCTTCATGGCGAAGGAATGTGTTGCCTAAAGAAGAGATGGGATGGGAGGGCATCTAGTTGTTTCATTTGGATTTTTTTTCTATTCGTCTGTCGATGATAAGCCAAAATATTAATTATATATATATTATATTGAGCATTTGCATGTTAATTTCTCTGCTAGAACTTAATTTCTATTCAGATAAAACCGAAGTTAGGGTACCAAGAACTAATAAAATTAAACATTGGACTTAACCGTTGCATTTGAAGGGGATGCATCAGTAGCTAATATTTTCATTACAAAAAAAGATTTCAAACCAGGATATATAATATATATAAATATTAAGAGTTGTGTTAAATCTTTTATCTTATTATGTAAATTTGATTATATAAATTATAATTCATTACTCATTTTTATGTATAACATCTCCAACATTCATGCCAATCTCAAGTCTCTGTCACTAAAGTTTTTATGTTTTTATCTACTTCATATTTGATTTTCGGTCTATCTAACCAATCTATTGGGTCGAAGAAATCTTTATTGATTTTTTTATATAAGAAAATTATGTTTTAATCGTATATATATTAATTGCTTATCTTTTATGAAATAGATTTGATTTTAATTACCTCTATGATTTTATTTTTTTTTATCGTATCACTAAACCATTTTATGAATAAAAGTAACTCATGTCCCCAGAGAACTTGGGGGAGTAGGTGTGAGCACTTTGTGAAATCACCCAAATGCCCTTTCAAAAAATTTGTTTATTTCACCAAATTGGCATATCTACTCAAATCAACTTTGATAGGATTAAATATAACTACCATCTGGACAATCGGTCTCGTTTTTAATATTACTTTTTTTTTTTTTTTTTGGTATGTATGACTAATATCTATCCATTGCTCATGTTTTTTAAACAAATTTTAGATATTTTACTTTGTGCCGTACAATGGGTAATATTATATATATATATATAAGGAATTAATATAATATGCCTAGAGAGAGAGAGAGAGAGAGAGAGAGAGAGTAGGGCATGATATATAGAGGGGACAGTTAGAGGTTACAGAGTGGAGCTTTGGCGTTCAAAGTAGAAAGCATTGACCAGAGCGAGAGAGATCTTCTATAGCACGGCTGGGGATAGTTATTCTTGTAGGGGCCGGGGGTTTGTCTTTCTTGTAGTAGTAGTAGGAGGAGGAGGAGGAGTGGTGGTGGTGGTGGTGGTGGTGTACCGGTGACATATGAATGTATATGTTGCCCTTTTCTTTCTTTTCTTTCGTTTGTCTAAATGATGATGTTGTTGTTGTTCGTTCCGTTGAGAGACTGAGGCTTGTTGCTTTCTCTTTACTCTATCCCCACTCTCATATATTTATATATATACACACACACTCTTCCATCAACACTTTCTAAGACATATATATACTTGACCTATGAAGAAGTTTGGAAAAAGACTATAGAAGCAGCAACAAAAACCTCACTGGAGACCAATCGCAGGCACTCTCTCTCTCTCTTACATTCACAAAGCCAGAGAAAGAGATTCATTCCAGTTGTATCTTGTTGCTTTTGAGGAATGTTCCTACCCAGCTTTTTAAGATTTCCATCACTGTTCCTCAATACTTCCCCCACCCATATTATTATTTATCAACTTTGTCCCCCCCCCCCCCTCTCTCTCTCTCTCTCTATATATATATATATAATCTTAAATAATTAAAATCTCTATTTAAAACTAAAAATTTGCAGCATAAACTAGCTTAGTTAGCCTGTATATATCGCACCTCATATATCATATAGCAATATATGTAAAATTTGAAGGACAAATTATAAAGATGTCGAATCAATAGTTGAATTGATGGCAGTTTGAATCCACATATTGATTCTTGTTAACTATATATGGTACTTGTAGGTTAATTGTTCCTTACTCTTCCTACAAAGATATTTCCAGGTTGAGATGACCGACGTGGTATAAATTCATCTTAATTTTAAGCTAGTTAAGTTATTTATTTGAGAAGTATTTATTTTTTTTTTGTGATTATTTATTCATTAGTTCATCTTATAAGTATGTGTGACACGTGATTTGTTTAAAGGAGATTTTTCCACAATAGTGAACTTAGAAATCATTTTTATTCAAGCGTCTCTTATATTTTTTGGCTTGCAATTTGAAGATGTATAAAAGAAAAAGTTACTAGATTATTTGTGACAAATTGTTCCTAAGTATTTCAAATTTTCAATGCTTAATTTTTCACCCATAACTCCGTATATATTATAGAATATATGCATCCATATCCATGCAAAATTGCATGGATGCATGGAAAAGCACACGTGGCACGTGAATTAGCGGTAATGATTAAGTTTTTGGGGGTTTAAGTGGGCAGTCAAGATACGGGTGGGGACCATGGGAAATTGATCCGAATGTGGGACCCAAGAAATCCAAGACCCACATAACATCATCATTGCCATTGAGCACGTAAACCGGGGCCTTCCCCCTTCACGATGAAGGCGGCCAATTAATTATATTCTCTGCGTTTAAATGATTAACCAAATCCCAGAGTTTCATTAAAAATACAGTCAGTAAAAACGGATCTGCATTAATTACATTACATAGCTTGCATTTTTTCCAGATTTCATTTCAAAACCCCCACCCCCACCTCAGGACTCCTCTCGCGCGTACGTTCACGTGCACTTCAAATTAACAGCTTAATAGTCTCTTCCTTGTTGATTAAACTTTTGAGTATATATATTTGTCGGTGAAGCAGAGCAGAAGGCGACAATATTATTATTAAATATTAATGAGGAGGCAAATGGGCGGTAGTAGTAGTTTGGGGAAACGCATGTGGAGGGAGGGAGGGAGGGATGGTCTTGGTCTTGGTCTTGGGGTACTATTCGCAGTTGGTCTTTGCAAACGGAATAGGCAGCAACTTTTGGAAAGCAGTGATCGTCCAACTGCTATATCACCAATCTTTAGACGATTTGATTCTTTTTCTCATATATGAATTCTTAACCTTTTAATTGAATAGCGATGATGATCGATATTCGAGAGGAATTTATTCCATTTTGGGTCAAGATAAAATACACAACGGTAGGGTCACCTCTCTCTCTCTCTCTCTCTTTGTGTGCATGGATTGGATCTATTTTATTTTTTTTTTATTTCCTCCACTTTTCTTTTTCAAGTTTTCATTTGTGACTCACTTAAAATGTGGACTACTGAGAGAGAGAAGTTATTTTATATGAATCACTCTCACTTGCTTCTATCATTACTGAGGATCTCTCTCGTTCCGTCCAAATGAAATAGATGATTATTATTATTATTATTATTATTATTATTATTATTATTATGCCTTTATTTCTTTCTCCTTTTACTTCCTTTTTTTATTTTCTCACTCTCTCTCTCCCATTAACATGTCTCATCAAAATCTAACCTCGTATCTTCTCCCCCACCAAATCTTAAACATCTTTCTAAAAGCAATTCTAATGACATTACCAATTTTCTTTCCCTTTAGGTTCAATCTCGTGTAATTACCTGTAAGAAATTAAACCCGCGATCATAAATTATGATATAATATAATTTATTTTTTATTATCTCTGATTAAAAATAATTGTACAACAGACGAGTTCAATTGATTTTATTTCACATTGAGAATGACCAACCAACCAAAATGCATATTATTGACTTTAATCTGGTGTTAGGTTCACTTGATCTTCTGATATGATCACGGATTATAATAAAAGTTAAAAATAATCGTTGTGTGACAGATAAAAGTACAAATCTAAAATGTTCATCCACTTAATAAACACCCCCTATAACAACTAACTTACTGAACTACTACTCGCTGTTGTCTTTGCCTCTCTAACTACCTCTTCTCCATTCCAATGTCTCATTTTCTTTATTTTCTAGTTTTTTGAATTAAAGTTTTTGGGATATGAATTTTGGTGTGTAAGATTTTATACGCGTGATTTATATTGAACATGTTGGTTTTGGATTGTGTGGTACGGGCAAGTGAAGATGACACGCGAGAAAAGTGGCGGGGGCAAAAAGAGCAATTTCATTTCCCTTGAGAGGGTGGCAGTGATAGAGGAAAAACAGAGATGAATACGAATACGAATATAAGTGTTTGATGATAGAGTCGCCTCATGATCAAAGAAGGCAGATATATAATAGATCCACGAAACATTGTTCCCTTCCCTCTAGTCACATGGCCTCTTTTGACTACCCATTGTGTATAACGCTCACCGATAAAGTTTAGGAGACTAACATGAATTTAAATTTAAATTTTAATTTATATAATATTTTTTTAAAAATATTTATTTATCATGATCATATAAAATTTAATTGACATTTATATTAATTAAATTTATCTACACTATCTAACATTTTTAGTTATACGATGAAATTAATTTTATAATTATCTTATAAAATATCTTTTAAATTTTATTAAAATCTTATTATTACATGAAACTTCACATGCACCTTTTTATATTAATTATTATGTTTTAACTATATATATTGATCATATAGTTATTAATCTCTTATCTTTTTAAATATTTGATTCAAGATATCTAAATTGACATATTATTAGGGTAAATTGCTCATGACATGATGCAAATCAAATGTAATCGAAAAACCTCATAATCTTCTTCAAATTAAGTCATATATCTATAATAATAATGTTAAATCTGTCATTATCCATCCCATGAGTACTAAAGTTAATATTCAGATTCTATTAATATTTTAACTTTTTTGTTTTTGTTATTATTGGTGTAAATGAGGATTATGACAAACCCAACCCGCACCCATACCCATTCACGTTCCGTTCCGTGACGTGAGGAGTCAGCATTCCATAAATAGAGGGAACTAAGACATTCCTTTTGCTGGATCGAGATCTCATCTCAATTCAACACGACCAATAAATTACATTAATGGAGTCTTTGGTGTCTCTTTCTTTTTGCTTCTTTACCAAACTTTCTTTTTAATCCATCTTCACGGCGAAGGAATGTATCGCCTGGAGAAAAGATATGGGACAGCAGGACATCTAGCTGTTTCATTTTGGAATTTTTTTTTTTCAATTCGTCCGTAGATAAGCCAAAATATTAATTATATATATATATATATATATATATTATATTGAGCATTTGCATGTTTCTCTGCTAGAACTTAATTTATATTCAGATAAAACCGAACTTAGGGTACCAAGAACTAATAAAAACATTGGACTTAACCGTTGCATTTGAAGGGGATGAATCAGTAGCTAGCATTTTTATTTCAAAAAAAAGATTTCAAACCAGGATATTAATATATATAAATATCAAGAGTTGTGTTAAATCTTTATCTTATATATTATGTAAAGTTGATTATATTCAAAATTCTAATTCATTACTCATTTTTATTTGTAATATATCTCTAACATTGATGCCAATCTCAAGTGTCTGTCACTAAAGTTTTTTTGTTTTTATTTACTTCTCTTACTAGATATTTGATTTTCGGTCTATCTAATCTATTGTAACAAAATAATGTTTTAATCGTATATATATATATGTTAATTGCTTATTTTATATGTAGTAGATTTCATTTTAACCTCTCTGAATTTTTTTTTATCGTATCTCTAAACCTTTGATGAATAAAAGTAACTCATGTCCCCAGTGAAGTTGGTGGAGTGGCTGTGGGCACTTTGTGAAGTCACCCAAATGCCCTTTCAAAGATTTTGGTTATTTCACCAAATTGGCATATCTAATCAAATCAACTCTGATAGGATTAAATATAACTACCATCTGAATAATCGGTCTCATGTTTAATATTACTTCTTTTTTTTTTTTTTTTGTATGTATGTATGACAAATATCAATTCATCGCTAAAGTTTCTTAAACAAATTTTGGATATTTTACTGTGTGCCCGTACAATGGGTAATATTATATATAAGGAATTAATATGATATGCCTAGAGAGAGAGAGAGAGAGGAGGGCATGATATAGATATAATATTTAGAGGGGACAGTTAGAGGTTACAGAGTGGAGGCTTTGGCGTTCAAAGTAGAAAGCATTGACCAGAGCAAGAGAGAAGCGGCAAGATCTTCCATAGCACGGCCGGGGATAGTTATTCTTCTAGGGGCCGCGGGTTTGTCTTTCTCGTAGTAGTAGTAATAGTAGTTGTAGGAGTGGTGGTGTACCGCTGCTATATGGATATATATGTTGCCCTTTTTCTTTCTTTTGTCTAAATGATGATGTTGTTGTTGTTCCGTTGAGAAACTTGAGGCTTGTTGCTTTCTCTTTACTCTATCCCCACTCTCATATATATATATATATATATATATACAGCAGTCTTCTATATATCAACACTTCCTAAGATATATATATATGTATACTTGATATATGAAGAAGTCTGGAAAAAGACCATAAAGCAGCAACAACATCACTGGAGACCAATCCCAGGCACTCTCTCTCTCTCTCTCTCTCTCTCTCTCTCTTACATTCACAAAGCCAGACAAAGAGATTCATTCCAGTTGTATCTTGTTGCTTTTGAGGAATGTGCCTGCCTGGCTTTTTAAGATTTCCAACACTGTTACTCAATACTTCCCAGTCTTCCCCCACCACCCTATGTAAAACTTTGTCCCCCCCCCCCCCCCCTCTCTCTCTCTCTCTCTCTCTATATATATATAAAATCTTAAATAATTAAAATATCTACTTAAAACTAAAAATTTGCACCATAAACTAGCTTAGTTAGTCGAGTTTATTACACTAATAATTACTCAACTTTGCATTCTATTACTATTTAGTTACTGAATTTTAAAATGTTATTCATTAGTCACTAATATTTCAAATATGTTACTATTTAGTTACTGAATTTTAAAATATTACCTGTTAGTCACTAATATTTCAAAATTGTTTCTCATTCGTCACTCATGAACTTAAAGTTCAATGACTAATTAAGGAGTGACAAGTGAGAAATGATTTTGACATATTAATGACTAACAGCTAACATTTTAACGTTAAGTGATTGAGCAGTAACTGTTTTGAAATATTAATAACTAATAGATAATATTTTAAAGTTCAAGAATCAAACAGTAACATAATGCAAAGTTGACTGATTATTAGTATAATTAACCCTTAATTAGCCTATATATATATCGCACTTCATATATCATATAGCAATATATGTAAAATTTTAAAGACAAATTAATTACTTTCAACCCTGGTAAAAAAATACATAAAAATTGTTAAAAATAACGTGAAATTTTCTTGACTTATTAGTTGTGAATCACTTTTATATAATTAAATGAATTATTAAAATTTTTAAAATATCAAAAATGTACCTTCTCTCTCCTATATTCCTTTTCCTCATCTCAGGACATTGATCACTCTTGCGACAAGGCATGGCTTAGTGATTTTTCTCTCTTTCTCCTCTCCCCAAAATCCTTGTGATGCCAAGAGTTGATATTACCCTTTAAAGAGGGGGCTTTGCAACCCCTATAACTAGAGAATTTTTTAAATTTTAAATATATTTATTTAGTTTATACTCATATATATATATATATATACAAATCTAATTAAATATATATATACACATATATTTTACTTTATACTATATATTTTCATTTATATTTATATAGAAAATGCATTCACTTATATGAATTGTTTTCTGTAAATATATAAATAAATATATTTAGTTTAAGTTTATATTTTTATTTTAGAAATGTTTTAGTTCATAGTAGTGTGTACTTAAAAATATATATACTTAAAGTTTACATTTATATATAAATGTATTTTTGTAATTAAAACATGTAATTTCTATATAATTTAGACATAGAAAGGGGAGACAAAACTATGCGAGACAAAGTGCAAATTTACATATTGAGGGAAAAATAATTTATTTATTTACATGACTAGTAAATAATTGAGGAAGTCTTTATTATTTTTTATTAGTATTCTAGATCCTGACTTCTTGTAAAACCTAAGTAGTGGGGTGGGTAGTGAAATTTATCCAAAATTTAAATACAAATAAGGATGAAAGAAATAAGTAAGAAAAGTTATCGAATCAATGGTTGAATTGATGGCGGTATTGAATCCACATACGGATTCTTGTTAACTATATATTGTTAACCCGCAATCATAGAGAGAATTACAAGTTGATACTTCTCCAATATGTGTGTTCTAAATTGAATTGTACACGTGGAATGAAAACTGAAGTATGAACAATGATCAAAGAGTTTATCTCAAATACCTTAAATTATGGTATTTGTAGGTTGGTTGTGCCTTACTCTACCTACGAAGATATTTCAAAGTTGATGTGATATGGTAGATTTATCATCTTAATTGTGAGCTAGTTAAGTTACTTATCTAAGAAATATTTCTTTTATTCATGCGATTATATATTCATTAGCCCATTTTATGAGCTTGTGTCACAAGTGACTTATCTAAGCAAGATTTTTTCACATTAGTGAACATAGAAATCATTTTTATTCATGCGTCTCTTATATTGTTGGCTTGCAATTTAAAGGTGTATGAAAGAAAGTTGCTAGATTATTTGTGACAAATTGTTCCTAAATATTTCATAAATTTTCACGGATAACTCTGTATATATATTATAGATTAATATAGGCTAAAAACACATATGAACCCTTGAATTTACCCATTTAACCACCTACCCTTTAACTTGAGGAGGGGATTATGCCCTTAAAGTTGCCAAAAGGGTCCAATTACACCCATCATTTGCGAAAATCATACAGGTGACAAACATGCATTGTTCTGTTGTCTCTAAAACCCTAACATGAAAGGGCTAAAGCTGTTCTCTTCTCTTTTCCCTTTGTATCTTGCACTCTCGCTCTTGGCAGTGCTCATATCGTTGAGCTTGTTGTAGTCAAGACTCCTCGCCGCCATCCAAACATCATCTCTTGTGCTTTCGCTCGTGCTATTGCTCACATCGTCTGCCGTCGAGCTCATTGGCGCCATCCTGACTTCTCGTCATTGTCCAGATCTTGTCTCTCTCACTCTCGCTCTTGCAAGTGCGCTCATCGCCATCAAGCTCATTGCGCCATCTAGATCTCATTGTTGCAGCCATCCAAATCTCGTTATCGTTGCCGTCTATCTCGTTGTTACCGCCATCCATCTCTAGAGAGGCTTCATTTTGTTTGAATTTCTTTATTTGTGTTGGGATTGATTTTGGTTCGCTGGAAAATAGGCTTGTTCTTTCCTTGAGTGGCCATATGAGCACTCTCTCCCATTTCATAATCAGCCTCCCTTCTTCTTGAGCACACATGGTCAATAGTTCATTAATAGGCCATTTATTTTTATATGTGTTATAAGAAATTTTAAAGGGACCATACTGCTGCGGGAGAGAATTTAAAATAAAATGCACAAAAATAGAATTTGATATCGTAATCTCAAGGGATTTCAGTTGAGCTACAATGTCCCTTATCTTTGTGATGTGCTCATGCACACCTTTAATATCGGTGAGCCTCATTGATGATAACTTTGCCATTAGGGTATTGGCAAGTGGCTTATCTGAAGATTCAAATTGTTCATCAATAGCTTTTAGCAATTCATTGATTGTTTTGCATTTTGGAATTGATTCACGAATACCAGCAGAAATCTTGGTTCAAATGAACATCATATTGAGGCGATTAAATCGCTCCCATTGTTCATGTTAATCAATCTAAGCCTTAGTGCTAGTATGATTGACTGTAGATGGTTCAAATTTTCGGATTGCATAGTCAATGTCCATGCACCCTAATTGTAGAAGGATCCTCTCCTTCAACTCCTTATAGTTATCACCATTCAAATCGGAAACATCACACTTCATATCAGATAAATTTACAAGTAAAGCAGCTGCATAGAATAAAACATATAATCATGCTTATGTAACTAAATGTGAGGCTACTATAACTTAATGTCATGTTTTGCCAATGTAAAGCATGCAACAATCATGAATCACTAACATATAACAACTGTTTATTGGCTAAATTACTATATTTAAATTGATTCATAATGTAAGCTTCGTGATGTGACTAACAAAGTATATTCCTTTTCTTAACTGTTGTGGCTAGTCTTCAATTAATCAAAATCATATTGATCATGTGATTTTTATTTGGTTTAATCACAACAAATCATGCATAAGCAAGCAATCAATTGATGCATATATAACACCAATAATTATGTATAAACAATATCAATCTAATTAATCAGGTATTAAAAATTAACATGGGAATATAATTAATTGCATATGCATAAACATTATCATGATCAAAACTATAAATAATTTACTTAAGCATGCAATTTAATAATTTACTTAATATAATCAATTGCATGAAAATAAGTTATTGTAAGTTGAAAAATTGAATCCCACACTCGCCATTATGTGGGGTTAACTCAAACACGATTTTCGAGGCGTATTTAGGAAAAACGGACCTTGCCAATGGAATTAAGGACTCCAAAAACCTTAAGTGGGACCATTTTCCAAAGTTGAATGCTCATCTAGGGCGACATGTGAGCCTCATGCACCTCCCAAGGTGCATGGTTGTGCTAAGGCACAACTAGTGGGTTAGCCAATAGCGCGTGAGTCACACGCGTTACCAATGGCGCGTGACCCATACGCACCCAATGCACATGAGTCATACACGCCTCAATGGTGTGACGCAAATATGCATATCCTAATGGATCTGATCTAATGGGTCAACCCAACAACTCAATAGGCCGGCCTACCTTCTTCCCCAACAACAACTAGGTTTTTCACCCTTGTCGCTACCACCAACTACCTTATTCTCCATTCACGTTTTCGGCCACTTCTTTTTCCCTTCATCACCGATCACCCAATCGATAATCATGGTGAACTAATCAATTAACAACGAAGAGGGAACCCAATTGCCATGGTCGCGCCCATAATGAGTCGTCATCAGTGAACACAACAACCCCTCAACCATGGAAAATTGAAGACGGTGACCCACGACTCACAGCTAACCCGGGAAGATTCGGCCACTATAAATTTGACGTAGGACATCGCCATTGATTAAGCCACGATCGTTAATCGACCATGGGAAACCAAAGGATGCGGCCATGGTGAAAAGCTTTGGCCGTCAGCCATGGCAAAACTTAAAGCCATGGTTGTTCGGAAAGGGCAAAGCGATCGAAAAAGCAACAAACAGATAAGCTTAAATTGATGACGATGGCGGTGATCGATCACCAGCTAATAAGGGGTAACTGGAAAGCCAGCCCACAACCAATTACTGGCCATGACCCATTCACAACGTAAGAAGGAACCAATGGCCATGGAGAAGAGAACTGTCATTCACGGCGATGCGAGAAATTCGGCCATGGGTCACTGCCACCCCACGATCGCTAGTGACATAAATGGCCGCGACATACGAGGCCGTCAGCGACGTTCATCTATGTCTAAAACACAAGAAATAAACATGCCCAAATATTTTGTAGAAAATTAAATATTTCCCGAATAAAAAAAAATCGTTATACAACGAGATTTTTAGCAAATAAGGCAGAGATACAATAGGCTCTAATACCAACTGTTAGAAAAATCAAATATAAATGCACAAACCTCCTGCCATTATTTGTTTGAAAATTTGTATTGCAATTGACTTGGATGCTTCTTGTAACACCCGAGGACAATTTTGAGGATAAAATGATATTTGAAAAAGGGCAAAATTGGAAATTTGAGAAAAATAAGAATATAGGGCACACTAACACAGCTTTGGACGATCGAATTAGTCAATGGGAGTACCTCGGACCCTAGATAGCCCAGGAAAATGGTATAGTATCAACGAGCAATTAAAATTATGATTTTTAGTGGTGAAAGAAATAAGATCGGGAACAGTTGTTGGTACAGCAAAAATACAGCTGTCAATTAGGTCGTATTACCGAATTGCTGTAAACGACGACCAAAAAGTCAACGGAGAGTGCCAAGAACTAGTTTTCGATGTATAGAACAACCCTTAAGTGGTTTCAGGTTGAATCAAGTAGATTTAAGGTCAAATAAATCAATCGGGCCTAAGTGTAATTTTCTAAAATTTCTCGAGGGAGGTCTAAACGGTAATTTTTCAAAAGTTTCAAGGGAGAAATGAGAAGTACTAATCTTGAGGGTCTTAGTAAGGATATTAGAAAAGTCAGGGGCTTGAGGTTAGGGGCCAAAATACAAAGGAAAAATTTCAGAGGGCCAAACTGCAATTTTCAGAAAGTTGGCCGTGCATGGCAGATTTGGCCGCGATTTGTGGCCGAAAAATCCGGCCATTTGGACAGCCTAGGGCCGTCAGGGAATGGCCTAGGGTGTCTTAGGAGGCGTGGGGAAGAAGGCTTGGCCGGAAATCGGCCACGTGGGGGCAGATTTTGGCTATAAATAGCCAAGGGTTTCGGCCGAAAGAGAAGCACCAAATCGAGCTCGTTTTTGAACGATTTTTGGAGCTTTGATAGAGGGCTTTTGGTCTCTAGGAGTCAAGGATCATTTTGGGACCGATTTGAGGCGTTTTGGAGTAGGTTTGAGGGTGTTTCGAAGGTGGCCGGAAATGGCTAGGCAGACCGCCTACCGCAACCTGTAATCGGTCTTTTGGAGGGCTTTTCGATGGCCTTTCGGCCTAATTTTTGTGGGGATAGGATCGACTTCTCAAGGGCTTCCGGGGGGTACTGGTTTCGAGGCGATCGGAGCAACCACCGGCGGCCGGCTCAAGGTTGAAGAAGGTGGCGCCTGACTGCCACGTGCCAGCCCAAACTAGTCAGCCACACGCCCGCGAATGAGGGTGCGTGAGACCTCAGGTAATTTCAAAATTTTTTTATTTATTTTAAGAAAAATAAATTATGAATTATGGTGGAATAAAATTTTGAAAAATGTTGGAGAAAATGGTCATTTTGTAATTTTCAAAGTAAATAAGGCTTATGAAAAATAGGAAGAGGTATTGGAAAATCCTTAGAAAATTTTGAGAGTTAGGAATTAATTATTTATGAATTGTTGTGAAGAAAAATTGAGGAAAAACCTTGAGTAGGCATTTATTAGAATTTTTGAGGAGAAATATAAAGAAAATAGGAAGAAATTATAGAAAATTGGAAAAATAGATATTGATATGATTTTGAACAAACGTAATGACTAGGGTATCGTAGAAGCTCGAGGTTGAAGTATAAGAGCGTCAGGCGCGAGAATCGAGGCCAGGCACGCAAACCGAGGTGACTCACGCTCTTCGAGAAAGTTAAGTAACAAGGTGAGTGTTCGCCCCCAAACCTTGTTTTGACTTGTGACTGGTTCTACCCGAAAAGATTTCAAGTAACATGTGAATGGTTTACGGTAAGTGTTCATCCCTATGGCTTGGGTTTTTGTGATGGACTATCCAAATGATTATTCACACGTGCATTAAATGTTGATTTTAAGTGTTGATTTTAAGTGACGCATGTTATGATTTTAAGTGATGCATGTTATGATTTTCGACATTGGCTTGTTTTGTGTCGTCCGTGTGGGACGTGGGGTTGTTAACCTGTGACGTAGTCCAGAGTGACAGCACTCGGGATGCGTACCAAGGATTAATGCTCGGTAAACTACTTTGGACGGGACTGAGACGGACTTCACCCTACGGGACCCAAGTAGCGGGGCTGAGAGTGGACACCACCCCGGTTGTTGGCTCAAGTGGCGGGGCTGCGAGTGGACACCACCCCAGGTTCCTTTGAGCAATAGCATTAATGCTGAGGTGACGTCGATTCCGAGGATAGTGCTGATGTGACACTCTTGGGGCTAGGGTTGCGTTGGGTTTTGGAATGCTTTTGAGTGGGAGCGTAAAGCCGAACAATGACAATGGGGTGATTCCCGGGTTCATGTGTCGAGGTTGTCCCTCTTAAGCAGGATCGGTTTGCCATTGGGTCGGTGTGGTCGTGTCGCCTTTAGAGAGATTGTATTTTCCCCGGTTATGGCTAAATGCCGTGTGAGATTCTCTTAGGCTGGTGCATGATGGGATTTATCGATTTTGTATATGATTTGCATACATTCATGAAAATGTTTTTGAACTCTCACTTTGATGATTCAGCATCTAATTTGGACTATGTCCCTGGAATATTCAAACGTTCCAGGTGTAAGCAGTGGCGCCAAGGGAAAGAATGTCATCGAGATGTAGCTGTTATGTTCACCCTTCGTAGGTTTTGTCTATGATTACGATGTTCAGAGACTATGTAATATATTTTCATGTGAAACATCGATTTGATTAATGTAAATGGAATTATCAGTTGTATATATCTGAGGTTTCGATCTTGCTTCCGCTGATGTGATTGATAGTGTCTGTTTTAGTCTAATTATTAAATTTTGAGAAGGTACGATCGGGATTGTCGGGAAACGATTTTGATGAAAGTATGCCTATCGAGAGATTTATGTGGTGTTTGATTTAAATTTTTCTGAAATCTCGAGTTAACGCACGCTTGGGGAAAAGTGGGGCGTTACACTTCCAATCAATTAACTAATTGCACAACGATGGTGTATGCCCTCAAATCTGGACTTGATTAGGGACCCAAGTTGTTTTCAATGTCTGTATGACTGTATATTTTCCAATAGCGGAATCCTCAATTTATAGAGCAAACAATGTCTATCTTCATAAAAATCTAACCCTATCAAATTAGTTTGAATTCAATTTGAAAAGCAATTATCACTCTTTATCTAGTCGATAAATATTAGAAAATAGTTTTTTAATGGTTTAAATGATATTTATAAGATAAATAGGATCATCTAATGGATAATTATACTAATAGATAATTACATTAAATGTAATTAATCTAATAGATAATTACAAAATTGACTGGTTGTGTGTATTATTTGGGCTTTTGCATCTATTATCTGTATTGGATTCTGTTGATGTTCATTGTGGCCTATGTTTACTTGGATCATGGTGTGTGTTTGTCTATATTTCTATGCATATGCATTTCCAATTTGGTGTATGTTTGGAATTGAAAGTTTTGTGGCCGACGAGACCGATGATGGGTGGGCCACTATTGGAGAAAGGTTGTTGGGCAAGGCTTGCTACTGTTGTGTCGTTGGCACAGGAAAAAGGCCCAAATCTCGTTGTTGGTCGATGTGTCTGAGGTTGAGTAGGTCGTTGGCTCCCTCGTCGCCTCCACTATTGTGCGTCGTCGTTCATGCAGTCGGTATGAACGGTTAGGGAAGGGGAGGGAGATGTGGGTCGTTGCGTATGGTAGGATTTGGTGGGTCACCAGTTAGGAAGAGGAAGTGGGTCGCTGGCTATGGAAGGGGTCATTGTTGGCTGGAACGACGAGGTGGACACTGTAGGTAGTAGGCTCCATCAGCGTTAACGGTGGAGACAAAAGGTGGTCGACAAGACCAATGATGGGTGGGCCATGATTGGAGGAAGGTTGTTAGCCAAGGCTGGCTGTCGTTGTGTCGTTGGCACAGGAAAAAACCCAGATGTCGTTGTTAGTCGATGTGTTTGAGGATGAATGGGCCATTGGCTCCCTCGTCGACAACACTAATCTAGAATTGTGTCATTGACAATAACAAGAAACGTCGTATATATGGTTGTCTCTGTACAAACTTAGTTATTTGCGACGTATAATTCATCACTCAATCTTCTCAAATGCGAATCATTTCACGCGTTCTGCTTTGTGGAAAATCAAGGGTGTGATGGGTCCAAAATTTTTAAATGAGTGGTTTAATCGGACTCTTTTAGCAATTTAAAAGGGACAATAGACCCCTAAGTTAAAGAGACATGAGTGATTAATTTAAATAAGTTAAGGGGTTTATATATGTTTTTAGCTTAGAATATTTTGCATGAATGCATGGACGTAGATCTCTGGGAAAAGCAAACGTGGCACGTGAATTAGCGGTAATGATTAAGTCTTTGGGTTTTAAGTGGGCAGGCAAGATACGGGTGGGGACCATGGGAAATTGATCCAAATGTGGGACCCAAGAAATCCAAGACCTACATAACATCATCATTGCCATTGAGCACGTAAACCGGGCCTTCCCCTTCACGATGAAGGCGGCCAATTAATTATATTCTCTGCGCATAAATGATTAACCAAATCCCAGAGTTTCATTAAAATACAGTAAAAACGGATCTGCATTAACTACATTACATAGCTTGCATTCTTTCCAGATTTCATTTCAAAACCCCCACCCCTACCTCAGGAATCCTCTCGCGCGTACGTTCACGTGCACTCCAAATTAACAGGTTAATAATCTCTTCCTTCTTGATTAAACTTTTGAGTATATTTGTCGGTGGAGCAGAGCAGAAGGCTGCAATATTATTATGATAATTATTAAATATTAATGAGGAGGCAAATGGGTGGTAGTAGTTTGGGGAAACGCATGTGTAGTGGTCCTAGTGGATGGATGGATGGATGGAGGGGAGGGAGGGATGGTCTTGGGCTACTAATCGCAGTTGGTTTTTACGAAGGGAATAGAGAGCATCTTTTGAAAAGTGGTGATCGTCCAACTGCTATATCACCAATCTCTAGACGATTTGATTCTTTCTCTTATATATGACTTCTGTTCCTTTTAATCGAATAGCGGTGATGATTGATATTTGAGAGGAATTTATTTAGATACACAGTGGTGGGGTCACCTCTCTCTCTCTCTCTCTCTCTCTCTCTCTGGAATGGATCTATTTTTTTGATTTTTTCTATTTTTCTTTTTCAGGTTTTCATCTTTGACTCACTTGAAATGTGAATCACCAAAAGAAAGAGAAGCTATTCTATATGAATCACTCTCACTTACTTTGATCATTGTGGAGGATCTCTCTCGTTGCATCTATATGAGGTAGATTATTATTATTATTATTATTATTATTATTATGCCTTTATTGCTTTCTCTTTTTTTTTTTTTTTTTTTCTTTCTCTCTCTCTTGCCCATTAATATGTCACATCAAAATCCAACTTTGTATCTTCCCCTACCAAATCTTTAACATCTTTCTAGAAGCAATTCGGATGCCATTCCCCATTTTCATCCCCTTCAAGTTCAATCTCACATAACTACCTACATGAAAAATCGCCATGATAAATATAATCTAATTTATTTATTTTTTTGTTATATCTAATAAGTTCGATTGATTTCATTTTACATTGGAGATGACCTCTCAATCAAAACGCATATTATTAGCTTTGATCTAATGTTAGGTTTACGTCATTTTGCTAAATAATCACTGCTTGTAATAAAAATTAAAATTAGTCATTGTATGACATATAAAAGTACATATAAGAGACACTCATCCACTGGTTGGGCGCCCCCACTATAACAACTCACTCACTGGACTACTACTCTCTATTGCCTTTACCTTTCTAACTACCTCTTCTCCTTTTCAATGTCTCAGTTTCTTTGTTCTTTGGTTTCCTCGAATTAAAGTTGTTGGGATATGAATTTTGGTGGGTTAGATTTTATACGTGTGATTTACAAGTGTTATTGAACGTGTTGATGTTGGGTTGTGTGGTGCAGACGAGTGGAGAGAACACAAGAAAAATAGTGGGACGAGTGGAGAGAATGACAGTGACAAAGAGAAAACAGAGATAGATATGAATACGAACAGAAATATTTAATGATAGAGTCGTTTCGTGATCAAAGAAGACAAATAATAGATTAATAAAATATTAATCTCTTTCCTCAAATCACATGATCTCTTTTGACTATTTATTGACTATTATTTTTCATCTTATCCCTCTATTTTCTATTCTTTATTCTATGTATGGGGCTTAATTTCTCTTTTCTTCCTATTTTTCGTGTATTATTATTATTATTATTATTATTTTAAACTTATTTTTTATCCCATTAAGTCCAGCATTTTTATAAGTTTACAATTGTAAGAGTGTAATTTCTTGTCTAGAAGAAAATTTGATAAAATAATGCTTTTATTGAAGTTCGTCCTAGCTAGTACAAGTATCCCAAGTCCTAGATAGTACTTGGGATTACCGCCCGGCGGTAATCCCAAGTATCTCTACCTAGCATTTCTTTGTGGGGTTGGGTGGAGTGTGTTTCATTTATTTATGGGTAATTAAGTTGGCATCTGGCACGTACACATATGAGCCACATGTTAGCATTTGACGACAATATAGACTGCAGCAGGGGCTGACTGCTATTTCGACAGTTTGTTATATTTTAGGCTATAAATATTATAAACCCACCCACAATCTCGTCGCACAACTCACTCACTGCCTCTCTCTCTCTCTCTCTCTCTTCCTCTTTCTAAGTTCCCATTCAAACCTCTCTCTCTCTTCCTCTTTCTAAGTCCCCATTCAAACCTTATATTATTACACGTCGCTCTCACTTTACCATTTGCTCGTACCGTCTGCTGCCACTTCCCCTCTTACCACATTCATATATATAGACGCTTGCCCTCTCCATTTTCACTGCCCATTTCAGCCTTTGGATTTGAGCTTCGAAGGCGTTGTTAAGCTACGCACATTGGCAAAGCTTTAAGGATGCATCGCTGCAGTAATTCTCAGACCAATTCCTTTTCGATGCTATTCAACACCCAGCCGCTTGACGAAGCCGATATGTGCTCGTATTCCTTCCCCTCCTCCTCCTCTTCTGTTGATTGTACTCTCTCTCTCGGAACGCCGTCCACTCGCCTCAGTGGCGATGGCGACAAGCGGAGCCACCATGATCGCCGCCCCAGCTCCTGCATGTCGGGCTACTGCTGGGATATGTTGCAGGCCAAGAATGCGCCCTCGCCGCCACCAACTCACAAGGCCAGCCGCGGAGGCAATGGCGGCACTGGCAAGAGCCCGGGCGCCGACCCTCTCCTTGCCAGGCGCTGCGCTAACTGCGACACCACCTCCACTCCTCTCTGGCGTAACGGCCCAAGAGGCCCGAAGGTAATTACTTGTCGTTTCATTCAATAATTACATAGTCAATACACAAATTAGCTACTTGTATGGCTAACGAAAGCGTGCTTGCATGAGGTGCAGTCACTTTGCAATGCCTGCGGAATTCGGTTCAAGAAGGAGGAGCGGAGAGCAACCGCCGCCGCGGCGAGCGGGGCGGCGCCGGGAGCAATGGAGCAGCCTCAGCACATGATAAACAACTCGTGGGTGCAGCACCCGCAGTCCCAGAAGCTGCCGTGCTTCTCTCCGGCCATCGGCGGCCACGAATTCAGGTTTATCGACGATGCCGACCGCGACGGCGAAGGCGGCGGCATTCCCTTTCTTTCATGGCGGATTAACATGACGGACAGGCCCAGCCTCGTCCACGATTTTACCAGATAATTGAGCAAATCGATGAATCGACCGGTCATCTACGACGCCTGTGAATCAACTCAAAATTCTTTTCCTCTTTATGTTTGAAAAGCTAGCTCGACCGTCCATCTTACGTGAGATGGGTGCCAAAATGGGGTAATCCGACGTTGTTTTTAGTGGCTTTTTTTTTTTTTTTTTCTCTTTAGTTCTTTCTATTAACCCTTTTTCTTTCAGTCTGCGAAATCCACCATCATATATTGCTACTTTTTCTTGTTTAGTCTCTGATTCATACACTTTTCTTCTTTTTTCTTCTCTCAATGGGATACGTGGATCGATGTGTTGTCCGTCACTTCTGTTAACTGCAGTTTAGTGCTCAAAACACACACACACCCGCATTTTGTGTATACCTGAGAGTCTGAAAATTTAGGTCTATATTTTTCTGGGAATCTGGCAGTACATGTGTTTTCTGGATTACAGAAACTGATGGATGATGATCCAGATAGAAAGAAAGAAAGAAAGAAAGAAATATATGACTTGACTCTCTACTCTATTCTACTGCACCCTCCTGTAATAATGTCGTCGCAGTACTTTCTGATGCACAACACCCCCTCCCCGGCCCAAAGCTGAGCCTGTGTCTGCAGTGCAGAAATGGAACATGGTCTTGAAAATGACTTTAAATCAGCCCCGCATTATTATTATTAATTTCGCTGGCTTCGGAAATTGAACTCACTCCGTTCTCTTCTTCTCTCAAAAAACACCCTTTATTAGACGTATAATAATAAAACAATAATAATGCACTTTATACCCAATGGGACGTATATATTATATGATGACTTCTCTTCGCTGCCCTCATCAATCATCGTTTAGAAGAAAATGATTATTTGGGTACGCAGTCGATCAACAATTAATTATCTATTATGATCATTTATGTATGTATTTTTTGGAGGTGAAGATCAATTGATTAGTTTCCAGTATGAAATTATCTTAAAGGTTGAAAATTAAGTGAAAGACTATTATTTTTACGTGTCTTTTGTTATTCGTGCTCTCAATTTTAATAGAGAAAATAAATCGTAAATAGAAATTTCGTCTCATTGTGCAAGATAAAGAGTTGAATCTATAATCTATTAATATGAATTCAAACTTATCATTATCTAATCATTTAATCTGTGCATTGGACATGATAACACCATTCTTGTAAAGATATAATGTGATTGTTTTATGAACAAAATTTAAAATTTTATTAAATATTTGAAAGTATACGTTGCAAAATTTAATATGTGCAACATTTTAGCCCGTACAAGAATGATTGTTAAATTTTTTTAAAGACAAAAATGTCTTTGTCCTAATCTTCCAGAACTTGTTAGATGAATAAATTCGAGCTATCGTAGGGAAATAAGTCGCAATAACCCATCATGCTAAAAGCATAGTAATTGGAAGATTTTTGTGTTTTTTAAACTCGATAATAATAAAGATTTTGTATTTGTCTTTTAATAGTGTAGAAGAGAAAAAAATGAAGATAAAGCAAAAAATATAATAAAATATTAAAAAAAAAAACTAAAAACATGATTTGAGACTTGAGTTTGTGAACTTTATTTTTGGTAAATTTAGGCTAACAAAAGGGTATATATCATGTGCATATTTTGTCAATCATAAGGGTGCTTAGTGCAAAGTTACTAACGATATATAAGTGATATAAATTTTGTAAAATTAAGGGAGATAACTCTAATTTATGAGTTATAAGGGGTTTCGCTTATGTCCAACATAATTTACTCTTTTTACATATTTAAATTTATAGATAAAGCATAATATATTTTATTTTTAGAATTTAATATTTTTATTAGTTGTTATTAAATACATTATATTTTAGAAGATTTACTAACCAAAAGAAATGCTCAAATGCGAACAATAAAGTATATTAAATGTATTTTAATGAGTTTTTTATGGAGCAATCATTATCAAAACTTTAAAATTAATAATATAATTATGAGTAACGGTAGTTATTGCCCATAAGTTAAAAATTAAATAATAATGAATGTATATTACTTTTAGAGAATATGAATTTGTTTTATTTCTTTCAATATCAAAATAATTTTATTAGCTAATTGTGTTTTGAACTATCTAATTAAGTAATAGAATTATTAAGATATTAAAACTAAGTTGTAATTAGACATGGCAAAATGGGCCCGGCACCGGGCTCGGGCCAGCATTTTGCTGGCCCGTTTAAGGCCGGGCAAAATGGTGGCGGGCCGGGCTGGCCCGCTTGGCCCGCGGCTCTCGCTCAAACACCCCCCCACCCAGCCTCGCCTCTCGCCCTAGCCCTAAACACCCCTCCCTCAGCGTCCCCTCTCGCCCTCGCCTCGCCCGCCCTTGCCCTTGTCTCTCCCTCGCCCTCTCGCCCTCGCCGTCGCCCTCGCCGTCGCCTCGCCCTCGCCCTCGCCGTCGCCTCGCCCTCGCCCTCTCGCCCTCGCCCTCGCCCGCGGCCCTAGCCCTCGCCTCGCCCGCGGCCGCGGCCCTCGCTCTCGCCCTCGCCCTCGCTCGCCGACCTCGGCCCTCGCTCCCTCTGTCGCCCGCGCGGCCGCGTTCGCCCTCTCTCGGCCCTCGCTCGCCCTCTCTCGGCCCTCTGTGGCAAAAAATGGTATAAAAAAAAAAAAATCCGGGCGGGCTCGTTTGGCCCGCTTGGCCCGTGGCGGGCCGGGCTAGGGCCAGCAATCTGCTGGCCCGTTTTTAAGCGGGCCAATTTGGCCCGACCCGGCCCGTTTGCCATCTCTAGTTGTAATAATCTAGTTTATAAAAATTAAGTTACATTTATTATTACTTAATTGTTATTATCACCTCAAAAAATTTAAATTTTTATGTAATAAATAATTTTGACATTTGTGTAAAAATCTTAGAGGTTTTTCCTTAACTTACAAGTTCCTAAAAGTCCACGCCACAACTTCTCTTTTTAAAACACTAATTTTGATCTTATTATTTACTAATTTAAGTAAAAAAAATTAATAATACTATTAATAATATCCTAAAATGCATAGAAATATAATATACATTCTCTTCCAATGGCCTTAATTTTATAGCAAAATCAGCCCAAATATAATAATAATAAAATATAAATTATTTATGTCTTTTCCAGTTTTAAAAAGTAATTTATAATTTCAACTCTAATTTTATATTTCAAAAAATTATAGATTCATTTTAAGAAAATTTTAAAAAGTATCAAAAGGAATCTTTTCTAATTCATTTTATAAATTTAAAAAAAAAGGAAATTAAAATTAAATTTGACCATGGAATAGAAATCTAGAATTAAAAAATTTTAAAAAATATTTTATTAGCTGAACGGGTGGGTAAGTTTTTAACTTTTGAGGTTTGAGTGTTTGAAGCCCACATTTTAGAAGACAAAGGGCTTTATAGAAATCAAGAATCGTGGGCTTGGCCCAATAAATAGTTGGCGGGCTTGTAAAGCCTCGTTTGATTCTAGTAAATATCTCCGCTTTCGTTTCTCTCCCGCCACCCGCACCCTCTATCTATCGGAGCCCTAGTTCGCATTCACCGACTCTGTCAATCCTGTGTTTTGTTTCGAACTCCAAGCGGCAACACAGAGGCTTGAAAACAACGGCGAGTTATGGCTTCAGAGGCGGTGATGGATCCAATGGGCTTGAAAGTTCGCGAGCTCTTGAAGGAGGTGCAACTTGAGTACACTCCTGCCGTCACTAAAGTCATCGACGATGCTGTCTCGGCCATCAAAGCGGCCATCGATAAAATTCCCGAAGACTTGCAGGTCTTCTTCTCCACAAGCTGTTGTTTAATTGTGACTCTGGAATTTTGTTTTGTTTTCTCAATGCCCAAACATACCACACAACTAAGGGTGCGCTGAAATTTGGCAGGTTACGGCGGACGTTGCGCCGGGTTTTGTGAGAGACACGGGGGCTGACAAAGTTGAATTCAAGTTCAAGAAGCCGGAATCTATTGAAATTGGAGGTAGTTATGCAATGCGTTGTATTGCGAAGCCGGATGTAAACGTTGACCTCTTCGTTCGAATGCCGAAGGTACTGGTTTCTATCCACGCTTACCGGTTGGGTTGCTTTAGTTGCAGCTTTCTGCTACAGTTATCGAGATCCCAAGCGATTCCAGTGCTCAAAAGTTGCGAGTTCTAAATTTTCCATCGATAAATATTACATGGAGAACTGAATAACGTGCCCAGTGATTGGTTTTTCAATTTTAACAAATAAACACATTGTGTGCGTGTGTTTGGATAAAAGTTTTTATTGACGTATAATTACATTAATCTTAGGTGCATTTTTGTTTTACCCAGGGGCTATTTAGAACTCCGTCCTTAACGAATTGGGTAATTGATGATTTTGTTTGGCAGAGATTTTGTTTTTTGGCAATTTCTTTCCATTCTCTCTACGTTAGATGCCTGTATATATATTTTGAAGGATAAGTTACATGGATCCCCTCCCCCTGCTGCAAACTAACTTAAGTTACCAGTGGAGATCCTTCACGTGGATGGTGTTGCATTTATCTCCCCTACTTTTTCTCAAGATTCACATCATACCTTTACTGTTGAAACACCCCCTCTGGGCCTTGGCCAGGAAAACATTATTGTTTTCGCTATTTGCTGAAAAGTATGAAACTGAATGTTCTTATAAGGAAGGTATGGCATCTTAATTCGGTGTGTTCAAGTTTTTGCATGAATATAGTTGGCACCTCCACCAAATGGAGTTTGCCAGAGACAGTTGACATGGAAATATGTTGAGTAATATTTTGTTATGATTCTATAATTGTGCTGTTTCAAATTAGCGCACAACTTTTTTAGCTTTACTGCTACTTGGTAATTATGTAGTCCACTTCAAAGTCTTTGAGTTTATGTATTTTAGCTAAGCTCCTTAATCTGAATTTCTCTTTTTGACAGGAGTGCTTCCATGAGAAGGATTATCTGAATTATCGTTACTTTGCAAAAAGATGTCTTTATCTCTGCATATTAAAGAAGTATCTCAAACTTTCTTTAGTAGCTGAAAAGATTGAATGGTCCACATTTCAAAATGAGGCTCGGAAGCCTATATTGGTCATCCATCCAGGTCTAAACCTGCAACACAATTATAACTTTTTTTTTGTTGTATTCAATTTAAAAATTGGGTTTTGGCCGCTTATTCTAATTCCGATATTCTCAACTGAAAATTTCTATTTGGTAGTGTAGCTACAAAGCTTGATGAATACCCTCGCTTCTTGGTGAAGATAATTCCTACGGCAACATCTATATTTAATTTATCAAAGCTAAACTTGGAAAGGAATAATGTCCGCTCTCTGAAAGAAGGTAGTATATACTCACCTGCTTAATTACATTCCTACCTTTGAATGACGTGGTGATGTAACAGAAAAGCGAAGATTGTTTTGGAATTTTTTTCCAGGGGACGTTCTTCATGCTACTCCAAAGTACAATAGCAGTATAATAGAGGACCTTGTTTTGGAGGATAATGCAGAGTTTGTCAGAAAAGCTTTTCTGGGATGGAAGGAACTAGGGGAGACTTTGATTTTACTGAAAGTATGTTATACTTAATATTGTGGGGATTTTGAATTGGTGCAATGATCTGCTTAGATGCAAAATTGATAATCTTGTGATGATATAGGTCTGGGCTCGGCAGAGAAGTTCAATATATGCCCATGATTGCCTAAGTGGATTTCTGATCTCTGTCATAATGGCATACCTTGCAACAAAATCTGGCAGGAATCGCATAAATAATTCAATGAATGCAATGCAGATGTTTCGTGTGACAATGGACTTCATTGGTATGTGTAGTTTTTCCCTTATTACTTTGATGTTGAGAATTACATTTATGTCATGGAATAAAGTCAGAGACTCAAATAACTTCGCAAACCTAGTACCATGAATTCATATATTTAGTGGACTTATTGGTATGTATAATTTTTCCTTAGTTCCTTCACCATTGAAAAATTTATTGGATTCTTTAAATAAAGCTGTGGAAACAAATAATTTCCCCAAATTTGCACCATTAAACTTTTAGGGGATGTTATTTTGCTGAACTTTCAAGGTCATGAATAATTTTCAATCGAATTTATAAAACATTTACACAAACCAAGGAATTGAGGTCATATTTTTTATACTAAAAATTGACCTCCTATTTTACGTACGGATATCAGATATCGCAGAATTCAATGGTAATGTTGACATGGTCAAAAGTGCTCCTTGTTGCCTGTTGTGTTCCAATATAAATATATACAATGAAAAAAGGAATGGTGCTACATTTTGATCACTCTTCAAATGTGGCCTTAAGCAGCAGTGACTTATAATTATTTTCTTGTTTGTTGTTTTATTAAATCAATCAATCTGGCTTTGCATGTTCTGCTCCTCTATAGGTATTCCCTAACTTCTATTATAATTCAGTATAACACCTACTATTTCCCAGGCTGGGAAGAGTCAGAATGCACACAGCCTTGTCTTGTGTCCAAAGACACTTTTCTTTGGTCTGAACCAGTGACCACTAGTCGCAATAGGGCAACTTTGAGTGCTGCTTGAAGGCCTCCAGAGTCCTGGACGTTTTCAATCTGTGGGGATCTGGGAATGTATTGACAAAAAGCTTACCCATGAATGAGTTTGATGTCAGTTCTGAGTTTCTTAGGAGAATAGCAAGTTGATTGTTTTCTGGGTGATTTTAAGAGCTTCACTCAGCCCACTATGTGGTACTTAAAACCATTTATCAATTTTGGCTTCTAGACAAACCTTCCTTCATGTCCACCTTATACAATCTTTTCAACTACTCCCTATGAGGTTAAAGTATAGCAATGTGAGTCAGAACTGACAGAAATGTCTTTTTTAATTAAAAGTGGCAAATAATGTGAATATTTGGACATTTTGGTTCAGAATGAAAGGATATCCTATGATTTTGAACTTTATTCTAATGATTTCTTCTTTATTAACTAGCAACTATCCCTATTGCATGTACACTTTTCATAACAATATAGCACATAGTATCTTCATGAATCAACAGAAGGATGTTTTGACATGTGCAGCCACTTCAAAACAATGGGAAAATGGCCTCTTTTTCCAGCCTCAAAGTGAGTACAACATTTTGAAGAAGGTATGTTGCTTCATAATCCTTGTATTGACATATCATTTTTATTTTATACCTTGAATGCACTTTTGATTACGATTGAATAAGGTGGGATACCCTGGTATATACTCTCCTAGGAGATGATATGCTGGGAGAATGTTTATTATGTTGATCTTTTCTGCCATATTTGGTAAACATGTGTTAAATTGTGGGATAAAGGCCACATTGTGTGCCATGTTGCCGTGGGACACATCCGTGCACAACAGTAGACTTACCCATTAGAGGGGAACCCCACTTGTTTGTCAAATCTATTCCATTCAGTGACTTTCACATCTGAGGGAAAAAAAATTGTTGAATCTATCCATCCAAGACATCTAGGCTGATCAGCCCTTAGTGGCCTTGCTTCATCTTTCATATCATCACGGAAAACCTACATGCTCGTGACTACATTGACCATGCAGTATATCCTTATAACTTTTAATTTATAATTTTAAATTTTCTCATGACACTATTGATTATATGCATCAATGATCAGAAAACCAAAGCAGTGTATCAAACCAGAAAGGAGAGAGTTTCATGGGTTCAGTGGTTGGATTGTGGTTGAACTAGGATGTATTTTTATGAAATAAAAAAATATATTAATTAAACCTATGATATAAAAATTTTAAAACAAAAACTATCATATAATAGTTAATAGAATTAAAATTGTATTTAGTATATATGAAGAAAGTGTATTAAGTAACAAGGTTCATGGTTCAGTGGTTGAACTAGGACATATTTTATGAAATAAATAAATACATTAATTAAACCTATGATATAAAAATTTTAAAACAAAAACTATCATATAATATTTAATAGAATTAAAATTGTATTTAGCATATACAAAGAAAGTGTATTAAGTAACATTGTTCTACAACTAGAAAAAGTTTATGCAACAATATTAACATAAATTTATGATGAAAATAGAATAAAACTCAAGATTAAATATTTAAATTACAAAATCAACAATTAAAAAAAAATTATCCATGTATTAACAAATGATACATGGTATTAAAAGAGTAGACATCAACTCCTTCCAAATATATCAAATTATTATTTATATACACACATTACTACAATTATGCACAACTATTTTACATGTAATTATGTTATAGTTACAAAATAATGAGCCATTATTGTATTTGTAATACAATAATTGTGTTATATGTTATATTCATCAAATAATATATCTTAATAGATTTTATTTTTATATTTTTGTTATGTGGTTGTATATTGATTATACATATGCTAATATAACTATGTTATAATTCTATAAAAATATGTTTATGTATTACCAAAGTATAATTATACCAATCATGTTATATAATATTTTGCTCAATTATTTTATATTAATGCTTAGAGGTACAAGTATTTATAATGATGCTATAATTTTATGGTAATAATAATGCTATGTAATTATAAATATAATATACTAAATTTGTAGCACATCCTAGATGACCTTTATCTTGGGAGATAGCATCCCAAACCTCATATGGTGCGTGTCAATATCTCATTCACATGAGATACGAAGCTAAGCCAAGAGATAATATTTCACCTCTTAAGCTCACATCAAATGTAGGATAAACAGGTCCACACAGGATAATTTATTCTTGTCCCTTTTTATCCCACATGAAACAAACATGGCCAAAAGCCATTTTCTTGTGTTCTTTCTTTTTATTTTAAAATTATTTTTTTATAAGGGAGAGAGTTTCAAGGGGGAGTCATTTCCAAATATTGAGGTCAAGCAATTATGAAGTTTCTACCCATAGACTTCTCAGCCAAATTTGCCCGATGATAGTTGGACCCTTGTGGCTTGTACTACAGATTCATCATTATGGAGAGTCATACCCCAAAAATTTATTGCATGACAGCTGCTCCTTGGTGTTGGGTTAATATATTGTCTTTCTGGACTTTTGCTTTTAATGTGTTGTATTGTTTCTGATGTAAATTTCTACATTGTGAACTTCTGAATTTCAGGAAAGGAGGATGTCTTCTGCATCTTTTCCAGTAATTATACGTGATTCATTTGCTGACTTTAATTTGGCATTTCGCTGGACAAGTATTGGTTTTTTGGAGGTGCTTTTGCTATTGTATTTTAGTATGGCTTATTTGACCTACATATAGATTTGAATCTGTCTTCAAAGCATATTTACTCATCTGGGGATTATATTTTCTATCATTATCCCAGCTCCGGGATGAGGCTGCTCTGACACTTAGCTGCCTTGACAAATGTAGAGATGGTGGTTTTGAAGAGGTTTTCATGACCATGATCGATTTTCCTGCTAAATACGACTACTGCATAAGGTACATTTTGTTGAGATGATATTTGTTTACCTGACAGTTAGTGACACAGGATTTCTGATTATTGTGAGAAATATCTGTCATAATTTGCTTTATTTTTCACTGTTCCAAATGAATATTAGATGGTGGGTTGAAAGAGGTTATTTGTGGTGTACCTGCTCATTAGCACCCCGGGATATATATTATCAGGAGAAATATATCTGTCGTGATTTGCCTTATTTTTCACTGTTTCAAATAAAAATTAGCCTTGTGAAATAGTTCAAGACAACTCATTTTTTGAGCTAACTCCTATTTAAATTCACGTGTCAACCAAGAAATCATTGTATTTTAGTTATTAATTGAACTCTTCCTTGACTCAACTATCATGAACTTTATCAAATATATATGTATCTATATATGTGATTTTTTCATGTTACTTACACAGGTAGTTTGGTCTGAGATCGTCAAAGAGCTGGCTTGTTCATTATTCAATTGGGACTATGCCTTCATTTTGTCTTCATAGTTGCATTAATTTTATCTGTCAATAGTATATTAAAATGAGCATTGCTACCTTTTCTCACGCTTGATATTCTCTTTCAAGCTTTACTGGGGTTGTAACAATGACCTTGAAATTTGTTACTCATATTCTCTTCTATAGTTAGTATGGTGAAATTATGAGTTTATAGGAAAAGCATCCTCTGAGTCTCCTGATGTGCATGTCTGGAGCCTCTGGACTCTGGAGCAAATGCAATCAAGCTAAGCTAGATCATACAAGAAAAGGTCAGCTGATAATTGTTTGATAATTCCCACACTCAATCTAAAGAGAAGATAACTTCTTGTTGTTAGTATCCAGAACCAGAAGATTACTAGTATTACAGGACTTACTTTTCCAGTCAAGATAATTTGTTTTGCATACTGTTTTATTTTTCTTCACCAACTAGGTTCTATGCATTTTTCCTTTTTGAAGTGTAGTAGACATTTATGCTATTACTTTCTGAAAAGACAGTAAAGATGATGTTTCCTTCAGGGAACATATTGCAAAGGGTGAAATGTTTAGACCATCTTCTTTTCTATAATTGTGCATGTTGGTGTAGGCTGTAATGTTCATAAAACTACTTCTACAGAAGCAGATTGATAGTTTAGCCCGTGGTTTTTGTAAACTGGTTATACAATGTTTTTCCTTTTTAATTAATGAAACATAGTTTAAATAACATGTTTTTCCATTTTAATTAATGAAACACAGTTTAAATATGATGCCAATTGTGACTGTTAAATTTAAATATGAAACTGAATATGCTAGTTTGTTTTTGGTGGGAATGGGTTCAAATTTGGTCAAATCTTAGAAATGATTAAATTCAAATTTGGTTCAAACTGAATAGCATTGACATTATGCCAATTGTGTACTGCTGTTGGTTTGAGCTGCAGTAACGGACTGATTGTGTCTGCTCTATTAGAAAATTAGCAAAAGGGGCCAGGGTAATTAAGTTGAGGAACCTCAGGTGGAAATGATTAACTTATACAGACTGATGGCTTTTGATTGTACTTTGCCATGGTTTTCTGCTGGCTGCTACAAGTAAATTTGTGTGAACCTTAAAGGTTGACCATGTTAATAGAAAAAATAAGAGCTTAAATTTGCAGGTTGTTCCCGAGTGTCATTTTTTGAGGATGTATAGATGGGGTCCAGATTTTTAGTTTAGTCTGAAGTTGAATATAGGTATCCTTCAAATCCGGATAAGGAGTTTTAAGTACAACTGAGAGCTTATATGGCAAATCGCCTTACACTTCTTCCCATCTAAGCTACTCCAAAAAAAAAAAGTTTGGATACTTCCAGCTCTTGGTCAGGGTTTATGAAAGTATTTAACTAGCTTAAAGTCTCTCATATTCTGTACTTCACTGATTTTCATATAATCCCCTCTTCCTCGTCAGAGTGCAGCTTTTGATTCCAGAACTGCTGTGATTTTTCAAGTAATGCATATGGTTTTTAGTTAAAATTTATGCTATATTTGTACTTATTAAAAGAAAAGTTCATATTATGTTAGACTACACTTACTTCAATGGGAAGTGGGGTCACAGGTTTGAACCAGACATAACCTGTTAAAGATTGTCTAGAGTTAGTGATAGGTTAAATAAGCAGTTTTGTATGCGGTTTTCAGTAGTTGATAGGTGGGTGGCTTTCTTGTAATAATTAGTTATTAATGGAGGGCAAAACCGGTAATATCATAACCGGCCCTAGAAAATATCACCCTATTCTCTATAAATAGGGCAGGGGGGTTGAGGGATATAGAACTGCATGTTCTCTTCTGTTTTTGCGAGAGCCTAGAGAATGAGAAAGCTGTGAATTAGAATAGGCTTATTCATTGAAGTCTTGTATCGTGAGAGAGAGAAGAGGGAAGTTTTGTAAAACTGTTTTCATCAAATAAAGAAGGCTGATCGGTGGTGGTTTCAAGGCTGGATGTAGTGCCAATTCAATTGGCATGAACCAGGATAAAAGTCTGTCTTCTTATATGGTTTGAATGTTTCTTTCTTGTTCTGTTCTTACTTAAATTCTGTTCTTTATTGACTGTTTGTGTTGTGGTGTGTTGGGCGGTGAGTTGTGAGTGTTTGGAGGGGTGTTTGATCTGTTTCTTGGAGGGTTTAAAGGCTGCCAGTGCTCCCAATTTATAACATAACCTCTCCACATGTTGTCAAAAGGGGGATTGAGTTGTTTGTTTTCTTGTTTATATTTGTAGCATGATTGTAATTCTTCTGAAAGTGTTCTTTGGTAAGTTCTTCAAGCAATATGTATTACATTTTGCTTCTCTTTTGCTCTACTTAGGTTGAACTTGAAGGGAAAGAGTGAAGTACATGCATTGGGATTTTGTTTGGATGATGAATGTTGGAGATTATACGAGCACAAAGTACTTTCTCTGATGCATGAAGGGTTGAATGATAGAGCAAAGTTCATACGAGTTATATGGAGAAACACAGTTTCAGGGTGCTGTATGGAAGAAGTAAGCAATCCGTGCATTTATCCTTTTAGACTTTGATATATCATTTTGTAGACTGCTTGGATAATTGATTAATTTGTTTGTAGGGTTTCTCATTGTTGTCTAGAGAGCCATTGTTCATAGGGATTTCAATCAGTACTTTGGAGAAAGGTCTTAGAGTTGTTGACATTGGTCCAAATGCTGAGAATAAAGATGAGGTATCTTTGATATCTATCTTCTGTATTCTTATTATGCCTGTTCCATACAGGTGCTAACTTGTAAATGTTTGGAAGTAGGCTCTCAAATTCCGGAAGTTTTGGGGAGATAAAGCAGAACTGCGGAGATTTAAAGATGGTACAATCGCAGAAAGCACTGGTAAGCCTTTTAAGTAATCTTGTGATGGTTTGGAGTATCAATCTTCACTTGGTCAAGTATTAACTTACCAGTCACATTGTCCTAATCTTAGTTTGGGAATGCAAGCAATGGGAAAGACATCTGATTATAAAGAGGATTACCGAGCATGTTTTGGTGCAGCATCTTTCCTTGCCAAAAGAAAATATCACGACTATTGTAGATCAACTTGATTTTTCACTTCTTTATGGCACAGAAGGTAATGGCACTTGGCTAGTGACTGCTTATGGTTTTAAGGTTATTCTTTGTATTTTGGTTCTACAATTCCTTATTGGCATTGAAATTGTATAAAAACCAACAAAACTATTTGTTTCAGATCCTATAGCTTTTTCTGCAAGTTTGCTTGAAGCATTTGAGGTTCTATCAAAGCATTTGCGACTTCTCAAAGACATTCCATTGAGGGTAACTAGTGTGCAGCCTCTAGACTCAGGTTTGCTTTCTCACCTGAACTGGCCAATATTCTAAACTTCTTGCAATCTATAAATATATCAATCTTTTCCTCCACAAAGCTGAGTTAGGATATTTATGTGAATCTTCATCAATGTTAAATAATTTCTTTATGAGGTTTGGTGTTCCTAAGATATTGCCTATGTTTGTTGGTGTTGTTTTTTCTCATTTTCTTTTTTTTTTCCCCCTCACCTGGACATTCTTGCAGAATGGTGATGGTTGATATACAAAAGCAAATGTTCAATCATGTTAACTGAAAACAACATATCAATCCTTAGTCCTAGTATGTGAGGTTGGCAATTATGTAACACAAGATGGGGGAAGTTTTTAAAAATAAAACAGAATGATTCTTTTTCTTTTGATTTTTTTTTTTTTTGGGGGAAAACTTGTTTGACTTTTTGTTGGTACTTCTCTTTTTTCAATCAGAACATTTGAGCCATATAGAGTTTTGGATTCTATCTTTGACACACACATGTTAGCATATGTTTTCTTTCAAATGCTTGATACTTACCACCAGGCACAGCTTTCAGGTTTACATCTGTCTTTCCTCCTGAACCTCATCCACTAGCTGTTGATAAAGTTATCAATCAAAGATTGCAAAAGCTTCCTTTATCCTGTATACAGCCTCTGGAAGTTATGATCCAGGTATTGTAGCAGCTAATTGAAATCATTTAATCTGTCATTTCTGAAAATTTCTTGAAGTTATGATTTTGTCTTATAGTTGGAAGGTTCTGGGAGCTGGCCAATGGACGAGGCAGCCATTGAGAAGACCAAGTCTGCATTCCTCCTTAAAATTGGGGAAAGGTGTGCCAGTAGGAGATAGTTTAGATAAAAAAGAATAAATGACTATTTGCCAGACTATTTGCCAATTGGCACTTATCTAGTGTACTATTATTGTGACAGTCTCCAGGATAATTGGGGAATGACATGCAATGCTACTGAGGATGATGTGGTTGTTTTCACATCTGGATATGCATTTCGCCTTAAAATTTTGCATGAAAGAGGCCTTAGCTTGTTGAAAAGGCAAAGTAAGGAGCACTTTTTCTTGTCTGTTAACCATAATGCTTACATATAGAAGGAATATTGTGCATGATGGTGCATAAGCAGGACCGTCTGACTGTGTGAACTGTTGTGCCATTTTAATTTTCAGTTGGAAGTAATCAAGTGAAGCAGGTCCCATTGACCGACAAGATTCTTTTTATTCGAAGCCAGCACTCTAGCATGATTAATGGTTTACAGGGTCGTTACCCAATATATGGGCCAGTTGTTCGGTGAGAAATTAAGTTTATGCAAATTCCGTATCATCTACCTTTTTTCTCTAGCCCTCTTGCTAACTTTTCATGTCTTGTTTGTTTGATCAGGCTTGCAAAACGTTGGGTTTCTGCACACCTGTTTTCTACTTCTTTGGTGGAGGAAGCAATTGAGTTGTTAGTTGCTTACATTTTTTTGACGCCTTTTCCATTTTCTGCTCCTTGCTCACGGATTACTGGATTTCTAAGGTTGAGTTCCTCTCCTAATAGTATATTGAAGTAAAGATATCTTAGCCATGGAGAAATTATTTGGGGGAGGAAGCTTCCTCGATTTCTCCATGAGTAGGATTTTTTTCTTCTTTTTTTTTTTGGCTGTGTGCTAAGATATTTTCAAGTATTGAATGTTGTTCATTTTGCTGGTGCTCCAGAGCTGGCAGCTGTACACTGTTTGGCAAATAAAAATGCATTTCTTGGTGTAGGTTATACTTTATAATCAATTCCAATATTTGTACAACCTACCCATATTTAGCAGAACTAGTTTCAAAGAAAATTTCTTAAATTTGGATGTATATTAAATCTACCACATTGGGGTTCAAAATAAATGGATCCTAACATTTTTTTATGGAGACTGGAATTTTTTTTGGTATTAAGTTGGGATGTACATTAAGTCTAGTTTATGTTAGCTGTTAAGAAGCACTTATATGGATATGGATATGAAAAGGGATATGGGATACAACGGCTTGAGAAAAAAAAGAGAAAAAAAAAAAGGAGAATATGGCAGGAACACAAAAAAAAATATTTTATTTGTTTTTACACTTTAATCATGTTATCAACATAAATAATTAAAGACCAATAAAAATATAGAAATTGCATCACTCTTACAATATGAAGATTTATTTTTTTGTACTTTATTTTTTTGATAAGTAAGCCAATTTGGAATATCTCTCCATCTATAACAATAGTAATATGTAAAAATATTTAAAAAATTTCCCTAGTTCAGTATTGAGTTATCATTTAATCCCTAATAATATACATAACAATGAATATACAAAAAAAGTAATTGTCTTTTTTAGTCATATCTGTTGTGTTATCATGTTTTTCCAAGTTGGTTTTACAATATCAATTATGTGATGGGCACGACTATATCAATTGTCTCTATTCATCACCCCATCTCATGAAACTTTTCCATTTAAAGATGGTGTTGGAACTCTATCTGGTCATTTAGTCGCCAGAGCATTGTGTCAGGAAAGCAATCTAATGTTAAATTTTGCTATATTGTTCTTTAGCATGGATTTGTATTATCAATGTAATTTTTTAAAAGTCAACAATTGACATTATGAACGCTGAACTGCTGGCCCTAACTTCGTTACGATAAGGTATAGTTGATGATGATGATTTGTTTCCCTCTCTCAGGTTCAAATTTTTTTGCCAAACAATGTTCTAAATGCTCTATTCAGACCCTACCATGTTGGGCTTGTCTAACTTAGGGCTATGTGTGTGCTTTATGTTTTCAACTCATAGACATGTGTATGGTGTCTTAGACATGTCAGAAAATGGAAATAATAATAAAATTAATGTAGTTATTTGGTTGAACATGTATTTTGGCCTTGTCAATAGAGTACTCATGGAGAAATAAAAAAGTTAGCGTACTTCTGAGCATGTTCAATGCATGTCAGAGATGGGTACAATACCTAAAATGAAGTGTCTGTGCTTCCTGGGTAGGGCCTTCTAGTGCCCACAGTGGTGAGCATATGTTGGCTGCTGTCAACAAAGGATACTCTTGAGTTAGTGCATCTACAAGAAGAGAAGATGCTAGCTGCAGTGGACAGTTTCCCTATGTGGGATACTGATTATCTAGTAACCACGTTTTATATTTTACTATCATATTTATTTTACTGCTAATAAACTTGTATTTCTTGTTCATTTCATCTAGAGGTTCTCCGCTTAGTTCAAATGTGTTAATGTGCGCTCAAATAATTTGTTTTTCTGATCATAAAATTTTTAGCTGAATATCTGTTAATTGGTGTTTGCACGGGAGATTACATACAGCCATGTACTCTGTCATTTATTCCTCTATGGATTAGCAAAAAAGAAAGTGCGACTTTCTTAGACTACTGTTATTTGTTTCCTCATTGTCAATTTGACTGTCAGGTTCTTAAGATTACTTTCAGAGTATGACTGGGCCTTTTCTGCTTTGGTTGTTGACATAAATGGTGACTTGACAGGGAATGATGATAAGGAAATTAATGTGAGTGCCACAGTTGTGTAATCAGCTTGAGATGGTCATATCTTATTTGTCAATTCATTTCTTTCACTTCACTTTGTTGTAATGTTCAAAATTTATGACATCAGTTGATTCCCAATTTGATAGGGGAATTTTATGTCAAGTAGAAAAACATGCGAAGAAAACATGCAAAATCAAATCCCGGCCATGTTCTTGGCTACTACTTATGACAAGGCATCTGAAGCTTGGACCAGATTGTCACCGACCTCATCTGTGAGTACCTATCACAAACTAATTTGTTACATGACCAAGGAATGTGATGAAGCTTTACCCTTTTCTGGTTTGTCTTAATCAGGAGAAGTTGTGATCTTTATCTTGCTTGTGCCAATCTAAAAAATAGTTCATGATTTTTTATGTTGTTAACACCAACCTAAGAAATTGCCAGCTCCAAATTTAATGGCCTTTGACTTCACCATCGTAGATCATTTTGTCTCAAAGAGGATTACTTTTGCCTATTAGTGATGGTAATGTCAGTGTGGTGATTATATTTTTACTTTCTTAAAAGCAGAGCACCATAATTTATCTCATACATTCTTTTCTTCCATCTTAGTGCCTATGCAAAGTGGAACCATCTGTGAGTACCTATCACAAACTAATTTGTTACATGACCAAGGAATGTGATGAAGCTTTACCCTTTTCTGGTTTGTCTTAATCAGGAGAAGTTGTGATCTTTATCTTGCTTGTGCCAATCTAAAAAATAGTTCATGATTTTTTATGTTGTTAGCACCAACCTAAGAAATTGCCAGCTCCAAATTTAATGGCCTTTGACTTCACCATCGTAGATCATTTTGTCTCAAAGAGGATTACTTGTGCCTATTAGTGATGGTAATGTCAGTGTGGTGATTATATTTTTACTTTCTTAAAAGCAGAGCACCATAATTTATATCTCACACATTCTTTTCTTCCGTCTTAGTGCCTATGCAAAGTGGAACCCGTGCTTATAGGCATTGAAACAATCAATGCCTTGAAGAGGATTTCATTTCTTTATTGAATTTACTTGGCACAAACAAGCACTTGCTGGCATATACAGATCCTGTTAGCCTACATCTGGTTTAATATGTTTGTGTTATAGATGTTAAAAAGGGATTGTTGTTGGATTTGCATTTTCACTATATTTATAAATGATGTGAACATGTGAAAGGAACTTGGAAGATTGGTGGCTTATGCAAAAAGCAGTGCAAATTTGCTAGCCAAACTCATAGCCTGTGACGAGCTTGATTCTTATAGATGGGAGGTAAGAAACATGTGCTTATTTTGTGGTTTATAGGTATTAAATCCCTGATTAAGGATTATCATGGTGTAATTCTTTGCTTGCAGTGCCTTCTCCGAACACCTTTGAACAACTACAACGCCGTTGTGCTTCTCCACAGAAACAGGTTGCCATATCCTCAACGTCTCCTCTTCCCATCTGAACTGAACCAAGGTGGTCTTTTCTGCTTTTATCTCTTCTCCTCTCTCTAGAGCTATGAGCTTTCCAGTGCATTACAAGTCTCATAACTTGCATAGTTTGGGCAGGGCGGCATGTGGTTTGTGGGAGACCAAGCAAGAGTTTCCAACCCTTTATGTCGCCTGGGGACATAAAAGGGAGGTTAGAAGAAATGAAACATAAACTGATGGTAGACTTCAATCCACTGCAGTGCTTTATTGGAGATTTGGAAGTAAGTTCTGCAGAAATGCTCTAGTTTATAGTCCCAACACTAATTCTTGATAATTCCTACATAGGAACTAACCTTCTCTTGTGTTACATCTGCAGAGAGAGTTCCCCAACACGTTCAAAGTGTGGTATGATTCCCTAGGTGGTGATGCTGTTGGCTTAACTTGGGAGAGACTGGGTTCAAAGGTACAAAGATATGTTTACTCAATTTTCATGCATGACCAAGGAATGCTACTCACTGATTTGCAGACACATATGTTTATACTTTATATGTTATCGGCGAACAGTTTCTAATTTATGATCCCATTATTCTCCTTGTTCAGAAACGTGGACGAGAAGAAATGGGCGAGGAAGAATCCGATATGCTTGATATGCTAAAAACCGTTGGTGAGGTCGGGAAAGGCTTCATCAGGAGTGTTTATTTTGTCAAGGCCCCGAGGCTAAGTAATTAAGTAATTTCGTTGAGTTGAGTAAATAGTATGGTCAATGTTGCAGACTTGTAACCTTTCTTCTTCTTACATCCATCTTATTTCTCACATTAGTGATTACTGCCACAATTTTGTATCCTGCGGCCCTAACATTCGGAGTTTTGAGTTTTCTTTGTACCATCTCATTCCCTTTCCCTTTTATCCTTTCTTAGTCTGGCAAATGGAGTTGAAGCAACATTTTTGTATATGCTGCCTACTTATCATGTAACCGTGGCCAAAAGAACAGTTTTGTTGCTACTGGCCATAGCCAGTGTGCTGACCCCATTCATTTCATTAGTATACGGGTTTCTTTCTTTTTTGTTTGAAAAAAAAGAAAAGAAAAGCTTGGCACATTATTTTTTCATAGTGAATAAAGTATAAATGAATTTTATTTGATTTGTTAGTTAAGAAAATGAAAATGGCACATATAATTTCATGTGGCCCTCACAAAAGGAAAGGAAAAAACACATGAAATATGATTTAAATAAATAAATAATTCACACACACGCACAAGGTTAAACTTAAACCTAACCAAGTCGATTCTTAGCGTTTTAATCAAAATGATAGTATAATGCAGGAAGCTATACGATAACTCTTAAATTATAAGAAAAAAATTAATATATAGTGTAATTTAGTTGTCAAGGTTTGACATTAGTGGAGTCAATTTAGTTGCACGAATAAATAAATTTATAGTGAAATGGCATGAGTTATAAATATATATATATTTTTATTATTATATTCATACTTAATATTGTTGATTGAGCTGAAAGTGAGAGTGAGAGAGGGGAGAGACCTAGAAAAATAAGGGAACCTTTTAATTACAATAATGAAAACTAGTAAAAGTAAAACACAGAAACAAAATTGTATAAGTAAAAGTCACTCACTCATAATATGCCTTTTTGATAACTCGTGATGAAAAATTTTAAGCAGAATATATCTAATTTATTGATGAATGCGTTAGTGGTCACCCACTTCTGGTTATAGGGCAGAGACAAGAAAATTAGAAGCAGCTTTAAGGGCTTTCTGGTCTTTTTCAGAACTTCGGTTAACAGTGTTAAAATGGTGGCCGATGTGTGTAATTTGAACTTCCCCAAATCTGTAAAATTTGCCCTAAATATATGTACTGAATCCAAAGCTGTATTCTTGTTAGAGTCATTGGCATCCAATACCATCTTTTCTCTTCCGTTTCGCTTGGGGAACTGTAGGCCATTGAGAGATGGGGCTTCTGAGCATCATTCGAAAGATCAAGCGCAAAGAGAAAGAGATGCGAATACTCATGGTGTATGCTCAGAAATCAAATTTTCGACGTTAGATATCTTATCTATGTGTCCTTACATCTACACACAGATGCCTGAAATGGTTGCTGGTGTAGGGGACCTGATAACTCCGGGAAGACGACAATTGTGCTGAAAATTAACGGAGAGGACACAAGCATTATTAGTCCTACGCTTGGTTTCAACATCAGGACCATCACATACAACAAGTCAGCTTCCTACTACTTCTTTTTCTCCCTTTTGTAGCACATTTCTATGTTTTTGCGGAGTTTTTGTCCATTTAGTTGATGTTTACAAAATTGCTTGTTGCAAAAGCAATTGGTCAAGCGTCGTATGTGTGTTCTAATATCATCTTGATAGTTGAAGTCCAGATTATCTGTTATTGTTCTAATTCGCTAAATGTGATTTTTGTCGGAGCAGAATCTACAATGACGAAGTGGGGGAAATTAGGACAGTTATTCTATTTGGCCATTTAGTGGCAGTGGGACGGGATCTACTACATAAGATGAGATGAAAAGGGGATCGTGTTACAGTGGCTTTGGGATTACTTCTTGTTTGTTGTAACAGGGAACTGCCTTGGTTTCAAAATTTTGAAATCGTACCACAGATGCCATGCTTCCATTTGCAGCATTTATATCAATCCTTATAATTTTTTTCCTTTTTTGGTTCCTTTTCCTTGATTGTACTTGTTATTAATAACTTGAATTTCCTAAGCTACATATTTTCTATTAGGCCTTTGGAATTTAAACTGGGGGTAAAATTAATAAATAGCCACTGAACTTTAAAGTTGTAATTATTTGCTCACTCAACTTTAGATTGTAACCATTTACTCACTCAACTTTACTCATCGTTAACCATCCATCACTCGTTATAACTCCGTTAAATATTATAAACAGAAAATACTAACGGAATCTGACATGGCTAACAGAATCTGACGTGGCAAAAGTAAATTTAACAAACACTCACTGAACTTTAAAAATGTAACTAATTACTCACTGAATTTTGCTCAATGTTAACCATCTATCACCTCGTTACATCACCGTTTGATCTTGAAAAATACCCGTTACATCACCGTTTGATCTTGAAACATATTAAAAACTTTTTATATGCATTTAAGATCACTTACTTTTCAAACCAAAAGTCAAAAACTAAACTAATAATTTAAATTAAAAAAATTATTGATGCAAATCAAAAGTAAAAAAAAAAATTATTTAAATTTTTTTACCTCCATTACGAATAACGAAATTCGCAAAAAAAAATATTCATTAATGAGACCAAGAGCCAAAAACTAATTACAAATCATATTTGTAAGAAAATGATATCATATGCTTTTTTTTTTGTATAGAAGAAATAAAAGGATATCATATGCATTTTTTTGTATAGAAGAAATACGATTTTTGTAATTAGTTTTTGGCTCTTGGTCTCATTATTGAATACTTTTTTTTGTGAATTTCGTTGTTCGTAATGGAGGTAAAAAAATTTAAATAGATATTTTTTTTTTTACTTTTGATTTGCATTAATAATTTTTTTAATTTAAATTATTAGTTTAGTTTTTTACTTTTGATTTGAAAAGTAAGTGATCTTAAATGCATATAAAAAGTTTTTAATATGTTTCAAGATCAAACGGTGATGTAACGGGTGTTTTTCAAGATCAAACAGTGATGTAACGAGGTGATAGATGGTTAACGTTGAGCAAAATTCAGTGAGTAATTAGTTACATTTTTAAAGTTCAGTGAGTATTTGTTAAATTTACTTTTGCCACGTCAGATTCCGTTAGCCACGTCAGATTCCGTTAGTATTTTCCGTTTATAATATTTAACGGAGTTATAACGAGTGATGGATGGTTAACGATGAGTAAAGTTGAGTGAGTAAATGGTTACAATTTAAAGTTGAGTGAGCAAATAATTACAACTTTAAAGTTCAGTGACTATTTATTAATTTTACCCTTTAAACTGGTGCTATGTACAGGTATACACTTGGAGAAATTCTATTTACAGCAAACTTTTTACTCTTCGCAGCCATAATTAAAATAAATTTAATAATTACTCTTCGCAGCCAGAAGTATTATTTATTGCAGCCAACTATCTTCCAAATTTGCCCTCATATATATACCCATCCAGCTCTCCGCCGCGCCTCACCGCCTTCTCTACACCATTTGTGACTTCTCTACAACCTCACTCGCCTCTGAAACTTCCAGCAGCACTCGCCGCACTCACACTCGTAGCCGTCGCCTTCTCTACACCGCGTCTCTTCTCTGCTGCGCGCGCTTGTGAGGTAAGTTTTCAGTTACATTTTTTTCATTGATTTTTTTGTTACAATTTTTAGCTTAAACTGGTTCGAGCGAGGGACGCCTCCGCCAGAGGCGATGGAAGCTGGGTTTCGGGGGGCAAGGCCGCCTCCGAAACCCAGGTTTCGGAGGCACCTAGCGCATCCGAACCCTAGGGTTCGGATGCTTTAATTTTTATTTTATTTTTTATTTTATTTTTTATATTTGAAGAAACTTAATTTTTTAATTAAATAGTGATAATTAATATTTTTTATACTTAATTTTTTATTTAGGTTTAGGAGTTGAATAATTTAATTTTTAATACAAACAAATATATATTTTTTACTTAATTTTTTAAATCTAATAATGGATTTACATATTTTATATTTTATATAAATTAACATATTTTTTATTAACATATTTATATTTTTTTATAGTTAATTGGGGAAGCTGTTGTTTCTCCAAACTTCGTTAAACATGATTTTCATTATTAAAATAATTTTTCACTCTAATGTTATGTTTAATATTTTTTATTTTTACCTTATTTTGTATAACATGAATTTTCATTGTAAGCACTATGTTGTTAATAATTTTTGCTTAATAATTTTTCATATGTTATGTTTAATATTTTTTATTTTTGTGTTATTTTGTGGGTATGAAACCTGTTATTTTTATTTTTGTGTTATTTTGTACTTATCTGTTATTTTTTATTTTTGTGTTATTTTGTAGATATGGTACGTGGTAGAAGAGGTGAAGCTTCATCATCTCGTCAGTCTTCTTCTTCTAGAGAGCGTCCTACTGCATCAACTAGAAGAAGAAGGAGGATCGAGAGTTCGAGTGAACCGACTATTTTAGAGACAGTAGAAGATCCAGTGGTAGATTATGTGACACAAGTTTAGGAGCCTCCCAACCCTAATCAAGGGGAAGCAACTGATCAACCATCTTCCTCACAATCCGATGATATTTCTGAACCACTACCTGGGGGCCCTAGAGATAGATCTATTCTAAAAAGTTTTAAAAATCATGTTGCATTTGCAATATGGGCAGGAGAGGTAAGTTATATTAATTTTTTTAATATTTATCTTTATAATTTAAATAATTACTTACTGCAAGTTTTTATAATTTAAATAATTAGGTATTTGAATTTTTTAACAGGAAAGAAACATATTAAAATGTAGAAATCATGGCCTTAAAATTCCTGAATGACCATTGGATAATCAGCCTCGTGTTCGTGATATTGTTATGGGTTCTAGTTTGTCACCATTGGTAGAGTGTACTTATCGATATATAAATCATGCTATAGTCTCAGCATTTACAGAGAGATGGCAGCCTGAGACTAATACATTTCATTTACCATTTGGAGAGATAAGTATAACATTATATGATGTTGCTGCAATTTTGAAGATTCCAGTAACAGGAAGATCTATATCTGTGCCTCATCAGTTAACATCTAGTGAAGCTAGTGATTTATTATGTAGGTTACTTGGAGTTTCATTAGATGCAGTAGCACAACAGATTAAAGAAAATCAAGGACCTTTTGTAAAATTAGACTAGTTAAAAAGAACATTTATGCATCTACCAAATGAGGTTTCAAATGAAGAGATTGAACATATCAGTAGAGCATATATGTTATTTTTATTAGGATGTACATTATTTGTAGACAAAACTGGTACATTAGTTTCAGTGGCGTATTTGACATTATTAGATAATTTAAGTATGATCGGTAATTATGCATGGGGAGCTGCTTGTCTCGCATATTTGTATCGACAGCTCGGTATTGCTACCAGACGAAAGGTGAAGAGCATTGCTGGATATCTTACCTTGTTTGAGGTAATTATTTTAATTTTATAATTTTATATCATATATTTATATATATTTAACATAATTATTTATATCAAATTTACAGGCATGGGTGTACGAATATTTTCCTTTTACTAGAATTAGATGTAACTTGTTATATAGTGACGAGCAGCCACGAGCTCTCCGTTAGTTACCTGTTCGTGATACTGATTCTTTACAATCTATTAGAGAGCAGATTGATGCTTTATCACCGGACGAGGTATTTCTTATATACTATTATTTGTAAGTTATTTAATATATTCTAAAATTAGTTTTTAAAATAAATAATATTTACAGGTGATTTGGATGCCGTACTGGAGAGTTCGTTCACATCACCCATTACTAGATATTACATTTTTCTCAGGTTGTCTGAAATGTAGAAGTATTATAGAACCATATCATCCTGAGAGAGTTTTACGACAGTTTGGGTATGTGCAGACTATTCCTCCACCTCCATTATCACCTGTTGAAGTTAGGCGGGGTGCAGGTACAGCATCATATAGGGTAATTTATACATTTATTGATGATATTTGGAATCGATGGAATATATATTTATTGTCACCATATCGACGTGGGATATATGGGATGTTGGGGGCCAAAAGACGATAAGGTCCTATTGGAGGAACTACTTTGAGGAAACCGATGGTTTGGTATGGGTTGTTGACAGTTCTGATCTTAGAAGGCTAGATGACTGCACGCTTGAATTGCATAATCTTTTGAAGGAAGAGGTACCCCTTTCTATGTCCCATGCATCTATTTGTTGAACAACAATGTTGAGTACTTATAGTATGTTAGCAGGTTTTGGTTGGAGTGGTTATTCTAATGACGTCCAAGTCCTTGCACTAGAAAGTGCTAATACTCTACCAAAATACAAATTTACAAATTGGTATGCTCATTAGTACCCTGGCATTTTGCAAATTGGTATATTCATTCTAGAATACAGTGCACTGTTTCTTGCAAAATAGTGAACTTCAATATCCTGAATGATTTCCATGAAGGTTCTCTTAGCAAGAGAAAAATCACTCACTATAATAAATAAAATTTAGGGAAAATGGAGTTTTTGGGAGAACAAAATAGAAAAGATTTGTTGTTATGTTTAGAGAACAATGTTTTTACATGATTGATTTTATGAGAATAAACTATTTTCAATTATTTTTGGAATGTCTACTTATTAAAAGAATTTGTTGTACTACATGAACTTTTAATAGTAATTTATACCGGTTTGGCATGTGATACCCCTCCCCTTCTACAAATAGAACATTTTTCATTCCGCGTAACACAGGTTTGGGTTTCTTTGTGTTCCCATGAACCCCTACAAGTGCTATCACCTTCTGTCCAAGATGATAGTACGTCATTCTTTTCAGTGACAAACTTATTGTGAGATACTGTGTTTTTAAGGTTCTTATAATAGCAGTACACATGCAATATTATTTCAGTATTCTATTACCTGGTCCTGCAGGAATGTATGTTTTGCAATTGTTTCAAAACCAAAAGTTGTTCTTTCTGTTACATTCATTAAAGGATAATGATTCCTGGTCCAAATCAGACCATGAATTCTGGGCCGAATGGGGGTGAATTCCCCACTCAGTCCTTGCTTTTTAACAGAATATGCGTGAAAAAGCACAGGCTGAATGGGGAATTCACCAGCCATTTAGCCCAAGAGGCTTGGAACGATTCACTCCCACTTGGACCAAGCATCACGATCCTTATCTAAAATCCAATATACTGAGGAATGGCTATAGAACTATGCTCCTTATCTCTTGGGTTGTTTAAGTTCATTGGTTCTTTACAAGGTTGGATAGTTGCACAACTGGAAGGAGGAGGAAAGCATGAGACTTATTACCTTTGCCTTCATGTGGTTGATTGATTTTAGGAGGTTGTTGTACTATTTATAAAGTGAAGGATTAGTTTTTGTCTATTTTGTATAGTTGGATTTTCGCTTAAGTTGATCTGTTGTTGGATCAAATTTTGGATTATGTAGAGTCCTTGGAGTCTGGTTGTATAGCCAATATGGCTTTTCATATGTTCTAACCACGCCCAAATTCTATTCGCCAATCTTTTTGTCTGCCAATTTCTTGGAGATTGTACTACGGATTTAATCAATCCATTACAGTTTTGCCAGTTGGGCTTGAAATGGGTTGATGCAATAATTAATCAAGCCAATATGGCTTGAAATAGAATAGTGCAACAATTAATCCTGATACATGTCAAAACTCCTAGTTTTGTTGCTTTCTAAGCCATGCATTAACCAAATTGACGTGGAAACAAGTATTGGTGATGGATAGGCAATGAAACTTTGTCCCCCTTTCCTGGTTTTCTCCTTCAAATAACCTGTGAAACCTGATTCTATCGAGATACCAGTTGTTGGCATCTTGCAAGACTTGTGGTAATTATTTGTTTGCCCATGTAAGCTTTTGACCTATTCACCATTCTTTGTTCACAAAATTTATCTTATGATGCTGAACAGTAGATAAATTTGTTTGCCCATGGCAAGGATAGTTGGAAAAAAATTTAAGGCATCGTCAGCTATTTTAGAGTTCGAATTTGATGCCACGGCAATAAAGCCAAGAGTAAAGATGGAGCATATTATTACCTAAACCCAGTCCAAGGAATAAAAATACTTTTTGATCAAACCTAAAAGTGATCATTTTATAATATATACAAGCTTATCCTTGTTTTGCAAAAATTATTATATTCACAATTTGAACTGTGACTTTCTAGTCACAAGGAGACAACATTATCATCGCTATCAATCAAGATTTTACTAAAGCTTGGGGGGGGGGGGTTCTCTTGGCTCGGGCAAGCTATTGGGTGTGGGGGAGTCTCTCGGCTCGGGCAGGCTATTGGGTGTGAATCACACCGTGTGATATGCAAAAAGGAAGAAGAAAGACAATGAATGGACAAAAAGGGTAGCACCATAGCAGCACGGGGCAATTTTTGTTAGGCACAGGTCGATTCAGTTTTGCAAGTATTTTTGCCCAAATACTTGAACCGAACCGACTTCTTAAAGTTTTTGCAAAAAATTAACTGAACCCGAACCGTCCACCATAGATAACCAAACCAAACCGACTGGTTCGATTTGATTTAATCGGTTAAACCAATTTATTCTCATCCCTAGTGATGGCCAAGGCTGTAAGAAGCAATGAGAAGGCTATAAATTGGAAGCAAATCGAAAAAATTTGGAAGCAATTGAAAAAGAAATCAAGGAGAGAGAGAAGAGGGAATCGAAAATGGCGAAGAAAGCAACAGCCATGGTTGGCAACGGCAACGGGCAGCAGCAATGGCGATGACGGCCGGCAGCAGCGCGATGGCCGGGGGCACACATATGGTCGGTGGAGTAGCTGCGAGCTGCGGACATGGAGGTGTTGTTTGCACGCAGGGAGAAGGAAAAATGAATAGGGAAGGAAAAAAAAAAAGAAATTGAAGAAAAGGAAGGAAAAATGGAAAAAAAAAATTAGAAAATTCTAAAAAAATAGAAAATGGAGATTTATTAATTTTTAGAGAAATTTGGCCAAAAAATTTACTCAAGATACGTAGTTCGAGGAAAAGTATGTATACTAAAAAGGTTGAAGGGATTACATCGATGTATGTGAGTAAAATTTTTAGAAAATTTTAAAAAATTAGAAAAATTATTTTATGCAATATTGTGGAGAAAAGTTTGGGAAAAGTCTCGAGGAAATATTATTTTTAAAGAAAATAAGATTTATGGAAAAATAGGAGAAAATAAAGAAAATTTGGGAAACTTATGGCAAAATTTAGGAAAATTAGAAATATTGATTTTGTTAGATATTTATTGATCAGAAGAAAATTTGGCTATAAGATTTGAGAATTTGTACTATTTTTTAGGTCAGCACATTCTTCGAGAAATTTCGAAAAGCGAAATTAAGGTGAGAGGTTCTACCAAACTAAATTTGGATTTTATGTAAATGGATATGACTTGTGTGGTCCGACCCTAAACCCGATTTTATGCAAAAGGTTTTTTGTATGTTGACATATCTTATTATATTATATATCATGTAGATTGCATTCACATGTCATGATGATGAAATATGCATATGTACATGATGATATTATTGATCATGCATCACATATGGCTTGAGAGTACGGGTCGACACCGCTGCTCTACTAAGGGTGCACTCATACACCTCGGTCTAGTAAGGATGCCGCAATAATGGGGAGTAGCGTTAACTTAAGGTACCATTGGCTCAAGTGAAAGGAAAATGAATAGGGACATTTTGCATATTGCATCAATGCACGAAATATGATTATTGTACCCTTACTTAGATGATTCATCATCTAATCTAGACTTTGTTCTTGAAATATTCAAACGTTCCATATAGAGATTGTAGCAGAAACGAGGATGAAAGAGGCATGTAATGGCACTTAGTAAAGTGCATGATGTATTAGTTATATGTTTATGTAGTCTATGTATTTAAGGTCTACTACTTTGAATTCTGAACATCTTGAAGGATGATGTATAACCTTAATTATGGTTAATGTTAAAGTTAGGTTCGATTCTTAACTTCTATATTTGATGTTTATGATAATTCTCATTCAAGATAGATAAATGAAAATTTTGGGATGGATATAAGGAATGATATAGTTTAGCAATTAGATTTGAAAAGAAAAATTTATTATTCCAGAATTGTTCCAAATTATAACACGCTTGGAAAAAATGGGGTGTTACAGTAAGGGTCGTCGGCGGTAGGAACGACGGCACCCAATAGTGAAGGGGAATGGCTAGGGATGAGGGAGGGGAAATGGACCGCCGAGTGTGGTAGGGTTCAATGGGTCGTTGACTAAGGAGGAGAAAGGGATGTGGGTCACTAGCTACGAAAGGGGTCGGCAGCGACTAGAACGACAATGTGAATGCTAGAGACATGATGCGCCACCATCGTCAACAATAAAGACAAAATGTGGTCGTGGAAAGGAATGGGGGAAAGGGGATCGCCAGCTACAGTGGGGTCGTTGGCTATAGGTACGACAATACACAAGCGTGGAGGTGAACAACTAGGGAAAGGGATGTGGGCCACTAAGTATGGTGGGGTTCGGTGGGTCACTGGCTAGGAAGGGAAAGCGGGTTGCTGGCTATGGAAAGGGTCGTTGTTGGCTAGAGTGGCAAGGTGAACGCTAAAGGCAATAGGCATCATCGGTGTAACGCCCCACTTTTCCCAAGCGTGCGTTAACTCTAGATTTCGGGAATATATTTTTTTTTTTCAAAATCAAACACAACATAACTCTCGATATACATGCTCCATCATAATCATTTTCCGACAATCCCGATCGTACATTCTCAGTATATTAAAATTTAAAACAATAAATAGACTAAGACAGGTATTATCAATCACATCAGCGGAAGCAAGATCGAAACCTCAATGATATATATATAACCGACAATTCCTTTTACAGTAACCAGATCGATGTTTCACATGAAAATATATTACATAATCCCCAAGTGGCGGGGCTGAGAGTGGACACCACCCCAGTGCTTGGCTCAAGTGGCGGGGCTGCGAGTTGACACCACCCCAGGTTCCTTTGAGCAGTAGCATTAATGCCGAGGTGACGTCGATTCCGAGGATAGTGCTGATGTGACACTCTTGGGGGCTAGGGTTACGTTGAATTTTGGAATGCTTTTGAGTGGGAGCGTAAAGCCTAACAATGACATTGGGGTGATTCCCGAGTTCATACGTCGAGGTTATCCCTCTTAAGCAGGATCGGTTTGCCAATGGGTCGGTGTGGTCGTGTCGTCTTTAGAGAGATTGCATTTCCCCGGTTAGGGCTAAATGCTGTGTGGGATTCTCTTAGGCTGGTGCATGTGGGATTTATCGATTTTGGAACATGACTTTGCATACATTCATGAAAATGTTTTTGAACTCTCACTTAGATGATTCAGCATCTAATTTGGACTTTGTCCTTGGAATATTCAAACGTTCCAGGTGAAAGCAGTGGCACCAAGGGAAAGAATGTCATCGAGATGTAGCTATTATGTTCAGTCTTGTAGGTTTGGTCTATGATTACGATGTTAACTCGTAGCGGAGTTCGCAGAGCGACTATGGCGACTGCTTGTGGCGCGACTCACTGAGCGACCACGATGACTGCTACTACTATTTTCCTCATCTTGCTCATTGAGATCCAAGATTCTTCGAGTCCTCTCCATCTGAAAAAGGTAAACATTAATGATTCTAATAATTACCAAACCATTCTATTACTCGAACCTCAATGATTCATATCACCTCTGACTTGATCAAACTAATCATCACTGACTCCGTTATTCTCAATTTCCACTAGTACCCCTGAGTCTCTAATCGGGGTTTTTGCTAGTTCGCTCTGGTACCAAATGTAACGCCCCACTTTTCCCAAGCGTGCGTTAACTCGAGATTTTGGGAATATTTTTTTTTTCAAAATCAAACACAACATAACTCTCAATATACATACTCTTATCATAATCATTTTCCGACAATCCCGCTCGTACCTTCTCAGTATATTAAAATTTAAAACAATTAATAGACTAAGACAGGCATTATCAATCACATCAGCGGAAGCAAGATCGAAACCTCGATGATATATATATAACCGACAATTCTTTTTACATTAACCAGATCGATGTTTCACATGAAAATATATTACATAATCTCTGAACAGCGTAATCATAGACAAAACCTACAAGGCTGAACATAACAGCTACATCTCGATGACATTCTTTCCTTTGGCGCCACTGTTTTCACCTGGAACGTTTGAATATTCCAGGGACAAAGTCCAAATTAGATGCTGAATCATCTAAATGAGAGTTCAAAAACAGTTTCATGAATGTATGCAAATCATGTACAAAATCGATAAATCCCATCATGCACCAGCCTAAGAGAATCCCACACAGCATTTAGCTCTAACCGGGGAAAATGCAATCTCTCTAAAGGCGACACGACCATACCGACCAAATGGCAAACTGATCCTGCTTGAGAGGGACAACCTCGACATATGAACCCGGGAATCACCCCATTGTCATTGTTAGGCTTTACACTCCCACTCAAAAGCATTCCAAAACCCAACGCAACCCTAGCCCCAAGAGTGTCACATCAGTACTATCCTCGGAATCGACGTCACCTCGGCATTAATGCTATTGCTCAAAGGAACCTGGGGTGGTGTCCACTCGCAGCCCCGCCACTTGAGCCAACAATCGGGGTGGTGTCCACTCTCAGCCCCGCCACTTGGGTCCCGTAGGGTGAAGTCCGTCTCAGCCCCGTCCCAAGTGGTTCACCGAGCATTAATCCTTGGTACGCATCCCGAGTGCTGTCACTCTGGACTACATCACAAGTTACCAACCCACGTCCCACATGGACGACACAAAACAAGCTAATGTCGAAAATCATAACATGCATCACTTAAAATCGTAACATACGTCACTTAAAATCAACACTTAAAATCAACATTTAATGCACGTGTGAATAATCATTTGGACAGTCCATCACAACAACCCAAGCCATAGGGATGAACACTTACAATAAACCATTCACATGTTACTTGAAATCTTTTCAAGTAGAACCACTCACAAGTCAAAACAAAGTTTGGGGGCGAACACTCACCTTTAGACGAAATTTTCAATTGACAAGCGCGGTTTGCCTCGATTTGCGTGCTACCTCATTTTGCGTGCCCTCTTCGTACTTTGTACGAGTCACTTCACCTCAAGCCACAAGGTACCCTAATCACCCAATAATTTATCAGAATATAATTTTTCTCCTTATTTTTCTCTCATTTTCTCCTATTTTCTTCTCTAATAATCCAAAATAAATATCTACACAACTATTTTCTCAAATATTTTTACACAATAATTCATAAAATAATTTTTCAAGAAATTTGGAAAAAAAATGGGGATTTACCTACGTGGCACGCGCCCCCACGCGCCTAGGCGCGTTTCTGCGAGTGAGGACAGTGCGTGCACTGCACACGCCTTGTCTTCTCCGGCGAGCTGGTCGCCGGCCGGCGACCTGAATTTGGCCCCGACCACACCTCCTGGAAGCTCTCTCTCTGTCGATCACGATGGTACCCCTAGGTGCCCGAAACAACCACCGGAGGGCCTCCAAATGGCCGGTTACAGGTCGGCGGTGGCGGTCCGCCTCTAACCCTCGGCCGAGCTCGTTTAACCCTCAAACCTACTCCAAAATGCCTCAAACCGATCCCAAAATGATCCTTGACTCCTAGAGACCAAAAGCCCTCTATCAAAACTCCAAAAATCATCCAAAAACGAAGTCGATTTGTGCTTCATTCTCGGTCGAAACCCTTGGCTATTTATAGCCAAATCCGACCCCCACGTGGCCGATTTCCGGCCATTTCTTCCCCTTCACGCCACCGGGACTGTCCTCGGCCATCCCTTGACAAGATTTGGCTGCCAAATGGCCGGATTTTTCGGCCAAAACTTGCGGCCAGACTGCCATGTGCGTGCGAAGTTTCTGAAATTTGCACTTTAGCCCCCTGAAATTTTTCTTTTGCATTTTGGCCCTTAACCTTAAGCCCCTGATCTTTCCAGCACCATCACTAAGACCCTCAAGATTAGTACTTCTCTTTTCTCCCTTGAAACTTCTGAAAAATTACCGTTTTGACCTCCCTCGGGCAAATTTAAAAAAATTACACTTAGGCCCGATTGATTTATTTGACCTTAAATCCACTCAATTCAACCTGAAACCACTTAAGGGTTGTTCTATACATCGAATACTAGTCCTTGACACTCTCCGTTGACTTTTTAGACGTCGTTTACAGCAATTCGGTAATACGACCTAATTGGCAGCTATATTTTTGCTGTACCGAAAACTGTTCCCGATCTCATTTCTTTTATCACTAAAAATCATAATTTTAATTTCTCGTCGATACTATACCATTTTCCTTGGCTATCTAGGGTCTGAGGTACTCCCTCTGATTAATTCGGTCGTCTAAAGTTGTGTTAGTGTGCCCTATAGTCTTATTTTTCCCAAAATTCCAACTATGCCCTTTATCAACTATCATTTTCATCCTCAAAATTATTCTCGGGTGTTACAATTTTTATCCTCAAAATTATTCTCGGGTGTTACAATCGGCGTCAACGATGGAGACAAAAAGTGGTCGGCGAGACCGACGATGGATGGGCCACGACTAGAAGAAGGTTGTCAACCAAGGCTTGCTGTCGTTGTGTCGTTGGTGCAGGAAAAATGCTCAGATCTCATTGTTGGCCGATGTGTTTGAGGATGAGTGGGTCGTTGGCACCCTCGTTGGCGACACTAATCTTGTTGTGTCATTAACGACAGCAAAGAACGCCGTATATATGGCTATCTCTGTACAAATTTAGTCATTAGAGACGCATAATTCATCACTCATTCTTCTCAAGTACACATCATTTCATGGGTACTACTTTGCGAAAAATCAAGGGTGTGATGGGTCAAAATCTTTCATCACTCAGTCTCTTCAAACGCGTTATTTCCCGTGTACTACTTTGTGAAAAATCAAGGGTGTGATGGGTCCAAAATCTTTAAATGAATGGCATAACCGGATCCTTTTAGCAATTTGAAAGGCAAAATAGACCACCTAAACTAAGGGACATAAGTGACTCAATGAAATAAGTTGAGGGGTTTATACATGTTTTTAGCTTAGAATATTTTGCATGGATGTAGATCCCTTGGGAAAGCACACGTGGCATGTGAATTAGCGGTAATGATTTAAGTTTTTGAGTTTTAAGTGGGCAGGCAAGATATGGGTGGGGACCATGGGAAATTGGTCCGAATGTGGGACCCAAGAAATCCAAGACCCACATGACATCATCATTGCCATTGAGCACGTAAACGGGCCTTCCCCTTCACGAGGAAGAAAACCCCCACCCCCACCTCAGGACTCCTCTCGCGCGTACGTTCACGTGCACTCCAAATTAACAGCTTAATAGTCTCTTCCTTCTTGATTAAACTTTTGAGTATATTTGTCGGTGGAGCAGAGAGAAGAAGGCTGCAATATTATTATAATAATTATTATTAAATATTAATGAGGAGGCAAATGGGTGGTAGTAGTTTGGGGAAACGCATGTGGAAGGAGGGAGGGAGGCAGTGGCGGATACACGTGTGAGCTACCCTGGGCTAAAGCCCAGGGCAGCCCACAAAATCTTTAAAATTTTAATATAAAAACCTACCCTAAATTCATTTTAGCCCAATCCAACCCAGCCACAGCTCACCCCTGACCCAGCCCAGCCCAGCCCCAGCCCACCCCACCTCAACTTGCTGGATCCGCCCCTGGAGGGAGGGATGGTCTTGGCTACTAATCGCAGTTGGTTTGTTTTTACAAAGGGAATAGGATAGGGAGCATCTTTTGAAAAGTGGTGATCGTCCAACTGCTATATCACCAATCTCTAGACGATTTGATTCTTCCTCTTTTATATGACTGCTGAAGCTTTTAATCGAATAGCGGTGATGATTGATATTTGACAGGAATTTGTTTAGATTTGGGCCAAGATAAGATATACAACGGTGGGGCCACCTTTCTCTCTTTCTCTCTCTATGCGTGGAATGGATTTATTTTTTTCATTTTTCTTTTTTGAATTTGCATCTTTGACTCGCTTGGAATGTGGATCATCGAAAGAAGGAGAAGCTATTCTATATGAATCACTCTCACTTGCTTTGATCATTGCCGAGGATCTCTCTCGTTGCATTCATATGAGGTAGATAATGATTATTATTATTATTATATTGCTTTCTCCTTCTTCTTTCTTTATTTTTATTTTCTCCTCTCTCGCTTGCCCATTAACATGTCACATCAAAATCCAACCTTGTATCTTCCTCCTACCAAATCTTTAACATCTTTCTAGAAGCAATTCTGATGGCATTCCCCATTTTCATACCCTTTTAAGTTCAATCTCACATAATTACCTACATGAAAAATTGCCATCATAAATTACGAGAGAATCTAACTTATTTTTTTTGTTATATCTAATAAAAATAATTATCCAAACAGATAAATTTGATTAATTTCATTTTACATCGGGGATGACCTCCAAGCCAAAACGCATATTATTGGCTCTAATATAGTGTTAGATTTACGCGATTTTATGATACAATCACTATTTGTAATAAAAGTTAAATTCAATCGTTGTGTGACATATAAAAGTACATGCTCATCCACTGATTGAGCACCCCCCCGCCCCCCCACTATAACAACTAAATCACTGGACTACTACTCTCCATTGCATTCGCCTCTCTACCTACCTCTTCTCCTTTCCAATGTCTCATTTTCTTTATTGTTTAATTTTTTTAAATTAAAGTTTTTGAAATATAAATTTTGATGCGTAAGATTTTATGCACATGATTTATGAGTGTTATTAAACGTGTTAATATTGAGTTATGTGGTACAGGCGAGTGAAGAGAACGTGTAAGAAAGATGGCTAGGACAAAGAGAGCAATTCTATTTCCCTTAAAAAAGTGACAATACTGATAAAAAAAAATAAAGATAGATACGAATACGAACAGAAGTATTCATATACGAGGAAGAAGAAGATAAAAGAAAACGTGACTTCTTTTGACTGCACATTAACTATTATTCTCCCCTCCCTCTCTATTCTCTATTCTCTATTCTCTATTTTATCTATATATACCGACTTAATTTCTCCCTTCTTCCTATTTTTCAAGTATTATTATTATTATTATTATAAACTTGTTTTTAATCCCATTTAAGTCCAGCATTTTTCTAAGTATATACAATTGTAAAAGTGTACTTTTTTGTCTAGAAGAAAATTTGATAAAATAATGCTTTTACTGAAGTTCGTCCTAGCTAGTACGAGCATCTCTACCTAGCATTTCTTGGTGGGGTTGGGTGGAGTGTGTTTCATTTATTTATGGGTAATTAAGTTGGCATCTGGCACGTACACATATGAGCCACATGTTAGCATTTGACGACAACATAGACAGCAGCAGGGGTTGACTGGTATTTCGACAGTTTGTTATATTTTAGGCTATAAAATTATAAACCCACCCACGATCTCGTCGCACAACTCACTCACTCGCTCCCTCTCTCTCTTCCTCTTTCTAAGTCCCCATTCAAACCTTATATTATTACACGTCGCTCTCACTTTACCATTTGCTCGTACCGTCTGCTGCCATTTCCCCTCTTACCATATTCATATAATATATAGACGCTTGCCCTCTCCATTTTCACTGCCCATTTCAGCCTTCGAATTTGAGCTTCGAAGGCGTTGTTAAGCTACGCACACTGGCAAAGCTTTAAGGATGCATCGCTGCAGTAATTCTCAGACCAATTCCTTTTCGATGCTATTCAACACCCAGCCGCTTGACGAAGCCGATATGTACTCGTTTTCCTTCCCCTCCTCCTCATCCTCTTCTGTTGATTGTACTCTCTCTCTCGGAACACCGTCCACTCGCTTCAGTGGCGACGGCGACAAGCGGAGCCACCATGATCGCCGCCCCTGCTCCTGCATGTCGGGCTATTGCTGGGATATGTTGCAGGCCAAGAATGCGCCCTCGCCGCCACCAACTCACAAGGCCAGCCGCGGAGGCAATGGCGGCACTGGCAACAGCTCCGGCGCCGACCCTCTCCTTGCCAGGCGCTGCGCTAACTGCGACACCACCTCCACTCCTCTCTGGCGTAACGGCCCGAGAGGCCCGAAGGTAATGACTTGTCATTTCATTCAATAATTATATACGTCAATACACAAATTAATTAGCTACTTGTATAGCTAACGAAAGCGTGTTTGCATGAGGTGCAGTCACTTTGCAATGCCTGCGGAATTCGGTTCAAGAAGGAGGAGCGGAGAGCCACCGCCGCGGCGGCTAGCGGGGCGGCGCCGGGAGCAATGGAGCAGCCTCAGCACATGATAAACAACTCGTGGGTGCAGCACCCGCAGTCCCAGAAGCTGCCGTGCTTCTCTCCGGCCATCGGCGGCCACGAATTCAGGTTTATCGACGATGCCGACTGCGACGGCGAAGGCGGCGGCATTCCCTTTCTTTCATGGCGGATTAACGTGACGGACAGGCCCAGCCTCGTCCACGACTTCACCAGATAATTGATCAAATCGATGAATCGACCGGTCATCTACGACGCCTGTGAATCAAATCAAAATTCTTTTCCTCTTTATGTTTGAAAAGCTAGCTCGACCGTCCATCTTACGTGAGATGGGTGCCAAAATGGGGTAATCCGACGTTGTTTTTAGTGGCTTTATTTTTTCTTTAGTTCTTTCTATTAACCCTTTTTCTTTCAGTCTGCGAAATCCACCATCATATATATTGCTACTTTTTCTTGTTTAGTCTCTGATTCATACACTTTTCTTTTTTTTTCTTCTCTCAATGGGATACATGGATCGATGTGTTGTCCGTCACTTCTGTTAACTGCAGTTTAGTGCTCAAAACACACACACACCCGCATTTTGTGTATACCTGAGAGTCTGAAAATTTAGGTCTATATTTTTCTGGGAATCTGGCAGTGCATGTGTTTTCTGGATTACAGAAACTGACGGATGATGATCCAAATAGAAAGGAAGAAATATATGACTTGACTCTACTCCTCTCTACTCTATTCTACTGCGCCCTCCTGTAATAATTCGTCGCAGTACTTTCTGATGCACAACACCCTCCCCCCGGCCCAAAGCTGAGCCTGTGTCTGCAGTGCAGAAATGGAACATGGTCTTGAAAATGACTTTAAATCAGCCCCGCATTATTATTATTATTAATTTCGCTTGCTTCGGAAATTAAACTCATTTCCTTCTCTTCTTCTTCTCTTCTCTCAAAAAAACCCTTTATTAGACGTATAATAATAATAATAATAATAATGTATTTTATACTCAAGGGTACGTATATATTATGATGACTTCTCTTCGCTACACTCATCAATCATCGTTTAGAAGAAAATGATTATTTGGGTACGCAGTCGATCAACAATTAATTATCTAATTATGATCATTTATGTATGTATTTTTTGACGGTGAAGATAAATTGATAAGTTTCCAGTATGAAATGATGTTAAAGGTTGAAAACTAAGTGCAAGACAGTGCAAAGAGGAAAAGACACGATTGCGGACTCTGGATTCTCAAATTCTGAGTAGAATTGTTCAGTTCTCAGGCATTGGCAATGATAGCACCATTCTTGTACGAATATTATAATGTGGTTGTTTTATGAACAGAATTTAAATTTTTATTGAATGTTTGAAAGTATACGTTAACAAAATTTAAAATGCACATCAATTTGACTCATACGATTAAGAATGATTATTAAATTTTTTCAAAAGCAAAAATGTCTTTATCCTAATCTTCCTAAACTTGTTAATTAGATGAATAAATTCGAGTTAGCTTAGGGAAATAAGTTGCAATAACCCATTATGCTAAAAGCATAGTAATTGGAGGATTTTTTAGTTTTTTAAACTCGATAGTAAAAAAGATTTTGTATTTGTCTTTTAATAGTGTACAAGAGAAAAAAAAAAAAGATAAAGCAAGAAATATAATAAAATATTAAAAAAAAACTAAAAACATGATTGAGTTCGTGGAGTTTATTTTTGGTAAATTTAGGCTAACAAAAGGGTATCATGTCCATAGTTTGTCAGTCATAAGGGTACTTAGTGCAAAGTTACTAATGATATATAAGTGATATAAATTTTATAAAATTAAGGGAGATAAGTCTAATTTATGAGTTATAAGGGTTCCTCTTATGTCAACCATAATTTACTCTTTTTACATATTTAAATTTATAGATAAGGTAAAATTAAAAAAATAATATAACATCAAAATAAGCAAATGTTCTGATTTTAAATTTTACCATCAATTTCATATGTAAATGGTTATAAAAGTTTCGCTTTATTATATACTAAAATCTATATATAAGTGAAAGTAAGTCGATAATAAAATTAAGTGTTTTGCTAATGGGTATTTTGGGATGATCGTTCTTGTGTGGCCCTCAGTACTCGTGCTCTCGATTACGTCAAATGAGATAAATCGCAGGTGTTAGGTTTCGTCTCATTGTGCAGAACGAGAATCGAACTCACAACCCATCGGACTGACACTGGCATATCTCTTGTTCAACCACTCAACCTATTTTAACATATTTTATTTTTAGCGTTTAATATTTTTGTTAGTTGATATTAAATGCATTATATTTTAGAAGATTTATTAACCAATAAAAATGCTCAAATACCAATAATAAAGTATATTAAATGTATTTTAATGAGTTTTTTGGGGCAATCATGATCAAAACTTTAAAATTAATAATATAATTATGAGTAAACCTAATTATTGTCCATAAGTTAAAAATTAAACAATAATGAATGAATATTATTTTTTTAGAGAAGATGTATTTGTTATATTTCTTTCAATATCAAAATAAATTTATTAGCTAATTGTGTTTTGAACTATCTAATTAAGTAATAGAATTATTAAGATATTAAAACTAAGTTGTAATAATCTTGTTTATAAAAAATAAGCTACATTTATTATTGCTTAATTGTTATTATTACCTCAAAAAATTTAAATTTTTATGTAATAAATAATTTTGACATTTGTATAAAAATCTTAGACGTTTTCCCTTAACTTACAAGTTCCTAAAAGTCCACATAGAAGGGATGATATTAAATTAATAATACGCGCCACAACTTCTCTTTTTAAAACACTAATTTTGATAATATTATTTATGAATTTAAGTAAAAATCATTAATAATATCTTAAAATGCATAGAAAGATAATATACAATCTCTTCCAATGACCTTAATTTTCTAACAAAATCAGCTCAAATATAATAAAAATTGTTGTGCCACCCCTAAAGAGTCAAAAAGGAGCTTTTATAAAACCCCCTGAAAGAATTCTTTTGGGAGACATTCGAGAGATTATTTCAAGTGAGACCAAAAGAGAGAAGCCAAAGGCGGAGACAAACCTTTCTCGAAAAAATTCTTTTGGGTTGGATCGAGAGATTCTTTCAAGTAAAGCCAAATGAGGGCAACCAAAGACCAATCCTCCCTAAAAGACTGTTTTGAGCATCACCTGAGAAGGATTAAAGCAACGGACGCCACGTGTGTCTCTCAATACTCGTGCCTTATAAAAGTCAAGCTACGAGAACTGAATAATGGACTTTTGACAACCATTAGATAAAAACGCATTCTCTCACCCTTTTTTCTTTTGAGATATTCATTGTTTTTGTGATAATTATCATCTTTTTTTTGGGATACTGACTTAAGCTTCAGAGTGCCTTTGTGGGTGAACCGTCCCCGCGAGCCTTCTAATTCGTCTTTCCCTAGCAGTTCTTTACAAAAAATATTAAACTCTTCATGGATGGGATACAAGTGAACCTAAACTCTCTCAGGGAGTCATTTCTCTCGGGAAATCATTTCTCTTGGGACGACCTGCTCTTGGAGAATCATTTCTCTCGAGGCTCAATCCTTTTGGGGATCCCAATTCTCTCGGGAACAATCTTTTCAAAAAATTTCATTCACCCACCTTATTGTATGTCGTGATCTCATATATTAATCTATCCCACTAAGTAAAATTTTAATTGTTATATTTTGATAATAAAAATAATAAAATATAAATTATTTATGCATTTTTCAGTTTTAAAAAATATTATATAATTTCAGCTCTAATTTTATATTTCAAAAATTATAGATTCATTTTAAGAAAATTTTAAAAAGTATCAAAAGGAATCTTTTCTAATTCATTTTATAAATTTAAAAAATGGAAATTAAAATTAAATTTGACCAAGGAATAGAAATCTAGAATTAAAAAATTAAAAATATATATTTTATAAGCTGAACGGGGTGGGTAACTTTTTAACTTTTGAACTTCTGAGCTTTTTGAGTGTTTGAAGCCTACATTTTAGACTATAAAGGGCTCTATACAAATCAAGAATCGTGGGCTTGGCCCAACAAATAGTTGGCGGGCTTGTGAAGCCTCGTTTAATTCTAGTAAATTTCTCCGCTTTCGTTTCTCTGCCGCCACTCGCACCCTCTATCTATCGCACACTGTCAATTCTGCGTTTTGTTTCGAACTCCGAGCGGCAACACAGAGGCTTGAAAACAACGGCGAGTTATGGCTTCAGAGGCAGGGATGGATCCAATGGACTTGAAAGTTCGCGAGCTCTTGAAGGAGGTGCAACTTGAGTACACTCCTGCCGTCACTAAAGTCATCGACGATGCTGTCTCGGCCATCAAAGCGGCCATCGATAAAATCCCCGAAGACTTGCAGGTCTTCTTCTCCACAAGCTGTTGTTTAATTGTGACTCCGGAATTTTATTTTGTTTTCTCAATGTCCAAACATACCACACAACTAAGGGTGCGCCGAAATTTGGTATGTTACGGCGGACGTTGCGGTTGCGCCGGGTTTTGTGAGAGACACGGGGGCTGACAAAGTTGAATTCAAGTTCAAGAAGCCGGAATCTATTGAAATTGGAGGTAGTTATGCAATGCGTTGTATTGCGAAGCCGGATGTAAACGTTGACCTCTTCGTTCGAATGCCGAAGGTACTGGTTTCTATCCACGCTTACCGGTTTGGTAGCTTTAGTTGCAGCTTTCTGCTACAGTTATCGAGATCCCAAACGATTCCAGTGCTTAAAAGTTGCCAGTTCTAGATTTTCCATCGATAAATATTACATGGAAAACTGAATAACGTGCCCACTGATTGGTTTTTCAATTTTAACAAATAAACACATTGTGTGCGTGTGTTTGGATAAAAGTTTTTATTGACGTATAATTACATTAATCTTAGGTGCATTTTTGTTTTACCGAGGGGCTATTTAGAACTACGTCCTTAACGAGTTGGGTAATTGATGATTTTGTTTGGCAGAGATTTTGTTTTTTGACAATCACTTTCCAATCTCTCGACGTTAGATGCCTGTATACATAGTTTGAAGGGCAAGTTACATGGATCCCCTCCCCCTGCTGCAAACTAACTTAAATTACCAGTGGAGATCCCTCACGTGGATGGTGTTCCATTTATCTCCCCTACTTTTTCTCAAGATTCACATCATACCTTTACTGTTGAAACACCCCCTCTGGGCCTTGGCCAGGAAAACATTATTGTTTTCGCTACTTGCTGAAAAGTATGAAACTGAATGTTCTTATAAGGAAGGTATGGCATCTTAATTCCGTGTGTTCAAGTTTTTGCATGAATATAGTTGGCACCTCCACCAAATGGAGTTTGCCAGAGACAGTTGATATGGAAATATGTTGAGTAATATTTTGTTATGATTCTATAATTGTGCTGTTTCAAATTAGCGAACAACTTTTTTAGCTTTACTGCCACATGGTAATTATGTAGTCCACTTCAAAGTCTTTGAGTTTATGTATTTTAACTAAGCTCCTTAATCTGAATTTCTCTTTTTGACAGGAGTGCTTCCATGAGAAGGATTATCTGAATTATAGTTACTTTGCAAAAAGATGTCTTTATCTCTGCATATTAAAGAAGTATCTCAAACTTTCTTTAGTAGCTGAAAAGATTGAATGGTCCACATTTCAAATGAGGCTCGGAAGCCTATATTAGTTGTCCATCCAGGTCTAAACCTGCAACACAATTATAACTTCTTTTTGTTGTATTCAATTTAAAAATTGAGTTTTGGCTGCTTATTCTAATTCTGTTATTCTCAACTGAAAATTTCTATTTGGTAGTGTAGCTACAAAGCTTGATGAATGCCCTTGCTTTTTGGTGAAGATAATTCCTACAACAACATCTATATTTAATTTATTAAAGCTAAACCTGGAAAGGAATAATGTCCGGTCTCTGAAAGAAGGTAGTATATACTCACCTGCTTAATTACATTCCTACCTTTGAATGACGTGGTGATGCAACAGAAAAGTGAAGATTGTTTTGGAATTTTTTTCCAGGGGATGTCCTTCATGCTACTCCAAAGTACAATAGCAGTATAATAGAGGACCTTGTTTGGAGGATAATGCAGAGTTTGTCAGAAAAACTTTTCTGAGATGGAAGGAACTAGGGGAGGCTTTGATTTTACTGAAAGTATGTTATACTTAATATTGTGGGGATTTTGAATTGGTGCAATGATCTGCTTAGATGCAAAATTGATAATCTTGTGATGATATAGGTCTGGGCTCGGCAGAGAAGTTCAATATATGCCCATGATTGCCTAAGTGGATTTCTGATCTCTGTCATAATGGGATACCTTGCAACAAAATCTGGTATGAATGCAATGCAGATGTTTCGTGTGACAATGGACTTCGTTGGTATGTGTAGTTTTTCCCTTTGTTACTTTGCTGTTGAGAATTACATCTATGTCATGGAATAAAGTCAGAGACTCAAATAACTACCCAAACCTAGTACCATGAATTCATATATTTAGTGGACTTGTTGGTATGTATAATTTTTCCTTAGTTCCTTCACCATTGAAAAATTTATTGGATTCATTAAATAAAGTTGTGGAAACAAATAATTTCCCCAAATTTGCACCATTAAACTTTTAGGGAATGTTATTTTGCTGAACTTTCAAGGTCATGAATAATTTTTAATCGAATTTATAAAACATACACACAAAACCAATGAATTGAGGTCATATTTCTGATACTAAAAATTGACCTCCTATTTTACGTAGGGATATCAGATATTGCAGAATTCAATGGTAATGTTGACATGGTCAAAAGTGCTCCTTGTTGCCTGTTGTGTTCCAATATAAATATATATACAATGAGAAAAGGAATGGTGCTACATTTTGATCACTCTTCAAATGTGGCCTTAAGCAGCAGTGACTTATAATTATTTTCTTGTTTGTTGTTTAATTAAATTAATCAATTGATCTGCCTTTGCATGTTCTGCTCCTGTATAGGTATTCCCAAACTTCTATTATAATTCAGTAAAACTTCTACTATTTCCCAGGCTGGGAAGAGTCAGAATGCACACAGCCTTGTCTTGTGTCCAAAGACACTTTTCTTTGGTCTGAACCAGTGACCACTAGTCGCAGTAGGGCAACTTTGAGTGGTGCTTGAAGGCCTCCAGAGTCCTGGACGTTTTCAATCTGTGGGGATCTGGGAATGTATTAACAAAAAGCTTACCCATGAATGAGTTTGATGTCAGTTCTGAGTTTCTTAGGAGAATAGCAAGTTGATTGTTTTCTGGGTGATTTTAAGAGCTTCACTCAGCCCACAATGTGGTACTTAAAACCATTTATCAATTTTGGCTTCTAGACAAACCTTCCTTCATGTCCACCTTATTCAATCTTTTCAACTACTCCCTATGAGATTAAAGTATAGCAATGTGAGTCAGAACTGACAGAAATGTCTTTTTTAATTAAAAGTGGCAAATAATGTGAATATTTGGACATTTTGGTTCGGAATGAAAGGATATCTTATGATTTTGAACTTTATTCTAATGATTTCTTCTTTATTAACTGGCAACTATCCCTATTGCATGTACAATTTTCATAACAATATAGCGCATAGTATCTTCATGAATCAACAGAAGGATGTTTTGACATGTGCAGCCACTTCAAAACAATGGGAAAATGGCCTCTTTTTCCAGCCTCAAAGTGAGTACAACATTTTGAAGAAGGTATGTTGCTTCATAATCCTTGTATTGACATATGATTTTTATTTTATACCTTGAATGCACTTTGGATTACAGGATTGAATAAGGTGGTCATTTCTGCTTTTATCTCTTCTCCTCTCTCTAGAGCTATGAGCTTTCCAGTGCATTACAAGTCTCATAACTTGCATAGTTCCGGCAGGGCGGCATGTGGTTTGCGGGAGACCAAGCAAGAGTTTTCATCCCTTTATGTCGCCTGGGGACATAAAAGGGAGGTTAGAAGAAATGAAACATAAACTGATGGTAGACTTCAATCCACTGCAGTGCTTTATTGGAGATTTGGAAGTAAGTTCTGCAGAAATGCTCTAGTTTGTAGTCCCAACACTAATTCTTGATAATTCTTACATAGGAACTAACCTTCTCATGTGTTAGATCTGCAGAGAGAGTTCCCCAACACGTTCAAAGTGTGGTATGATTCCCTAGGTGGTGATGCTGTTGGCTTAACTTGGGAGAGACTGGGTTCAAAGAACAGTTTGTTGCTACTGGCCATAGCCAGTGTGCTGACCCCATTCATTTCAATAGTATACGGGTTTCTTTCTTTTTTGTTTGAAAAAAAAGAAAAGAAAAGCTTGGCACATTATTTTTTCATAGTGAATAAAGTATAAATGAATTTTATTTGATCTGTTAGTTAAGAAAATGAAAATGGCACATATAATTTCATGTGGCCCTCACAGAAGGAAAGGAAAAAACACATGAAATATGATTTAAATAAATAAATAATTCACACACACACAAGGTTAAACTTAAATTTAACCAATTCGATTCTCAGCGTTTTAATCAAAATGATAGTATAATACGGGAAGTTATGCAATGACTTCTAAATTATAAGAAAAATATTAGTATATAGTGTAATTTAGTTGTTAAGGTTTGACATTAGTGGAGTCAATTTAGTTGCACGAATAAATAAATTTATAGTGAAATGGTATGAGTCATAAATATATATATTTATATTATTATATTCATATTTAGTATTATTAATTTATTTGAAAGTGAGTGAAAGAGGGGAGAGAGACCTATAAAAATAAGGAAACCTTTTAATTACAATAATAAAAACTAGTAAAAGTAAAAGATAGGAACAAAATTGTACAAGTAAAAGTCACTCACTCATAATATGCCTTTTTGATAACTCTTGATGAAAAATTTTAAGCAGAATATATCTAATTTATTGATGAATGCGTTAGTAGTCACCCACTTCTAGTTATAGGGCAGAGACAGAAAATTAGAAGCAGCTTTAAGGGCTTTCTGGTCTTTTTCAGAACTTCGGTTAACAGTGTTAAAATGGTGGCCGGCGTGTGTAATTTGAACTTCCCCAAATCTGTAAAATTTGCCCTAAATATATGTACTGAATCCAAAGCTGTATTCTTGTTAGAGTCATTGGCATCCAATTCCCATCTTTTCTCTTCCGTTTCGCTTGGGGAACTGTAGGCCATTGAGAGATGGGGCTTCTGAGCATCATTCGAAAGATCAAGCGCAAAGAGAAAGAGATGCGAATACTCATGGTGTATGCTCAGAAATCAAATTTTCTACGTTAGATATCTTATCTATGTGTACTTACATCTGCACACAGATGCCTGAAATAGTTGCTGGTGTAGGGGACTTGATAACTCCGGGAAGACGACAATTGTGCTGAAAATTAACGGAGAGGACACAAGCATTATTAGTCCTACGCTTGGTTTCAACATCAGGACCATCACATACAACAAGTCAGCTTCCTACTACTTCTTTTTCTCCCTTTTGTAGCACATTTCTACGGTTTTTGCGGAGTTTTTGTCCATTTAGTTGATGTTTACAAAATTGCTTGTTGCAAAAGCAATTGGTCAAGCGTCGTATGTGCGTTCTAATATGATCTTGATAGTTGAAGTCCAGATTATCTGTTATTGTTCTAGTTCGCTAAATGTGATTTTTGTCGGAGCAGAATCTACAATGACGAAGTGGGGGAAATTAGGACAGTTATTCTATTTGGCCATTTAGTGGCAGTGGGACGGGATCTACTACATAAGATGAGATGAAAAGGGGATCGTGTTACAGTGGCTTTGGGATTACTTCTTGTTTGTTGTAACAGGGAACTGCCTTGGTTTCAAAATTTTGAAATCGTACCACAGATGCCATGCTTCCATTTGCAGCATTTATATCAATCCTTATAATTTTTTTCCTTTTTTGGTTCCTTTTCCTTGATTGTACTGTGTTATTAATAACTTGAATTTCCTAAGCTACATATTTTCTAATAGGCCTTTGGAATTTAAATTGGTGCTATGTGCAGGTATACACTTAATATATGGGATGTTGGGGGCCAAAAGACGATAAGGTCCTATTGGAGGAACTACTTTGAGGAAACCGATGGTTTGGTATGGGTTGTTGACAGTTCTGATCTTAGAAGGCTAGATGACTGCAAGCTTGAATTGCATAATCTTTTGAAGGAAGAGGTACCCCTTTCTATTTCCCATGCATCTATTTGTTGAACAACAATGTTGAGTAGTTATAGTATGTTAGCAGGTTTTGGTTGGAGTGGTTATTCTAATGACGTCCAAGTCCTTGCACTAGAAAGTGCTAATACTCTACCAAAATACAAATTTACAAATTGGTATGCTCATTACTACCCTGGCATTTTGCAAATTGGTATATTCACTCCAGAATACAGTGCACTGTTTCTTGCAAAATAGTGAAATTCAATATCCTGAATGATTTCCATAAAGGCTCTCTTAGCAAGAGAAAAATCACTCACTATAATAAATTAAATTTAGGGAAAATGGAGTTTTTGGGAGAACAAAATAGAAAAGGTTTGTTGTTATGTTTAGAGAACAATGATTTTACATGATTGATTTTATGAAAATAAACTATTTTCACTTATTTTTGGAATGTCTACTTATTAAAAGAATTTGTTGTACAAATACATGAACTTTTAATAGTAATTTATACCAGTTTGGCATGGGATACCCCTCCACTTCTACAAATAGAACATTTTTCATTCCGCGTAACACAGGTTTGGGTTTCTTTGTGTTCCCACAAACCCCTACAAGTGCTATCACCTTCTGTCCAAGATGATAGTACTTCATTCTTTTCACTGACAAACTTATTGTGAGATACTGTGTTCTTAAGGTTCTTATAATAGCAGTACACGTGCAATATTATTTCAGTATTCTATTACCTGGTCCTGCAGGAATGTATGTTTTGCAATTGTTTCAGAACCAAAAGTTGTTCTTTCTGTTACATTCATTAAAGGATAATGATTCGTGGTCCAAATCAGACCATGAATTCTGGGCCGAATGGGGGTGAATTCCGTCCTTGCTTTTTAACAGAATGTGTGTGAAAAAGCACAGGCTGAATGGGGAATTCACCACCCATTTGGCCCAAGAGGCTTGGAACGATTCACTCCCACTCGGACCAAGCATCACAATCCTTATCTAAAATCCAATATACTGAGGAATGGCTATAGAACTATGCTCCTTATCTCTTGGGTTGTTTAAGTTCATTGGTTCTTTACAAGGTTGGATAGTTGCACAGCTGGAAGGAGGAGGAAAGCATGAGACTTATTACCTTTGCCTTCATGTGGTTGATTGATTTTAGGAGGTTGTTGTACTATTTATAAAGTGAAGGATTAGTTTTTGTCTATTTTGTATAGTTGGATTTTGGCTTAAGTTGATCTGTTGTGGGATCAAATTTTGGATTATGTAGAGTCCTTGGAGTCTGGTTGTATAGCCAATATGGCTTTTCATATGTTCTAACCACGCCCAAATTCTATTCGCCAATCTTTTTGTCTGCCAATTTCTTGGAGATTGTTCGACTACGGATTTAATCAATCCATTACAGTTTTGCCAGTTGGGCTTGAAATGGGTTGATGCAATAATTAATCAAGCCAATATCAATATGGCTTGAAATAGAATAGTGCAACAATTAATCTTGATACATGTCAAAACTCCTAGTTTTGTTGCTTTCTAAGCCATGCATTAACCAAATTGACGTGGAAACAAGTATTGGTGATGCATAGGCAATGAAACTTTATCCCCCTTTCCTGGTTTTCTCCCTCAAATAACCTGTGAAACCTGATTCCATCGAGATACCAGTTGTTGGCATCTTGCAGGACTAGTGGTAATTATTTGTTTGCCCATGTAAGCTTTTGACCTATTCACCATTCTTTGTTCACAAAATTTATCTTATGATGCTGAACAGTATGCCCTAATTGATGTGTTTATTGAACATGATCCAACTATTTATCTAGAGAAAATTTGTTTTTTTTTTTTTTTGGGCCGGGCGGGGGGGTTTGTGGATGAGAACCCATAGCCACTATATTTCAAATGTGCACCGAGTAAACTTACTGAGCATGCGCTAAGCCCATAAATCACACACTCCAGGTAAGCACACAAAAATTTGCATGCAGGCTCGCCTAGAAAGAGGTTTGAGCCCTGGTGGTAGAGGAGGCCACTATAAGCACATCTTCTATTTGTGCTTGCTCTTTGATTTGTTTAATCTGACCTTCATAGCATGTTCTAAACATCTGCAACTACACATTTATGAATTATGATCAATTGCACCAATTAGTACAGTCTGGAATGTTTTCTATTTTTGTTCTGTTTTTTTTCCTTTTGCATTCAAGGCTATGGGGTGAAAGGTTTTCCAACGTCAGTGTTGCCTCTTTCAGGAGCAATAATTCACATAAAAGTTGACTCTTTTATTCCTATGGCAGAGGCTAGCAGGGGCATCATTACTGATTCTAGCAAATAAACAGGACATACAAGGTGCTCTTTCACCCGATGAAATAGCTAAGGTACCTTACTATCATTGTTTAGTATGGATGTAAATTTTCTAGATTCATTTCTTCAATGATTTAAGGATGCCATCAGACTTGAAAAGCTTATCCATGTTGTTCTAAAGCAACTGATGGGATCCCTGCGAGGGAAGGGTTTTGTTCATGTTGCTTACCCCAAAAAATCATTTTATTGGTTAATTTGTTCTTGAGTAAGAGATGGTCTTTCCTCATCATTATGTTCAAACCCAAACTTTGTTCATATTAATCTCATGAATGCTTCTTGGCGAAACTCTTCTCTAGATGGTCACCTGTGTTAAAAATCTATCCTCTATGAATTCTTATCAATTCTTTTTAAGCAATCTGGGCTTAAAGGAATGATATTACATAAGCTCACATGATATCAGTAATGTAAGTCATTTGATGATAAAATACTTGGAACTGCTTCTATATTTGAAACAGTACGTAAGTTTTATTCAAATTTAACAAGCTAGTAATGAACATGTTAAACAAGGAACTAGCTAATTTAAGCCAGTGTCTTTAAGTACATTGCATTTTCTTTATCTGTGATAAAATACATATTACGTTTTTATTTACTCATCGTGACTTCTGCTTTTTGTATTTTAAGTAAATTGGTATCTTCATCCTATGCATGCAGGTGCTCAACCTCGAAGCCATGGATAAAAGCCGGCACTGGAAGATTTTCGGATGCAGTGCATACACTGGCGAGGGCCTGCTCGAGGGATTTGATTGGTTGGTTCAGGACATTGCCTCTCGAATCTACATGCTCGATTAAGTGATGTCCATGGTTGAAACATCTTTTAGCTTGTATAATCAAGTGGAGGCATCCTTGTTGAAATTAAATTGAGCTTTGGTTAATAGCATACGCTTGAGCTCGTATTGTACTCAAAAATGTTATTGGCAATATGGTTTAAGTATGGCCAATGTGAAGATGGCTTTGAATGGCAAGGAGTTTTCCTGTTTGGTAGAAGCAGAACTCAGTTCACTTGTAATTCACCCTTACGCAGGCTGCTTATATGCAAACATCATCACTTGAAGGACCTCTCCTGGTACCTGAGCCTTGAAGGTGTGTAGAATAATTTTGATTGCTGTGGGATTTGATCCTCTCTTTTTTCCTCATATTTGGACCAACATTATGACAAACGGCTTGGGAATTGGCCCTAGTCTAGCAAAAAAGTGGAAAAACTGAGACCAGTATGGCAGGGTTAGTTGGAAAAAAATTTCAAGGCATCGTCAGCTATTTTAGGGTTCGAATTTGATGCAAGGGCAATAAAGCCAAGAGTAAAGATGGAGCATATTACCTAAAACCAGTCCAAGGAATAAAAATACTTATTTATCAAGCCTAAAAGGGATCATTTTATACTATATACAAGCTTATCCTTGTTTTGCAAAAATTATTATATTCACAATTTGAACTGTGACCTTCTAGTCACAAGGAGACAACATTATCATCGCCATCAATCAAGATTTTACTAGAGCTTGCCCTTAAAACCCTAAATGATAATGTGATATATAAGTATGAGCCCAAAAAAACCCAGGCTGAATCTTAAAAGTACCAATTCAGAATTCAAAATAAGTAAAAGTAAAATTGATAATGGTACAAAAAGGCATTATTTTGAGTCCAAATGTCAGCACATTTCTGGAAAGTGACTAGATCTAGAAAAGATGATGATCACTTTGACTTCTTTCCCTGTTTTTTCTTGATAACTTCATCAATATACATTATGCCTTTCCCTTTGTAAACTTCTGGAGGTTTACAGCTACGTACAGCAGCAGCAAACTGGTGCACTCTGTGCTTGTCTATCCCAGTGCAACAAACTATGTTGGGTTTGAAACAGAACACTCGCACAGCTGGGGGTACAGTCAGTTCAACATCATGGCTGTAACCAAGTTTGAGATACAATAGACGGCCTTCTGATTCAGCTCTAGCCTTGAAACCAACACCCACAATTTTCAGGAATCGAAAGAACTTGGCTTCCATTACAATACCTACATCTCACAAAATGTTGGTCAGAGGAAGCAACCATAACCAGAAAAACAAGGACAAACAAATAATCATGGACATGTTTAAGAAATAAAGAAGGTTAACATGTAAACTCATACAAAAGATGCGTGCGATCAGTATAGCATTTCTTAATTGCATTTAGGGATGAAGTTCAAGTTGGCATTCCCTCTGTTCGGAAAAGATTTAGTAATGAAATGGAATAGAAATGAGTGGCATGGAATGCAAAATATTTTCTTCTTGTCCGGGAGAGTAGTGGGTGGAAAGTAATGAAAACTGTTTCTCCTTATTCTATAGAAGAATGGAAATGAATGGAATGAAAAGATTTTAAAAAAATGCCATTTATACCCTTTTAAGGAAAAGACAAGAGTATAATTGATGCAAGGGAAAATTTGAACTTTAAAAAATTATTAAGGTTAATGTTATCAACACAACATAAATTTTACATCCATTTTTTATTCTCTCCATACTCCCCCAATTCGGGGGAGACAAAAGATAAGGCTTTGAATGGAAATGGATGAAAAATGTTCCTATCTATTTCCACTCCATTCCATTGCTATTGTCTATCCCAAATGAGGAGAGCACTTTTTCATCCATTTTCACCCCATCCCCCCATCTGGAATGCTTTGTTAAATAAGGGGTGGATGGCAGGTACATCTCTGCCCCAGGATCAATATCCTCTTGTATTATTTGATGATACTGATCATTAATTTCTGGAAAAAAAAAAAAACCCTTTCAAACTCCATGGCATTTGTATGCTTTCAACAATATCAGTTTGTCGGCAAAGAATATTTGTCAATATCTACACAGGTATCTTTTCTGAGCCACCAGTTCACTGAATTGAGAGTGTAATGTACAACCATGTGCAACCCATACAATCTATTTAAACAAGGCTTATTTGCCTCTCAAAATTCAAATCACACTTGAACATAATCAGTTGAAATGATTGAAGCTGCTGCTCAACAGGGATCATACAAGAATTTCTCATGGATCAAAGATCAAATCATAAAATTCCTAAACTTTTAGGGTTATTTAGACCTTCTTCTCATTCTTTAGTAAATGCTTGAGTTGATGAAAGAATGTGGGATTCATTGGAGAAAAGAAAGACAGACAATGTGGGCACGCCATCCATTTAGCAAAGATTCCTAGAAACTAGATTAAGTTCCATCGCAGGATCATAGCACATTATTGTAATTACTTCCAAAATCCAGCTTAAAAATACAGATTTGAAATAATATATATCCTCAACTATCTGGATGTCAGATCTTTAGATTCCACAGTAACCCAAGAATTATAGAAATAATCAAGAAAATGAAGTAATAACTTATAATACAGATTAGCAATCCAGGAAGAAGAACCTTCCCATCAACCCATCACTCTGAACAATCGGAACAATACAATCAAATTCTCATAAACAAGGTAAAGTTGTTCACATGTGGACGTGAATCACAGCGTTCTAAGTCAGAATCTAAACCATGGGGGATTCACCGAAATTCACGGTCCGCTAAACCTTAAACAGAACAAGAAAAGAAAAGAAAAGAAACATAAAAGATTACACCCCTCTTCAAAACACATTCATAAATTCATCACTGTAATAGAATCTAAGATATATTTAAAAGAGCTTAAATCCCGATATCCACAGCAAAAACCTCCTATAGAATCAGTACAAAATAGCGGTAGTATACAAGTATGGAGTCAGGGTCGTACCTGCGATTTTGGAGCCCTGAGTCAAATGAAAAAATGAGCCCTAAATCGTAGTGTACATTTAAATTTTACTTTTTTATAATAAAACATCAAAAAAATAAATAAATATTCATATCATGTCAAAAAATAAAATCGAAAATTTAACAATTTTAGCATGGACAATTCAAATATTCAATCACAATTAACACAATTCAGCCAGGACAATCCCTAACGAAATGAAGTAGTCAAATAAAAATTAGTAAAAAGCCTAAAGTCATAATTTCTAAACTCATTATAGGTGTTAAATTAGTCAAAACAAAATAAAAACACACATTAAATAGAACATAATCAAATAAATTAACTTACCTCTAGTCACTTAGTCTCTAGAGTATGAAGGGATGCCCACTGGCCAGTGGCCACTGCCTGCCTGCCAATAACAAGAACACAACACCAAAGATTGAACCAAACCTCAAAAGATTGAACCAAAGTGTCCCAATGGCAATGCAGAGAGGCGAGCGACCCAGTCACCCAGCGAGAGCAAGAGTTAGAGAGCCAGAGCCAGTAGCCATAGATGCGACCTCCCCAGCTACCGACTAAGAGGCGAGGGCGAGCCGCGAGAGAGAGCGAGCAAGCGAGAGGCGAGGGCGAGGCAGCGATCGAGAGCGAGGGCGAGGGCGAGGGCGAGCCGCGAGAGAGAGCGAGCAAGCGAGGGACGAGAGCGAGGGCGAGCCGCGAGGCAGCGAGTGAGGGCGAGCGCGAGGGCGAGAGCGAGAGCGAGAGCGAGGGCGAGCCGTGAGAGAGCCAGAGAGGAAGTAGGGTTTGCAGAAGGGAGAAGGGCTTGCAGAAGGCGCTGATTGGGGGTGGGCTTGGAAAATATTATGGGCCCCTAAAAATGACAAAATTTAAGGCCCTGAGACTACCGCCTCATGAGCCTCATAAGTCCGGCCCTGTATGGAGTGGTTGGACGTAGCTGAGTCCGTGCATCGACAACAACTGAACTTCATAAAACAAAACAAAATAGTGGGAAACTACATAAATAACATAAAAAAATAATAATAATAAATAATGGATTGTGAGTTCGAGCTTTATTTTTTGTAAAGGTTAAAGGTTCAACTTGTAATTTATCTTTTCTAACATAATCGAGAGCACAAGAACTGGAGACCGCGCAAAGGTAATCATCCCAAAATTTCATAATCTTTATTTACAAAATAACGGAAGTGGATTATGATACTATAGAGGATAATGTAAAAGACTCATAAAAGTTTCAAATTATAAACTGATGAAGAGGATAACGAAATGATACAGGTAAATAAACACAAAAATAAAGGGGGGAATAACATAGAACAAATCAATCATTATTTTAACCAAAACATAAACAGACATAATCATTCATACATTTCCTATAGGGATAGATTTGGAGAGTATGAAAGAGAAAATAAAGGCTACGATTGCTATCTGTATGAGCTAATGATTGTCATATGAAACTCGAGAGCTGATCAGTAGGAAAGGGCAAGAGAAACAACTGTTGCCAACGACTGACGGAGAATTACGACAGTGACCTACAACTGACGGTGGCAACAACTGTGATGACTTCGCTACTCTTCGATTGGGACAAAGAAATAGGTTTGAAAAGAAAAGGACATTAAAGGATTAAATACATAGGACAATAGTTCTAATTTTGAAGGTCCAATGAGGTTAATTTTGTCGATAGCAATTTTATCTTTCTTCTATACTATATTTCAGCATAAACTTCAAATTTATGATTTTATCTTCATTTAAAAGTAATTTTTAATTTTAACCAAACAACCTTTTACAATCTACGATCTCATCTTCACAATTCATCTTATAATCCTTGTACTGTTTAATATTTTTGTCAAGTGAAAAAAATTACACTTTAAAACTAAGTAGCTTGTGAAGGGCATGTTTGTATTAATTTTTAATTATAAATTACATTAAGACAAAAATGTCTTAAATTTGAGTGTTGTGGGTTACATAAGATATGAGTGATTATTGGACACACTTAAAAGTAGAAATTTAAAATTAAAAAATTAATAGTATTGTCACTAGTAATTTAAATTAAGAATTATGACTTCCTTGCTATTGTTTTAAATTTATTAAAATAAAATTTGTTTAAGTTAGAATCTAGGAAAAAGATATGGTACAGGCCACTTTCCTACCTCTTTTTAGTTGGAAAACAAAAAAGAAAATGAAAAACAATATACTGTTCTTTGTTCTTTCTTTTTTGGTCAATAAAATACCCAATGGAATGCCTCTAACAATCTTAAATTCGATGCAACTAACTAATAGTCTTTTTTTTTTTTTTTTTGCTAGGTAAATAACTAGTATTTTTACACCTCTTAATTAAGGCACAAAGGAATATAAGGCATGAAATCCCATTTTTGAAGAGGATAAGAATTCCCCCACACCCACAGGGCACAGCCCAAGCTGCAATTCTCTCTCCCCAGTCTTGACAAAATGATGAAGTCATTCCATGCAGACATTTCCACTGTCCGCTCAGTAACGCATTTGCCAAGACAAAAACATCTCAAGACAGTTAATAGCAGTAGCAACCAACATCATGTACGATTGATTGTGAAGGAATTGAAATCAGAAAATATGTTCGAGTTACAAAACTTTGGCTAGAAAACCAAGCAAGAGAATAGACGCCGGCAATCCAGTTTGCAGCACCGGAGTCTGGATATTGGCCATTCGTCTGCAATCTTCTAGCGGTTCTGAATCAGAGGACCTCCAGAATGAGCTTCTCTGTGAGGGATTTAGAGAGTCCCATGACACTATCAGCAGTCCCCACCTGCAGTTCAGCAGTTCAATCAGGAGAGGGACCGGTTTAACTTACAACAACAATAACAATCACAAGTACGGCTTCAGTAAACAAAAGAGAAATACTCAAATAGAAAATGTCAATTCCACAAGTAGCTAGACAAAAGGTCTGTTTGGTTCCCTTCAGCCATAGTACTGGAGATAACATCAAGATTCATATGTTCAAGAGTTTTGGAGCTTCCACAAATTAAAATATTTGAAATAAATTCGGTAAAAGGAGTAATTGGGAGGGAAGGAAAATAAAACCATGCTTTATTTATCGGAAGAAAGAAAAGAGAAGGTCATGGCTAGTTTGGTTTCTGGGAAGATGTCAACTGGAAAGATAAAACGTGGATGCTTTGATGGGAAGCACAAAAGTAACAAGGGTAAACAGAGATGTGAAAATACCACGAGCATTGAAAAGGGGAAAAAATTAATAAAATTAAATTAATTAAATAACAGCTAGTACACAATCCAACAGGTCACTCGTGCACCAATCATATGGTAGTCAGACCAACTACTTCAAGCAAGCATAGATGTAGGCACTCACGCACTCTCATCCCAAAGAGACAGAAAAAGTGAACTAACCACAGTGTCAACGAAAGGCAATGTCAATGGATGCTCAAGCATCAATCCTCCAGCAACGTTGTGCATAATTCCATCGTCTACCTGAGTTATAGATCTCGTTGTGAACAGACCTAAAAGGAATAGATGTCAATATGTAGGAGTAAATTTTACACATTACCAGGCTGTCAATGACCTCCTCTGGTATGTCATGGAAATAAACCTGTACCATATGATGGTAAATGCTCAATCATCCAAAAGTCAATCATAAAACCATCAATTTTCTAAAGAAATGGAGTAGCTATGATAAATTTATATGTTGTAAATCAGGGATGTAATAGTGGCATCTTGAAAATTTCATTAGCAAGAGGCATGTAAGTTTATGTGGGTGGTCAAATTATATGAGTAGTAAACAATAGTATTTTGTACCTTTCACAATTTCAGAAACTCGTATTTTTCAAGGCTTCAAGTGTACAATTAACCACATCAAAATCTCAGGTTTTATGTGTGCACTGAAGAGTTTGCTTAAAATTGAGAATTGCATGGCTAAATTATGTTAGATCCACATGGTATCACACGTAGGATTTGCACAAGAGGTGTCTGATTTAACAATAGGACTGACAAAATAGAAAACATAGAAGTTGCCAGGGGCATAAAACCAATACTTGATTCAATTAGGTGTAAGCTGCCATATAGCATAGATATATTTCACCCTGGCTAAGTATCAAAACGTCATTGTTAAACAACAGACAAGTGTAAGTTTCATCTACTTAGCAAATATATTTCATTATATTTGAGTTGCTGGGAATTGCATACCACAACCCACATATTGGCGCGTGGCAAATGGACTCCAAATTCAGGGAAAGTAATCAAAGATAATATCTTATGAATGCCACAGCCTACCAACACCTTTTTTCTGAATAGTTGGAAGGCAGATCATATACCATGTATAAATTTTATTTTAAGTGCCACATTGAGGTTTTTGCGTTCCAAGTAAAAAAACAATTCCAGGAGAAAACCTAAGCTAAACTAAACAGCATTTTTTCCTCTATGCCATGCATGATGCAACACAGAAAGCAAGCCTATCATTTTTCAGAAAGACAAATTCATTACAACTTACTACCGCATCTTGCTTTCCTAATAAATATTTAACTCTGAACTCTTACCACTGATCTTGAGGACAGATGCTATCTGATTGGCCTCAACTTCATCAAGGTCTCCAACAACTTTTTATTTTTTTTGCCAAGCAAAAAAATGAACGACTCTTCTTTTCATTTTTTTATTTTTTGTTATATTTTTAGTGCTAAGAGAAGGCACCAAGTGAGCGTGCCCTGGTAAAAAAAAAGGTGTTGTGCGCTCATCAATTATGAAAGCTGGAAAGAAGCAGGAAATTGCATATTGGTTTGATTATTTATCAAGATCGATGAAATTGCAGGTTTCAAATTCAAGCAGCCAACCAGATACATACAGAATATCAAGTTTCAACCATGCATATACTAGTGGCTTAAGAGAAGTGCAATCAAATAGCTCAATGCCATGAGATCGAATGCCAAAATCACATGAAGGGTGTCCCTAGTGCACAGGGCTCCCCGCTCTTTGTGAGGGTCAAGGAGTGACATACACAGCCTTTGTGTTGCTTTTTCACAAAAAGGCTGTTTCCACATCGCAGACCAATGACCTTCTGGTCTCAAAGGAACAACCTTAACTGTTGCTACCAAGGCTCACCCTAATATATCAAAATCAGATAAAAGTGTCCCTAGTGTATGAGGCTCAACTTTGCAAGGGACGGGCAAGGATTATCCTTGTACGCAACCTTACCCTTGCTTTACAAAGAGGCTACTTTCACAAATTGACCTGTGACCTTTAAGTCACATAGGAGCAACTGTACCAAGGCTCACCCCCAAAAAATCAGACAGCCTTCAAAAGGAGGATCAAAGAACCATTAGCGTTTAATTTCTCAAATGTACTTTCACAATGACCTCAAGCTAGGATGAAGTCAGTTTTCTCATTCACTCTTTGACAAGAATGCACGGGAGAAATAACAATGAGGAAAAAGACTACCTCTGCCCTGTCCCATCCTCCCTTTCTTACACCTGTTTTTAGGTTTGTTACAAGAACAGATCCCACCACTGCAGCATGACCACCAGAATAGCCTGAAAGTGCAAATAAATGAGAGTGGGACCATTGAAGACCAGCTTATTCATGTGATGGAGAAAAGGTGAATAGAGCCTATTATGTTAACCTTTGATAAATTGGCGTGCTTCTTCCTTGCTGGATGGTTTTTCCCTGATTGTCCCTTCATACACGACCACCTCAATGCAATTAGATGTAAAGTAAGATGCAGCCTCAAATAAACTCTAGTTTGCAATCAAAATAGAACAATCTTTGCAGCATTTGTAAAACGATAAGTTAATATTAGCGAAAGTTAATCAAGGAGAAGTGCATGCAAGGAATGACATCAAAATAAGTTTGCCAACCAAGCACCCAGCAAGTTTGTATGAAACATCAACAAAACAGCAAGGAAGACTTATGCCCAAGTCTCTTTAAACCTTTTGCCTGATATTCAATACCTAACTGTAGATAGCTTTAACAGATTCAACAAAGAAGCTTATGGAGACTGTAATGAGTTAATAATCATAAAAAAAGTTTAATTATCCTTAAACTTCCTTCTTTGGAAAAGGTGCCCCATATTGTCTAATGTCAGGGTTGCAGCTCGGAAAAAAAATTGCAATAGCAAAGTCCATGGATCAGGAATATGGCTGACTGAAGAATTGTCATTTAGAGAACCATAATTTTGTCTTCCTTCTATATGTTATCTTTTAAGTCTAAGCCAGAAAAAAAAAAAAAAGAAAGAAAGAAAGAAAAATACTCAAGCAATTAGATGGACAAATTTTGAATTTACCACAGGTTAAATATAAAATAAAATTAAACTTTAGTAATCAGGTTAAAATACTTGTCCTTTCTGCTATAATGGCAGAAAAGGAACCATAACTAGAGTTTCAATTCATCTCTCAGCTAGGTTATATACGGCTGCTGTTATGTAAAAGATATGCTAGAGGAACAAGTTCTTAAATAACATTATTTGTTTATTTATTTTATTTTCTACACTGGAGGGAAGGGCCTTAAGGGGAGGTGAAGGTGAGTTGAACTGATAACTTAAGGCATGGGTAGAGGTGTTACTTACGACTGGCCTCTGCCACTCAAATTTTTAAATAACTATCCTCTAAAATGGGTCAGGATATTACAAAGTTACTTAGCAATTATTAAAGAATAAAATAATTTATTTTTATAGGATTCAACATCTCTAATACATACTGAAATAAAAAGGGGCTTTTTAGTTATCATCAAATAAGATTAGTACAATTAAATTTTACTTAAATTCAGATTTTTTTTTTTTTTTTTTGCTAAGTTAAAAATTCAGATCTTCAATTAGTTTTTACATTGCTCAAGCTTTTAAGAATAAAGTTCCAACTGTGGAAGGTGCAGGCATGCTGCATGGTAGACCATCTACATCCTATATTCACAAATTGAGAATGTACGGAAATTTATAGTGTGGTAATCGTAAAGCTTCCCCGAGATCTATGGCAAATACAATCATCTAGTGTAATGTTCAGATTAAAGGTTGATCATAGAATCCCCTGCCCCCTCCTCCCACCCAAAAGGCGGCAAATTTAAGTGTTTCCATTGTTTTCTGCAATTTTTCCTTCAATCTATTGGTATTTTTAGTGATACCCCCAAATTGGCCACTGTTTTATTGATCTAGCCATATTGCCTAAAAGTGAGCACAAACTTGAATCCTTGCCACTCTTAAGTCCATACAGATAGGTTTTGGTTTTTTCCTACAAAGACATATGTGTTTATTCCAAAATAGGTAACACAATGTTAGAGAATAATTAATGAGAAAGAAGAAATCAAAGCATACTGTGTCTGCGGTAATTAACAGAGTAGTTTCAGCGTCCTCCTCCAACTGACTGGTGCTTTGGATTCTAGATATGATGGCATCCGCCTAACATGGAGTTCCAATTAAATAAAGTTAAGAGATGAGACAAATCCACCAGTCAAAATGATAAAGCTGTGTCTTCTGCCAAACAAAGTCCACATAGGACATAAATTTAGGGAAATTAAAGGATCTAACTGGGAGTTGTCAGGAAGAGAAAAGAATCAGTATTCACCAAAGAAATTCAAGGGTAAGAATTTTAGGTCATCCTAAAATCAGCATAGTAGATAAGTTGACCAAAATTCAAGCATCAGTAACAGATACCAGCAGTAAAGGCAATTGCAATGTATATGTGTTGCTTAAGATTTAATTTTTGCTAGTTTTAAGTTATCAGTCAATTTTATATAGGTAGCCAGTTCATTGTTCTTTGGGGAATTCATGGAAAGATGATCGGAATTTTATTTAATTTTGATTTAGATTTTAGACTTCTAGCTTTTATTTTTAGTAGATTTACTTGGATTATTGTAACCTGAAATTTTATTCTGTTTTTAAACTTTAGCCTATAAATAGGTAGTGATGCAAACAAGATTAAGTTTTTGATGTTCAATAAATTATTGGTTTCTCCCTCCTTGCTGAATTCTCACTGGGGCCCCTCTTCCTCTCTACATTTCGCTCTTCTTTTTCTTCTTTTCCAGATTTATCCCCTCCCTGATTTTCTTCTCTTCTCACATTTCCCACAATTTTCTGCTGTCCCACATCAAAACGCTTCCATAAAAGGAAACAGATAAACAAAGACCTGTGCCTCTCTTATCTTCTTTTATAAAACATATATTGCTTTCCTTCCAATTGATCAACTGAGCAGTGTACCACCTTCTAAAGAAAATTGTGGCCAGGCTTAACAAGCAAGAGTAATTATTCATACAGCTTAAAATCATGATCTTCCTCCTTTTGGAAGTTGAGATGATAATCTAAACTCCTTGAATATTGAAGCAAATATTTAAGAGGCATGCCTTTTAAATTTAAAATGCTATGGGGAAGTAAATGTTGACCAATGCAAGGTTGAAATGGAAGAAAAATGTGCAGAGGTTCTACAAAGACTCACCTCCCCATCAACCCACTTAAAGAACAAAGAAAGCAATAGGTGTTTTGAACTCCAGAATGAATAGAAATGGTTGCTCTATAATACTACAGTAAAGAAGCACGGTTGCCCTGGCTCTATGAATCATGTTTATGGCATTTTCAGATGATTCTTAAATAAAATCTTGCAAATGAATTGCTTTAGAAAATTTGTGATCAAAGGCTTTCTAAGAGGAGCAACATGTAGAAACAAATTACAGGTTAAAAAATAGTTGAGGCAGATCGAAGAATAACAAGGCAATTTTTACAGATTAGATTGATGGATGTATAACTATTTAGAGGAATCTTTCCTCGTATAATCATGGATAATCCTATTCCTGTCCGCTGATAATTCCAGAAAAAGTTGAAACTTAAATGCCTAAGCTTAAGATTTTTGCAGAAGCAATTCAACATAAAAGGAATCCCTACTGAAAAACTATTGAAATAGTAAAAAAAAGCCTTCAGTGTAATTCTACGAGTTTCAAAGGCTTCAAACAATGTCTCTTAGCCTTAGGACATAAATCTGGGAGTATAATCTCTTCTGGGTTATAAAGGTCATGGACTCAGGCTACACGAGTGTTGTTCTGTTGAAATTACACAAACACAATATATATTTGCTATATATCACTTATTTTATAATAATAATTGTTATTTTAAATACAAAACAATATTTCTGAATTGATGGCTTCAAAATCTACAATCTTCACTTTGAATTGCTAGAGTTAATTTCAAGAAAATTACTTCTGAACTAAACACATTATTCTCTGACAGACAATTAAATTACTGAATAGAACTTCCATCGATTTTTGGTGGGCCAAATTTATCTACAAATAAACCACATCGTGACTAAAAATGAAAAATTTGCAAGCAGAACAAACTGACTGAGAAGTTGAAATTCCACCCTTCATATGAACATTCAAAAGCATCAAATCTCAGCCACGACTGGTTATTGACAAAAGCAAGAAATGAAAACTCCTGTATTTAAGACTAATAAGAGAACAGAGTCATTCTCATTGCAAAAATGATAAATGCCCTATTTCATACCTTCGCCTCAGCCAAAGCCATCACCAATTCCTCCGGCTTGTCCTTCCTGATACTTTTCTCATCTATATCTGCAGTCTAAACTTACGACATTTAACGTTCTGGTCTCCACCGAGAACAATGACGCTAAGAATGGCAAAAATTTCGGTATCCGAGTCAGAAGAAGTACCATGATTGCGAACTTGTAACCTATTTCGGCCAAGATTTGTCGACGTGCCATTGACGAAGAGCCCAATATTATCTTTCACAACGCACCGCATAATCAATTGGAACATTCAGGCGTGTTAGAATGTACATATAATAGAACAGGAAACATGTTTGGCTATGCATTAACCAGAGTTTGATCGGACCTTAAATGATGGATTTGTAGCAGTAGCCATGTCTGAGCAACTGGCGAAGAGGCTGGGAACTGACCGGAGTGTGTCCAGAGAAAAAAGAGACTTGGAAAAAGCGGCAATGAGAGGGGAACATTTACGCTACCATATCCGCTGCAAACCGTCCGCTCTGGTCCAATGGCAATGGACATCAAAAGCGGATAAAATTAATAAACATTCATTCAATTTTAAAAGTGTAATTATTGATTTATTAAACTTTAAATTGTAACTAATTACTCACTTAACTTTATTCAACGTCAATCATCCATCACTCATTACAATTTCATCATATATTACAAATAAAAAATGCTAACAAAATCTAACATAGTTAACGAAATTTGACGTGATAAAAGTAAATTTAACATACATTCATCGAACTTTAAAAATATAACTTTTTACTCAGTGAACTTTCTTCAACGTCAACCATCTATTATCTTATTATATCACCGTTTGATCTTGAAACATATTAAAAGATTTTTGTATGCATCTGATATCACTTACTTCTCAAATCATAAGTTAAAAATTAAATTAATTATTCAAATTAAAAAACAACTTATGCAAACAAAAAGTAACAAAAAAAAAAGATCTACTTAGATTTTTTTTACCCCCATTAGGAGTAACAAAATTCACAAAAAATATATTTAATAATGAAACCAAGAGCAAAAAATTGATTACAAAAATAAAAAAATGCGTTGGTTTTCGATTTTTGTAATCAAATTTTGCCTCTTTGTCTCATTATTAAATACAATTTTTGTTAATTTCGTTATTCGTAATGAAAGGAAAAAAATCTAAGCATATATATATATATATTACTTTTTGTTTGCATCAGTAGGTTAAATGCATACAAATTTTTTTGAATATATTTCAAGATTAGACGGTGATGTAACAGGTGTTTCAATATCGAATGGTGATGTAACAGGATGATAGATGGTTGACATTAGGCAAAATTTAATGAGTAAGTAATTATATTTTTAAGTTTAGTGAGTGTATGCTAAATTTACTTTTACAACATCGGATTCTGTTAGCATTTTTCTTTTGTAATATCTGATGGAGTTGTAACGAGTGATGGATGGTTGACGTTAAGTAAAGTTTAATGAGTAACTGATTACAATTTAAAGTTCAGTGAGTAAATAATTACAACTTTAAAATTTGATGAATATTTATTAATTTTACTCGATAAAAAGCAGATGCATGGAAAGAACAGGGAATAAAGAAATGCTAGTTGACTAATGTATATTAGACAATTTTCAATCACGTCCTTTCTTTTATTTTAGTCCTGTTATATTATAAATAATGTATTTTATTTAAAAATTTATACTTACTCCAACCACACTCATATTCTACTATCTATTTAATTTTCAATTTTATTTATTTACAATAAACTTTAATTTTAATTTTGTTTACGTTACTTATAATTTTTATAATTATAATTTTTTTAATATTATTATATTTACTGCAATTGACCATCTTCACACCAATCATTTATTCAAAGCTAGTGACAAATTGATTGCAATGTGCTTTGTCCTTTTCATCTTCTCCGATGGAACTTCATGCCTTGACAGTGCCAATTGCAACTGTGGTGATAATAGCGATAGCATTGTCTCTGACGGGATCGTTGTGGTAATAAATGATGGAATAATATTATTTATCTAAACTGGTGATTAATTTTTAGTTTATGTAATATTTTTTTATTAGACAATAAAAATGTGCACAATAAATAGTGCTACTTGCACATTCTCATTACTAAATAAAAATGTTATTTAGACTAGAGATTCATACTTAATACAGATAAATAACATTAATCTAAATGACAAAAGTTGTAGTGGACAATAGGATAGTTAAAAATGATGATAGGGATTTGGTCCTCACTATTTCTATAGTGAGTGAAATTGAGGATAATGAGCTACGATGGAATAGTTTAAATTGTTCCACTCGTTTAAATTTTGACTTAGCAAGAGAAAATTAGTTGCGTTGAAGACAACTTTAATAGTTGAAAAATTATGGATAATTATTTAAGGTATAATAAATAATTATTGGGTTAATAATAGTAAATAATTATAATATTTTTTAAATTAATAAGATTGAGTGTTATGCAAATATTAAAAAATTCTATATCTAAATAGTATTTTTGATAAATAAAAGGTATATGATAATTTAGTTCACTTGGTTATATTCTGGAAAATGTTTAATGTTTTCTTAAATTAATTTGAATAATAATAATAATTATTAAAATATTCCGATTAAAAGTTAATGGTGTCATTTTTTTCGGTGCTGTTATTTATGCTACAAAATTGCTTATGTCATTTTACCAAAATTTGTTTATTTTATTTTCTATTTATATACTTTATAATTTAAATTTAGTAATTAAGATAAATGTAATTTTCTTTTTAAACACGAAGGAGATGCACAAGCATTAATTAAAAGGAAAACACATTGGCCTCTGTACTTTTTTAAATCACAATAAATTTTAACGTAAATAATCAAAATTAGTTTGAGGTCTGTAAAGAAAATTTCTCCCAACTAATTTATTCATATTTCAAGTCTTCGTACGGACTGGAGCTATTTGGTTCGAATCATCCAGGCCGGCGCCGGTCCGATTTGAATAAGTATGACATGGATGGATGCGCTTATTGGCGGGCCATTTTTGAGGAACGACAAGCACGCCGACAGCAAAGCGAGAAAGAGAGAGAGACGGAGGGAGGGAGAGATGTGGCGAAGGTACCTGAGCAGCAGCGGCAACGCCGGTTCGAACGCGCTGAAGGAGAAGAAGTGGGACGTTATAGTGATTGGCGGCGGCCACAATGGCCTCACCGCCGCTGCCTATCTGGCCCGCTCCAGCCTCTCCGTCGCCGTTCTCGAGCGTCGCCACCTCATCGGCGGTGCCGCCGTCACCGAAGAACTTATCCCCGGCTTCAAATTCTCCCGCTGCAGCTACCTCCAAAGCCTCCTTCGTCCTTCGATCCTCGGGTGTGAGCCACCGCCCCATCTCTCCTTTTCTACGCAATCTCGATCTCTACTCGTACCGCTTGTAATCTTTGAGTTTTCAATTGTTAACATTCGCTAATTATTTTCTGTCTGATGGTACCAAAAGCGAATTGGAGTTGAAGAGACACGGTCTGAAGTTGCTGAAGAGGAGTCCTTCATCTTTCACGCCTTGTCTCGACGGACGGTACCTTCTCTTAGGTCCTGACAAGGATCTGAACCATTCAGAGATTTCGAAGTTCTCTAAACGGGATGCTGAGGCCTTTCCAAGGTTCCATTGCTATACCGATGGAATATATTTGATACTTATATCTTGGTCACTTGTTCGCAATACAGAATATATTATGCGTTCTCATTGTTTGCTTAAAGAAATAACAAAAATAAAACTAATCCATTTATGGGGATCAACTATCTCTAGTTATATTATTTCTGGTTGACGAACAAGAAGGATTTCGATCCATGCTAATTATCAGTATAGAGGCATGTAATCTGCATGCGACCCTGTGACCGTGAAGAAAGAAAATCAAACCACATTTGGAGTATAGTGTTCCACACGCTTTTGCAGTATGGTCTGGCTACTCATTAAGTGTAGGCATACAGCAAATTCAACTTTTATCTGGATGCAATTGAACGTTTGGTTTCAAATATAGGATGCAATATACTTATCAAATAAATAAATATGATACAGCAGAGCTTTGACTAAGAATTTTCTTGATACTGCTGGCTAGTCTATCTGCTGGGTCAAGAAATTGATAGGTGATTTTAGTGCTAGTTCAATATCAAACCTTTAGGTAAGAAAACAAGAATTTGAATTGTTTCACCAGCTATGTATTTGATTCAGTTTTGCACCTGTATCTTTTTGACTCTGAGAGATCCATTTTATTTCAAAGGTCTTGAACATGTATTTGCTTTTATCCATTGTGTTCAAGCATGCAGATTTGAGAAACAGCTAGAGAAATTTTGTGAGTTCATGGATCCACTTCTAGATTCCCCTCCTCCAGAAACTTTGCAAGGAATTTCATCTTTTAGCTCCAGGATAAGGAATAATCTGAAAAAATCAGCCTTTTGGGCTCACTGTCTGCGGCAGGCTATCACCTTGGGGCAGAAAGAAATGGTGTAAGAATTACTTTTTCAAAGGCATGCCTACTTAGTGTTGATATGTTAGTCTTCAACTGCCAATGAGAAACATTATAGCATTACACGGGCCATGACTTTTTCAAAGGCATGCCTACTTAGTGTTGATATGTTGATCTTCAACTGCAATGAGAAACATTATAGCATTACATAGGCCATGGCTTTTGTATGGCTTCATATAGAAATGTATGTTAACCAGGTTCAATTATTTTTGATGTGCTTATGAATTATGATTTTTTGTTTTTATATCATTTGGTTGATTATTCTTTTCAGGGAGTTTATGGACCTTTTATTGTCCCCAGCTTCAAAGGTCTTGAACAATTGGTTTGAGGTTGTTTCGTAATTAAATGCTTTTGTTTTATGTTCGTTGACTTTCTGGACTAACTGCATTCATAAATGCATTTGTGTCTTTGTAATCTCAGTGTAATTCCATCCTAATATTTTGACAAAGAGGTGGATATTGTTGTAACACATGGGTCCTCACTTAAAAGTACTAGCTGAATTTGACTTTTAAGCTCATGAACCAAGTATATAATATGCCCAAGGCATCCCCAGTTGACTACCGTTGTGGGATTTGGTGTGACAAACTTTCCTCCTCCAATTCCTAGCGTCTTTGTTAGGCTAATCCTGTATCTCAATCTGATGGTTCTGAGACAATTTGGTCTCAAACACTTTCTTGGCCAGCACCACTTGATAGTGGTCCTAGGTTGGCTTTGAAATCATTGTAACATCACAAAGTGTTAGCTGAAGAGGAACTTTGGGTTTATGAGATGAAATAATATACCCAAGACATTCCTAGTAGACTATCAATGCGGGATTGAGTTGTGATAATTGTTATTATCCATTAGTGAAGTATTTTTCCACAAAGTCTTCTCCCATTTTGTATCAAAACTTATTTAAAAGTTGTTAAATTTTGGATTTGCAATTAGGTTGATCTCTTTCCACTCCTTGAGGGGTAAATTTGACCTAATGGTTTGCTTTTTCTATTTTTTTATCTTTCTAGTTCATGCCTTCATTCGATTTCTATAATCCTAGATCGGTGCTCTTTGTTTCCTGATTTAGGTTCAGCATCTAAACCGACATTATCAGCAAACTCGAAAACTAATACAACAAACTCAAAAAAGAAAATATATGTAGGCTTGTATGATATAATTATTATCAAAATAAATTTCAATCTGTTATAAGCATCCAAGCTAGTGTCTAAACATTTGCTGGTGCCTACTTCTGCTGAAATTGTTTAGCATGGTGTTAAGGATTGTGAAAAATTGTCTTGCATAGCTAAGCACTCAACTTCCAAAAAGGTGATGTCTTACTTTCCGTCACTAATTTCACTGATAACCAAGTTATTTGAAACCTATTCCTTCAAAATAGTTTGAATATTTTGACAGAGTTAATTTTAGCTGCTTAAAAGAATTAAGATCATCTCATATTTTCTGTTTTTCTGCTTACTATCTCCTGATTACTTGTGGGCTTGAGTTATAGACTTTTGGCCTCGTCCTCTCTCTGATTTTATGTCTCTAACTTGGATATATACAGAGTGATGTTCTAAAGGCAACCCTTGGAACGGATGCAGTGATTGGAACTATGGTAAGATGCTTATTGATACTTTGCCTGATGTACTGGTTTCAAGGGTTGTAAGTTTGTGCATATTGCCATTTTGTATTTCTGCATGTAAGTCCTTGAGGTGGTCACCCTACTTTTCTGGGAGTTCTTCTGGCATGAACATGGTGATACATCAATATGAGAAGTGACAACTGTTGAAGCAGTCCTTTGTTTGTTTTCAGTTTTGATTTTCATTTTTTTGGGGCTGAGTTTTTTTTTTTTGTTGAAAAAAATGAAAACTGAACATGTTATTATATATTTTTTTTCAAAAATGAGAAAATAAAAACTAAATGTAGTGTTTGACGCAAATTTTCTTTATTTTATCATTAATACTTGTAACAATTAGATTTATGTTGACAAGAATGTACCTGACCAAGAAAATTTGTTGCCTTTAAAAAAAAAAAAATCCTTTTTCTTCTTCTTTCTTGGCCGGCCACCCATTGTTTATGGTAGGAACCAGATTCAGAGGAAAAGGGAGAAGAAAGGAAAATACATACAGAGAAGAAAAAGGAGGAGGAGGAGGAGGAAGAGGAGGGGGGAGGAGGGAAGAAACAAAGAGAAGAAGAAGAGGTGTTATGAGGGCCTTCACCAGAGAAAAAGGCCAGCAGAGGACCTTCATTGGAGAAGAAGGCAGGCCAAAAATGGTCGGGGGAAAATGGATTTTTTTTTATAGTTTTTGAGAAAATGAAATAAGTAACCAAACATATTTTTTTGTTTCCTAAATTTAAAAATGAAAACAGAAATATGAAAATAGCAGTTCAAGCAAACGGGCCCTTACCTTCTCATTTCTTTTGAATGATTAGGGGAATTGCGTCCACAATATATGCAGACACTATGCTGAGAGTTCTTGTGGAAAACATTGGTTTGGAATTGGAGATAATGAAACTTCATTTATTTGATAAAGTAAGATGCTACATTTATCCAAAGGTCACAATTTTGTCAGTTAGTGGAAAGGACCTTCTAGTCCAACCATCTAAGCCAAATTACTTGGCCAAAGTTCCAATCCTTCATTTCTTTGAGGTCTGATGTCTCTTCATATTTTCATTTCTTTTTGGTGAGAAGATGCAGACCTCTACCTGCCCCCCGGCCCCCCGTGCACTCACCTAGACATTGTACACGGAATGAAAGTGCCCATCTTATTTAAAATAAATAAGAAAAGAGAAAAAAAAGTTTAGCATGACTTTGCACCCTTAAAGCATTCACTACTATGATTTTATGCCTCTCTGTTTGGTTATTTGCTATACAAATTTCTTGTTTAAATCATATGAATATAAACAGGAAGCAGTTCAACTATTAAATGGATTTCTGGTGTCCCAAAGGTTGTTAGAGTGGATATATATTGCAAATTATGTCTATTGATTTGATAATATCTTTAAGATTGACCTAGCTAGTGCTTTGAACTCTGCTGTCAGCTGATACTGTCATCAACAAAAGGAGTCAAAAGTATATAGTAGTTAGGTGGCAATTCATGCAACTAATTACCAATACAAGATTTGATTTTTTATACTTGTCCTTATCTTCTTTTAAGTGCTGTGTTTTATGTAAAGAATTATTACCAGTGTAAGACTTTTTATTTTGTATACCCTAACTTGAGACATGTTCTAGAAACCTGCAGATTTTACTAAGTTAGGTTTTCTCTTCATTGTAGGGAAGTCTGAGTACACCTGGGAGTGGATACGTTCTACTTCATCATGTGATGGGAGGAACTGATGGCGATCGTGGTATTTGGTCGTATGTATTTGATGTTTTGCATTTGATATGGTTTTGATGATGAAAAACAATTGTATTTTGATGATGAAATTATTTTGTTAATGGTTATTAACTTGGTGCTCCAAATTACTTTTATATGTTTTATTAAGCACCAAAATAAAAATCAATTTCATCATGCAATCTAATGTCAAAAATCTTGTAATAAATTTTTATGGCATTTGGAATATTATGTTTTATTTGGTTAAAATGTGCAAAAAATTATTTAAAAGATTTTTTTACCGTTTGCTACAGTGAATAATAAATAACGAATAGTGAATAGTGAACAATGAACAATATCGGACCGTTGTGAACAGTGATCCGACCATTGTGAACAGTACGACTATAAAAACAACTAGTTTCTTTTGAAGCTCTTGGGATGCCTATAAATACTATTCAAAGATGCTTTTAAGACAACCAAGAAGCAAGAATAAATTCATTTGAGTTAATATTTGTATTTTTACTTCTCCATTATACTTGTGCTTTCATTTCTCTCAAAAGGTTTTGATTATCATTTGTATTATTTTGTTCAAGGCTTGTGCTTATTATTAAGAGATCTTGTAACTAAGAGATTCATCTTTTAGACTCTATTTTTTATACATTTCTTGTATTTCCTAGCTTGTGAGTTAGAGGGCCTACTGGGTGTTGGTAAGAGGTTGTAATTCCTAGCGGTTTAAGCTAGAGGGCCTACTTGTGTATAAGTAGGAGGTTTGTATTTCCTAAAGGTTTATGCTAGAGGGCCTATCGGGTTTGGTACAAGGTTTAGTGGATTGATTTGAAAATCCTTAGTGAGGAGTTAAGGTAGTGTATTGGGCTCGGTTTAACTGAACCACTATATATCGCTTGTGTCCCTCTTGCATTTTATTTTGGTTGTGTTTCATTGTTTTCTTGTTTAGTTTTCAAAACCTCCCAAAAAGTTTTAAATTTGTCAATCAACCAATTCACCCCCCTCTTGGTGTGTGGCACCATTGCTATACGCTTATAACAGCATCTTAGTTGCAGAATCATTAGTATTTGTTTATATACAAAGTCAAGAAGCTAGAAAATGCCTTTTAGGGGATTTTATTTGGATTTGCCCCTGGGTGTTTTAATTATTTTCCATTGGACATGAGCATAAATAAATCCTGCTGTATATCTCATAAGAATTGTGAATGTGCACTTAAAATGGACTTCCACATTTCTCTGATATTCTTTCTCTATTCTATCCTTCCTTCCCTCTCTCTACTTGCTAAATGACCCTATGTTATTTTCTAGTAGTACACTGAATTATTTGTTTGTGGATCTTTGAGCTTGACATTTCAGCCCTTCCCCCATTTTGGATACTGATGTATTCTTCATTGATAACAACATTTGCCATTTGTGCTTTGCTTGAAGTTTCTTTTTTTTTTTTTTGGGGGGGGGGGGGGGGGGGGGGGGGGGTGGGGGGGGGTGGGGGTGGGGGGGGAGGGGGAGGGGGGGATGGGGGGGGAGGGATTATATTTCTGCTTTATTTGAGACCACAATTTAATTCATTTGAATTCTTATGTAATGCAGACCTAGTTTAACATTAAAAAGGACTAACAGATTAAACTAAGACCTAGATTTTGCTTCTGATAAACTCTGACTGAGATATCACTGAATAGATGACCATTCCCCCCCCCCCCCCCCCCCCCCCCCCCCCCCCCCCCCCCAAAAAAAAAAAAAAAACCACTAACAGATGGATAATTGCATTATCTGACCTGGTCTGAGTAACATATATACTTGGGATGGATTATTTATAGGTATGTGAAGGTGGGATGGGGTTCAGTATCAATGGCCATTGGTAAAGCTGCTATGGAAGCTGGGGCTCATATTGTGACCCATGCAGAGGTATGTGCAGTTGAACTTACTCTCATTTAGCTTAATACTTGACTCCCTCATGGAAGAAAGTGCTATTGCTATAAGTATTTTTTTTCCATTCCAATGTTTCATTTGGTTGGATCAGTTTTGAATTGTTTTTGGTTTAAAAAATTTATGGTAGCTGTTTAAAATTACTGCAAGTTTGATACTAGTCAAATCCTCAACTGGCAAGAATAGATGAATGCTACACCCTTTTGAATATTTTATCAAGGTTAAAAACCTGGGAGAGGTTAAGTCTTGTTTCTGTAGATAGTCTGACACATCTTCATTTGCATGTTAAGCTTTACGGTTTACACACACCAGGTTGTAATGATTTTGGCTCTATCACTTCCTTAACAGTCAGAAATACTGCACAGGTCAATTTGACCTCTTACCACCTTCTTCTTCCGCCTTAGATGAAGGAACATCTAGGATTTTATTTGGTCAGCAAATTGGGTATGCCAACTATTGTGGCTCATTCCTGGTAGAATGACAAAGTAAGAGACATTGGAATTTTGGTTGTCTATCAGTTATAAATTATAAAGATTAAAAAAATAAGGGCGAAGTGCCAAATTGGCCACTGAAATTTCATAAATGGGGCCATGTTAGCCAGCCATCAATTTTCTGATTTAACACAGTTAGACTGCAGTAATGCCGTCAATGAGTGATGGTTGGCTAACTTGGACTCATTTATGAAAGTTCAATGGTTTATTTGGCCCATTTTAAACTTCAGTGGTCAATTTGGCCCTTGTACCAAAGTATAATGGCCAATTGGGCCTCTCCTTCTTTTTTTTTTTTTGAAAAAGAAAAATTATTTCTAAAAGCGCACAGTGCCAAATTGGTCACTGTACTTTCGCCCAAGGGCCAAATTGACCACTAACTTCAAAATGTGCCAAATAGGCCACTGAATTTTCATAATAAGGCTGTTCCTTGTTTTTCTTTTCGAGACTTGGAAATGTTCAGCTTCTTGTGAAGTCAAAAATTGCTTTTACTTAGGCCCCCCCCCCCCCCCCCCCCAAAAAAAAAAAAACCCAGTCAAGAATTCATGGGTAATGGGCACTTGAGTGTCATGACCCTAAGGGTATTTTTGTAATAGAGACAATAGATGAATAAGCAGTTGTACTAATCAGTTACCGCTTTAGCCACTTGTACCTATTCGGTTATGTTATAACAACCGAGGGTAATAGCCTATAAAAAGGCCATGTACGGACTATGGAGGATGGGAATCATCAATGAAGAGATCGATTCTTTTTCTCTAATTTCTTTCCCTCCTTTTCTCTCTCTCCAATTCTCCCTCTTTCAAATTCTCCCTCCACTTTCCTCTCTATTCTATAATTCCAGAATTGGCCAAGCCTCAGATTTGAGGCGTGACATTGAGAAACATCAAGACAGTAATTTTTTGGAATATCTGTTAACCATTAGGTAGTGAACCACATGATTTAGTCAATCCCTTGTCGGTAAAATTCCATGAAGTTTTATCACATTGTTGCTAAGTCAATCTAAGACATTTCTTTGATGTTGGAGTAAAAAGATGTATAAGTTCACATAAGAATTTATTCAAGCACCTCGTAGATAAAAGTGAATCTCTGTGCACTTTCCAAGAATATTCTTCCCATTTTCTTGTTGGCACTGGTTGACGTTTTTGATCATTAGTGTCCTTGTACAAAAAGGGGCAAAAACAAATTAATCATAAATTTTCTTGTGTGTTTCCATAAATCAATCACTACGATTTGGGATTTTAGAAATGATTTTTCTTCTTGAAAAAAAGGGGTGAAGTGCCAAATGACCATTGAACTTTAATAAGCGACAATAAGCCGCTGAACTCTCATAAACGGTTCCTGTTAGCCGACAGTTGATTGCATCTTAAAATGAAAAGTTGATGGTTGGTTACATGACCCTATTTATGAAAGTTCAGTGGCTTATTTGACCCATTTTAAAGTTTAGTGGCCAATTTGGCACTTCACCTAAAGAATAGATAGTAGTCACTATAGGATCATCTAATTGGGAAATGTTTGATAAAAAGTTTCTCTTATCACTTGTTCTATTAATTCTTGGATAAACAAGATTCTCCTTGTAATTTAAAGGAAATACATACAAAACCCTAGTGGGAGTTGACTAACATAATTTGTATGAAAAGAACACGGTACAAGTTTTTTGAGAGTAAAAATAATAATATAAAAAGATAAAGTTAACTTTTTATCTATCAGCTTAAGGTTTTTGATGAGATGGTGGCTAACAATTCAATATTGTATCAAAGCAAATAGGGGTACGTAAGCGAACATGGTATTAGAGTAGGCAAAGGTCTTGAGTTCAAACTTTACCGCTAACCCAATATTTTAATTGTTGCACATTTTGGACTAGTTGTGCAATGGAAGCCTAGTCACACGTGAAGGGGTGCGTTGAGAGTAAAATAATAATATAAAAGATAAAATCAACTCCCTTTTTACTAGCTTAAGCTTTAGATGAGATAATGATTAACAATTCAACAAAATTCATTTGGACTTGAGCTACAATGTTGGATTTAGTTACTTTGATACAAGCCAGCTCATATATCGAGTGACATGGAGGACTAGTCACATTATGATTGGTAACATAATGGCCATGCAAGGACCAAATTGTGGCTTTATTTTTCTTTCTAATCTTTGTTTCATTTTCTTTTGTTTCATATTATATAAATGCTTTTTTTTTTTTTGACACTTTCAAAACCATCTTCTGCTTGGCTGAAGTATCTGAGTGGATTAAGCTTCTGATGCAACTCCATAACAATGTTTTATTTAGGCTGTGCAGTCACTCCCAGTCTCAGTGTGTGTGTATTTATTATGTTTTTTATGCTTCTGAGCCAAATACTTGTGTACAATGGTTTTTGTCTCATAATTGAAACAGAAAAAACAAGTTAAATGGCAGATTTGATAGAAATATGAATTCTTCTAATAAATCATTTTCATAGATCAAAGCGACACAAATAGTCTAGGAAGTTTACGTTCTTGGTTCTCATACCTTTTCCTGTGATTGTTTAGCTTGCTTTTGTCTAATATTTTATGAGATGCTTTTTTTTGTCTAGGTTTCAAGATTGATGGTTGAGGACTCGGGTGCTGTAAATGGGGTTAGTCTTTTATCTGGTTTGTTCATATGAATTGTATTTTCAAGCTAAGTAGCTTTGACATTAGAAATATGTCTGGAGTCATCCAGGTTATATTGGCTGATGGGACAAAAGTGCATTCTTCAGTTGTTTTGTCAAATGCTACCCCTTATAAAACATTTATGGTAATCTTCACACAGCTCCTGCACCTCATTCATATGCTAGTTCTGCGCTGTCAATTTTCTGTTTTATCTGAATGTCTTGTGCTTTCCTGACACAGGAATTAGTACCTGAAAATGTTCTTCCTGATGATTTCCTTCACGCCATTAAGTACCTAGATTATAGCTCTGTAAGTCTATATACTTGTACCTTCCTGTCTTATCAAATGAAGTGTTATTTATGGTGTCTACACTAGGACTGTTAATGAATGTTCTTGACATGCAAAATCCCAATTATTTTCCTTTATAATGTACTGATAGAATTTATATTTCTTTGTAGCTGTAACATGGATTGGAAAGTTTCTTGTTATCTAGCAAAGGCTTATTCAAGTTGCCTGACTGCCATTTGAATTTTTTTTACCTGTTACTGAAACCATTTATGTTGAGGGCAAGCCTTGGCAGCAATAGTAAAGTTGCTCCTTTGTGACTGAAAGGTCATACGTTCAAGTTGTGAAAATAGTGTATTTGCAGAGTATGGGCAAGGGTTGTATACAAAAATGACCCTCCTCTGATCCCGCGCAAAGCGGGAAGTCCCCAGTTCTCACCTGCACTGGGGACTCCCTCGTCATGAAAACATTTATGTTATACTGATTGCACCAATCCCCATTCACTTATCATCTTGAATATGAGAGAGAAAGAAATGAGTGGGAAACTAGAGAATTCCACAGCATAAAGAATCTACGAATCATTCAAATGCAAATTTCTTGCATGAATTCTTGGGAAGAGTTATTAAGATTTGTCTCAAAAACTTCACAAGTACTGCAGTGACATCCGGGGCCAACATCATTCATGGTAGCCATTTGATGTTTCCACTTGAATTTTTTGGGAAATGAAAGTGAAATATATGGTTGTTGAAACTTTCAGATTTTTAATTAGAGTTTCTTGATGCAATCTGACAAGTTTGAAAATGGGGGAATTCTTAAATATTCAACAATGGCCCTCAACACCCAAAACTTGAATCAAAGTTGAAGGCTGAAAAGTTAAGACAGAAAGGCTTCTTCTGATCAAGATGAATTAGTGACATATGATCAACCAAAACAGTAGTTTTTATTTCTTTATTATTATGTGACTTTAAATCATTTAGAATAAGCTGACTTGTACTGGGACAGGGGACTACTAAAATAAATTTAGCTGCTGAAAGGCTGCCGCAGTTTAACTGTTGCAACTTGTCTCACCCTGATGCTGGCCCTCAGCATGTCGGTACCATCCATATTGCTTCTGAGAGGTACGCTTCTTTTGGTTCCAGGTCTTTTCATCATACTGGTATACCCTGGATTCAGCAAGATGACAACTTGAAATTTGATTTAGCTGATCTCTGCTAGTGATCTGAACTTCCAAGCCCAAACATTTGTTGGAAACAAGATACTGTGGGGGAGAATGAATCCTCTGGTGAGAAAGAAAGGTTGTGAAGGAAAATAATTGGCTAAGTCAAGATACATTGTGATATTAGCATTTTTCTCCCACTGTGATATCAGCTTGTAAAATTAGTTTTATGCTTCAATCATAGAATTTGATCCCACGATTAAGGCTTGTAATTATTGTTTTTAATCATAGAATTTGAAATAAGATAAAAAGAAACTTATCTGAGTTAGATCAATTTTCTGCAGGTTTGTTTATCTACCTTTTCTTTTCCCCTTCATGGGGAACACTAACTTATAGGCAGCAACTTCAAGACAAGTATTAGATGGTTAAACTGATCATTGCAATTAATCTGACATGTATTAGCATGTTTTGGTCCCACATAAGGAAGTTCTCTTATGGGCATATGGGCATGTGAGGCATAAAAGTAAAGTAGGAGAAAATAGGCCTAATTGTTATTTTCTTATCTGCTCTTTTTGGGTGAGTTTTTTCATTTGTATTTATAATATCATAGTTATCCAGTGCACGTGACATCATAGGTTCTAGGGCATTCAAAGCTTGTAGTGATTGACCGTGGAGTAGGTTAGCTGGCCACTAGTACTGATGTTTGACCATGAGCGTGTTGCACTGACATGCCAACACAGGGTGGGGGGAAACTATGATGACTCTGACCTATATTGGATATGTCGGGTGGAACTGCAGTGGGTTGGGTCTGGAATGGGTTTGCCTCAACTAACCTGAATAGGAAAATTTTCTCCGACACCCAACCCATTCCCAGATCCAGTTTTTCCTCTCATACCCATTTCTCATTTGTTACTGTAACACACATTTTCCCCCTTTAAGAGCCTCATATTTATTCTGCTGGCACACTTGACACTGCCGAACATATTGCTAAATGTCTCTCTTCATTCCTACCCAATACACATTGGCGGCTACCCTCTTATAAGTCTTGAGGAAACCGGAATGACCCCCAACCAGTCCATCATGGCCTTCCTTCAGCATTAACGGAATTAATCTCGACCCTTTAGGAAGATACAACCTGCTCTTGAATAGCAAATGGCCATCCACCGGTGCATAGTTGGTTCTGCTGGAAGGATTTGCCTGTAGCTCTCTAACAATCTGTTGGAGTGTAGCATCTCCTTTCACCTCCTCTTTGAGTTGGTCTAGCTGCACTATTTGGGGAATGGAAAGTGCCATCAAAGTGGCGGAAGAAGGGAGGCGTGAGAGAGCATCGGCTGCTCGATTCTCCAATCCGGGACGATATTGAATTTCAAAGTCGTACCCCATCAGCTTCATGACCCATTTTTGACACTCCGGGCTAACCATCCGCTGCTCCATAAGAAATTTAAGGCTTCGCTGATCTGTTATAATAACAAACTTATGCCTAAGTAGGTAATGTCGCCATTTCCTCACTGCAAATACTATTACCATCAATTCCCGCTCATACACCGATCTCACTCGACCCGTGGGGCTTAGGGAATGGTTGAAAAAAGCAATTGGTCGCTATTGCTACATCAACACGACTCCTAATCCCTGCCCTGATGCATCAGTTTCAACAATGAATTCCCTCGAAAAATACGGCAAAGCCAACACGGGCAGATTGGTCATTGCCCGCTTGAGGGATTGAAAAGTCTGCTCCGCCACTTCATCCCAAAAAAAATTGCCCTTCTGGAGGTGATTTGTCAATGGCCGTGCCACCTTCCCATAATCCTTCACAAATCTTCGATAATACCCTGTAAGACCCAAGAATCCTCGAAGTTCAAGTAAGGATTTGGGGTTGGGCCATTTCATCACCGCCTTAACCTTAGAGCTATCTGCAGCCACCCCGTCTTGAGAGATGATGTGCCCCAAATACTCAATCTCCCACTGCCTAAACTGACACTTCTTCGCATTGGTGTACAACCGGTGGCCTATTAGGAGCCCCAACACACATCTCAAATGTTTCTTATATTCAGCCATATCCTTACTGTAAATTAGAATGTCGTCAAAAAATACTAACACGAAGCTCCTCAAATGCTCCTTAAAGACCTCGTTCATCAAAGATTGGAACGTAGCGGGGGCGTTTGTTAGCCCAAACGGCATAACCAAAAATTCATAATGCCCCTCATGTGTGCGGAATGCAGTCTTAGGAACGTCATTAGGTGCTACTCGGATCTGATGATACCCCGATTTCAAATCCAACTTGGAAAAAATAGCAGCCCCATTCAACTCATCCAAAAGTTTTTCAATAACTGGATTTAGAAATCTATCGGGAAAGGTTACCTTGTTTAAAACCCTGTAGTCAACACAAAATCTCCAGCCACCATCCTTCTTCTTGACCAGCAACACCGGGCTGGAAAATGGACTCACACTTGGCCGAATAAGTCCAGCTACCAACATTTCTCGAACTAGCCTTTCAATCTCGTTTTTCTGAAGGTGGGGGTACTAGTAGGGGCGTACATTCACAGGTGACACTCCCGGTTGCAATGTAATAATGTGATCCCGCCTCCGGTGTGGGGGAAGCCCACACGAACATGCCTGAATTCTGCTAAAAGCTCCTGCAAGTTGCCAGGGACTGCCCAACCAGCATCTTCCTCTTGGGTAGTTAAACTCCCCAACTGCAACAACACCCCTTCTCCACTCTCTCTAAACGCCCTCATCATTGACTTCAATGTTATCGAAGTTTTGCTAAGGCTAGGATCCCCATACAGTGTGATGGTAGTCCCCCGTGCTCTAAACTTCATGACTAACGAGCCCCAATCCACTTGTGTTTCCCCAAGAGTGGCCAACCACTTCATTCCAAGGATTACGTCCGAGCTCCCCAGCTCCAATGGCAGGAAATCTTCCACTACTTCCACATTTTGCAATGTTAAGGTTACCCCTCTACACACTCCAGCCCCCTGAACAGCCATGCCCGACCCCATGATCACGCCATAGCCTCTCGTTTGCGACCTGACCAGTCCCAGTTTCTGCACCAATTTCGACGCTATAAAGTTATGGGAAGCCCCGCTATCAATGAGAACCACCACCTTCTGGCCTCCTATTTCTCCCCTGATCTTCATGGTTTGTGGAGGGGTTAAACCAACTACCGAGTTGATGGATAGCTCCACTACTTCCTTGTTTTGACGATTTCACCTTCCTCCCCTGAATTCTCCCATATTTCAACTTCACCTATATCTTCCTCTTCCTCTTCCCCCTCTTGAATTACCATCACCTGCAACTCCTTGTTCTTACATTTGTGCCCAATCATATATTTCTTGTCACAACGGAAACACAACCCCTTAGCTTGTTTAGCTTGTAGTTCACTCTCTCTTAACAGTTTAAATGGGGAATTGTTTCACTTACCAGTATTAAGAGGCCGGTGAGAAGAGCCGGGGATGGTGGTAGTCGATCGGGGTGACGCCACCGGGGAAGGAGAGAGTAGCACTCGTTGGTGGTTGGCGGCTGGAGTTGCAGGGGCTTGTGACTGGTTTGCGCCTGGACTGGAATGGCCCCCTCGCACCACCAGATTCCTTTCCTCAATTCGTTGGGCTAGGTCCATCATCTCCTCCAGCCCAATTGGCCTCAAGACCCTCATCTCTGCCCTTATGTCAGCCTTCAATCCATTTATAAAATGGCCTTCCAGCAGCGCCTCTAGCATGTCCTCGAGAGGAGTAGCCAAGGTCTCGAAGCAGAGGTGGTAGTCCTTGATGGACCCCCATTGCCGGAGCGCCAGGAACCATTCTTCCACCGTGCCTTCCTGCGTGGGCCTAAATCTATTTCTCATCATCGCCTTAAGCTCCTCCTAGCTCCTCACCTGTCGCCTTCGCTGTTCCCACTGGAACCAAGCAAGAGTTGCTCCTTCAAAGCAAAGGGTAGCGGAGTCTAACTTATCCGCATCCGATAGTTGATTCACGGAGAAGTACCGCTCAGCCCGAAACACCCAACCATCTGGGTCTTCACCCTCAAACACTGGCATCTCCAGGCGTCGGACCCTTCCATCGGACCTCCCTCCCATATGGATCGAACTCACCGCCAGCTTCCCTATGCCGATTTCCCAGCTCCAGCGTGGCCTCCCTAGTGAGTGTCGAACCAACAGGTATGTGCTCGCCTGATTGTTTCCCCTTCCTCCCTTTCTCCTGATCCTCCCATCTCTCCATCAACAAGCCAAATTGTTCCATCATCGTTGCCATGTTTTTCTCGATGTTCTGCACCCTCTGGAATTCTTTTTTCATGGATTCTAATCCCATCTATAGTCCCTCCATCTTCCTTTCAATTTGCTGTTGATAATTCTCCATTCTTCCCTCTAGATCCCCCATTCTCTCCGAGACGGTCACCCTCATGGTTCGCTACCAGATTGATAGAACCTTTCTCGATTGATTGAATTCAGCTCTTACAGTAAGAACTACCCAATTTCAGTAGCTTACATAAATGGAAAATAGCAATAGCAAGAAAAGAAAACAAAAGAAATCAGGCCTATTCGAGAGGGCCTCACTCTTCAACGGATTCTTCAACAATTTTCCAGCCCTTCTCTCTCCTCTCCCCTTTTATACCTCTCTTTCCCATTCTGTTTTAGCCACGTGAAATAATATTCTCCTCTAACCAACTTCTGACTCTTTTGCCCCTGACCCAATTTCCTTGGCTGCCCTTATTGCTCGTCTCCTTTTACGCCTTTGATAGGTGAGACTAATGGGAGTCCTAACACAATTATCATCTCTTGTGCTGATTTCCATATTAGTTACAGGGCAGACCTATAACTTGGAGTAACGAATTCAATTATTAACTTCTTAGCTAGGGTACCTAGCCTTTCAGGTGAATTCTGATGTTTGATAGGTGGTATAGTTTAGTCATGGTTGTCTGATTTGCGTTGCTCTTTGCTTGTATTTTTAAGATCGCCCTGCATTAATTTGTGTGATCATTAAAGTTCCAAAATATCATCAAGAGAATTTTTTTTTTTACTTTCCAGTAATTAAAAATTGTTGGTTGAGTCCAACTTTCATTTGTTAAACTTGTCATAAAATTGCAAATTTCCTTCCATTCTTCCTTGAACTTCATGTGAATTCTCTTAAACCATCTGAACAAAGTCTAAATATCACTTTATAATTTCTCATGTACTGCTTTGAACTCACTCCAGAATCGAGGATATTGATTCTGCCAGTCAGGATGCTATAAACGGCCAGCCATCAAGAAGACCTATCATTGAGATGACAATTCCTTCTGTTCTGGACAAGACCATCTCTCCACCAGGTTCTTAAAGTTTGTTACTTATGATGCATTTCTCACATTTTTTATTTCTCATGCTGTACTCGCATTTTCTATTTCGTTGCATCTTCTACCATCCAGAACTTGTGGAATATTATTTTGTCAGAATTAGAACCATAAACCATGAAAATGATAGGAAATTCCACGTTTTATTTTTGGAAAGTTGAAGCAAATGTGCTGTGCTCCATTGTGCATATTCTGATGCGGATTTTAAAAAAAAGAACTAATTGGTTGCAAATCAAGAGTGGGATGCAGGCCTAGTGCTTTGATGGTTAAATGTTCCTTCTTCTTTAGTTGTTTCAGAAAACTGGAAGAGCATTGGCCAGTTTAAGTGGCTTCAATTTCCCTAGATTTTTGAAGGCACTAGCCTAAGGATGTAAATGGCTCCCAGGAAAAGTGACTAGCCTTTCCTGTCTTTGTAGTTCATTCTTGGGGAATCCAAGAGCTTTGCACAAAAATCATCTGAGAACTCTCATATCAAAATGGGACTCGGTGACTAATAAATCTTCTATTTCACTTGTTTTTCCTGCTCTATCAATACTCTTGTGTTTTCTATCTTGTTCTTATTCATATTGCACACAGCACTATTTCTTTTCCTTTATTTTCCAACATAATCGCCATGCAATTCATTATGGTATCATTTTTAGTATCCTGAGCATGACCTATTGATAAGAATTGCTGCATCACACCAATGCAACGTAGCTGTTTCTCAACAGGTAAACATGTGATCAACTTGTTTGTTCAGTACACGCCCTATAAACCCTCCAAAGGCAGCTGGGAAGACTCTGCATATAGAGTGAGTTGGATTTTATGAAGCTCCTCTTTTCTGCTTCTGAACTTAGTAGCTCATGATGGCATTGGCATTCATTCCATAGCTTGGTTTTTTCATCTCTATTGGTTATGATGTCCAGTTGCCAACAAGATTTGGCTCTTTTTCCCGCCTCCCTCCCTTCTACATCTATACGTCCACAAATTATCAAAGCATGTCTTTTATCTTCATCTCTATTAGCTTATAGATACTGGCATTCCCCTCTCCCCCTTCTTATTCTTGCTTCCTTTACTTATCTTTTAGCTACCCAAGCTACCTTAGTAAGTTTTATTAATATATACACACATTATACATGTATAAATATTAAGTTATGCAGGCACAAATTTTGCACTTTGAGTACTAATTCTTATGAACTCAGCTTCACCTTTCTGTAGGAGTCGTTTGCGCAAAGATGTTTTAACTTGATCGATGAATATGCCCCAGGCTTCAGCTCATCAATTATTGGCTATGACATGTTGGCTCCACCAGACCTTGAGAGGGAAATTGGTCTAACAGGTATAACAACAATGCATTGCTGCATTGTTTGTATGAGGAATATGATTTAGACACTTATCTTCAATAAACAATATCAGAATGGAAAGTGGGGAACCTGGGCATATGTTCTGTTAAACCACACCTTGAACTGCACACACATTTTGATAAGAGAGTCGGTCAGGTATAGTAATCAAGAACAAAAACCATGTACCTTTATGGTAGGTTAACCTGGCACTTCAATCCAGGGAGGACCAAATTTCTGCCATGCCAAGGTGGGAAAATGTCAAAGCACTCGTGGACTTTATCACAATATGATTTTTAGTGTTTCTATGGTGCCTACTTGGTCAAAGTCTGCTAAAAACCTGATAGTAGACTGGCTAGCAAGTAGCTGGTAAGAAATTGAACAGATCACAAGCATAGTCTGACAAATTCATTATTGCAGCAATATTACAGCATTCTCAGCTCTTTTCTCACCTATTTCAAAATTTTGTTTTTAGGTTCTCACTGAAGATAATTCGTTGCGAGTCAATGGAATTTCTAGTTTCTTTCTCCTCCCCCCCCCCCCCCCTCTTTCTTGGCAAGTATTGAATTATACAGTGGGAATTGCTTTGGTTTTTAGAGTAGGAATTACCTGCAGTTACCATGGATTAGTATGGGCTTTGCAAATGGAAGTAGGTAGCTCACAGGAAGAACTTCCGACTTATTTAACATTTTGATTATCTGCTAATTAACTTGGCCGCTAGTGGATCATGTCGCTAAGTTCCTATTCTTGAACGCTTTTGGTAGGAGGGAATATATTTCATGGTGCCATGGGACTAGACTCTCTTTTCCTTATGCGACCTACAAAAGGATGGTAAATTCAAAACTCTGCATATTCTCTTCATAAAAATTGCCAATTCTTCCCTGGCTTTCTAGCTTTTTCCCAAAGCTGTGTAAACTTTATTTCTCAAGAGCGCTTTCCACTTTTCTAATGATTTCCCTCTATTTGGGGGTTGTCCATCTATTTATATTTTCAGGTATTATCTTTTTACCCTATAATAGTTCGAATGGATAATACACTATCTTCATGTCATCATGTGTTTCAAAAATTAATACACGACTTCAATTTATTCTGGACTGAAATGTAAAAGATAAAAATTAACAGATCTGAACAGATTCAATGAAAAGACCAGCAAAATTGGCATACCTTTTAATGCTTTTAGAGCAGCTATTTTCGACCTTTTTCATTGAAATGTTCCTAGTGCAGGTCAAATTACAGAACCCCAGTGCCGGGGCTGTACTTGTGCGGGAGCGGGACGCATCCCGGTGGCGGTGTCATGGGTGCCCCAGGGCGTAATGCCGCCCGCGTGGTCCTTGAAGATGTCAACAAGCCATTGAATTGATGCTCAAAGCAAAGAGTCAAATGGTTACACATTGATCTAATGCTTTATCTAGATGCATCCTTTGACACGTATCAATGTTTTAAAGCTGTTTTGTTCGATTGCTCAATCTGCCTCATTGCTTGTATTCTTCTTTTGGCGACGCTACCATTGCATGCATGATGTCCCAATATCTTGCAGTTTTGGACAGTACAAAAAAGATATGAGCAGCTGGTTTATGACGAATTTTTCTGGGCAAGCAAATTCTGCTTACGAGAACTAATAAACTATATAATCTTCATTCCACTCAATAGTTACCAGAAGAAAAAAAACGTAATACATGTTTCAACATAGAAGTACCAAGCTCGAACTTCAAATTCAATTGAACTATGCATAAAACAAAGATTGCTTGTTGGAGCACCCACTAATTAAAAGTGTAATACGAACAATTTTTGTACAAAAAAATGTCAGTAAACCTTCACTTGACTTGCACAACCTCAAGTTTCTCCAATAATGAATCCAATGTAGTGTTGTGTAACCGCCTACGACTTCTTAAGCCAGTATCAGATCACCTGGGCAAGCATGCAGCCAACTTCGTCCCATTTCAGACATCCTGGTTGTCAAATCAATTAACCAGAGGAAGATCACCCACCTAGCCATGATACGGATTTAGGGAAAAGTGTGATGCCTTTTGAGGCTGTTTCTAACCTGCATTCACCAGTTGGCAGCTCCACGTGAAAATATGAAAGAGAGTCAAAATCTAATGCGAATACTGGCATCCCACCCAAATAAGGGTGTGCGATGAGAGAGAGAGAGAGAGAGAGAGAGAGAGTACTTCGAAATTTCTCCAACAGCATTCAGAACTTCGGTTGAATTAGTTTCCAGTACTTGACCGCCAAAAACGATCTCATCTAGAATAGCATGCGCCTGCAGAAGATAAGCTAATTTCAGCTTAAACACTTACCTTGTACGCTTATAAAAGTACATTCAAAAGAAAATGTACTGAAGGTTGGCCGGTGAGAAGTTTTAGTCAAAATTCCAGCCAGTATGCAAGGTCAATGATGTCATACTACTGATGTCTACAATGGTTTTTGTATGTATTCTCCCTGAGAGATTGTTAAATTTTCCATGCTGCTGCATGCCAATATCTAAATTCAACTTGCAAATTCTAAAAAGCATCACTTGGATTGTTGTTAAACATGGAACAGGCGAAATCAATTTCAAAGTCAATCAACATTTCTTGTAATGTAGCCAAGCATAATTGGTACTGTATTAAAAGGATACTACCCCAGCCTCAAAGAAGGTTAGAACTTCCCTCCCTACGTCAAGATTAATTGTCAAGATCTTAAAAATTTTAACTTGCAATATAGCAAATATATCATCTCCATTGGCAATATTTGCTAAATAAACAGGATAAAAATTTATGTATACCTGGCAAAGAGGAAAATAGAGGCCTGATAGGATTAAGAAAAAGAATAGTACATGCTACAAAGGAAACTACAGAAACAACCTTGTTATAACTGAAGACTATGTCAAGCTCGCAGACATTTTTGAAGCTTTTGTCCAGCGTTTCCACAAAAACTGAAAGAATTAAGATAAATTTAACATAAGTTACCTAATCAAATAAAGGCAAAATTTACAGAATATGAATCTTCAAATTAGCAATTGAGGGAAAAATAAGAATAAAAAATTTCGGCCTATGTCATATCTATCATGAGCCTAATCAGTTATTCCCCAGCAAGATCTCCTCATGACCCCAACAAGTTATTCAGTGAAATCACTAAGCAACTTCTTTAAACTTAGCAAAACTAGTCACAATTAAAAAATAAAAGCAACAATTTAAAGTATGTACCCATAAAATAAAGGAAAAAAAAGGAAAAGAACATTGAAAGTCTACTACTAACTGGGATGATACACAAAGAGTTGATGAGTAGGCAGCAACTATATTATAGAACCGTCTGACCCTGCATATAAGGATCATGTTAATCCTACATGTATAAGCTGCAGGCAACCTTTTTGTTTTGTTATTATGGTCCAAGAACATTATATTTATCATAAACAAGATGGCCAGTGGAATCAACTTCCACAGGCATTAACAACATAAACAATTTACAGTTGAACAGTATGACCATATTAAAGACATTTTTAGTCCTAGGAAAAGTTTCAGCCTTAATGCACAAACTTAGGAGAAGTTCCATCATCATAGACCATAAAAAGAAATATATATATATATACGAGGCAGATGTGCAGTATAGACCTCTTATTTTATTCACAATTTTCCGTGGGTAAATTGGTACCAGAAAGGGAGATACATCCACCAGAGTTCTCATATAGGGTGGTAGCTGAGGTCAGGTCTATTCCAAGTTAGCATATAATGCCTTGTAACAAAATAATGATCTCTTTGAATTCCAGTTCCTTTTGTGGAACTCATCACCCATAAAAGATTTTGAAGCCATTCTTAGGTAGCTGACCTCACATTAACCATAAAAAGAGGTCTCTTTGGCACAGTGCTCTCTTTGTGAAGGTCAGGAGAGGGTTTTTTTTGTTAGACAACCTTTTCTTCACTTTCTTATAAAAAAGATGTTTACACAACTCAAACTCACCTTGTAGTCACAAAAGAGCAATCTTATTGCTGCAACCAAGGTTCGTCCTCCAACCTTGAATTAATCATAATAAAATGAAACAATTATTGCTGTTCTAGTAATGTCACGGATTAATTTCATGAAAAGCTCATCCATTGAACATTGTATCAGCTATGAATGGTAAATTGGCTTCCGCTTTTGTCCTTAAAGCTCCTATTGAAGATAATACGTGTGATACGTGATTAAGACAAATTGGTCTTGTGAGAAAAATACCAATAGAGACTCTTGTGAAGAGAGTGGATGGTAGAACTAGTATTTAGTAAAGCAATAGAGGAAGACCAAGGTCCAAGACAAAACAGGGTTTGAGATCTTCAGTGTAATATGAGTTACAATGGACTTATATAAGATAAAGTCACAAATAGAAATAATTTGCAAACTAGAATTCAGGTAGTGGACCCCACATAATGGGATTAAGGATTGATATGTTATTCAAATTTTATAAACAAGATCCCATTTTTTTTAAAAAAATTTTAGGTTACATTCAGCTTAAAGGTGAGATAAACATGTCTGACAGCATACAAGATTTTGCTGTCCAAGAAAATACTGAAAAGTTCAGAAAGGAAGTCATTATTCACATGCATTATCTGAATTGTTTTAAGGTCAATAGATGGACTTATTTGCAATGCCAACTTCAACCATAATGTCATAAGAATAAAAATATTGATTACCTTTCACATTATTGATGGTAATCATAACTGAATTGGCACCACTAACAATGCTTGATTCACTGAATATGTCAATTTCTCCAACTTTCCAAATTATATCATAAGCATTATTGCAACCAAACCAAAAAAGTTTTTCCTACCTACTTCAGTTGTTTTTCCATTTCAATCTACCAAGTGCAATAGTTCAGTTAACACGGTAAGTTAATATGATTTTTCATATTACCTTCCACTCTTATGTTGGCATCCATTGTCCCTAGCATTTCCCTCTTTCGATATTGACAAATAATTTCTGATTTATGTTTGCAATTGCAGTTATGAGTTTTTTGACTTTAGATTGTTAAATAGTTTAAATGAAGTTTATGAGACTTTCCATTTGATGCAATTGATAGTGCATGGATTTTAGTGCAGGGTCAAAAATTAGAGTTTACCTTGTATTAAGTCAAGCATGGCCAGCTCATTCTCAGAGCTATCAAACACAAAGACAACATATAAAGTTGCATGGTGCTTGTATACAAGACGAGTATCCTGCAGGATATGTACAAGTCATGTTCCAACGTCCACCGGGACAAAGTATTGACAAATAGATATGATAAAGTAAAGAAAGATTTTGATCCAAACAATCACTGGTCTGACATGTTGAAATCAAGCAGAATGATATAATTTCCAGAACACAAGTGGCCTGTAAGTTATGTATGATCTTCAAAGTTCCTCAGGAAAAAGGGTTGAATTTATGTGCAACAATAACACTGAAATTTTCTGTAGTATTTTCTTATCCTGAGAATCTAAATAAATTAGACTGGTATACATATCTCATTTTTAGAAATCATCAAGAGAAGATCAAAACTAGCATCAGCAGGATTTGTCGAGTAATCAACCATAAGTTGCAAGTAATTGAAGATGGCTTAATGATGGTAAGAATTACGCCAGATTTTGGTAGAACAAAATTGACAACAGCTGCTATCATTTATACACCAATTACTGAACAGTGGGCTTAGTAGCTTTGCAATCTTATAGAAGAATTGATGGCGATGAGACTAAACAATTCAAGAGAGATTCTATTTTACGATGCCACTAAGGCCTATGCCTAGGGCCCCCAAGGAGGAGGGGCCCCAAAATTAATAATTAATTAAAATTTATTATTTTTATTTTTTGAGATGTAAAATCACTAATCCTATTTTACGATGGCTTTCTTTAAATTCATGCTCTATTAATTTTGTTATTTCATTTGAACGAAGAGGCCCCCTAACTCTCAAAGTTGACGGATCATTTTCCAATATTAGACAATGTATAGTGAGATGCCATTTAAATGAGAAGGCTCTCAACTTCCTAAGTCTACGGATTATTTTTTAATGTTAGACAATGAATAATGTGGTGTAAACTAGTAACATAACGAAAAAAAGAAAAAAAGACAAGAAGTGGTATTAGATAATTTGATAAAATGAAATTTCATTTGGAGAATCTGCACTTATATGGGCATTAAAGAAAAAAATAACAAAAGTAAATAAGTAAATTTTTAATTTACAGACTTAGCTGTAAACTCTTCACATTTTTTACTTATTCAATTTTTACGTTTTCATATTTTTTTTTTTCATTTTTCTTGTCTATATTGTCAATTGAAAAAAAATTACTTTCTAAACTAGAATATAAAATTTTAATTAGTGATTTTAAATCTCAAAAAATAAGAAAAATAAATTTTCAATAATTTTTATTATTTCTTATTTTTTAGAAGGCCACTAAACTAATTATCCGCCCCCTTGAGACGGCCCTCACCAGAAATCATAGCCGCTACCATTTATAGACTACTGTCAGTGAACTGTGGGCTTAATAGATCTGTGATTTATAGAGGCATCATATAGACGGGGATGAGATTGAACAATTCAGAGAAGCAGAAATTACTGGCCCGAAGATCGACTCCACTTGTATGAAACTGCTAACGTTCTCAGGTCTACGACATAAAACTGCAAGAGAATTAAAAGGCCAAACATTAATCAGCCATCATCAAAACTAAAGATCAACATAGTAGTCATATAAATGTGTTGATTGTCTAACGTGTATATACTATATACCAATCAACAGAGAGAGAGAGAGATAGAGACCTGAGTATACGCTTCGAACAATCTGTTGCTGGTTCTGAGCAGGCTACCTCGCGAAAGAAATTCAACTGAAGAGGTTATTGCGATGAAAATCAAATTACATACCAAAATGGATCCAATTATTTGGAGAAACATGAATAATCATGCAAATAGGAATTCTAGATATAGAGATGGCCAGAGAGAGAGAGAGAGAGAGAGAGATTTGGTTGGGACCTGAAAATCATAAAATCTGGCAAGGCGAAGTTTGCCAAGGGTGTTCATCACCATCACCGCCCTTATCATTCTTCTCTTCTGTTTTTGCGCGGTCAGAGAGAGAGAGAAGAGTATTTGGTAGACGGTGTGTTCGAGAGATGGGATGAAAAGGAATTGGGCGGAAGGGGCGAGTCGAACGGAAATGGATGGAAGAATGAGCAGTTAATGAAAATGACTGAAATTAGTCAAGTTACTTTTTACGTTATAATTCTTTAAATTCTTATTTTTTGTCACGCCTATTTGACAAACAAACTGTAAATCTCAGCAAAAATGGACTGAATATTTATTTATTTTTCTTGCTAATATTAATTTTAAAAGAATAACAATTATTTTTTGCTGTTTCAATAAAATTTATTTTAAACTTATTTTTTATGAACTTGACCTCACGTCCCCATAGGGTGTCACGGGCCAACCACGGGTTTCCTTTTCAGCGAGTCTGATTATTTCTTGTTGTTGAAAGCTAAAAAACGTAACACCGGATAAACACCCAACAATTGTCTGCCAGATCAGCAGGTAGCATGAAACCTTGCTGTCCGCGTGAAAACGCCTCGCATCTCTCTTACAAGGAAGCCCTAAGGATTAAATGCGTCTGAAGAGCGAAGAACTGATCTGAACGGCGGCGTATTAGTCATGGCCATTGACGGAGACGACGACGATGTCGACATCAATCCCTTCGCAATGCTCCTCCCCGACGACCAAAAAGCCGAAGCCGAAGCCGAAGCAAAGGAAGCAGAAGGAGAAGATGAGACTAGATTACTTGCAGAGCACGAAGCAACTCACCAGCTTCAGCAGCACCACATCCGTTCGATCGACTCGGCGATATCGATCAGGCAGCTCCAGTCCAAAGGCCTCTCATTCCAGCTCTGGCCGGCGGCCACCACCTTCCTCGCGCTCCTCGACCGCCATCGCTCTGATCCGACCGCCAGCCCCCTCGCTCCCACTCTCTCCTCCGCGGCACCAACCAGCGGCCGCCTCCGCATCCTCGAGCTTGGCTCCGGCACTGGCCTAGTCGGAATCGCGGCCGCCATTATTCTAGGAGCTGTCGTCACCGTCACGGACCTCCCGCACGTGCTCCCGAACCTTCGATTCAACGTCGAATCCAACTCGAAAGTTTTGGCCGAGCACGGTGGGAGAGTTGATGTGGCGCCGCTGCGCTGGGGGGAAACTGAGGATATGGAGGCGGCTGGGCGAGGGTACGACGTGATAGTGGCTTCAGATGTTGTATACCACGATCACCTCTACGAGCCTTTGCTTCGGACTCTGAAGTTCTTAATGCTGGAGGGAGAAAAGAGGATGGTGTTTGTGATGGCGCATTTGAAGAGGTGGAAGAAGGAATCTGTGTTTTTCAAGAGGGCGAGGAAGCTGTTCGACATTGAGGTCATACACGCGGACGGTCCCTCCAATGAGTCTAGGATTGGGGTCGTCCTGTATCGTTTTGCGGCCAAGTGTAACATGAATTGACGTCGCAAATGATTCGTGCAATATGCAATTGCAATTGTTCTTTGAGGTAGCTCTTTTTGTGTTTATTGTTTTCTTCCTTCAGTTTTTTCCTTCGCTTTCATTCACCTCAACTGTTAGTCAAAACACACAAACTGCAATTTCAATCCTCTATATGAAGGAATGTGAAAACGTCATTTCTTCATCCCTTTCTATTTCTATCCTTCTCTCTTTCCTTTGAATTACTCATTCAAAGTGGAATGTGTTACTCGATTATCCCAATATGCAGAGGTAATATGAAATCTCTCTCCATCTCCAAGCATGAAAGAAATATTGAAATAACAGTCATATATGTACTTTGTCAAATTTGTACCATACAAAAACAAAATCTCTTGCACAGCTAAAAACTGAACATCATATTTTCAGACAAGGCAGAATTAAATTCTTTACAACAGAATCAGCTTCCAGCAAAACAGAAGATCTTCACATCACAAGAGAACACAGAATCTTCACAACACAAACCACACTTGCAACAGCCTATTTATGAATTACGAATATAGTTCTTCTTTACCGTAGTAGGAAGTCATCCACTTCTCTGATGTCCCTTAATCATTGGCAGCCTTCCGGGAAACACTCTGAAATAGCATGACTATGATTCTCTTCTCGAGTCACTACTTGATTAAACCATATTTGAACATTAACGTTCATCGCTTCCTCCCAAGTGCGCCTTTGTAAACAGCCTTCATGCTCTGCGAGTCCTTAAAGCAAACGAAGTGTACAAGAGTATTACTGTTGGGATAGACTGCAAAGACACTAGTCCCTATCTTCTTGTTGCAGAGGGAGCACATGCTATCACTGGTAATCTTCACTACTGTTTTCCTTTGGGTATAAAGTTCATCTTTTACCTGTTTCACATAATGAGCTTTCAGACACGCAGAGATGATGGAAAGGAACTTGTAAATATTAGTTTAATCAGATTGAACGAATACTCTGATCAAGTAGTGAAAGATTAAAGAAATGCTTATGATGAAAAGATAAAAATAAACCAATATAAAAGAAAGGATAAGAACAAGCTTTGACTCAGCTGGGCCTTTTAGGATCAATAAAGATAATTCTCAATGGTGGAATACTAATTTGGGGCCTTCTAGGCTTGAACTATCATATTCTTCTGGAAGTATAAAGGTTAAATAGGTGAACTTTATGATTAATCGACCAATCTGTATACTGGTAGAAAAGGAATATGCGGAAACTTATCTACAACAGATACAACAAGCCGGGTGATATGTTTTACAGCAAAATTATTGAAGCCACTACTAGAAAAACAGTTTCAGCCAAAGAATATCCATCGTCAGTGGCTAAAATAAAACAAGCATACAAGATTATGCATGAATTAAGCCAAATGAATCTGCTTACAATAGTAAACGAGCAGATTAAGTCCTTCAATATGTAATACAATTCTCAGTTCATATCCTGATTAAGTAAAATGCATCGACACACGAATACCTGCAGGTTCTCACTCTCACGCAAACTCTTGATAACAGAAAAGTTCCGGTATGCTTCACTGGATTTTCTGATAAGGGGCCCAAGAAAGGGAAGCAAGTTCTGCAAAACCCAACAAAAACAATACTTAGATGAGCTTTCTTCAAGCACACAGAAGCATACAGAGTTCAGATATTAATGGTTGATAATCATATACTATCAAATGCAAAATATCATATGAGACTACTGGAGAGTCGCACATCCCTCCCCACGTGAAATCTCAAGCTAATAACATGGCTCCCCTTAAAGAGTGAGGTAAAAAAACATATTTATGACTTCATTACATAATGGGATGCCAGATTATTTTTATCATATGGTATATAACTCAAGTACCATTTAACATATATAAGCATTCATATATTGTATAATTGCAAACAGGCGTTTTGTTACTTGAACTAAATGACAAATAGTAATTGGAACTACTTTAATTTAAATGCTGCGCAAAGAGAAGCATCCTATGTGTTGTCCTTCAATTGCAGTGAGAGAAGTTTTTCAGAACAAAAATGGTCCCTCATGGGCATGTCATACCTTTACCGTAGCCCTTTAACAGTTTGTGACTTCACTGTGATTCAAACAACTTTCTAGTTTTTCCACGACATGTGAATATTAGTCGCTAATGTCTTTCATACTCCACATCCTTCGCATTACCCCCAGTTGGAAGGATTTCCCTTGCAAACCTTTATTGCTTAAATGTTCAAGAATATAAGTTCACAGAAGTTCTAAAAACTGTTGTTGAATTAAAATTTGAATAACCTTTCACCACATATTACTGAGGCTTGTAAAGCCTAATTCCTGGCAATTAAGAGTCTAAGACCACATCATGGGAATACAAAAAGCATTGCCTTCATCATCACCATTTAAGTGATAAGTTTGTATATAACCTCTCCTAGAGATTTATGATTGTGCGACAGCCATAAAGATAACCAATTACCTGTAACTTAGTGCCCCTAGGTAATAGTTTTAATGCCTGTCCACCATTGATTCTGTCCCACCTTCGGCTCAACAGATCAAAGACCTCATCCAACATAATACTGGAACCTGCTTCCTCGTTGGGATCATCTGCATCACCATCACTCCTCCCACTGTCAGTACTGCTGGGACTGATTCGGACTTCTTCTGCACCTTCTATCTCCGCAATTTTCCTGGATGAGCGACTTCCTTTCATTTTATTTGAACTTCCTGGAGCAACTCTCGGAATACCAGAAATAGGAGTTGATACCAGATTGGTGATTCGCTTTTCAAAGTTTTTTGTCGTCTTTTGAGGATTCAAATATATTTGCAAGAGAGTGAGGTAGATATTGCTATATGATTTTGCAGAATGTTGGAGTGCAGACTCATAAACACGATCACAGTAGGACAATGCTAGATCAGGAACATGAAGCTACAAATGCCAATTACAACAACATATCAAGCCTTTATCCCACTATATGGGGTCACTACAAATCTCAATTAAGTATAATTAATCACTGGAGAATTTTGAATTAGACAATAACAGCCAATTAGTAAGAAATTTCTGTCATGATAAATGTCAGAAACTGATGATTAAAGGATGAATAGCTTGTCTATTATATTAATTATGATGAAATGAAATAACCCTCACAACAGGACAAGAATGATCATTGTAATCGGAGGAACAACATAACCAGAAAAGTTTGTACATAGAAAGAAGGGAGAATCAAGACTCAAGACTCACTTATTTAACCTCAACAGGTTAAAAAGCCCTGCCTGAAGCCTCAGAATCAGCAGGCAGATTGATCATTCTGGAAACGAACTACCATGGACACATACTCACAGAAGAACTAGCTAACTCTAATAACATGTTGAGTTAGAAGCTGAGAGTCAGACAGAACAGGCACAATCTTGCATAAGAAAAATTGTACCAGGAATGCCAGAAATGCTTATTGATGAGGAAAAATTGAACTTATTGATGAGGAATGCCAGAAATGCTTTTCAGGATCAGACGATCCTCAAACTTGTAGGTGCCACCCAGCCAGATGACTATCAGATTTAAAAAAGATAATAATATACCTTATGAACATATATTGATAATGCAAGCTCATGTTGGTTCATTTTTCCCAGCAAAATTGCACGCTCTTCAAATAAATCATCCGCCGGAAGTCGCTTTAATAGAGCCTCTGTATTATATCCTGAGATGCTCTCTAAAGCGGACAATAATTTCTTCCTTGTTGGGGAATACGTTTTTTCGTCCCATTTCTGTTGAGCACTTAGATCTACATGCCATTCAAGCACTTCGGAAAGATAGATTTGCACCTACCATAGACAAGACCAGTAAGTACATCCATTTCAGATTAGAATCTTATGCACCAGGATAGAGATAAGAAAAAATGTTTATTTGTTAAGTAGTTGGCGTTGGCAACAACAGCTCATTTTGTAAGATTTTCCCAATTAACAGTATTACAAATAAAATCAGCCTCTAAATAGTGATTAGAACAGCAAGTTTGAAGTATCAGTACCATTTCATTCTGCAGATTTCCAGATATCCCATTTTCATTCATTGCAAGCATAAGTTCTAAATATGTGGCCTGCATATTGGGTGCATGCTGCTTTAGGTAAGAGTTAACCAAATCTGCCGGAATATTTCCAGACAAAAAGAGCTCAATGGTTTGTGTCGGACAACTTTCAAGGACGTGCATTGAAAACTCCAATACAAGCATAGGATCGCTCCCGCAGAGAGGCTGCAAAAAATATTCACACAAAAGAAAAAAAAAAAAAGATATTAAGAAACTAAAAATATTAAAAAAAACAATAACCAAATTTCTAAAAATTTCAAAAATGAATAGTTTCAATGCACTAATGCATTTCTACTCAGATCATGCACCAGGCCATCATTGCCATGTCTAGTTAGTAAACAACAAAAAGAGAATTTGACAGTCAAAACTTGGATATTTCTCAAACTTCAAAAACAAGGGCATAGAAGCCATAAACAAAACTACATGTACAAGACATAATGAAGAGCTAAAATTTAAACTTTTTTTTGGAACATAAAAAAATAATTGCTATCCAGAAAAAAAGATAAAAATATTACAGTTGAAGTGAAAGACTACAAGTCAAAAATTGAACAATTGAAAGGAAGCTCTAAAATGAAAATAAGGGAAGACAAGTTCCTTTTTGGTAGAGAGATTATTCACACCAAAGGTAGCATCTGCAGGGACATCTGGAGATAAAAAACAATGTGAGTTGAAACATTTAGGAAACACAAAATAGCATGTGGTTTAAGTATCTTAAACTATGGCTATTGCTTGAGAAAGTTGGTGTGATTCAAGAGCTGATGACAAATAGCAGGTACAAGGCTCTTTTGAGTTAGGTTGACATTAGTATTGGCAGTAACTAATAGTTTACACATCCCTATGCTCTAGCTAATCAGCTACATTGTGCGAATGGTGTGGAATGATATAAAGCTTTGTCGGTGACTGTAGAATCAACATATTAAGCATCCAAATAAGAGACAACACAAACAATATTGTAACTTCATATGGGAAAACTTACTTTGAGATAGTCAATAATCATCTCAGGCTTGAATTTCTGTGTGAGCTCTACTTGAGGTTGTTCTGACTTTGACTCTTCAATTAATTTATGCAGAAGATTGAGGGCTTCGCGGTGCATAGCATTGCACTTGTAAAGTTCAAGCAAAGCGATATATTGGTTCCTTTTCTGAAGAAACTCCTCACATATTTTTATATCGCAGTAGTTGAGACCTTTCAGTAGTTCAACTGCAGCTGAAGATTGTCCAGTTAAAAGAAGAGCTTGGAGTAGTGCTGTATCCAGTATTGCTGCCATCTCCCTAGCAGCTGAGCTAATGGTAATGTTAACACGGCCCTAAAAGACCAAAGAAGATTAGAAGCTTAAGTAGAATAAAGCTATGGAGATGAAATAACAGAGACAATCTTTTGCAAAATTTAATCAATATATAATATCAAGGACTACAGGTAGACATAAATTGGAAAGGAAAAAAATAACTGAAAAATAATGACTAAATTGGCAAAATAAGTCATGAGAATTCAAAGATATATATATAGTATCAAATGATAAATCCAAAATAAAGAGAAATTGTTCAAAACTGCTAGTATATGAAAAATGGGTTCATACAAAATTAAGTAAATAGATTCTTTAATTGTCCCAAATCAAATATCCAAAACTGAGTTCCTAATCAGAAATAGATAGTCAGGCCAGCATGAAGTAAGCAAACCGGTAAAGTGCCAATTATTATAGTGAAGTGTTATTGACTCCTTACTTAATTTTGACGCAAAAGGTAAGAATATGCAAACTTGAGCCTGTAAGATACAGGTAGATGAACAGCAATTTGATCATCAGCATTGTCTGCATTGAGTTCCTTACAAACTGATTCAAAGATTACTTGAAACTGTCACTATATGAACAATGAGTTCATAAGAAATTAAGCAAATAAATTCTTTCAAGTGGTGCAAGTCAATTATCTATCATTTCCTACTAAGAACTGGAAAGTAGGGCCATCACAAAGTAAGCAAAATAAGCAGAGCAATGTCCCTGCATAGACACATAAAGATCCTGCACTTATGTTGACAAGCCAAGGTCATTGTGGTCTTAATGTTACCCATGAGGATAAGCTTTGATTCAATTGCAGGGTGAGGTTTAAGTCAACCATCAACTCTGTATCCATTTACTAAGCCATGTAATGAACTGAGTAGTGTCCCATAACTCTGCTACAAGATTTCTTGCAATTCCCACGTTGGCTACAAAAGCCCCCCATACTAATAGGTCTTTCATCGAGAAGCAGTTCTTTAACTGCTGGGCTAGTGTTCCTTTCTGGGCAATTATTGGTCCTCAATTTTGATCCATTAGGCAGAATCAAAGCCAACTAACACAAATAATAACCAAGCAAGGATTTGTTTATTTAGTTTTTGATAGGCTATACCCAACAGGACTCAAGAGTTCTCTTTATTCATGGAATGCAACCTAAACTGTATGTCCAGATTATCCAAAGAGGATATTCAACTATGGTTACTAAGTCTGTCTGCAGTCATGTTTTTGATAGTAGAGCTACACAAGGATATAAAATTACGGCCTCAAAATCCATCTGCAGTTCATGTATTGCATTATAGAGCTACATACAACCTCCAGAGAAGTATCTGCTCTCAATCTTCCTATTTCTCCAAGCATGTTGTTTGAAGATGTTTACCAAAGTTTAGGACCTATAAGAATTAGAAGTCAATCAATTGAAGTGATATTTCCATCCAAGAATGTAAATTGGCAATTACCTCTAACAAAAGATTTCTAGATGTTTAAAGATCAACAAATGGGGCTCAAGCTCAAACATGAACAGATTAACTTGACTACGTTCGCTTAGAAACAAATGGGTTCAGGTTTGCTAATTTCACAACAGGGTTGTAAGTATTTAGGCCAAGTACTTCAGGGTAGGGAAAAGGAGAATGCTTTAGAAGAGTCTTTGTCCCTTTTTCCCAATGTTGTTTGGTCCCCTCATTGTTAACAGAATCTATTGAATCATGTCTGTCATGCCCTCTCCAACCAGGATGCACTCCAGCAACCCTTCTACGAGAATTCGCAAAGGAGTCTAACATCTACCCCATTAGTGGCCAAATTTTTTCTTTAAAAGCCATTAGAAACATCCACTAGGGTTTGGATCTCCTAGGCTTGCATCTAAGGCCCATAATGATATTATTAACGTCCCATTTATCTCACATGCTTAATTAATTAACCTTTCTTCTCATCTGTAGGAAAAACCATGCTTTCAATTCACAGGACCAGACTATCTACAGTTCGCTAGACCTGGTTGATAATTTACTCATGACTTGCAACCTTACCGATTGTCAACTGTTTTCTAATCCTGTTGACAGTTTTAGCAATTTACTCACTATCAATTACTTATTATCAATCATCTGCATGTCCTCTTCTCTTTTTATCACCGGGAATTATTTAGGTTCCTTCTTCATAAGCCAAAGGGATTCTCATCGCAGCCACTCACATAACACTGTATTCCACAAGCTCTAAAACCCATAAGAACAATGATTCTTCAAATATACACGACATGTTCACATGAAGCCAATGAGGAATACATACCAAACATATGTGCTTAATATCCCAATGGCTAAACACAATAAGGCATGGTCACCAACCTGTGTCCCCCACCATTAACATATACAACAGGAGACTATATAAGTCAATGATCATCAGGACCTCATGATATATGCATGCCCCAACATATGGTTTTGATACAACAGTAAGGGTACTAGGATGCACAAGACAAGTGCATGCCAAATACATCCCACGATATACATAAGCTATCAAATGCATGCCAAACTATCATAAGCCACACAGCTTTAAGGGCTTCTGATCTACCTCACCAACTCTGTCTGGTCATCACTAATCACGAGTTGAGAAGCCCAGTAAAGATAAACTGTGCAAATGCCTCACATGCATGCTACATGCAACCCTGCACATATGCAACAATGCAACAAACATTACCATGCAGGGTACAAATCTATGACTATACATGAGTCTAACAAGCACCTCAGATGTTGCCTCTTAATCTATCCGGAGATGAGCTGCCAATTGTGCATACACCTCAACGCTCTCTCTCTCAATCCAATTGGAGATTAATGGTTATGATGTATATCTCCAGTTCACCTCTCAATCCATCCAGTGATGTTTTATTGGAATCATGTGTCAGCATAAAAACAATGTTGTGCACGTGCTTATGATAGCAACGATAAGGAAATCTTTACCCTCATTAAGCTTAGCTGGTAGCTTTGTGTATGCCCAAGGTGTGGCTCATTTCTTAAATTTTCTTCTCTATTCTAGCACTAACTATTGACAGATTGCTTCTCCTCATTGATAGTTTCAGCTTTGTTCAAAATGGTCCACTCTTGGCCTTTGGTGATCGAATGCTTTACTCGACTCTTCCTTTATTTGTATGAAAACTCCTTTCACTGTCCTGAAAGTTACAACAACCATTCAATTTCGGGGTTAATACATATACTATAATACCCAAGAAATTTGGATTATTTGAGGATAAGTATTTTAATAGAAAAATGAAATTTTGGAGAATATTGGTATCTAAATAGCCCGAAAAATTGACTGAATCGACTGCAGGGAGTAGCCTGGAACCAAGATGCCAAAGGAAAATGATATGGCAATGATGAGTATTTCGATGCATGATTTATGGCATCGAAAGAAACCAAATTAGGAACGATTTTCGGTACAGCTAAAATGCAGCTGCGATTTAGGCTGCAAAACCGAATTATCGTAGGGGACTTCCGGGAAGTCAACGAAATCTTGAAGGGGTTCATATTCGGTATGTAGGACAACCCTTCAGTGGTTTCAGGAAGAAACAAAATGGTTTACGGCCAAAATGAAGATTCAAGCCTAAATGTAATTTCTCGAAATTGTCGGAGGGAGGTTGAAATGACGTTTTTCCAAAATTTTCGGGGATTCAATGGAAAGTATAGAACTTGTAGGTCGCAATAGCACTATTGGGAAGTTCAGGGGCTTCAAGGCAAGAACCAAAAGTACAAAATGGAAAGAAACTGGGGTCAAAATACAATTTTGCAAAATTGCACAAAGAGCAATCTGCCATGGCCGACAAAGCTTCCTCCACCACCTCCCATCACCGAATTTGGTGGCGAAATACTCGAGGAAAGTAGCCTAGGATGCTCTTGAGTCGAGCCTAGGCCAACAATCAGCCTCGTCGTCGACGAAAATGGCCAAACTTTTAGCTAAAAGTGGCCGAAAAATTGGGCCACTGAAATCGACTTTTGGGGGCTGTCTTCGAGGATTTTGGATCAATATGGGGCAGGTAGAGGCCTCAAGGAGGTTAGATCGACCAGCCATGAGCGTTTGGAGGCTCGGGGTTGCCTATAAATAGAGGTTTTTGGAGTGGCCGAATGAAGTGAAAAATTAAACTCTTAGATCCGAGAGGTTGGACAAAAATTGAGAGCAACGGATAAGGGGTTTTTGTTCCCCATGTCCAGAGGATCATTTCTATGAAATTTGAACAATTTTCGTTGAGAGACGAGAGAGATATGAAGCTTTGCTGGAAAATCGAGCTTTGTCGGAAATCGAGTTGAGCAGTCAAAAAATGGCTCCAATCGACCGATTTGAAGCTATAATCCTGTAAATCATAAAGAGAGGAAGGCGTAGATTCAAACGAGAGGCAAAACGGAGCTCAAACGAAGGAGATATGACCAAAAAACCAGAGCTGGTCGGAATCTCGTTGAAGAAGATGACCGGCATGTGCAGTGCATGCGCCAGCTGGGCCCTGCGAGTGGGGGCGCGTGAGACAACTTCTTGGGGGGCGTGAAGGCGCGTCTGGGCTCAAAAAAATGTGAAAAAAATTGTTAAATTCCTCTAAAATCGAGATCTAAAGGCCTGTGCACAAAGTTTTGGATTTAGCCTTCCCGGTGTCTCGGTTTTCGCATTAAACAGCCTCGTTTTACGTGCAAACGAGTCATCGAGGTAAGTTCAGTAATTTTCTCTTGAAGTTCTTAGGTTATTATGATTTTTTGTGGAAAAAGATTGGAGAAAATAGTTAAGGAGGTATTTATTTAGAATTTTAGAAGTGAAAATGGGAGAAAAATGAAGGAAAATGTGAAGAAATTGGAGTATTGATATTTTCCGTGATAAATATGTTTTATAGGATTGTTGTGCTTGAGGATTAGTGATTTGTGCAACTTTTGAGGTTTGACACGAAAATCGATGTAGGGCACGCAAATTGAGGTGATGCGCATTTTTCAAGGTAGATCGAACTTCGCGCTAAGGTGAGTAATTTTATCCTAAACATGGTTTTGTGAGTGGTTTTATCCCGTGAACCTATATATGACATGTTTGCTTCAGTATGCATGATATTTATTGAAGTTATGATCATTTTGTCATATTGTATGGAAAGTCGTGATTTTTGCATGGCACGATATTATTGGCATATTGATACTCGTGCATGGGATTGGGATGTCGCCCCGATAGTGTAGCCGTAATTCCCCAAGGGCAAATGATGGAACAACGTTAGGATTATCCTGAAAGCAGGTCGGGATTCTGCCTAGAGTTCCGTGCCGGGCTGACGGGCCAGGGAAGTTACACTAGGGCATATGATTGTTTATGTTATTGCATTATGTATTCATGTATCATGTTTCTAGACCCTCACTAGAAGATTCATCTTCTAATTGGGTTATGCCCCTGGAACATTCAAACGTTCCAGTTAGGATTTGCAACTATGGCAAGGGGATGATTGAGATGTGACGACACGTGATGACGTGGCCGATGGGTTCGACGAGTTATTCCGATATATGCACCTTCGTGAGAATTCAGGATGTCTTTAGTCATGGTTAGAAGATTATACTATATTGAAGATCATGTATAATTGTTCCTATTTAATGTATTTCTAAGAAATCGTCATATTGTACAGATAAGTCTCCATGTATTTAAGTATTTGATGATATGATGGTACAGATTCTTAAGTTATGATTAAGTGAATTCAGTTATGTACCATATCAGGTTTCGATTTTAAGCTTTCGCATTTATGATGATTACCTGTCTTAACTTATTGATTCTTGTTTAGTATGCTGGAAATGTAGAACGGGATTGTCGGGAATTGATTTATATTGAAAAAAAAAAATATACCCGAAATTCTTAAGTCATTTAACACTCGGAAAAGCGGGCGTTACATATACTCTCAAGTTCCAGCAAGAAGGTCCAACCCAAGTATAAAACTCTCACCTCTTGCAAGTAAGGAAGTCCTCAAGGGCAATGAGTAACCATCTCTTTTCAATCAGAATCTTCATGTAATTCCCCTTTTAACACAAACAAATGGGTTAAACTTCTACCCTTATGCAGGAATCCCATACTCACAAGCTTTCTAACTGAAGAAGGAAATTCATACCATGTACAGCGGATGAAGCCTCTTTGAGCTTGCTCACAGCTCCATCTCTCTCTCCTTCTCTTCACTTTCTCTCACAAGTTTCCTTCGTGTTGTTTTTCTTTTTCTCTTTTCTGGATATGGGTTTGTGATATACATACAAGAGAAGCCTTCAACCAAAATCACTTCGCCTAAGAATGGCCATGTTTCTCTCTTTCAACCCAAATACCAAGGTGGCATTAGTTCCGCCACCTCATCAACACTTTGCAAAAACTGTTGACCGTCACATCAAGCTGTCAACCATTTTGTTGAAATCCTGTAATCTCATGCCAGTTCATCAACTGTTGACAGTTTCCTCCTCACTGTTGACCATTTTTGTCCTGATTTCACATGTTAGATGTAACCTATTCTTCCAATAGGCCTCATTCACTACAAAAGGCAACTGAGCTATGTTACCTCTCCATAATGCCCGGGATTCACATCGTGGCCAGATTCCACTACTCAATGCAGTCTCGAACATCTCAACGTAATGGTGATTTACAATGTTGGCATTTTATCCCATGCTTTAAGATCATACTTTGACTTGGCAGCAGATGACAGATGGGTATGGAACTCATCACCAGGGACATTTCCAGTCCTCTTATTCTGTGATACCTTTAGTGACAAAGGGATGTTAGGATTTCCTTGGAAGGGCATGTGGAGACTAAGGGCTTCCCCCGAGGTTCCTCATCATTACTAGGTTCCATTATTTCTTTCAACAATAAAAGGAAGAGCAGGCATGCATGATTTCTAGTTGGTGCATTACATGAAAGCAAAGCAAGGAATTGGAGACTTTTCCTTCATTATCCTGCTATCTCAAGTTGTTGGCAAAATACTACGGCATGCTGCCAACAATAATAGATTTTTTTCTTTTAAATTCCTGGGGTCAGGGTTGCCGAAAAAATAGTCAGATATGGTCTTGAGCTTGTTGTATAATGTGGTGAACATGGGTGGGCAGATACAGAAGAATTTTTTACAGTACAAAGAGATCAATACTGACAGGAAAGCTTTCATGTTTCCCTGTTTTTATAGTTGAGAGAGGATACATTTTTGTATCTCCTTCTTACTGCAATTTTTAAATAATTTATCTTTCCCTCTTATCTATCCCCATCCTCCAACCAAAATTTTCTCTTCCTGTTTCATGATTTCTAATTTACTAAAAGAATGCATTATGCATAATAATTTGAATGTATACACCAAGTGTATGCGTCTTTTGACTTGTGATGATGAAATTTAGCAAAACCACAAAGATGAAGTTGTCCGCAGTTTGTCCAAGATAATGGCAATATTCAGATGATCAACAAAAATGCAGATATCAAAATAATAACTACTGCAGGTCCACTGAAATGATCTAATTAACACCATGAATGAGACATACAAAATAATTTACCTTGGTTGATTTCTTTGACCAGTTGGAATCAAAAGACACATAATTATCTCCAACAGCATCTGAAACAACCTCCTCAGTTCCCTCAGCAGCAGCTTTCTCAATTATGCCATATCTCTTCTTCTGCAAATACTTTATGAGAGCCATTAATGTGTTGTGGCTCATCTTCTTGGACTCAAGTGCAGCATTCTCACTGGTTTCGAGTAGCTGCGAAGGGGATGGTGACTCCATATCGTCTGATAAACCAGATGAACCTCTTGAGAGATGTGGAGCATCTCCAGTTATGTCCATTAACTTATCTGGTTCAGGTAACACAGTTGATTTTGGAAGTACAATAGATGGGTATAAAGAAAGCACATGTGTGATTTCTACTTGAGATGCTACAAAATGTTCCATGGCTTCCTCATAGCTTCCATTCTCAAACAGATAGTGTGCATATCTGAGGAAATTAAAATTTTACCCAAGGTAAGTTCATAACTTCAATTGCATTACTAAATCACACCAAGTACAGCATCTGATGAATTCTTTGCTAAATCACACTTGTCGAAATGCATTAAACTTTGAAAATCGCAATAAATCACCATAATGTAAGCATGTATAGGTATGAGCCTAAGTAAAATTCCTACAAAACAACTATAAAACTAGTTATGTTATGCGGTCAACAACACACAAATACACATCTATGTATACTTCAATATAATGAAAATAACAGAGGTGCCAATGGGTGTGTCCACATATAAAAGAGGATGAAAATGAAAATCAATATCCTTAATGCATCAGTTACTCCAAAATCTCTATAAATCTACCCTGCTCCTAGGATGTCTTGATGCCATCAAGAATCGACTTTACAATAATAGAGAAGCCTACTCTTTTCAATATAAAGACAGGATCTTTCAAGCCTTGAAAGAACTCCAAAATTAAGTTTGCCCCAGACAACCTACTTTTCTCTAAGGTTTCAGGTTTGTCTAAGACAGCAATAATCATCTGTCACTTCTCACATTTGTCAGATAATCATCCAAATATGAGATGTTATCTTTTAACTTAAAAGAGCTCGACACTCTTAGACACTTGGTTTGTGTCCATTTAAGAAAATAGACAAGTGCTTGCTTAAAGAAGATAATTTGAAAACTAATGATAGAATAAGCAAATACAGATTTAGTCAGCTTTCTTCATTAGCGGTCAATGAAGCTATAAACTATTATCAGAAAAGATGCTCACTTGCCAGGATTCTAAGACAGTTTGGTTTCCGATTCTTATTCAACATTTCTAGAAGGATGCTAACAGACTTATTTCTTTTCTACACAGGACTATTATTAATAAATTGGTTCAAAATTACCCATTTCCTGATACAATAAAGTAGAAACTGTCAAACTGCAGTTAGCTCCTGTTGTGGATATCAAATTCAAGGCATCAAACATCTATGAATACTTGGCCACTGTCCAGAAATTTAAGCAAAATGTCTATGAATAATTTAACTCCCGGTTACTTACTGATCCATCTCCAGCTTCAAAATTCCTGAAGTATTTTCCTCAAAATTTCAGAACTTTAAGAGATAAAGTGACTTGCAGATTTCACATCAACATGTAAATAATCAAACCTCCAAGCCTCAGAAATTTGGTTGGCAAGAATTTAGGGCTAGAAAGCACAACAAATTCATTTTGGGTGCTATACCCAGGTTCAAAATTTACAGAAATGGATAATCGTCACACAACCCGTGAGAGGTGCCGAACACACGAAATGGCCTGTTTAAATTATTTATTATTACTTCCCTCCTTTGACACGTCTAAAACATGCAATAAGACGTGTGTCTATGGATTGAATCAGACACATGACAGGTGCAAAAAGACAAGGCAGATTTGTATCACAGTTTTTGGAATTCTTTTGAAGTAAAATATACAAAAACAACAATTTTTGGTAAATAATAAAAACATAATTATAACTTTGATGAAAAGTAGTTATTTTTCCAATGGCATTTATATTATCATTATTAGATTTACTGATGTCTTTACATTGTATTACTTGTATTCTTTAATATCTTTGTATATTAACATGATTATAGGTTAAAATTATCTTCATATCGGATTAATGATAACGATAGACATGGGCGGAAAGCTAAAATTTATATAGCAAACTCCACATAGTGAGATAAAGGCTTAGTATGTTATTGTATTGGATTACTGATTACTTTTTCAACATTTTCAGTTCTTTTTGGTTACTATATTAATAAACATTAGTAAAAATATATAAAAAAGTATTCTTTTTTTGACTTATCCATATCTTTATTTCTCCAAATCACCATATCGGCATATCCCGTGTGCATTTCCATGCCTATATGCAAATCAGTGCGTACTCAGTTTAGAGTTTTCAGTGATTACATGAATGATCAGATACAGTAATACAAGGAAATATCCGTTTTTGAGAGCATAATTATCTCAATACATGGACATCTCAAATGCATTAAAGCAAAGACGTTATACCAATTTTTGTTTCATTAACTATGGCACATCAAAGCAATTGAATAAAGAAAGGGTGTCTTTTTTGCACATGACACCCCGCTTTGCTAGGGTTGGGGAAGAGTGGTTGAATATAAAAGTTAAATTTTTTTTTTATGTTCAATTGCATCAAAGCAATTGAATATTAAAAAAAAAAAATTCCAAGAGACATAATCACCTTATATGAATTGATTGCTCCTTTGCAGCTCGTAGGCTTGAGTCCTCTGGTGGAAGCAGCTTACATAAAGCCAGAGCTTCCTCAAAATTGCCAGATGCTGTTAACTGTACTATCTGTATTGTAAATGAGACGTAATTATTGCAATTTCATGAGGTCATTAAGTTCTTTATCCAAGCAATGGGTTAAACTTACTAGAGACAATATACTACTCAATTACCCATGGTTCCTTTTTATTATAATCCATTTTCCATCTCAAAATTCAAGAATAAAAAAATAGTTGGAAGTATACACTGTATAATCTCCAGTCAGGAAAGTTTTTAGCACGCAAACCTATATCAATTTTCAAGTAATCAAGCGTAAATTTACAAATATTAACAAAACTTCTAACATGGTCTAAAAGTACTATTGATACAAAAGATCATATCATATCAATTTGTAACTAACAAACCATGAAAGATAAAGATCTTATCCTCTGGTTAGATTATTAAGGAAAACCTTGTGTGCCTTTCTTGAGGCTGCAGCCTACTAAAGATGCCAGCTTGGAGAGTTTATGAGCCCTAAAGGCGTGTAGCCTAGCATAGAAGAGATCTCTCTTTGAGATTTGATGGTCCTGCTTTTGAAAGCCTGAGCATGTCTTTAAAAACTCTAAACTGAAGCGTGTGTTATTGCAGATAGCCTGGTGTATATCTTTCAAGGTACAAGAAAATACCTGGGCACCAAGAGGAACAGGAAACAGCCCATAAACAGAGTTCTCTAATGCAACAATTATTGCATAAGAGCTTTCCAAAAGATGCCGAACATTGCGGAGGACAACAGTCTGTATTAATGGATAAGGAACTCGGAGAGAGCGTATCTGCAAACCTCAAATTACCAAAAGAATATGAATGAACCCCTTACCTAGGTCAGAATAAAAGAAAGAAGACTCCTGATTGCTTAATGGAATTGTCAAGCTACCTCAACATGTCTTGGTAAGAGACCTATAGCATACGGTTTCTGGATGGCAACGGTTGTTGGAGCCTCAGACCAACAAATCCTGCCTTCTTGAAGAAGTTTCCCATTTTGATCTACAAACACTCCAATGTTATCCTAGAAGCAGAGAACAAGATTGTGTAGATTAAGTTAGTCAATTAATCATGAATTAACAAGGATCACATTAATGATTAAACAATATTTAACAGATTAAAATAGATATTTGCTCACAGGATTCACTATAATAATTAACACTGAGTCTACTCATAAACTACTGACTCAATCTCACTGCATTAAGTTTATCAACATTGCCATACAAATAGACTTCTCCAATCTAATCTTCCTCCTTTACCATTCTACCTAGTCCTGCAACATAATTTTTGATAAGATTATGGATTCATAAAGCATCATGTGAAGAATGAGATGATTGTTGTACAATTGCCAGAAGCCAAAATGTAGCTAGGAACATTCATCACAGCAAAGGTAACCATCAATTTTTTGGGTTAAGCAAGGTGAACATGATGTTCATTTTTCAAATTGAGGAAGATTGCTAAGCTAATTCATAGTTTAAATTGTAATGATACGAGTATTTTCAAGACACATTGCCATGTGTATATAACACCCACAAAAACTAAAGGACTAAAGGCTCAAATCAACTTTCTCCATATACTAAATCTCTTATTGACTTTCGTTTCACTTCTTCATGGCCCATAGCCATTAGCCTGACCAAATCTCACGATTATGAGACAGTACAGCATGGCTCATAAATTCTTATCTCATTTAGTAGGGTTACTGCCTCTTTAATGGATCGGGGAAATTCCAAATATATTAATTAATATCACTTCCCAAATTCAAAGACATATCTTCTTACTATATCCACTTGGCAAAAGAAAAATCTAAATTAACAAGTGAGAAATACATGCAAAATCATACACAATATAACAGCAGAAGCCTACAATAAATTATGGAATTCTAAACTGACCACCACCTAATATGAATATAACCCATATTGCCATAATTTCAATAAGTAAGAAATGTGAGTAGTTTCAGTCTTTTATTGTCAGTATGACTTCTTCAATAATCTATCGTTATGTTTTCATGTTATACAAGTTAGTTTCACAATATCAACTATGAGATAGAACATAATCATATCAATTATCTTTATTCACTGCTACCTGAAATCCATATGAAAATAGTATTGGAACTTTATCTTATCTTTCCCTCGGTAGAGGGTTGTATCAAGAAGGGCTTCTGACATAAATTTTGCTAGATTGTTTTTTTGCATGAATTTATATTGTCAATGTGACTTTTAAAAGTTAATTGGCAGTATGAATGCCTGCCAATGCCACCAACCCTAATTTGGTTAGGATAAGGTGCAGTTGACGATGATGATGACTATTTCTATAATCCGCAAAAACCATGATTGCCAAGTCATGTTAAACTATGATTGCCAAGTCATGGGAACAGGACACCAGTATAGCCTTATCTGAACAATTAGAAAAGGTAACAAGAATCAGAATTTGATTATTGTTTTGAAAATCTACATTTTATTCCAATATAATTATATAACTTGGAAGAAAAAATTTCTCCGTACAGATTGTCTAATAGTTGCCATGTTTTATTTTAATTTTTACATGATGCAATCAAACTGTGGTTCCTGCAGAGCCTTTCAAGTTGCTCTCACCAAATTCCATCAATAAAAGAAAAGTTGTGGCAAATCAATCAAGTCAAGGAAGCCACAACTGGTCAAATATCTATATTACCAGAAAAGCTATTATCTTAATAAATTGTGAAATGGTCTGCATGTATCCTTACATGGTACACTTTATTGCAAAATGAAATCATCAATATCAGCAATCTAATTTTTTTTCGCTCATTATCCTCAATTATTTAACAGAAATCAAAGTTCAACAAAAAATCAAAAGACTGGCTGAATTTTAACAGAAATCAAAGTTGTGGCTGTGGTCACAAAAGTTAAAGTTCAGTGACCACTGACCAGTTTATCATAAAGTGCAAAGTTCAGGGACTAGCAGTGTAATTTAGAATTATAGTATATGCAGGGACCAGTTTGCTTTAAAAGTATCTAGAATTATGATATATACAAGTATGCCTCTATAATACCATACTTTAAAACATGTGATATGGCATATTGCCGTTTAAAAGTATCAAGAACTATGATATATACAAGTATTGTTGGACTATAGAGTGCAAAAATCCTTCAGATATTTCATGAAAACTTTCTTAATGCTAAGAGACACAAGGGATGTGAAATTAAGACCATACCAACCTAACTCATGCATCCGTTACATGATCTCTCCAATGGAAGCTAACGACATCTACAGGATATTAGTGTTGGGCAAACCACCAAAACTCAAGATAGTAGGCGAAAATATTTTTGTTCTATGGTTATACCTGTAACACCCCATATTGCAGATCAGGCAACAATTGAAAGACTACTATCTTTCTAAACAACCTTAGTTAATTATCTATCTAAATGTATCTTGAGTTGGGAGAAACTCATCTTCTAGGTTCAACCAACTAAACTTTTGGATTCTTGAGATCTTAGAGATGTTTAGATGCTAATGTGTAGTGTTTTTGCATGATTTAAACACTTGAAATAGGTCTCTTTGCTCACTGATTCGGTGGATCTCTTGCATAAAACATCATCCAAAAGCATTGTAAGTTCTCACACCCTTTCATCACATATTCATCAGCATGGTGTGATAGCGATGCATGTTGGATGCATTTATATTCTAGTTGGTATATTGTCATGCTTTGGGGCATATGTTAGATATGTGATGAGGCTCTGCTTAATAAGCTTTAAAACTCAGCCAATATTTAACATTTTTCATACACAAATAATAAAGTTGGAAATGGTGGAATTCTTTTGTAAAATATTTCACATGTAAACTATTTTACATCGAAACAAACAGAGCCTTAGTGAAGCCCCACAATCTGGAACCTCGTGTTAATTTCAGAAAATCAAATAGCCATGTAATGAACTGGAAACCATAAGGAAAAAGAAAAAGATGAGAGTACCTTCCCCAGAAGAAGTTCTCCAGATGGAAGAGACACTACTAGTGGAGGGGCAATCCTACCAGAAGGAAATACCTCAGATAATGCACCATTTGTGGAATTCAGTATTGTGTATTCCCGTCTAATCCCCAAACATATATTCTCACCACACCAAGACATTGACTTAACCGTATCTGGTACCCCAAATTCCTTCACCTCCACAAATCCTCGTCCTCCTACAAAAGTAGCACACTAATTTGATAAACTTCTTCTAGGATTAATAGAGCCTTGCAGTAAACAGTAAAACTAACAATAACCCCTTTCTCTTTGCAGCACACTATCTTTTTTTTCTTTTTCTTTTTTTGTAAATTCAGATGGGAAAATAATACAGCCACAATGCTTTGGTTATAATAAAACGTGAGATAGAAAGAAAATGAGTTAGAAGCATGACACCTCAACATCAACAACTTCATGAGGCTCTCCATCAAGGTGCTCAGTGAACTGAAGTAAAAACTGTTTACGTTTAATGGAATGGAGTTCCAGTTTTCATTTTTCGCCCTTCAAAGTTTTTTGAGACCAAGACAACAAGGACAGTAACCAAAAATTTTCGCTCAATTTTTTATCCTTCTACTCTTTGAATTGCGTAACGTACCAATTTATAGCTCTCAGCATTTTCGATCATCCACTAATATCTTGGTATAATTTTTCAATCAATGATCGGCTATAATTGGAGTCAGAATTCGTGAAATTACCGTCGTGTCTGAAAATGCAGACCCTCTTTTGCCTGGCGAAGCACAGGAACCCTCTCCGGTCGTCCCAGGAATACACATTCGCGCCTTTGGCTTTGGTAATCACCGCAATAGTCTCCAAACCGGGAAGGCGGTGAAACGCGATCGATTCAGACAGCGAAAGGAGTAGCTCTCTCGAGGCCAAAACCTCCATTGCCACCATCGACCTCTTTGAGAAGCCATTGATGGTTCGTTCGAGGACATAGGGCTCCTTTCGCAGCTCTAGGGTTTGAGCACGCCGATCCGAAGTCGGAGAGTGGTCGGAGCCCGATGATTCCGGGGCGTAGATCCGAAGAGACCCATCAGAGAAACCGAGGAGTAGTTTGGAGCCGTAGGATTCAACGGCGTCAATCTTCGTCGGGCAATTGCTGAGGAGCACGAATGAATCGTATGCACTGTGTACCATTATCTCCGTCGGTGTTCCCTCTCTCTCTCAGGCTTTTCCAGCTTCTATTAGAGAGAGGTCTTGCAGATAAAACGGTGTCGTTCAACCTCGGAACTGTATAATAGCTGGATCAGCAGCTAAGAGAAAAGATCTTTTTTAACACATTTTTTTTTTTTTTGGTTAACGCACGATCATGTACGTCTCCAGTGTTCGATCCCATGATTTCAGAGATAAATCAGAGAATCTAGTAGACAGATTTTGACTCCTAACACAACCGCATATATGAGAGCAACAAATATTTTTTATTTTTCAGGATCACTCTTTATCTACTGAACTATCTCTTGGTCATGGCTCGAACACGAAATTTGAAAGTCCAATAAGCAACACTCCAATACATTATTCTTTTGTCAATTGATCTACGTTCTGGAAACTTATTTTTTGCTTCATGGGGATGGGTAGAGGAGTCTTTCAAACATTTTAAATTGTCATAAAAAAAAAAAAATTATGATCTTAAGCATTTTTATTTAACTTACCTCGTGGAGAGCATTAAAAAGCTCATCATAGAAAAGATAAATAAAAATTTGATATGATCCATTAAGGAAATCCAGAAACCCTCTTAAATATAGAATAAACTGTGATATGGGTTATATAATAAATAAGAAATTCTCAGCCTATTTTTTCTTTATTTTTTGAAAATGAATTGGAATTGGTAAGTAAATTTTCACCTTTGAAGTAAAAACTACTTTTTATATATATTATCATCCAAACATTACAAAATGAGTAAAAAAAATGTTCTATTTCAAAATAAATGGATCGATCTTCATATCAAATAAAAGTTATGTATATACCATAGTAACTGAATTTATTTAATTTTTAAATTTTTATAATGAAATAACATTAACTGGCCTGTCCTAAAAAATATTATTATTAGACATTACATATATATATATGTGTGTGTGTGTGTGTGTGTGTGAGACAAAAATTTTCAACCATTAATGCGGAAAAGAATGCGGCGCCCCATGTTTGGTAAAACTGCAAGACCATGAATCCGAGCAGAGTTCATTCTCAGACAGAAGGTCCGTGAACTGAGCTTGTAGCTTTTTCAACAGCAAAAGCGGTAGGGAGAGAGATGACTCTCGGACTGATCAACGCGAACCCCGTGGTTCACGCCAAGAAGGAGAGGATCGCTCGTACCGAAGATCTTCACGGCGGCGACGACGCTGTCGATGCTCTCGAGATATATGATATCCTTTTCTTTCTCTCATCTCTATTTTTTCCTTTTCTTTTTTTCCCCCTTCTTTCACTTTCATTCATCCTTTGGTTGCTGAGCAACTCAGCAAATCAGAATTTTAAATTCGATTGACTTGTACGAGCCTTATAAACGCGCCTGTCTCAGTCTGAGGTGTTTATGAGATCTGAAAAAGCCAATTTACTTTCTCGCCTAAATTTTCTTGGGGACCATCGGACCTTGGTCAATTGTGGTCTTGATTTTATGTCGCTGGCATCAATTCGATTTCGATGTGAGAATTATAGTTGGAATTTAGAAGGCTGTGATCTTTGACTTAGATCGATTACATTCCGTGAGGGATATAAGAGATCCGGAGCATCCTTACTCGTTGGAACAGCTCAGTGTTCTGTCCGAGGAGTCTATTAATGTTGATGTGAAGCTCGGTCGCATTCTGTGAGTACACATGTTTTTGCAGTTTTCTTTATGTTTAACCAATTAATTATATGGAACTGTGAGCTAGATGTTATTTGCCTAGTAATATCATTGGATTCTCTGCATGTTTGTGTTGTGTAGAATGTTGATAGCATCCTTGTTCAGGATGAAACGCCAAAGCTTAGTTAAAAAGTTAAGGATGTATGGAAAAAGGAGTAGAGATTAAATGCTTGAGAATCTACACAAGAATGATCTGAGTCTGCAGATGTGATATAGAAACCATGACTTCGATTTACTGAGAAAGAAATAGTTATCAGACTTTGGATATACACATTAATATGTTAAACGCAATTCAGGTTCCTTTTCTAATTTTTCAAAATTATGGGAAAAAATGTTGAGGTGCAGGTGCTTTCCATGTTGGATTACTGGGACCTAAAGTAGAGCATTTGGAATTTGATATTAATTACATGTTACCAAGTACAACCCCGAGTTTGATGATCCTCTTGATGCCTTTCAGCTCTGGTATTTCTCCTTTATACTAGGTCAAAGAGAAAGATTAATCAAATACCATAGCTAAATAGCTGTCAATGGTTATATCCTTCTGGATTAAATTGGAAATGAATCAAAACAACGACAATTATTAGCCTTTTCTTTCTATTATTCCATCTAGCAGCATAATTGATTCAGATAGCCACTTGCTGACAAAATTGCATGGACACTGGCACCGATTTGGAAGAAAACAGATTCACTGGATGGCCCTTTATTTCTAGATGTCCAGTGCTTGTCTTCAAATCTAATCTTATTGTTGTTTTAAAGTCAAAGATGTTGTAGGATGTGTAGTATGCATATCCAAGGATTTTGAGAGGTAACCTTGTAAGGTGGTGAGATACAGGCATATCTTCTTTATATGAGTACCCATGCTACCACTAGCCCATAATATGATCATTTATTGTATAAGATCGTTAAAATTGAAGGTTTAGTTCTCTGGTACAGCAATGAAATATAAGCAAAAGCCACTTTGTAATTTTGATGTTTGGGCTCATAGGCACTTCCTTTATGCAGTACCAATTAAGTCTCCTATTGTCTATTGATAGGATAACTTTTACCCCAACCATCCAGCACTGCAGCATGGCTACTGTAATTGGTCTTTGTCTCAGAGTTAAACTAAAGGAATGCTTCCCCCCACATTTTAAGGTCAGTTTCCAGGTCATTTACATAATTTTAGATGATGTGCACATTTGCCAGTTGATAGAAGTTGCAGTGATCTAATTGTGAAGCCAACCTGCCAATCTTTCTACTACTTTATAGCTTTGCTAGAGTTCAACTTTATATGCATTTCCTGATATTTTTTCCTTCAAGCATTTCTTCTTAGTTTCAGCATATTTTGTGTTTAATACTGGAAAATAACACAATTTATGTTGGGGTACCTGGTCTTATCTTATGGTTTATAGTGGTACTTGCATAATTTTTCATCCTATAAGCAAAATAATTTCTTATTTTAAACTCTGCTAACATTGGTAGGCAAATGTTTATTGCTATCTGAATGGTGCCTGAGGTGGTGATTGAATTCCAGGCTTATTCTTATGTCTGTAATACCATTTTGCTATTCGTATGAGTTTCAATACACTATTTCTCTTCTGAAATTTCAATTTAAGAGAGACTTTTCGTTCTACATCCATTTGACAATATCCATGCTTTTTTTGGGTCTAAACCTTTGAAAACACAATCTTACAGGTGGACATCAAAGTAGCTCCTGGATCTCATGCAAATGAAGAATCAGGTGAAGTCAAGAAAAGCCTAGAATGTTTTCATACATAGTTTATAAGCTTTTCTTATATTTGGTTTATATAGGTGTAATGTTATGAAACCACCTATAAGATGCATGGCAGCTATGAATTAGGAAAACTTGCAAAAGTGTTACCAGTCACCTATATTTGTGCTAGACCATCTTATGTGCTGACTGCTTTATTATATTGAGTAGAACGTATCTAATTGTTTTAAGCAATAAAATGACGAGGCTAGTACTATCTGCACTTCGACTTTTATTCTATGACTTCCTCATATGAGTCCATGGATAGTTGAAAAAGGAGTGTGGCCAGTTGTTTGTTGGGCTTGTATATGGAATGTGTTAGGATCAGATCACACATACAAATCAAAAGGAAGAAGACACTATTAACATGGTTGAGTCTCAAGTCTCAGAAAATCTATATTTACAGTCCCATAACAATGGAAAATTCACTCAATCAATGATAATGTAGTTTTTGAAAGAGAAAACTGTGAATCCTGGCGCTATAAAGCCTTTGGATGGACAAAATTGTAAACCCTCACAAAATGAAGATTTTTTGACAGACAAAACTGTAAACTCTCACATGATATACAACCTCAATAACCTTATTACGGCATTTGATAACTGTGATTACTCAGGTGTGGTCACTCAAAAACTATATCTGGGGGTTGGGGGTGGAGTTGAGGCTTATTTATATGCAACTACTCTAATGGGATTAGATCTCCTGTCCGTATCCTTGTTCAAAATAGGATTAGGTTTTATTGATAGACTTCATCTCTATCAGGAATTTGAGGAGTTATCCAACATAACTATTGAGGAATCAATAGTTGTTATTCTCAATATTATAATTAATAGCCATTGACCATTAGTTGTTACCTATAATGCAACTTAAAATTTAAGCCATTAGATGCTTAGTTGAATTGTTTAATTTCACTAATAATGCTCTTTCTCTGACATGAGCTCTGCAGAACTAGGGCGACCATACAGGTAGCTTTTTCTCTTATTTCTTAATTGAGTAGTTTAATTTTATAGCAATCCTACTTTAGCTACTTATTTTCTGAATACAGATTAGTTCAAAGTGCAGACTTTTTTTTTCCAGACTCTTAGCTTGCAGAGCTTCTGTTTAATGGCATTTGCTATATTCTGTTCTTATTCTTATCTAATTCTCTCCAAACTACCAACAAATTATTCGGTTCCTGCAGTTAATAAGCAGTTGAATGACAAAGAAAGAGTGGCTGCCGCCTTGGAGAATCCCAACCTCCGCCAACTTGTCGAGGAGTGCCTTTACTCCAGTGAACTTTGATCAAACACACCTGCCATATCCAAATCTATTGTACAGCTAATGCCCGATCTTTGTTTAAACTTGAAACACGAGCTCTGGTTTGTAGTATGAATTTATTTGTTATCAAATAATTTTCTGCGTTCTCTTGACCTTTCTATATGTTGGCTCCCATGGATTGTCTGGAGAGAATCTTTCTCATTGCTGAAGTGGGAAAAGAATTGCCGCTTGGATGGTTAAATGCATGGCAGACAATAATAAAGGGGTTTTTCATGATTGATTCAAGCCAAATGTACTAGCCCCACGATTATTGCCTCCCTGACCCTAGATGAACACTGCTTGCCTTTTCTTTGCCTTGGAAAACCGTTCCATTATTCATAAGTACTCTGTACCTGCTCAAGTTGCTGTCTTATATTCACTCTTTCCCATTTTGTTTTATTTTCCTTGTTGCTGCATAAATGGAAGCCTTTCCAGGTTTTATTGACGAAAATATGCTCAGCATCAGACAAATTCCCCAGCTGCAGTGGAGGCCCAAATTCAAAACAGAATTGGATGGTTCGTTTAACTGTACTTTTGTTTTTAGTTTTTTATTTATAAAATTTTATAAACAAAAATAAAAAATTGAAAAAAAAAAAATTACAATCAAACAAGCCCTAGGTAGATAATAGATTTAGCTAGTTTGGTTTAGTAACTTAGTTCAAACAAGCAAAACGAGTAATGTATGCCGTGGATAGGCAAGAAAAGAGGATAAATAAAATAGAACAAAGAAGAACGGGAAAAGCAGCTTTATCATTTTAGAGACTCAACTGGAGCAACAACAGTAGCAGGTTAGCGGCACTTGGTCTCTTGGTAGCCGTTGGGTGCTGGTACAAAACTGGATGAGGACCTTCCCCTAGAGAGATCCTTAATAGATTCATTTTATCATCGTATTAAACCTTAATTTCATTATATGAGAAGTCAAATTTTAATCAGTTAGCCAATTTTTTATGTCTTTAGTAGATATTTATTTCAATTATTTGTTTTAACTAAACTAATTTAATCATATTTCACACATTTTATCTTTAATAAAAATTACTTCAATCTTGCTAGGAACAATTTTAGACTTTTAACTCCTTATAAACGAAAGCTTTAATGGACTGAAAGTTATAACGATCCCATCGAGTCAGGGATATCATCAACTTATCAATGAGAGCCACAAAATCATTACTGGTCTAGTCGTATCAAGGTTTTGGAGGCGTCATATACAGGCTATTTATGAAGTGGAAGAAGATAACCTCTTGTCATGCTTTAAGAGTATGCAAGCAAATGGATTCATCCCCGGCAAGGACTGAACATCATTTCCAGCTTCCACATATGCCTGAATCTGCTGATTCAGTTCCCTCCACCGCTCTTACATCCTTAGATTTACACTCTGGTGTCTTTGACTGACTCAGCTTACAGCTGCTGCAACTGTAACAGGCTCGCTTACAGCTGGTGCAACTGTAACAGGCTCTTGACCCACCTCTGCTCCCAAGCTTCCATTAGGGGTGTGGAGCTGCTTACTGTCCAATCCCCAGAATTTAGCAGTTTTAACATCTTCCTGTGTCATCAGCCTTGAGAACCGTTCATGGTCATATTTCAAGCTGGCCTTTCCCCCAAACTCACTCGGAAGGTTTTCAGCGTCGAAATACGACTTCATGATCTCCTCACTATCTTTACGCTTTGGGTAAACAAACCTAATTTTCTGGAATGTTTTGGGGTCCACGAAATACTTCACCACCTGCAGGGATCGAAGAAAAAAGCTAGAGTTGTTAAACATAATCCACAGGAGCTACAAGTATTAGTAATTTAGACCCGTATACGATCATGCAACAAGTCTTCACACATGGTTTAATGAAATGGATTCCAATTTGTCTTATAAATTAGTTTTCAATAAAGGCATGAGCTAGGAGGACCTTCCAAAATGCTTCAAAGATTCTTGGTGGACTATAGAGGACAACTAAACCGAGCCTCTCGGGGTAGTGATTCTGCAGAACGTAGATAATATCTCGGGCAACTTTTATCGGCACGTTAGTGTTCATGGACCATCCAGTAAAGTCTATCAACCATGTCATTTGTTCTTGACCTTCAGGAAGGTTAAGGATTGAACACTCCACAAGATACACTAGATGACGAAGATTGCCTTCTCCTGCTGTTGTTTTCTGCAACCAAAATGCGTATGGGTTGATCATTAAAACCCAAAAAATGAACTGTTAATTAACTTATAAAAGCGTACAGTGTACACATGAAGAATGAATGCTGAGCACTAACCTGCATCCCCGGCCTCATTATAAGGACAATCCTCCCAAGCTGATCATGAAAATCTGCTATTGATACTAGACCATTCTCACCTATATGAGCTACCTCATTCTGAAAATGATACAAGTCCATGTATTAGAATGGATCAATAAAAAATTATCTTCATGAACAACGTCATACAAGCCCGACATTAGAAGCATAACATACTGAATTCAGAAAACATTAAAATAAAATGATGTTTTGCCTTCGGGCAAGTTTCAACTGAAATTTCTCAAATTCCATATATCATCCAACTTAACCTATTTTGAACTCGACAAGCAGCTGTTATGCACTTACCATAAGATAAAAAGGATTAAAGACAAAGGGGGACTTCATCAAGATTTCCTAAAACCAATATCTTTTGCACCATGACATGACGAGTATTTATAGTGGAAATAACAAATATAAATATAACGAACAGGAGGGGGACTAATAACATCACACTCCCACCTTCCAATCATCATCACAACCCTTAATCCCACCGCATAGTGAGCTACATTGATCCAAGCTTTCTTCAATATTTTTTTTTCCAAAAGAAAGGAAAAGAGAAAAAAAATGATGGATTACATGACAAAGGTGAAGGTCACTCTAGGCACAGTTTTTTATAGATACCTGATAGAGAACGTATACATTAGAAGGTATGTTTAAAAGCATTCAAAAATTGTTTTTTTTTTTTTTCTGTAAATACAAAAGAGAGAGTTGTTCTAACCTCTCAGATACACCCTTCTTTTAGTTATAAGTATTTGACAGAATCTTTACCCTTGGTTTAGTTGTAAGTATTTGACCCAATCGTTATGAAAATTTTTTCTTGTTCAATGAGCTTACTTAATTTCTAGATGTATGTTTTCACTTTGACATTCCTGCCCTTCTAAGGCTTAAAGGGAGATGCAAGTTGCATAGAAAGACGTTGTAAGTTGAGACCGCAGCTTTCTGCAACTTACTTTATTTCTCTTTTCCATGTTATTGTTATGAGTTTGTTCCAAACTTTCACAACATTAGAAAAAACTTGATTCACTTCAATAAATTACGTGAAAGTTCAAAAAAACTTGAAAAATAGGTCCGCATCAAATGGATAGATGTGGCACTTTAAACATTCTGTATTTTGCTTTAGGAGTAACTTGAAAGAGATAAATAGCTGCCAAGTATGTTTTAGCTAATAGATGCATAAATTTAACAGTGAGAATCATGAGAATAGGATGACAAACAGAGATTTCAAGGAATTATTAACAAGAAATTCTCTTGAAGATCACCCAACTTTTGGGCATGCTCTTATTTGGTCTGAGGTGTAGTTTAATTAACATCATCTTAAATTGTTAATGCTCGCTCAAGCAATTGTTACTGAGCATTTAAATTCTTTATGGCTCGAAGATGCCAGTAAACCAGGACTTCCCTAGGAGAACATTCAAACCCATCCTACATAATGAGCAACATATAAATGTGAAGGGGAATGAGTATCAGTGAATGTTTAAATTATGAAGACAAATGCATTCAATTCTTTCAGGAAGATGATAAACTGATTAATGGCATCTCAAGATATAAATTTGCATTTTTCAACTTAGAGAGATTGGCATGCATTCTTCTTTGTTTTCCCAAACTTTTTCAGATTAAACATACCAGCATCTGAAGGAAAGGGAATATGGTGTAAAGAATGAACAAGATATTGAAGTATTCATCAACATAATCCATAAAAGATGAGTAATGCAAAGGATAATGAGGATGACTATATGCCAAATCAAGTAAATCATGGAGAGATAGGATCAGAAAATGCAACACAAGTTGTCGATTGACATACCCAACGGATTTCCTCTGGTTTATAGGTTGACCTCCATTGGAGTGTCTCCTCCAACATTTTCTTTGCTTTGACAACATTCCAATTGCGAGCTTCCAAATATCTCCTCAGACATGCATCAGTACAGTACTGCAAGGAACGTCCAGATAGGGGTCCAAGAGCAGCCCTGAGTTCACTGATCTGCTTGCATGACAAAGTTTAGACTTCGCTTTCATTAAAAATAAGATTCATCCATTTCCATTAAATTATTATTCCTTTTGATGAAGTGTTAACTAAATGAAGTAAAGGAATTGCAATCTGAACTTCCTGTTATTCTCCCTCCAGCTGACCTAATATGCATTTCTAGCCAACATTGTTATGCTGATGCTTAAGAACATTTTTCGTTTCCTGATAAAGTGATAAGGGGAGGCCATGCATAGAAGAAGGAATAGAAACGAAGACAACTAAGAGAATTGAAGCAAATACAGATCATCCAAGAAATGAGAAAAACAAGAGATATAAAGGAAAGTCCTCCTTCAATCACAAAAAACAGGGAACTGAAACTGATTCTCATCAAACTCAGAATAGAATCCCTCAACACCATAAAACAGTACATTGTTTCTCTTGTGCGATTGGCACCACATCTAACAAAAAAGGAGTGAGAAGACAAGCACGTTTTTCCTCCTATATGAACAACCATACTCCTAAGAAAACGAAAATATATATAGAAGTTAGCATGACCCACTGAGTAACCAAAAATTGCCAACAGAAAGTTGCAAAACACCCCCTATTGCAAGATAACATTCCAGGGGAAGTAACTGCCATGGTAACAAAGGATGCCCATTGAAAGAGCAAATAGAAAAGGTACGCCATCCCTATCCAATGGCCCATTAAATGCATTTATTCTCCCCATTGAGGCAAACAATGATTCTGCAGTGTAAGAATGCAGAACACTCCACCACAAGTGCATGTTTATCCCGAGATAGTCAAGTCTGAAAAGAACCCTCTTCAGTGGTCTATGACCACACTGGCTATTTAACTAAACCTAAGTTAGAACCTAAAACTAGCTGGAAAATAATAAAGCTAAAAAAACTTAGCCCAACCCCTTATGGTACCTCTCCACAACCTGTGATCAAGGGGCATTAATCTGCCCCTAGACCAACCACCCAGCTATACTTCTCAACCACAACCCACCTCCACAAATCCGCTCTCGATAGCAAACCGTCACAACCATTTATGTAAAAGGCCTCATTGAAAAGGCACCCAAAGCATCCTTCAGACAGCAACCCACGGGCTGATAAAGAAATTCATTGGCAAGGCATCCCTAGCTTCTCAAGCCTAATGGCCACACATGATTTATTGGCCAGTTTTCCAGATTAGCATGTTAATCTTTGAAATGCTCAAAATGCAACCAGGTGAGAATCAGAAGAGACTGCCTTTCACAATTATCAGATACTGTACATTTATCAATTATCATTCTATTTATGTACCAAAATACATATAATGTCACCAAACAGATTTTTCTTACATAACTCAAGATCCAAATATCCAATTTTGTGTGTACCTTTGCATCCCGCGAAGAATCATTCTCCTGATTCTGGGAGTTCTTTCGTCGAAAGACCGAGTACATGGGAGCTGTTAAGTCAAAAGAAAAAAAAAAACAAAAATTAATGACATTACCAATACAATGTTTTTCATACTATGGAAGATCCCTGTAATAAATAGCTCCAACACTTGTGACTAATCACATAACAACAGACAAGGAAAACTATGATAACAGAAGTATAATGGAGTAACAACTTAAAGCAGATGACATACAGATACTCAATGAAGTGAAAACAAATTTTCTCGTTGATGCAGAAACAGAACTTGCACAAACATGAAGATTGAAGATTCTGAAATTTCAAATTCTAAATGATGTCTAGTAAATCACTAGATATTGTTTTTCTGCAGAACAATTTGTATTTCTTTTTTTTTTTCTTTTAGGATACCTACATGCTTGCCTCAAGAATACTGACGTATGGTGCAGTTGGCCAATTTCATACTTGTACCATTTGACAAATATCTGATGATGACTTGTCGACTTGGTAGCCTAACAAAAGCTCTCTCATGTGAAAAAAAATACAAATACTATCCTTCCATGATTTTCCATCCTACTTCTAGCGTTATCTCTTCTAGTACCATTATCTCCACATGAAACTTCCTGCCAGTATAGCTATTGTTAGTTGAGTTTGCATATCTGAAAACGTTAGTGACACCTTTTATAGATTTTCTTTTACTCATTTTACAAGTATTTTTTGCATTATTGAGAGGGAGAAATAGGAAAAAAAAATACATGGATCAAACCAAAAATTAGTTATCAAACACATCCACCTTGAGAAAATAAATATCTCTTCTCGTTGCCTTTTAAGATGAAGTAACTAAGGACACACAATGTATGGACATAGTACGTGTGAACGACATACAGGAAAGATATTCAAAAAATAAAAACTAAAAGAATAATGATAAAAGGAGTGTTCCAGAAAAGTGGTAATATGGTTTGGTTCTCTTCTCCAGTTGTACAAATTATATGGTTCTAAATAATTGTTCTCGTTACAAGCAATCCTAACAACTTGGAATTCGGTTTGTACTATGTAGCTGAAAAAAAGAAAAGAACAGTTATCAAATTTGAAGTTTGCAGATATCTCTCGACAGGGACAACTTATAAGTATAACGAACTAAAGAAATTGCTAAGAAAATCAAACCATAAAAAAAAAAAGAAAGGGTTTCAAATCCGCCGGTAAAAGTCAAAACCGTAATTTCAAATGTGATCGCCTACAATCACAGACACACCGCCCTTGACTCGGTTCACACGGTATCAGATTTAATGGAATATGACACAATTTACTCGTATCCGGTGTGAACGTATTTCCCGGACTCGGTCATCAAATGCCGGAAATAGCAACCTACACTGAACCTTTAACAAATCCATAGCTCAAGCAAAGCAAGAATATCTCCTTTGCATCTGAGATACAAAAATATCATGCACTAATGAATTGTAAACACCGTAAACGGGAAAAACCTGACACATTTAAGGCCTCAGTAACTGATCTTTGACTTCAATCTAACACGAACTTTAAAACACCAGAAACCGAAAGGCAAAAAGCGGCACCAAAAACATTTATACAGAGCAATCGATACTGGACATAGAAGTCCAATCAGATGAAATTTCCTTTACACGGAGCTGCAAACATACATACAAACATATACATATCGATTTTCAACAAATACACACCAGAGCGAGGGGGAAGAGAAAGAGATTTTCTCCAAGACTTTTGCCTTATGAGATGGAAAGAGAGAGTAAACAGAGGCTTCGGTCTTCAGAAGAGTGGCCTTTACTTTCTCCAACCGAACCAGGGCCAAAGAGGGGAATCGTTTGATGGCCGCTTTCGTGTACTGTATTTATAGGGAAATGTAATAATGGAAAGAGTAGGTTTTGCTAACATCAACCGTTTAAGCCAGGCAACGTTGAAAACGAGAGAGGGAGAGAGACAGAGATTACTCCTGGCCGCTACCGTCGAGTCTTAAAGCTTTTTAAACGGCAACGAACCGCCCCGACGGTCATGAAAATTATATAATAATACCGTACGTCATGGAAAACTCAAGTGCCAGAATAACCGTTAATTACAGACTGCCCCTGAACTTTAACTCAATATCCCTAAACCCCTCTCAGCAAAAGTACAAAATCCTAATCTCTTCCTCAGTTATCAATTTAAACATATCCATATCTTTTGTAATCAAACAAAATTACTAGTATATTAATATTTTTGTAACTCTAATGCGGTTATAATATTTTTAGTACACGTAGAATCTTATTATTTAGTAAATATTATCCTTATTTTAATAATATTTAAAACAACAAAAATAAAAATTGAAAAGTGAAAGGTGGAAGGTAGGCGAGGAAACAGGCCAATGCAAACAGCAGGCCTAGCTACCTAGAAGCAATTAAGATTGGCTTCTATGGGTGAATTATTTGGGCGGTGTTTGGTTTACTGATTTGATCGCTTATAAGTTATTAAGTAAAAGTTTGTGAGATGTTTGGGTGCATCTTACTAGAGTTTAAGTTAGATAGCTTAAACGCTACTATCATAGCGTTTTGTAAAAGTTAGTGTGGGAAAACTTTTATAAAATGCTAATTTATAAGTTGTGTTGATTGATTATTTTATCTTTTAACTTAATTCTTTTTGCTAATTTCTAGCTATACCCTTCTTCTTCATTCTCTACCTTCCATCGCCATTGCCCCCATCGACGGTTTCCCATCGGCCATCACCTCCATTGGCCACTGCCCCCATCAGCAACATCGGTCACTGTCCTTATCGTCGACTTTCACCCTTATCTGCTTCAACTTTTCTTTCGTCGTCAGTTGTTCGTCGCCCTATCGATCGCCTGTCATTGTCCCTACCTTCATCTTCTCCGTCTCTGCTTCTCCTCGTCTCTACCATTGTTTGTGTATGTATATATATATATATAAAACATCAATAAACACATATATATACATATAAAAATATTGTATTAATATATTTTTGATAATTATGTATAATTTATTAACATTTAATGATAAAATTTTACATCATTGAATACTATGTCTATTTTGATCTTTTTATCAAGTTTTGATAATTTATCAGTTATTTTAAATTAAATATATAATTATTAATTAATAATTTAAAAATACTTTTATTCAAATACATTATCGCTATTCAATTTTTTAATTTTACACAATTTAAAAGCTAAATAACTTAGAAGCTATGAAAAAAAAATTAAACCAAACACCCAACTTCTCAAATTTTATCCACTCAAATTTGGGTTCCAAAATTATGCTGACGTGGCCAAGCTCGCTGCCATAACTGGCAGTTTAGCAAATTAGATCTTGAAAGGGGCAGTTGTTGCCATAACTGCCACAGGGGAGCGGATGAGCGGTGTTGGTGAGAAAACTGAAGAGAGACGCCGCGAGAACAAAAAAAAAAAAAATACAGGAACAAAAAAGAAATAGAGCAAAGTAAAAGTTGGAGTTAATCAAAGACAGCGTTAAATCTAAAAAGACATGGTCAGTATTTGGGATCAAAAGGTGAAATTGCTATTTTTAAGCATTCTCACAGTTTAATTTCAAAATTTTTATTAGAGAGATAAATCATGAAATTCATAAATAAAATTCAAATATGAGACTTGTAACCGGATATATAGCGACTAAAATTTAAAACTCTTTAAGACCAATATATGTACTGTCTCAATCGTTAAGCTGTAACTGGGGACGACATGGCCAGTGTTGGTTGAAGGAGGGAAGGAGTTGAGGACACACAAAAAGCTTAAGAAGGAAGGAGCAAATTAATTTCTTATAATTATATAAAATTAAATTTAATTAAATCCACGTCACATTAATACGTGGCATATTCTCATTGGCGCGATAGAGCTTCTCCACTTCTCGGTTTGACAAATTAAATCTTGAACACTGGACTCAAACAATCAAATATTATTTTTATTTGTTCGTTTATATTTCAAAAATTAATCAAATATCATTTATTCCATGTTTTACATTAGCACAATTGAATATTATTTTTATTTGTCTTTGTCACATTCCAAAGATTGTCTTTTGTGTTTAAAAAATTAAAAATATATTTTAATAAGTTACACCTGCACCCATAAACAGAGCTGATGTGTTTAATTTGTTAATTATAAAATAATAAAATATAAGATACATTTTTTTTCATATTTTATATAACTTTTATAGAGTGTGATTATTTCCTAGAAATGGCTGATCTTCCAGAATCTCCAGCATTAAGGCCATGTGGAATTGTAGCCACTTGACTCCGATTTTTCTGAAGCCGTCGATTAATACTTTTGACCCTAAAATGAAGGAGAAATATCAATTGCCCTGCGGCGGCTGCCTTGTTGACAAAACAGATGAGCTAGTTAGGGTTGGCAATAGTTTGGCTTGATTCCAGTTTTTGTTAAAATTATAATTAAATTAAATTTAAATTATTAAAATTAAAACTAAATTATTATTTATTAGTTTTAAAAATTAAAAATCATAATCAAATTATTTGATTTCAATTTTAACCACGATTGTTTTAGTTTGATCTATACTAACAAATAAAGATAAATTCTTACAAATAATATTCATAAAAAAATTTTATAACTCCAAAATAAATAAAGACAAACTTTAATAAAATTACTTTTTTCTTGCATAAAATTACAAATTAACTTCAAACTTCTTAAATATAATTATTTGATTGATAAAAATAAAATAATTTAAGATTAAGTTTTATTTTTATTTATTAATTACTTTATAAATGTTAAATATTTTATATATTTGTAATGTATTAGTTAAAATACTTGTAAAAAAATACATTAGTCAATATATGTATTATGTGTATATATAATATATTAAATAAATAAATATATTATATATATATATATATGTATATTCAGTTCAGTTTGATTCGATTATTCACACATTCGGTTTGATTTCGATTCGGGTTTTAGTTTGGATTTAGTGAAAATTATAACCAAACTATAATCATTAAAATAGTGTTCGATTTTTTCTCAAACCAAATTATTACACAATCAAATAATTTTTAACCATATTGACCGATTCGATTTCGATTCGATTTATCACAATTCTAATTGTAATTGACATCCATAGACTAGTCAAAGAATTAGAAACTAAAAACAAAAAGTTTACATCATTAAACGCTTCGTAAACGTTCGTCGCAAATTGATAATTAATGAGATCCATCAATTTTTTATATTCACATAAACATATGTACGGTGGCTTATAATTGTAAATTTGTTTTAATAAATATTTTAGGTAAATTACTCAGCATCCTTAATATTTTGTATAAGTTCATGGAGTACCTATCACTTTTTAAAATTTATATTTCTACCCCTGCTCTTGATATATTACATCAAGCTATCTTCTTATGTTAAATTTGCGTTACATCAGGTATACTTCAAATTTTATAAAATTATACATATTTCTTATTTGATTTATGAGAAGTTTATGTAATATTAAGAATGTAGAACATAAACTTTAATTTAGTAAAACCTTAAAAGTATAGAGTGTGTTCCTTCTTGATCAAAAAAAAGAAGATAGAAGGCGGGGTTGTAACAGCGTGAGCTCCGACAACGAGTCTGTTCTGAGAGTGGCTGGGTAAACACTCTGACGCTCGAGTGAGTAAGAGTAAGAAAATGAGCAGTGCATTAGTAGGTCAGAGGGCAAAACATACCCTGACTCTGAAAAGAGTTGATTGATATAAGATGAGGAGATGTCGTCTTGCATGCATGTGTCGTGTGTCTGCAGAGGATGAGACTGACTATCCGACGCCTGTGGAGATTTTCAGGTAGTAGCATGGTAGTGACGGGACCCTCATTAATGTGAATGAGATCCGTCATTAATGAGAATGAGATCTGAGATGGCCGTGCAGATACCCAATAGAGGTTGCAATGATGTTGCGGTAAGCTGTCGCAGGATTAAGAGATAGGCCGAGATTGGACTAAAAGAGAGGGTTGAGATTGGACTAAAAGAGAGGGTCAAGATTAGGCCTAGAAATGGGCCAAGAGAGCCGGATGTCCAAGGTGTAATTAACTTAATATTTGTTTAAAATAGTTATTTATAATTACTTTAACATGATAGATTTAATGTTGAAATTTAGTATCTGATGGCTGTTATAGCAATTGGTCGTTATATAATTTATTAGTTTAAGTGTCTCAAAAGACTTATACTAAAAGTTTCCTCAAATTTTATGAATAATCAATATGTTTATTCTCTGGAGGTAGAAGTCCTTGGTCATCTAAATTTTCTTTTTTAAAATAAATTATCTATAAAGATTTCATTTATTATTACTATTATTGTTTTTAAGGTAAATTATATTGCTAATATATGAAATTTGTATTCTCCAATAAATTGGTCATTGTACTTTAGTTTTTTTTCAGTTCAACTACTGAATTTTGAACAATTCAATAGCTCTTTTAATTTTTTGTCAAATTCTATTAATAAAAATTAACGTAATATATATTAATATAAATTTTAAAATTACTTGTTCGTGGGATTTATTTTAATTTTAATATTAAGTAATTTTTGAGATTATATTAATGTATATTATGTTAGATAAAAATAAAAAGGGACTAAACTAGAACAAAAATTAATGTTGAGAGATTATGGTGACAATAATTAAAATACAGTAATTGATTTATTATAGAATATAAAGGTCAAGGACTAGTAATATTTTTTTATTTTTTAATAATAATAAAAAATAACATGCAAGTCAAAACATATTACAAAAAATTGGTTATATTCCTGGCCAGCTGAGGTCAAACTTTTGGAAAATTCAAAGCAGCCCCCTGGGTTGAATAACGGAGTCTAATTTTTTTTTTCAATGTATGATAAAATAAGAAGAGAAGGCCTGAACTGAAATGTAGCAGTGTTAGGTGAAGTCTTGGCATGTCAACGGCGTTGTAGTTACGCACTCTTTGTTAGTCTCCAGCGCGTGTGAACGTCCGCAGCATTCTTTTTTAAGTACATATATTTTTAAGCTCCTAGTTATGGGTTAGTATTTTTAATTTTGAAACTTACTTTTCAATCAATCCTTGTTCTTAGAATATCCTACTTTTGGAAAACTATAAAATATATATTTTATTGGTCTCAACAATTATTGCTGATGTGTTATGGGTCATGGTCTAGAAACAAAAACTCAAACTCAAAAAGATGAAAACCCAAAAGAATATTAAAGAAGACTGTCACATGAGGGCTGGAGAGACTTTCTTGACTAAATAGTCTCCCGGAACAGCACTACAAAGGGAGGAGGAAGGAAGAATTGGGAGACCTGGAGACCTCCCAAGGACCTTTCACACGAGGTATTCCCAATGACAAAACATTGAATAAATAATTTTGAAAATTCTTTCGAGAATCTCAAAAGGAATAAGATTTATCCAAAAAAGTTCAAAACCTAATCGATTCTAGAATAATTATAAGAATGCTTATTATAAATTATTGAACTTTCTTATAAATAGGTGAACTCTTATTTTAAAAAGTGGTACGTTTTCAACATCGATTCAAGAATTTTACAACAATATTGTGTAATTTTAAGAGTTTGACTTAAGTTTCATTCATAGTATTTACATGCCCTTTAATTGGTTTTTGTCTAGTAGAATTCTAATGGCTTAAAGATAAATCTCTCAATTGCATATTGTATTGTTATGTTTGAGTGATAATAATTCTAATACAAAAACTAAATTTATAAACGTAAAAGTAGAGCTATTTTAAAAGTTTTTAAAATTTCTTTTTTAATGTGGGAACACAATTTTATTAAGAAAAATTGACGAGAGCAAGCAACACTACAATGTGGAGGAAATAATTAGTCCAAACTAAACTAGTCAAAAACATGGATTCGATAGCAGCAAGATGGTGAGCCACCAAATTTGTTGTGTGTTGGACATAACAAAACTCCATATTCCAAACTTGAGCCAACAAATCGAGAATAGATTGCAACATATGAGCATGAGCTACAAGGAGAGGTATGCTTCAAAATTGCCAAAATAATAGACAGGGAATCCCCTCAATAAGGTTAGAGTATTCTAAATCACATGCTAGTTACACTCTTGCCATGGCGACACGAACTTCATATAAATCTACATCATCAACCATTGAGAGAGGTGCAGTTGATACCGCACAAAGTTTGCATTCCAAATCTTAAGAACGACACCAAAATTGGCACGCTTTTTGAAAATTGACAATACAACATTAAAATTAAGTTTAACTGAACTTTCGTTTTAACTCCTCCATTAAAAGCAACAATAGAAACTATCTCAAGGTATTTGGCATGAATATGATTCATAATTGACATAGAACAAAGTGAGATACTAGCTTTCTCATCATTATCAATTTTAACATTAAGAGTCGAAAGAAAAGTTACTAATAAGGGAATTAAATTGATTGAGGTGTTCTTGCACAAATACTATATTTCATCTTCAAATTGTACATCTATTATCTCAAGAAGATTTTGTTTACCAATAATTTGCCCTCATAGATACTCTCGAGTTTATCTCATAATTGTTCAACGATTATCACAAATTTTACGTTGAATAAAATTAAATCTTTCAAAATAAGGAGATTTGCTAAACCCATTCGATCTTTCTTGCCTAAACACAACAATCATTCTTTGAAAACTGCATTCATCTTTAATTTTCATAATAGAAAGGTCGTCTTATTAAGACAAGAATTTCAAATTTGGTTATTGTATTTCCTGTCATCATGGTTAGAACAATACAATTGAATATTTTTCTTTAACTTATCTTTAATACCAATTGTTAAAAAAATAAATTAGGATCAAGAGTAAAGAGTTGATCTTTTATATGCAACGAGCAAAAAAATAAAACAACCAAATAAAACAAAGAACACATTAATATGATGTGGTTCAACAACTTGTCTATATTCATGGCCAAAACCTCTATACAAACTTGTATATTGATGCGAACAATACCAAGGAGAATAAATTGCAACATCTCAAATTCCATCCCTATTTATAAAAAAAAAAAAAAAAAAAAGATAACAATCAACCCTTAATGATAGAGATAGATGGGTTTTAAGTTGATTAAATAATCATTCAATTTTATCATATTTTAGTCACAATTCATGATTATCTCAATCACATATTAGCTTTCATTATCTCAAAATGAGTTAATTGTAATTAACATTGTGATTATTTAAATCACAATTTGACCGCTATCATATCAAAAAGAATAAATAATAATTATTTTCATCATATCTTAATCACTATTATTATTTAAAAAGAGCTAAATTACTTTTAAAATTACAAAATGTGATTTCAAATAAATGTCACTTAAGACATGAATTAATTTCCAATCAATATTTGGTCTAGCAGGCGGATTCTTCAGATAAGGGCACGCTGATGTGTTAGCAATGGGATTCCCATGATAAATGGATCTCGTAGTCATTCTCGTTCCAATTGGTTTCTCCACTGCCTCCCTCTTTGGCTATTTCCCAAGTCAGCGCGTTGATCGACCCTGACCTCCAGCATTGGAGGACTGATCTTACCCAGTCCGCTTTCCTAAATATTGGTGCCACGACTATATTAGACATCCCCATTTGCCCGTCTGTACCCAATGGTTAATAATATGGCATTATACAAAGTCAGGGAGTACACAGTTAAGTGGGTTTCACTTGCAAATGGGTTAAAATGCAGGGTCCTCTTGGGATGCCCTTTCTCGTGGGATCCTGACCCTCGATCTTATGATTTGAGTAAGAAAAATAAATTTAAATTTGATTTATGATAACTGTGGAAATAATAGATTCGAACTTGAAAATTTAAGTCGTCGATTACTCTCTGATCTGCTGACTACTAGTACAATCCAAAAGACAAAAAAATTATAGGGTCCTCTAGCTCTTATGATGGATGGAAGGTTTTCTGACAATCTCTGATGTCTGTCATGTTCCAGCATTGGGAAAAAGTCTTCTATCTTTAGAAAAGTTAGATAAGCATGGTTTGAGATTCACTCTGGGGAATCGTCAATTGAAGGTGGTAAAAGGTATCATGATAGTAGTGAATGGAGAATAACTTCTATTCACAGCCCACAATATTATTTTTATAAAAAATTTAATTTATATTTTTATTTTTTACAGCCATCATAATTATTTATTGTAACTCATATATTCTAAATTTTTCCTCACTCTTCATAATCACTCCAAACCCACAGTCCATTATCTCTGTCGACCACCTCGCTTGTAGGCTACCTCACCTCTCTCTCTTTTTCTCTCGCACCATATACACATATACACACAAACACATGTCGAGGAACTCGTCGACCCATGCCTATAGGGGCCTTCTGGAAACCCCCCGAACCTTGGGGTTCGACGACGATCGGGGGTTCTAGGGACCCCCGATCACAGTGGGTCGGGCCGACCCACCTCTTACCCCATCGCGATGGTCGCGCGTGTGTGTATATATGTGTGTGTGTGTGTGTTGCATCTTGTGTGTGTGTATGCCATGGTCGATCGACCATGGTAGTCGAACATGAGGCTGTGAGGTGAGTCAACCATGGCGATCATGTGTTTGTGTGTGTGTGTGTATATATAAGTGCATGGCGGTTGCATGGCTCTGGTTGTAGTGAGAATTTTGGCGAGGGTGTGGAGGTAGGGAGAGAATTTCGAGGGAGTTGTCGAACCTTGGGGTTTAGGGGGTCCCTAGACGTCGGGGCATCCTCAAGTCCCCGATGAGCGACGGTCGGGGGTTCTGCAACGCCCGATCGCCCATCTGTTATTTACTTTTTTTAATAAAAAATTAATTTTTTACAAATATTTGAATTTTATTTAATTATGTGAAGTATTTATTTTTTTAATTAAATTTTTAAATGTTTGATATTTAGAGATAATTTTTAAATAAAATTTTTTATATTTAAAAGAACATAATATAGAACATAAAAAAAAGTTATACATATATCATGAAGAAAAACTAGAAACTGAAACTGAGTGTGTACATAATATAAGTATATATTTGGATAAGGAATTAGGAAACCAAGAGGGGCCCAAGCTTCCTCGACCCTAGGCAGTCAGGGAAACCAAGCTTCCTCGATTGCCCGCGGTTGAGCAACCCAAGTTTCCCCGACTGTTTGGGGCCGGGGAACCCAAGCGTCCCGAACCACACACGGTGGGGAACTCATACCCCTACCGTGGGTGGTCAAGAAAGCCTAGCTTCCTTAACTGCAAGGGATCAGGAAAGCTTGAGTTCCCCAACCCTGACCCCAACTCCCACGATTGAGAACCCGTCCATCCCGATCGAGGTCTAGTGATACCAATTCCGAGCATTTTTTCATGAAGCAATCAACGACATCACAAGGAGAAATGGCTGTGATCGAAGAAGCAAAGTGATGGGAGAAATGGCTCAGGAGAGTAAATAAGAAAGGAAGACAAAGTGACTGTAGAAGGGTAGTAAAGCATTTTTAATGTAGAGTAGTTGAAGAATATTAAGTGTGGGCTGTGAAGAGTAATAATGTGGGTTGGGAATAGAATTTTTCAGAGAATTAGGTGATGAAGTTCACAGATTGATTGAGACTTTGACAGGGGAAGTTGTGATTGCCAGCGTTAAGTCAAAATCATCTACCATTTGGCATAGGTGTTTAGGACACATGAGCGAGCGCGGACTTTAGGTATTATCCACTCAAAGTCTTCCTTCTTGATTTTAAGTCTACTTCTCTTGATTTCTATTAAAATTGTTTGTTTGTAGTTGTAATTTGTGACTTTCATCAATGATTTCTCTAGAAAAATATGAGTTTTCATGCTTCATTAGAAAAAAAATCTTATACTTTTGAAAAATTCAAAATTTTTAAAGCATTAGTGAAAAAATAGAAACCGTCTGAAATTGAATGTTTTTGAACTTACAATGAGAGAGAATTTTGTTCAAAGAAGTTAAATGATTTTTGTAGTGAGTATGGTATTAAACATCATTTGACTAATCTTGAAACACCACAACAGAAAGATCTTGTTGAAAAAATGAATCGTACTCTCATGTAATATGCTAGATGCATGTCGAGCATCTCAAAATTAAAAGCAAAATTTTGGGTTAAAGCAATGAGTACTGTGTGTTATTTTGTTAATAGATCTCTCACAATATTTCAGGACATGAGGCCTCTTGAGGAGGTTTGGTCAAATAAACCTATTAATTACTCTTTCCTTTATGTATTTGGTTGTGATGGTTATGTTCGACTTTCTGAAGAGAAGAGAATCAAAATTGGAAGGAATTCAAAATAATGTGTTTTTCTTGGCCGTGTGACAAATATAAAAGAGTACACATTGTGAGATTCTACTACTCGTACAATAATTGTTAGGAAAGATGTTTTCAAAGAAGATTCATTAATTTCAAACCATAGTTCAAAAGCAAGAAAAGGGCAAGATCTTAATTAAATAAGATGTGCAGATTGGCAGTGATTAACCTGGTAATGACATGGCTCAGGAAAAGGTAATTCAAAGTGACCATAAATCTAAATCTTTGGATTCATCTTATGTGGAGAATTGTCTTTGTCGATACCCAAGTTGATTCAAGTTGCCCTAAAAAGATTACCAAACCTCCAACCAGAAATGATGATTTTGTCACTTCTTTTGAGTCTTATGCTAATTATTTTAGTCCTTATGTTTTCTTTGTTAAAGGAACATAAGCTGATTTTTTCTTTCAAAGAGACTTAATGAGTTTATTCAATCAGATAAATGGAGACGTGTGATAGAGGAGAAGATGGAGTCCTTACATAAAAATGAGATTTGAGATTTTTTTTCAATTACCAAAAGAAAGGAAAACCATTGGATGTTGTTGGGTTTACAAGTGGAAGAAGGACTCCAAGAGAAATACAAAAAGATTCAAGGCTAAATTGGTAACAAAAAGGCATGCACAAAAACTTGGCATTGACTTTGATAAAATATTTTCTTTTATTATTCGCCTAACTACTATCAGGGTCATTTTGTCTCTTACTATTTTTCTTAATCTTGAGTTGGAGTAATTAGATGTGAAAATTATTTTTTTGCACGGTAACTTAAATAAAGAGATTTATATAACACAAACCTAACAAATTTGATGAAAAAGGTAAAAAAAAAAAAAAAAAAATAGTTTGTAGGCTAAACAAATCACTTTATGGTCTAAAACAAATATTTAGATGCGATTGATTCTTTTATTATGAGCTTGGGATATTGTAGATGTGAAGTAGACCATTATGCTTACTTTTGTGACTTTGGTAATAGTTATTTTTGCATATTATTATTATATGTGGATGATATGATTGTGACAGACAATAGAAATAAACATGCTTTAGAATGAAAGTTCAATGAGCTAAGAATTCAAGATGAAGGATTTGGGTGTCATAAATCAAAATCTTGGGGTAAAGGTATTCAAAGCAGAGGATAAGAAGATTTGGTTGATACAACAGAGTTACATTGAAAGAGTTATGCGAGGATTCAACATGTAGAATGCTACCCCATTTCTTGTTTATATAAAATTGCCTTCAAAATAATATCTTAGCACTGAATAGAAGACAACAATATCTTAAGTATAATATTCATCAATAATAGTAAGTCTTGGGATTACTGTCCTTGCGCAGTCCCTCGTCGCTCGTGTCCTTGATTTCGATAGAGGAGGTAAATCGCAGATGTAGATTTTACCTCATTATGTAGAATAAGAAATCGAACCCACGACCTATTAGTGTGAATCTCAATTTATCGTGATCCAACTATTTGACCTGTGCCTAAAAGTTCAATAATAGTAAGTCTTATATTTGCCATGGTGAGTACAAGAGCTAAGATTACATATATGGTGGGAGTTATACGCAAGTAATGACAAATTTTGCTTCTAATCATAAAGAAATTATGAAGTGGATTCTTATATATTTGAGAGGTACTTCTTATTTTTCATTGTGCCTTAAGCATGTGAAAAATGATTGCATGGTCTACATTAATATAGATTTTATTGGTGATAAAAAGATCAAAAACGTCTCCAATAAGATATGTTTTTTAAATGGTAGGTGGTGCAACTACTTTGGAAACAAAGTTATAATCAATAATGGCATTGTCAACTACTTTGCTTGTATTCATAACTATTTCACATGCCTACAACCACGAAGTTATGTGGTTGAAAAGGTTTATTGAAGATAAGACTTGATGTGATTTGTGGACATTGTGACAATGTCCTGTATTTAATAAAAAATTCACAATTAGTGTTATAGGGTATAGGTTAAGTGGTAAGTAAATGATATATTGGGATTAATGTTAGTAGGTCACGAGTTCGATACTTGATTTGGATAAGGGTTAAACGTTCGTCTGTAATTTATCTTTTTTGTCAAAATCGAGAGTACGAGCGACAAGAGACCAGGATGATAATCCTAAGAAATTCATAATTAGCATAACTAGCATCTCTTTAATTGCTCATTAATTTGAATAATGCTTAGAAAAATATCTCATGGTATATAAACAAAAATATCCATAATTATAAAAAGAATATCACTGTTAAATTATATAAGTACTTTTTTTATAAAAATATCATTCATCTAACCAATTAACGAAATTTCTTGATTGTTATATAATTATTATTAATAAGTTAAGAGTGTTCGTTTGGTCTGAATTAGATCGAGACAAAACTTTATAATATATTTTAAAAAATATATATATTTATATATATCATCCAAACAATTACAAATACATATATATATTTATGTATTGTATGTGTTGTTTTTATTTTAATTATTATTATTATTAATGTTTAATAATTCTTCACTGTGCCGGATTGGCATCGAATCAGACGAAAATCAATCTTTCCTAAAACAGCAATTCGATTAATCCTGAATTAAACTGGTCCATCTGAAGTAGTTCAAACTGATTAATGCAGAGGTGGGCCTATTGTAAATATCTTTTTAGGTGCATCCACTTTAACAATGAGATTAATGCAGAGGTGGGCCTAATACTAGGGATGGCCCGACCACGCCAGTGGCTGAGAGGACAATTAAAAGGTTAAGTTGCAATGTTGTGGCCCAGAGTCAGAGAGGGATTGCCAATTTGCCATTTGCCCAAAGGGGGAGGGGAGGGGCGGGGCCTTGATCATAATGATGAAGATGTGACGTGACGTCAATTGTTCTTTCCTTCCAAGTTCAAATTGCCTGTAAATATAGTATTTTCATAATTATAAATAAATAATTTTACTTATTTAATTCATTGCCCCCTTTATAGGAATCGACAACTGAAATCGTTGGTACCGCTACCGCCTCTAGCCTTGTGAAGCATGAACCGATTCGGATTGCCCAAACCTTTGATTATACTGTGTAAATGAGTTTTAATTAATTTTATTAATAATAAAATTAAACACAAAAATAAAATATAGATATAGAGGTCGTAAAAATATATTAAAACAAACAAATAAATAAATAAAATTAATTAATTAATTGAAGCTTGATTTACAACTTGGGCTTAGCCTACTTGGTGGAAGGGCTCATATCAAAAAAAGACCAAGCTCGAAGTTGGGCTTAATGAACCTGAACTTTTCCAAGGCCCATAAAGAAATTAAAAAAAAAAATCCTAAATTCCAAGAAAAGGAGCAGATCTTTTCTAAGGCCCATAATAATTAAGTTTAATTATTATGAATTTTTTATATGAGTAAACTTTTTGTTAATTTTTGATAGAATTATTATGAAGTATTAATGTATTGTTAATTTTATAAAAAGAATTTAATACGAGCATATCCATTGTTTTTATAAAAAATATTTATGTGCATGACAATGGTCAATCACAAATTCATAACTTATTTGATGATCCGCATCTACTAATTCAACTTCTCCTTTATCATATTATTATTATTATTATCTGGTGAGCGGATCTATATAGGTACAAGCTCCGGCATTGACTGACTGTTGCCCAATTCACACATCTGTAAAACAATTTTAGATTTCAGGAAAGAACAATAGAATAGAAACTTACCATTATTATTCAAAAATAAATAAATAACCATCATTGAACCAACCCTTAACTTCCAAGCAACTGCTTCAATGATCAACGTCATAGGCAGGAAGGACATCCGGAATTCTAAAATAATCTATAGGCTTCGTTTCTTCCTTGGATTGTGACACATCAAAATAAATTGGGTGTGATAGTATTATCCTTTTTGAGAGAAGAGTGTGCCATTGACATGTCTCAAGGTTGTTCTTGATAATGTAATATTTCGTTAATACAAGTGAAAGAAAAACACAACATAAACACAAGCACCAAAGGGAACAACTGTGTCAAAAAAACTAGTACAACCTCCTCTTGAATACCCAAAATTACATATTTTTATTAAGATGTAACTTGTCATGCAAGTACACATGTTATGGGAAAGGAAAATTTTATCTCCAACCAACCTTTTCTCTCTACTCCCATGTTATACTTGTTTCTCGCACGACTTCTTATGGACTAGGCCTAATTTAATAGACCGATCCAATCGCCTAAGACTCAGAAGATTCTAGAGTGCTCGCCAATTCAAATCTATATATTGCTAAAATCTTAGCTCATACCCTGGAATCAAACGAGCTCCAAGTAAACTCCCAGCACGGCTTCCAACGATCTTTTAGCAAAATACCCAACCACTACAAGAAGTTGGGGTATTATCGGCGAACTTTTTCCGGCGATTTTAATAATTGTCAGGAATATACCACAATCACCGACGGTTTTATAAACTGTCGGAGATTTAACACAATCTCAGGCGGTTTATAAAACCGTCGAATATGACATACACATCCCCGACGGTTTATAAAAACAACCGGTGAATTTTGTCCATCTCCGGCGGTTACAAAAATCGCCGGGGATATAATTTAATAAAATTACCCCACCAAAGTTCCCCCCCCCCCTCGCGCCCCCGCCCAAATCTTCCCCTCACCCCCTTCTCTTCCAAATTAAATTCCCCCTGCAAACCCTAGAACCCTTTTTCGCTCGCGCCTCGCTGTGTCTCTCTCGCTCACGCCGGTGAGTCGCGGCCTCCCTCGCCCTCGCCCTCGCGGGCCCTCGCTCACACCGATGAGTCGCGGCCTCCCTCGCCCTCGCCCTCGCTTACTCTCAGTCGCTGTCGCCCTCGCTGCTCGCTCAGTCGCGCTCGCCCTCAATCGCTCAGCTGCGCTTGCTCTCGCCACATCTTGTCTTCCTCTTACTTGAGGTATTTATCGATCTGTGTATTTGTTATGTAATTAGGACTTTGAGTGAGGTTCAAATCCTATTGATCCTGTAGAATGCGTTGGTTATTATTGTATGATTAGGAAACTCTTGACAGAAAGCCAAAGACATTGTCTTGAATTTAGTCATGACAAATCATATTTGCCACAGGTGCGAGCCATTTGACACTTACCCGAGGACATATGACCTACTGAATGCTGCCGGTCTCTTCTCTGTAGAGCGAAAGAGGTATGTCTTCTGGTTTTTGCTCAAGTTCATTCATACATTACATTTTTATGGCAAGAAAATTACTACACGTAGGTACATTTATCCCCACGTAACGGGACAGAAGTTTGATCTTTTAATTCAAACAGATGTAATTTGTCGACAATTATGCTTGAGATGGGTCGTATTTTGAGGCCAAATGTTGGAGATGGAAATTAATAAAAAGAAACATAAATGAATTGTATATATATATTAAAGGTCAGGGGAAATATATATATATATATATATATTTCAAGAAAAAGACAAATAATAACAGGCAGCTTTTATAAATGAATTGTTTTTGATGATTAACACAAAAATAAAAAGTGAAAACGACTTAACACAGTAGAGAAAGGGATGCTCAAATTGGTTTTGCCATGTTAAAACCAACCATATCCATAAAGAGAATTAACTTAATTGTCTGTCAAGCACAGACACGTATCGCTGTCATTTTGTTTGTAATCCTCCTCTCTATTTATAGATACCCACATATATGTTTTAAATAAGGGCATTGGGAAGTGCCCTTATTTAGAAATGTTGCTGTAGAATGAAATATCGGTCTCCTGGTCTTTCTTGCAGTTGTATTTTGTGTCATGTGGCAAGTTGCATTTTCAGGTTATATCTTCTGCATCTATTTACAATCTTTATTACCATTTACGTTCAAATGAAATGACTGAGATTCAACCTAAAATACGTTAATCATTTGCTAAAACTTGCTACAAAATAAATAAATAAATAACATTGCAAGATTATATTGTCTATCGAGTCATTAGATGAAATAAAAATTCCATGATACAGTTCAGAGGTTAATTCGAGCATGTAGCTATTAAGTTGCTATAATCTTGTTTACTCTTTGTTGTGGCTCATTTTCTCTTTCCTTTGTCTTTAATTTTTTCTCAACGTGTGACAACATAATTTTGTAATGCATTATCTATCTTCTGCATGCCTAGGTTCGTTGGAGAATTTATTGCAACAAGTGGATCAAGTTAAGGAGGAACGTTTAAGAAAGGTCGGTAATTATTTTCAAAGGTCTTGTTTTTTCAGTTCCCTTCTATTAGTGCTGATTTGCTGCTGGATTTAGACCGGGGAGTTGATATATGGGTTAGTAATTAAATTTTCTTAATTTTTTATGTAGTCCACATTATCATATTTTGACAAGTGGCAGCTGCTAGCTATCAAGGTAATGTACATGACCATATTCATTGCAAAATATTAATTTAATTACTTTTTGTTTAGGCTTTTTGTCTCTAGTTGGCTTTTACTCATATTAATAATTAAATTAAATTAGAGTATTTTATTTAATTTTTAGACAATAAATAATATTTATTTCAACAATGAGTGTTGCTGTTCTTGTGGAATTTACTATTTAACTTATGCTTATGCTTATACTTATTGAGTTTGAGTCAAGGGTATGATTCTTTGATGGGTTTTTAAGGTAGTAGTTACTGTCTCTATTTCTCTTTCTTGTGGTGTTATGCAATTGGAGAGGAGTAAGTGCAAGAGGGATGATGATGATGACGACGACGATGTTCTGGCTGGCTCTCTCTCGCTGAATTTGTGTAGAATATATTATTTTTACAAAATGTTTGCTTTTGCTAACTTTGGGTAGAGGAGACTGAGTATGTGGGAATAAAGGCTTGAATTGTTGGTATATATTGTGGGTAATTTTAGATTTTTGGGGAGTGATTTTGAGGCCAAGCCAATCTGATTGCTTAATGTAACAGTCCTCCTACGTGAGATGATGATGATGTACAGGTAAACAGTTTTTGAAATTGATTTTAAAATGGTGGGTGGTTGACCTTTCTCGGCGGTTTACTAACTGCCGGAAAAAATACTTGGTAAAAACACTTTTTCAGCGGTTTTAAAACCGCCGGTATAAACCTTCACCGGCGGTTCTTAAACCGCCGATAAAGGTCTGACATCACCGGCGGTTTTGAAATACCATCGGTAATTATTATTTTTACCGGCGGTTTTTATAAACCGCCGACAAATAATATTTCCCAGCGGTTGAAAAACTTTTTCGACGGAGGTATTTCCGGCGGTTATAATTACTGTCGGGAAAAATTTTACCGGAGATTTTTCAACTTTTTGCGACGGTTTTTCTATCGTCGGGAAAAGTCGAAACTATTGTAGTGAACAATGCTTTTAGCTCGCTGGCCTAAACCGTCCAGCTCGCTAGTCTAAATCCCTCAGATCGCGTAGACAACAAAGTTGTTGAATAGTCGAAAGCAGAGATCCACTCACTTTATCTAAAGCAAGTCATATCCCTCGTAATGAGGATCTCATTCCCGGTTTTATGCAGATGATAAAGACTGTTTGTCCCCCATTATACTGTCTTTATATTCTTATATCTTATGCAATTGTGAAAACCCCTCATTATTAATAAGGGTTAGAAATATCATTAAAGAGAGAGACAACAAGAATAATCGGTTACTGTCACTTTGTCGTAATAATCAGAGTACAATCATGGAGTAGGCATCGTTCTGGCCGAATTATGTGAAAATTCTGTGTTCTTTCTATTTTGTTCTTCCTTCTTGTATCTTGAACTTACTTATTCACCAGCCCTAACGAATCATGGTCGGCTAAAATTAAACGTCGACAACTCATATTTTGAAAAAAAAAAAGAAGTCATTTTTAGCCTTATTTGTAGCCACCAACCATCACACTTTGCTTGCAGCTACCCATCATTGACGATGGTTGCCTATCATCGCCAACAACCCAAGCTCCCACCGACGGCTGCGACGAACACAACCGCCATCAACTCCCACCTCTTACCCATCATCGCACCCATTTTCCTCTCTCTCTCTCTCTCTCTCCCACTAGCATCGCTCCCATTGAACACATTTCTCTCTTTCTCTCTCCTGCTAGCGTTCCTCGCGGCAGCCATCATTGCACCCGAACTCCAATAGGTTAGGTGAGAGAGAGAAAAAGAGAGAAAGAAAGGAAAGTGGGTTCAATGGAAGCGACGTCGATGAGAAAGAAAGGAAAGTGGGTTCAATGGGAGCGACGTCAACGAGAAAGAAAGAGTGGGTGCGATAATAGATGGTAGGTAAGAGCTAATGGCGACCGCTGATGGGAGCTTGGGCTGCCGGAGATGATGAGTGATGATGGCCGATGATGAGCTATGCAAGTAGATGGCTATGTACAAGGATATTTTTAAAAAATAATTACGAAATTATAAAAAGTGACTGTAAAGAACAAAATAATTAGTAGCAAATAGAATTTTGCTATGGCAAAAGACAAATGACAAACATACACAAGACCCCCTTCTGTCCAAACTTTCATCAATTTTGCTTGCCTACTAGGCTACGACGATCACCAAAAATATGTTCCAAACTGTGCTCTACTTCACACACCATAGTTCTTTAGAGATCTTATTTAACAGAAAGAAGGCCTCATTATGATTTAAAGAAAGAAACATGTTATTAGTTTAAACTATAAATTGTAGGTATCTTAATGAGACCTACACTTAAATTATTCGTCATCATCTCGAGCTGCGTCAATTTAGTCTACATTCACTCAAACACGTTAAAAGATAAGAAAGAAAGTCAAATTAACGCTCAAATTAATCAAAATTTCAAGGCAAAAAGAGTAAATAACAAAACTCTAATTTGGTTTAACTATCAAAATTGTTACATATGAAAAAATTAGCTCTATAAAGAGGTACATTAATGCAACTTGTTACCAATCTCATTAATTCATCTACCAATTTGTATCTTCCTAACGAAGTCACTGAGATATCATTGCAACCACTTTGGGCAATCATCCTTGGAAACAAGTTTTGTGAGACACCGGTGGACATATGAACAAAACCTAACTGCTAAAAGACTGTACGATTTTCACTAAATTACCAACCTAAATAAGCCTAACTGCATAAGTGAAACAAACATGTATTAAGCTATTTGTAGAGAAGGGTTTATCGAAAGGCTTACCAAATTTTTTTAATTTATTTTTAAGAATTTTTGTCTCTCAAGATGTCCGCCCATTCGCTTTCTCTCCCCCATTCTCTCTCTCTCCAACACTCTCTCAAACCCACCGTCCAAAGAGCACTGTTCACCGGCCATCGCCCCCCTCGCCCCGCCACCGTTGGCACCACCGGCACAACCCTCTTGAACAACCAAAACTACATATTTTTATTAAGATGTAAGTTGCCATGCAAGTACACCTGTCATGGCAAAAGAAAATTCTATATCCAACTAACATTTTTGCTCTCTATACTCACATTTTGGAAAAAAGTCATTTTTATCCTTATTTGCAGCCACCCACCCTTGCACCTTGCTTGCAGCAGCCCATCATCGCCAGCGGCCTAAGCTCCCATCGGTGGCCACGACGATCACGGCAGCCATCAGCTCCCACCTCTCACCCATCATCACACCCACTTTACTCTCTCTCTCTCTCTCTATCTCTCCCGTCGACGTTCCTCGAGGCCACCATCATCGCTCTCGAACTCCAGGGTTTGGAGGCATTCAGACTCCCCAAGCCCTAGGGTTCGGGGGCTTGGGAAACACCCCCGAACCCCTAATCCTGAATCGAAGCCTAGGGTTCGGGTGCAATGATGGCGGCCGCGAGGGTTATGGTTCGATGATAGCAGTCACGAGGAACGCCGACAAGAGAGAAATAGAGAGATAGATGAGGGAAGTGGGTTTGATGGGAGAGACGTCAGCGAGAGAGAGGGAGAGGGAAGGGAAAGTGGGTTCGATGGGAGCGACGCCGACAAGGGAGAGAGAGTGGGTGTGATGATAGGTGGGAGATGGGAGCGATGACGTTCATCGGTGGGAGCTTGGGTCGCCAACAATAATGGGTGATTATGGCCGACGATGAGTAATGTAAGTGGATAGTTGTGTACAAGGGTATTTTTGAAAAGTAATTATAAAATCATAAAAGATGGCTATAAAGAGCAAAACATATTATTGCAAATAGAATTTCTCCATGACAAAAGACAAATGACAAATGACAAACAAACACAACACCCCCATCCAAACTTCCATCAATTTTGCTTGCATACAAGGCTACGACTGTCACCAAATCAACACCAAAAATATGTTCCAAACTGTGCTCTACCTCACACACCATAGTTTTTTAGAGATCATCTTATTTAACAGAAAAAAGACCTCATTGTAATTTAAAGAAAGAAACATGTTATTGGTTAAGACTATAAATTGTAGGTATCTTAATGAGACTGACACTTAAGTTATTTGTCATCGCCACAAGCTATGCCAGTTTAGTCTACATTCACTCAAAACACGTTAACGCCTCATGAGGGGTATTTTTGTCATTGATACGCCTTTATGTAGTCCAAAGTGTACACAAAAGTGTACCAATAGCATTATTCAAATAACAAAACTCTACTTTGGTTTAACTATCAACATAGTCACATATGAAAAAATTAGCTCTATAAAGGAGTTCAGTACATTAATGCAACTTGTTACCAATCTCATTAATTCATCCGCCAATTTGTATCTTCCTAACGACCACATAAGTCCAGTGAGATATCATTGCAACCACTTTGGGGCATCATCCTTGCAAACAAGTCTAGTGAGACATCGGTGGACATATGAACAAAACCTAACTGCTAAAAGACTCTGATTTTCACTAAATTACCAACCTAAATAAGCCTAACTGCATAAGTGAAACAAACATTAGACAAGAACTATCAATATGCATAGTGTCCATTAGATATTTAGCCTTCACCCTTTACAGCTTGATCAAATACAAAAAAGTGCAAACTACAAAATGGTATAACTAATAGTCAATCCGGGCATATGAGAAGAACGCAAACCAAAATTCCAAGAAGCAAACCAACTCCAATGTGGAAACAAAAAGCTTTTGATGATTTGCTTGAAGCTCATTTGATGTTGTAATTATTTCAAATTTTTTGCGTCCTTTTTTTTAAAATTTTTGAAAAATAACAAACCAAATAGTTTAATTTAAAGTTTTTCTTTCTAAAAAATGATTTTTTTTCTTAAAAAAGGCATGTGTTCCGTGTTGTGAACTTGTGATCGTTCCAATCTGCCATTTTCTAACATGATTTCCTTCAAAGCTTTTCAAGAAAATGTTTTTTTACAAAAAAAAAATGCCAAATAGTCTAACCAAATTTATCGATTCAGTTGAATGATGGTTGAATCAACCATTCAGCCTGCCCACCCTTGATATCAACCAGCTTGCTTGCCAAGTCTCACCAAACAAGCAAAGCAAGGGTGAATGGTCTATTCATCACCTCATTCGAAGTCTGAGAATGCAGTAAAATATATTTAACAATGTCTTTTTACTAACTATTGTAAATATCAAACTAGATAAAAAAAAATTATCACAAATAAATTTATCAAATAACATGTATTACAAAAAAGAAAACCTTAAACAAACACAAGAACACTGAAAATAAATACATAAAAACTGATTAAAAAAAATCAAACGTAGTTTTAAATGCTCATGTTTATACATCTCAGAAAGATACTAGAATCTACTAATCTAAACTGCAGTCGCAGTAAATAACAAACTTAAGAAAAAGATTTTGAACCAGAGGATAGAGCTGATTGGATACCAAATTTAGAACACGAGGCTTTCTGCACCCATTACAGTAAGAGGAAGGGTATCCACGAACACGACACAAACCGTGGTCAGCTCCAATAGGGTGATCTGAGGTGCCAAACAGCAGCACAATAGGGATCTAATTGATCAATGGACCGCCGGACTTGCAGCATCTATTATTCCTGCTGACTCACAAAAGCTGTTTCAGGATGCAAATACAAAGATGTCAAACTTTTCCTCCTGAATGTACATCTTACAAACTCCTTAAAACAGATCCCAAACACAATAAATCACAGAAAAAACAGAGACGCAAAAGAACAAATTAAAGCAACCCATCATGTGAACATACATTGTACCTTGAATTTCACTGAAGCACCACCTCCAATGGTGCGTCCAATTTACGAGCATGTCAAGAAGCGCTTCATTTACTACCGGTCGTATTACAGATCTGACACTCCCGCAGCAACCACAGGCAATGCAGACGCAGTACCTACAACTCCTTCAGCAACGGCAACCATATGCTCCAAGACACGCAAATGTTTCGTTTCTTCATTTAGTCTCTATTTAAGTTTCAGGAAGAACACCAAGAAGGATGCAAAAAGAACGCCAGCCTCCTGAGAGACAAAATCAAAGTGCTGAAAGAGTGTGGAAATCAAAGAATCAAGCAGAGCCTGTGCATTTGACAGTAGAACACCATTGCTGATTCACCAAATGTTGGACGCATAGTTAGTGATCTGGAAAACGTCAAAACACACACACACACACATATATATATATACACGCCACCTAATGAGAGGAACTGAGGGAAAGTAAGGTTGTAATCTCTCACACAAGTAAATAATAAAAACAATTTTCATTGTTTGGTTATCTGCATGCAAGCGCACCTATGTTAAACAGACCACTCAGAAATTAGGCCTTCCCATCTCCTTAATCAACGTAGAGATGCCCCAAAAATCTGGAATTATTTAGAAACGCTGTCCACTAGTCCTCCTTCAATCTGTAGAAGAAGCTTTCACAGTGACCGCAATATCAGTGTAGTAGAACATCAAAATCCCAGTCCACAAATCTGCAGAACGGTTTAAGATTTCAGAAGAGCAAAATAAAAACTAAAAAAAAAAAAAAAGCAATGAAACAGCCCTTACCGTCAAAGCAACTGTTTCATTAATGATCAGGAATTGCTGTGAACAATCTAGGGCCTCAGCCTTCAGGAGAACAGGACAGATTTCATAGACAAGAAGAACAAAAGCCTCATTCCTTCATGCTCCGAACACAAAAGGTTGAATTTTCTAAGACGACAGAGCCCATTGTCCTGGTAACCCAAGATGCCAATCCGGAAACGTTTTTGGCACATACTAAAATAATTATCAAGCCTACCAAAGTGACTCCATAGAAAACCCAATAACCATTAAGAACAAAATCCTCTAAGAGAGCACCTTCAAAGATAAAATGGCCAGCCAAAATTACAGCCAACAGTTCACAAAAATATAATGGTTATACAATGTGAAACATAATCAAGGCAAGACAACGCAACGAAACCTCATCATAAGGACATGAGAGCTACACAGACATGCATGTCACAACATTGGACTAATCATTTGTTTATACTGCAATATAGTTTGGTTTTATGCTCAAGTAACTTCAGTGTGCAGCAGGACAGCTACCCAAACATTGACTACATGTTACTTTGTAGTGCACTACGTCCAGACATTATTTGCTCAAAGGGTGCAACAAAGTGGACGGTTTAAACAATGTTTCTCTCACAAGTGACTAATTGTTAGTGTTTGATCAAAACCCGTTGCCCAAATTATTTGGGGCCATTAGTTTATACAATATACCTTCTGGCAACGTGGCACAACCAATGCAGGTAATGCTTTGAGCCTACAGAATCAAAATACCCGTTACTTTGTACTTCAAGGATTACCAGAAATCAAGTCAATCAAACAATACGTAGTAATCAGTTTTCCTGGCTGTTCATCACATAAATAGATGGCTATAACCAATTGATAACTCAAAAACTTGGGTAAGTACAATATATTGTTTTAGTTAGACAACTGCAATTATACCAGTTCAAACATTTATTTAACGATACCATATTTATGATAAGTTAGTTACCTCTGTTTATAGTAGCCATAGTTTCACAACAAATATAATTCTGCATGGATCCCTTGGGAGTGACTGGGCATCAATATTTATTTGCTACTCCACAAACAGATGCAATATAGAAGAATTTCATAAGTGGGAATCAAGGCCACCATTATACGAATGATTTCTACCCTCAAGTACAAGCAAATAGAACACAATGGGCTGCGTCCACCCAACCAAGTACAATGCTTTGAGCTAACAAATCAGAAATAGGGCTTAGTTTGTAACTTAGAGGCCATGTATAATTTTTGTGATTTTGTCTCCTTTCTGGATTACAAAAAATTGGAGGAAGTTTTGCCAGGAACCAGATGGAAACGATCTTGTGATTTGTGTCAAAATAAACTTCTTCCTCATTTCTGGATTACAAAAAAGGACATAAAAAAATAACTAATAATAATTCTAAAATTCGGAGACCATCCTCCCTTGCGAATTCACAGGAGTGTTCTATTTTTAAGTAGTCATGCGCCTAGAGCAGAACACCATATTTACCAGTTTAGATAACCATAAACAGCAGAAATTTAGAAAAAAAAAAAGGAATCTTATAAAATGCTGAAGACTTCTACCATAAGCAGTGTAACTTAAAAGTTCATGTTAGGCAAGTCGGTTTCTTTATGATTAATTTTAAGTTGATGCTTTGGAGAGAAGGTAACATTCCTGCTGAGCTAGTCAAGTTTGATGCCATCATTAACTTAAGAGGAGTTGGGAAAGCAAAACTAGCAGTGCAGCGTGTACCTTTTGAGAGTATGAGAGTTCCAACCACGTCCGTCAATGATGCCTTTGAGAGAGAGAAAAGGAAAAACGCAACAAAAACACACAACACACACACACCAGAGGGGAGAACCTGGGCAAAAAACCCATGCGATCTCCCCTCCAAAACCAAAAGTATATTTTTATTACGAGATGACCTGCCATGCAAGCGCACCTGTCATGGCAAAGGCCGGTCGACAAAGATGAAAGATAAAGAGACATGACCCCCTTGAAACTAGGCCTTTTCTGTCCAGATATCTTACGTCTGTCGTAATAACCATCTTCTCTTTTAAGACCTCAAAGTTACAAAGATCAATTTCCTTGCTCTTAACAAAATCAGATTGTGACCAAGCCGATAACTAGAATAGGTCCCAAAGCCGCCTCTCCATCACACACCAAAGTTCTTCGAAACTCTTCCTTGTCGTCGTCAGAGACGAGAGATCTCAAGAGAGCCATCCCTGAAACACCACCAACTGAGAAATATATACAAAATAGAATAACATATACATAATAAATATAAAAATATAATATGTGAAAGAGGAATATCGATAAATTCAGTACGAAAGCGAACCAAGGGACCGATGTAAACGAAGACAGGTGCAAAACTTACCTCACCCTCCAATCGGACATATAATCTGGATCTAAAAACGAAATTCATAAGAATGAAGACCCGCTGTCAACCGCAAATCGATTAATCGCGTCAGCCAATAAACAATCAAAAACTAAAATCAAGACCTAGAATTGTATTCTCGCCGCATGTATCGCCAAGTCAATAGAGAGAGAGAGAGAGAGAGAGAGAGAGAAATCGGAGATGAAGCTAGCCATACATACCGTCTTTGATCACTGTCCCCAAGTATCGAGCCGATCAATCTTGCAGAAATTAATAGCAAAGACGCCACAGCGGATGCCCAAGTATAATCAAGAAATTCGCAAGGAGGCTTTAATTAAAACACATCGACGATTGCTATAAAACAACTTAACCGACTGTTAAGTGTCGCGTGACTTTCGCTGAAGGGCAAATTTTCAAACGCTTGCGATAACGATAAGAGCGACAACTGGAAGATTTGGATCGGGAGTTGGGACTCTTATAAAAATAAATAAATAAATAAATAAAATCATAATTGTGTGCCTGAATTAATAGACGGCATTGGCAAAGCTGCAAGCACATCTCTATCAGTATTATTAATTAATTAATTAATGGGGGACTTAGTCAATAATAATAATAATAAATAATAATCGTATTTATAGTAATTCAATAGAGCCCTCCCTCTCCCATTATTATTACCATCTAATTCATATCTTCATGTATCAGTCCTTTCAAACTCCAAAATATGTTTGGTAGTTTAAATAGTTTAGGCTACTTTTTAATTTCACAGGGCAATGACAAATTTAAAAATTTTATATTTCATATATTACGAGTTGGGTTCATTAGCCGCTTCTTTGTAACTACTTTCTATCTAAATATTATTAAAAATACAAACTTCTTAACTTTAACTTAAAATATTTTAATATATTATTATATGGGTTAAAATACTTTATCATATAATTATAATTAAAATTCAACTTAACTTATTTATATTACAAAAATATTTTTAAACAATCAAACCTAACAGATTTCTAATAATTGAGTTCTTTTCCATATTTAACAAATTCCGTAACGCCTCCCACCCACCCAATTTCTAACCCGCAATATATTTATAATAATTTGTATGAGTAAATTATTTTCTCAGGCTCTAAATTTTATATTTCATAATAAATTAATTATATGCAAAACTTCATTAAAAATTTAAAATAACATTTTTGGCTAAAATGTGTCATTTTTTCCTTAATTAAGAGTCTCACGTAATATACAAATTAGATAACTCTGACATTTATAAATTCTTTGAAATTCTTATAAAAAGGATAGACATTATCCTTTAAGAATACTAATAAAACCTTGGTATAAAAGGAATCAATATTATCTACTAAAAAGTTATAATTTTGATAAGATATTAAAATATTAAAATAAATATCATCTATAAAAAATTCTAAACTAAAAAGATTTAGAATTACCTCATTTTTCTCTATAAATATATAAGAAAACATTCATTCCAAAAAAGGTATGTATACTAATAGAATTCTACTCTACAATTTGCACAAGGGTCTCGCCACTCTCTCTGATTGTTTTCTTCTTTATAATCTTGGACTACATTAATTATTGGGACAAATGTTTCAGAACAACATTAGACCTCAGGTGAACGATAATATCAGGCAACTTGAAACTAATATTTTTATCTCATAAATTTATTATTTTATTCGGACAAGTGATTGTGGTATGAGATATTAGGATGCCATGTCCCTGCTGCCTAGCTAATCCTCGTAAGTATAATCCTCTAAGGGGGCGTTTGGTACAGGAGAAATTTTAACATTCCTGGGAATGTTAGGTTGGGAATCTGTATTCCCATGTTTGGTATAACTTTTTTATAAAAAGAATCCTGGAAAATAGGATTCTCGGGAATGCTTTTTAAGCAACTTTCCCACAAAAAGATTTCCATGGGGGGTTGAGAATCCAAGTTTCCCATGGACTTGGGAATGTTTTTAACAAATAAAAAAACTAAAACACCCCTTATCCTTTTATAATCCCATATAAACATATTATATATATTATATATATGTAATATATTTATATTAAATATAAAAATATATTATAATATATTTATTATAAAATATTATATATATTAAAGTAGATATTCATACAAACATATATATTATGTATATATTATATATATATATACACGTATATATATACATAATGTGTAAAAAAATAATATTTTTTTTATTTTCTAAAAATATTGTGAATCTCAATATTTTATATAGTAGAAGAAATTTATTATTTTTAAATAAAAAATTAAATAAGGGTAATTTTGGAAAAAGAACATGAATTCCCAAGAATGTTACATTTAAACCAAACATAGGAATGTAAGATTCTCAGAAAAGAATACTCAACATTCCTGAGAATGTTTAAATCTATCCAAACATAGAATTACATAAATCCTGGGAATCAAAGATTTCCAAGAGCATTCCCAAGAATCATGAATCCTTGGAATTTAAAAACTTCTCCCGTACCAAACACCCCCTAAGTACAATAACGAGAATAGATGGCAAGCGCCAACCGCTCCTAATTGTAATCAAATAAAAGTATAATATCATTATTGAATAAAATTAAAAATTTAATCTAAAATAAAAAAACTCAATTAAAATTTAATTTTTTGGGGTAACTAACCCTGTATACAAAATCAAATTCAGTTCTGATTAGAACTCATATTTTTGGTAATTAACTCATATTTACCATGATATAGCTAATTCTTAGTTTTTTATGATTTCTGATTATTTATCATGGTATAACCCCCCTATTTATTGATTCTTATCATAGTATGTCAACTTTGTTCTTCTTCTCACTCAGAAAGATCCGGGTGGATTCGAACCACCAGCCTCTCAGACCTAACCCAAGGCCCAAGCGCTCTTGCCACATTTGAGCTTACGGATCTATAAACGAGAACATGGTCACCAATCACCATATGCACAGAAACAAGAAACAAGATCCAATATTCACTGAGAAAGCAAGCATGGGATATATGCTTACCAAGACTTCATCAAAATGAAAACCCCCCAATTTTGATTGTGCTACTACAAACAATGAAAAATTGACCAGGTCAGAGAACAATTGGTACAAATTTGCCATATAATTATAGTCAATATGGACACTCAAAAAAATTGACAAAAATAAAATAACTCTACTACGGAAGAGGCCGGGAGGGGGAGGGGTGCTCGATTGATGATTTCCTTGAAAGCCCATTTGATTTTGTGATTTTTATCCATTTCTGAATATTTGAAATATAACAGAAATGCCATTTGTTTTTAAGAAATGAACTCATAATATTCAAAATTTAGAAGTAGGACCATTTTTGTGTTATACTTGGTTACAGCCTCCTCCATCTTTTAAGATGACTTTCAAAATATTAATTTTCCCAATAAAAGTAAACATTGATTATGAACACCACTTTCTGGCATGATTTTTCGGAAAGGGTTTCCAAATATGTAACTTAACAAAAAGTAAAATATTACGCCAAAAAAATTTCTACATGATTTTAAAATTATATTTAGATAAACTTACAAAGATTCAATCACAATATAAAGAAAAAGATTACCACAAGAAAATTTATAACACTCGTATTTTTGGTCTTAATTTATATAGTAATAACACTCTTAACCACAATTCTTTTTTAGTACTACTTATTTCTTCAGCAGAGCTATAAACATGGCTAAGGATACAAATGAAACACCATAAAGCGAACCACTTAAAACTAATTTATTATTCACCCCCATAAATCTTGCATCCTAATGTTCCATGAGTTTAAAATGAAATATTTATATGTACATACATATATATATATATAAATCTAATGACTAAACAAACATTTAGCACCAGGCGAAATAATAGCATTTAAGCAACGGAAAGGCAACCAATTCTAACACTAAACCATTTAAAAAAGAAACTCAAGCAGAGGATAGAGTTGATTGGATACCAAATTCCGGACACAAGCCCTTCTGCACTCTTTAGGCTAAAAGCCAGGGCATTGACAAATATGCCACAAACCTTTGTCATCAGCTCCAATTGTTGATCCGAAGCAACTATGCCACAAACTCCTTGTCAGTTCCAATAGAGTGATCTGTAAGTACCAAACCGCAGCATAATAGGATTTTAATGGACTAAAGCACCAACGGTCTTGCAACATCTGAGGAACAAAAAATTAAGTAGATTATCCCTAAAAAATCAGGAAAACTATTTCAAGATGAACCTACAAAGATATCAAACTTTACAATGCGAATATCTTATCTTCGAAATCCCATAAAGCTGAGATCCAAAACACAAGAACTAAGACAATCCCATCACATGAACATACACTAGTGCAATGAATTTCATTAAAGCTCCAGCCCCAATGTCCCAAGTGCAATTTACATGTGTCAATAAGAGATTCATTTCCCACTAATCATTAGAAATTTGACACTCCCGCAGCAATAGCAACACCACAACGCAGTACCTACAGCTCCTTGAGCAGCTACATACTCCAAGACAGGCAAATGTTTCGCGTATTCATTAGAGTCTAAATTGAAGTTTCAAGTAGCTCAACCGCCACTGATGCAGGAATAAAATGGACAGCCTCCTCAGAGTAGAATTGAAAATACCCATGAGCCTAAAAATCAAATAACTGAAAGAATGTGAACGAAAGAATCATGCAGCCAGTACCTTTGACAGTAGAAAACCTTTGCTGGCAGAGAAACTTGACATGGTCAAACACAAAGAAGACACCTGACGAGCATACCCCATGGAAAATCATGGGCGCACAAAAATAATTCAACAGAATTTTCATTGTTTGATGACCTGCATGCTTCTGCAACCAAGTCCTGCCATGTCAAACCACCGCTCTGAATTAGGACTTCTCATCCCCCACGGCCTCATTCCACAGAAACCAGTCCCTAAAGCAATTAAATCCTTGGTATCTTCAGGTTCATGTCTTCACCATCCCAACGTCTTCAAGATCTTTAAAACCCAGTCCCCTAATTATTTCAATATTAAGACTGCCAAACCAAGACATGCAACTTTAATCCAGAGAGAGAGACCCAAACATCATTATTTCCTTCAAAGCAGCTGCTTTAATGATGACGCGTTGATGTGAACCTAGCCACTTCTGAATAAAGGATACAGCTTCATGGAAGAACGAACGCCACTTTCCTTCTTGCTCCGAAGACAGATTGAATTTTGCAATGAATACAGTAGAGCTCAAGCTAATCTTCAAGTAACCTAAAATGACAATCCGGAAACATTTTTGCCAAAAGCTAACCCTAAAATCAAAAACCTCTAGGAAAGTACCTTCAAGAGATAAAATGACGGGAAACAATTCCCACAAAGTCAAAGATAAGTAAAGTTTAATAGTTAAACCATGTACAACCTCATTGAGGGCATATTACCTTATCACAAGGACATGTAAGAAACCAGAGACGTATTCTTGATATCATTCATAACATGTGCCATGCAAGTAAAACATTGGAGTATGGTATTCCTTGTACTGCAATATAATCTGGTTTTATGAGCACGTTACTTAAAACGGAACGATGACCATGTAATCATATTTCGGGAACAACGAGGCGTCATTCCGTCGGTTCATATAATGTCTACTTAAAGAGAATTCAAAATTGTATACAATTAAAGCAATTTTATCCTTTTACCAACCAATTGCTGGTGTTTGATTAAATATCATTATCCAAATTTTTTGCAACCACCAGGCAATGTTTCGAGATGCGGTACCGGATGCCAGACTTTGTAAATAAGCAAACGTACCGATTTGTTATAATGCATTGTTTCACTTAGCAATAAACAAACATATCAACTTTATTACAAGCCATAGTTTGCAACAGCGTTATTCTACATGGTTCCGTTAGGCATACCTGGGCATAATATATTATAATCGACAAAATGACATGATATGGAGTAATAGCCAACTTATAAGCGGACATCAGACCGATTATATGCAATAATTTCTATCCTTTTGAGTACAGAAAAAAATGGCATATAATTTGGTATCCCCTCGACCAATTTAAAGGCCAGGAGACAACCAAAAAAAAAAATTTAATTTGTTCTTCGATATCAATGAATTTGGCTAGGAACCGGATTGAAACGATTGTGATTATGTCGAACAATTGTCTTTCAGGTTTCTGTATCGAAAGAACGTATATAGAAAAATAATTGATGATTCCATTGAACTTGGTGACCACCTTTGCAGATATGAAGTTTAGTTTATAGTCATATGTATTGCAAAACACCAAATTTCCCAGTTTAGATAATAATTATAAACAGCCAAAATTTTAGCCAAAATAAAAATCTTCCTAAAATTGTCATGTCTGCCACCATATCGACCAAATTTGTCATGTTAATGCTTTTGAGGAGAAGGTAATATTCCTACTAGGCTAGTCACGTTTTACAGCATGATAATATAAATGTATTTAAACAAGCAGTGCAGCGTGTACCTTTTGAGAGTAAGAGCGCCAACGACGTCCGTCAAGGATGCTTTCGAGGATGGAATATTCCGTGGCGAAGAACAAAAGAAAGCATAAAAATAAAAAACGCAACAAACACACACACACGAGGGGAGAACCCGGGCAAAAAAACCCCGTACGATCTCCCCTCGAAAACCACAAAATAAATATTTTTATTGAAGGATGACCTGCCATGCAAGCGCACCTGTCATGGCAAAGGCCGGGCGACAAAGATGAAAGATCAAGACATGACCCCCTGAAACTAGGCCTTTTCTATCCAGATCTCTTAAATCTTTCACAATCACCAACTTCTTTCTTCCATATATCTTCCAAGTTACAACAATCAATATTGCTTGCTTGTAACCAAATCAGATTGAGACCAAGCCGACAACTAGAATAGGTTCCGAAGGCTTCGAACACCATATTTCTTCGGAACGCATCTCGGTTGTCATCAGCAGAGAAAAAGATCTAATAATAGCCATCCCTGTAACAGCAAGATCCGATAAATTCCACACGGAAGAGAGTTAACAGATCATGGATCAAAGCAATCAAGGCATAACGCCCAGCAGCCCCAATAATTGAACACCCAAGACTCTTCAACATCGAAAAAATATGGAAAACAAAATCACTGGACCGTAAATAAAAGAAAACAGGTGCAATAACTTGCCTCGCCCTTCAATCCGACATATAATCTGGATCCAGAAAGTAATTTCAGAAGAATGAATCGCAGATCCCAACCGCCAATCAATTAATTGTGCCATCCAATAAACAATCAAATACACAAAACAGAAATCAAAACCTTGAGTTATATCCTCACGATGTGGATCGCAACCTCGACACGGATAATTCGAAATCAGAGATCCAGCCAGCCATAACGCCTTTTCAGCCTCATCATCACCGCCCCCGCGAATCCCGCCCGCCAGTCTTGCAGAGAAACAAGGGCAAAGACGCCAAGAGGGAAGAAACACCCATGTGTATCCACGAAACCCGAAGGGAGAAACAAAGGAGGCTACAATGGCGAGACATCTTCGAAGTTGCAAAGCCCTAATTTATAGAAAGGGGGTAAGACCGATGAGCGGATGAGATGGATTGAGACGAAATAGATCCAACGGTTGCTGTAAAGGGACTCGTCGAGGCGGTTACGTGACTTTCCCTCGCCCGGGACTAGAATTCTCCATTCGGATGAGCTCGAGGCTCTTTTATCACCAATCGTTGCACGACACGTTTACAGTCATTGTTGTGTTTTCTAAAATTATTCAGCATACCGTGTTGCCAGGTCTGGATGCTTAGATAATATTAAAAAAAAAAAAATCTGAATAACTCAACTAAGCATGTTGCGCAGTTTAAATTATTTAATTATATTTTGTTTAATAATACATATTAGTCAATGATTTTAATAAATTTCAATAAAAAGAAATTTATTCGCATTCATTGCTATCACATATAGAGTTTAAATACACAATAACAAAAATAATTATACTGAGAAAATAAAATAAAATATAATTTGATTATTATAATATAATATAGCTTTTATCATGGCGGTGTATTTGATGGAATTGGCAGCTGCAACACGGCGCCTACAGGACCAGTCATGCGTGGCCATCAAGAATGGGTTGTTTGTTTGGTTGCCTTCGTAGATTGATTTTAATCTTAAAGGAGATATAATTAAAATAAATAAAATTGAGAGATAATCCAGACACGGCCGAAATTTTGGTTTATAAACAGGACACGTGGTGGAAAGGCTGTCAATCAATCTGCCATTCACAAACTTGGTGGGAGCATATCACTCTGGGCAAAATATAAATGGATTAATAAAATATTCTCATTTAAATTAAAAATTTACTTTTCCTTTCCTTTCCTTGTTTCGTCTCTCTCTCTCCCTTTTTATTCCTGCCTCCAACAAATATCGATCATCGCTGCATCACCTCATCAACCATCCTACATAACCTCTTTGCATTTGCCTTGCAGTGGCAATTGGTGAGGCGACCAGGCAATGTAGCAGTAATTAGTGAGATGACGACTATGGAAGGAGAAAAAGAGAAGAAAGGAAGCGAGCAACGAAAGGACAAAAGAAAATTTTACAATTTGAATGAGGACATTTTATCATTTTTGTGCCCTTTGGTAAGTCTCTCCGTGAGGCTGTTGGGTTATGTAAAAGGGTTCAATATAAATTTATGAACTTTGCTATTTTGTCAGAAAAAATTATCAAGGTAGTGACAAAAAGGATGCAAATAACAAAAATACCTCTTATCCAAAATCAAAATTGTTTCACCTGCCTTTCCCATGGCCATTTACTTTCTCCTCTCTCTTCTCTTCTCATGACCACCTCCAACAATCGTCTTCGCCTTATCTCATCTTGTGTCGATTACTGTTGCATCCTCTTTTTTTATCGTAAAAAGATAAAATTCAGCGGTAATCGACATAAGACAAGGCGAAGGTGATTGTTGGAGACAATCATGAGAAGGGGAGAGAAATGAGAAAGGAGAAAGTAGACAGATATGAGAAAGATAAGTGAAGCAAATTTACAAGTGAGTGAGAGATATTTTTATCATTTATACTATTTTTTATCACCGAGCAAAGTAACAATTTTCTTAATTTATATACATGTTAAAAATACCTTTAAAATGTGAAAAAACACGTAATACCATATAGAATTAAGTATAAGGACATTGAAGTCATAAAAGACGATCCTAAATACTAAGACAGGATATGCGAATATCCCTCACAAATTTAGGTTTTATGCGAATTTGATGAGAAGATATTATTAAGACAAGACATTGATTTACGTAGATATCTGTAAACATATAACAAAGACATATAATATCATCTAAAAAACATAAAATATTAATGAAATTCATAAAATGTGATGATAATAAATATTAAGATGATGTCACTCACAGATTTAGGTTTTTGTGTAAATTTGGTAAAATGATGCTGTTAAAACAAAATATAAATTCATACACATGGTAAAAGTATAAATGTTATAAAAGTAATAAAGACACCTAATACCATATAAAAAATATAATACATTGAAATGATAAAAAGCGATGATAAATATTAATGTAATTTTGAATAAAAAACATAATTATAAATTTTAAATACAAAAAAGAAGAATTTAGAGTTTTCTTAAACATTAATAGATAATGATGATCCAAAAACCTCCTAATCACAAACTTTTGTAAAGACCAGGCCATCAAGATTACATGAGCCTTGACCAAATAATAATAATTTATTATTATTATTTCATCTCTCTTATTTGTTATTATCAATTTGCATTATTCTCTTTTTTAACTCTCATCAAAAAGCCCTCCTGGCATAGAGCTTTATAGTTTTCTATTTTGATTAAACCATCAAGAGATTGAGTATTAAACGCAAAAAACCAAACGTCAATGGTTCTAACTTAACATGCATTTATTATTATGATTGCAATTCAAAATTTAAATTTATCCGTGATTGAAATTCTTAATTTGATTGTGATTAAGAATTTAAATTTGACTTTGATTAGCATGTTGTTAAATTCAATTTTAACTGAAATTTATCTTATCTGAAAAAATATTTTCATAAATTATTTTTTGATTAAAATATGATTTTTTATGTATATTTATAGATCATTTTAAATCGATAAATAAGTATTTAATATTTTAAAATTAATTGTAATTATATTACTATTATTGTAACAATATTCGATAGTGATATTTTGTTCTTTCTATTTGCAATTTTTTTATTTGACTTTTTTACATTAAATTTTACGTTCGTTCGCATGGTTGATAATTTAATTATAATTTATTTTTAATCCAAAATCACAACATTTTTATTTTACTAGCATCCATACTGAAACTGCCCGTCAAGAGGGCCCAACCGAAAACAACAAGACCCAACCAAACACATTAGGGGCCCAAAAGGGTGCTAGACGCCACCACCACCAAACCCGGTAAACCACTATTCCGCCATAACGAGGCAAAAAATCGTAGCCGTAGACCAGCATCAACCCCGCCGTGAAATTCTCGCCTTAACGAGCAGGGGAGAGCCACTAACATCGTTGACGAAAGGTGAAAACCCGTTAGGAAAGGCGAAACAGAGCACAAACCAGCACCATAGCAGCTACACAACCGACCGGAGACCACCGGGGGCAACCAACCTTCTTTAGAGCCACAGGCTCTCCAAAAATATTTTACTCCAATCCTAGTTTTGTAGATCGGATCTTTTTTTTTTTTTTTACTTTTTTGATAAAGATGGATCGATCCATCTAATAACCAAACGAAATTACAAGAGGGTATGTTTAACTTAATTACAAAAAATATTTTCATTTGCTAAAAGTAATTTTCAAGTCTTTCATTAATTAATTTCATATGAATTTTCCTTAAAATAATTTTTGCTCCAACAGAACTTGATTTCCGCAAAATACACAAACACATATTGATGCATCCAAGTTTTTAAAATACTTTTTCTTTTTTGTATCTGTTGTGTCATAGATAAAAAATTCATTAAAAGATTAAAAAAATCTAAAAACTCAAAATAACTTTTGGGTTAAAATGAGTAAATTTCATATCTGCACAAATTAAGATAATTTTGAAATTTAAAAATTTATCTAAATATTTTTAAAAAAAGATAGATAATTATTTATAAAGAATTTTAATTATAAAATAATTTTAAATTATTAAAATAAATATAATTCATAAGAATTTTAATTCTAACAGTTTCAAAAATATAAGAATTCTGATCCTAATGAGTTTAAAAATGTCAAGATTGACGTTACCTGTAAAAATTATAATTCTGAACTAATTAAAATTATTTTATATCTTGTTTATAAATAAATAGACACTCATTCTAAAATAAGAGATATATAATACTAATTTTAATATAATTTTTATACTCTTTAATGTTTTGACTTAAATATTAGGATATTTATACAGAAATCTTCTCGAACCCTCTTTAACTGCTTCTTTTTTTGTAAGATTAGACCACTTGATGATGATGTTTTTATCTAAATAATTTATTATTATATCTAGTCAAAAATAATATCTTTACTAAGCACGTATAAATATGTATTAGTAAGTAATAATGTCACGCTGCAAAGTAATTTTACATCTAATTTCCTTTTTTATTTGATGGATAAAAATTCAACCACAAGGAGAAGTCCCAAAATAAAGGCGGACCCAGACAACTCAATCCCAAGCTGTCCAAGAAAGCCCAGCAAAGAAAAGTGGATTGAAAAAACCCATCTTAATTTAATAAATTTATTAAATAATTATATATATTAATTCCCCTGGTCTTATTTTATTATTATCTGTAAATCAATCACAACCGTACAAATTTGTAATAAAGACCCATTAGATAGAACATTCAACGAATTACTGTATATGTATATCAGATGAGGGATAAAGAAGCACCTCAAAACTCGAAGAGGTTAATGCACCCAAAAAGGTCATTACATTCTCAAGCAGAAGGGGAAAACAAAAGACGAGAGAAATCTCAAGTAGATAGCAAAAAGCTCCAATGCGATGTGAAGAGAGGTATTCGAAAACGAAGCTTATCCACTGCGTTAATAAGCTCATATAAGTCAGATTATAGCTATATATATATTGACAGCCTCAACACGTTTTCTGGTGTCGCCCCTTCTCCTTCTCCGCGACTTCGCTTCCTTGGCTCTTATCGAACTCTTCATCAATTATACATTCACCCACAATCAGAAAGTCTCTTAATTAGTTGCTGGGATACACACACACACAGAGAACGTTACATACCAGGGTGATCCTCGTGGGTAGCCTTGGCATGGTCTCCATCGTCCTCAGCTTGTTGAGAAGTGTTGCCTCCATAAATCCCACCAAAACCTTCCTCGTCCGACCTCGTTGCGTACCCTTCGCCGAACGAATGAGACATCACGTCGCTTCCAAACCAATCACAATTAGAACAAGTAAAATTCAGAAAGAAATACGTATAGAAGTACGAATTATTAGCATTAATTAATGGAGAAGAGTTGGCGTCCAACCCCGTTTTGCCGTCGGGGTTAATAATGTTCTGCTGCTGCGGTTGCTGGGCCATGTCGTCGTCCTTCTGAGCTCGTTTCGCCCCGACCTCCGGTTGCCGGAAACTTAGACCGGAAGTGCTCCAACGAATGTTATATGGAAGCGGCGTGAAGAAGAAAGTGGGCGGCTGGCTTCTGGCTGATCTGATTGCGTTGAACATTATGGCTCTATACGGTTGTCTAGCTACTCGTATATAGAAGAGGGCAGAAAGATATATGTGGCCTGTCACGGATCGATTTAGTCTTGAGATATATGACTATAAATGGATTTGCAAACGAGAGAGAGAGAGAGAGAGAGAGAGAGGGCGTCGGGAATGGGTCAAAATTGAAAGGTCAAAGGTGATCCTCGTCATGCTCCCCGGGAAGGGTCTGGTTGTTTGGAGCTTTGACAAGTGTATAGCTAGCTTCAGGATGAACACGTACGTGTTGGAGATCGAGAGGATGGACACCTGTGCTCGCAAGACCTTTCCACTTTGAGAACGATAACCATGCGCAAAGCATCATTGTCTGGTGTGATATAAATACTTTCTTTAAGCATGGTTGATTGTCGAGATTATATTTTTTTAATAGACGATATTTTTTAAATTACGTAATTTTAATATAAAAATTACAGGTAATAGTTTTTCCTCACAGCTTACGCCAAGTGGTCAGTTTGGATAAGGTGTATACTTAACTAATATTATATCAAAATGGCATGGATAAAGACAAAGAAAGAATAATTTTATAAGTATGGATAGAGGAACACTTCGACAGGCCACAAATTGCAAAGTTGGTTGAAGTCGGCTGTTAATTATTAGTTAGGTTTACATATATATCGTTATTATTGAGCAATGTATAGTTAAAATTTAATTTAGTAAATAAAAGATTAATATTTAGCCATAAGTCAATAACTCAAATCTATTCATCAAAAAAAATAAATAAATAAATAAATAAATAAATAAATAATAATAATAATAATAATCAGTGTCTTGAAAATTAGACTAAAATATCAAATTAAAAGTGGAGAGATTCATAGTTTTGACAATCAGTCACTCGAACTCGTATATATTTTTATAAAAATAACATAAATATATATTGATTAAAATTATAATATATATTTTTTTAAAATAAAATTTATCACCTTATTATATTTAAAAACATACTAAGTGACATTTATTATGCTACAACTAAAAAAAAATTACAAAAGTATTAACGTAATTTATGATATGAAAGTAAATTAAAACCCATAATTAAATATTTAACTTATAGATCAATAATTAAACAAAAAAATTATTATCAAAATGATATATAATATTCAAATATATAAAATTATTATTATTATATTTTTTAATATTTAAAAATTTTTTTAAAAGAAAAATCTTGACCCGTGGTTAATCAACCTTGGTATATCAATTTATCAATTCAACTATAGTTAATGTAAAAACTCGATTGAATTTTTGGCAATTAATTTTTTGCCACAAACTATTATATATCAATTCTTTAGTTAATTCTTAGTTCAACCAATGGATCACCCTAACATGGGATGACCCTCTTTTTATGAGGGTCCTCAGCGCTCAACTTCTTGATTTTGTTGGAGGAGAAAGTAAATTATGGAATGTATCTCAAAGAAGTCAAGGTTTGAACTTGTAATTCACCGGAATGACACAGATATATTACGATTCGTCTTTTTTTATCTGAATTATGTCTCTGAGACCCGACCGCTCTAATTTGAAACATACTAATCTTAAATTGTGATTGAAAATTTGAGGTGCACATGAGTGGATGATTTTCTTAAGTTAAATTAATTAGGTATAAGTATTTGATGAATTTACATTATCGGGAAGAGAGACATATAGAACTAAGGATATTATTTATGTAGAAATACAAATGTTCTTAAAAACAAAATAAGTATTGAGAAAGGTGCATAAGATAATGTTATTAAAAGCTTGAAATGGTATTGTTTGAGTGGGCCTTATTGCTGGACCGAAGCCTTCCAATCGTGTAAGACCAGTGAGAGATTCAAATTGGCGTAAAAGCAAGGGCAAGGGCAAGGTCACAATGCCCGTCGGCCCACCGGACCCAAAGCTAATTAAAAATTACACTTTTTCCCCCAGATAATAATAAATTAATAATATAGTCATACTTTAAAAAATTTGTATATAAACAATGCCATTCGTTTTTGATGGAAACTATACCATTCTTTGAATCACGCAATAAATAAATGACTATAAAATACTATAATACTTCAATTTATATAATAAATTCATTCAAAATATTGAAAATTCTAATTGTTTAACACATTAAGTAAAAACAAAAAGGGTAAAATTACACTGCAAATATCTAAACTTTGCCAGTTCATAACTAAATGATCATTATATTTTAATTTTTATTATAATCTGGCCCATCTTTTAATTTTTTTATGAAATGTCAAAAAACTGATGTGATAAATAATAAATATGAATTTAAAAGTTAATTAATTAAAATTAACATAAACCTTGCAATTAAGTGGTTACAGGATTCATTCATGTTAAAAATATATTAATTTTTTTTAAAAAAATTAAAAATAAAATTTAATAATAATAATAATAAAAATTATTAATCATTAATTTGTTACGAAATAAAAAATTAAAATAGTATGTAATTTATCTAAATATAAAAATTTGCCACGTTACATGCACGTGTCACGTTCAGAAGCGGAGCGGAGTGACTAACATACATCGCGGATTACAGAGGCTAACCTAGGACTAACGCTTAGAGTTGGTCACAGACCCTGTCGCCTCTGTCATTAACAAGACGTGGGACCAATCGCCCGACCGTTGAGGCAGAATTCTGGCATCACCGATCCAATCTCAGGATCCGCTGCGACGCTCAAATGTCATCACGGTGCGACCGGCACTTGATTTGCAACAAACTGGTTCCCTATCAGGAGACGAAATCGGACCATTGAGAGGCGGTCGTACAGTACGAAGCTGTGTTCTCTGGAGGGCTCTGGTTGTCTCCATTATTACGTTTTCTGAGAATGGGCAGATATCAGTCGCTTCGCTTTCTCCCTGGAGGCCGTAGACGTTTATTTATACGAACCGTGGAGGCCGTAGAGGCGCGATCGTACGTGAAGGCTTCTGTCAATTTATGCCGGCTGATCTGGTTGGTTTGGATTGAAGTTTTGGGCGACGTTCGATTCTAGTCCCAATTTTTGGAGGCTTTGCTGCGGCGGCCGGAGGTGTGATTGGCCATGTACTAGCGGGGTTTATTAGTGATTGATATGAAATGGTTTGCATGTCCTCACCGCCATTTTGATTGTTCGTATTGACTTTAACAGAAGGGTTACTGGTTAGGGTTAATCAATTGTTGAGAATTCTTTTACGGAATTACTGGGTCGAGCAAAAGAAACTCAATCGAAATTGAATGCAGCTTAAATCAATTTTCAAAGTACGTGCCGTGGAGCCCTGGCATTGTCAGTTCTTTTGTTAGTCGGGTTGAGACTAAAAAGCTTGAAATTGTACTAGCGAACGGGCCATTAAAGACCAAATCCTGTTAAAACTTCCACGCGGTAGGATCATTTGTCATCTGTTTTAACATAATCATGTTATGTTAGTAGCCTTCCAGAAAAATCTTTTATATAATTAATTGATCGCATGAAATTCAAGAGTCATCTCTTTAGTCAATACTTTTTTATGGGAACAATATGTTATCTCAATCCTACTAATTAACTTGGGTTCCTTTAGACATGTGATAATGCAAACAACTTACTGACTGATAGGGAGTATCGAATCTAAAATTAAGAGGTAAGAAACGGATGCCAAGTGAAAGAAAAGGTGAAATTTATTAACGTTATAGTAATAATAATATCATTAATATGCGTGGGGGCTAGGGACGGTGTCACTTGAAAGGATGAAGAGGAACAGGCATTATTGAAGGCCATTATCAAAGTACTAAAAGGAGGTCAGTAGACCACGGAATTTAACAGGCAAAGGCAAATCAAATCATTACTTAATTCAGCTGTGGTGGAGCAAGTCTTCATCAATGCACCCACAAGAAATACGACATTTTTCCAGGCAACGCTTCCTCAACCGTGCAAGCGAGAGCTTCGAATCCGCATCAACAACTAAGGCTGGCTCATCAGGCCCGATGTTATTTCACAAAGAGGGGCAGTAGTTTTCAGACTCAAAAAATCAATCATAAAACCCCCAAGTTATAATTACTTTTCCTGGACCGAAGACCAGGAAGCAGATTTTTTCCATTGAGAATAAAGAATGAATGCAATTGTAAGGAAGGAACCTGGGAGCTGAGGAGCATGATCCGGAGATTCATAATTTCATATACACAGATTGGACATATCTAAAGAGAGAGAACTTCTCAATCTAGTTTCAGTTCTCCTTTTCTTACAGTGGGTGCAAGAGCAGAACAAAAACCAGAGAAACAGAGTGAAGAAGAAAGAAGAATCTAAGAAGAGCCATATGGACACTAAATTCAAGCTGCAAAGTAACAAGCTAGTTTGCTTTCAAAAAGAGCTCCATAGGGGGCCTATAACATCTATATGGTGGTATGTTTTCAATGCTAGGGCTTATAATTGACAAACATGGGTAAACTTAAATTAAGCCGGACAAGGTGTCTTTTTCCAGACAGATTTCATCGGGCAAGCTCCAAAAGAGATCATTAATGGCGGATTTGACCATTTAAGCTGTTCCTCCCACAGTAGAGAAAAAAACGCCCATGTGTGGAAAAGGCGCCCAAATGACAAGAATCAGCGCCACGAAGAAACAGTGAGAAGTGGGACTTCGTTCCAAGCCAGAGAGAGAAACCCAGGTTCAGATCGAATCAGCGAAAACAACGAACTGTAATTGTAGTTCCACAGAAGAATCTCGGCTTGGCTCCTGGCGTAATGGCTGAGGGCAACCGATTCGAAACCGGCGTTCTGCATCAGCGCCCTCCACTGTTCCTTGTCCTCCATACGCTCTCTTCTGGTTCCAGGCTCGTCCGGAACAATTACGCCGGCGATTCGCCGGCCTAGAAGTAATCTCTCCACTTCCAGCCTCTCCGGGGAGTCTCGAGCCAAGTTGGGTTCGAGAGACTCGAAGATAGCAGAGTAGTACACCAATGCGTTCTTGAACCGCCGGAGAAACCCAGCCCTATTCAAGCTGGCCTCGTACTCGCCTAAAGTGACTATACTTGGGTTCAGAGACTTGGCCAATCTGAGAGCCGTTTCGACGCCGACGTTGGCCTCATCGAGAAGGTTGTAGAGCTGAAGCATGAAGTTCACGGCCAAAACCTCGTCCGGATCCACCCGGAAGCTTGACCCCTCAAGGTCATGGATCGGAGTAAGGACAGGCTCGAACTCGAAGCTCAGCCCCAGAAGCTTCGCGAAATCCCGGAGGCGATTACCGGTGGCATTTAGCGCCGATGAGGGGGATTTCCCCAGCGCCGGAGCTGGAATTCCGGATATCCGAATCAATTCGGGTTTCCCGGCAGTTCGGGTCGCCAGCGCTTGCAGGAGCGCCGCCCACTGAACGCCCTGAACGATTCCGAAATCCACGATGTGGATCTTTCTGGCCTTTTCGGTGGCTTCGAGGATTGCTTGGTTGGCCGTCAAATGAGCGAATTTAGAATACGGGCAAGCGTCGTTTAGGGCTTTGTACGAAAGCGTGAACTCCTCCGACGTCGTCTCGGCGATTGTCGGCGTCGTCTCTGCTTGATGCGAAAGTCTGCTATAGAGAGCTTCGATGAAGTAGAAAGCTACTCTTTCCGTTGGATCTCCGTGCTCGCTTGCCGATTCCCTGAGCCGATTCAGTGATTTAATGGCCTTATCAGGTTCAGAGTCCGCGAGTCGAGCACAGCCGAGTAATGCTTTCAGCAGCGGTTTTGATGAATCGGTTTCCGGTGAGCTAGAGGAGGTACCGGCACCGGCAACGGCACCGTTCTTTGGCGAAAGATTAGCCTGCTTCGAGTCCTTCGCCACCGCCTGCGGTGGCTGAGGCGGCGACGAGGGGATCCAGGGAGGAGCCGCCTGAACTTGAAGAAGATTAGCATTCTTCTGGCCGTCCGAGAAGATTACTCGGTTGAGATCTGACGGTGGAGACGAGGCCAGGCTGAGTCGACTCGGACAAGCAGGAAACGGATCGGACCCATAAAGGTTAAAAGCGGCGCAACCGCCTTCCCAGGCGTCGCAGCTGGACGGAAGATTCGAACTCTCCGTGGAATCTCCACCGCCCATCAAACTCTCCATCCACTCGTCCGAGTCAAAGTCGCCGCCCGTCCCGCCCCCGAACTCGAGAAATCTGAAGGCCGCCGACTGGTTCTCCAAATTAGGAAACTGAAAGCCATGCTCGCCACCGTCCGCCGCTCCGGCGACCTGAAATGGGTCGGAGAACCCGTAGCCCAAAGTGGGACTGCTGGATAAGCTCTGATGCGTGGTGCTCCATGGGCTGAGACAGAAAGGATTGGCACCAACCAGTTGCTGTTGCTGGTGGTGTTGCTGCTGGTGCTGCTCTTGCTCTTGCTTCTGCTTGATCACTTGCTGAGCTATCGCCATTAGATTTCCACTGTCCGCGCACATATATGCCATTCTCCGCCCAAAATTTTTCCGGAAAATCTAGTCCTCTCGCATCACAGAAAGAACATATCTATATCTCAGTGAAAACCCTAGGTTAGCAAGCAGAAGAAACTCGATCAATCGTGAGAGAGAGAGAGAGAGAGAGAGGAGGGGAGTGAGAGAGCGAAGTGGTGGAGGCTTTAAAGAACGAAAGCTCAAACCCAGGAAGAGGAAAAGCAGCCATTAAAGATTACTGGAAAATGAACCGAGGGTCCCATTAAAGTTTTTTTTTTTTTTTTTAATTACAGTTTATAAAAACACATTTTAAAATACTATTTACATTAAATTATGTCCCCCAACACTACTCTTAACTTAATGCAAAGAAACCGTGGGGGGGTCTAATTTGTAATTCTACTGACACAAAAAAAATTGATAATATTCAGAGAAATTAATTTGGTCTTATTAGCATTTTCAGAATTTTTATTTAATTGTATTATTTAAAAATATAAAAATTAAATAAATTTTAATATAAGAGCCTTGACGTATTTATTTATATATTGTATCTGAAGTAACCGCCGAGAGTATTTTGTCTCGTGTTTCCACCCTTTTAATTAATGATCTGATGTGAATTTAAATTATATAATCTGAAACAAATTAACATTATTATTATTATTATCTTAAATCATATGAAATGCTTATCATCATAAGATTAAAGAAAAACAAATTATATTCTGTCACGTAACTCAAAAGACCGTCTTTTGCCATCCGACGTGGGACCATGAAACTATTCTGCGGGCTAATGAACCCACCTATTGCAAAACCAAAAGCAAAATACTACTACTGACTCTGGTCTAAAAGTTTTCCCACCAGATTGATCCCCCACTGACGTGGCACCCATGAGGAAGTGGGCCCCAATTGCCTCGATTATACAACCTCGTGTCATTTGGGTCCACGCGTCCCACCTTCTTGGTTACCATCCGAAAATTGAATTTTCCATATATGACCGTTTGGCGAAGTCTTCGAATTTACTTAGCCGTTGCATGATGCATACATACTCTCTAATAAACATGTCCTCATAATTGAAGCCTGTGCTATTTTATTTCTTTACTTATAATAATTATAATAGAAAAAGTTAGTGACGGGGAGAATTTAATGAGCTTTTATATTTATATAATGTGTATTCAGTTATAATATTTTTTTTAAATATCATAATTAAATATTTTAAAAAATATAATGCGTATTTTATCAGCAACGAGAGTCAGCCAAATAAAGTATATATATGTTACAAGTCTAAAGGGGGGGCTTCCTTTAAACCTTAATTTTCTAAATCAACAGGGAAAAGTAATTCGATTGGGCTGGGCGCCGGGACTTTTCCTAGGTTCAAATGACGTCATGGGTTGGGATCGAAGCTTGTGGGGCTTTGATTTGTTTTAAGTTTTTTTAACAGCTGTAATACGACAAAAGCGCGGGACGGGCGTCAGCTCCGGATATGTGTAAGCAGTAAACCAAATTGGGGTTTGCCACGTGGCAGCCGATCTTTACAGCGGAGGGTGGTGGTGTGACGTCGGGTGGTCAAAACAGACAGGAGACATGGGGTAAACCAAGAATGTAAAGTTTAAAACAGCCGCTAACAGGAAAGCCGGGAAGGTAAGTTTGGCAAAATAAATAATTATTATATATGTTATTGACACACTGTGCACCAGCAGAAATATATCGCTAATTTATAGTCTGTCTGTATCTTAGAAATTTTATTAAATTATAATTGTATTTTTTTTAATTTTTTATAAGTTAAATAATCGTTAAAAATATGCATAACTTTATAAAATTTAAAAAGTATTTCATATAATAAAAACCAATATAATTTAATAGAATTTCTGAAAAAGTCCAAATGAATGAAGAACGAAAGGGAAGTTATAAAATCATATTGATTTTATCAACTAATAATAAAAATAGATTTTATATTTTACTTTCCTTTGCACCATCAAATCAATAAGAATGAAAATGCTTTAAATTGTCTGACATCAGATAGAAAAGGGTGAATAATATCTCTATTTAATTTGGTGTATCATGAGTTTAATTTTTTTTATATATAAGATATAGAGATTCAATGAATAATTTATTTTTTTTTACATAATTAAAAATACGAACATCGAACAACATAGCTAATCATTCAAAATTATAATATTTTTTATTAAATTTATTATATATTTATATTTTTAATTACATCACTAATTTAATAAGAATGGTCTGAATCGGGAAAACTCATTCTGGATATACAATAAAATGATGGTCTGAATAAGGGTTGGGAATTGGGGTCCACTCTTTAAGGACGGCGGGTGGGGCCCGCATGCTGGAGACTAAATGGGAAAAAGATAAAAGAGGTGGGGTCCGCCACAGGCGGAGTAAAATGGACCACCAGAAATGGAAAACAAACGGAGCCAGCCACCAGACGGAGAGAAAGCAACCGCAATGCGGAGAGGGAGAGGGACGAAATTTCGCGGAGTGGGAATCGCAACTGACCGGAGGGCCCGGCCGGAAGGAGGATGATCGATAAGATGGTGGCGACCCCTTTTCTGGCTATTTTTTGACGTGACTCTTTCTTTGGAGCTGGCCCCCCTTCTCCGTCAACTTGCCTGTCATTAACCACTTGTAGCTTATTTATTTATTTTCTTACATAAATAAATATAGCATTTTTGTGTTTTTAAATTTTATTTATTTTTAGTTTTGAAGTAACATTTTAATTTTTATAATTTGCACTTTAAATTCTTACTTCTATTTTAATCGTTTGATAATAATACTGTTACCATCCAATTTACGCCGTTAAACTGACGGTGTAACATCAAAAAATATTGACTGGATGATGAGTGACAACTAATTGCCGCCACCTCTTTGAATAATTACTCTCTCCTACTCAATTCATCTCTAAACAAGCTTATCACAGACAACTACTGCGGTTAGCCACCATCGCCGGAGGCCATTGCTCCAATCCCTTCCTCCCTCACTCCCCCCTCTCTCTCACCTTGGTTCACTGGGCAGGGGTGACGGCCGAGAGAGAATGGCTTGGCCTCTGTCATTCTCTCCTCTCTGTCAACATGGTCGACGGAATCAATGCCAAAGTCTAGCGGCGACGGCAACAAGGTCCAGACCAGTCGAAGAGAAGATGATGGCCGGCGGTCTCTGCAAATTGATCAACAGCTTGGTAACAACGACAGCTCCTTGTGGAGGCTCGGAGATCTCCAGGAGTGGAAACGGCGGAGACGGCGACCACTAGCCAACCAATTAGTTACGAACACAGAGCCCTCAATTTTGTCGGATTTCTGCGTAGATACTAAATCTATGGTAGAAGAGAGGCCGAAAAATTGAAAGTGGAATGATTGGAGTTTCTGGAAAATCAGAGAACAGGGGATAAGAGAAAACACACCGCTGTTAAGCTCGTCGATCCCCACCAAGACCCACCACCCAACTCGTTGATTTTCACACTCTCTGCCCACCAAAATGGCATCAATCAAGAGCCTGATCCGCCCAAAAAGCAATTTGAAGTCCCCGATGTGATTGTTCCTGAGTTTGAAGAAAATAGGAAGCTCTGGTTGCAGAGGCTCTATGAGGAGGTCATGGGTGGCGATTCCAGGTCCATGTTATATAGGGTAAGTGTGTGATTCCGTTCCAATCGTCTTCTCTGCCGGTCCACCATCGTCAGAAATCTTTGAGCCGCCGTAAGGAGGTTGTCGGAGATTGACCTTGCCGCTGGATTTTGCCATCGATTCTGTCGACCAAGCCGAGAGAGAAAAGAGAGCAGCAGAGACCGGAGCCATTCTCACCCGCTGCCCCTAACCAGTAAACAAACGGAGGAGAGAGCGGGGACGAAGCATCGGCGCCAACGGCGAATGGCCAACTACCGGGTCTGTGTAATTGCTTGTCGAGAGTATTCAATGACATCATCCTGCAAGTATTTTCTCGTTTCACATTATTTTAATTATTAATTATATATTATTACTACACCTAAACTTACCTAATATAAATATTATCTATAAAAATTAAAAATTAAATATTAGCTGTCAAATCAAGCGTACATTTTTAATTTATGTATGTATGGTACAAATTACACTCCTAATTAAGGTTTAATGGTATTCTATATGATTCAAAGAGCATTTTGTATATATAAGTATACAATATTATTGTATAAATAAAAAAAATGAAGCGTGTTTTTTGTATCTGTTGTATAGTATACCTTTTACATTATATTATAAAAATTATTTTTTATATTATAGAAAGAATTAATGTTATTTAACTATTATTATAAAATAAAATAAAGTAAAATAAAATGTTTCTATCTGTCGCTATTGGATTTAAATTATAAGAACAGGGACTGCTAGCCTACAACCCCTCTGAGCATCGAAATCCAAAGGGTCACCCAAAGTGTGGTTATGATATCTATTATTATATTATTATTATTATCTAATGGATAGCAAATTGGCAAGAACTCAAATTCACCTCAGTAAATGGATGATGATTGAGGTGGAGCGAGAGATGATCAACCAACTTAATAAACAAACAGTTTGGGAGATTCATTGTACTTTTCAAATTTTATTGGGTTTTAGTTATTAAATATTTTAAATCTAATAAATTAGTATAATAGCTAGCTTCAGTGGGTGGTACTGACGATAGATGGGGCGGACCAAAGCCATGCCCATTGTCCCTTCTCTCTCTTATTTTTTTAATTAATTAATTAATTAATTGTTTTGTAAAGTTAAAAAAGGGGAACAACGCGGAAACCAGATAACAGTCTCAATCCGCCGTCATTTTATGACGGACAAGAAATGAAATGAAATGAAATGGCTTTATTCCTCAAGTAACCCTTTCTTTCTTTATTTCTTTCTTTCCTTTTAACTTGTTAGGGGGGGCCCCTCCCAAACGCACCTTATCTATCTATCTATCTATCCTTCCTTCCTTTTCCCATTTTCTTTCACACATCTTTTTCGTCCCTCTTTGTTTATGTTCATTTCATTTTAGATTTATTTAGTAATTTATTTCTCTTGTGCCAAATGCAATCAATTCCTGCTGCTGAAGTCTGCTGCCATTAGCCAAGTTTCAGCAACTTGTTGCTCTCTCTCTTTTTTCTTTTTTTAAGTTCATGTTTTATTGGATTAATTTTTGTGCAATGATGGGCTTTATTAATAATTATTATTATTAGATTAGAAGTTATGTGTATAGAATTTTGATATTATTAATAAATTTTTAAATCAAAAGCTCAATTGGGTTAGGTTTGTTGAGTTGTGATGGGTTCATTTAGTACGTCTAAATTTACAAAATTCATGACAATTAATTTGAATCCGAATTAATATATATAAAATCCAAACTAAAACACCTTGACTTGAGCCACATCTTCAGAGGAGTGTTTGGGGGGCGCCCTTAAGATAGAAGAAATGATGCAATTATTATGCAATAAGATCAGATTTAGATTAGATGAAGACAGGCGTAGTAGCCACCCAAAATGGTTGAAACTAAAACTGAAACTGAAACTGAAAGGGCAGAGCAATTATTCAAATTTGTCTCTGTTTACTGACTGTCTCTTCGAACTCCCCTTGCCTTGGCGGCAAAGACATCATCTTTGTTAACTACTTTCCCAGTGAATTTTAAGCCTGAAAGAATACATATGTATATATATACATATATATATATATATATATTGTATTGGCTGCAAGCAAATTGTGTTTGTCAGTATTAGGATTGGGAGAGGGAGTGGTCAAACATGCAATGGAGTGGTTTATTGATGGAAAGACTGGCTTTAGTGGAACCAACTAGTGAGGGTAGTAGCAGTTACGAAAGATTATAAGAGTAGAAAAGGAGAGACCCAAAGTAGACAAACAGACACTCCACTCCATTGGCTTTTTGAATGCATTTGCGGTTGGACTTTAGCCACAGACAGAGAGCGAGAGAGAGAGAGACGTTAGTGGAATACACTGTACCGTTGATAATTGAAAATGATCTTCACATGCATCAACTAGCTACCCTTAGTATTGAAAAATCAAAATTAAACCAACATATATATTTTCATAATTTCTTGCATCTATGGGGATGTTAATAGCTTAGATCCATGTACACTAACACTACATAGATCCGACTAAACTCATAGTAATAGTTATTATAAAAAAAATGCATATATTATTATGAAAACATAAAAATCAGTGGTATAAATTTCAACTGTAATATGAATAATAATGTAACGATGATTTTTTAATTACGTGGTCATTATTTGAGTGTAAGGATTTTTTATAGAAAAATTATTGAGAGATCCACTCATTACTCATTTGAAATTGCAAAAATGATTGGGATTTTATAAGTTAGAATAATGATTCTGAATGAATATATATAATTGAAATAAAATAAAAAAGGAACTTGATTGTGTGATGAATCATCATTTTGTCTAATTAGTGAAATGCTTGCAGAATACAATAATAATAGGTAGCATTGCATTGACTAATTTCAAGACAGGAATTTGTCAGTGTCCAAGCTCATTGTGTGTGTCTATGTTCATGGAATCAGATAAAGGTCATTTATCATAATAAAATACTAAATTATTAGTACTTTTTATTAACATATACGTAATTGCAAAATACAGTGTCTCAATAACCTTTTATAGTAATTTTTAAAACGCATGTATTCTAAAGTATGTCCTTCGAAATGATATCACCTAAATATTCAAGCATTTAGATAACCCATTATTGATGAAAATCTCAAATTCAATCATTCTAAAACGAAAAAAAATATGAAAAAGTAAAGATATAACTAGAAAAAAAAACATATGCTTTGAAGGGATAAATATTTGTTTTAACACAAACTAATACAAAATGTTTAAACTTAAAAATAAAATATAATAAACACAAATTGTGTAAAAAAAAAAAAGTGTTATTAATGCTTTTTAACTATAGCAAGATATATATATATATATATAATACATATACGCACTATATATAATGTGTACATAATACCTATATGTATTGCATATGAGCCTTTTTCGATAAGCTTAAAAATGAAAACGTGACAAATGAAAACGCCTAAAAAGTAAAAACCTTTTTCGATAAGCTTAAAAAAAAAAAAAATTGCCATACGGAGGAGGATCCAAAAAGGGTTAATTGGCTGCCATTACTCGGTTAGAGATATGGTTACCAGGTAAGCAGGCAAAGCCAGCTTTCTTTTCTTGTACCGAATGACTAGTATAACATGTTTTAAAATTTTTGTTACCGAAATGCTTAAAGTAATGCAGGTGGGATGTTTCGAATACTATAGCAAAATATTTAGAATGCAGTTAGAATCTCAAAACTAGAAATCTTAACCTACCTACACCCAGAGCCATGCTGGCTTTTCACAACAATATTCATGTTCTTAGATCGTTCAGCATTAGGTAGAAATTGATGGAAGACATGGATATATAGAACAGGGTCCCCCCCCAGGTAGGATATCAAGTATTTGCATGGATAGATTAGAAAATCTTCCCTCTCTTACTACCCAGAAACCCAGAGAGATATAGAACAGTCCTTGGCTAAGGCATGAGAACAACGTAATATACAATCAAAACAAGCGCCATCATTCATCCAAAATGAAGTCCAAGAAATAGAACTCTGGCCACTTAGGTAGCACTAGCAGGAAAGTAACATCCTCTTCTTTCAGAAAACAGGACGAAGGTGTTATTTGATTGATGCCGACACAAAGGCTAGCTTACAGTTAGGATTCTACAAACACCCTGAGAAATTCAACAATTATTTCCAAAAATTCTTCGTTTCAGACAATTTATTCAATCTAAACTTCAAAAATAAATCATCTGCAGGACCAACCTCTTTTTTTTTTTTTTCATGTGCAGTCGTCCTCCTAATACACACGAGCTTTGGGTGGGAATGAATCAATCTCGTCATCCAATGTGTTCATGTGAACTGGCCTGTAGTCTAGCCGAACCTTTTCATTCTCCCAATATCTGCAGGCATCAGTGAATATAATAGACTGTCAGGAAAAAGCAACAATGATACTAAGACATGATCCATTGCCAAGGCTATGAACATCATTTCCAGTTGAATTATAAAATAATGCATGATGGGAAGGTAGGTTCAACATATGCTTTCATCATTAACTATGGAACGATTCAGATGTCAATCAATAAAATTATCAGAAGAATCTCCAAAATTCTCAGAAGTTCGTCGTCAAATTTTTAGTGAGAATAGCAAACCTCCATACTAAGGAGAAAAGACAAAATAGGGTGAGAGATGAAAGTACTCACCCCAGAGTGTGTTTCATCCAGTTCTCATCATCTCTTTTCTGCATAGCACAGCATTTTAGTTCCATCAGCATTTAAGCAAGGAGACAAAATCTTGACCGAGGAAAAAAAAAAAAAAAAAAAGATCCTTGCTAACCGTAAAATCTTCACGAGCATGAGCTCCTCTGCTTTCTTTCCTAGCTTCGGCAGAATTCATGGTAATGCATGCATTGATCAAAAGGTTTTCCAACTCTATAGTCTCAATCAAGTCCGAGTTCCTGGTCAAAAATGTATTTTGGAAGCCCATCAAAAATGAATAGACACAAGGAATAACATTCTCAATCGATATACACAATTTACCATATCAAACTTCGATCCTTCAACTTAACATCATGAAAGCTTTCCCATGTCTTATCAATTAACTGACAACCTGAAGAAACGAATACACATAATATTAGAAGTATTAGTTAAAAGCCCATTTCCATTTCCAGCAAACCAATATACACTATCTGTTCAGTTAATGGGGTTTGTGCTGCCATTAAAAAGAAAAAAGTGAATAAATAACTACATTTTGTTTATAATTTTCACCTTTTTATGGATAAATGTTTGTGTGGACTTCCAAGTGACTGACACATACCTTCCTCCAATGTATCTTGTGTCCGGAACACAGCAGCATTATTTTGCATAACCCGTTGCATATTCAACCGGATTTTTGAAGTAGGCATTGAACCATTTGAATTCCTTAGCTTGTCCAACCACGCAATTGTCTTCTCACCAGCATCATTTTCCAACGGTTTTTGTTTCTCCCCTGCATAGGTACCCAAGGTTTTATAGCTTGTTTAATGAAAAAACTATTGATAAAACCTTGATACTGCTTCTCACCTGGCCGATGGATCTCTGCAACCCTGTTTGCACAAGCTCGGCCAAAAACAACAATATCAAGGAGAGAATTTGCCCCAAGCCGATTGGCACCATGAACTGATGCACATGCTGCCTCACCAGCAGCCATAAGTCCAGGAACCACTGCATCTGGATTATCCCCTTTAATGGTTACTGCCTGGAGAAGAAAACACGGCACCAGTTGGAGATATTCAAGTAACATTTAACGGGAAACAGTGGCACGCCATGACATTAACTTCGCACATTTAGTTCTAGATTTTACCTCTCCATAGTAATTTGTGGGAATTCCACCCATGTTATAATGAACAGTAGGTAAAACTGGAATGGGCTCCTTTGTCACATCAACACCAGCAAAGATGGCAGCAGTTTCAGAGATACCAGGAAGTCTCTCCTTAAGAACTTCAGGGGGCAAGTGATTTAAATGCAGATAAATGTGGTCCTTAAGGGGTCCTATTGAAAATAAAACATAAGCTTGTTAAGGTGGACAAAAGAGTATCAGATAAGCAACAAGAAATCAAGAGGTGCAAGCAGAGATTAAACATACACTTCATATAAATTAGAAACAAAAACATACAAAGTAGACAACAAAATGGTATATTTCCTCTCCGAGATAGTGACAAAAAGAATTCACTTTCAATGACATCAATGAATTAACATGATTAGATCATGCATACTTCTAGGACACCACATAGATAATGGGGCAAGTTTCTTAGGGCCTGTTGGACAAAAGTTTTGTTTTCATTCTTTTGTTTTTGAATTCATATTTTTAAAACAGAAACAGGAAAATAGCATTTGATTGTTTGCCTTCTTAAAATTTTTTAGATCTTTTTAAAAAATGAGAAGAATAAGAAGGGGTTTTCATGTTATTTTATTTTATTTTTTCATTTTCTTCTCCTTAATCTCTGGAGTCATCACCGGCAACTTGTTTAGAGTCATAGGCAATTCCCAAAAGAGCTTCATGAGTTGTGGGAGCCCAACAACCACCACCAGTAGAGTTGTCGGACCCCAGTGACTCTGAAGGTTGGGAAGGAGGGAAAGAAAAGGAAAATAAAATAAAAAAATGAAACAAACCAAAGTTATTAAAGAACATGTTAAGTTTTCATTTTTTAAAATGAAAATGGAAACTGATAACAGAATGAAAATTAAAACTAAAAACTGGAAGGTTTCTCAACCGCACCCCCCCCCCCCCCAAAAAAAAAAAAAAGATATAAACTCACTTTTCCAGGTAATTGCAATTTGATTGTAGTAACATACCTACACCACGGCCTTCTCGGATTTCCATAGTCATAGATCTAGAAACAACATCTCTTGATGCAAGGTCCTTGGCAGTAGGGGCATACCGTTCCATAAATCGTTCACCCTCACTATTCCTTAGAATACCACCTTCACCCCGAGATCCTGCAAGTGACAGACAGTAATCAAGAAAAATAATAGATCCCAATCTTCTACTCCTTTTCCATAGGCAGGAGTTTTGCACTATGCACACAACAGATAGAAATCAATGGATTTTAAACTGGGTAAAATATGAGCAATTGTCACATTCAAAATATATTCCTCATACAGTAGAATACTTCTCATGACTCATGAGCCATAAATAGAAAAGGCACCAACCTTCAGTGATGAGGCAGCCGGCACCATATATACCTGTTGGGTGAAACTGCACAAACTCAAGATCCTACATGATGAACATGTGAGCAGTTAAATATATATTCCATTAAAAGAAAACCTTCAATAGAAGAAAAGACAAAAACCTGGAGAGGCAGCCCAGCACGTGCAACCATGGCATTACCATCACCAGTACATGTATGAGCTGAGGTTGCAGAGAAGTATGCCCTCCCATAGCCCTGTGAAAAACATAATTAATGCATACTACTACATGGATATCCTCATTTGGAGTAAACACACTTTGATTACACAGATCAATACCCCAGTAGCAAGAATTGTTGATGCAGCTCGGAACCTATGCAATGTCCCATCCTCCATATTTAATGCAATTACTCCTTGGCAGCTACCTGATACAAAAATTAATGATGAGTTGTGATTGAGCACTGTAAAATGTAAATACAAAGATTAAAACAAGTAAGTTGAGCGTAGATATTTGGTCCAAAGATATTAGATTTATGAACATATTTATAACTTTACATGTATGAATGTCTTTCAATGTGGATTTGATTAGGGGATAAAGGTGGCTAAAGGTCTAGAATTTATGCACCCAACTCCACCTAGAGGAATTAAGGCTTGTGATTGTTATTATTGTTGCATGTCTTAAAATGTACTCCAACCATGATCAAATGGTCATGGAATAAGCTAGTAGCTGGTTAAGATAACTCAGGCATTAGGCATACAGAAACTTGTAGTAGATATTATATATAAAATATAACCAAGTCTAAGTTTGCAACCTTACAATATTACAGCCAGTAAGAAAGATTATACATCAATCTCTACTAATATTTGGTGTCAATTCCCTACCCTTCCAGGCTCAATGTAACCACAAGGTTGAACTCCTTGCAAAAAGTCCTACAATTTTAGCTTCCAGCTCAAGCAAGGAAGGATATTCTCATCTGAACTTAGCTACACCAAAAGTCCTACAATTTTAGCTTCCAGCTAAAGCAAGGAAGGATATTCACATGAAATTGAGCTTTCAAGACATGCGGTTCTTCCAATTATACACAAATAATAATCACAATAATAATATTGACTTCAATTTTTCCAAAAAAAAGGAAACGTTCACCTACCATCGCTACCCATTATTAGATCTAGAGCAAAATATTCAACAAAAAATTGGGTATTATGTTTCATAGCTTGGCCATAGAGAGTATGCAACAAAGCATGGCCAGTTCGATCTGCAGCACAAGCACAGCGATATGCTTGTCCACCTATAGAAATTCAAGAGGAAACAAAGGTCAGATAACAGCAAAAAGAAATTATGTAACAAATTGCAGATAAAAATGGCTACTTCATACCTTTCCCGAAGTCTAAACTTTGACCACCAAATGCCCTTTGATATATTCTACCATCCTCAGTCCGTGAAAATGGCAACCCATAGTTCTCAAGCTCTATGACTGCTTTAGGTGCCTCTCTACACATATATTGAATAGCATCCTGATCACCTATGGAATCAAAGGAGCACTTGCATGAAGAGAGAGAGAACAGGATAAAACATTTAAAGACACAACAACGAATAAATATATATTTTTATATGTAGAAGTATGAAAAAGAAAGCAAAGTAGGATCTAACTTTGATAATCATTCTAACCTAGCCAATCACTGCCCTTCACTGTGTCATACATGTGCCACCTCCAATCATCTTCAGTCATATTTCCTAATGCGGCATTTATGCCACCCTGTAAAGAGTTTTGCAATCATTAGATCCCAAATATCCACCCCATTGTTAAAGCACAATTTACATGGAGACATGAAATCCTAGCAGTTGATGCAACACAATTTGATACAGTACAAAAAGAATTCAGCACTCATGATTCTCTTAGGTCCCTTGGGCTTAAACCACTGTTTAAAGGAGAAACCAAATTACCCCATTCATCATTAACACAAGCAAATTGCTACATGAGCTAGTTGATGGTTCATTGGTTTAACAGGAAGTTAATTAAAACATATGTTCTTCCTTATAAGGTAAATACCATCTCTAGTAAGAAAGATAATCAATTGAAACATTGAGATTTGGAAAGAATATATTGGCAGCTGAACCACCACATGCTGATGCTTGGCCTAATCATGCAGCTAAACAATTATGAGAAAACACCCTCAATTACCATTGAAATTCAAACTCTGTTGAGTGGTCTTTGCCCATCCAGTCAAAATCATAGAACAAAACCGGACCGCCATTCTATGGTTGCACGAAATTCTATATTCAAGTGTAGCAATAATCAATCTCCTATTCCACTTCTTAGCATTCACTCTGTTTCATTTATGCTTGGGCACCTTAATTGCATTTTGTTTGTGTGCTTGCCTATCATTTATGTTTGAGTACATACCCAATTACATAAATCTTATTTCCCCTGCCAGCCAAACAAAAGCATGTCTCTGATAAAAACTAAAGGGCATACCCAATGCACAAGATCCCCCCTACTTTGCAAGGGTTCAAGAGAGAGTTGTATTTGTATGCAGCATTCCCTTTGCTTTTCAACAAAGAGGTTGTTTCGACAGCTCAAACCAGTGACCTTCCAGTCACAAAGGAGCAACCTTACAATTGCCAAAAAGGCTCTAGGCTCTCTCTAATGAATACTACAGTCCATAAAGCTGTAGTTGTAACTCAGAAGAATGCTTTAATGTAACTTCTTTAAGCTGCTAACATCACTCAATTCAAATCAACAAAGCTTCATTTTTAGGGCTGCAAATGAACAAAGCTGCTTGAAACAACTCGATTTAGGCTTTTTTAGCTCAAGAAAAGGCTCATTTTAAGTTCGTTTAATATAAATGGCCCAAGCCTAACAAAATTCTAAACAAATGAGCTCAAGCCTCAAAGCTAAATATTCATAATCATCACCAAATTATTCTTGCCCAAAACTGCAAAAAAAAAAATTACAGGACTATGGTGGTCAACAGCTTCCTTTTTACTTGTTTCACAAAAATCCATTACAAAGAGATACAAGACCCATGTAAGGAAAGAGGAAGAGAACACAAATGAACACCATGCACCTTCTTCTGTATCAAAAAGCTATCCAACATTTAAAATTGGTGAATAGCAGATTAAGAGCATCCAAGCCCAAATGATACCGCAATTATGATCAAGATCGATATCAGTATCTATAAAAAAAAAATAAAAAAGTTGTTGATAGCCATTATCCAGGAAATTAGGAATAACATGACATGCATAGAAACTCAGCAGTTTGAAGAAGAAACAGCTAACTCCACACTGAGGGAATCACTAACACCTCTACGATACCCTCAACTTCTCATGTTGAAAACATTACTTCTTATCACATCTAGTTCAAGTCTGGACAAAGAAAGAGGATTGTGTCCAAGTACTCGATAGTTAGTCTAAAGATCATGAAATTTATTAATACAGACTTCAGACACAAAGATGATGGAAAAATTAGAATATCTGTAGCCTACCCAAGCAAATGATATATAAAGCCTGGTGATGGTGTATAAACATGCATGCCCAACACATCTAGGTGCTGGAAAAGTGTTTGATTCCAAGAAAACAAAAAAGAAGCCACATGACCACTTTCTATAAAGTGGTCAAACTTCTTAATTTATCTAACTAATATATCTAATTAAATCCACTATTCAATAGTTAAATTAAAAAAAAAAAAAACAAAAGCAGATAAGCAACAGGCAGCAAAACCTATACCAGGAAATCCACAGAGCAACATGGAATTTAATGCACTTCAAAAACCTAAATTCTGGGCAAAGTACAGAAAACTTGCAACAAGAGCATCTGCTAATGCATTGCAAAAGACATAAGATAGTAAGAAAAAATAGATGTATTTGTTCATCCACAAGACGCTGTCTTGCAAAATGTGTACCAAATTCATTGTTCAAAGGAACATCCAGCGCATGATGCTATGCATTGAAATGAAGATATATATATATATATATATATAGAATGCAGTCAGAATAACACCTGAGCTGCAACGGTGTGAGAGCGAGTGGGGAATAGTTTAGTAATGCAAGCTGTGTTGAATCCGTGCTCGGAAAGCCCTATGGCTGCCCTTAGTCCGGCTCCACCGGCGCCTACAACAACCGCATCATAAGTATGATCAACTACCGTATAGGACGATCGTCCTCCAGCCTGCCAAAAATAGAAATGCAAAAGATAAGAGAGAGAGAGAGAGAGAGAGAGAGATTAATATGAAATAAGTTAGATATTATACTGCGCAATCAGAGTCCAAAATAGACGCATATCTAAGACAATCGACATAATTCCCGTTGATTAAATAGAGCTACGGCATTCATACTGTAAATAAATCTAGAGGCAAAAAAATGCAATAGAGAGATAAAAATCAGCACGAAGATTCAGCAAACCCTAAGATTCAGAGGATCGCGAGCAGCGATCAATGGAAGAGTGAAAGGGAAAGAAGTCATACTGATTCAGTGGAGAAGGATCGCTGAATGTAGCGCTTGAGGGATTTGCCAGCAGAGATCGATTCCCTCGAATTGGAAGGAAACCTAAGGCCGCGAGAAACCCACCTCCACATCTCTGGCTTCTCTCTCTCTGTCTCTCTACAAATTTCTGAAACTATCCTGAATATAGTTGTGCAATTGATTCTTTTTATAACAGTAGCTGCTGCTGGCTGCTGCGGCTTGGTCTGCCTGGAGATCACGGGGTGAGAAAGGCCAAACGGGACTCCGATTGAAGGGCAAGGGAAAGGGATAGTCATAGGCCGCCGAGGGGTAGTTCCGTTATATATGTCCCAATTTAACGATTTAATTACTGGAACGCCATCCTGTTTTTTTCTTTTTTCCTCAGCGAAAGCTTTAAAAATTAAAATCACTTTAGAAACTAATTGACTATGTATATTTTTATTTTATTTTATTTTATTTTTTAAAAGTAAAGATCAAACACTTGCTCAGTTAGGTATTGTAGTGGATAATTATTTTTAAAATTCACAAAACACATATAATTATAAGACATTTGAAGAAGAACGTTGTATATTTTATTATTATTTTACCAAGTATATACCCATGTTTTTAATTGTGAATTTATGCAAGTTAACTTTTGTTTGGTATTATTATTATTACCAAGTATACTCATGTGTATATTTTAAAAAATTCTCTTAATGATATATATTTATCTTTTAAGCTCAAAAGTCATAAATCGTAGGCTTTTCGTGTTAATCATCTTGCAACTAAATGCAGCTAAATTTACATTTGCATTAATTTTGCAGAGTAGCCTCAGAGCATTTGTCCAATTAAACCTTTTTGTGGAGCATTAAACACGAAGCCAGTATTTTCTTTTTTCTATGCAAATATAAAAGCATTATTATTGATTTAAGGTGTGATTGCTCTGCAGCTAATTGAGTTTATGGATCGTCGTCATCGTTATAGTTTTGGAGTTTAAATGTGGAGATTATGAGTTTATTAAATTTTTTTATATAAATATTTCACCTAATTTCCTCTTTATGTGCCAAAAACACAAGTAGACTTCTGGTGGTGGAAAGAGGGAACGCGCTTCAAGTATTATAGCCACGACGGGAATTGTTCGGCGACACTGGCCACGTCGCCCTCGGCCCCCGCCGCTAATTTCCCGAAGAAAAGTCCTGAACGATACGGAAACCCGTTCCTATGTTCGCAAAAATTTCGATCTAAATTCAACTAACCCATTTTTGTCACCTGGAATATCCAAATAGAAATAGAAAGTGGAAAGAAGGGAATTCATCTACTTAGAGGCTGAAGCCTGCCAGTGGTGAAAGCCCAAGGTTGGCCTTTAAACAGGCCGCAAAGCAATCTGGATCGAGTTGGGCCTTTAATGGGCCCAGAATACATAAGTGATCCATATTGGGCTGAGAGGGAGAGAGCGTTTTAAAATTTAAATACCTGAGGACGTGCGGCATTGCAGGCCACAGAGGGGAGGAGAGAGGCGACGTCGACGATGAACAGGAAGAGATGAATGATTGGGATTCAGAGGAAACATCTCGAAAAGTGAAAGGACACCTGACAATGATAGTGGAAGGGGGGTGGCTCCGCCGTGCGGAGACAGCAAAATTAGAATAATGTCCAACCAATGATGAGGAGCAGCCCAGCCACTACCTATTTTTTCAGTTTCAGATCATGCCATGCACCACCACCACCACTCTCGCTCGCGAGCCTAGAGAACAGAACACTTCAAGTCAGGGACCCTTACACAGCTAGCTACAGCGAGGCTAGGGACAAAGGTCAAAGAGGACAGCGAAGTGAGAGATAAAAACCGGTTATCTCGCAGATAAGGATCCCATTAAGTTTGGTTTAATTCACGCCCTTATCTCCTCACAGTTTTGGCCTTAAAACATCTCCACTTCAAAACTTTTTAAGACCTGACGAACGTATAAAATGCTATCATTTGAGATATCTAAACTCAGCTATTTCATTCTTTTTTACATGTAAAATTATTGTAATATGATTTTTTTTTTTATGCAAGTTATTAAGGGTACCCTAAATAACCTTCCTTTATACACAAATGTAAGTTAACAATAATAGATGCGAAGCCTTAACTACTATCAAAGGAAGGCTAACAAATTGTAACGGAAGTTAGTTAAATTCTTTTGAGTTATATTAGGCGGTTAGTTTGTTCAAAGTTTTTATAAATGTTAATTCTCTTCTGTTAGCTGATGAGCTCGAGTATATAAGCTACAGCTATTACTTTGTTCCAATGATTTTTAATAATAAATCAAGTAATCCAAACATTTCCAATTTTGTGCTTTGAGATTTGACATGGTATCAGAGCCTCGAGACCTAGGGTTTTGAGATTCCTTTCTATTTTCTTTTGTTCTTCTTCTGTTCCTTTAAAGGTTGATTTGCTTTGTTATGGCTATTGGTTCTGCTTCTGCGACTTCTATAGTTTCGCAGATGGAGGATCATTTCTCTCCGTACTATTTGCATCACTCAGACAGCCATGCGACTGTGGTTGTTTTACCAAAGCTTACTATGTACAACTACGCTTCGTGGAGCAATCTTTCCTCCTTGCGCTTTCAATTCGCAACAAAACTGGATTTGTTGACGGATCGATTTCTCCTCCTACCTCTGATCTTATGTATTCTGCCTAGCTTCATTGCAATAACCACTTAGCTGCTTGGTTATTGAAGTCTATTTCGCCTCAAATTGCTTCTACTGTGTTTTATGAGAACTCAGCTTCGAAGATTTGGACAATTTCGAAGCAGCGTTTTTCTCAACCTAATGATGCCCGAATTTGTCACTTACAACACTTACTTTGTTCAATCACACAAGAAACTATGACTGTAGCCATGTATTTCAATGAATTGAACACAGTTTGGGAGGAGTTGAGGAATTTCAGACCTACACCTTATTGTCTATGTGGAAAATGTGACTCAGCTTATTTTCAGTATTTTGTTGATGGAACTATGTTTTCAAGTTTATGAATGGCTTAAATGATGCATATGCTCCAATTCGATCTCATATTACCATGATAAAGCCTTTCCCCACACTTGATGAAGTTCACAATCTCCATGTTCTATTAATCAATTTGCTTCCTATTCCCTTGCTTCTAGTCTCCATGTTCTTATGCCAAATGGTGATCAAGTTGCCGTAACTCATGTTGGAACTGTTATTCTCAGTCCTCCTTTAACTCTATTTAACATTCTTTTTGTTCCTATATTCCATTTCAATCTGGTTTCTGTGTGTAAACTTACTGAAACACACGAACATTCCTTAATCTTTTCTAGTGTTAATTGCTTTATTTAGGACAATATTTCATGGCAAACAATTGGACTAGCTAAGTTGAGAACAAGTCTTTTCTTCTTCCAACCTATGTCTCAGTCCTTTCCTGTTCTTTCAAATTTTGTTTCCTTAAATAATACAAATGTCTCTGATGTGTTTGATCTTTGGCATTACAGACTTAGTCATTCTTCATTTGATAAAGTCAAGGTCATAAGTAAAGTTTGTTTTGATGTTGAATTTAATTGTATATCCCCCTATGATACTTCATTACAAGAAATCATGGCGAAAAATTCAATCGCTAAAAAATTTAGCCACCGATTTAGTGATGGGTACATTTCCATCGCTAAAAAAGGCGTCGCCGAAATTTAGTAACGAAGATTATACCCGTCGTTGAATTAGCAAAGAGTGTAACCCCATCGCTAAATTTAGTGCATGCTTACAACAAAATCAACGCACACCATCCCCCGCATGTGCCCGCCCTCCCCTCATGCAGGCCGCTCTAGGATAATAATTTCAACAATAATCCCAAACTCTGCACCTTAGAATCGAATTCTCAACCTCCAAGGATCAAGCACCTATTTGCGCATGTGCGAGCCAGCCAATCTGGAAGCCTCCTTGACTATTAATGTATATAAATTATATTTATAGTATTTTCTTCCAAACTTTCTATAATTATATTTACACTTCAAAAATTTTTAAATTTATTTAATGAATATTAATGTTAGTAGAGGGAAATGAATATTTATTTTACTTTTAATATTTATTAATTTTATTTCATTACTAATTCAAATAGAAGTTTATAAATTATTATATTAGTAGCGAAAAATTTTGTTCTTATTTTGATTTTAATTTGTAATTTCATATTTTATTAATTTTGTAACTTAACGACGAAATTTTTCATCACTAATTTTGGATTAAATTGAAATTTTTATAAATTCTACATTTACCTATGAAAAATTTTGTTATCAAATTAGAATTTAAATTTAATTTAAATATTTTATAAATTTTATATTAAATTTTTAATTTAATTTTTTTTATTTTTAGTGACAGATGTGTTCCGTTCAATAAAGTTTTAAATTTTTTCTTTTTAATTTAAATTTAAATTTTTAATTTTTAATTTAATTTTTTTTAGTTTAATGACAAATTTGTTCCATGGCTAAATATTAAATTTTTAATTTGATTTTTTTTTAGCGATGAATTTGTGTCGCTAAATTTTTAAATTTTTTAATTTATTTTTTTTATTTTTTAGAGGCAAATTTTGTTCTTTTTTAATTTTTTTTTCTTTTTTAGCGACGAATTTGTTTCGTCGCTAAAGTTTAAATTTTTAATTTAATTTTTTTTTTTTAGCAATGAATTTGTTCTATCACAAGTCTTTCTATCGCTAAATTAAAAAAATATTTAAAAATATTAGTGACAGAATATCTATCTCTATCTGTCGCTAATTAGTGACAGAATAATTCCGTTACTAAAAACTATTTTTTTTGTAGTGCTTGTGCTTTTGCTAAGCACAAATGAGTTCCTTCCCATATTTAGTCTATGTAGTCTTATTTTGAATTGGTTCATGTTGATATATGGGGACCCTATGGTATTCCTGCATTGCAAGGATACCAATATTTCTTAACTGTTTAGGATGACTTTAGCAAGATGACATGGCTAATTTTTAATGAGATCAAAGTCTAGTGCGTCTCATTTACTTCCTTCATTCTATAACACAGTTCATAAACAGTTTAACACCTTTATAAAATGTATTCGCTCCGACAATGGCTCTAAATTCAGTTTGTTGGACTTTTATTCCTCAAAAGGCTTTATTCATCACATGAGTTGTGTTGGGACACTGCAACAAAATGGCATTATAGAAAGGAATCACCAACATTTGCTAACAGTTGCTAGATCTTTATTGTTTTAGTCCAACTTGCCTATTCAATTCTGGGGGGAGTTATTTTAACATCTGCATACACTATAAACAGACTACCTACGCCATTATTAAACCAAAAATCGTCATATGAATGCATTTATCACAAATACCTGATTACCCTTTCTCGAGAGTATTTGGTTCCCTTTGTTATGCATCCACTCAATCTTTTGGTAGACAGAAGTGTGTTTTTGTAGGATATCCCATAAGGGTTAAAGATTACAAACTGTATGACCTTGACAAACACAATGGATTCATTTCCAACGATATGGTCTTTCATGAGCATATCTTTGCTTTCAATTCTTCTTTTACATCTAATTCTTCATTTCTAGATTTTTCAGCTCAATCTCCAGCTTCTAATTCTTTTGTTTCTGTACCTTTACAATCATGTCCTCTAGCATTTCTTCTCATTCTTCTATTTTTACAAATTTAGCTCCTTCATCATCTTCCTATGCATGTGATCCACACAACACTAATGATGTGCATTATCCATCTACTAAGGTTGTTGAATCTTCTTTTCCTGTTAAAAGAAGCACTAGAGTGAGTTCTTTACCTTCATATTTGGAGGCTTATATCTTCTCTAGCATTTTGTTTCCACCAACAGATTATCTCATTCTCATACGACATTCACCATATCATTAAATCACATCTTTGAACCAAACACTTATCCCAAGCCAAGGTTTATGCACACTGGAAGAAGACTATGAACTTAGAACTTCAAGCACTGGAAGACAACCAAACTTGGACTGTTGTTCCACTGCCTCTAAGTCAGCATGTTGTTGGTTGCAAATGGGTATATAAGGTGAAGTTGCTTGCCGATAGGACAATTGAAAGGTATATGGCCAGGTTAGTAGCTAAGGGTTACAACTAAATTGAAGGATTTTATTATCAAGAAACCTTTAGTTTTGTTGCTAAGCAAGCAACAGTGAGGTTGTTTTTTGCTCTAGCAGCTGCTAAAGGTTGGACCCTAACTCAATTAGATGTGAATAATCCTTTCTTCAATGGTGATCTCGAAGAGACTGTATATATATACGGAGTCACCTCCTAGTTAAATGCCTCGAGGGGAGTATACACCTACTACTAAATTGGTTTGCAAACTTCATAAGTCCTTGTATAGTTTAAAGTAGGCATCTAGACAATGGAATTCAAAGTTCACCTCTATTCTTTTGGCAGCTGGTTTTCATCAGTCTAAAGTCGATTATTAACTATTCAGCAAAACTACAGCTACATGTCACTTTATTACCTTAATGGTTTATGTTGGTGATATCATTATAGGTAGTGATTCAAAGGCAGAAATTAGTTGGGTAAGATAGTATTTGAGCAGCAGTTTTAAGCTCAAAGATCTTGGTATTCCTAAATATTTTTTAGGAATTGAGATAATCAGGTCTGTAGAAGAGATATCACTCTATTAGAGGAAGTATGCATTAGATCTGTTAACTGAATGGCTTTCTTGGTTCAAAGCCAGTTTCCACTCCTATAAATCCTAATGTTAACTTGTGCCATGGAGATGAAAATTTGTTGTCAAACCCTACTCAGTATGGGCAGGTGGTAAGCAAATTGTTATATTTGACATTTACTAGGCCAAACATAACATATGTAACTCATGTTTTGTCTCAGTTCATGGACAAGCCTACCTTAGTTCATTTACAAGCTACTCACAGGGTTTTGAAGTATATTAAAGGCCCTCTTAGACAGGGTGTTTTGATAAAGGCACGTTCTAATTTGCAGTTGATAGCATATTCTAAAAATGATTAGGAAGGTCGTGTTGATACAAGGAGATCAATGTCGGGACATTGTATTTTGCTGGGTGCCTCTTTGGTCAGCTAGAGATCAAAGAAGCAAAGTATTGTTACAAGAAGCTCAATTGAAGTAGAGCATAGAGCTATGGCTGCTACTTGTTGTGAGGTGGTATGCTTGTTGTTCTTGTCAAGGGATCTTGGTGTGTAGTATTCTAGTCGAGTCACTTTGTTCTGTGATAATCAGTTGGCCTTACACCTTTGTCAAAATCCAGTGTTTCATGAGAGAAGTAAACACATTGAAATGGATTGCCATTTCATTAGAGATAAAGTTCTTGAAAAAGTTATATTTCCTAATTATGTGCCTACTTCGTATCAGCTTGCAGACTTAGAAGGTGTTTGGCTTACTGGTTTGACCACTTATAAGCTATTGAATTAAATTATAAGCTACATAGCTTATATTTTTATGTAACGCTACTAAGCTTATAACCTATTTTACCAAAGTTTGAGATAACCTCCCCTCTAGCTTTTCTAAATAAGCTCCTAGGAGGTTTTTGCGTTGACCAAGTAAATTATTGATTTATCCTCAAACAAAACATATATTTCCAACATCCACCCTTTTTCATCCCTCTGCCTTCTCTGTAACCGTTGCCTCTAGCCAAACCCATCTTCGTCACCGTCATTCGTCACCATCGTCGTCCTGTATTTGCCTCCGTCGCCCTCATCGTTGCCCCCGCCATTTCTTTCATTCACTATATATATATATATACTTAATGTATATATATAACATATATATTAATGTATATTAAATTAAAATATTTAATATTTTTATTAAAAATAGTATTTTTATGAATTTTATTTATATTATTTAATAATATGTCTATTTTTATTTTTTTATCAAGTTTTAATAATTTATCATCTTTTTAAAACCAAACGCATAATTACATAACTGATAATTTAAAAGTATATATTCAAACACGTTATTAACTTAAATGTTACACAACTTTTAACCTTTACACAATTTAAAAGTTAAATAGCTTATAAATTGCTTTTAAAAATAGTAAGCCAAACAACCTATTATTCACCAAGGGTTCACAATCTAAAACTTTTCATTCTTTGTTGTACAAGATGAGCATCAATGATATTCATACTCTTCTTAAGAGAGAGAGTATCAAAAGATGGCTAATAAATTATAACGAAAGTTAGTTAAATTCGTTGAGTTATATTAGGCGGTTAGTTTGTTTAAAATTTTTGTAACCGTTAATTCTCTTCGATTAAATGAGCTCAAGTATATAAGCTACAACTATTGCTTTGTTCTGATGATTTTTTATAATCAATCAAATAGGTCAAACATTTTCAGTTTTCTCCTTTAAGATTTGACAACTACCAACCATTCAACCATTTTTTTTTGTAAAAGTTTTGCATCTCCCTGCAAAATCAATAACTTTTATTATAATAGAAGTTCACATTTATTTCTTGTAGGCATATCTTTGGGTAATATTGATTTATTATATCATATTGTATGATATTTTGTCTTTAAATTATATTTTATAAAATTATATTAATAATAGAGATCGCCAATAGGAAAATATGATTTTATTTCTTTAATCATAAAATTATTCATAATCTATAAACATTGAGAGCCAAAATGTTCCCTGAGAATGCTGTCACATGTTATACTATTATTTGTTACAAAAGTAATGCGTTTTGGTCACTACGGGGGAGAACTTAATATATATGAGTGTTTATAGTGACAAATCTTAACTAAATCATTACAAGAGTACTCTTAGACCTGTCACTATTGCTATATTGAAAGATTATTATTATAATTAATATTATGAAAAGTCTTTAAACGTGAGAATGTTGTTAAATCTTATATATAGGTTAGGTAAATTGCACTAGGACTCTTGTAGTTTGAGTCATTTGCAAAGAAATCCTTTATGGTTTAAAATGTCACTAAAGGTCCTTATAGTTTACTTTTTTACATAGATTTTTTCTTTTTGTGTTTAAAATTGCCATTAAATATGATGTCTAAGTAAAAAATTAAGCCATAAAGACTTTCAAAGACATTTTTAAATCATTAAGGATTTAAGCAAAAAAATAGTAAAACATAAGGATTTTTTTAGAGATATTTTTAAATCATTAAGGATCTCTTTACCAATGATCTAAATTATAAAAGGATATTTAAGTGCAATTTACCCTATAATTTATGTAGCCTTGATACTATCAATTGGTGATAACTAAGGTTTATCTACAAACATATCAAGTTATGTAATGATTAACGAGTGTATGAAACTAGTACGTATTTAATAAAGAATCCTTTACTTCTATTGCAAAAAGAGGTATCACAAGTAAATTTTTAATCTTTTTATTAAAAATTATTAATCTGTTGATGGCATAATTATAATTAAAAAATTATTATGAAAAAGTTTTAAATAAAGGTAAAATAGGAATTAGATGATTTGTGATTTGCGAGTAAAAAAATTCCCCACTAATTAAAAATATTTTTGGATATCGATGTGATTTACTCTTTTTTTTTTTTTTTTTTGCTTGGACATTTATTTATCTAGTTTAAAAATGTCTCTAAATAAAATGTCCGAGTAAGAAAATAAAAAGTAAATCATAAAAAATTTTAGAGTTAGAGATATTATTAAATTATAAGAGATCTAAGTAAAAATGAGCTAAACTATAAAAAGTTTCAATTGAATTACCCTTATTGGTTAAGGGTTTTTTTTTTTTTTTTTTGGAACTATCAAAATGAAAGTTGAGAAGAACACATTAATTTCATGATAGAAGTAAGGTGATCGAAATTATTATGTGTTAACGTTTAGGAGATTTTTCATTTTTGAAATTTACCTAAGATGACTCTATTCAAGTCATGATTTTGTGAATACATTTAAAATTTATAACTCTTGATTTAAACAAGGACATCGGGAGTTCTACAATAAGCTTAAGATGCAAGTTTCACGTGCATATATATAAAACATAAAAGCATGGAAAACAATCGTTGAAATGGAGAAACATGCAAAGAAATGGTACGTGCAGTAGAAGGAGGTCCAACAAGCCTTTAACTTCTAAGCCAGAATCAAAGCAGAAGCGGAAATGTATGGCTTCAATTCATTGAGCATGTAGCTTCCAACCAAGGACCAAATAGATCTTCTTAGAGATGCAGTGCCCAACTTGTGCACGCTATCGTAGCGTGAAAATCTGTACAAATTTATGCACATTATGAACCATGTTACTCGTGGAGCCCTCCTTTTGGCTCTTTGCCCTTGACAAGTAGTGTGGTACTCTGGAAACTTTTATTTTCGTGGGTGTTTTCACGTTAGTCCATATCCCTAACAAATATCAAAATCAAATTAAAATCTTCAAAATCAAATATTCAAAAATTTAAAATCAAATCAAATTTATCGAAATTTGTTGATTTGGTTCAGAAAGTTGAATTCTACTGAATAATGCCCATGGCTAAACAAAAACACAAATTAGACAAAATCATCAAAATCAAATTCTGAGAAAAGACAAATGATGACTAGCGCCACATCCCAAGTGGAGGGCCAAGGGGAGATCGATGGAGGGCGAGAGAGACAATCATACAAATTTAATTTACAACAAGGAGGGAGATGACAAAGTGTGGTCCTTAGTATCCTTGCAGTACGTCACGTCTCTGTTCATGTGACCCTCTTGCACAAAAAACTCTCTATCTTCTAAAGGTACAACTCGAACAGTCGAAATCGCCTTTTCTTCTGTTTCTATATCCATTTTGCAAGCATGTTATGTGCATTTTAGAGGTTGAGGCTGAGTTTGTAAATGTCGTTCCCTCACCTTTCCCTCATATTTAACATAATCGAACCCGAAACTGATCGCTGATCAATGATTCAAAGTGTGGCGGTGGACTTTGACTGGCAGGCCTTTGGGGAAATCGACGAACGGGAAGGCAAAGGCTTGGTCGGCGTCGGCCAGTTCCCACCGGAAATTGAGGACTAGGTGGTGGATGAAGAGCGCCATTTCAAGCTTCGCTAGCTCCGATCCTGCACAGAGTCGTGGCCCTCCCCCGAATGGCATGTAGTTGTTGCTCACTGTGGCTCCCGAGCTACACGACGATCCACTATTGTTCTGTGATAATAAGAAGTTAATCAATTTAACGAAATGTACACAAAATTGTATGTGTCCTGTTTTTTTGGAATGATTGTTCTTGTCTGGTCTTTGGTATTTGTGTCCTTAATTATATTAAGAGAAATAAATCACAAATTGAGTTCAAAGTGAGAATCAAATTTACAATCTACTAAAATAATATCAATATATTACTCATTCCATCACTTGAGTTGAGTTATAGCCTAAACATATGCATACTCCTTTCATGAATGAAGTTTGAATGGTAATAAACTAATAATAAAGCATATTATTATAGTTTCCTTCGATAAATTTATTTTGTTTAAAAGAGAACGAAAATTAATGAGTAAAAAGTTTGATAGTGAGATTGAAAAAATAATAATTTTTTTAATTACATTAAAATTATAATTTTACCCTCGAGAAGCGCGCCCTCGGCACACTCTCTTGATATTAAAAATCTCACTTCCCATTTGAAAAAAAAAAATGCGGCAACTTTAGAAAAGGGGAGGTGGATAAAATGAGAAAAAGGGTCCAGAGCAAGAGAAATTTAGTTGGAGGAGCATGCGGGTTGACCCACTGAGCCAAAAAGGCGACGGAATGCACGTGCACACGTGTGGCCCACTCTCCACATGCGAGGTGAAAGAGCCCCTACACGCACGTAACGGAGCATCATGACCATCGCCCCCCCGCCCCGGGCTCCGTACTGTGGCCAACATCTGATGATTGATCATGACAGTTCATCCCTCGGCCCCACCATTTCGGCCGCCCATACACTTGGCACAATATTTCGTCTTTTTCATTTACATTTAAATCAATTTATAAATAACGAAGCAAAATATTGAGAATTGATTGGATAAAAGAAAAGGAAATGGAGCGGAAGGGTTGAAGGAAAGGAAGAAACCTGCCATCGCCAAGGATCGAAGCGTTGGGGTCGGTCAAAATGCGAGGAATCCAAATGCACGGCAGCAATTACCGGGAGCACTTTCCACCCACTTGGAATGTCATATCCTTTGAAATATGGCAGAAAACAGAAAAACAAACAAAAGTGAGTTCAAAGTTGGGGAGATTAGGTTGATTAATCCGGCGGCTTTTGGGCGAAGACATTTTAGTAGTCATTTCAATTCATCAATCTACAGTCAATTAATCCCAATTTTTTAAGCCAACCTTTATAGCGCACATCTTTGATCGCCTTTCTGTGTAGAAACCTCACGACGTTTCCGTACCTCAGTGTCTCGTTAATAACCTTCACATCCACGTAGTCACAAACCAGCAATTTAAATAAGCAACAAATTATTTTTTAACTGAATTTTAAATTATTATAGATAATAAAAGTTTTATGTATGGCTTACACATTGAGTAAATTCCATCTTCTTGTAGTCGTCCCAGGTCAATTCCGGCGACTCTCCTGATTGCTTCTTGGCTTTCACGATTCCAACGTGCTCTTCCTGGATTTAATTATTTAAATTAGAAGAAATTAACTGTGATGAGCATAATCAACAAAATACTGGAGCAGAATGGAGATTACAGTCAACTGGTGAACAGCAGTGGGACAGGCTTGCAAGAAATAGATGGCCAAAGCTATGGCGACGGAAGAAGTCTCATGGCCGGCGAAGAGCAAGCTCAGAACTAAGTCGAGGATTTGCTCCTTAGAAAGATTCGAATGCTTCAGCACCCAACCAAGAAGATCATCGTCTTCCAAGCTCTCTCTCCCTTCTTTCATTTTCCAAACTCGCTCTTCCATTTTACGTTCAATAAATTTCAGGATCGTTGATCGGGACTGCAAATTAATTAAAGCACGTACGTAAAACAATTAGAGGAGTACTCTAATTAATATATAGCTTGTACTATGAATCTGCGATACTGTGGCTTAATTTAGTGTTAGTTACGTTCAAGGCCTTTCTATACGCCGTTCCAGGAAAGTTCAGAGGAGGCGAAACCACTCCTTTCATGAAAGTAATGTACTCTTTCTTCAGCTGTTCCGTCTCGGCCTCTCCAGGATCCAAGCTCATTATATGCTTCGCCATCAAGTTGAAAGTGAACTGCAAATTCAATTATCTTTCCAATCAATTAAGTCTTCATAATCTGCAAATTCAATTATCTTCGATCAGATCGACGGTTACGTACCTTCTTTGCTTCGTCTTGCGCGCAAAACGTGGAATTATCCTTCCAGGAGCTCAGCACAAGCAAGGTTTGCTTCTCCACCTCTGGCAAGAGATGCGTCTTGAGCCTAGCATTGCTCAAGAAATTGAGAGAGATGATTCTCATGTCTCTGTGCATGTCTCCGACCAAAACCAGCATAGACCATTTCCCGAGAATTCCGCCGATGCTTCTTGGATAGCTGCACTCAAACAATCTTCCTTCATTCTGCAATATGAATTTGTTCAGCTCGGCGTCGGCCGAGACGATCGTCGGGCCGCCGAACAAATGCGACTTGAAAATTTTCCCAAACCTGCAAACATCGGCAACAAATTCCAAATTCTTTTTAAGTACACTTTATGTTCACTTAAAATAATGAACATAAAAGTTTAATTATACCTGGATATGTGTTGCTCCATGAATTCTCCAACGGAAGTAGCTGAGTAAGGCTTCAGATATCCAATGGTCTCGCCGATGAAAGGCCAGCCCATGGTTCCTGGCGGAAGATTGAGAGTGTTTTGCTTGGCTTTTATGACATTGAAGATCAGGAATAGAGCGAAAACTGAGGAAAGAAGAAAGAGAAAAAACTCCAAGTCAGACATGGAGACTCTCTCTCTCTCTCTCTCAAAATTGGATAGTAGTGGTGGTAAGCGGAAACTGGAATCAGATAACCAGTTTCGCCGACTAGAGCATTTAAACGAAAAGCGAGCTAAGACCTTCCGATCCTTAAAAGAAAGAGAGGAGGCTAGGCGATTTGGAAGAACCCAAAAAATTTAATGGAAGCTTTTTACCCAATAAGCTGCTTTATATAGGCTTCTTTCGATCGTGTCGGCTTCCCATAATATCCAACACTTTTTTTTTTTTAATATAATTGAATTTCGATCCACAGCTGCATTAATCATTCATTCTTCGTTATCCTAAAACACTCATATTATAATTTATTTATTAATGACAAATTACATTTATACTATAAGGTAATATTTATTAAAATAAATAAGATAAAATTATATTAATAGTTAGAATATTTTCTAAACTAATATATAGAATGATCAATATAAGGTTAAGAATTATTTTAAAATTTTTATCAAACTATTTGTTAATTTTTTTAAAATATACTGAAGGATATATATATTATTTTTTTTTATTTGTAAGGAGCAAAACATGCTTATCTGAAGGGAAAAGAGATAAACATATTTAAAAAATATTAAATAAAAAGTTACGTGACTTCTAGTATATCCAGTTTCGATCCACAACTACATTCTTCGTTATCCTAAAACACTCATATTATAATTTATTTATTAACGATGAATAACAATACAAATCAACAATAAATTAAACAAAAATCTTCATATTTTTTGCATTTATCACTGCCAGGTAACATTTATTAAAATAGATAAGATAAGATTATATCGGTTAGAATATTTTATAAACCAATATATAGAATAGTTAAGATAAAATTAAGAAGTATTCTAAAATTTTTATCAAATTATTTGTTAAATTTTTTAGAATATATTGAAGAACATATGCGTTATTTTTTCTTATCTGCAAGGATCAAAACATGCTTATCTGGAGGGAAAAGAAATAAACATATCTGAAAAATATCAAATAAAAAGTCACGTGACTTTTTTTTTAATAGTCGTTAAATAAATTTAACAAACACATTGAAAATGATAAAAATTTAAAATATTTTTTATATCTTATCTTTTATAATTTATATCTTGATTAACAAACGCTATCTTATTAAGTCACGGGACTTCTAGTTCTTATTGTCCTACACTTTCTTTACAATTTCTTTTTTTATTGATGTTGACAAAAAATTACTATTATCAGGTGTGTGCTAAATAAACTCAATAAAAATGTATAATAACTCACAAATTATATGCATAAATAACATGCATTAAATAAATTTAAGGAATTTTGTATATTCACTTATAAAAATCTATGTGAATCCTAACAGTAGAGAGAGATTATTATAGCCGTTTATAATCATGCCATAATTTGGTAGGTCATTCCTGCAGCTTAAATTGTTTAATTTGGTAGCCCATCACATGGGGGACGCAAGGCCAACGAATGGAGCCAGGGAAAATGCTAATTGTAATATACGCTGTCACGTAGCAAATCCATGCCCCTGTCCTATAGCACAAAAGAAGGTGTTAGTTAATTAATTTCTTTTTTTTTTTTTGTCTATTTTCTAAGAGAAACTGTTGAATTCACAGGGCTTCAAACCATATCAAGACAAGACGGGCACAAATAAATGACTCATATATTTAGCAAAATTTTCATCATAACTTATAAAGGTTAATCATGATCGTCAAAATTACAAATATATATTATCATATAAATTTTATAATAATAAATTAATTAAAAACACAAAAGATTAGTTAAGATGTATAAAGCTATCTCTAAGGAGATTGCTATTATGCTTGCCAAGCCAAATATAACGAATCAAACGCAAATTGATGCCTTTAACGTTGCTTGTCATCGTCAAAAATTTGGCGAAACTCAAAACCATTGCTAGATATGACAATCAAAATATGCCAAACTATCATCGTCATCTTTCTCTCACAATGGCCATCAATGTTGGAAGAGGCCCGATTAGATGTGACGAAGACGAAATCGACTAAGAAAGAGAAGTTGCAGACACGACGACAGTAGATCTGGATAAAAAGGCTAGAGAAGATAAGTTATAGGTGCAGCGAAAGACGAAACCGAGGTGATAACCGTCAGATCCAACAGAGGCGACGACGACCACGACGACTAATAGAACGAGTGATAATGAGTGCTTGCACAGCTTGTTATTCATCATCTTGTATAGATTTGGGTTTGTAATTTTTTTTTCTGAATTATTTATTTATTTGTGTATTGGATGAGTGATATTGTGTATTTAATTATTGATTTTATGTATGTGTGTATTTGATTATATTTGTATATTAAAATATTAATAAATTTATTTTAAAATATATTAAATATTATAAAATTTAAATGTTGTCATAATTATTATTATTATATTATAAAATAAATAATAAAATTTTATAATATTGAAAATTATAATTAAGGTAAAATAAATAGAATTAAAGTGTATTAATAAATAAATGAAATAGGGAGTCAAATAAATAAGATAATAGGGAATTTGATTAGAGTAACATAATTTTTGAGATAAAATTAAAATTGAGAGTGAATTGTTAATAATATAATAGAAAGTAAAATAAAAAATAGAAGATAGCCTAAATCATTACATGATATAAAATAGAGTTTGATATAAATTATTAAAGAGGATAGAGATGACCCTTTTAGTCAGAGATACTAGAGAAAGGAGACAAATACTTCTCACCTATCAAAGATTATGAAAGTGTCAATTGTTTTGATTTTCAATTTTTCCTTTTATGTTTTACCCACCACAGTCGCAAAGCCACGTACTATTGAGGGAAAATTTTTCCTTTAAGACGTTTGTTATTTAAAATATAGAGTAAAAAAATTAAGATATGAGAAGTATTTTAAATTTTTTTTTTTTAACATGTTTATTAATCTTATTTAATTATTCTTAAAAAAATTCTTACGTGATTCTTTATTTCACTTTTTACAGATAAATATAAATTATCTATATGCCCTTTATATAAAAGGTTCGACTATTTCTCTTTCACATGTTCAGCATATCCCTCACAATTACTATTCACTTCCTCATCGTCATTTCTTCTTCCTATCTCATTATTTTCTTCCTCACCCATTTCTTCTTAGGGTGTGTTTGATAGCATTTAGTTAGAAAGGAAAATATTTTTCAATTTACATGAAAAACAAAAATTATCTCCCCCTAGATAGAATTTTTCATAAAGAAGAGGCAAAATCATGTTTTAATGGTTGTACTATGGAATTCAATTCTATGAAAAATATAGTGTGTCAAACACCAAATCTGGAATTCATTTTCTTGGATGTGACATTTTTTATGTATTTTTTATACTATCAAACACACCCTAAAGGTGTGTTTGATTGCATTATCTAGAATTTAATTCTAGGTAATATTGGCTAGAAAACAAAATCCATCCCACCCCCTTGGAAAATGAATTCCATGGAAAAAAGCTTTAAATACTTGTACCTTACACATTTTTCCATAGAAAAGTTAAGAGTGTTTGATTGTTTTCCATAGAAAATGTGTAATGATTACATATTTTCTATAAAAAATGTATGCAATCAAACACACTCTTAGTGCTTCATAATCTTCATTCTCACCCATTTGGCATTCCTTCCTCATTTTCTTTTTCACCCAATTCTTCCTCCTCCTTCATTATCTTCATCCTTACCTATTTCTTCATCATCTTATTCCTCACCCATTTCTCATTTGCTTCACCGATCTTTTCTCTTCGCTTCACTGTCTGGCGACGTTGGTCTTCTCCCTTGACTTCACCGTCTAGCCTTCCTTTTCTAGATCTCCCCCTTCCTTTTTATCTTTGATTTTTTAAATTATTTTATTTAATTTTATATTTTATTATCTAATATGAAAATATGTTTTGATAATTTTTAATCATAAAAATATTTATTATTATAATTCCACCAATAATTATTTCTAATTTTTTGTAGAATTTATTTTTAAACATAGATTTAAAAAATAAAACACTATTTTTAATTTTTATTTTTTAATAATTTACATTAATCATAAAATACTATTTTAATCATAAATTTATTGTTGATGTTATCATACAAATGAATTTGGTAATAGGAATATTTTGATAAAAAAAAAATTTATCTCAATATTTATCATATGTATTTAACAAATATATAGAAAAAAAAGTACAATTCTCATGAAATTTAAAAAATTTAATAAATAGTCTGATAAAAATCTTAAAATATTTTTCAATTTTATCTTAACCATTACATATTTTAGTCTAAAAACTATTTTAACTTTATTTTAATATTCTTTTATCTTGCTTATTTTAACCAACATTATTTAAATAAATTATTTGTAGAATTTTCAATATTATCCCGTTGGAGTTTGACCAAAAATGCATATAAAAACATATATAAAATTATGAATTAATATATGAAATGTTAAAATATTTACAAGCCAAGCCGGAGGAGCAGTTCTGATGGGTAAAAAGTAGAGAAGGAGCGGAGGATTCACTAGGAAACATGTCACTCTCTCGTACTTAATCAATGGCATCCCGCAATACGGCGTCTTGACTTTGGGCATCCCCATTGACTTGTAGGTCTCACCCTCCTGCACACATGCGTCTCTTCTTCTCCTCTCGTCTGCTTTATCCAAACATTCCACAGTGGCTTCGCTTCTCTCCCAACACAATCAACCAGTTTACTGTTCCAGCAGAAAATTATATATTTTTTAATAAGAGAGAGAGAGAGAGAGAGAGAGAGAGAGAGAGAGAGAGACTAAAAAAGAAATTAAGTCACAATTATGGGCTAAACTAAATCCAATCATCCTTTTTCTTTTTTCAATATTTATTATTCGTTCGCGTCTTTTGGCATCCTATCCCACAGCCAACTGACTTATGGGAGCATTATTGGCGTGCACGTGAACGCTCATCATCAGCCAGCTCTCCTCTCCTCTCCTCTCCTCCCCAAAATCACATCAAAAAAGCAAGATCTGGGCCGTTAAAAGGCTTCCCATTCCATCTCCAAAAATATATTTTTAGCCTAATTTAATACTATTTTGTATCGTGATTTCAAATCATAAACAAAGTGAAAATGGATAGTAATCATAAATTTTATTGTAAATTATATATTCACCATTTAAATATATATATATATATAAAATAATATACACCAAAAGTGGACCGGACGTACACGTGGTCCAATGACCTACTTTATGTCTGTAATCTGGCAATTAAGAAAGAAAATTCATAGCCACCCGTGCGGCGTAAACATCTTTCCTAAACCAATCATTGCCGAAGCCTATAAATAACAAAAAATAAAATAAAATAAAATAAATGTGATAAAAAGACGCATATATGTACTGAGATGGGTCCACGTGCCCGAGCCACACGTGTGGGGGTGAGGGGGCCGCCGGGGGCGTGGGCGCCAGCTAAAATTATTGTACACCAACCGCGTACTTTAGTGTAGGCCAAGGCGGGGTGGTGCACGATAATCATGAATGGGAGGGCTCCTTTACAACCGGATTTGATTGGACTTTTGGAGTTGGCTAAATTAAAGTGGAAAGAGAGCAGAGCTTCTTGAAGGAGGAGAAGAAAAAAAAAAAAAAAGAGAGAGACTTCTGGGCATTGTAGAGATCTTTAATGGGACAAACTGAATGGATTATTCAACAGCTTTAGCTGCTCGGACCATTCAAAAGTCGAGCTCTGGACTCCATTCAGCCAACAACGCCAGGACTTCGTGGAGTGAATTGTTTCGGGTGGTTTGAGAGTCAGTCAGATTGGTAGACTCTTGTGATTAAGATCGTTTTGTGAGTAATAGGAATCCGAAGAAAAAACCAAAAACCAAACAGTGACTCTGAATGTGTAACACAAGTAGAACTTCTTGCACAATCAACCATTCCCTTGGCTCTAACTTGCCTTCTCGTTGGAAAAAAAAACCAAATAATATAAGTAGGCAGCACGTGTTTGGACATGAATGGGCGCCTTAGACTTTTATTCCTTTTGTTGCTGTTGCTGTTCCTAAATACGTATGCCATGACGACAAGAACAACCTTCAAACTAACAAATTGAATACAGAGAAACTAAATCCAAAAGGACAGTTGTTGTGTTAAGAACTCATGTCGAAGTATAAAATTTATTTTTGTTAATGAGATTGAGGTGAGGTTTACAAATTATCGTTGTAAAGCAAATTGAATTTGCAGATGTAATGATTCCACACCAAGGTCTCCCGGTTAGTTGGAGGAAAGAATCCAAACCAACGAACGAACGAACGAACGAAGCTTCAGAATATGCTATGTAGGAAATGGCTTAAAGAAGGTATAAATAATGGAACCAACCAATCCCATGCCCAATTTGCAAGCAATTATTGGGTTGGGTGTGACCAAATAGGATACGACACACACACATATGTAGTATGCTACTGTAGAGGATATATATCATCCATTCACAGAGAGAGAGAGAGAGAGAGGATTTTGTGCGTATCATTGTTGACCGTATAGGAGAAACTTCCAACAAGTCTCTCTCTCTCTCTGAATGATAAAAGATAAGAGCCTAATTTTGGTTGTTTTAGCCGACAGCTTCCCCTTGCACCCACCAAGATTACCTTTGAACTCTGTATATGAATTGGGTCTTATGTTCATCTTTAGAATTATAATGAAGGACACACTTTAGGCATGGCTTGATATAAGGTTTTTAGTTAATTTTTGTTATTGGTAGTCATAAAAAAAAAAAAAAAAAACTCTTACATATTTAGTATAATTTTAAAATATTGTATTTTAAATTAAAATCTCAATTCAGTTTTTAAACTTTTAACAGCATTTTTTATTGAGTTTTTGACTTAACGCATTACATTTTTTAAAAATTAACTTTTAAAAGAATCCTTAATTCAAGTTTAAACTCTACTATCAATTGTAAAAACGTAATGTAGTTAGTGTCTTAGTGACAATACATTATTAAATTTTAATAATACACCAATTATGTTGCCATAAAAAGAGAGCGAACCTTTCAAATGAAAAATATATATATTAATAATACATAAGTACCTCTTATAAAGTAAATAAGAATATATGATGGGAAAAAATATTTATATGCTTAAAAAAATTTAAATAAAAGACTGAATTTAATATATGTTAGTGAATGTTGGCAAATTTAGTAAAAATAGAAAATAGAAAATTTGAAACATAATTTTTATAAGAAAAAGATAACTCCCTTTAATTTAAGCTAGATGTCAACAGATGAGAGTATAGCCCATAAACAACTAATGATAAAAAGAATAAAAAATATAATAAAAAGCACGAAGATAAAATCGTAAAGTTTAGCATCTAAAATATAAGATGACATGAGCTCAACTTTTGAAATATAAACAAAAACTATGAATTTCAAATCTAAATTATAGAAGACAAAATAATTGCAAGAAAAAGCAAAACCTTGGAAAGCATGCAATTAAAGATGATCTTTTGTCAGCCCTTTTAAGTTTTAACTCAGAGAGAGAGAGAGAGAGAGAGAGAGAGATGGTCCAATTGAATCCAATCCAATTTCCCCACCTATGCACCACCTTAATGATTTTGGGGAGCAAAACGCAAAAATAATAAAAGGCGATTTTAGTGATTGCGCACGCGTCTCATCAGTCATCACTTGTTGCATCAATGTTCAAGAGAGGGAATTTCCGAGTGGTCACATTATCATTACTTGTTGCATCAGGCATCTGCCCTGCCTCCCCTCTCGTGCGTTACCATAGCTTTACTTGCTTTTCTAATTCAACTCATAGTAAGAGCTTATAATTGCATGTTCTATGGGCAGACTTTAAATCTTTTTCAAGTTCAAGGTAAACACATACAATTTTTATGAAATTTAATAAATTACAGTCTATGCAGCAATAACGATAACAAATTAAATCCATATCTCATTATATCAGATTAATTATATTGAATTTTAACTAATTAATTATTTTGTTCATAGCACCATCTTCCATAAACAAAACACAGGATGAGAAAGAAGGAAGATCACAAACAAAAGAGCATGAACAACGCCTTTTGGCTGGGGATCAGGAACCCTATTATCCTGTAAGGCCAATTCTGCTTTCGGCTGTTTCACATTATGCCTGGGGTCCACGTCCTTTGTTGGACGGCCAAGATTCGTGCCCTCACGCTCATGTTGGAATGCGTGGTGAAGTTAACATCAGCATCACTTAGAATTAGGTTAAACATAATTAATTAACTAAAAAAACAACCAATTAAAGCCCCCAGGTTAGCTTTAGCCTAGCATGAAAACAATAAAGAAGGTGCGGATTTTAATTTAGTTTAGACTAAAAGTGGATTACTGATTGGCCGAAAATTTCGGCCTTTGAAGTTAGTCTTGGCTTGTCTTATTAAACTATCCAAGGAGTGGCTAATTGATAATCATCTTTATGACAACTAAGAGGATTATTGCTCTTTTAAAGTTGGTTTAGGATAAATCATCTATCGCAACCTGGAAACTAGGGGACTAGGAGGTGTCTTCCATGTAAGGATCAAACCAAGTAATTTTATAAGACACCTCAGCCTTAGAACATACATGGATCTTCAGTCTCTTTTCTTAAAACTAAAAGCAGACAGAGAAATAAATGCCGGGAAAACCCCAAAAATTGCAAGCATTATGAGGCATAGATAAAAGCATATTTGCTAATAAAGCTTAGTTGAGTGTGAGGTCAAACTTATGGCAGAGGCAAACATAGTCAGTGCATAGAACACAAGAATCCCTAACACAAGTTTGCTTTAAAATCTAATGTTAAATGTAAGATTAAAAGTTTTCCAGTGACCCTGCTTTGACGTAATATGACTATAACAGCCTCTACCCACCCAAAAAAGAAAAGAAAAAAATCAGAAGAAGGGAGGGAGCATCCTACAAATTTAAGATTAAAAAAGGTTAGTCTGAACCAAAGTGACTCTATGGGCTGGATCCTGCTTATACCAATCCTTCTACAGCCATATTTCTATCAACAAGAAACTTCTCCTGACCCTGCTTAAGTCCAATCATCCTCTTTCATCTTATTCTCAGTTGGTGGTGCCTCAACCTTTTCTTAGATATAAAATCATGTCACATTGTAGTCCACTTTGCTTTCATCAATCATCCATCTCAACATCCATACTCATTTGAATCACATGCTTCCAACCTATGTGAAAATCATTCTTCCGTGGCACTATCAGCACCCCCCAAAGTTCATATGGAAGGAAAACAATTATATCCATCACTTAACCAAATAGACTGAAATAAACAAATGCACAGATGAATAGGTACTGAGACCCTACAAAAAGGTCGGCAATAATTCACACATGAAACCCACTCAAGAAATCCATGAAAAGACTGTATAGCTCCAAGGGAGCAAAACAAGAAAGATATAACTAGGGAGGCAACCAAGAATCATCCAGACCATCTAAGCATCTAAAAGACAGCTTGTGCTCAAAACTTTAAAATCAAAGGAAACAAAACGATGTTATGCAGCAATCATTTATGACCATTCTTCATAGCCATACATGATATAACACAAAGATGAAAGGACCCTGCATTCCATTGAAGGAATATGTTGGAGGGCCACATACCCATCAAGTGAGAGCAATTATGTCCCTTTAATGCGGTCCATTTCAATTAGCTTTTCCATTTTCCCCATTTACTCCATTCATTCAAGGATTGGTCCCGGAAGGGGACCATGACAGCTTAGATATCTTCACAATAAGTATTTTAAGGAAGATCAATGAATACCAGAGCTTGGACTGTTCAGACTCTAAGCTGCCAAGGTTTTCTCCCCAAAACTTCACTAATTTCATAACAAAGGTTTGGGACGTAAATAGAAGATCAGAGTCCAGCACAACACATGATATATGCATATTGTTCAAACACTAGACTCAGGATGGTCACAGAACTAATATTAATTGTCCCCGAAAAATGAGCTTCATCTCTTCATAATGATTAGAGATATGAGGACACTCCAGACCTATATGACGAAGAACCCATTTTGGATCTCAACCTACGTTAGAGATCACTGAGGACTATCAAAATTCATATTTTTTTCTTTAATTTCACAAGCCAATATTATTTTAACCAAAGATAGAAACAAATAACTTTCACAACCATGACATATTCAAGAAGTGCAAATGTGGCTGAAATTCAGAATTTTGTGAAATGAAGGTACTCTTGACACCTGCACCAATAATCTACACCAATAGTAAACTAGTTAGTAATTCAGTAACTGCTAGTGTTTCCATAATACAAAGTTTTATAAAGGCTGCTCCATGGAATAAGCAAGTTCATAGACAAACTATGTCTCTCTTTTTATCTGTAATAATATCAGTTTCCAAAAAAAAATATGGATATATACACGGCACTTGAACATGTCAAGCTTGTGCAGGTGTAAAGATGCTGAGACCAATATCCCAACACAAATGAGCACAGAGATAAATATGGACATAAGTTCACACGGAGCCAAAAAAAAAAAAGGAACAAAAAAGGCAAATTAGATGAAAAAAGAAAAACACGTTGGGAATATGAATACTACACAACCAGGGAAAATATAAAAACATAAGATTTAGTGCTTTAATTTTTCATTTTGAAGTCCATACTTACAAAATTTGTGTGTGTTCAAACTGAGAGAGCAGAACACCTAAAAACTCAATCTGAAGCGCAACTAGAAAAGATTTCAAGGAGATGTAAATGTGCTATTTGATAGTAAACTTAACAGTTCTGGAAATTTTAACTAGGTCCGATTACATGTAAAATAATAGCTTCTTTGCAAATTCTCATGGCTTTTATGTATAGGTCATGAAGAATGAGAAAATGGAACCATACCATCCACTCCACTGTTGAAGAAGATCAGTCCTCTAAGCATTAATGCTAACAAAGGAACTTAGTGTAAGGGATCAATATGCTAGCTGGTCAAGTTAGCACTGCATTGCATTCATTGTTGGTTGCAGGGATTCACATGGACAAAGGCAACAACAATCTTCTGTCCCTCTTTCTTGCCAATGTTTGCCTTGAAATTCTCAGGCGTATAGGAAGAAGGATACCAAGACATATGATGAGAAAAGAAAGCCGAAAATGTTGGAAGTAAAGGGTCACATAAGATGATACGAGAAGAACAAAGAACAGAAAGGCCCACAAGGATGCTTCAGCAACATCACCCCTGCAAAAGTTTAACAGGCCTTAAAGTTCAATTGGTACAATATCAACCACTGCAATGCACTTAAAGGCTCTAAAGTGCAAAAATTTTATTGGTTCCTGTGGTATATCAAAGAATCCAATTACAATGTGATGTCAAGTAGGCAAGGATAAGGATAAACTTGAAGAAGGAGAATAAGAAGGTTAGTGAACTTAAGATTATATTAACCACAGAAACAAGTTTACAGCTCAAGCTAAATTATTCAGACAGCACCAGTGCAACTCTACATCCATCACAAAGCAATCACATTGCATATCTGAACTGAAGCAGTACATCCAAAATATAGCTCGTGAACATGTCATGTTCTTCTATTCTTTCAATTGTCACTACATGGATCTTTCAATGGAAATAGTAGTTCCAAGTAAGGAATAGTCATATGTGCTCCATCAATACCTGCAGCACTTTTTTACTCTCATCTAGAACCCCCACTCCCTCCCTCCCTTGTGGTATCCGTTATTATCAGTTTAATATCTGATATGCATGGGCCAAAGGCCCACATGATATCAGATTAATTTTCACTTAGTGAGACCAAGGCTTGTGAATTGTGATGATGACAACGGCAAAACAAGTATATAGAAGAATGGCCTGCCTTCGCATATAAATAGAGAGATAGATAGAAAGAGAGAGAGAGTTGCCTTAAGGGGTCAACCATGCATAAAAGGTAAGTGTGAAATTGGGGGTTCGAGAGCTAGCTAGAAACAGGTAGGAGTAACTCCTCCAATTGACCTCTATAAGCTCATAAAAAACTATCCCATTCTTCACTGTCCTTATACCAAGAAAACATGTTGAAGAACCAACCAAATTGATCTATAGCAACTGGGGGGGCTGGAAGGGAATGATTCCACCACCAAGAACACATAAAATTCTTCACCTTTTCTCGCATGGCATGTTGAACACCCAAGATGGGAAACTTTAACACTAGGCTCCAAACAATGGGGGCCACTGTAGAATGTAGAAGCAGATGATTCACCAGCTGATAGAAGGCAGCTTTGAGAGGAGGACTAGATCTTCAAAGTTCAAACCACTTTCCATGGAAATCTGGCAATCCCTTTTTGCCAAACATAACAGGTTCATTTAAAAGAAATTACACCCCCCCCCCCCCCCCCCAAAGCACAGGGCAAGGTGGTGGATAAAAATCAATTTCAAAGTTAAAAGGAATAAAATTTACAGTCTGTTGAATATACATATAAAAAAATGGTTTTCAGGTACCCAGAAGCAAATGGCCCATTCAGATGAATGCAGCTACAGGAAGACAGAAGAAATTAAAAGTTTTCCGCCACCCCCAAACTATTTGCCCTAACAGAAACAAAGCCAAAAAATAATAATTGAAAGAAGTGGCTCAAGCATAATCACAAAGTAGATAGTGTAACTGAATTGTAGTGTAGTACAATCTAAACACTATACATAGAGATTTCATTTTTATGCTTTCAAATTTTCATTTACTACGTGGATGCATACCACAGAAAGTCAATAGATACTACTTGCCTTAACAGTACCATATGAGGTATGGTTGTACTATCCCTATATCTACAACTAGCCTTTACTACCCAAACCCCGTTTCCCCAATTCATTCCCTTCCTCGAGGAAGCAGCAAGAATAGAGTAGGTTTTTACACTATAAGAAACATAGCTAAAAAGCTTGTAAGAATAAATATAACAGGAAAAGAAATGCTACCAGTAAAGTCTGTGTAAAAGCAATTATTTCATGGAGAATAGAAACTAATCACAAGTGAAAGGAATCAGTCTTTCATTGTCAATTCAGTCCCCCATATTTTGGCAACAAAAGAACCAGATTCCATCAAGATGATTGCTTACTAGAAACCCCGCGCGCGGCAGGGGGGGGGGGGGGGCGCGGCGGCAACAGATCCAGTAAGATGAAAAAAGGGAAGAAATTAAATGATCTTTGTAGGAATTACTTGTCCTATAAGAAACAAAACCAGAACATTAATTGAAATAAATATGTGACTGCAAACCCATCGCTAAAAAGCAGCATAATTGCAAAACAACCAAAATAACATGCATTTTGTCCTAAACATTGCATGATCTACAATTTATTTTTCACAAATATTTCAGAACGTATTTTTCTGTGTCTTATTTGTCCCTTTGCTGTCTGTAGAAGAGAACAGTGTAACACAGAACAAGAGCCTACTCTACTGATCCAAATAATCTACAGCAAGAAACTCTCACACCCTCCTCTTCAATCATTTTCATTACTTGCTAATTTCATAAAACAAATTTTATTTTATTCCTTGAACAATGCTGGACTCCAAAGCACATTTTAAGTTAAAACAAAGGAAACTTTGAATCAAGTATTTGTTACATTTCTAGGTACTTTTGGAACAAATAAACAAAATATTTGTTACATTTACTGCAAAGCTTTGGGCAGTTCACAGAGCCATCCAACTCTGAAATCAAGAATGTCTAACATCATATATTGAAAGCATAGCATTGAACCAAAAAGATGAGAAGCACGTATAAAGACACCACAGGAATTTGAAAAAAAACAATCATTCACTATGTTTATAAATGCAACATCTATGACCACCAAAAGTAATAAACATCATTTGCATCAATCATAAACCATTATGCTGCCAACATCAAATAATTAAAATTCAATGCTATAGTTAACAAGTCATCTATTGCAACACCAACAATATCACAAGCTTTAATTCCATTAGGAAAATGCATATAGTGTTTTCAAATCAGTCAAAAGTCAAATAAGATTGTCATCCAACACAATATTGAAATATAAAAACATCAATTATCCAACAAAACAAAAAGTAAACATTACCAATTTGTATCTTTTAAGTAGTTAGTAGGCCCAAGTTTAACCAAGTTAACACAACTGTGACAAACATATGGCATATATTTTGATGTACAAAGTAGCCATGCCTCACGTGTCATGCATAGGGATGTAAATGGGCCCCAATTAATCCCATTTAAAGTGAAAAAAAGTATAAAAATGAGGTCTAAGTATAAGCCTCATTTGAGGATTTATCAAAACAAGCATGTTAATGGAGTTAATTTGGGCCCCATTTACATCCCTAGTCATGGATGGATAAGGCACCTATTTTAGAGTGCACATATTTGCAGGGAGCCTTGCCATATCTACTCTACCCCATCCAACCCCATACCTCCACATCCTCAAGTCTCCACATGTCCTCACCCAAAGCACCTAACACGCACACACACTCACAGATATGTTATCATGCACATGCCCCTGCATATATAAAAAAAGAAAAATGTCCAATTTGCCCCTATAACAATCCTACTAATCTCTAAAGCTTGGGCAAATTGTCATTCTATACTGTTGTAATTTATTTTCCCTCTTAATTATAATCCAACATCATCCTTAATTTTCATTAATTAAGGCATATACTGAAGTGTTTAACACAGGTCCTTACACAATGTCCCTCAGAGGTATATTAATTAGCAGAGGAAAACTTTCTCTAGTCATTAGTAGTTCAAATAGATATATAGCTGGAAGAAAAGGTAGTTTTCAAAAATTTACAAGTGAGCACGCAGAAAGAGATCCTTTAACAAACAGACCTCATTGTATAAAAGAAGTTCAGAAAACAAGCCTGATTTGGTAATAACTTTTTATATGGAACTAATACTTGAGATTTACATGCATGAAAAGAGCTCTGAGGAGCAAGGTCTTGGGAAATCATAAGTAATGACCTTAAGACATGTTAATTGCCAAGAATATGACCACTTCTTGTTCTTGGCCAAGTTTGCCATAATAATGTCTCAACCTGCTCTTTTTAAAAACTGTCATAATGAATGATTAATCTCAATACTTCTAAGCTTATAACTCCACTTCAGCTATGCTTTTCACCTCATCTTTAGGGATAGGTGAGGGCAACCATTGGTGCAACTTGTCAGGAGATAACCTTGGCAGCACCTAACCCTGTCCAGCCCAGGGGATACCCAGATGAGCCAGAGCTGTAGACTGGACCCCAATCAAGGGAACAAGCGGCAGTGCGGATCCCTTGACGTGTCTAGCAATGGTGAGGGACGCTAAGGCCAACCTCCTCTCACCGATGCAAGGGCAGCAGTTGCCAAGGTTTGAACTTGCAACCCCAGGAAAGCACCGGTACCTTGGGTTCCCCATGTCCACTAGGCTACCACCGAAGGTGGTAACTCAATAATGCAACACCAAACATTTCTCGCTCAACAACACAACAAAAACTATGAACTGCGTAATCAAATTTGAACTTTGGAGAGCACTATTCAGATTGATAGATTACCCAAAAAACTCTTGTTCTTGAACCTGATTGTTCTCCCTGACAAAACCAATTGCAACATAAATTTTGCAGGGATCTTTTTTGTGCCACCCACAGCAATTGTATTTCCTGTCACATATTTTATTTTAATGATTGTGACCTATAGGAAATCAGAATAAAACTCTCATATCTTGAATGTACACAGGTACATCCTCTTACAGAGGAAAAGGAATACAAGAAAGGAAACTAATCTAATATAAAAGAAAGGAAACCAATCTAATATACAAGAAAGAAAACTAATCTAATTACAAGAAAGGAAAAGAAAGATACATATAAACATTCTTAGGAAGGCTTCCTAAGACTTAATTAGGTAATATCCTATTTCAGTATTTGGAAACTTTTAAAGATCTCTTGACATATCTTCGGGATCCAACATATCTTCGTGATCCAACACTCTCCCTCAAGCTGGTGAATGAATGTCTATCATCACCAGCTTGTTTACTAGAACTTCAAATCGTTTTGCATCCAATCCTTTAGTTAACACATCAACTATTTGATTTTCAAATAACACATAAGGAATATGAATTAGACCAGCATCCAACCTCTCCTTTATGAAATGTCGGTCTATTTCTACATGCTTTGTCTTATCATGCTGAACAAGATTGTGAGATATATTAATAGCTGATTGATTATCACAAAAATAACTCAATAATACCTTGGACCTTGATCTTCAAATCTTCCAAAATAATCCATAGTCACAGTAATTCACATAAACCTAGGGCCATGGCCCTAAACTCAGCTTTTGCACTAGATCTTGCCACTACATTTTGCTTTTTGCTCCTCTAAGATACAAGATTTTCCCCCCAAAATATACAATACCCGGTGGTGGATCTCCTATCAATTAGAGGAACCACCAAATCTGCATCTATGAATCCTTGTACATTTAATTCAGCCCCAGTTTTAAACAAGATGCCCTTACCTGTTGTGGCCTTTAGGTAGTATAAGATCTTCCTTACTGCCTGCATATGCTCCTTGGTTGGGCTGTGCATGAATTGACTTAGTAGGCTAACAACAAATGCCATGTCAGGCCTAGTATGAGAGAGATAGATTAGCTTGCCAACAAGTCTTCGGAACTTTCCTTTATCTACTGCCTTCCCCTCTGGATCTTCCTTCAATCTAATGTTAGGTTCCACAGGTATGCTGGTCCTTCTACCCCCTGTCATCCCTGTTTCAATCAACAAGTCTTAACACATATTTACGTTGGGATAGGAAAATTCCAACCATAGAGTAAGCAACTTCTATTCCCAAAAAATATTTGAGAACCCCAAGGTCTTTAATCTCGAATTCCTTAACCAAGTTCCCTTTGAGGGTCTATTGTTCTTCATCATCATTTCCTGTGACAACTATATCATCAACATGCACTAGTAGGGCTGTGATATTTTCTCCCGAATGCTTAAAGAAAAGGGTATGGTCCCCTCTGCTTTGGGAATATCCCATAGAATTCATGGCCTCAGAAAACCTCCCGAACCATGCCCCTGGGGACTGCTTGAGCCTATACAAAGCCTTTTTCGACCTACACACTGTACTTGACTCTCCTTCCTGAAATCCAGGAGGTAACTCCATGAACACTTCCTCCTCTAAGTCTCCATGTAAGAAGGCATTCTTTACATCGAGTTGTTGCATCTTCCACTCGAAATGAGCTGCTAGAGATACAAGAATCCTCACAATGGTCATCTTTGCCACGAGGACAAAGGTCTCAAGATAATTATGCCATAGGACTGAGTGTAGCCCTTGGCTACCAACCTAGCTTTGTACCTCTCCAAAGTTCCATTAACCTTGTACTTTAAATTAAATATCCATCTGCAACCAACTTGGGTTATTCCCTTAGGTCTAGGCACCAATTCCCACATCTAGTTTTTATTTAGAACATTCTCTCCTCTAACATGGCTTGATTCCAATTCTGGTCTTTTAGAGCCTCATCTACTGACTTAGGAATAACAATGGTATCAAATGAGGTTAGGAAGCTTTTATGGCTTTGGGAGAAATGATGGTAGGATAGGTAATTAGACAAAGGGTGTAAGGTACAGCTTCTAACCCCTTTCCTTATAGCAATTGGCAAGTTCAAGTCATTAGAAACAAGGTTAGGAAGGGTTGAATCCAATGGTTGTGTGGATTCCATACCTGAACTTAGGTCTGATGTTGATGCAGGCTGAGAGTCCACAATGGGCTGCCTCCTTTTGAACACATATGGTGAGCCTTTAAACCTAACTGGGGATGGCAATCGGGGGACTACTTGCTCATTGGATGATGCAAGTTGACAAGAGATAGGAGAGAAAGTAGGAGGGATAGGAATATGAGTGGAATTAGGTTGCGGAGACTGGTTTGTGTTAATTAGAGGGTTAGTCACTGGGTCATTGGAGCTGGTTGGTGCAAGTGCCAAGTCAGGAAAGTCAACCCCAATACTTTGGTCCCCATCCATTCTCCCCCTGGGAACCAATCGGAGGAGGACCAAAAAAGGGTTTAGATTCAACAAAGGTAACATCTTTGGAGACATAGAATTCCCTAGAAGTAGGATTGTAACACTTGTAACCCTTTTGAGTGAGAGAGTAACCAAGGAAGACTCACCTAAAAGCTCTAGGATCAAGTTTGTCTCGTTGGTTTTTAGGAATGTGAACAAAGCACACACAACCAAATACTTGAAGTGGAAAAGGAGTATGTAGATTGAAATCTAGGAAGAAGGAGGACAAATAGCAGAAAGGGGTTTGATTATTTAAAACCTTAGATGGAACTCTATTAATGACATAGGCTACTGTTAGAATAACCTCTCCCCCAGTATTTTTAAGGACATGGTGATGATAGAGAAGAGCCCTAGCAACAGTAAGAAGATGTCTTATCTTCCTTTCAGCTACTCCATTTTGTTGAGGAGTATCTATGCAAGAAGACTCATGAACAATCCCTTCTTGCTGGAAAAACTTATGCAAGTGATTATTGAAATAATCCCTTGCATTATCAGGGCAGAATTTTTGTATAAGGGTGCCAAATTGAGTAGAAATCATTTTGCAAAAATAAGGTAATACAGTTCCAATGGTAGCTTTATCTTTTAATAAAAAAATCCAACATATTTGAGTACAATCATCTATAAAGGAAATAAACCACCTAGCACCAAAACAGTTGGGAACTTTGGATGGTCTCCAAACATTCGAATGGACTAAGGAAAATGGTTTAGATGACATTTTATTACTAACTGGATAGGACACACGGTGGTGTTCTGAAATAACACACATATCACACTGAAACATACTAGGCTCTAGGGTTTTAAATAAAGTAGGAAACATATGCTACCTCCCCTTATGATCACTCTCCTTGTATAAGAAGTACAGACCATTATCTTCCTCAGCCACACCAATCATTTTCCCCGTGTTCATGTCCTAAAATTCACACATATGAGAATAGAAAATAGCACGAAAATTTAACTCCTTGGTGAGTTGATGAATAGAGACAAGGTTGGTAGCTAAGTTAGGAACATGAAGTACCTGTTTGGCAGATACAATAGGGTTAAGATTAACCTTGCACTGTCCAGTGATGGGAACTAAGGTTCCATTAGCAATTGTTATTTGTTTATGGATTTCAAGGGACTTATATGTCTCAAAAAAATTCAAGTTAGGAGTCATATGGTTAGTGGCTCCCGAATCAAGGATCCACATGTTACTCCTAACAATTTTAGAGGCAGAAAAAGACTTAGAATGTAGGCATTTACCTTGTTGTGCAATTGAGCAGGCCCATCCTAGATTGTCCTTAGGAAATTCTTGAGTTTAGTAATCTCCTATGCATTCAATTGGGTGAGATTAGATCCGATAAGGTCTGTCTTTTCTGCGAGTCCAGCTTCCTCCTGCTCCTTGCTGGAAATATAGGCCTGGTTCTTGGGAGATAGGTTCCTAAATCCTCCCATTCTTCTCAAAACAGCTTCTTTCCCATGGAGTTTGAAGCATGTATCCCTTGTGTGCCTTGGCTTCTTGCAATAGGTACACCATAGGCCTTCACAGCTATAATTCTTCATTAACACATATGATTTTCCTACTCTAAATCGTGTCCCTTCTCTGTTACTTGACACCATAGCTGAACTTTCTACCCCATGTTCATTAAGCATAGCTACCCTTATGTTTTCTTCATTTCTAGCAATGGAAAATACTTCATTAAGAGCAAGCAATTTCTCCCTACAAAGCACTTGGATTCTCACTTGATCACGCTCTTGATTTAGGCCTGCTAGGAATTCTACAATCCTATCTTGTTCAATAATCCGATTCAGGGTGGTAGCATCCTCATGGCACACCATTTTGACGTCTTGATAGTGGTCTAGTTCTAACCATAATCCTTTCATCTTATTGTAGTATTCTATGATAGTCAAGGATCCTTGTCTAGTGCCACTAATCTTAGTTTTAATCTCGAAAATAACCAAGGCATCTTAAACCTTAGAATAGGTTTGTCTCACAGTCTCCTAAATATCCCTTGTTGAAATTAAAAACATGAAGTTTTTACTAACCTCTGGCTGCATGGCACTCCATAGACAAGACATTATCAAGGAATCTTCAGTATCCCATGCTGCAAAGATGGGATCTAAAGCCTTTGGAGGAGTTCCAGTCAAGTGGCTCATCTTCCCTTGGCCTTTGAGGAATGTCCGCACAAGTTGAGCCCACTGCAAGTAATTCCTACCGTCTAATTGATAGGAATGGTGCATCCCAGGCAACTCTCCTGCTCTAGTTGGCTGATCGATTGGGGTTGATTCAACAATGGTCACAATAGGTGTTGATTCGGATATTTCTGACATGATTATCAAGGAAGAACAACCAGTTGAACAGGGAGAAAGCACTAAAGGCTTGGATGGAACTAACAAGAATGAGAGAAAGCACTGAAGGTTGCTAGTAGCAGGTAAGGCTAGGCAGCAATAAAGGCTGATGGTAGTAGGCTGTCGATAGCAGCAAAAGGGCAATCGGCGATGAAGGCTCGAGAAAAGAGTCATAGGTTTCCTTAGACTCTGATACCATATAGGAAATCAGAATAAAACTCTCACATCTTGAATGTACACGGGTACATCCTCTTATAGAGGAAAAGGAATACAAGAAAGGAAACTAATCTAATATACAAGAAAGGAAACCAATCTAATATACAAGAAAGGAAAAGAAAGATACATATAAACATTCTTAGGAAAGTTTCCTAAGACTGAATTAGGTAATATCCTATTTCGGTTTTTGGAAACTTCTAAAGATCTCTTGACATATCTTCAGGATCCAACATGACCTCTTCTTGTTCTTGGACAAGTTTGTTACAATAATATGCCTCAATCTGCTCTGTTTAAAAACTATGATGATAAAGGAGTAATCTCAATATTTTTAACCTTCTAACTTTATCACAACTATGCTTTCCACTTGTGACTTGTCCCATTAGTGAATACTTATCAAATCATCATAAGTAATCCCCACATAAAGACGGTAGCACATACCGAACATTTCTCACTCACCAACACTACGAAAACTATGAATTATGAAATGCATAATCAAATCTGGAATTTGGAGAATACTAATCAGATTAATAGATTACCCAAAACCTATATGTTCTCGAACTAGAATGTCCTCCCTGACAAAACCAATTACAACGTCAATTATGCAGGGATCTTTTGATTATCACACCAGTTGGCATGGCGGGGCCTTTCATATATTAAATATTCACGGAACATAAAGCAATTGCCAGATTCCGAAAGGAGGAAGATACGCAAAGTATAATTTCTCCATGAAGCATCATGAACATGAGCATTCAGAAGTTCGCGCCACATAACGCACAATAAGATATAAAAGAAAATAACTTCTAACCTAGTGCACAAACTCAATCTACATGTATGTAAGTGCGCGCAGAGAGAGATTTATACCAAGACGTGATATGGGGCTCGGGAGAGAAAACACTAAGAACAGAATACTTGTGCTGATATCTGATTTGCTGATCTCTGAGTTGATCGACGAGCTTGGAACGAGTAATCATTTCTCTGAAGATCGGAGATATAAACGTCTCCAACCTACTAACGGGAAGTAGAAAGAGTCCCAAATTTTCCAAATATATGGAATTGGATTTCGAATTCGTAAACAGAGTTTGAATTGCCGGTGATAGATCGGAATTCAGGTGTTGAAGAAGCGGTTATGAATGGCTTTCAGTTTGGCGATGGATCCAATTTCAAGTTTGGTGGCTGCTGAGATTGAAGCGCAGCCTCCTGCTAGCGGGCCAAGAGTGAAGAACCAGGAGAACCTAACAGTGGGGCTCCTCCGTCTTCTCCTGTCTTGGGCCTCGGTTTCAGAACAAGGTAATCCTTCTCATTGGCATTTAAGTTTTTTTTTTTAAATAGTATTTGTTAAAATAAATAAAATAAAATTTTATTAAAATAATTTATTTAAAAATTTTAAAATAAATTATTCAAACAAGAGAAGTGGTAAATCTTAATATATATAAAAGAAAGATAATCATAAGGGAAAAGTTAATAATTTTTTCCTCTAAAAACATTATTTAGGTATTTATTATAGTAATTTAATACTACAACTCTAGTTAATGAGAAGTCAAATTTCTAATATATAAAAATGCAACGAAAATGGATAATCATTAATCATAATTCTAATAAAAATTAATATATTATTTGGATGTGTTTTCCCATATTTTTTTTCTATGATTCTCAATAAAAAGAATAATCTTAATCTTAATATTAATCATATTTTATCCTATAATAATCTTAAGCCTGACTCCCCTTTTACATGTACCGGCACCATACCAAGAGAGATAAAAAGAAAAAAATTAAGAGACAAAACAAATTAGTAATAGTAATGGTGAAGAAAATAAGGAGAAATAGAGAAAATTTAACCCTTTATATATCTTTTTATGCAATTAAAATATGTCAATTATTACTTATTATGAATTTTTTAACCTATATTATATTTAGTAGTAGTAATCAATGGCTTGACAAATAACAAGAGCAACATTAGAGATTATGGTATTATGTTATTCTCGATTTGATTTTGATTGAATTGATATTATTATGTTTAAATTATTTACTTTTGTTATTAAAATATTGATAATGAAGAGATTGATTGGTTATTTGGGGCTTGGTACCTATTTTGAGATGGTTTTTGTGTTGAAAAATTCACATATTGAACAAATAATCACATTAGTAGTCTTTGTGTTAAATTGTTTATACTTTTTTTTTTTGTATATTAAAATGTAAATGTTTTATAATTTTTAATTGAGACCATATTATGCAAAATTGATTATATATACTTTTAACAAAGCTATAAGATAAAAGGTAATTTCCCAAAAACAAATATTGAATGAATGAATTGCAAAAGATTCTGATTATTAGTCATTTTTAAAACCTACTTCTTGTTTACTTTTAACTTTTTTTCAATAAAAAATTATGGATAATGCTCCAGAAATAAAACAAGTGATAAAACTCTAAAGTTTTATTGAAAGTGACGAAGATTAATTCTTAATAGAGATAGAAATATCTCATTCAGTGGAGATTAATCGCGTGTTTGCTTGAAAATTTATAAATTTATGACCATATCTGATTTATCCAAAAATCGAATAATGAGAAAGACCGGTCTCTTCTAGGAATAGGCAGGCAAATCTTGGATCATAAAAAAAATAAAAATCTGAAAGATGGTACATAAAAAGTTACTCAAAAAGGGCAACGAAATTGAGAAGCTGCATCCAAACAGAGAACAGGATATGAACGTGAACGATGATGTGACCGGATACGTCGGAGAGAGATTCCATTGACAACAACGTACAGTACGTTGCTGGCAGCTTGGGGGGAGATAAAGAGAAGGAGAGAGATGGGGACGAGAGAGAAGGACAAAGATCTACAGCGTCTGATACCAGTTGATCACAATGACAGAGGAAAAGGCTCCGATTCCGATTCCAATTCCAAATCGTCGTCAATATCGCCCTCTCCTCTCGTTTCGAGCTCCGGAAAACAGGTCCCTCTCTGCTTCTACACCTACACAATCGCGCATTCTCCGTGAATGTATCGTGTTTTTGCGCATCCACTAGGACAAACACGTCGATGTTCATGTAATTTTATGGCAGTGTGATAATTGTTTGCAATTTTGTTACGGCTAACCCTCGCATTGTCATTCATCAAATGATCGTTCGCGGAAGTGCCGCGATTGTTTTTATTTCGTTGAGAGAGAAGGATCGAGCATTTTGCACTGAAATGTAGAAGTTTATTACCGGAAAACAGAAAAGAGAAAAAAGGAAAGGATTGCTCCATTTCAGTAGAATGGGTTTTACTGTGACCTTTTTGTTAGGTATTATGAATCGTAAAAAAGCAACGTAAAATATATAGCAAGTTAAACATGATGCAGGTATGATATATGCTGCTATAATTTGATGAAAATTGTACGATGGTGTAATGCAAGTCATGCGCATTTGAATAAATTTATAAGTTCGAAATAAGTGGTTCAGGGTAGCTGAGAAGGGCTTGTTTAGCCAGTTGTAACCTCCGGTAGGTTTGTTGCTTTGGCATATTAAATAAGGTTACTTCACAAAAAGAAAAAGAGAAGGCAAGAAATAGAATGACTAAGAGGGTTTATTCTGGATTCTCTTGTGCAGGCATTTTACAAAGTATTTCGTAGCTGGGCTTCAAAAAAGTTTATGTCAGGATGGTTAGTTCTCTTTCACCTGAAAGGCAGTTTAACCTCATTATTTTATTCAAGCTATTATATTATTTCTTAGTGAATGCATACGTCTTTTCATAATATAGGGCATTATTCTTAATTAAAAAGACTACTTGATCCACTGACAAGTTGCCCTCAGACTCCCCATGGTCGGTTCTGTAATTGTTTTCCTGTTTGTGATCATAATTCTGACAGGAAAACCTTTGGTTGCTTTTTATGCCCTCTATATCCTAGATAATGCTGAAATGGAATTTCATAATCATGTATAGTACTCTCTTTGGACATCAAAATTGTGTTTAAACCTTAGCATGTGTGTATTTTTGGGACAGCAATCCTAATCTGTATTTTCCCAACATGTGCGAAGTCCAGAACAGAACAACTAAAGGCTTTTCATTCCTATTTTCCCTTCCTCGGGACAATATGTATTTGACATGTTTATTCTGTCTCACTGCTTAATAGACATCCAGAATCCCAGATCCTTGTTTGCAGTGGCTCGTATTACATAATATAATAAGACAGCTAACTCAAACCATCTGAGGGTGGATACAGAAGGCTGAAATGAGGAGAAAAATATGGTCACCTTCTTCACTCTCTCTTTCTCCACACTTTTAGTTGTAGTGTTGTGTTGAAATCTAGGTTTTGATTGAGAAAATCCCAACGGCGTGCTAATAATATTCCATCAGGTGGAAATTACAGTGTCCTATGAGAAAGCACAGAATACGAATGTAGCATGAGGCTTAAGTGCAGAACCATGGAGTAGCTAACTAAAGACTGTGATAAGTGACATAGTAAACGAGCCAAGCCTCTGGTAGCAAGCAATTTATGAACCTTTTTCTACTTTAGAATCTAGAATATCAGTAAGATCTTTAGCTACTGATACAACTGTGCATTAAGAAAGTATAAGCAACTTTCAACAGATAATAGAAGAGTAGGAGTAATTTAATAAATCTTAAGATGGATCATCTGTGCCTTCTTCAATCTTCTAAGTGAGCACATCCAGGAGGAGTATATTGCCTACATCATGCCACACTATATGGAATGCAGTCCTATCCGATGGTGAATAACGCCTCCTATATGTCACTGAAAGTAAATCCACGATAGGTTTTAAGTATGTCTGGTTGCATTACAGTTAAACAATGATCTTGCGTTCCTTGCAGATAAATACATCCTTTGTAATCTTTCATATATCAACTTACTATCTAGTATCTGCACGTATACATTCTTTTAATTCAATAGTTTGATACTTTTTTGGTACATAACCAGCTTGAAAATTTTTTGCAGTGTTATTTTACTTCCTATTGCAATCACATTTTACACCACTTGGTGGTTTATTCATTTCATGGATGGGTTCTTCTCCCCAGTGTACGAACATCTCGGTATCAATATATTTGGTTAGTGAGCACTACTTTTTAAAAAAATTTCTGCACCCTTTACTTTGTGAACATTGTTGTTTATCCTAATATGCTATTGAACTTTGCTTCAGTAAAGGCGTTATCTATATGAAAATGAAAGTAGAAGAAAATAGAAGCAGAGTAAAACACACAAAAGTACTTGATGTCAATTTCTTGGCTAAGATAACAAGTAATGGCTGATATTTCCCCTGTTTCTTTTTCTTTACCATGGCCAAGAATATTCGTCCTTGAACCCGCTGCAAATTTGTGTTTTATGCTGCTCCAGACATCTGAAAACTTGCATTATTCTATAACTATATGACATCCATTTCAATTTTATACATACACCAGAAGGATGTAATTGTGGCAGATACTACTTGTTTTACTGAAGCCAGATACCCTGTTTGACTTGATGGGATTCCTTAGAAATCAATGGGTTGTTAATATTCTACATATATATTGGAAGGATGCCTCATCGTGGCAAATACTTATTGCTTTACTGAAGTCATAACACCCCGTTTGACTTGATGGGAGTCCTTAGAAATTAATGGCTTCATAAGGTAACGATTTCAAAAAATCATATGAACTCCAGAGAATGCATTTACTGAATTTATTTTGTTAGATCTTTTTGAGAAAATTTTCCTGACAGCATCTTGGTTTTAGGAAACAATAAAACGATGTTATGCAGGGGTTGCAATCAAACCAAACCAAGTTAAGCTTTGCTGTGAGCTTAGGCTAGGCTCTCGGCAAGCTTGAGCTTGGCATGGGCTCGAGTTCGAGCTTGACAAGCTTTTGGTGAGCCCGAGCATGGGCTCGAGCTCAAATTTGTCAGAATTATGTTTAAAAAAACTTGATAATCTAATATGCAAATAATCAATAAATATAACTTAAAATCAAACCTGATTATTAACAAATCCCAACAGTAAACTAGGTATTAATTTATTAATTTTCAACTCAGAGCATATTTTATTATCAACGTATTTTAATGGAGAAAGTGTATTAAACTTTTGCATTTAATTTCTTTTCATCAAAACATTCTCAAAATCAAATTCAACAAAATTTAATGATATTATTATAATAATTTAAAGTTTGATAAATTTATGTTAAATAATATTTTTATAAAATTATGAATAAATTTATTAATCTATTTATAAAAAAATCTATTCACGAGTTATTTGCAAACTTCTAATCAAGGTTGTTCACAAGCCTTTAATCGAGCCAGCTCGCGAGCTAACAAGTCGAGTTTTACCGAGCTCTAGCTTGGCTCATTTATAAATTAAGGTTCAAAGTTAGGTTTAATCTCAGTTTGTTTACCTTAACGAACGAACTCGAATAAGTTTTTATCGAGTCGAACACCGAGCCACTCGCTAATGACTCAGCTCATTTGTGACTCTTATGCCGGTCAAATTAACATTTTTACATAAAAATGATAGTATTTTAAAATTTTCATTGTTTTCAATTTGGAAATAACCAAAAGAACACAAGCCAATGGTTCTTCTAGTCGTGTGAGTTTAGGAAGTATGTGGTTCCTGAAAAACCTATATTCTAATTACTATACCATTGGCAGCAGGTCTTGGATTTGTGACCTCTATCACTTTCATCTTCTTGGTTGGTGTGTTCATGTCTTCATGGGTGGGAGCCTCTCTTCTTGGCTTGGGGGAGTGGTTTATCAAGAAAATGCCCGTTATGAGCTATATATATACTGCCTCAAAACAAATAAGTGCAGCAATATCACCAGGTGCACATTCTCAATTCAAATTCTGGTCTCAGCACTTCTGATCCTAAATCGACAATGTAAATTATTCTTTCAGACCAGGGTTCCCATGCCTTCAAGGAAGTGGCAATCGTAAGGCATCCGCGGATTGGGGAATATGCATTCGGCTTCATCACATCTACAGTTATTCTTCGTAAGAGCTCAGGAGCAGAAGAGCTCTGCTGCGTCTACGTGCCAACCAACCACCTTTATCTGGGTGAAATTTTTCTCGTCAATTCCAAGGATATCATGAGACCTAACCTCTCTGTTCGGGAAGGGATTGGTAAGAATCAAAACCCACATTTAGATTTGCTGGAGATTTCCATGCTGGTCATTTAAATTTGTTTCTTTTATTTCATACGGTGCAGAGATTGTCATCTCCGGAGGCTTGTCCATACCACAAGTATTGACTGTAACGGATCCTCAAAGCATTCTTTCGCCAAGAGTTGGCAAATTTGCCATCCCACAAGTTTAACAGTCATCTCTTGAATGATGAAATTTTTGTTTTACATTTGTGGGAAGACTTAGAATATAGGGCTAGGCCAGAATACCATATTATTAGAAGGTAGATTATTGAGAGAGAAGTTCAAACTTCTCCAAGACAGGAAAACTCATAACGTTGATTTTCGTGTTAAGAAAGTGTTCGTGTTTTGGGGTCTTTTTTAGACTTTGTTGGTGATTTTAAGCAGAGCTTCATATGTTTTCACCATACGTTGTTTCCATGTCCATTGACGGGTTGTGTCTAGTAAGAGTTTGATCTCATGTTTCGGCTTGCTGGAAGAAGGAAGCTTAATTTGTGGAACGATTAACTACTGCTCGCCATGTTCTGCAAGCCTACAAGTTAAAGCCAAATAGCTAATATTGGCTGGTAACGACAAGTTTCCTACTGGTTAAGATATCAGCCCAGAGATCCTTATTATTGAGTTGAGTTTCTCGATCCTGTCATATGGGGGATGCAACAACTACTAGTCTCTATCATACGAGAAATTATTCCGTGTTTTTGAGTCACCACTCAAATATTTTGACCAAAAAATATGATGCCATATAAAATTTCCGTCATTGTTAATATGTGGCAGCAAATGATTGGTTAGAGATATTAAAATTTTGTGCAAACATGATGCCTTGAAGACATGAAATTTTATATTTAATATTATTGGGTCTGTAATTTAATCATTTTATATACATTACAGAGTCACGATGAATAATAATGCATGATATAATTATATATATATTAAGTGTTACATTCTTTAGGTATTTTAACTTTGAAATTTTTTATATTTATGTGGTCAAAAAATCTGTGAAAAATAAGAACAAAAAGTAATAGTAATATATTAATATATTTGAAATGTTATTTAGCATTGTTCGATATTAATATTAAATTATATTAATGAACAGTTCAATACTTATATGCATATAGTATTCATAATCATAACTTCAAAATCCAAACTCTTTTTCTCTTAAAATAAAACATTAGACTTCGTCAAATTATCTTGTAGGCTCAAGAGATTTGGACCGAAAATCTCAACTTCCAAGAAAACAAAAAAAATTGATAAAGAAAAGAGAGGTTTTTGTCAGTACTATCGTGGATTAAGCATAAATCCAAATGAAATTAAAGTCCCCAGGGCTGCAGACTAGCCCGAAAAAACAAAGGATGAGCATAAGAAATTATGGTCTGCCAATTCCTTTTTCAGATTTCCTGACATCTAATACACCAACTGTTCCGTTGTAGTCCAACGGTTAGGATATCTGGCTTTCACCCAGGAGATCCGGGTTCGATTCCCGGCAACGGAAAAACCTGCCTTTTGGGTGGCAACCATCTCATCTCATCTCATATAAATATATTTGACATCTCACACTGTAATACTAATACTAGTCCCGCCTCCATTCCCGTATTTTGCAATGTTAGTTATATGAGGCAGTGTCTGGCAGCAATCGCAATGGATCCTCTTCACTCTTCAGACCCTCACGGGCCTCGCCCTTGTCCTTCCATTTCTTGTTTTTTCTATTTTTGCTGAAGTTTCTCTTATCCTTTCAGGCTAGTCTGTATTAGTAGTTTGAAAATATTATTCAGATACTCAATTGTGGCATTGATATCTATTATATTTATTACACAAATGTTATTAAAAAGGCCATATTTGAATGTCTAAATAACATTTTTATTAACAATTTCTGTAATGTGAAAATTAAAATATATTATTTGTATACATATCAAACGTGTAATATAAAATTATTACATAAAATTTTTTTATTTATATAATGTATACATTAGACAATGTTCCAAGTAACAGTGTTCTTAGATATCATATCATGCAATGTACAAACCGAAGGGACCCGCCCGTACACACCCATGTTTTGTTTTGGACGATCCCCCATCAAAACTGACCACTTTTCATTAGGTGGTAAATTGCACGAGATCATCCTGACATCAAGAAGAACACATGCAAACTAAACAAAATCCATGTGAGCGAGGCAATTTGTTTAGACATGGGAGATTTAGTCGGGATGAGATTGGAACAGCCCATGTTTCCATTAAAACAAAAATGTAACTTAAACCCGCAGACATTAACATTATTACAAGCAGATCCAACACAATTATCAAATTAAGACTAAAATTAATCATTAATAATCGAAGGCAGAGAGGCCACACACTCAATACTAAAAGAATTTGGGCCTCAGAGGGCAGTGTCTATGCACCTGTAATACCAAAATCAACACCTTTGAAGATTCAAGGCCATGGGGATTCTACATCAGTACAATTCTGCTGGAAAAACAGCTCCCTCTCCAAAACTTCACAACACGAAAGAGAAAGCTTCCCCCACTAAGAAAGCTTTTCAGAGCATCCAAGTTCCAGCCCTGTAAGGCATCATTATATATATATATATATAGATCCGCAAATGCCAAATCAAACTGTGTAACTTCAAAATCTAGCGTCAAACTAAAGCGCTAATTGTTAATGGTAGAAAGCATGCCACCAGTTGCAGTTGGCATTACAACCTCCCAGCCAGGCCCTCTCAGAGGATAAGCACCGATCGGAGTGTCAGAAATACCACCCTCGCTAGATGGAACAGAAACTACTAGATCACTGCGGTCCAACACCCTTTCCATATCTTCATCACTGATGTCTGTCTGTATCATCTTGTCTTCAGCATCCTGCTCGTCACGAAGCAGCGCAAGCAGATCCTCTTCCTGGAATTGAGAGAACTAGTGCTTCAAGCCAGAATAAGCAAAACACATTTTTACCATGAAGCAAATTATTTAACACCTCCAATATAAATGTTTCAAAAAATCATAAGATTTATTTTCAGAAAATTTAGAAAAATCAAAATAAATGTTTTTTAATTCATAGTATAAAAGTCAAAAAAATCAGAACACAGTTTTTTTTTTTTTTAATGGGAAATTTAATTATTCAATAAAAATTTAGAATTAAAAAAATATTTTCTACAACTGAAAAAGCCCTAAAGATTCAACCTAACTTAAGAATTTGGAAAATAAACAACATGTACAAGTTAACATGCTTCCGCTTCTTATGTAGAGGATATAATCAAGTGCTTCAACCATGTGTTGTTCATCTGACAATAGGACTTGTAGCCACAGAAAATGAAGGGCTTCAGTCTTCAAGGATACTTGAGTAATTTTGCAAGAGATAATTTAGATCCAACGCTGGCTCTCTAACCAAAGAAATCCAGTACAGACTAACATACGAATTAATGCAATAATCAAATATAAAAATACTACTGAATTGAATGATAATCCAGTATAAATTACAAACCTCCACATCACCACTGGGCTTGGTTCTTTCTTGCTGAAACTGCCCTTTCGCAATCACCACATGCTCAAGCTTTAATTTACTGAAAGCTCTTTTCAAGATACGACCCTGGGAGCATGCACTTCCTCAGTCTCTTAACCATATGAATTAAATAAAATAAAGCTTCATTCGACTAAAAAGGGTTAGCACTAGCATTCATGAGTTAACTACCTCCACAGATTGAGCAGTTGCCAGCCTGTAAACATGAACAGGCTTTGTCTGACCTATTCTATGACATCGGTCCATTGCCTGTAAATCCATCTGGGGATTCTGGGATGCAAAAGCAATAAAATACACATTGAAATAATCAACAATATGTTGAAAACATTAGAAGAGGCAATAAAAAAACAAATAAGATGGGATCTGAAAGAAACTAATAATAATAATAATAATGTACCCAGTCACTGTCATATAGAATGCAGGTATCAGCCGCAGTAAGATTGATACCCAGCCCACCAGCCCTAGTGCTGAGAAGAAATATCCTGTAATTACTGTTCACATCATTGAACTCCTGGATCTGTTTGTAAATGAAAGTTGTGTTGTTAAAGAGCTTATATTCACATTTGCCAACATTAGACCAATAGCTAACAGACAAGGTTTGCCATACATCAGAACCAAAATAAGCAAACAAGAGAAGAGATTTATATCTGTTGTGCGTGGAAGCAAATGGCCGACGGGTAGACCGATGCAAAAATAGAAATAACAAATTCAAAATAGAAGAGACCACCACCAAATTTACATGGTTCGGCAAATTGCCTACATCCTTGGAGGGAAATTCCAAATTTCCACTAATATGACAAATGTGAAATACAAATATCTCAACCTCTCCAAAACACTCTTTCTCACAAATTTCAAAAGAAGAACAATTTATAAATGCACTTGAGCTCCTCACCAAAAGGAATCTCAAGTACTAACTCTCACAAGAGAGTTCAAAGGAATTGCTCTTCTCAAATTGGATCCTCAAAAATGGATGCTTCAACACAAATGAAGGAGACCTATGTATAGGCCAAGGGAATGAGCCATGACCACCAATTGTGGTTTCCAAGGGCTCCATTACTTCCAAGTGCTCCATTTACAAAATGCTTTCATTTTCATAATGTACAAACTAAATGATTAGCCATTAATATACCAACTAATTGGAAGCCACCTCAAAATGCAATAATCTCCACCTTGGCTTCAATTTGCTAATCAAGAAGTTGTTGCCAAACAAGCTGGGAAAGAGCATCACCAAATGTACCTTTCAATAAGCCTTGCTTCACCAGATGCTGTAGAGCTTTTTCACCAGCATGTCCCAAACACATGCGCCATAGTTTGGTAACTTCTAAATCTCCGTCTTCCCCAGATGTTGTAGCCGCCATTCCAACAATTGTATTACCTTGGAAGAAATACAAGTTATTTCTCCTAATGCCTTTCATCACCACAAGTGCACTTAAAGTAATTTTTAGAACTTCATCACAAATAAGCCTTTGGATTCTAAGGCTCCCACTGCGATGAGATTCTTCTTCAAATTCGATACATATCGAACATCTGTCAAAATTCTAGTTGATCCATCATGGCTACTCAAACGGATTGAACCTATCCCTGTTGTTTGCAAGTTTCATCATTGCCAAGGTAAACAACACCACCATCTGGCTCTTCAAAGTTAAAGAACCACTCCCTATTGGGACACATATGATAAGTGCAACCCAAATCCAAAATCCTCTTGTCGGAGTAAGATTTGCTTGATGTGCCAGCTAGTGCAAATTCTGACTCATCATCTGCACACTTGGCTATGCAAGCTTCTGAAGTGGCTTCAGCAATAGCTTTACCCTTGTTTTTGTTATTCAGCTTTGGACAATCCTTCTTCCAATGACCTTTTTCATGACAAAAGGCGCATTCATCTTTAGGAGGTTTGCCCTTCGAACAAGATTTGCCCCTTCTCCCGGGATTACAACCCTGAGCACGACCTCTTACAATATAGGCTTCTCCTGCTGTGCTTCCATGCTCCTTCTGGAGCCTTTCAAATCTCATTATTGTACAAAACAACACATACTTCATCGAAAGTAATTACATCCTTTCCGTGAAGCATTGTAGTGACAAGATGTTCATAATCATCGGGAAGAGAAGTCAAGAGCAACATGGCCTTATCTTTGTCATTGAAAGATTCTTCAAGGTTTATCAATTCAACCACTAACTTCTTGAACTCAGTAATGTGGTTATACATAGTTGTACCGGGCTGATATCAAAAGCGAAATAACTTCTTCAAATAGAGTTAGTTTTGGCAACTTTTCAATATAAATTGCTTCTCTAACTCCTTCCACAAATTGCTTGCTGATTTCTCCATCATATAAGGAAACTTCTGCTCTCTAGTGAGACACGGATGGATGATCACATAGGCACTCCAATTAATCCTTGTCCACTCCACATCATCCATGTCTGGTTTGTTTTCTTCAAGAGCCATGTCTAGCTCTTGTTGAAACAGCGCATCCATAACTTCACATTGCCACATCATAAAGTTATTGGTGCCATCAAACTTCTCCACATCTATTTTTGCGTAAGTCACCACTGTCCTTGTGGAAGACATTGCAGACCTCGAAGGTTCAGCCGAAGTGGTTATAGGAGGATTCAAAAGAGCCATCGGTGTAGTCGAGGACTCGTCAGACATTTCTCCGATAGGTTAGTTCCTAGGAAAGATTGGGGAAGTCACCACTGTCTCACTTAAAAACCAGTTTCCTTAGACAGAGCTTTCCTAGATTGAACTAGGTTAGTTCCCAAGAAAGGATGGTGGAGTCACAATGGCACTCACTTAAAATCCCAATCTCCTTAGACAGACCTTTCCAAGATCGTACAAGAGATCCCCTTGTTCTGATACCAATTGTTGTGCGCGAAAGCAAATGGCCGACAGCTAGACCGATGCAAAAATAGAACAAATTCAAAATAGAAAAAGACCACCAAATTTACGTGGTTTGGCAAATTGACTACATCAATGAAGGGAGATTCCAAATTTCCACTAATATGACAAATGTGGAATGCAAATATCTCAACCTCTCCAAAACACTCTTTCTCACAAATTTCAAAAGAAGAACAATTTACAAATGCACTTGAGCTCCTCACCAAAAACAATCTCAAGTACTAACTCTCACAAGAGAGTTCAAAGGAATTGCTCTTCTCAAATTGGATCCTCAAAAAATGGATGCTTCAACACAAATGAAGTAGACCTATTTATAGGCTAAGGGAATGAGCCATGACCACCAATTGTGGATTCCAAGTTCTCCATTATCCTCAAGTGCTACATTTACAAAATGCTTTCATTTTCATATTGCACAAACTAAATGATTAGCCATTAATACACCAACTAATTGGAAGCCACCTCAAAATGCAATAATATCAACAAAATATTACCAGTCATTCCCTCTAAACAAAAGTGGTAATATGTTTCATAGGCTATACAGTACAATTTCAATGTCAATTGAATTATCAAAATTCTAAAATTTCAAAAATACAATATTGTCAATTATGAGTGTGGTTATTTGAAAATTATGTAATGCCAGGTTTTCCAAAATCAAAATCATAAAGTCTATATACAAGTCCAAAACATAAAGTCTGCTAAAAACTCAATCAGGTAAATAAACAAGAAGCTGGAATTAAGATCAAATTGTTCATGGGGTAGGACTTACCTGTCTTCTTCTTTCTGCCAATTTCATACTACCATCAATTCTACAGACTTCAAATCCCTTTTCGCTAAAATAGTACTCCATTATATCAAGCACCTTAGTCCATTGAGAGAAGATTAGAACCTGTTTGCAATGAATATGACTATGAGAAGAAGATTCAACAATTGGGAGAAAAGTTACACTTTATTCACAAGCATACTTTGTGCTTCCGAGCAAATAGTTTTACTAGCAACCTGTCCAGCAACTGAAATTTTCCACACTGATCAACTATCTGCTCCACGGGTGGATAAAAATCTGTCAAGAAAGAAAAACAGTAAAATGAATAAACTTTGTGGAACAGCTACTTGCTTTAGACCTAATAAATATGTTGCAGAAGACATACAAGAGCCATCAAAAGCAGACTCTAAAAGATCAGGATGGTTGCAATTCTTCCTAAGTTGTATCATCAAGTTATTGAGCTTCCCTTTCATACCACTACGGCCTGCATTTTGTAAAACAAACCCATCATGAAATTTGGCAAATGCTACTTTAAATAGTGGTGAGTGAAGCACTTAAGTAGAACATCAGCCCAAATATGTACAAATTGACTACATTCAGAAATATATTAGATTGACTTCATGTACACCAATAGCCACTCGTATATAAAATTGGATTGTACATATAACATCATGACAGTGGAAGGATACAATATAGTATTATCCCACAATAACTCAGATACATTCCTTTCCCCTGAATCAGTTAAACAAATTTAATAACATTTCAAGAGCTTATGAGCAGAAACATTCAATATCTGCTTGAAGGAAACCATGCTCCAGGGCTATTTCCAGCAAAAAAAAAGAAGATTATTATATTCCTGACACCTGTATCTCAGACATAGCCCATGGGCATTCCTCTCTGGCACCATGCCACTGAAAGGGAAATAAGCATACCAACTAATAAAAAGATACCTTCCATTCATAAAGATAATTCTGATTTATCTTAATGACTTAATCTCACAAATATTTTATTCTTACGGTTGTTTTTCATATTTATATGTTATCAGTACAATTTCATATTACTGCTAAGATCAGTAGCAGCAGTAAACCAGATTAGAGGGGAAATATTTCCCTTTCTCATTCATCTGTTGCATGGCTCCACAATGGTTTGGCATTTGGCTAAAGCAGCCCATAAGCAAAGAAAACCAATTACCGAGTGCCGCATTCTGCTGCAAATACTTTTCAAGTGTCTTATTTATTAGATGATCCTGGAAGTTCTTTTGATGTTCGGTCATGTTAGCATACAAGATAATCTCTTTCTTCCGGGGGAGCATCTGTTCAACATCTGATTTCATTCTCCGAAGGAGAAAGGGACGCAAGATGGCATGGAGTTTTGCTACGACCTGCAAGTACAAATACAACAAAGTATTATACATAAAACTCTAATTTATTGATATAGGGGAAGGGGTAAAACAGAAGAAACCAGAAAATAATACATACTTGAGCCTTTCTCTTCTCTTCCAATTCTTCCTTCAAAGCTTCATTGTTGCACTTGCCCGAAAGATCAAACCTGAATATATAATCACATCATTTTAAGTACATATTCACAGCATGGCACATAACCACAATCGATTGATCACTAGTGTTTACCTTAGCCTTCTCAGATATGCACATAATTAAAATACAGATAAGAAGAGTAGCTCTAACTATAAAACATTGTGTAGAATCTAACAAATAAGAAATAATAAATAAAAACTGTGAATCAGCTCTTGGATGGCATGTCGTCTCAATCAGTTGTCAAATAAATGTGAGTAAATACCATCCTTCACTGTTCTGATTCAGCAATGGATACAAGTCATACGATAGATAGCATAGGTGAATGAAGTTATTTCCAATAACATAAGTTGTTACTCTGATCCATATTTCCTAGTTATTTTTCCTCCATTCTGCAAAACCTTCACAAAGACTAAGGAGTTCAAAACTTCTACAAAAGGATATTAACAAAATCTTTACCAAGTCATTGAAGATGCAGCTCAAAAGTGATGAGAGAATATGATTCCTGCACATGGTGTAACCAAAAACATAGCAAGTTCGTCCACCACCTCACAGAAGGATATATCTCAATTCCTAAACCAGCAGAGGCAAAAAAATTTCAATCATACTTTGAAACCCCACCCGTTTTTTATCTTATTTAACCAAGTTTAACCAACACAATGACCACCTCTCTTCATGCAACATTCATGGTCCACAAAAATTGAAATAATATCAGAATTTAAAACCATTCTTTTCTACAAGCTTTTAGCAAGCACTAGAATGTTGAAATAATGGTTAATGCTCAAAATGGCAGAATTAGAAAGCATTGGAAAAATCTGCAAGTAATTACAGGTTCAAGTAATATCTACATAGACTATATGACCTTAGTTAACCCGAACCAATATAACATACTACTTAGATAACTCACATGGTACGGGGATATGCATACACATAGCAGTGCCTGCAGAAGGACCTAAGATCACACTTAGAATAGTTTGTCACAAGAAAAGTAGACTCAGAAAATACCGATGTTTTGAGAACCACGACCAACCAGTAAGTCAGACCGAGTTTTTTTCTTCTTTTATTTTATTTTTAAATTTAAAAATATAATAGTAATTTGAAATATTTGAAAGGAGTTATGTCAACTATTGGAATACCATCAATCATTTTATTAATACATGAATAATTTTTTAATTTTTGATTTGTAATTTAAATATTTGATCTTGACTTTCATTTATTTTCATCATAAATTTATTATAATATTGTTGTATAAGCTTTTTTTCTAATTGTAAGAAAATGTTACTTAATACACTTTTAAATACATATTATGTGATAAATTTTATTTTTTAAAATCTTTTATATCATAGTTTTAATTAATATATTTATTTATTGCAAAAAAATATCCCAATTTAATCATGGTCTAATCACTTAGCTGTGAACCTCTCCCCTTTCTGGTTTGGTACCTCGGTCCAATTTTCTAAACGTAGGCAAATACTGCCTTAAGAGTTAGTCTGAAAATCATAGTTAGCTTATAAGCAACAAAAGGAAAAAGAAAAGAAATAGAATAACAGCAAAATAAACTAACCATGATTCAAATTCTTCATGGGATGAAAATATATCAGGCAAAATGAAGTTCAGCAATGACCATAGTTCTGCCAAGTTGTTCTGCAGAGGAGTACCAGTCAGTAGAAGCTTATTTTCAACTCGCAACTCCTTCAAAGCCTTTATTAATTTACATTTTGAGTTTTTCAACCTCTGACCCTTCAAGAAGAAAGACATATACATTAGATTAACAGAAGGCAAGTCTTTAGATGGAACATTCAAGATTTAAGACATTCTTAATATCAAGATTTTGATGGATAGGTTGAGAGAGAGAGAGATTAAGAAGTTGGATAGAGGGTTCACCTCATCAACCACAAGATATTTCCAATTGTAATGCCTCAAGTGTCTTCTCGCATCCATTAATGCAACCTCATAAGATGTAACCACAATGGGGAATTTAGAGCTGATGGTTCTTGGCATGTGCTTCCTCCTTAAGTCATCCCTTTCTTTCTTAGAGCCATGGTAGATAATGGCATTCACTAAGGGCACAAACCTAGGAAAAACAAAGAACATAATTTGAATATTAGAAACTCTAGAATAGAATAAAACAAGATAAGATTAAAGATAGTAATCATGCAGCAGCGGCAAAGGACAAAAAATATCAGAGTATCTAAAATTATCTCCAACTAATTAAGCCCCATCATGCAACCAGGAATTAAGAAAGGATTACCTTGATATCTCATTAACCCAATTGGAGAGAGTAGACAGAGGGGCAATGACCAAATAGGGTCCATCCATCCCATTCCCTTTTAAATGGGCAAGGAAGCCAATAGTTTGTATCGTCTTCCCAAGGCCCATTTGATCAGCAAGGATTCCATTCAATCCATTCTGCCATAGCGAGATCAGCCACTTTATACCTTTAATCTGATAAGGCTTCAATTTTCCACCAGTTAATAAGGGTACCAAATCAGCTTGTTCCTTTTCAACTCTCTCCTCCTCAGTGAGATTCACATCTTCAGGAGCAGTGCCTTCATTTGATCTAGTCAGCATGGCTGCAACAGCTCTCTTGGCCCTTCTCTGAGGAGAATGAAAACAGTTGGCATCCAAGATTTTTGCACGGCAAGCAACATGCAGTTACACACCAAAAATTATGAGACCAGACACATTTACCAATTTTACAGTTAAATGGTAAACAGAAACAATCAAATTACCACACAAAATATCCCCTGTAACAAGGAACAGAATTTGCAAAACTACAGGAATAAAGTATTAGGAGTTACCAAAAAAAATAAATATCCAGAAAGGTTTATCGTCCAAACTAGATATGTATCATTACTTCAATTAAAGAAAGAACAATCTACTGTTCAGACAATTCAGGATACCATAACATCAACCTGATTTAGAAATAATAGTCTAAGAAAAAGATGGGGCCCTCACTGTCACAAAATAATTGTGACAAAAGAAAATTATCAACCTACAAATATATATGATACGAAATAATGTAATAGAGATAGAAGATAAAAGAAGATAAGATAATAATATGTGTTTTGTCCCAGCAATATATTCAGCCCCCTGCAGTTGGTATAAACCTTTCCAGTACAGCAAGAAACATTTTGCAAAGAATATACTATTTTGTATTGTGAGGAAACAAAAAAACCAACTACTCTAATGTAACCTGACCATTCACCTTTTAATCAAGCTGTTCACTCACACAAGCTCAATAGTCATTTCTCATTAGAAAGGGGGAAAACACAATGGCCGTGTTAAACTTCAATAAATTTGTTCACAAAAAATCATTCTTTGCCACTTTCTTAATCAAAACATGCCATGGCTGTAATAAAACTCAAAGAGTTCACGTTGAAGATTGTGTCCACACTGAATTCCAAAGGCGCAATTATATTGTGATTTCCAATACAAGTTCCCATATCCATAGAGATAAACAAATAACTGCACCTGAACAAATATAAGTTCCAACTACTGTAAAATGATAATAATTGTATCACTATAAAAACAGAAGAGAGAACTATATGCTTACACTGTTGTAGTGTGTGGCAGCCTTTCTTTTTGAATCACGGCCTCTCTTTTTTTCTTTACTAACTTCCTTGCCTTCCTCCACTCCATTCTGGCAATAAATTGATACAATATCAAATCAGCAATAAAATAAAATGATGGTCATATAAAGCATTTTTCCAGAAATGAACACAAGACAAATACATTTGTAATATCTTCCATTTTTTCCAATAGAAACTTTGAGTAAAGCTGTGCTTGGGTTAGAAGCTCGTCCAGTTTAGCAAACTGGGTGTCATTCAATTGTGTTGCCTCCACATACTGCTTTGCTATTTCTTCCTCTTCCTTTATTCGGGCTTCAAGTAGCTTCTCTTCCTCCTCTACCATGGCCTTTGATATAAGAGAACAATCCTCATTTTTCACATCAAGAAGAATTTCTTCTTCCATCTTGACTCCAGTTTTCTCATTGCATATCTCCTTTACAGAAATGAAATAGATATATCAAACATACAATATTGAGATAAATCTGACGGCAATGAAAAAGCACATGTTTGGTCTAAAAAGTAGAGATGGCAATTGTAATAAGGGAAGGGGGGAAGGGTAGTCCTTATCACTTGTAGACTAGTATGTGGTGTAACTGCTGCTATAGAATGACATAATAAAACTAGTAAATTGAGAATTAAAAGTGTGGTAGAAAATACCAGAACACACCTCCACGAGAATTCCAATTGATCATACATGAGAAAAAGGTGTGAAATCATACAGGCTTAGGTGCGCACAAAACAGCAACAGATAGCATATAATCACCACAAACTTCAACCCGACGGAAGCAATAATCTAGTTGCCACTTGCCTTGGAAATTAAAACCAGTTAGGTATGCAAAACTACAAAGAGATAGGTCATCTCAAGCATTTGAATGCGTTTTCTTCACTTTTACCAGTACCACACAACAGGAAAATTATCCAAGTTTTCCTTCTGTAAATTTCTTGCTATTTCAAGAACAGCATAATCAACCTATGAAAACCCATAACACTAACCAACCAACACAAACTGAACAGCCCAGATGATGAAAAACAGAACAAAAAAACTATACACACGCGCCAGTCAAAATAGAGCGATGCATTAAAGCACATTAATCCAACAATAAAATGCAAAAATAGAGGCCACAAAAATATAAACAAACCTCGTCCTCGAGTACAGAAGTCGGCGACTCTGCAGATGCATCATTCTTGGTTTCGTTCTCGGTTTCGTTCTCGGCCGCCATTTTCAAGGTCCAGATGCTGAATACACGTAAAAAAAGGAGGCAAAATATTACGATTTTTTTTCCGAAACGCATACACGTAAATAAATAAAATGAATAAAAATGATTGACGACCTAGAATCCTGTAGCTCTCCCCACCTTTGGCGGTGGTCGTGTTGTATATTCGTGAAATTAAAAGTCTAGGGTTTCGATCATCAAAAATTTAGGGTTCGTAACGATAACATTTACCATTATATACGCATACATAAAGAACAGCTTATGAAGAGAGAGTTGAAATCAGACCTAAACTGCCTGAGATTTTCGAGAGATTGCAGAGCAACGACGGGAAGGAAGAAGAACCTGGACCGAACCGAAATGCAAACGAAAGGGCTCTATAAAGGCAACCCCATGCTCGGCGGGAAAAAATAATTAATTAATTAATTAAAGCAATAGTCTCACTGATGTTGCCTTAATTTGTTATTTGAGTTAATTCATCCTTGTCATTTTCTATAAAAAGAAAAAAAAAATCCGAGTTGCTGTTGTGAATTTTTCATTTTTTATTAGCGCCTTGTCCGAGGCTGCGAGCTTGGGCGGGAAATCCCTCCTCTATTTGCTCCGAAATATCTTGGTAATTACATCGCAGCCATCGGCGTTGATTGGCCGACGTTACCGGTGCCCATTCCCTAGCCAAAAATCTTAAATTTATAAATAAATTTAATAAATAACCCTCGCAATTTTAAATGATATACACAAATTTATAAAATGTTTATTTAAAACTAATAATATTAAATAATTTATCATTAATTTTAGATAAAATTATTATAACTTTATATATCATATTAATTTATAAAAAAAATATTTATTTATATTTCCTATTAGACTATACCTTGCGCCCACGGGAATGTGACAGGTATGTGAATATGAATGTGTCTTCAACTAATGTAAATTGATTAAATATATATTTTTATTTTTATATTTATTTGTGTGATTATTCAATTTTTTTTTTCAATTACACCTTTATACTAGATATTTTCAAGTTAATTGCATGCCTTAATTAGAGCATGCAATACATGCTCATTGAAATGCCCAAATTACCCCTCGTGTGATCACTATATCTGCCATGGCTTATTTTCTTTCCTGGTTGTCATTGAGGTAGGTGTAGGCCAAAGGCTATGGTTAAATGTATAGAGGACATCATTAGCCGAAAAAGGTGGAAGGCAAAGATGTTGGCGGGATGGTAAAATGAAGGCGAAGAGGCAAAAGCATAGATAGTGACAAAAGGTGTAGGGTTGTCGTTGGCAAAAGGATAATGCATTGTCGGTGGGGGAAGGTGAAAAGGCGAATATGTCAACGATGGTTGAAAATGCAAATGTCATCGTCAACGATGGCGAAAAGAAAATAGGCAAAGGCATCAATGGTAGTAGAAGGTGAAGAAGCAAAGACATCAATGGTGGCGAAAGGTGCTGAAGCCCTTGTTGGTGGTGGTGGAAGGCAAATAAGTGAAAGCATCAGAGATGGCAGAAGGTGCAAAGGTCATCGATGGCTTTTCACTACTGCCAATGCCTTTACCTATTCGCTTTCCACCACTTTCAATGCCTTCGCCTTCTCTCTTTCTGCCTTCCTCAAACGCTATGGCGAAAGGTACAAAGGCCTTCATCGATCGGGAAAGGCAAAGACATTGGCAATGGCAAAAAGTAAAAAATTTACGACGTCCACAATGACAGAAGGTGCATAGGTTATCGTTGACGATAACATAAATATAAGGCATCAACAGTGGCAGAAGGTGAAGAGGCAAAGGTGTCAACGATGGTAAAAAACGAATAGACGAATGCATCAACAATAATGGAAGGTGAAGAAGAAAATACATTGACAATGGCGGAATGTGTATATGCCTTTGTTGGTGATGGTGAAAGGCGATGAGATAAAGGTGTCGACACTAACAAAAAGCAAAGAGACAAAGGCATCGATGATGGTAGAAGATGTAGAGCTGGTCAAAAGCCTTCCACCATTGCCAACACCTTTACCTATTTGCCTTTCACCACTGCCAAGGCCTTCACCTCTTTGCTTTCCGTCACCACAAATGTTTTCTCCCATTCGTTTTTTGTATTCCCCAACTGATGATGGCATTTACATTTTTTGCCATAAGCATTAGCTTGCGCCTACCTAACTATCGCGTGAGAGGTAATTTTGGCATTTTAGTGTGCGTGTGTTGCACGCTCTAATTGATGTGTGTAATTGACTTGAAAATGTATAATCATGATATAATGAAAAATATGGATAGTCATACAAAAAAAATGAAAGTATAAAGACAAAATTATGTATTTAGTCAATGTAAATTACTCAAATTCATACAAAAAATTTATCTTTACACGACAACAAATACATTTAAATCTTAATTATTGTAAAACAATGTGAATATACTAATATTAAAATATTTGATTTTAATTATTAAATTATAACACAAATTTAATAAAACTAATAAAAAAATTAGATTAAGAAAAACCTTGCATACAATGAGACCTAATCTATAAATTATTGGCCCTTATTTTTGACACAAAAACAAAATTTTATAGACCAAAACTTTTTAGTTTTAATTACAGTACCCCCTACTAATAATGTTTGGCTCGTCCAACTAAGTTACCTAAAGTTAGTCGAGTTGAGTTTTTCTTATTACACTATCGAGCTAAGGCAGGCCTAAACCCAACAAAAGCTTATGAGGTCAATTGTTTTAAAAATAATTTAAAAAATCTATTTATTTAATTAATATACAAGATATAAAAATATTTTAAAATAAAAATTTAGAATGTTGAATTTAAAAATTTGAAAACTAAAACTTTTAATAGTTTTTTTTTTTACTTTTAAAGTAGTATTAAATTTTATAAAATATTTAAAAAAATATAAAAATTGTTTCATAATTTGAATTCGAACTATAATACAAGATACATATTTATTTTACATTTAAAATTATTTAAAGTGATTATGCTTTTTGTATGTGAGATATAAATTTTCTTATAAAAAATATAAAATTATGTACTAGATTTAAATGATTCAACATTTATTAATTATCATTATGAATTTTCCATGTTGTCTATTTAATTTTTAAAGTATTAAAGTTATTAAATTAAAATATCAATAATTCAAATTCAACAATGAATTATTTATAATTTTTATAAAATTAAAATTTGATTTGATTAGGTCCAACCAACCAAGCCCTTGAGTTGGCTTAAGCTGAGCCCCTAGACTTGGGTCAGCCAGACTCAAGGCCAAAAAATATTGAGTTCGACCCCATTCTATATATTTACGAGTCAAATTAAATCTGAATTGCTATAATAATAAATTGTGTTGGGCTAGACTTGCTATGGGGCAGATCAAGTGGGTCGACTCGTTTGACATCCCCTATAATCTATTTTTCTGTTACGATTTATGTTGCATCCATTTTTAGGTATAAGTAGTAAGTACTAACTCCTAAAATTTTTAAAAAATACATTTTTATTTTTATTTTAAAATATATTTACTAAATATTATAATAGATTTAAAATATAAGTACAAACTATCATTTATTTTTTGAAATTTAAATAACCAGAGTCTTACAAAGAAGGGCGTGAATGTGGCCCTCATGGGCGTAGCACGGTTAGTATTCGAGTAACAGATTGCAGTTAAAGATGCAGATTTGAGTCATGGCAACTACAGTATGAGAGTTTCACCCTCTTGTGGGGGTGGTTCCTTGTAGGCACCATGCACTCTGCCTCTTACTTGAGGGTTGTCGTGTATCGTGATTTACCCCTTTCACATGCATGAGACAGTGTATGAGGGTCTTTAAGGTAAAATATTTCACATTTTGCAGCCAAGAAAGGCGCGAATGTGAAAGAGAGTGGCAGTCAATTTCATATCTTAGTCCTTTATTCTTCTTTTATTATTCAAATAAATACTAAATTCAGTGTGCTCAAGTTTTTATTAATTTTTTAAAATACGTGACCCTATGATAAAATAAAAAGGAATTTTATCATTCACCAAGGCTTGTCATCGTTTAAGATTTATTTATAAGATAAAAATTAAATTACAATCGTTGACAGTGATTTTTATTTAAAATTTCTTATTTTTTTTATATTTACAGAGTTAATTCTGAAACTTAGAATTTAAAAAGCACGAACTTCTTTTATATTTGGTAAAGTATTCAATCAAAAAAGTGACTACATAAATATTTTATTTTATCTTAAAATATAAATAAACATATTAAATTTAAAGGAATGTACACGTGTCCTTTTTTTTTTTAAGAAAGCGACACAACTCTCAAGACATATGTGTTCTTTATAAAAGTGGCCATACTTTAGAAATGTCTTAATCCAGAAAAGCACTAAGCATTTGTTTGTTGATGACTTGGAATATTATTATTTTATTAAACAAAAAGGGGGTGGCACCACTGGCAGTGAGGTGAAGCCCATTATCCTCGTTAACCGGGCGCCAGGGTTACCCTTTTTAGCGAGACGACTTCGATGTTCTCCAATGTGCAGGCAGGCAAAGGCAGGCCCAGGCCCCGCCAATGAGGATTTAGCAGAGTTTGATCAATTTTTGCAAGTACTTTTTACTTTAAGTTTAAATTTACGTTGAGATTAGTATAATGCCAAATGTAATAGATAAAGGTATTTAATAAATTCATAATTTTTTAACTTAATTTTATTTTGAATGACTTTCCATCACGACGCCTCTATCACTTGCCCCCACAGAATGGTGGAGGAGTAAATAAGAAACTTTATAGTCCAAGGTTTCGATCCTAAATGTCAAATGCAAACGTGACGACGATCCACCAAGCAAGAGTCATCAGGACCACTAAGCTATAATCCTGGGGCAACTTTTTAACTTAATTCATATTAGTGTGTGAGGATTAAAGTTCAAATTGAATAATTTGATACTCCTAAGGCATAGTTCGAATGGTCGGATGAGCAATATGTTAATATGGTAGATTGCGAGTTTGATCATTATCTTGAACAAGGGTCAAATGTTTAATCTGCGATTTATTTCTTCTAACTTAATATAAGGCACAAGCACTAGGGGCCACGCAAGAGCACTTATCCCAAGTTGAATAATTTGATGCATTATATGAAATTAAGTATTTTTTAAACAATTATAATTAAAACCTAACTCTACTTAATTATATTTATCAATTTTGAGAGAAAGTAATAGCACTACAAAATGGAAACAAAATACAAGTTGAATGTTACTATTAAAAAAATCAAGGCTGTGGTTGGTTTTGTAACACATTTTATAGTTTTTAATTTTAATTTTATGACTAAAAATGTTTTAATATTTTATGCTTCAAAAAATGTATAGCGTTCAATTTTATAAAATTTTAAAAATAAAAACTATGAAAACTAATTCATAGTGGCATTATGTAAGTGAATGCTCGCTCGACCTCCTAATCCTATCATCTCTTCCTTCGAGAGATCGAACGAACATCGACTCGTAAAGATCACGCCAGAAATGTAAGTGGAAACTGATAGTTTTTATGTAAATGCGATCGTATGGATTGAAGGCAGTACCCGAGAAAGATCGTGTAAGTTGCAAGAGACAGAGAAATTATAGGTGGCAGAGTGAGTTTTTGGGGGAATTTGTATATGCGGTTACTCACGCTTGTCTTCAGTGGTTCATTTAATATTGAATGTTTCTTCTTGTCTCAAAGATGCATCATTTGAATATGAGCATTCTCTTTCTTCTTAATGGAGAAAGCCTTGCTTTCTCTCAAGATGTTTATTTTCTCTGTTCTTGCAACTTACCAGGCAAGAGATGAAACCTCTGAATTTTTAACTGTATAGCAAGAGATCGGTTAGCCTCCTGTCCTGAGGCACATCCAAAACAAAGTTTCCTGGTACGCAGAAACTTCTTTCTAATTGGGAGAGAAGGCAGCAGTATAAGAAGAATGGCTTCGTAAATGCTGAAATGATTATGGTTTGAGTACAGGGGAGGCCCCTCCCCGTGTAATTCTTTCATTGCAATTCTGCTGTTTGGCTTTTGTAGGGATGTAGAGTATAGCAATGAAAACACAATTAAACATTAATTACATGCTGTGCCGCTAGGTTAGCTAGCTCTTCCTTCCAACAAGCATGCAGAGTTCAACTCTGCATTAAATCTGCTGTTCTGTCTTCACAATCTTCTATCTTTATGAATATGCACGGCTTCTTGTCAGATTATATGACTAGCTTATAGGCACATGAGTGCATTGAAACACCATGATATATGGTTGCAATTATATTGCACTAAAGAAAAACAGGGAAAGAAATATACAGTCTTCTAATCAAGTTGAAATATTGCACAAAATGAATTTTTTTATTTATTACAGAATTATTAAACAAATTCATTGCCAATTTTTTAGCATAATTAAAGACGGAGGCTTCATACGGAGGTTTAAGCAGACAATGGCAAATGATTGACTATGTAAAGAGAAGCAGTAGTGGGGATAGAGTCATTCCCAGTGAGATATTCCACAGCCGTAGCGGTTCAGAGCATATCTAAGACTGGCTACAAAGATTTTCAAACCCCATGTACTCTTCATTCTCCAGCTTTTGAATCATATTTGCTATTCCAACACCACCTGAAATTGGAAATAAAAGAGTGAGCACCTTGCTAGCAAAAAATATTAGGTGCCTTTCATGTAATTAGAGATATCTATGTACCTAAACTAATCGCGCTCACGAAGATTGTCAGGGCCAGTATGAAGATTATTATTGATGCCCTTCCAAGTAGTGCGATAACCTTCCTCACTACATGCTGACCCGCAAAGGCAGCAATTGTAGCAACTAATACGAAAAAAGAAGCTGCAAGAAATGGTAAAGTTTAAAGAGTGAGTTTACCTTCAGGTGGTTACTGGAATCAATGATCATAATGCAAAGTGCCTTGTACAATTAGTAACTGATTTTTGATATTATCATTTAATCTTATCTCTTGTTGCCACCTACCATATGGGACTGGGAAACGGTTCAGCATGTAGTATTGTACAACTGACATGGAGGATGAGAAGACCATTGCAAAGGTTGATGTTGCACTTGCTACCTGCTAAACAGATAGCTTTGTCAAAAAGTTCACTATATTTGTTAACACCATATATATCACGAGGAAATTCAATTTATATTGGCACATCAAACGGCTGGTATGATTGATGCTGATGGTAGTCAAATTTTCAATTTATTGAGTGCAACTTATTGTTTTTTTAAAGTTTGCCATTTGTTTTCTGGACATGCTCAAGCTGGGTATTCAATTTATTGTTCTCAGTGTAACCTAGTTAATTATCATTTGTTAACATGTGATTGGTATTAAAAATTGAGTCTTCATGCTGAAGATGCCTTCACTGAGAAAATCTAGCAGACATTGACTGATAGCTAACAATATTTGTCATCCCTCCTTTACAGTCTACATTCTATCAATGTTCAGGCCTTCTTCTTAATGGTTTTTCTCGTGCCTCTATGCCGTTGTGAAATGCTTTGCAGTAGCTGATGCAGGAGTAAGCAGTTAAACATACCTGAGGAGGAATCCCCAGTTCTAGAAAAAGGGGTCCCAAGATGAAGCCTCCGCCTAGCCCAAGAAGTCCACCCACAATGCCAGCTACGATTCCACAACAACAGTAAAGGAAAATCATATGTGCCTTCCAATTTGTGATTTCCTTTCCCTTGGATGCAACAATTCTGGTGCCTTTGCATAAGCATATGGCTTCGTAAACCGAAACAGAGACAGCAATTGGTACCTACAAGGAGTGGAATGATTCGACACTTGGCTATGATCTTTAGTATTTAGGTAATAGATTTAGAATGTGTCGATGACTTGGCAACTGAAAGATGACTGAAGATATCTAATTTATATCATGTGGCATACTCTTCTGGTTGCTTCTTAACTTGCCTTAAATGGGAGATCCCCTCTTGATATTATATTACATCCATATTTCTACTGTTTCTCAAGTTCAGTTATGTTCTGTATATCAAAGACTTGTTAGATAATAACAAGTGTACAAGAAAATTCAAATTGCAGCCCTTTTGGATGGATTAGAAAATAAACTTCTTTCATGGTCACTGCTATGCTGTTGCTATTGTTTGGCGGATGTGTATCTTGTGGTGCTCTTGGGATTTTGAATGACACGTGACAGAATGCTCATGTTGGCTAATGTTTTGCAGGTCAATTGGAGTCAATTCTTGTGATCCTTGGCATATCTATTCAGGATTCCAATAGTTGATAACAAGAGACCAAGTTTCTTGGCCTGTACGTATAGGTTCAAGCATGTTTGCATGCATAAATAGTTGTTATGTACATATAATTGTTGATATATTGAACGAAGTATGACTTATTTGCGTAAGAAATTTTACCTGCAACGAGTTCAAAATCCAGTATTTGACGGAGCAGGTCACTGTATATGTCTGCAGCAGAGAGGTTCAAAGATAATTGGGTCAAGATATCAGGCAAGTCAACTAAGCTTTTTCTTTTCTTTTCTTTTCTTTCTTTTTTTTTTTTTGTTGAGGGTTGGGGGGGGGGGGGGGGAGGTGGGTTAAGAATGCTAGTCAAGAGCCAATCTGATTAAGTTTTGTCTTGAACATTTTCTAATTATGAAAAAAGTGCAGTTGAAACTATAACCAAAGACTTGTTTCTTTACATATATATAATAGATATAGTGACAAGTTACCAAGAAGGAAAGATGAGAACCTTGATAAAAGTTGAAATATCTTTACCTTCATGATCTGAACTGCGAGGAAAGCTACCCAAACAAACACCAGTAATCCGAATTCTTTCCAGTAAATGTTGTGTAGCAAAGAAACCTGAATGAGATTGTGATTGTTCAAAATAAGGTGAAAACATTGAGTGGAAGTTCATGGATGATAATCGCTTAAAAGCCTGCTCAGATATATATTTACAGACTTACCTGATCATCTCCTGAAACAGCTGGACCACTGGGTAGTGGTTTGTATTCGTCCCCTGGGCCATCCACAATTCATGCATGAGGTCAGTGTACTTCTTTTTCAATTGTCTAACTTTGTTTTAGTAAAGGAAAATTTCTTCAGGCACTGTATTTTTCTGTTACAATGATTTTGATCTAGCCAAGCAAGATCTATGCCCCCATACTATGACAGTTTGCTGTTCAACTATCTTACTAGCGTGATTTTCTCTATGTGAAGCAGTTATCATTTTAGCAAACAGTGCAGCAGATTAGGGGAAAGAGCTATCTATACAACAAATTTCAGATGTGGAACATCGAATGGCTATACAAAAAAAAAAAAAAAAAAAAAAAAGGGGAAAAACTTATTTTGGACTCCATTGATCAACTGCCAAAATTATTGGATTTTGTGCAAATATGTGAAACAGTCCCCATTTGCTTTCTTTCAAAACTGTACACTTGAAAACAATTCTTGATTACAGTCTGCACTGGTTCCGTTTATGATCATAGGAAGCATAGGGGTTTCTATCTAGAAGCTCAAGCATGCATCTATTAAGTAATGCCTTCTATCCTTCTTATATATATGAGTCTAGGAGTGTGTTAATATGAGATCTTGATACTGCAACGACATATCAAGCCTGCCTTGGTACCTAGATCTGTTGTTTACGTGAGATCTTGATAATTCAAGATTTTTAATCTGAGATTGAGGAGAAGTATAATTGCATTATTAGCTTTTTGTTTTTTGTTTCCCCTATCAGATAACTGATATATATATATATATATATATATTCCTGCTGTCTGATAGATGATTTGATTTCGCCCACAGAAATTCCCCAACAACAGACAAATCTTAGCTATGCGTAAATATATATGAAATTTCTATTGTTTTCCATTAGTTACTGCCAGCCAGCTTCACTAGTGAATGGATAATTTGGTTAGTTTTTTCTTTTACAAGCTTTGCCAAGAAATCACTCACTACCTGGTTTTGATTCCGCTTCCAACTGCCTGGCTGCTTCCTGAAATTGAAGTACAATTAATATCAAAGTACTCCCCGTTAGTGATTGAGTGATTTAAGCAAGTCAGGGCCCTACCTCTTTCATCATCGTCTCTTTCTTCCACGTGTCAATACCTTTGAATAACGCTTTAGTTGATGTACCTACCATGGTTGGATTTATCCACGTTAGCCTCTCTGATTTGAACTTGGAAGAGAATTTTGTGACATTATAATAGGAAAATGATGTTTATATAGAAAATCTCATGATAAGAATATTATTGTTGTATTTTAGCAACTCACATTATATAATGGAGTTTTATTTTTCTAATATATGGATGGAAGTAATTAAATCATCTTAGTCATATTTTTTTGAATAAAAGTATTGTTTGTACAAAACTATTTTATAATAATTTAACTTGCTTACTACCACAAATGGTATTTAGAAAAGTTGCATTTTTCTTTTGGTTAATTATATTTAAATAAATACGTTTTATATAATATTTATATAAATAGTAGTTTATTGTCTGAATTAATATGTTGACTAAATTAGACGAGTTGGTAAAATAGCCACTTCATTCTAGATCATTATTCTATTCGTATAAGAAAAGTATCAAATTAACTCATAATTAAAAAAATGTCACCACCACTATTTTGGTGACACAATATTCTATATAAAAATTTTGGTTACTTCTATTTTTGTTTCTATATATGCCCTTAGATTTATAAAAAGGGAAGGATCAAAGCCAAGAAAATAAAAGAAAAACTCTTTGATGTGGGATAGTTACAAAAACACATTGATGATCTCCATTTTGATTTTGAAAGAGGTATTGAAAACACAAGTTCGATTAATAAAAGGGAAAGTATAGATAGCTGAAACCGTCCATGCATGTAGTTTTTCTGATTTCCCTTGGAGTTTGAAGGAGAAGCATGGGACATAACGGATCTTAGACAACATCTAAATGTGGTGATATATATTACTTTCACATAGTTGGAACACTGGCAGGCAGGAAATAGGATGATAATGAGCAGACTAGGTGTTACCCTCTGAGATAGAGCAAATATTAATTACCTATGAAAAGAATGATGAGGAGAACAGTGACCATCCAATCAGCAAACATGACGTTGAATGCAACGCCAATGCTAATTCCCAGCATGAGCATAGGCTGAAACAGCAATGCAAGATCGTAGTCTATTAGAGGCATGTCTAGTGTTGGGTTCCTTAGTCTTAGATTGTAGTACACTGTCGATCCTGCTGCCCCCATTATCATACCTGCATCATTCATTCCCAAAAGAATTGTCACAGCCCAGTACTGAAGTTGATTTTCGTTCTTTCCCACCAAAAGAAACACAAAAACGATGCCTCCACAGAGAGAATATGTACTAAGTATATAGTACTAAAAGAAAGACATATAGCAGGATTTGAAGGTTTCGGACATTTGGATATGGCTGTGGAAGACTTTGGATCGAAACCGATGATCAATGTAAGCATTGGAACGAAAATTCCACCGCCTCCGACCCCTCCAACGCTGCCTAGAGCCGCACCAAAGAACCCGACTACTGATCCCACCACCAGTCTCCATCCGAATTCCATGTCCTGCCCACCCAACAACCAATATTGTGCATTCGTCACATCACTAAATAATACCAATAGTGGATATGTGTATATATGCCTTAGATGATGCTTATAAACCTTTCCAACGAGAATGGGAGAGCAAAAAATGAATTAGAGGAACTGAAACAAAGAATATCCTCGTGTTGTTGATGTCTTATGAATTAAAACCTAGCAGCTAGGAATTTCAAATTAGCTTTTGGTAACACAGTAAACTCACCGGCCAAACATGTTCATAAGAAGATTTGCCTCCCTGCCAGAAGAAATGAAACAGTCTGAGTGCAAATCCTTGTCTCATTTCTTTCTCAACGGAATATCCAGGTTCCGTTGATCTCAGGAGCCTCTCTGCATTGCCGATATCGCTTGCCGTGAAGAGGCCCCAAAGCACCACCCAAGCTGCAGTTACTGCCACTGCCTTGGATCTCTGGTTCAACCCCGTCAGATCCATCGTACATGCACGTTCTATGAATGTATATATGTATGTATTACCTATATATATAGCTAGTAAGAGCGTGCGTGCGTATTATCTGACGTTTGCTATGTATTTGCTTGCTCTTCTATAACCCTCCTTCCTCCTTCCCAAGCATATGCATGATAAGCAACGCTCTCGATCGGCTAGCTCAAAGTACTTGCGTATTGCTCTCAACATTTATAAATCTCTCCTCCCCTTTCTCTCAATATTCCCGGACGCGTTTTGCGAACCTACATCTTGTCAACTTGGATGACGGAAGTGACAAGCAGCTAGGGATCTCTTCTTGTTTGATAGCGCAAGCATTACGTATATTTTTTATTTTTATTTTAAAGGGTAAGTGGAGTGGTAGTATATAACACCATTAATGTTGGTGAAATTTGATCATCCGTGGTTGGAATGGTTTAATCAAATCCAAATTATTAACCCCAAACGCTATCACTTCAAAGTTGTTACTACTAATGTTGCCCTCTGAATATGAGTTAAATAGTTGGGTCAAGATAAGTTAGAATTTGTACCAATATATAGATTCTGGGTTCGATTTCTTATTTTGTGCAGTGAGTCAAAATTTTCACTTACGATTTATCTCTTCTACTAAAATTGATGGCACGAGTAAAGAAAGACTATGTAAAAACAATAATCCCAAGTATTTATAAATGTTTTACTACTTCTTGTCATTGTTTTGTAATAATAGACTTCTTATTCTTTATATTTTTTACGTACGAAATTTTATTTTCAAAGCAAATTAATTAGCACCCATTAATCTTTGGTGTTTTCATGTATTCTTCTTCCTTTCACTTTCATGCACTTGTACGCAAAACACACATATATATACAATGCCATTCATTTGAATTTATGTATATATCCCCTTAATTTGTTTTAAATATTTTTTTCTTTTTGTCATCACCTCATGAAAACTTCAAAGAAAGCGCAGATTGATGCAAACCAATTAATCAAATTTCTTTTCACACATTTTATCTTTGTGGTATATATATATCTGTATCTTATGTATATCTGTATTGATTGAGCCCATGATTCTGTATTTGCCAAGATATATACACGCGCCAATGCATATACAACTTCAACTTAAGCAACAACCAGCAACAAAAACAAAGTTTGTCTTCAACCTCAGTCCTCCACTGTTTCAGAAACTTCCGGGAAACTGAAAAATGTGTTCAACAATGCATATATAATCCAAAGCTTTCCGGCTCCGATACTACATTCACATTCTTGTCATTCATATATAGTTCCATCATCTAGCTTGCACTTCGTTATATAAGATACCAAGATATGATGAATGTCTCTATCCATTTACAGTTGATTATATATATATACATATATATGCTTGATTGATGCTTAATTTGCTGTAATTGCAGAAACAATAGGTTAAATAAGGCAAAAATAAGTCAGTACTGGGCTTGTGATTTTGGCATTTTGTGTTCAAATACTTGCTCAAAATAAAGTAACAACAGCTCATGATTTTAATTAATTACAATAATGTCATCAAATAAGTAATTATATATCCTGGTTTGGATCAATGGCTATCTAATTCTACTTTGAACTTTCATTTAAAACTATAAATTAATTAGAATAGCGCATATGTATGGGAAACGTAGACGTTGAAGTTTCACCAATTTAATGATTAATTAATGTGATTGAAAGGACTTGCTGAAGACTTTGAGGTTCAAGTTCGGCATGTTAGTTAATATAATATTGAAATCTTGTATTAAAATTTTCAAGAAAGACTTTTATTGTTTATATTATATGACCCATCAGTTTATATGCTATATTTATATATATATGTGTTGAATTTAGCAGTCCAATAATATTCAAAAAATAAAAATGCACTGTACGTACGATATCCAAATAATAAGAATACTCATTAACTCTTATTAGTATTTTGATATTCGATCATACGTAACATATATTCTTACTCTTTCTCTTTTGTACAGTCATGATCATATGTAATATGTCTTTGATCATGCATGTCATATAAAAAATTATCATGAAGATTTCTTTTTCATATATATATCCAAATTAAAAGAGATAAAATAATAAATTAATGATCTACTCGCATTGGCTTTGGGCCTTCGAAATTGGTCAAAGCTAAACACGTACAGAGGGGTACTTTTGAAAAAAAAATTGAAACCAAGAAGGCAAAAGCGAATATACGGCGAATGAAGGGGGGCGAAAACGAGGTTTTTCAAACTAACAATTTTAACCTTTTGTTGGTGAAAGTAATAGATCTGAAACAAACAAAGAAGTTGGGTTTTCCAGGAAATTTCTTGCAGCTTTGGAGCTAATCATTTTCCGTACAAAAACGCACGAAACCATGGGTGAATGGGTGCTTATAAAAAGACGTCAGTTTTCTGGAAGAGCGTCAAGCTGGCTGGCTATGAAGCTTCATGAATCATGGCTGCTACTGCTAGCTAGCTAGCATATGTTATGGATATGCATTTCACTACCCTGCTGCTTTTGCTTGTCACGCACGGCATCATAAAAACTGAAAAATTAATTAGTAGCGGTTGGTAATTAAGGTTGATTATCAAATTAATTTACAGGCAAATTAATTAATTTGATGCATATAATTTTTAAATGAAAAGGGCCGGATTATAAGTTGTTGGAATAATTATATATACAAATATAGTTAATGAGCTTTGCTATATGTTATATACTTTTCATTCATTAAATTTTATATTAATTAATCGTATATACTTAAAGATCTAAATTTTCATAAAAAAATCTACAAAATTATACTTATTCTCAAAGGTTAAAATAATATTGATAAAGTTACAATTAAGTGCTAAAAGAAATCATTTAAAGGATTTTAAATATCAAAAGGTCAGTTATATATAAATGATAATTTAAGATACTTAAAACCTCTTAGACAAATTCTTTAATTTAGACTTGTAATTACTTTTTACTAATATATACTTTTATTATCTATCTTTAAAAAATGTATTGGCCAGTTTTACCAAATTAAAAAATTTCTATGAAAATTTAAATTTCAGTTGTAGGTTAAAAACGGTTTAGAATTAATGAACCTATATATAATTTAACAAAAGTTTAATAAAAAGTGTATATTATATATAGCAGACTTTATGTATATTTATGTAATTATTTCTAAGTTTTTATGATAACTATAAAGACTTAAATTTTTTTTCTTAAGTGTCATTGTTGAGCAAATTTTCTGTTGCTCGTGGCGGGCAAAAGAAATTAATTTTTTTTGTAAATGGTTATGTATGGACTTTTAAATCATATATAAAAACTATATATGTTTTCTTGAAAATTAATTAATAAAAATGGTTATTCATTTTTCTTTTGATTAATTGATAAAAAAATATATAAAATTATACAGAGAGAGATTGATACAGTTAGATTAAAGTTAATTTTTTTGTATAAGGGATGGGGGGAGAAAATGTGACGATATATAGATTTATTATATTAGAATTTTTAATATTTATAAACTAATAACACAAGAAAAATGTATCTAGAATTATAATAATAAAATTAAGGAGGATACTCTATTATTATCTTCTAAAACTTAAAAAATTAATGAGATGCGGAAAAGAAAAATAACGTTTTTATGTACATGTAAATATGCATGAATATGAAAGCATGTAATGTGAGTAGTGGTGGCAAAGAAATCAAAGAATATAATAATTTATTTTGCTCAGCCAATCGTGACTGATAGTTAATTATTTATACATGAATTTTAAACAAACTACTAATTGAATCACTTTCACTTTAATGTCTAGAAGGTTTCAGTCAATAGGTTTTGACTTATCAATAAAAATTGATGAAAAAAAAATGTCAAAAAATCATGACCTAACGTAATAAGCAAGCTCCCTTTTAATTTTATTCTCCCTTTTAATTAATTTTCTATTCTTCTTTCACTTCTTAAAAAATAAACAGAAGATGACGCTTAATGTATTACTTTTGTTTCCAAAAACCAAAAAAAAATAAAAATTAACGCTGTTTTTTTTTTTTTTTTATATGCACATGTAATCATATCATAAAACACACTAATTTTTTTTTTTTGTTAATAATGGGATGTTTAGTTTTTATTCTTCAAACAAAAAAATAAAACAGCCCTTAGAAATACAAAAATGCCAAATTCTAGAAATAATTGAGACAATCCAAATGCACCCTATTAAACAAATTTGTACCCAAGTCATTCTTCAATACCCCTCTGCTTTCTGCTAGCAATATAAAGCTTGTTCATTGTAACATTCTCTTCCTGAAACAAAATCCATACCTAATCTCATGTTTAGAGTTGAAAACTAGTCGAGTAGAACTTATTTAGCGCTTAAAAGATTTAAAAAAAAAAACCTTCAAAGAATGTGCAATGTTTTTAAAATCAAGTTGAATCCCATTAGTCAACTGGATTTACTACTAACAGCATTTGCATTATAACTGTTCATTTACTCCATCTCGACAATCAGCAACTGCACATTCAAAATAAGGAATTCTAACCACATAATAATGGAGGTCTTCACAAAGGGCCAAAAAAAAAAAAAAAGAAAAACACACCATGCCTGAACTCGATTAAAACACACCTCCAATTCGTTTTCAGATGATGCCAAAAGATAAAATTAAGTGCAGAATTAAACCACCAGTGTATTGTACCAGATCCATACAAACCACAAAAACACAAAAGGAGTACGAGCAATAGTTTTGTGAACTTGCAAGTGAAACACAGGTTGACTAGTATTCGTACTCGCGAGAAGCTGACCTCTCTCCGCGCTCATATTCATGTTCCAAATCTCGAGTTTTCTCCCTTTCGTTCTGCTCAGAGGTTGCTCGGTCATACTTATAGTTGAACTCGTCCATTTGGTCATAACGACCGGGATCACGATCAGAAAGCTCATAGCGGCCATGGTCGCCCTGGGAAACTGGATTATCATATTGTCCCCTACCTTGGTGGTGTTCATAGTATTCATACTTGCCATGGTCATGTTCACCTTCTGAACGCCTATGCCCCTGATCACGTTGTTCATACCATTCAGGATCCTCCTCTGCCTCAGCACGATCATAATTCCTCTCCCTCTCACCATGCCGATCTCTCTCGTGTTTTGATTCCACACGCTCGTACTCATATTCTCTATCACGGGAACGCCCACGTTCAGGGTCGGGGTACCCAACAACTTCATAGTCCGTATTCCTGTCCTTCTCCCGAGGGCGGTCGCGCTCCCGGTCTCTGTTCCTGTCTCGATCACGGTCATGGTCCCTACCACGATCCCGGCCACGATCACGGTCACGTCCTCTGTCACGATCACGGCCACCCCTGTCCCTTTCCTTGTCTCTGTTCCTGTCACGGTCTCTGTGGTGCCTATCTTCTCTATGATCACGATCCCTTGGCTTGTCATGAGATTTCTCCCGTTCCCTCTCTCTCTCTCTTCGTTCACGGGATTTTTCGCTATCCCTGAAGCATTTCTCTTGTTAATTAGTAACATCATCGCATATACAATGCAGGCAGAAGTAGTATAGCATAACAGGTTACAAACATCAATGCAAGTCACAAAAGGGTCTTGCAATATGATGACAGGTTTAATTAATCTATTCCCAAGCATGCATCTTCTATCATCCCTGTATATGGCCCAATCTGGTTGTAGCTCTTTCTTTGCCTTTCAAAAAGTCAAAAGCCATGCTCGAACAAAAAAGATATATAAAGCAGAAAAATTGAAGGAAATATTACCGGTCTCCATGGCGATCGTCACGTATCCTTGGCTCCTCTGACCTTGATGGTCCTCCAGATTGCTGTAGTTCTCTGAGTTAAAAAATATAACCAACACATTTCATTAAAAACAATAGGATCTCAAATTCAATTACATAAAAAGTCCGACTGATCTAGCAAATAGCCAACAAAACTAACTAGAAACGAGGACATAACGGAGGAAAAGAAAAATACGAACACAGAGAAATGGGAACATTGCCTTTCTCAAAATATTAATAAGAACCCAGGGCACGGTAAAGCTTCTGAGCAAATTACTTGGGGGAAGAACGGGAAAGGAGGCCCAGATTAACAGACATAAGAAATGGGAGCAAAAGAACAATTGCAACGGACATAAATGTGTATGTAACACAGAAGAAAGATTTATGGGCTCATTGTCATGTGTGCTTGCGCAAATTGTGCTTCTGAGCTAATTACCTGCCAGCATAATTTTGATTCAGATCTTCCCCTCCAACCCTAGTAGTACCAAGTCCACCACCAAGTCTACGAGGTCTCCAATTTGGAACAGTTCTACCACGTTCAACATCCACAAGCACCCTTCTGTTATCAATCTTTCTCCCATCAGCTTGCTTATAAGCAGCTGAACAGAAAAATATTAAAGATCAGACGCAAATATGACACAAGCAGAAAAGCTTGCTACAGAAATTGAAGTACCACTAACCTTTCATATCCCGTGTATGCACATACTCAATAAACGCATAGCCTCTAGGCTTGTTTGTTGTTTTATCTGTAACTAGACGAACCTGCATTTATTCATTGGATAAAATAATGAACCACAATAAAGTGGATTTAGTAGATACACAGCATAAGAAAGAGGATCAGATTCAGATACTGTTTTGATTTACCGACTGACAGTTCTAATTAATGAGGCAGCAAATAGTAAAAATCCTAAATGGCACGGCAGGCAGGCACTATGCCTCATTAGCCGTGCTCACCTTAAATCGTACAGCCTCCACGAGCAAGATGCACCACCATCACTTGCTAGAGTTGCAGAAAAACCGATGTTTGTGGCCAATTTACCAGTTGTTGAACATACTAACCTCCCCTTACCAGGGATTCTAAGATATATAATATAATGGAATGATTATATAATAATATATGAAATACCAGGATATCTCCCCAACCGCTGGTACGTTTTTTGGCAGCCTCTAAAGCCAGAGTAAAATCTTTTAGCAGCACGAGATACATGTAAAACTTAAACAAAGAGAAAGAGATGCTAATACTCCCTATGAATTTTACCCAGTGCAGGTAATATGTGAGTCTCCTTTGTGGCTCCAAAATAAAGGCCAAAGGCACAATGCATCACTGCTCTGCTCAACTTACAATTTCCAGGTTCACCATGCAGTATGAAGCCCCAACTTTAGACTTGAATTTTATGTTGATATACATTAAAAAACTGAAAATATGATTAGGGGAACTATATAACTGTCTCCTCACCAAAGATATTGCCTGTATGATGAACCTTAGTGCTAGAACAGGACCTATACACTAACAAAAAACCAACCCCAAAGGACATTGAACAGGATAAGAGAAATAAGCTGACAGTGTTACGGACAAAGGTAATGATACCTGTGCAACTGTTCTGAAGTTGATTGATGGCTCATCAATTACAATTAAGAGCAAGGTGGTGCTCAATTCATTCTCATTTTGACGTCGACATTATCAGTGTAGAACATGCATTATGCATCTTTAGTTGTGCTTACCATTTAAGTGTGAAATTATTGTGTATACATTGGTAAATACAGAAATTGATGCTGCAGTGCATATTCCAATTAGAATTCCAATTAAAATTATGCAAAAACTTACAGTGAAATAACTTCTCCAAGCATTAACTCTCAGTAACACCAAATTGTAAGGGTTATGTAGAAGGAATAATTCAAAAGCCAACACAGGTTACAAACCCAGTTTCATAGTTAAAAAAAGGGGGGAAAAAAATCAACCACTCAGTCATATGTTCAGAAAGTTATACTTGATAGAGCAAATAAATTTGAGCCTGATGGGTAAAATACAACATCTGACGAAAATTTATGAAAATAGGAATACAGCATCTGTAAAGTACAATATAATTTATAACCCAAAAACTACTGATAAAGGATTCACCTGACAGCTAAAAGGGTTTAGAATTTGGGGGGAGGGGGGATGTTATCAAATTGGAGGGGAAACCAGAGATTTTATTTTTTCCACAAAATAAGGCAAAAGAAAATTTGATTGGAATAAACCAAACGTCTTACCGAACCAAAAGGCAATAACCTGAGCACCACTAGGGGATGCTCTCTAATACCTACCCGCTTGATGGGCCCATAAGCCTCAAACTCCCTTTTGATTTTGCTCTCCGTTGTCTCATAATTCTGGAATAACACGTCAGACAAGTTGTGAGGCTAAATACTTGCACACAGAAAATTGATACATTATATCATGATGTTACTCACCAGCCTAGCAACAAAAAGTGTCTTGTATGGATCTCCAGAGACATTTGGATCATTATTAGGATCATCTGCAAAGCGAACATTTTTTTTCATTAAGAAAAGAAGATAAACAAACCATAAAATCTGGATATCTACTACACCAAGCACAAATAACTGAAAATAGAGCAGGGATATCACATTTCTCAAGCTCCTCTGCAGCCTTTTTAGCACCCTCCTCCAGGCGTATCTTATGGATCCTCGCCCTTCTTTGTGCCTGAATTCACCAATTGTATCAAAAAAATATACAAGACTTACATCAAGTTTTATCACTAAGACACAAACATTAGATCTTGTGAAATTGCCAAATGATGGCTCAACCAACAAAAAATTCTTTTCTTCCCGGGAGTGTAATAATGTCAAATTGTATCCTTCGGACAAAAACACAAAAGATGCTTCTGAGACCCACTACAGAGAAAAATTAACAGAAATTCTGTCTTTTTTGGGATACCTAATAAACGGCAGTAAAGCATTTGAAAAGCAATTTTCTTCTCTTCCAGATGGATAGTCATTTCTAAAATTAATCATGTAATCAAGTTGTGTGCAGATTCCTGCACTGTGCAACTTCAATCAAACAGATAAGCTCATTCAAAAGAATCATCAAATCAAACAAATTGCATGACGTACAAGACCATTTTTTTTATTACACTCATTTGTGCTACAAGTGTCATATCAGGCAATTGATATAGGTCCCAACCATATTTTATTCCCTGATAGTTCCCAAGTTTAAAAGCAAGTGAAAAAAATTCTTTCACCAAAAGAACTTGATCTCAGGTGACACTTTATTTTGTTCAAAGTGTCGGTAAGTGAAAATTTCAAGGAATAGAAAAGGTGCCAGCTACTTGTCATGGCATGCAACTTGTAATAATTGGGGGGGGGGGGAATTGTGGTTAATTGATTATTTAAGCAAGAAGAGTAGTTAGGCAGTTAGGCCTGAATTTAAATTCAAACTACTCATATAATTGTGATCAAGTGGGCCTTGGCACCACTAGTAGGAGCCGGATCAGTATATAAACTCACTGATACCGTGCTCCCAAGGCATCGAAGATCAATACACAACTGATTTCCCACGCCTAATTCTTCTCTCTCTCTCTCTCTCTCTCAATTCTCACTGTTCTTCCCCCTCAATTTCCCTAAATCTCCCCGATTCGAGGAGAATTCACCCCTCTTAGAGTTTGGCTTTGACATTCTAGTATTAGAGCAGGATCCTTGGGCGATTATCGGCACCGGAATTCGCCATGGCTGACGGCACACGCATGAAGCAAATAGAGGCACAATTGCAGCAAGTCATCGCAGCAGTGACTGATATACAGATTAGGATGGGAAGTATGGAATCCTCCATGGAAGCAGTGGTGGAGAGGAGGATTGAAGGAGCCATGGATTGGTGGCGGGAGGAGAATCGAGAAAGACAACCAATTGAAGGAGCAAATGCAACTGTTCGTTAGGATGGTTACCAACCAACACCAGGTAAGGTTCTCCCCAGAATTCCCTCATCGGGAGAGATCTGATCCAATCTTACGGGGGCATACTTTGCCCCTACGAACAGAGGACGCCTCTGAATTTGAGGCAGATCCGATGGTGGTAGGGGAAAACACCATGGAGAGGAGATCGGAAACTCAGGCTGCTCCCCATCGGCCTAGATTTCCATTTCCTAAGTTGGAGATCCCTATGTTTGATGGAGTGAACCCAAGGTGGTGGGTGCGTAGGTGTGAAAGGATGTTCAGTTTCTATGATGTGCCAGAACAACAGCGAGTCACCCTCACGGCTGCGTACTTGAACGACGCAGGGGATGCATGGTTTTAGGGATGAATAGGATCTAAAGAGGGCTACCGATGGGCGGAGTTTGTGGAGGATTTATGCGGAACGTTTGCTGATAGAAATATGATGGATGTGGTAGAGGAGTTTAACAAGCTCCGACAAGATGGGACGGTGCAATCGTACCAATTGAAGTTTGAAGAGCTCAAATCCCTTATGCTAATCCTGAACCCACACTTGACCAAGGGGTACTTTGTCTCCAATTTTGTGAGTGGACTAAGTGAGGAATTGAGGCCCACTATAAAAATGCAGCAGCCTAGAACGATGAAGTAGGCCGTAGAGTGTGCAAGGCTGTAGGAGCTAACAATGGAGGCGTTAATGAGGAAGCAAAGGGGACAAATGAGGGCCATGAATTCTGGAATGATCTGGGGAGCAAAGGGATAGGGAGAGAAGGGGGCAAAATGAGCCAAGGGAACACAGGAGGGGGTCCATCCTCTACCTTAGTCCCTATGCCCATAAACGGCGAGAAACTCGCTGAGTAGAGGAGGAAGGCGGGGATATGCTTCCATTGTGGTGATCAGTATGCCCCCGAACATCAGTGCAAGAGGCAACTTCTGTTGATAGAAGGAGACAAGGAAATGGAGGAAAATGATGATGGAGAGCCTCCCCAATGTGATGAAGAAGGGGCAGAGAGTGTAGAGATATCACTCCATGCCCTCAGAGGTCTTGCTAACATCAAGATCATACGGGTGGAGGGAAAGGTAAAGGATCACTAGCTAATGGTCTTGATTGATAGTGGAAGCACACATAGCTTCCTCGATGAAGGGACGACCAAGAGATTGAGGTGTGAGTTGACAGGGACTCATCCGCTGTTTGTGACTGTAGCAAACGGCAACAAGGTGATGTGTCGGTCTGCATGTGAAGGGTTCTGTTGGGAATGCACAGGGAGACTTTTGAAGCTGACTTGAGGTTGTTGAAGTTAAGGGGTTGTGACATAGTCCTTGGTGTGGATTGGATGAAGGGCATCAACCTATCAGTTTTGACTTCAATAAAATGGAAGTCACGTTCGAGAAAGAGGGGAGAAGGATGACTCTTACTGGTAGCCCTGAGACAAGGGTCTGTAAGATGATAACTAGGAGGAAGCTACAAAAGATCCTAAAGTCCAAATGGACTCAAGTGGCCTAGCCATTTTCAATTCATGCAATGGAACATGGAGGAGGTGAGGCAGAGCAAGAGGAGCAGGGGAGACCATCCACCAACAACCATGGAAGGTACACGAAATAGACTCCCTTAATAAACTATTGCTTGAGTTTTAAGGACCTATTTGAGGAACCCAAATCACTGCCACCCCATAGACAATTCGATCACTCCATTGTTTTGAAACCCAACACTAAACCCATTAATATTCGAGCTATCGATATCCCCCTAAACATAAAGTCGGGATTGAAAATTTAAAAGACATGTTGACAAGGTTAATCATTCGATCAAGTCAAAACCCCTATGCCTCACCCATACTTCTAGTTAAAAAGGAGGATGGGAGCAGATGTTCTTGCATACATTATCGCCAACTCAATTCTCATATAATAAAGAACAAATTCCCTATTCCTATAATAGAAGACCTACATAATGAATTGAAACATGCCATGGTATTCACTAAGCTAGACCTGAGATCAAGGTATCATCAGATTCGAATGAACCCTGATGATATCCCTAAAACAACCTTTATCACTCATCAAGGGCACTCTGAATTTTTGGTAATGCCCTTTGACCTAAACAAATGCCCTTGCCACATTTCAGGCCTTAATGAATCACATTTTTGAACCCTACAGTCATGACCCAAGGAATAATAGAAGGGCATCATTGTAATAGGGTTGCAATGGTTTGTTAGGATATTTTTACAAGTTGTTAGAAGCACATGGGTGCTCTTAAGATGCTGTTAGAAATTAGTTATGCAACTAGCTACTATGCCTATAAAAAGTCCCATTGTAAGAGGAGAGCATATGTTTGAATTGATCAAATGAATTTCTAATTCTCTCTCTACAATATCCCTCTCATTTTCTCTCTACTTCTCTCCCTCATTTCTCTCTACATTCTTTCCCCCATTTCTGTCCAAATATCCCTCTAAACTTTCTGTTCTCAGTTCTACTCCATCAGATTCTTTCGATTACCTATCCAACCCTGTTATGAACCCTAAGTTCATGACAAATGGTATCAGAGCATTGTTCCTCGACTGTGATTTCAATCAAATTCTAGGCGAAATTGAGGCAGATATAGTGATATGGGCAAACTGTCGAGGAGCTTCAACAGAATTGATCAACTAGCAATTCCGATTTGATTCCTAAAGGACCAAGGACATATCGTCACCCAACAAGGCGTTCCTTGAAACTGATTTGAGGCTACTTTGGAGGACAGTTTGCGAAGCCGGTCGAGTTATAGGAAGCGATTGGGTAAGCAAAAGACAAGTTGCGAGAGCTCCATCGGAGTGACGACGTGGGTGAGGAAGGCTGTCACAGCCAGGTCAATCAAAGCCACTGGTTCTTGGAAGCTCTTGGCCAGTCGTTTGCGCATCATCTGGCAAATTCAAGTAGTAGTGTTGGAGGTGAGTCAGGTTGCTGAAGGCGAGGACGAGACTCACTTCAGAGGTGACTTGAAGGACTGGAAATTGAGATCGACGATTCTCTTTGTTAACCAAGGCCAATTTCGAGTGATCGTTTTCTGATGGAACTCGGGCAGCCTTCGGCAATTGACGCAAATTAGGAAGTTGATGACGAGAAGCAACTTCCTATGCCACTGTTGAACATCAACGAGTTGCTGGTCATAGGCGGTTCTAGCAAATCAGAGTGGAGGCGATTCCAACCCAAACTGACGGTGATTGGGTGAGGCGAGCACGAGCAAGCAAGTCTGATCCAAACGGTGAGAAGCGATTCTGGGTGAGGCGAGCGCGAATTCAATCAGGTGCATTGCTGATGCTGTCGCTTTGATCAGTTGGGGATTCCAACCCACACGGTGAACTGTAGTGGACGTTTCGTGAGGTGAATCTGGAGGCCGAACCGATTCAATCAAGTTCCGAAAGTATTTGCACAGCAGAAACGTTAAGATTTGGACTCGGGAGTGGGTGTAGCAGTTGAACTAGCAGTGAGTTTGGGTGATTTTGGAATCAGAAACGATCGCAAATTGGGCTGGGAGCTTGGACAGTTATTGGGAAATAGCTGTTCTTTGGCTGTGATTTTGATTTGAGTTGAAGATAGGGAAATCAATTTCCGTAGTTAAGGTCCAAGGTGAGAAGGCTTGAAAGTGACTTGGCTAGGCGGTATTTCCAAGGAAGTAGATACAGGCTGATTTTTGGAAATTGATTCTGATGTCTAGGGTGATAGACGACTATCGTAGCATTAAGGTTTGGAGTTTCGGAGGCGGACGTCGTCGGCAAGCTAGCCAGGTAAATTTCGATCCGTTTAGGCTATTGCCAGCTAACGTGGTTAATTTCCAAGAGAGAGAGAGAGCAACCCTTCGATTAGACGTTTGAATTTGGGAGGCAAAGCAGGGTGGACAGCGCTCCGAATCCTTAGGTTGTGTCTTGTTCTGTCAGTGAAAGTTCTGCCAAGGTAGGCAGTGCGCACATGAGGCCATGGGAGACTCAACTGCAGGAGAATAAGGCTGCATTTTCAATGGGATGTCCTGCTCGTGAAGCCATGGGAAGCCATGCACGTAGGAGACCATTGGAGCCTCAATTGCAGCAGATGAATGCTTCATTTTCAGCTGGAATGGAGCTTCAATCGCAGCCAAAGAAGGCTGCATTTTCAGTTGGCAGCAACAAGGATAAGGAGCAGTGTAGCCAAAAGAATCAAACATGGGGAAAAAAGTTTGAGAATGAGTCTAGCCAAAGGGACAAAGGAACAAGCAGTGGGATTCATGAAGAGTGCGAAGAATTTGGCTATATGTTCCGCGAGAAGCTAAAGGAGTTTGCGATGATACTGATTAAGAAGTATTATTACAACTTTCCGGTGAAATACTTTGATGATTATCACGAAAGTTTTAACAAAGAGGAATTCCTAAAAATGGAGCAATCGAAGGAGAAATGCAACATCAAAAATGATATTAAAGGTGAATGGCATTATCCAAAGGGAATCTGTGATGAACAGATTGATAGGGCAGCAAAGGCAAAAGGAGAATTAAAGGAACACACCGATTCCTTTGGAAAAGAAGTTCTCGATGGTGATGTTTTTGGGATTCTGCAACAAGATCAGTTCAACTTTAAGGGAGAAGGAGAAGAGGGAGAAGAGAGTGAGGAAAAGGAATTGGAGGATGGCACTCAATCAATTGACAGTCTCTCAAGCACTCTTACTAGTGCTGAAACACTTGGCCAAGTGTCAATCCTTGAGAAATCGTTGGCTGGAATTAAAGTTGCAGCAGCTCCTAATGCTAATGTTCACAAACAGCCTTGGTATGAGTATCTAAGGCAAGTCTACAATCCTCCATTGCTGCGTTTTGAGGATTCTTTTGATATTTCTGCAACAAAGCATGGTTGTGGATTGAAAGGGAAGACAATAACTGCAACTAAGGATGAAGGTCTACCATTCTTACTTGTATTGGATGGTAAAGAACTACTAATGGAGGTAACGGACACGGATAGTCTTTACGTTGAACTCCAAGTTTCAGCTACTAAGTATGTCTGTCCAGAATTTGCTGATCATGTCCATAGATTGGAGATCAAGCTTGATCAGGCAGCTATTGTAGAAGGTGGGTGTATTGGATTTGAACGCTATCAGGTTGCTTCCATTGACGTTCTAGGCCAAAGTATGCCTGGGATGGATCTTAGAAACCTAAGAATGAAGAAGAAGAGGCCTAAAAGACTCAAGCAAGAAAAAAGAATGAAACGGACTGAGAAAGCGAGTATTGGATGAAAAACAATGAATAGTTGTCGCAAGTTCTTAGGGACAAAAACTCTCTCAAGGAGGGGAAATTGTCATAATCCCAGTGTTATTAAAGGCGGGCTTAGGCGCAAGGCGCCTTAGGCAAAGGTGCACGCCTTGAGCTTTTTAGCTGTTTTTCAAGCTTTTTATTTCACTATTTGTTACTTTATTTAATTTTTTACTGTTTAGAGTTTAAATTTATTGCTTAAACTACAAATTTGACAATAAGTAAAAAGACTACTACTTCAAATGCTCCAATTGAATTTGAACTAGATGAAGATGGATAGGGAGAATTTAACAAATTCAATGCATGCAATAACAAAATGCAACATTAAGTCACCAAAACAAAAAAAGATGCAAATTCAAGTCTAGTATATTACCTACAAAAAAAATGTATGAAACTATCATCACACTTCTAAACCATAGAAATCATCCAACAAGAGGAGTAGATGATGTGGAAGAAGATATTAGAGATGATGCTTCTAATGATGAAAATATAGAAATGTTTGGTCTTTAGAGTGGTTTTTTTTATAACATGCTTGTTAAAATATTATTAAAAGTTAGGACCTATTTTATACCTTTTTCTTCAACTATATTTTTATTTTATTTTATTTTATTTTATTAACTTGCGCCTAGTTCCACCAGGCTCGCGCCTCGCCTTGCGCCTCAGGCTCTAAGACCCTTGTGCGTCTTGCACCTTTAATAACACTGCATGACCCAAGGAATAATAGAAGGGGCATCACTGTAATAGGGTTGCAATGGTTTGTTAGGATATTTTTACAAGTTGTTAAAAGCACATGAGTGCTCTTAGGATGTTAGAAATTAGTTAAGCAACTAGCTACTATGCCTATAAAAAGGCCCATTCTAAGAGGAGAGGATATGTTTGAATTGATTAAATGAATTTCTAATTCTCCCTCTACAATTATCTACAATCTCCCTCTCATTTTCTCCCTACTTCTCTCCCTCATTTCTCTCTACATTCTTTCCCCCATTTTTGTCCAAATATCCCTCTAAACTTTTTGTTCTCAGTTCTACTCCATCGGATTCTTCCGATTGCCCATCCAACCCTGTTATGAACCCTAAGTTCATGACACCTACCTCCGCAAATTCGTATTAGTCTTCTTTGATGACATTCTTGTTTTTAGCCCCTCGTTCCAACAACACCCAAGTCACCTAAAAATTGCCCTAGAGGTATTGAGATTCAATCAATTGTTTATTAAGAGGTCTCAGTGTGCTTTTGCCTAACCAAGGGTGGAATATTTAGGACATGTAATATCTAGTGTAGGAGTGAGCACTGACTCCAAGAAGGTGGCTGCTATATTAACTTGGCCGAGGCCTACATCAGTAAAGGCCTCAAGGGGATTCTTGGGCCTAACAAGCTATTACATGAGGTTCGTGAAAGACTATGGGGTGATTAGTAGGCCCCTCACCAATTTATTGAAGGATGAAGGATTAAGATGGGAAGAGAAGGCAAAAGAGGCTTTTAAGCAACTCAAAAAGGTGATGAGTGAAGTACCTACACTGGGACTCCCTAATTTCTCCAAACCATTCATTTTGGAGACTAACGCTAGTAGTACAGGAGTGGGGGCAGTGTTATCCCAAGAGGGAACGCCTTTGGCCTTATTAGCCAAGCCCTGAGCCCAAGGCATTAGGGACTTAGTGTATACAATAAGAAGCTGATGGTAGTGCTGATTGCAGTGGATAAATGGTGTCACTACTTGGAGGGGGGCAATTTGTCATAAAAACATACCATGAGAGCCTAAAATTCCTCCTGCAATAGAGGCTACACACCCATCTTCAAAAGAAGGGGATGGCAAGACTGATGGGATTGGATTATGTCATCCAATACCGGAGGGGAAGAGAGAATAAGGTTGCTGATGCCTTATCCAAATGCACCGAAGAGGCTGTGGTGACCTCCATTACAACAGTTGTCCTTGATTGGTGCCAAGAGGTCAGTGCTAGGATGAACAGGATGAGTGGAAGAAGAGGATTATGGAGCAGCTCATTCTTGACCCTACCGCTAGACTGGGGTTCACTATCCAGAATGAAGTGTCGAGGTACCAAGAGAGATTAGTCATTGGAGATGGTGAGGCCTTAAAGAGGCAGATTTTGGACACTCTATATGGATCCCACTTGAAGGCCATTCAGGAATACATAATAATTACTAGAGGGTCAAGCAACTATTCTATTGGCCTCGACTAAAAAAATGGGTAGTGGAGTATGTGCTGCAGTGTGATATTTGTAAGAGGTGGAAGGGCTACTACAACCACTCCTTGTACCTACGCAAGCGTGGTTTAACATCTCTATGGACTTTGTGGAAGGGCTTCCAAAGTCCGAGGGGAAGGATTGCATTCTAGTTGCGGTGGATAGGCTCACTAAATTCTCTCATTTTATTGGATTAACGCACCCCTTCACTGCTCAGAAGGTAGCACGACTTTTCCTAAACAGGGTGGTGGTGCAATTGCATGGGGTACCCCAATCCATTGTATCTGATAGAAACACGGTGTTCACCAATCTCTTTTGGAATGAATTGTTCAAGTAGTTGGGAGCCAATCCACACATGTCCTTAGCTTATCACCCATAGTCTAATGGACAAACTGAATGGGTGAACCAATGTTTGGAGACCTACTTGAGATGCTTAAGCTTCCTATAGTCTAAGGAATGACACAGATGGTTATCATCGGCTTAGTGGTGGTATAACACCTGCCATCACAGTTCTATCAGAATGACTCCCTTTGAGGCTTTATATGGGTACAAACCTCCCCCACTCCCTACCACATCAGGAGAAACCACGTAACTACGGTGGGCTCCTATCTACAGCAACAAGTGCTTTGGGTTCTGCAGAAGAAATTAACCAATGCCCAAAATAGGACCAAGCAATTGCATACAGGAAGCGGAGTGACAAAGAATTCACAGAAGGAGAGGAAGTCTACCTAAGACTCAGACAGGCTCACCTAAAGGCTTTAGCACTGGGGCAACACTCCAAGCTCAGTCAAAGGTACTATGGGCCCTATCCCATTGTAGCTAGGATTGGAAAGGTGGCTTACAAGCTTCAGCTACCCCCAAACTCTCAGATCTAGCCGCTATTTCATGTGTCCTTATTAAAGAAGTCAATAGGAGCCAACTCAGTGAACACAACCTTGCCTTTCTTATTGCCGCATTCTACTGAGGCTGTTGAACCCGTGGCCATCCTTGATAAAAAAGGATCTTATACTGACACGGCGCCCCCCTAACACAGGTCTTGGTGAGATGGTCCAATCTACACCCAAAAAACAACACTTGGGAGTACCTCCCTGGCATCAGGGCTGGCCTTGAGGGTAGGCAACCAAGGCAGTTGCCTTGGGCCCCCCCACCAAGGCTAGTCTTGGCCTTGTTGGCATGGGCCTAGGTGGCTTGTTGGCATGGGCCCATCTCACATTTTATATATATATATAATATTAAATAATATTAGGGACCTGAGATGTTAGGGCCCATATAAAATTTTGCTTAGGGCCCCTAACTTCTCAGGGTCGGCCCTGCCTAGCATGCTCAAACAGAGAAAATGTCACGCCCTTGAATTAGGGCTGACAATTTTGATAATGTCGATTGTAAGAAGGGGGGAGAGAGAGAGAGAGGGGGAGGGGGGGGGGAATCGGTATCCTTCCTTGATGTCGTAGGTCTATATTATAGAGGACCTCTAGCCAATTCAACAACTACTCTTTTAACTACTTAACAACCTAATGATTAGCTATTATACAATCAACCCATTCCTGCCTATTAACCAACTGACTCTTTTAGTTAGACCCTAATGGTTTATAAGGTCAGTACCCTCCCAATTACAATACTGCCACTAAGGTCGTGACAATCCCCACCCCTTCAAACAATTATTGTCCCCAAGAATTAACAGCGATGGCGATGGTTCAACCAATCCCTAACTTTAACACTTGTTGCCGCCTCTTCTTCTGTTAGAGTAAGAACACAACAATCCCTCTAGACCCTCTCAACCCAATAACTCACAGAAATCACTCAACACCTCCAAGAATACAAACGATAGAAGAGAATAACAAGCATAAGAAAAACATTAAAGAACAAGGTGATTTATCTTGGTTCAGTCACAAAATATGGGACCTACATCCAGCCTGGTGCAGCCTCTTTCCAATCCACTATCTTGAAAACAATTCTTAGGATGATTACAGAGAAAACCTGAATCCTCACTTAGCCCATATACCCTGAAAGCTAACCGGATTCCTTAAAATTACAAAACTTATCCCCAGCCTTACTCTCAGTCACTCAATCAATCCCAACCCACAAGATAGTAATAGAAAATGTCTCGGAATGAAGCTCTGTATTGCCTACCCCCACGATCCCTATTTATAGGCCATAGGGACGTGAGTTACAACTGACTAATTGTCTGACCGGAAACAACCAACTCGGTTAGCCGCCCTTCTAAAAGAATACTCATACTAACCTAAAAGCAAGAAAAACATACAAATGCAAGCATACAAAATATCCGTTTAAAATAAAGTCCTAATCTAGTACAAATGACATATCATCTTCTTAATGTTTTGCCTTTCCCCGTTGAGTAGTAGAAGCGTAGCATCGTTCGCCTCTGGCTATTCTATTGCTGCTTCAGCCTTTCCTTCAAACACTTCAATCTGTATAGAATGCAGTTGTGATTCCTCTTTGATGATCACCCTGCACTCACTTATTTCCTTCATTGGAAACGTCTTCTTCTTCTTCTTCCTTTTCCCCATCATAACCCTCCATATCCATCAACTATAGGTCCCCGAAGCTGAATTTAGTACACCATGGATCGTAAAGCTCATCAGAATTCTTCAACTACAATCCCTTCTTCTTCCTTTTCCCCATCATAACCCAATTTCAGCTTCGGAAAGCCCACTCCCTTTACGATCACCCTAGGTCCGCCCACACTGCCTTGGTTGAGTTTAGTCCACGCTTGTGGAAATTTCGTCCCAAATTCGCGTTCAATTTCGACCCAAGCTCATCATAATTGACTTGGGTGAGAAATGTCGTTGACACCCACGACGTTCATACCAAATCGATTGACCCACTTTGCCGACTGGCAAGAACGTCGGCTCTAATACCACAATTGTCACGCACTAGAATTAGGGCTGGCAATTTCGGTAATGCTGATTGCAAGAATGAGAGAGAGAGAGAGAGAGAGAGAGAAGGATGATTATTCATTCATTCAATCGGTATCCTTCCTTGATGTCGTAGGTCTCTATTATAGAGGACCTCTAGCCAATTTAGCAACAACTCTTCTAACTACTTAACAATCTAATGATTAGTTGTTATACAATCAACCCATTCACGCCTATTAACCAACTGACTCCTTTAGTTAGACCCTAACGGTTTACAAGGTCAGTACCCTCCCAATTACAATACTGCCACTAAGGTCGTTATAGATAGCAGGACTACTAACCTTCTTGAGGACAAAAAGGTGGGGGGGGGGGGAATTGTGGTTAATTGATTGTTTAGGCTGGAAGAGAAGTTAGGCAGTTAGGCTTGAAGCTAAATTCAAACTACTCATGTAATTGTGATCAAGTGGGCCTTGGCACCACTAGTAGGAGTCGGATCAATATATAAAAACTCATTGATACCGCGCTCCCAAGGCCTTGAAGATCAATACACAACTCATTTCTCCCGCCTAATTCTTTTTTTCCTCTCTCTCTCCATTCTCTTTGTTCTTCCCCCTCAATTTCCCTAATTCTCCCCAATTCGAGGAGAATTCACCCTTATCAAATTTTGGCTCTGACACTACTTTAAATTTGCACTGGATGGACCAACAAGACTTGTATAAAGCATTTTTAAGGTATAAATAATTTGGTGAACGTTACGTGATGGTGCCAAAACATATAGGTTTGGTTGCACCTGACATTAAGCTCCAGAAATCCATGAATTGCCTTTCCTAATCCACCCTTTGACTGAAAGCACCTCCCAATAATGCTCCCTTTTAAAAAAACAACTCCCAATGATATGCAAACAAATCAATTCTTGATTACTTCTTATAATGGTGATGGTGGATGAATTTGTGAAATAATATTTGGAGATACAATGTGCATAACCTCACCAATCGAACCAATAACAAATACACATAATTTGCAAACCATTACTAGAAAGAAAATAATATACCTAAATTACACCCTTTAGTTTAACAGGTATTGAATACCCTTTAGTTTACACTGGTTTAGCTTTTTCAAGGTTAAACAAGATCAGCAAATCACTATTTTGCCATAGTTTTCTGAATGTATAAGCCATCAATTCGGCAGACCCCACATAGTGGGATAAAAGTTTGATATATGTATGTATATATATATATTGTAGACGTCAACAATACACATCTAAAATTTTAAAAAAATCAACTGAGACAAAAGGAAAAAGAAAAGGCCAACACAATTAGAAAGAAGCCAACAAAAATTCCCCTACCCCCAGCCCCCCTATCACAACCTCAAGGATAGATTAGTAAATATAATAGTAGTTAGCTTACATGCATTATTATATTGTATTCTAGATTGCTGACAATAGTTGTACTTCTCAGTTAGAAGGTTGGAACAACCTATAAATAGGCTAAGGTAGTTAGGGAATGTATGTTTTGAAATGATAATTGAATTCTCTCCCTCTCATGAATTCTGTCTCAATTTCCCTCTGAACTCTCTCCCGATCCCTCTAATCTCCCCTCTTTGTTTTACCTGTAATCCTTCCCCATTTCTTATTGCATTCCCTTCCCTTTCAGTCTAATTCTCTCTCGATTCTTCCAATTTCCTATCTCAAACCCTAGGTACATGACACCGCCCGGCCCCCCGAAAAAAAAAGATCTCCCTGGAAAGAAAAAAACAAACAAAAACCTCCACAGTTAGCTCCATGAACCCCTATCTCATCTCTCTCCACAAAGCCCAAAACAAGCACTCTCTCACCAACACTCTGAAATACATTTTCAGTGTTATCTGCTACCTCCATGACCTTGACTTTGTTATCTGCAGTGTTCTAAGACACAGCCCTAGGCAGTTGTCTAGGCGTTAGGCGGCTGCCTAGGCGTTAAGCGACCCCTGGCCACCGCGATTTCGTGCAAATCAACACCCCTATTTCCCCTTTCCCTTTTATATCCTCTCACCGTGGTTTGGCTTCATCTCTAGTGGACTTGTCGATTTTTCTCTCTTGCCACCACTGCCGCCAATCGTCATTCTCAGGCACATTCTCACTACCTATCTCCCTGTTAGTTCAGCCACTTCATCGCCAATCGTCTCGTTGCCACTGTTGCCGTCAATCATCTTTCTCAACCACGTTCTTGCTGCCTATCTCCCTGTCGATTCTCCCTGCTGGTTCTCGCTCTTCTTCCCCCGATACAATCTGAGGCCTAGCTTCGATTTTCAGCTCTTTCATCAAGAATGTTGATGTTTTGCCCAAGTTAAATGTGCTGGAAGTCTAGAAGAAATCAGAAGAGATTATGAGGATGATCGGATGGCAATTAGATTGTAGGACTTAGTTGTAATTACTTGTAATTGTTAGGGGTATTTTAGACTTTGTAATAGTCGGTTATTTCCCCTAGGAAGGCTCGCCCTTTTAGTTTATAAATAGGAGGGCGAGGAGGCCTGAATCGGATCATCAATCATTTTTGTCATTCCATTCTCTTGTTTCAGTGCAGTGAGAAAAGAGAGAGAGAGTCGTGATATAGAATAGCTCTTGGAGTCTTTTTAGTGAGTATTGTACTCAAGAGATAAGAGAAGGTGAGTGAGGGTTTTCTTGTACTGATTTTTGAAGTTATTAGTGGATTGTTCTCTTCGTTGGAGTGCTGGATGTAGTGCCATTGTGGTTTGAATTTCTATTTCTCTTTCAATTTGTCAATTATTTACTTTCTGTTATTGTGCTTGTGTTGTGATTGGTTTGGTCAGAATAGGCAGAATATAAGTACTCGGTTTAACAAAGAAGCTTCGATTTTCAGCTCTTTCTAGGTTTGAAGCTTCTTTCATCATTTTTGCAGCTCTTCTCAACAAATTTGTGTTTTGACAGGATTCTAGGGTTTGCAGCTAATTGTTGGATATGTGCACAACTGACCTTGCAATTGGATTCTGCTGGGTGTAAATAATTGAGCATTTTGAGATTCTTAAAGGTTTATTCTAGAAGTAGGATCAAATTACATCAAAAAGTTAAAAAAAAAAAAAAAAACAATAGTTTTCCTAAGCATCGCCTAGGAGCTAGGCCCCAGTTTGGAGCCCGACTAGCGCCTAGCGCGTTTTAGAACACTGGTTATCTGCTCCATTGAAGTCAAGCAACCACTTCAATTTCATCTCCAAATCATGAAATCTGTTACTGTCACCACCTCAAAAAACTACCAACTTAATTCAGTCAATATAGAGTCACTATAGATTCTTCACAGCCGTGTCTATAACCCCATCAATCTAAGGAACCAAATTCAATCAAATAACTCATGTGTTATGAAATCAAGGCAACAACAGTTGAATGCATATCTATTATATACAAGTTTCATCACAAGACTCTAATTGAATTAATGTGTTTTTAGGTATCATTTAATATGTTTGGTGGGGTTTCTTATTTGCTAGGTGCAAATCCTGTAAATTGAAGAAGAGAAGAAAAAGCAGAACAAATTTTATTGTTGTACTAATAACTCTATATAGCAAAAAGAGGTATAGGAAGATCAAGAAAAACTTGGCAACTGACTCTCGGATACAATGAGTTATAAGGGCCTTACAAAAATTATGATAGTAGATATAAATGATTGGCGAGTTAGAATTCATGTAGCCAACCCCACTTAGTGGGATTAAGGCCTGATATGCTGCACCAATAACCCTGCATATTAACCAGTTCCAAGCCTAAAAATATGGGAATTACATTTAAGTATTGACAAGCAACATAATCATGGCCTTTATATTAGTCAGAGAACTAGAATTTAAGTAATCAACTCTGCCTAAATGTTTTAACACTCTGATTGTGTGATTGATGGCTCTACATGGAGACACATGCATATAGGTACATTTACCAGCCATCCAAGTCTGAAGATTAATTCCAAAAAGGATTAGAAAAGGGGGGGGGGGGGGAACCTATGTGTAGTTGTTTTTGTTTCACACTGTTGTATGGAAACAAAAATAAATGCATGCATTATGTCTAAGCTTCCATTATCTGGGTGCAAACACATTGAATTTCTAGCTTTCCATTTGCAGGCTGCAAAAGTGGTGATTAACCTCTTGATCCTTGGCCCTTTCACTCAAATGCCCATTGTACTTCGTTTTTCCCCAAACTAAACTAGTCCTTGGACTTTCCTAATGGCCATGGCACCCCCTCCGTTGATAACAACATTAATTAAACTGAAATTAATCTTAAATTATACCTGATTTTTGTCTAATTAAAGAAAAAAAAATGGATATGAAAGAAGTTGGGACTCAGGGACAAAAGGAAATCTTACAGGGGTTTCACCCTTTTGGACAGGTGGTTGATATGCAGCATCTTCTTTAAATCTATCCACAAATTGTGCCATTCCTTTGAAATGAAGAAGATTGAGTTACAATAAAATTATGGCCACAATACAAAATACTGTCTTGCTAACATTTGTTCAAGAAGGTCACGACATACCTGTATATGGCGGACATTTTCTCTTCTCTGGAGGTGGTTTGTATTCCAGGGCTGGTCGAGGCTCAAAAAGCTTTAAAAGATTAGCAGTGAGGCCAGTGGGATGACTTTGCCCAATCTGCATTTAGATGATTTAATGAATTTCAACAGAATAATGATCCCAGAGGTAAAACAAAAAAATCATCAATTACAAAAAAGGGATTAAATATCTCTATTAATGACCTATCATCTATATAATCACTTATTTTATATGGGCTTATAGGAGTAGGAGAGCATGTAAAAATAAGAAGGGGAATTTCAGTCAGCAAAATTACAGTAACAGAAAAAACTAAAAGAAGCTCCACGCTGAGCTTGCAAGTTAAACTAATAAAATATGATATCGTATCGCTTTGCAGCTCCACAGATAAAAATCATGCACAGAATGATCATCTAGCTTTTCCTTGTGACAAACAGCTGAAAACACGACACAAAATGCTTTCTGTTCGTGTTGTTAGCAACCAAAGAAGCCTCGAAGCGCAATTCACTCAAAATTCCCTAATTAAGCATCAACTCCCAATGGTCAACCATCCGAATCAAATCTTCGTAACGGAACCAAAGCCACAGAATCAACACGATTATCAAAAGTAAATCAAATCGAGCTTAGGGTTTAAGGATATTAACACGGAACCACAAAAATCAACCAATCGACATCCTAAAAAGGAGCACAGAAATTGAGAAGACTTGGATAAGGACACATACCAACTTCAATTGCATGACGTTCGCACGGTTTTGCGCCTTAGTGCGAGCCTGAACGGCGGCGTTATTGTTTCGCATAAAGGCATCGTTGTAGTCTCCCATTTTGGTAGAGGTATCGGTTGGATCGGCTTAGGTTTCTCACAAGTTATCGATGGTAAATAGGGAGATCAGACAAACGAGATCGAAAGCATCGGTCGGCCGCCGTTGATAGTTGTCGGTGGCAACAGTAAGGCGGTGATGAGAAAAGAAACAAGATAGCGGCAGCGAAACAAGAACGAGAAAGGGTTCTCGCTCCGTCTATTTATACGCGAGAAATGGGGGCGAGTGATGATTGACTCGGCAGTAACTCGGTGTCCGGTCTTCCGATTTGAGGAAGTCCAGGCGAGAGATATCAAATGGGCCAAACTGGACTGGGCCTGCCAACATGGTCAATATGGGTGGTATCACATAGGCCCGTCCACTGTTTTGATTTTTTAAAATCAAAAATATTTTTAATAATATAATTAAAATGTTATATTAAATATTTTTAGTTAGTTTTATATTTAGGTAAGAATTTTTTAAATTTTTTTGAAATATCTTTTATGTAATGATAACCTTCTCTTTAAAAAAGAAATTATGTTAGTAAGATTTGAAATTATAATTAACTTATAAATTCTTTATTTATCATTACACCAAAACTTTTTTATTTAAAAAATTAAAAACTATACTATAACTATCAAACATACTAAATAAATCTTTACAAGGCCAGTCCCTCAATTATTAACAATCATACACACAATACAATTTTTGTATAGACCATATAATATCTCAAATTATTATATTGTTTCAAGAGTTTAAACAATCCATTTATAATGTACAAAATGTTGGACTCTTCACAAAATTTAATCTTTACATCCTTACTTATAAAACTAAAACTAAAAATTAAAAATTAAAAAATAATTTTTAAAATTATACAGAGCCTAATCATCTTAAATTTTTGGTCTTGATCCATCATGTTTGAAGAAAAAGATTATAGGAGTATCTTGGTGTAATGGTGTGGCCTCACTCAATTCTACATTCAGCAATTAATGTACATCTTCATTGCATTTGTTGTAAGTCTAACCTTCCTTTGATTTAATAGCTTGTTTATTACAAAACCTTGGGATTACTGCTTTTGCGTGGTCATTCGCTGTTCATGCTTTCGATTTTGGTAGATGAGGTAAATTACAGACGGGCTTTTAGTCCTCGCCTAAGCCAAGTATCGAACTCATGACCTATTAGTACTAGTCTTAACATATCACTTGTTCGCCACTTGACCTATGCCTAGAGGCTTCTTACAAAACCTTAATAGCATTTGATGTGGTTAGAGAATTCATACCAATGAATTTTACTGAATGTGCGTGACAGTTGTCAAATCTCTTTTCTTTTTTCCTTTTGCTTCTCTTTTGAATTAACCTACATGCACAAAAGTTATAGGAACTACCCAAGGCATTCTCAAAATCGTCTTCCAACCAAAGAAATCTTTTAAAAAAACTTGCATGTTGTTACTTTGTCTCAGTGTCAATTTTCTCTTCTTTTAATTATTAGTGAAATTCTCCTTATATATGCATCTCACACAAGTTGATGGTACTCATTTTATCATTTTACCTTTACCCCTAGTCCGTTGTGTAACGCCCCGTTTTTCGGGCGCGTTATAAACTTAGGACAATTCCTGGATAATAAATTTTTTTTTTCTTTCAAACACTAAAACTAAATCACATCATTCCTCGAATCCGTCCAAGAATTTTCAATCATTTTTCTCGAAAGAGAATCATTATACATATCAAATGCGGAAGCAATGATCGAAACCTGATATCTTAACATTAATCATAAATAAATTTTTACATCTTCAACATTCCTCAAAACGTTCAAAATCTAAAGTAGCAGAACTTAAATACAGGGGCTACGTTACATATATTTCATTTCTCATGCACTCTACTAAGTGCCATTTCATGCCTCATTTATCCTCGTATCTGCTATAATCTCCACCTGGAACGTTTGAATATTCAAGGGGCAAATCCCAAGTTAGATGATGAATCATTTAAGTAAGGGTACAGAAAACATATTTCGTGCATGAATGCAATGTCTTTCATCGTAGGTGTCAACTGCACCCCTCATGCTACCTACTATTTTTATGGCCCCCTCTTTCGAAGCCGAGGTGTATGGGTGCACCCTTGGTAAAGCAGCGATGCCAGTTCGTACTCCCTACGGCCTCAAATGCGAGTGATCAATGATATCAACGTGTATTTATACATTTCATAGTCATGTCATGTATGCAGTCTACGTGATGGATTTGTATCAAGGTATGTCAATATGATGAAAACATTTTCGAGGAACATAAACCACTTATTAACCAAGCATTTTCCATAAAACTAACTTTAATTGGGGAGTATCACTTACCTTCTCAAGCTTATCGGGCTACCTCGATATTTGCGCCTATCTCGAAATTCGTGCATCGCCTCGATTTGCGTGTCAACCTCAAAATTTTCACAAGTTTCTTCAACTTTAGCCTTAAAGCATCCTAATCACCATAATTATTTAAATAAACATTAAAACCTATTTTTTCATAATTTCTAGCATTTTTTATAATTTTCTCTCTATTTATTCCTATTTTTCCTCAATAAATCCAAACTAAATATTTCTAAATTATTTTCTCAAATATTTCACTACAAAAATTCATAAAATAATATTCTGGAATTTCTTGAATTTTTTAAGAAATTTTACTTATATTGACTTACCCTCCCCGGCTTTCTCGGTATGCGTGCCATATACCCGAAATGCGTGTCCGGGCCGCTTTTCTCGCCAAAAGCTCCGGAATATTAATAAACCACTATTTCCTATTTTTTTGATATTTTTTCCTTTTTTTTCTTCTTTTTCTTTCTTTTCATTTTCTTTTATTTCTTCTCTTCTTCTCCACCATCTTCTTCCTCCTCCCGCCCCTGGCAAGCGCCTGCAACTTCTTCTTTTCTTCTTCCTTCTTTTCTTCCCTTCTTCTTCTCCTTCCTACGCACGGCTGCTGCCATGGGCGCATGGCTGAGCTCTACCGGCCTTCCTTCTCGCACCCGCCGGCCGCCGCGATCGCCCTTGCCGGCCTCTGCCGATTTCCTCGACTGTTGCACTGCCGCTGGAGCTGCCCGCAGCCGCCACTAGTGCGGCCCTGCTGCAACTGGAGCTCGCGGCCATGGATGCCATGGCCGCGGCTCGCTGCTTCCGGCCGCTTCACAAGCCTCCACTCGCCGCCACCGGCCACCCCCTGCTCCACCGCTCACAACCGCAGCCTCCGCGGCCGCCGACCGGCCTCCTGCGTGCAGCCACCCAGTTGTTGCCATGGCTGCCCAGCTCCCTCTCTCTCTCTCTCTCTCTCTCCTCTTACTTTGATGCTCTCGGCCGCCCTTAGGCTTTCTGCCCCTGCTCTCCCTCTTGGCCAAACATCTCTGCCTATTTATAACTAAGGAAGCTTGGCCACTACTCCAGCCAACTTTGGCGTATGAAACACTCAAATTGTTGCCATTCCTTTCTGCAACTTGGCCACCAAGCACATTAGAAACTCGCCACAAATCTCGCCTCAAATCTCGCTGCCACAATCCCCCTATTTTGCAGCCAATATCTCGACCATGAAGATCTCACAGAGGCTGCCTCTGCCATTCACGCACATATGCACGTGCATATATATATATACATACAACTATTTCTTATACTTTAAATTAAGAGAAATTATACATTAAATCTCAATTTTATCATAATATCACTTGGGCAACTCCATAATTTCAATTATACCCTCAAACACTGGATTAAATTGCATTTTAATACTGAAAACGCAAAATTAATAATTTCGAAGCTTAGTTAAAAAGGACGATTTCACCCCAGTGTCCTCACCGGGCTGTCGTTTTATCCCGAAACCACTGAAGGGTTGTTCACTATGCAAAACCGAAGCCCCCCTAGGGTTCTGTTGATTTTTCGGGAGTCTCCTACAACGATTCGGTTTTACAGTCTAAATAGCAGCTGCATTTTAGCTATACCAAAAATCGTTCCAAATTCAATTTCTTTCGATACCATAAATCCTATCTCGATACGCTCGTCGAGACCATATAATTTTCCTTAGATAATTTCACTCCGAGGCATTCCCTGCAGTCGATTCGGTACTTATAATTGCCATCAATCCAATTTTTCGGTATCCTAAACTCATCGAAATTACGTGGCAACTTCATACGAACATGGGGTATTACACGTTGGGTGCCCCATTTTCAAAGTTCAAAGTTTGAACAGAGAAAGTAAAATGTTTTGAGGCTAACCTTCCCCCAACTTAAATCTTGGTACCCTCAATTATTATTATTCCTAATTTAAGTGTCACAATTATAGCCATATTTCCTATAAAGGCTCCTAAACATTAATCATTTTAATGCTAGCTAAACATGTTTGTCTTCATGTTTGCCCATCCATACACGTCTCCATTGCATTTGCTAACCCCCTTTATATCTTCTACATTAATTACCTATCATATATAGGCTTATATTGAGGGTATTGCTTTTCTTTCACTCTCACTTCTGTCATTTCTCACTAATCTTTTACCATACATCTACCCCCAAAGCTCTCTTCAAAACAAATCAATGGCATCGTCCGAAGCCTCACCAGTCTCTAGCTCTGTGATAAACTTCTTTGGCCACCTTATTAAATCTACTGCGCTTCACCTTTTTTCCTAGAAAGAGTACCAAGAATTTATTTCCAACTATCAAATTCCACCCCATTGGGTAATTGACTTCGACTTTGCATATCATCTTTGCAACCCAGTTGAAGAACATATGTGTCTACTTTATTGCGCCTTTGAATATGCTTTTCGCCTTTTTCTTTTGCCATATATACAAAATATTTTCCATTTTTATGATCTATCTACATCTTAGCTTTCTCCCAATGTGTAGAGATATCTTTTTCCTTTCATTCTACTAACCCTACCTATTCAATTACTACATCACTTTTAACATCAATTAGTAGTTAGTACGTCTTTTCATCTCATCACAAACTAATCCCCTTAACCAAAGGTGAGAAGTACATCCGTAAAAGCAATCATCTATGGTATTCTAAGTATGTCTTCATTCACCCTTCTTCCCAAAAGAATGTGAAATTTGGGTAATAAAAAATGAATGAAAATTGCCCCAGTGCCAACGTCTAATAACAAGAAAGAGATTCCTAAGTCTCATCAACTCTTACAGGATGTTGCAAAGAACTTCTCCAATAAATGGTTTTGTGAAGCTGTACTAGTGGAAACTTAGTTTAGCTGCCCTAAGAGGTTTGTTTTGTTGCTTCTCTAATTCTTAATTTTTGTTACCTGCACTTTTCCTTCATTATATTGCACTACATTCCCTTTTTAGGTATCATAGCCTTACTTTTCATTCCCTTCAATTTGAAGCATACCTTTAGCATCTAATTGTCCATCCATCCTCATGTTAAAATATTTTTTTCTTTTCTTTATATAACTATGTTAACAGCCTGTTTGTTGTGTGTCAGATGTAGTGTTAAATTAAAGTGTTATGATACAACTAAGTGTGATATGTAAAGAGATCAAACATCTCTCTATATATTGATTGTGCTCTTCATGATTAGATATAGAATAATGGATTCTCATTATATTTTAAGTTGGTATCAGAGCCTTTTCATAGAGGACCTCTCTTTCATTCTAATATTAGCTTATTATTTTCAAATTAAAAAAAAAAAATAGGCTCTATTCTTTCCTTCAGTCATTTCAAACCTAGAAATTCCAGTTGTGTAGTGGTATCAACTTAACTCCACTTTGATCCGTCGACCCCATTGCCATACAGCCTCCGACCGTGCAAAACTTCACAGCCATCTTCACATGTTCGCAGCACCACAAAATCATTAAATTCGCTCGCACAATCCTCAGATCTGCTTACACAATCAACAGATCTGTTCGCATTTGCAAGGACTGTCACTGGCAACCTAACAGCCCAAGCTAACCCACCATCAACATTCCACCGATCGACCATCATCACCGTTGCTTCGCCGAAAGATGGTTCGCTCACGTCAGTGGTGGTGATGCCCATATCCGTCGCCGACTAAACCCATCCTCAGCAAAGTCCGTTGTTGGCTTCTTCTTTGGCCACCAACGTCTTCTGCCATAGCCATCGACAGTAGATCGACGGCAAGCACGGCTGTGGCAGGAGACCAACTTGTGACCGACCCCTCGCCGCTACCTGCAACTTTCACTGTCGTCGTTGTTGGTCTTCTCATTGCCTTCACCAGTTGCGACCACCACCGCCTTCGATGATGATATTGAATATTGGGTAATTTTCAATGAACTCTATTAGCTCTTTGTTTTCCCTGTAATTGCAGCGTTAGCCTCTGTTTGAGGCTTGGTTTTAGATTCCCTTATATTGTAATTGTTTAAGAGAAAAAAAAGGAAAAAAAATTTTAGAAAAAAATATTGAATCATCTGAAACATTCGAAAAAAATTCTGAATTATTTGGAATGAAAACTAGTCCCATGATTGTTCAAACTAAAGGTTCCTTCAATGCCGGAATCATCCTTAATGGGTTCACTTATGATATTTGGTCTGAACTCATAGAAATTCATATCGCTGAGAGAGAGAAACTCCTCTCATATCCGTGGTAAGATAAACCCACCTGTATAATTAGATGTTGGATATGAGAAGTGGTATGTAGAAAATCAGAAAGTTAAGAGATGGCTATTAATGTCCATGACCCTAGAAATTATGAAGCGTTATCTTCGCTTATCCACTGCCCATGAAATTTGGAGTACCTTGGCAAAGGTTTTCTATGATGGAAGGGACGAACTGCAAGTTTTTTCATTAAATAATAGGGCTTTCACTGCTAAGCAAAATGGAAGAACACTCTTTGTGTATTATGGAGAATTAACGGGAATTTTTCATGAATTAGACTATCGTGATAAAGTGGTCATGAAGGATACTGATGATATTACAGCATACAAAAATTCCATTGAACGACAAAGGGTACATATATTTCTTGCTGGATTAGATAATATTTTTGAAACAATTTCTGGAGAGATTTTATGTAGAGAGCAACTTCTAGTTCTAGATGAGTGTTATGCTTTGATCCGTCGAGAAGATGTTCGTTGTACCACTCTCAAGGGTAATATTGAAAACATTGACGCTTCTATCATGGTGGCTTGTAATCGATCCAACCAACAGGATAGATCAAGGCTAAATAAAAACAACAATAATATCAACGAGTCCACCCCCAAATGCACTTACTGTAACAAAACGAGTCACACAAAAAACAAGTGTTTTGAGTTGGTAGGATATGATCCAGATTGGTGGGATAAGAATCGAAAGAACAACTCCATAAATACTTCTACAATTGTAGTCACTGAAATTAAAGAAGACACTGGGGTAACTAATAAAACTTCAACATTGATAGCAACAACAGAACAAGGAGGTAAGGTTTTAAATATTTCTGCATCTGTTTCTAATAGTACATGGATAATTGATTCTGGTGCCACAGATCATATGACATTTAATTCTAAACAAATCGCATCCATTAACCCATCCTCACAACAATATGTGTTTACTGCCAATGGTACAACAACCCCAGTCACTGGAGAAGGCTCTATGCCTCTCACTAATTCTTTACAATTAGATTCTGTTTTAGTTGTTCCATCTTTAGATTATAGTCTTTTATTTGTTTCTCAAATAACCTCAGCCTTATCTTGCATTGTAATTTTTTGGCCAGATCATTATGTGTTTAAGGATATCCAAACAAGACAGACGATTAGTTGTGGTATTAAGAGAGAGAAACTGTAATAAGTTCTGAATGTGGACACTAGCCAAAAAAATGGGAACTTAGACATCTGGTAATGGCATCATCATTTGGGATATGCCTTATTCAGTTACCTAAAAATATTATTTCCTAGGTTATTTTCAAAAATTGATATTTCTTGTTTTCAGTGTGATGTTTGTGAACTTACAAAAAGCCACAGAACTTTATTTCCATTACTTTTGAATGTTAGTCCAGTTCCTTTTATGGTTATACATTATGATGTTTGGGGACCATCCAAAGTTCTTACTTTGGGTGGAGCAACTTGGTTTGTGACTTTTATTGACAATTGTACTAGGATGACCTGGTAGTGTCTGATGAAATCCAAAGGTGAGGTTTATTTGCTTTTCCAAAAATTTCACAAAATGGTGCGTACTCAATACAATACGCAGATTCAAGTACTGCGTAGTGACAATAGAGGAGAATATCATAGTATTGAACTTCAACAGTATTTGGAAGCACATGGAATTATTCACCAAACTACTTGCCCCAAAACATCCTACCAAAATGGAGTAGCAGAGAGAAAAAATCGACAGTTATTGGAGGTTGTACGAGCTTCTTTGATTGGAGCTCATATGCCACTATGTTACTGGGGATAAGCTTTTTCCTCTGCAGCATACTTGATCAATCGAGTGTCTTTTAGTACTATCAAATTTCAAACACCGCTTTAATCTCTCTTCGAAGCAATTGTTTCGCCTATTGTTTCCAACTTACCCCCTATATCTTCGGTTGTGTAACATTTGTACATCTTCATAAAGATTAACGAAACAAGTTGGCTCTTCGAGCTTTGCGATGTGTCTTTGTTGGATATGCTACTCACTAAAAGAGGTATCGATGCTACCATCCTCCCACTCGTCGAATATTTATCACAATGGATGTTGTTTTCCATGAAAATTCAATGTATTTTTCCTCTGAGCCTGAAATTCAAGGGGAGAATATTATAGAGGAACTTCAATCTCTAGCGTATAATGAGGAAGATGAAAATCCTGAAATTCAAGAAATTGGGTGGGTAACTTGGATATAAGTGGTCTAAACTTAGATTTAAGTGGTGAGCCCCACAAACTATGAAAGGAAATGATACATTGGATTTAAGAGGTTTAAGTGTGGATCCCAATAGTGATGAAAACTCAGGAATTGAAGCTACCACTTCATCTCAAGATGAATCTCTCATACCACAAACCAATGATATACCAAACCAATCGTCTGCTGAAGATAGTCCTGATCAGGTGACTGAGTCATCTAGGAAACAATTACCATAACGTCTTACTAGAGGTATTTCTAAACCCACATATAAACTTGAGTTGTCTAGCAAAGTCAAATATTCCATGAGTCATTATGTGTCTTACCATGGTTTGTCAGAATCAAATCAGTCATTTATAAATCAATTATCTACTATATCTATTCCTAACTGTGTGCAGGAAGCTCTAGTAGACTCAAAATGGAAAGCTGCTATGAATGAAGACATGCAATCTCTTCAAAAAATCAAACTTGGGAGCTTGTTGATCTTGCATCAGGAAATAAAGCAGTTGGATGTCGATGGATTTATACAGTGAAGCATAAAACAAATGGTTCAATTGAGCGTTTCAAAGCAAGACTTGTAGCGAAAGGATATACTCAAACCTACGAGATAACTACACATAAACATTTGCTCCTGTAGCTAAGATTAATATTGTCCGTATTTAATTATCCTTAGCTGCAAACCTGAATTGGCCATTTGCAACAATTTGATGTGAAGAATGCCTTTTTACACGATGAGTTGTTGGAATAAGTCTATATGGATCTCCCACTAGGATGCATGACAACAAAGATATACAGTCAGAAAGCTTGCAGATTAAAGAAATCATTATATGGGTTGAAGCAATCTCCGAGGCATGGTTTGGTTGATTTACAAAGTCAATGAAATCATTTGGCTATCAACAGAGCAATTTAGAGCATACTTTGTTCTTAAAAAGGCAACATGAAAAAATTACCGCACTCATCGTTTATGTAGATGACATAGTGGTAACAGGAAATGATTTAAAAGAAAGGAAAGCCTTACAGGAATACTTGTCTAGAGAGTTTGAAATGAAGGATTTAGATCATTTGAAATATTTTCTTGGGATATAAGTGTCTCGATCTAGTAACGGTATCTTCTTATCTCAAAAAAAAAATATACATTAGATCTTCTACAAGAAACTGGTATGTCAGCCAGTTGATACATCAGTTGAAGAAGGATTGAAATTATGTATTGAAACTGATCAAGTTCCAGTTGACAAAGGGAGATACCAGAGACTTGTTGGTAGATTTTAGCACACACTAGACCTGATCTTGCATATGCATTGAGTATTGTCCAGTTTATGCATAATCTTGGCAAGAAACATATGAATGCTATCATACACATTTTGAGGTATCTAAAGTCCGCTCCAAGAAAAGGAATTCTATTCTCTAAAAACATAGAGGAACAAACCATAAAAGTATACACTGATGCTGATTGGGCTGGAGACAAGGGTGATAAACGATCCACTTCAGGGTATTTTACCTTTGTAGGTGGAAATCTTGTCACATGGAGAAACAATAAGCAAAATATTGTTGCTCACTGAAGTGGATAAGTTGAACTTAGAGGACTGACACTTGGAATTTGTGAAGGGTTATGGCTAAAGTTTCTCCTAAAGGATTTGGGATGTTTACAAAATAAATCAATTCAATTATATTGTGATAATAAGTCAGCATGTGATATGGTCCATAATTCTATTCATCATGATCGAACGAAGTATGTGGAAGTTGACAGATTTTTCATCAAAGATAAATTAGATGAGAAATTTGTAGAGTTACCAAAGATCCAATCAGATGAACAAATTGTCGATATCCTTACCAAAGTAGTCTCAAATCGAGTATTCTCAAAATTTGTGAACAAGTTGGGCATGAATAATATCTATGCACCAACTTGAGGGGTAGTGTCAAAATATTTTTTTCTTTTCTTTATATAGCAGTGTTGACAGCCTGTTTGTTGTGTGTCAGATGTAATGCTAAATTAAAGTGTTGTGATACAATTAAGTGTGATATGTAAAGAAATCAAGCATCTCTCTATATATATTGATTGTACTCTCCATGATTAGATATAGAATAACGGATTTTCATTATATTTTAAGTCCTCATACCAAACATGTTAAACCTTTCCCAGAAAGGAGCATCCTCAACTTCCTTGGGCCTTTCTTTAATTCTTGAGAAGAAAAAGACCAAAATAGATATAGTCAAAGAAGTAACAATCGAGTTACCCAAAATCTCAATCGAATATATTCTTTTCTTGAATTCTTTGGAGGGAGAAGATCATGCTACCCCCAAGACCAAAAACTCTTCCAAGGAAACTACCAAACATTCTTTCTTTTCTAGAAAAACTTCCTCCTGAACTAGCAGACTTTCCTCTAGCACCAACAAATCTACCTCCAAAGCTTTAGTAGTTCACACCAGAATAAGGTTTTCTTGCAAAGCTACATCAGCTTCTACCAAAGTAGACCTTTCTACTAAGCAACATATTCCCAAAGGATTCTCTTAGGAGATACACTTTTCCAAGATCCCTTTAATTCATCATCAAGGAAAGGCTCTGGAATTCAAAGCTCAATTTGCTGCTCATACTCTTCTACCCAAGCAAGGAGTTAAAAAGTAGATCTCTTTTTAGAGTTGGCTTCAAAAAAAGAAAGAACTTTGCACAAAGAATAAGGAGCAAACACTCTATAGAAAATAAATAAAAAAGCTACGAAGACTTAAGAACTCGAGAGTCTAGTAGTTTTCCTCAAGCACTAGATTGAAAAAGCAAATAAAGAAGGTGAAAACTATAGTGCAATTCCAAACTTTGGAAAGATTCAAGCCTTTGAAACTCTTCATATTCCCTCTGGGACAAGTCCTTTCGCTTATTGATAGCTTGAGCTTTAGATTTCTCTTTCTTTTCTATTTTCTCTATACTTCTCCAATATTAATTTGATCTTCAAGATTGATGAAAATTTTTGTACAAGATTAGAATTCTATTAACTCTTTGGTACTTTCTGTAAAAGATTGGTAAAAAATTTGATATCCCATATTCCACAACTATCTTTTCACATCCAATTAATCTACCTTTGAAGTGGCTTCCTAGAATTGAGTAATACGCAAAGTTTCACCTTTCTCCTGTTTATAATAAGGTTATACAAGACTTTTTGACTTGGCGATAGCAATTGAATCTAATGATAATTTTTTCTATAGTTCTTACAAGCTTTTGATGCTTCAGGGCTCCAATCAGTTAAACGAGTCATTTGAAGCTTTCCTTAGAGTTTGAGGGAAACCTTAATATAATAAAGTGTCAGTTGATGTGCTGCAATCCATTACGACTCGATATCATGTAATAAGATCTATAGGATCATTGATCCCATCATATTGCTTTAGTTGTGAAAAATTAAAGTAGGAAGGCAGTTGCGCTTTCAAGATCTCATTCGTGAATGGATCAAATAACAAATAAACTAAATTAAAACTTCTTTCATCTTCGCGGATCTTATTTTCCATCATTTTCATAAGATGCTTTAGTTTTTTGCCATCCATGCCAAAAAGATATTAGTGTCGCTCTTAAATACATGAACGTTTTCTCTTGTGATGATCCTCGTATCCTTCTTCATGTTGATCATCTCGATCTTTATGATGACCAAACTCTCTATGATGATCTTCCTTTTTTGTTCTACAAATTTCTTCTTCCATAGTAGGATCCACTCGACTACCGTATCTCCAATCACAAATTTTCTTTTCTATATTCCCATTTTTGCCAAGATTTTGTCTTGTGTTCTCATTATTATTTGTATAGCATTTTGCATCTCATCCATTCAATCTTGCATGGCTTTCATCTTATTTTTTTTTTCTTGCATGCCATCAATATTTGTGGTAGCAAAAACTCTATTTACATCGCTCAACTTTGCTATTGAAACGTATCTAGATAATCAACTAGCCAACTCAAAGTAGGGGGGCCTTATTCTTCGTTTTAACATAGTTAATTGATTACCACTTATGTCAAAACTTAGAAAAAACTGATTGTGGGTGCCAATTGATTTGGTTAGATAATTCACGTCAATAGACTGCTAAATATGTGTGGTAGTTGATCAAATATCATTTCCCTTTTCCTCTTACTTTTCCTTTGAATTAACCTGTATGCATATAAGATTAGATAAATTGCCTAGGATGCTCCCGGTATTGGTATTTTGCTTTTGGTTTTGATGATACAAAAATAAGATTAAATTCTTGAATGTCTTTCAAACAAAAATCAATTTCAATTACGTCGAATTAAATGAATTCACACTCTTTTCCCCCGAGTCATTCATGTTTCTAAGGTATTTGTTTTGACAAAAACACATTGATTCTCAATTCTCAAGATGTTGGTCAAAGTATTTTTTAACATATATGTTATTCATGTTTTAAGAGATTGAAAAAACAAAGTATTAAAATTCAAATAAATTTTCAAATATTGAGAATTAAAGATAAAGTGTTCTAAGGCAAAATAATAGGATCTATAGATTGATTGGCTTAGATCTATCGACTAATGGGCAGTATTGGCTTATGTCTATTGACTAATTTCTTGTAATCTATCGACCGACAGTATACTCATTGCTATGTATTTGTTAACCATGTAAGCTATTTTTGTTTTTGCCTGTCAACCGATCTCTCTTGACTTGTCGAATGATAGAATGCATGTCAATTCATTTTCATTTGGTATCTATGTTTCATTTGTCAACTGACACTTTATTCTGTCGATCGATTTTTAAATTTGTACACTAATATGTCAATCAATGGCTTGTATTTGTCGACTATTTTTTTTGTAGAATCACCAATGGCTAGTTTTAAAGCGCATTAAATGCGCTCCAACTATAAATACTCGGTTGGTGGGGTATTTAAAGTGTTAGAAGAATTTATTGCCAAGGTTCCAAGGGAGTCAAATCAATTTATTGTGATTACATATGTTGTTATCTCATTTTTCTTGTAAAACTTGTATGTTCATTAATGCTTTATTTTTTTTAAGTTTTGTATTTTTATTGAGAAAACTTGTAACTAAGAGGATATATTCTTAAAAACTCTCATTTAAATTTATTGTACACATTTTTACCTAGTTTGTATTGTTAGAGGGCTTGCTTGTTTGAGCAAGAGGTTATAATTCCTAGTATGGTATTAGAAGGTCTATCCGGAGTGATAGGAAAATTTATAATAAATTGATTTTCAAAAATTCTTAGTGAGAAATTAAGATAGTGAATTAGATTTGATTTAAACTGAACCACTATATATTATTGTGCCTCTTGTCTGCTCGTACTCTTTATTTCATTTTTTTTGTTCTAAGCATTTTTTTAATTCTCTCTTTCACTAAATCCTTATTTTTCGTCAAAAATTTTTTAACTTTTAATCAAAATTTTAAATTACCCAATTCACCCCCTCTTAAATTTTGGTGCGATAATACCAGAAATCACCCTTCAATACTTAAATTAGACCAAAAAATTCCTTTAGAAAAGTCTGATTTGTTGTTACTTTATCAAAAAAGTTTTGGTGTCGATTTTTCCTCTCTTTTTAATTATCGGTGAAGTTCTCTTATACATGCATCCCACGAAAGTCAATTGTACTCATTTTATCATTTTACTTGAAGTATTTTGTTATATTACATTACTCTCATTGGCTTGACAATTATTCTACTCTCACCTTCATTAGCATTATTATATTGAATTAATCATCATGAGTCTTGACGCCCGACATAACATACGTACGTGTTTTGGTTTCTTTGTCGTCATGACAAGATACAAAAAGATTAATTTTATTTCTCCATAAACCTGTGTTGTTTATTTAAATTAAAAATTTATATCATTAAAATTGGAGGTAGAAGATGATCCTGATTTATAACTTGGTTTTTCATTATTCTCAATATTCTCTGTAGAAGGGTTTGACTCTTGAAGAATTCTGCCACTTTCCATTTTTTAGAGGGATCTACAGTGCAAGCTACGTTAATTTGGGGGTTGAATTTCTTCCTAATGTTTTTAAAATTTTGTTTTCCATAGGGTAAATAAATTTAAAGTAGCTGACATTCATTCTCAACTTTTTCAAAATAATCAACAATAGGGTAAATTTCTTTTAAGAACATGTGAGAGGTTGAATAATAAACTCTTGGAGAAAAACATGGGTTCATAGAATTTCTCTAAAATTTTCATTTTAATTATACTAATTTGTTCCCAATCACATGAACATCAATGCTAATGGTCTAAAACATTAAGTATTATTCTAAAATAGTTGACTATATATATAGTTGGTAATCAGTAAAACTATCTAATAATCTATACGTTGAATTCTATTTATAGTTTAAACATTTATTAAAAATTTCCTATGCGATAGCCAACTTTCATTAATATTTTAAATTTTCTTCGTTTATTTGAAGTAGAAACAATTAGAAGAAAGAAAGCAAAAACAATACAAATATAAGGAAGAGGCCTTTGGCTTGAAAAAACAATTAAGAAAAACCCTAAATGTGCAGACATAGACTGGGTCAATTGGGGGCAAAGATGTAAGGAGGGAACAAAAGTAGAGGGGGTTTAGGGTAAAGGGGCTAACAAAATTGGGAAGTTCTATTTGCAACCATTAATTTTGCTATCTGCAACCGACTTTTAATATTCCTAAATAACCCTCACATAAAATCTCATGTTTACCCCTCATTTAAATTCTATTCGCTCAACTACCCACCATTACTCTTTCAAGCGCGTGGATACAATTTCTCACCCACCATTCCCTACAGCCACTTTACTCACAAACTCATTTACTCACTCACACCACGCAGCCATTATTATTCAACATCCAGTATTACAGAATAAGTATTATCAACAGAAGATTTGTACAACTGAAGATTGTTAAGCATGGAAGATTATTATAAAGAAATGTTTACAGAGTTTTACGAAGAAGATAATAATTATTTCTCTTCCGACAAGAAAGAAGATGATGAAATCCATGAGGTATTTAAAAATTTGTTGTAATTTTAAATTTGTTTATTATAAATAGATTGTATCTTTCAATCAGGGAATAAGTGTATCCCGAATTTTTAGATTCGAGCGAGTTGATACATCCCGAATCAAAGGTTTCGGGAAATCCTTAAGTATCCGAATCCTTGGATTCGGGAACTCGAGGATGTCCCGAATCCTTTGTAGACTCACATTACTTCGTTATTTATGTTTTTTATTTACTTATTTTTTTTTTATTTTAACAGTCAGCTATTGAACCGTTTACTGATAATCAGGTATCATATATTATTAAACTTTCATTTAATTATTATTTGATGTTTTCAAATTGTTTATATTTTTTATTTACATAATTTTTTTTTTCATTTTAGCAGTCATTCGATACTATTGAACCGTTTACTACAAATGAGGTATCGTATATTTTTATTCAACTTTTATTTCATTATTATTTGAACAATATTTGAATTCTATTTTTTTATCAGCTGTTTACCAGTAAAGAAGATCTTATTGGATGGGTTAGACAAGTTGGAAAAGAAAATGGAATTGTTATCGTCATAAAGGGTTCTGAATGTGGGGGTCCTGGAAGGTCATTTAGAGTGCGTTTTGCTTGTGAAAGGGGTGGAAAATATAGACCATAAAAAAAAAAAGAAGAATCAGGGGAAGAATTAAAACGTAAGTGTACGGGTTCGAAGAAATGTGATTGTCCATTTCAATTAATTGGCGTAAAAGTTTTAGAGGGACAATGGAAGTTGAAGATTACATGTGGATTTCACAATCATGCACCGTCAACTCAACTTGAGGGTCATTCATATGCAGGGCGGCTTACAGAAAAAGAGAAAGAAATATTGAATACAATGTCTAATAATCTTGTGAAGCCTAGAAATATTTTGATGGCTATAAAGGCACAGGATGATAGTAACGTTACTACTATCAAAACTATATATAATGCACGTCAAAGATATAGACTTATAGAGAAAGGTGGTCGATCACAAATGCAACAGTTGATGAAGAAATTAGAAGAATGTAATTACATGGAGTGGCATAGATGCGAGAGATCAACTGATTGTATTACAGATTTATTTTGGGCTCATCCGATGGCTATAGAGTTATTAAAGGTCTTCCCCCATGTTTTAATAATGGACTGTACGTATAAAACTAATAGGTACAGATATCCACTGCTTCAGATTGTTGGTGTAACATCTACTGAATTGACTTTCTCTGTTGCATTTGTATTCATGGATCATGAATATGAAGATAACTATACATGGGCAATGGAAAGATTAAAGAGTTTGATGGGATCTAATATATTTCCAGGAGTAGTTGTTACGGATCGAGAATTAGCATTGATGAATGCAATACATAAAGTGTTTCCAAATACTACGACATTATTATGCAGGTGGCATATATCAAAAAATATACTTGCCAATTGTAAGAAGTTCTTTGATAGAAAGGAGACATGGGAGAAGTTTATATTAGGTTGGCAACTTGTTATATTTGCCTCAACTGAAACTGAATATGAACGTCGGCTTTATGAGTTGACAGTTGAGTATCATGCATATGATAATGCACTTGATTATGTGAGAAATGCATGGTTGAATAATTATAAGGAAAAATTTATTGCAGCGTGGACAAATAAGATAATGCATTTTGGGAATGTTACTACTAACAGGTAATATTTATAAACCTCATATCTCATATATCCTTATTTATGATTTATATTATAATATACTCAAAAATTAAGATATCTAATATATTAATATGCTTTTGTTGAAGGGCTGAGAGTGCACATGCGAAGCTGAAAAGACATCTTGGATCATCTCAAGGTGATTTTGAGTCATCATGGAAAATCATCAACTCTCTTATTGAGTTACAGCATACTGAGATCAAAGGATCATTTGAGAAGAGCTTAACATTGGTGCAACATAATTTCAAACCAGAAATTTTCAGAGAATTACGAGGTATTATCTCTAGAAATGCAATGAATATGGTGTTAAAGGAAACAGAGATAGCTCAAAAAATTGGGATAGATAAGATTGCATGTGGATGTGTGATAAGAAATACACATGGTTTGCCATGTGCACATGAAATTGCAGAGTTTATCATTCAAGGACGACCAATTCCCTTATCAGTTGTGCATCCTCATTGGAGAAAGTTACATTTAATGCAGACTTCTTCTGATGATATGTCATCTCTATTGATGATTGAGCCAGAGATAGAGAACATATATAAGAAGTTTCAGTTAGAATCAGAAGCAGGTAAATTAATATTGAAACAAAAATTGAGAGAGTTAAGTCATCCTGCTACAACTTCATTGATGCCGCCAAGTGTTAAAGTTAAAACAAAAGGTAAGCCATCCTCAAAGAAAAAATATCATGTTGATAGTTCTACCAGACGTGATCCTTCGTACTTTGAAATAGTACAATCTTCTCATGATAATACAATCCCAGTGATACAGAGTTCAAGTAAGATAGAAAAGGAATGTAAACTTTCAAAATCTCGATCGAATGTGAAACATAGATTGCGAGGTTATGATGATTCTTTCCCACCAAACATACAATATTTCATACACAATATTGTTAATGTAGATTCTGATGGACATTGTGGGTTTCGTGCTATTGCTGCATTACTTGGTATGAGTGAGCAAAATTGGAGAGATATTCGTCTTAATCTGATTGAAGAGTTACATGCTTTTTATGCTGAGTATTCACAATTATATGGATCTAATATGCGTGTTGATGAGTTAATACATACACTCTCTTGCTTTGAGTCTGTTGCACCTCCTCAGCACTGGATGACATTACCTGACATGGGACATTTGATTGCTTCAAAATATAATGTGGTCTTGATCCATTTATCTAGACTTCAGTGTCTTACCTATCTTCCGTTGAGATCAGTGCCTCCTCCATCACTACAACATAGAATTATCAGTATCGGTTTTGTGAATAATTGTCATTTTGTTCAGGTATTCTTAATTCTTATCTTCATTCTTAATTCTTATCTTCTATATTTAGATAATTATATAGTTATTAGATTGTTATTAATAATATATATTATTATTATTTCTCAGGTGTTTCTGAAATCAAACTCACCAGTACCTCCAGTAGCATTGAAGTGGCATACATATCGAGCTGATATTGCACGAGAATGGATAACACCATATATAGCTAGAATTGAAGCTTTTATGTCTATGATTGACAAAAATGTGGCAACTAGAGATATTATTGATTTAAGTGATGGGTGATAAAACTATGAATGTAATGTTATGAATGTAATGTTATTGGTTTAATGTTATGAATGTAATGTTATTGGTTTAAGTGAAGGATGAGAAAAATGTGTGGTAGTTTGTATTAGTTATAGTTATTATTGTGTATAAAATATGTGATGTTTTTATAAAATGGATAACACCATATATAGCTGGGATTCAGGAACGCCCAAATCCCCGAACTCAGGAGTTCGGGTAAATCTCTAATCACCGAAGTCAGAGATTCAGGTTCGGTAACATCTTCCATCACTGAAGGTAGAGATTCGGAAGGATTTATATTTCCTGAAATTTGTAGTTCGGGAACATCCTAAATCACCGAATTTAGAGATTCGGGAGGATTTATATTTCATGAAGTTAGGAATTCGAAAACATCACTAATGACCAAAATTAGGGATTCGGGAGACTTTATATATTCTGAAATTGAGAATTCGGGAACATCTCCAATCACCGAATTGAGAGATTCGGAAACATTTATAATTCCCGAACTCGAGACCATCCCTAATCACCGAATCGGAAACATTTATAATTTATCCTCAGGAAAGAACCCATGTCTAAAACAAATATAATAATTAAATTTATATTTCTTTAATTACATACAAACTTATATTAAATTTATATTTTTACTTTATTTTGTTTAGTTGCTTTAATTTTAATAATTTTTAAAGTTACATCACCATTTATATTTATATTTCTATTTATATTTTTTTTTATATTTCTTTTGAGTTGTTTAAAGTTTTCTTAATTTTTTTTAAAGTTACATCAAAATTTATATTTTCCTTTGTTTTTTTTATTCAATTGATTTAAATTTAATTTAATTTCTTTTGTTTTTTTTCTTCAATTGATTTAAATTTAATTTTTTTAGTTAAATGTATAAGAGAAAGAAAGATTACATAAAATCACATTAAATTAAAACAACTAATAACTTAAAATATTATTACAAATAACTTAAATTTTAATCTACATTGAAAATACAGCAAATAAAACAACTAATAACAATAATTAATTCATTCAATACATAGGTCAACTACTCTTGCTTAGTCTTGCTCATCTTGATTATGGGGTTGAGAAGCACGAGATGTGGAGGCTCCACCAGTATTAGCCCCCGATGTTGGATTGAATCCCGCAGAAGATGATAGAATACGATTTACGGTGATACATGTCTCTCTCCAGGTATCAGGAGGTACAGGTTGTACACTTGATATGTTAAGATTGAGAGCATATAATGCAAGACGATTACGCTGAAAAAAAAATTATATCAATTTTATTTAGTTTAAATAAATTATATTGAATAACAACTTAAACATAAATTTAAAATCTTACTGCTTCAGCAAGACTGACTAGATCTTCGCGGCCTCTATCGAATCCTGATCTACGTGCTGGATTTTGTATCAATTGGTGAGTAATAGGTATATACCATGAGAAATAATCATGTGTAAATTCCCATGGAACTTCACAAAGTTTACCGCGACGATGTGGTGGTAATAAATGAATATCCCACCGATTCCAACTATCGTCAATAAATGCATAAATAACTCGATATGATGCAGTACCTGTACCTCGCCTGGCTTCAATAGGTGATAATGGAGGTGGAGGAATAGTTTGTACATACCCAAATTGTCGTAACACTCTTTCTGGATGATATGGTTCGATAATACCTCCACATTTCAAACAACCCGAAAAAAATGTAATATCTGGTAATGGGTGATATTCACGAGCTCTCCAATATGGCATCCAAATTACCTGCAAATATTTTTTTAATTTAAAATTTAAATTCAGACTATATTAATTAATTTATAAAATTATAATGTGCAAATAAAATACCTCATCTGGTGACAACTCATCAATCTGCTCCCTCAGAGATTGTAAAATATCACTTTCACGAACAGGTAACCAACGAAGAGCCCGTGGTTGCTCCTCACTATATAACAAATTATATTTATTTCTAGTAAACTGAAAATGTTCATATACCCATGCCTGTATAAATTTAATATAAATAATTATTAATATATGTTAAATATATGTAAATACATTAATATACACTTATGAAATTAAAATAATTACCTCCAGTAAAGTAAGATATCCACTGATACTTTTCACCTCTCGTCTGCTTGCAATTCCAAGTTGTCTATATAAATATGCTAAACACGCAGCTCCCCATGCATAACTACCAACTATACTCAAATCATCTAATAATGTCAAATAGGTAACTGAAACTAATGTACCACTCTTATCTGCAAATAAGGTACAACCTAATAAAAATAAGAGATATGCTCTACTGGCATATTGGATTTCTTCGTTGGAAGCTGAATCTGGTATATGCATGAATGTTTTTCTTAACCAATCTAACTTTACAAACGGTCCTCTATTTTCTGCAATTTGTTGAGCTGCTATATGTATTGAAATCCCAAGTAAACTCGATAATAAATCCCGAGCTTCATTAGTGCTCAAATGATAAGGGATAGAAACAGATCTTCCATTCACTGGAATTTTCAAAATAGACGAGACATCATATAATGTTATACTCAGCTCTCCAAATGGTAAATGAAATGTATTTGTCTCTGGTTGCCATCTTTCTGTAAATACTGACACAACCGTAGCATTTGTAAAACGATACGTGGAATCTATCAAAAGTGATAAACTAGAGCGCATAACGATATCACGAACACGTTGATTATTTAATGGCCATTCGGGAATTTTTGATCCATGACTTCTACATTTTAATACTCCTCTTTCCTGTTAAAATAATAAAATACTTAATTATTTAAATTATAATAATAACATTCATGTAACAAACAAATTAAGATAACTTACCTCTCCTGACCATATTACAAACGCAACATGATTTTTAAAGCTTTTTAAAATAGATGGATCCTGAGGCCCTCCAGGTAGTGGTCCAACAGAAATATCATCATGGGGTAGTTGCTCTTCATGAGATGGCTCATCATGCGGTAGTTGCTCTTCATGAGATGGCTCCTGATGAGATGGTGAGATATGTGCCTCTGAAAGAGATGGATCTACTAATGGATGATCTACTAGATCTAGTAGTGCAGGTGGATCTACTGGCTCTGATACATCTAATGGCTCACTTGCACTCTCCACTCTTCTCCTTCTCCTTGATGCAGTGGGACGCTGTCGAGATGAAGAAGGAAGAGCTCGCTCTGCTTCATTTCTTGCTTCATTCCTTCTACCGCGTACCATATCTATACAATACACAAATTATTAATATTTCTACCATATCTATACAATTATACAACAAACAAATTATTAATATTTCTAAAACACAAATTCATAAATATCTGCACAGTTACACTAAACACATAAATTATTAATATCTTTTAAAAATAAATTTTGTATTTACATTAATTAATAAAATTAATTAAAAATTAGTGTAACCCATTCGGGGGAAAAATTTTCCCCCGAACATCGCTGTTCGGGGGAAATGCTCGCCCCGAACATCGATGTTCGGGGGAGAGATCTCCCCCGAAAATCGATGTTCGGGGGAGCTGGGCTCCCCCGAAAATCGATTGTCGGGGGAGCTGGGTCCCCCGACAATCGATTGTCGGGGGAGCTGGGCTCCCCCGAAAATCGATTTTCGGGGGAGCTCTCTCCCCCGACCAGATCCGACTTCCCCAGCGATGTTCGGGGAAGTCGACCCAGCCCGAACATCGCTGTTCGGGGGAAAAATTTTTCCCCAAACAGCGATGTTAGGGGTATTCTTACACGAAATAAACTAGAAATGAGGTTACCTGTTGCGATTTTGATTTTGGGTGGAGAGACTGCACGACGCAAGCAATGGGTCAGAGAGGTCGGGCAGCGCTGTTCGTGAAGAAGAAGAAGATGAAGCTGAGGAAGAAGAAGAATAGGGTTTGAGCGCGTGGGTGTGTGTTGTGAGGGATAGGTGTGTGGGGGTATATTTGGTATATAAATGGTTGTAAAGAGTAAATTGAAGGTTGCAAAGAGTAAAATTTAAAATTTTAATTACAATGGTTGCAAAGAGTAAATTGGATGGTTGCAAATAGAATTTCCCAACAAAATTAACTTACACAAGCCAATTAAGGGTAGGAAAATGACCCCAAATGGTCATGGCTTGCAGAAGAGGGACCCAAAGAGACAAAAACAGTACCCGCAGTTCAAATCACTTATGATTTCACTTCTTAGTTAATTATTGATGTGAGATTGGTTGTAACAAATTCATAATTCTTTTGGTATTAGAGATGGACATACATTAAATTAATTATGGTTTTCGAGATAATTATACCTTAATTATGGTGCAGGATTTGTAATTATAGACATATAATAGTCATATAAAATTCTATAACCATGGTTACATGGACGAATTTTATCTTTAGCCATGCAAAATAAATAAAAATAATTCAAAACACCAACTTAAAAGGAAACTTAAACAATATTAATACAAACAATTTAAATAAATAAATAATAATAATCAAAGAAAAAAATAATAAATAAATAAATAAAATTAATTATGAGATAAAAGTCCAAGTTCTGCAATAATTTAAATATTACAAGGGCTGTAACAATGTTACAAATAACAAATGAGTAAAAGTATGAGGAAAAAATAACAATTTCAAAGAGGTGGTTACAGCTGGTGCGGTTATGGATAAATTTTAACAATTCTATAATAAAACCTTTATGCATATTTTAATTACAGAGCAAAAAAGAAACCTACCTAACATGTATATTTTCATAATTAATATTATTTCAGTTACGGTTACAGATAAATTTTTTATGACTAATTGATTTTTCTAATTTTATAATTATAACTGTGTCCATATTTAGTTTATATTATTTTACAAAAGTAATTTCAGGAAAACATATATAATAATAATGTTCAGGCATTTACAGATTCGTGCAGCTGATCAAGAGGCGGTCTCCTGATGAATGATGATGACTGAAAAAGAAGCCAAGAAAGATCACTCACATAAAAGCGGTTAATTCTTAATTAGTTATGATTATATTATATACGATAATTTTCCCAATTTGTTCATACATTTCCAAATATTTATTACACCCAGCTCCGAGTTGAACACAAATGATGGATCTTGAAACTTTAACTTCTCTTCAGTCCAAACTAAGACTCTTTATTTTCGTCCGCTTCTTTAAATAAACAACCTGATCAGAGTCAATAATTCTTCTCCATCAGCACGAAAAATGGATCATTAATCAACGCATGGACGCAGTACGAATGAATGAATGAATTGTTTGTTGGTTCATTTAATTAATTAATGAGGCGGTTTATGGTCTATGGCTTCTGCTTCTGCTTCTGCTGCATTCCGGAGTGATCCATCTCGCGCGAATCACTGCTGGAAGAGGACGGATTGAGGCCATACTCGCTGGTGGCGCCGTACTCGCTGCTGGGATAGTCCTGGTCCGACATCACCATCTGTCTAAACTTCATCATGTCCGCGTTGTAGGCTCCCGTGTCGTATATCGATGTCTCCGTTGTCGGGTACGACTGCGTGCTGTTGGCCGAGCTTTGCCCTGCCTTCCCCTCATTCAGGTCTTCCAGCGATGAGTCTCCCTCTAACGCCCGTACAATCTGTGCATTCATCAATCACACACACACGAAATGTATATATATATATGAGACCTAATTTTGTTAAAGTTGTCGTTTATAAGTATCGCGTACCTGGCTCATCTTGGGGCGTCTTCTAGCAGAATGACGGATGCTAGCGGCGGCGCAGGCCACCAAGCGCCGCATCTCGTGGGGGTCGTAGTTGTTCTCTAGGCGGGGATCCACCAGCTCCTCGTAGTTGCCCTCATCTATTGCTCGTTGCAGCAGTGGCCTTGCCTGTTCAGAATTTCATCAATTAATTAATAGTTAATTAAGGCCATGAATTAAATAAATTTGCAAGAGGATAAGAAAATGTTTCTAGAGAAAGAAATAAAAAGACAAACCCAGTCCACTAAGCTGTCTTCCATCATATTACTAGGATCCACTGGTCGCCGCCCGGTTATGAGTTCCAAGAGCATGACTCCGAACGAGAAAACATCGGATTTCTCCGTCAGCTTGCCGCTTGATGCATATTCCGGAGCCAAATACCTGCACCCAACACCATTTGCAAATTTTTTTGGTCATTAGCATAGCTTCCCACCATCCAAATTGACCATTTTTCATATATGTTAGTTATCCAGGTTGGTTGGAATTCTACTAGTTCAAGATATAACTCGCGGGACAGATTAATATGTAATTAATTTGTTTTAAAACTTACCCAAAGGTCCCCATCACACGTGTGGAAACATGAGTGTAATTATCAGAAGAGAGTTTGGCCAATCCAAAATCTGCCACCTGATGGATTAATGAAAGAATTAATTGAGAATCGATCGATCATCAATTATATATATATCAACCGCAAGTGTAACATATATATAGTTACAACGACAAGGGGGTGATACGTAAAATTACCATGGCTTCAAAGTTATTATCCAGGAGAATGTTGGCAGCCTTGATGTCACGATGGATAATCCGTGGATGGCCTACAATATTACACATATGTGTGTGTTCATCAAAAGATTAGAAACCAAAAAAACCAATGATATTATATATATATATATATATATATATGATGATGTCTAGGGAGATCGATGGAAAATACTTACAGTCTTCATGAAGGTAGCCAAGCCCTTTGGCAGATCCCAAAGCAATGCGCATCCTAGTTGACCACAACATGATTGGCTGGCCTTTTCCTGCAGCCAAGTTAAAATACATATCCTAAGTATTTGGCATTCATTTCCTCAGAGAGAGAGCGTGGGATTTTAATTAATTAGAACCCAACCATGAAGATGAAACTCCATGGTTTTGTTGGGAACAAATTCATAGACCAACATCCTCTGGCCATCAGAAATGCAGTATCCCACGAGCGACACAAGATGGCGATGATGGACGCGGCTAATGATTTCAACCTCGGCTTGAAACTCCCTCTCGCCTTGCCCGCTTCCCATCTTCAGGCTCTTCACGGCCACCTCCTTTCCATTTGGCAACACGCCCTTGTGCACGTACCCAAACCCGCCTTGCCCCAGCACATTCGCCTGCGAGAAGCCGCTCGTCGCCGCCGCTAGCTCGTCGTAGGTGAAGCTGCTCTGGCTCATGCCGAGGCCCGGCGATGGGGGCGGCATGCCCGTGTAGTGCTGCCCAGAACTGCTGTATTCGCTGCCCGACGCAGGCTGCGGCTGCATCGGCGTCCCCCAGCCGCCGTGACCGCCTTGCGGTGTTCCCATTAGACCTGGCGGCGGAGGAAGCTTGACCACGTGCTCTCCAGGATGGGGACTGTTGCTCCAGGGCGTTAAGCCGTTGTAGAACTCGCCTAGCATGCATATACATATATGATAAATAAATAATACCAGACCAAGTAATCAGGGAGTCAACGGCTGAGCCAGAAGCTTTTCTTAGAACCACATTTCTTCATCTCTTTCAAATTATACCAATTAAAATGACATTTATATAAAAGTTTTTAAAGGGAGGGGGAAGGGAATTATCCAATCCAATTAATATATATATATATATATATATATTATATAGTAGTAATATTCCATTTTTCATTTGTGTGTACAGAATATTACTAAATATATTTTTAATATATTATTAAATATTGTATTTTCATGCATTAATTAATTGATCTTGTAATAATTCCATTAAAATTCTTAATAGAGTTTTGAAGAATTTTTCTGTGTGTAATTCTTGTTCTTTCTATAATTCCATGGGTTATAGTTATGGGAGGTGAAAGAGAGATAAAACTGTGGATTAATACGTACCTTCATGTCCTCGGGGAGGATCCATGTAATAGTGCTCCTTCCTCTTCTTCCTCGAGCAACATATTAAGAAAATAATGACCAGAGCAAGAACCAGAACACCGGCGACGGCCACGCCTATAATAATAGCGGTACTATCCACGGAAGAAGATGAGGACGATGATTTAGAATCACTAGACGATGTGGATGAAGAGTGAGATGACTTGCTTGATGATGAATGTGGAGGCGAAGGCCCGTCGAGAGACGGCGGCGTTTTACCGTGAGACCGCGGGGCGGGTGCATGATTCAATGCTGGTGTCCTTGGGCTGCGGGAACCGCTTTCAGAAGGCGGCGGTGGGGAAGCGGCGGCGCCGTCCGGATCTGACTCATCAGGTGGAGGCGGTGGCAAGCCTTCTGAATTGGCCGGTGGCGGTGGCGAAGGTTGCGACTCGGCGGGTGGGGGTGGCGAAGGAGAGTCCTTTGGAGGCGGTGGGGATTTGCTCCCAGCTGGAGGCTGCGGAGGAGGAGAAGATTCCGGCGGAGGAGATGAGGTCGGTGGGGGAGAGTCGGATGTGGAAGGAGGCGGCGGCGATGGCGTGGTAGTTGAATTAGGATCCGATTCCGGGGACGCAGCAGTCACGGAGTCCATAAGATCGAGATGAATTTCCGGCCAAGATCTACGTTGAAACACGGGCCGGAAACCTCCCCACTCCCTCTCCCTCCCGTAACTGCTCGCCTCAAGAATTCAGAACCTTGAAAGAGACAAATTAAACCCAGAAATGCCAAGAAGATGAATGAATATATTCAAATGGCATACAAGGATACCTTCGTTTTTACATTCATGCATCATATATATATTATATAACATCCTCAAAAACTCACCAAGCTTTCCATTGATCTGGATATACATGAAAAGCTAAACGACGACGGCAAAACAAAAGGAGCAGCTTTAATTATTAATCCAACATATTATAATTAAGTTAAAATTAATGGTTACAACGTACACGTACTGATCAATGATCATCTTATTGGCATTGATGAATTGATTTGTTTAAAGTTATCATGCATCATGATCATGAGGAGGTGTAAAATGAATGAATGGCAAAAGAAAAAAGAGGTACCTGATGAGGGGGGGAATTAATTAGCTAGCTAGGTTAGGATGCCCAATGAAAAGGGAGAGCAAAGGCGGGGGCACTGGGGGAGTTTTTCCATCTTAGAAGGATGAGAGAAGAGGTCCTACAATGGCGGGCTTGACTGGCGTTCCAACCACATTCTCCCTGATCTCCAATCTATAGTTTGTTTTCTTCTTCTTCTTTCTCAGGACTTGACAACCCTCAAACGTCTGCTTCTCCACCGCAATTTCTGTTCAACCGCTGTGTAATATTAGCATATATACCCGCACGATCCAATTTTGTATGCATTTTTATCATTAATTAATGAGAAAGATAATTAAACTACACTCATGCACGCTAAATTCAGGACACCTCTTATTTATTTTAAAAAATTATAATTATCTATTGTTTAAAATTATCTTTGTCATTTTCCTTCCCCTCGTACTCCTTTTTCTTTTTTATTTTAAAAAAAAATATCAATGATAATCAACTACTGTTGTTTTGGGTTCATATTCATTAAAGGAAAATGCTATTGGTACACCTTTATGTACACCTTGGGCTACATAAAGGTGTACCAATGACTAAAATATCCTCATGAGGCGCATAGAGGCGCGTGAAGCCCATGTGAGGCGCAGGGTATTTTGGTCATAATACCCCCTTGTGTAACCCAAGATGTACAAAATGGGTGTACATCTAGCATGATTCTTCATTAAATCTCCAACAACAAATGATTAAGATTTGTCTTTTCAACAAATTATTTTTTTCATTGATAAATAAAAGAGGGACATTGGTGTTGGATGGAGACACCTAGTGACTAGGACATTCAATTTGAACCTGAAGATGATTTCATCGTTGAGTTCTACTACAGAGCCAGACAACTTCACAGAGAGGCTTACAGAATAAGATCAAAAAGATCAAAATACCCTCACCCAACTGTCGCGCCTTGCCTTGACCGTTGGATGCAGCGATGGTCGGCGAGACGACGCGGCGAGACAACGATGCTGGCGGCGAGACGAGGCGGTCGAAGGTCGCGCAGAGAAGAGAGAGGAAGGAGACGAGGGCTCTGCAAAACAGCCATGAGAGAAGGGAGAGATGGGAGAGGCGAAGGTGGGCGAGAGCATTTGGGTCTTTTTGACCTCATACAGTAAGTCCGTCTGTAAAGGCGTCGGGCAATGTAAAATTATTCTTCATGGTGATAGTGATTAACCCATGACTGGGGGAGGGAGAGAAAAGGGAACACGTCAACAAGGTCATCCAAAAAGGAGATTAGGGAAGAGAGACTAAAGGAAAGATGAGGAATATATATATATATATATATAGAGAGAGAGAGAGAGAGAGAGAGAGAGAATAAAAGGGTTATTTTGGCATTTGAAATTTTTTAGCACTAGTAGTTTGTTAAAAGCAAGGGGTTAAATAGTTATTTGTTGTGCTTCTTAAACGTTAAAGAGATTGGTGTAAAAATCAATGAAAGGTCACGTGAATTTTTGAGTAAAAATAATAATTATAAAAATAAAATCTCAAATATCAAGATATCGTCACGGGGTTGGAATTTGAAAGATGGAGCCTCGTGATTTTCCTGAAACGAGAAGAGGATCAACGAAGCATCTCTCTGAGAGAGCTTTAAAAGAGGAACGATTGGACATGTATATCCAAAATGGCATGCCATATGGCCATTGGCAGGCTGGAAAACGGAGTAATTGACAAGAATTAGAACCTGGTGTGGTTTGTCCATTGTTGGCAAATTCAAGTTGCCTTGCACTCGCTACATAAAACATCATCTGCATTTAAAAACACATAGGATCTTATATAGTAAATATGTACAGCACTGGTAAAAGATCATGGTTCAAACATGTCCCAGTTAAATCAGAAGACAATATATAGTAGCTAAGTCAACTTTGAAACAAAAACTTGGGAAGAAGCACATGAACATCAAGGAGATTATGAGAAACATATCATTCGGGCGCCACAGATACGAGGCTGTTCACGTATGGAAGGTACCTTGCTCTCAAATGTCCTTCCCTGCTAACAACCTTAGCCTTTTGATCTCTCACATTGTATGAGTATACGACACTGCAGACTAAAATCATCAAAGTGTCACTGTCAACACAGGGCAAAATCCGGCAGTTTCGAGTCACCATGTCAGGATGTTCAAGGCCGAGAACGATGTTCTGCTTCAGGCTCATGTCCATTCCTCCATGGATGCCAATGCTGTAGAAGCCTCTATTTTGATACTGTGCCTGGATGTAACACAACTCGCCTCGCATTTGAGTTAGAACACCTTGTACTGCGTTGCTGCCTGGAGGAAGAGGCAGAGTCCCACAAACTTCATTTTTCATATCAAAGGCCAGTATGTTACCTGATGTTGTTTCCCAGTAAGCTACTCTGTTCATGTAGAAACCGCCTTTCAAAGCTGAATTTCCCAGCTCGACAACATTTTCTGCGGGGCATCTCCAAGATTTTGTCTCTGAAGAGTAAATTTCAAAACAAACTAAGGGCACGTCCATTAAAGTGAAGGCACAGATAACCTCGAAATGTGCTGCAATGTTGAGCACTGAAGGTTCAAAGGCAAGCACTATAGCTGGTGCAGATCCATGGTAAAAGCTTGGCTGAGGAAGCATTTTCCATTCCTTGGTTGCAGGGTTGCAGATATAGTATACATTTTCTCCAAAACAGCCTTGGCATAGAAGCAGGCCATTGCAGGAGCTTCTGATCAAGACGGATTCTGGCAAGAAACCAAGGTGAGGGCTAGGAACCCCATAAGCAGATTGATCAAGTGCCATGAAGATGGGATCTGAGTTATCAAGCTGACAAAAGAACCCAGACACATCTTGAAAGAGATAGCTTTGCTTGTGTGCTAAGAAGGGACTACTGATCCAGCTATCCCAGTCCTTGGAGACGGCTTTGAACCGGATGAGTGATTTGGCAGGAAGGAAAGCAAGGGCATGCTCCTTGACCACATCTTTAACTTCCAAGTCCTCCTTACGCTTGATATGCATGGGAATTCTGAACACGTCTGAGTTTCGTTTCTGATAAGTAGGAAACCTAACTCGGAATCTTTCCTCCTATAATTCAGAGAGAGGCATAAGATGCAGAAAACAGGGTCAGTGACCAATTGAAGTTATTGATATTTGATTCTTCTTAAACATTATGGGTTCTAGACTATTAAGACTATTTTGAGAATATTTTTTCTACCTTACCCATTTGTTGTTCATTCTTTATAATCTTTCATACTTGTTTATTATCTATTTAAGTTAGAGTCGCATATCCTGTATATATTCATTGTATGCATCTAAGAAATAGACAATACAAAATACCTCAACTTCATTCTTTCATCTCTTTTAACATGGTATCAGAGTCATGTTTCTTCCAACAAACATTATTTATATTTTCCCACAAGATCACTAATTATTGACAACCAAACGCAAACATGAACTCAAAAATTTTTGACTCGATTATAAAAGAAGTCAGAACCAAGCAATGCAAGTGTTAACGCAACTCACATAATGAATTAACTGCTAGTTCTAAGTTAATTTCCTGATTACTTTATTCGGTTAAGATTTTTATATTCCATATATTTGAACCTCTCCCAGACAGTTCCACTGAATTAGCTTCAGTGTTTTCCTTCTAAAGGACCAGAATGGGTAGTTTCTTTTTGCTTTATCTGTCATGCAAAACACTGACAATAACATCAACTCCAAAATATAATCATTCACTTCTTGATTAAAACTTGAAAATTCCACTTTGATTAGAATGCATGCCATGACAAATTCATTGTCATTGCCCATGCCTGAACAGACCTTTCCATTCTTCAAAGGTTTATTTTCTGAGGAAGAGCCTTCTCGATCAGAATCAGTTAAACGCAACTTTTCCCAATCAACCATCTCAGATGAGTCTTCTCGATCAGAATCAGTCAGGTGGAGCTTCTCCCAGTTAACCTTCTCAGACAAAGAGGAACCACCATCGCTGCATTCCATTTCATTGTCCTGAAAAACTCCAAAAGTGTTATCTTTCACATCTCAATTAAAAATCAAAAATTCAGTACACCTTATCTAGTAGACAAAAAGCCAGTCAACAGCATACCACGTCCAACCCGCCATCATTCTCCATGTCTGAAGACTCTGTACACTCGGCTCCATCCTCGTGAGGTTCACTTTCTCTAGATAAGCTTCCGTCATCAGAATCAGTCAAGTCGAACTCACGCCAACTAATCATCTCATAGGAGTCATCATCGAAAGTGCAGTCCATTTCACTGCCCTCATGCTCCATTATCCTATAATTCGAATTAGCTTTGATTAGTAAGAGAGCAGCATTGTTTCATTCATCAACCACCTAAGGCTTGAGTTTCAGAACTTTCATGTCATTTACCAAACAGGTTCCGCGAGAAAGAGAACCACAAAAGGATATTAAGAATACAAGGACTTAAAAAGTTAAATCTGTTCCTAGAATTGTGTTTCATTTGAAGAGAATTCATGGTGGGAAAAACAAGAGAAATACGAGTAATCACATAGGGATTATCTGCTCATCTTTTCCAGAAAATTCATGCAAGATTAAATAGGAGAAATTTAACTTACAGGAAAGCCAGTTACCCCGATCCTGTCATAACGAACTTTGAATTATTATCCAAAATGAAAAACTCATCAAGATCCCACTTTCAGAAAAAGCTAAAGCACAGCACGCATCAAGGACCGAGATTACACTGAAGAGACAAAATTAACAAAATATGAAAATAGAAGTACCAATCGCAGGAGACCTATTACTTTATGGCCAGCATATTCTCCCAACCTGTCAGAGTTAAGTTAGATTAAAAATGCTTTCTTTCCTTGCTAAAATGTTTTTCCCTCAGAAATGCAAGCTAAGTGTGCTCCATATTTTTTCTTTTGAATTATTAACAGTACGGCCTGCAGTAAGCGACAACCGATGACTAGGAAAGATAACAAGCTAACCATGGTTAAGAGAAACTTAATGACTAAGCAAAGCCTGGTTGCATGACCTTGAAAGAAACTCAAACAATTAAAAACATAAAAGGAGCAAAATAGATAAAGTTGCATTTCAACTATTCCAAAACCGAAATATATGTAATTTTCTAAAGGAACAGACAAAAATCCCCAAAATTTTGCAACTTCCAGGGACCAGATTGATCTCAGAGAACCACAACTACTCGGTAGTTTGCGGTATCTTCGTCTCATCTTCAAGACGATCCTATTCACAAAAAGACGGAGATGAATCCAGTGAACTACGGAACTGTAAATGAGTGAAGCGAAGCGGTAGAAAGCGGTTCAAATCGTTTCGATTCTTCAGCGCAGAAACAGAGTGAGAAGGACCCGAGAGAGATCTCATATCATGAAGAAGGAGGATGATCGAGAAGAGAAGACTTACCGGTGAAGTCGAAGCGGTTGATCAGAGAACGGTGGGAGTGAAAGAGAGAGAGGAGAGAGGGGAAGGAAGACCCTGGTTGATGATGGAAGACTTGGGTGACTTTACGGCATTTCACGACTACTTCGAGGGGACACCTGTCTTTGAGGTCATTGGTAATTTGGACGCTTTGCTTGCCCGAGTCTTTCCTCTTTGTAATACTCCTCGGGTAGACTTGACTTAGAAAGCTGAGGGTCCAAACCAAACCGTGTTTCATTTTCTTTTCATTTCTATAATTTTTGGGGGAAAAAAAGGGAAAATAGTGTTTGATTTCCGTTTCCCATTCCTGAAAAATGAAAATAAAATGGAAGTTATGAAAAGCCCTTTTCCTTTAGTTTTTTTAATTTCATCTATTTTTCTTGACGATTGATGGTAAAATTAAATAATATTTTCAATTTTTATTTTTCTAACTCCAAGGGAAGGTAATGGAAAACCTGAAATTGAATGAAAATTTCCCACAACATTTTCAAACAGCCTAATATTTAATTTAAATTGGTAATTTTATATAATGAAATGATTAATATGTACCATTTATTTTAATAATCATAATAAATGTTAAAATACATGCAATAACATATTCAAGTCAACTAGTTATTCTACTCCGATACGAGAGAAACTCTTATCATTTTCATTAAATAACAAAGTCTTTAAAACATAAACATCATGGAATAAGTTATGACAAAGATAAGGGGATTTTGAATGATTTATTTGACACAAACATAGTAGGGTCGTGATTGAATCTCACTAGAAAGAATGACTAAATATGTTACATAAATACAAATTATAAGGCACATGAAAGCGACGAGGTAGATAATAGGGCACAATCTAGTAAGATCTCTTAACATAAAACCATACAAAGAGATACATGCATTTAAGAAAATTTAAAATCATTCTATTAGTTATTTTATTATTCAGAGAAAAGAGAAAGAGATAGATAAAATTGAATTTATAAATTATACATTTATAGATAAGGATATATCCTTGTAAATCCCTCTAAGGAGGCCTTTATTGTTTTTTGCACATAAATCATAAAACTATAAATATAAGCATATTACCCTTAATTGTAACTCACTTCATATTTTATCAATGTGAGAGTTTTGAATTTTCTTCACTAATATTCTCTTTATGTTCTTTTGTTGGTTCTTATGATATGTAATTTTATACTGACTTAGGCATCATTAAGTGGGTGATTATGAGTTAATTAAGACCTCATGACACAAAAACGAGTATTATGATTGTAACATAGAAGCAACTTATTTGTCATGTGATAAATGGGTTGAAACTTGAGAGTGGCTTTATTAAAGGCATTGGAGCATTATCTGCCCCCAAATGAACTTTAGGCGTAAATTTTACACGGATTCGGGTAATTTTATTTTATTATTAGTAAATTCGTAACAAATTAACATTTGATAGTCCAATTAGTAAGTTGTCCTTAGGGATTATTAAACATTCCGATAGTCCAATCTAAAAATATGAAGAGTCATATATAAATCATAATCATGAATACTAACTAATTTATACGAATTGATTTTTTGTATTTTAACATCTAACACTGTAACGGGGCGTTTAGTACAAAATAATTTTTTTTATTATTGGGATTCATGATTCCTGATTCTTGAGAATAATGTTATGAATATTTGATTATCAGAATTTATACAATTCTATATTTGATTAGTTTTAAATATTCTTAAGAATATTAGATATTTTTTATGAAAATCTTGCATTTTTATATTTGGTTTAAATGCAAAATTCTTATAAATCTATGTTATTTTTTCAAAATTATTCTTATTTAATTTTTTATCTAGAAATGATAAATTCCTTATAATATAAAAAATATTGAGACCCACAATTTCTTTATAAAATAAAAAAATATCATTTTTTTACACATCTCGTATGTGTGTGTATATATATACATAATATATATATTTGTATAAGAGAGTACGGGATGTTTTAGTCTTTTTATTTATTAAATTTTTTTTAATCCATAAAAATCCAAGATTCTGAACCCTCTTATGAAATTTTTTTTGTCAGAAAATTAATTAAAAATAAATTCTAAGAATATTATTTTCTCAATATTATTTTTTAAAAAAAATTATACCAAATATGAGAATGTAGATTCCCAACTTAATATTTTCAAGAATCTAAATATTTCTTGCCCCTAAGATTAAATTATCAAATGATATTAAATATACCCCCTAATACATATATGGCTTCACTACTTAATTTTTTGGTTGGTTGATTTTATTTTTTTTATTTTTTCTAACTGTTTTTTAAAGAGAAAAATTTATTTTCTATAGAATAATTGTTCTATTAAATTTTGATTTTTTATTCTACATGTTAATTACAAGTAAAATCAATAACGTTTGAATTGGATTTATCTTTAATTTTTGTAGCTGTATTACCCATACAATTCTTTTTATATATACCTTTTAAAACAAATCAACAATTATATAATTCATTTCACAGAATATAAAATTCATTGTTGACTCCCTTATTTCTGCTAGCATGGCGTGTGTGTGCGTGCGTGTAGTATTTCTTTAGTTTTTGATTCTTATGTTGATAAATTCTTTATAAAGAATGATGTATTAAAATACATACACATGTAAACATTATTATTAAATTTGCAAGTCAATTTATATAATTTTATGAGTTTATGCATCATGTAGCTCTAAACAAGTCAAATCAATTATAAAATTGAAGTTGACTCGTGATTCAAATCGATAAACAAGATAAACTCGGTAAACTTATTCCGAGTTTACTAAGTTTAGTTTTGATGCACTTATTCAATCATTCGAGAGATGCTCTTTACAAATCTTAAGCCTTTACCTCTCTTAAATCATGTTGTTAGCATTTTTCCTTGTGCCAGGGTACTCAATGTCACCGTCGATTCACGAGCACAAATTGCCTTAAACTCTCGTTGACGAATCAACATTTCCATTGCTCACTTGTTTGGTGTTGCCATTTTTTTGCAACACAAATCAATTCACTTCACAATCTTGGTTGCTCGGTATCACCATCGATTCAACCTAAAAAAATATCAAATATTGTATATGCTTATTCTATTTCTTCTTTTATCTATTTTTTGGTATGATTTTTGTCTGTCATCAATTCCTATCTATTTCTTCGTCAATTCGATTCACACTTTCGTGTATTTTTTTTTTCTCCATTTAATGTGGTACTTCCTCATGTTATTGATCATCGAGAGAATCTCTGGAATTGCCCATCTAAAGAGGAAGAACAACTTTAATTTGAGTATATGATGTCCAAATTCCTTTAGTAGGGAATCAAATACCACCATCCTAAAAGCAGTTCTTTATTAAATTCCTATCTAAATTTCTCATCATTTATAAGAAATAAGATTGTATCATATTATTACGAAATATTAATTTATTTTTTTATAAAATTATATTTTTCTAAATATATATTTATATATATTAAAAAAATTTAATTATCTCTAAAATCTTATAATTTTAAGATTCAAATTTATGATTCAATTTTATGGACCCCCATTCAATTTCATTGTAAAATCTCGAGTTTAACAACTCTACATATAAGTACATAACATATACTAATGTATAATAATATATATTATAATAAAAAATATTTATTATAAATACCTTTTTATAGTTACATTAAATTTTTCGACAACTAAAAAAATTGTAGGCTCAAATTGTGTCTTTGGAGCATGTGGATCCTTATGCAACTTATCACACATGATTGTTATATTTCTTAATTTTATTTAACCCTATAGTAATGATTTTGTTTTCATTTTATGTTTATTTTTGTCCATTTTATACTTATAGAAAATATCGTAAATAATTTTTTTATGCTTATACAAATTAAACTAATACAAAAATGCAATAAAGACGAAAAATTTAGTATATTAAAAAGTTACTTGATTTATAATAGTTTATTGTCATTCTTATTTAATAATAATAATAATAATAATAATGTTAATCAGTCTTAAATTTTAATAAATGCACATTGAAATGCATTATTTAAAAATAATATACATTTATTAACATAATAATAATAATAATAATAATAATAATAATAATAATAATAAACAGTAAAAGATTAGACTTATATAAACATTAATAAAATTATTAAAAATTAAAGTCAAAATTTCGAACTCAAAAGCAGAAAAAAAAGTTTACCATAGACCTAATAACATTTGCGTAAATATTAAGCATCGCATCTTAAAAATGCGTATATTAAGCATTGCGTAAAATAGCTTTTGTAGGTCAATGCCGCCATATTCCTTCTATCCAGAATTCCGTAAAGGGGAAAATATTGGTATTGATAGGCTTATTATTATTATCATTAAGTTTCGAAAATTGACTCTATGACCCTCTTTTTTAAGGGTTTTTTTTTTGGTTTGAATCTTGATATAATTTCTGGTATTTAAAAGATGAATAAGTTAAAAATAATGTTATAAAAATTTGGTGAAGTATTATTGGAGGGCACATCATTAGTGTGTTGCCCAATTAGGTAATATGAGTCAGTGAGCTAAACCAAATCTGGTCAACACACATGATGTATCCTCTATTATTAGAATTTATAAAAAAAATTAAATCTTTTTGAAAATAATATTAGAAATTCTCATTGACAAAAATAAAATAAAGTACAAAGAATGAGACTACAGACTTGCATCCAAAGCATCAGAAAGAAATTTAAAGGCTTCTTCGGCTTTCTCGTGCTTTGAAAGTACTGTATGATTATTGTTCCTAAAAATAAAAATAACGTTTAATTAAGAATAATTTTGCTTTTAAAATATAATAATTGTAATTTCGTTTTAAATTTAAAACTCAGGTTATTACAACTTCAAACCAGAACTCAAAAAAGTAAGAGACCTCCACTTAAAATTAAAAGCGCAATAAATCATAATGGACGTAAAACGAAAAGAAATATATAAAAATTTAGCATTAAATATTTGTCTAGGATGCTTTATTAATTTACTATTATTTTTTTAAAAATAATTTTGCGCATTGACAACGTACATTACAATAACGTTAGCCAAACATATCCAACATACACAACAAAACAACCATAACACAACGCAACCCAACCAAGTAGAGCAGATAATAATAGGAACTGTAAATTGTTTGCATGACTAATAAGGGCGTCACCAGAAATCATCCCTATACCACATATAGATGTAAATACTTAAAAAAGTCGAAAATGTCTCAATCCATCGGCAATGCCAACTAGTATATATTAAAACCAGCCCATCATCCAAACTTTTATATGACTATAAAACCCTTTATCCGAGTACCAAACAGGGATGATGAGAAGAAAGAAAGAAAGAAAGCTTGGCTGTTGATTAGAAGGAGACCATGCTATTCACATAAGGGAAAAACCTCGCCTTGTCTGGTGCACTGGTACCCATAACTTCGAGCTTTTTGGTCACCATGTCATAACACAGAATTTTAGTCCCAACTTGAGTCACCACCACATTGCAGCCCACATACAGCACAGTCACCTGTTCATGTCCAAGCCTCGGCTGGTGGTTGTCTAAAGATAATTGGATTTTCCCTTCCCATGTCCTGGCATCGCTGTGCATTTGCATTGTGTTCGAGTAGACATTAGCCAGCACATTCACTGTTACTGCCGGGCCACTCGAAAACGCCAAAGCAAGCTTTCCATTCACTGTGCCCAAGGCTGCCCGGGCGCCATAATACCCTTGGATGATTTGTGACCTGTCCTTCGCAAGATCGTAAGCCAGAATTCCATGACGCTTCACCATCCAATAAATAGTGCCATCCGCATAAACACCTGAGCCAGACACAACGGACTTGCTGGCAAAGCAAACCTCCCTAGAAACTTTCCAGGTTCCTTCGGTGGATGAGTAAATCTCAAATTCAGTTGCATTATCGAAGTCAGTGGAGGGGAAAGCACAGACTAGCTTGAATTCAGGCACAAAATTGAGCGGTGTTGGCTCAAAGATGAGTACAACAGCAGGTTTGGGCCCATGATCAAAGCTGTGTTTAGGAAGTTTCTTCCACTGTTCGGTAGTAGGGTTGCAGATGTAGTAGGCCTTATCTGCACCAAGACCCTGGCAGCAAAGTAGTCCATTGGAAGAGGACCTAATGACGACGCGCTCAGGGAAAAAATTCAGAGATGGGTCCGGCACGCCACAAGATACAGGATCAATGGAGATAAATAATGGCGCTTGGCTAGGGGGCTGGCAAAAGAGACCCGAGAAAGCCCGGTAGGAAAGTGACTGGCTGTATGCAGAAAAGGGGGTCAAAATCCTGAGCTTCCAATCCCTGCAAACACCCTGGAACCTAATAAGCGATTTCGCGGGAAGGAAAGAAAGAGCATGCTCCCTAATTATATCCCTCAGGTCCATGTATATCAGACTATTCTTGCTGCTTGCAAGCCTGTTTGACGTCTTTCCTTGATCCATCGACTTCCAAACTGATTTTACCCTGCTACATAAACAGCAATAACATTTAAACGTCTATGGCACTATTTGCACCAAATAGGTCAAATTCTATCATACTAGCAGAAACAACAAAAGAATAGCTAAAGGGCCATTTGCCAGCTTTTCCTTTTCAGTTTTTAGTTTTTATTTTTAATATTTTATGTTCAGTTTTTGTTTTCATTTAAAAAATATGAAAACTGAACATGTATGACAACTTTGTTTTATTTTTCATGAAAGATTCAAAGGATCAAAGAGAAACACAGGACGGTGAAAACCTTGTATATTTCCTGTCTAGCTCTATTGCATGGATACAAAAGAATATATACTTGAGGATAGAGGAGAACCCAACAAATCTGCAATTGACCCCCAAAATCATGCTCATCAAGTATATAGCAATGCTAAAATCATGTTAATCAAATACACATTAATCCTAAAATCACGCTAATTAGCCATAGCAGTGGTCCCCAAACATCTAATTAGGAAATGACCGAGCAGGTTGCTTAGCAAATTGACAAGATACATTCAAAGAATCATTGTTTATTTTGGCCTACAAGACCAGTAGAAATTAAAGGATGAAGTCTTCTAATGGAATCATAACCAAGACAGAGGTGCCACAATTATAAAGAAGACGTAAAGACAACACACACAACACAAACAGGGAAAGGGAGTGTGTATGGAAAGAAGCATAAACGTCCAATCTTATGATCTCCCCCAAGAATCTGTCACATCTGTGGATCCTATATACAACAATCATTAGCAGAAAAAAAAAATCAATTCAAAACCAAGTTCACACAATTGACCATCAACCATTAGATTTAATGTAAGTTTTGGAATGAGAAATGTGCACGCGCGCGCGCGCGCGCGCGCGTGTGTGTGTGTGTGTGTGTGTGAGAGAGAGAGAGAGAGAGAGAGAAGATTGTCTGAAAATTGAATAATATTCATAAAAGAGCCACTAGCAGTATGAATTGGAGCATAGTTATCGAGAATGTGGTACATTCCAGGTCATTGTACAGGAACAGGTACAAGGTACATTAGTATGCTAATTTGTTGGTGCAAAGAGGGGATAGGCTTAATTGGTTCATTCATTATTTCAATTTATGGTATGTTTTATAATTGTACTCAAAAGTCAAAATTAGTTGGATTGATACTTGCTACTATAGAAGCTGGTTTGTTTTGTTTTAAATTATTTTCTGTATTTGTGCAACTTATGCATTGAAGAATCCTACGAATGAAGCCAGGTATGAATATAATTCAAAATGCAATAGAATATGCAAGAAAATGAGGTAGGCAAGCTTTCTTTTCTCTAGTTTTCTTTGAGAATTATTCACATTAAGTTTCTTCCTTCATTTAGATTGTTTTTATTGAATCCAAGCAACAGTTGGGATCCCCATTCTTTAAGATTGAATCACATTCCTTGTGATCGAAGAATGCATCCACAATCTAGAATGTGCTATCTGGATCACGGTTTTAGGGGGAGGAGTGAACCAGTAACTATGAATTGGAGCAATATAGATCAGAGATTTAAGTGGAAAACAACTAGAACTGTTGGCCATGAGATTGAAACAACAAGAACTAAAGGACAGAGAAGAAGTACCTGAAGTAGCAGATAAGGCAGTATGAGCATTGGAAGAGGTAAAAAGCACCTATTTGAGAAGAGATTCAAGGGTGCTAAGAGAGATAACCGGCTGGGAAGTTAAAACAGCAGAGGTTTGCCCCTATTTTTGTAGATTCTGGTAGTGGTTGGGTCTAGAAGGTTTAGTAGGACACTAATTGTCACGACCCTAGGTTTTACTAGGGTTTAGAATGGGATTTTGGAGGAAATTGAAGAAGAAAGAACAGAATGGAGGGAGAAAATAGAACAGAAAGAGGGAGAAATTGAGAAGAGAAGGGAAGGGTTTAGACGAAACAGAGAGAAAGATAAGATTGGAGAACAGGTTGGATTCATTCAATCAATAGCTGCCTATTTTCTATTCAACAGCCTATTTATAGGCTGTTTACATCCATGCAGTTATTACCCAACTAACAAACTAACCAACTAACAAATCAAGTACACACTACACCCTAAGGAAAAATACAAACAAGAAACAATTACAACTAGTGGCCTTGGGGTCATGACACTAATCAATTAGGTGATACCGCAGTTTGAAGTATTGACTTTCAATAACAGTGTTAGAAAGGCAATGAGAAGAATTAAGTCCTTTATGCTTGCAGTTCCTGCACTCAACAAGAGGACATTGAGAAAAGAGATGACCATATTTCTGGCAGTGATGACAAAATTTTGAGCCAGATTTGTTTGGTTGAGAGCAATTCGGGACAACTAGTAAGATATCACTTCTGTGTGATTTATTAACCCAAGACAAGTTTCTCCATATAGCAACTCATAGACAGCACTCTCAAGAGTAAGTAATGGATTTTGATGAAGTGAAGACGTGATAGATGCAAAATCGTAGTCAACGACAAAGAAACAGAATCAAACACATTCGATCTTGATGAGTAACATATTTGGTAGCATCAATATTCAATACCTAGGTAGATTAAAACAGGCCAATTGATCCAAATAGATTGCATTTGAGCAAGAAAATCATTAACTGACTGACTTCTTGCTTGTTTCAAGGCATGTCACTCCTCCCAAAGTTGGCTTTGGTGTGCCAAATCAGTGGTGGTGTAATGACTAACTATGTTATCCCACACCTCTTAGTTGTATCAAAGCAACCAAATTGCAGATGAATGGAAGGAACCAATCATCTAGGTAATTTAGCACCAATCATCTAGCCGTTCAGCAAATTTAGTACCAGATTCTGCAGTCTCCTATGTAGGTTGGTGAATATCACCAGTAACAAATTGCAACAATTTGCACCCTTTTAGAAAGTTACGCAACCCTTGGACCTACAGTCTACAATTGGATCTGTCTAAAATGGTAGAAATAGGCTGAGAGATACCTGATCTGTTCAAGGAGACTGGCGAACCACAACTTGAATGTGAAGAGCTTCTGCTATTGAATTGTTTGTTGTCACGACCCTAGGGTACTAGGAGGGCATAATTGTAAATAGTACTAGGAGGATATATTTGTAATAGTGCATTCTGTTATGAATTGGTTAGTCGTACATATGACTGATACGGCTGTTACAGACATGGAACTGCCTATAAAAGGCTGATTGTAAAAGGATGGAGATAATTTTGATACTATGAATGAAATCCTTTCCCTTTCTCTGAATTCTCTCTCTCCCGAACCTTCTATCTTCCTCTAATTCTTGCTTTTCTTCCCTTTCAGTCTAATTCTTACCCATTTTTCTCTTTGTTTATACCGAAATTACCATTGTCAGGTCTTAGGATCTGACAATTTGGTATCAGAGCTCAGCAATCCTTGGCGGTCTAGCTAAGATTTCGACGAGTAAGGAATTGGTCTGAAAGTGAGTGTTGCATCACGACAATCGTTGTTAGAACTTGAAGCAATAGCGATTGTACAAGGGGTTTCTGGCGAATTGGTCGGATTACAGAATCAAGTCTGGGAGCAGTTGCTGCATCACGACAATTGGTGATTGTGCAAGTGTTTCTGGCAATTTGGAGTTTGAGTGGTCGTGTTTTGGACAAGGAGGGTGTACCATTGCAGTCAATGAATTAACGGCGGAAACAGAGGAAGGGTGTCGCGGGTGTACCCATTGCGGTCAGTGATTAACAACGGAAACATAGGAAGGATTCGAGGTGAGGCATGGCGGAAGGGACGAGAATGAAACAACTGGAGGCCCGATTAGACATGATGGAGAATGGGCTTTGTCAAACTCAGGATCAATTAGAGGGGCAGATTTGAGAAGATGGAGCTCGGGCTCCACCAGACTTAGGAAGAGGTGAGTCGTGGCAGAGCCGAGGATGCTGCCACCCGAGATATGATGTTGATGATGGAGCGAAATGTTAGGGCCGAGATGGTTGGCGTGTGGGAAGACGTCTCTGGCTTTAGGGAGGAATTTTTTGGGTTCAGCCAGCAACTAAGTACTATCCTGAGCATAGCATGTTTTCGAGGATGCCTAATGCAAGTTTGCCTACTGAATTTTTCCCGAGGTCAACTTCGAAGCCGATTTTAGCTGGAGGAGTTGAACATCATGATTTTAACCCTCGAAAAGTAGAGGAGCGAGTTCGAGGACATCAACCAAGGGAGTTCAGGCCAATCAAAACAACACCCCGATGCCTAGGCTGGAAATTCCAGCATTTGAAGGAGACAAACCGCGTTGGTGGATACCACGTTGCAAGCAGTTCTTCCATTATTATCGGGTGGTTGTAGGACAGAAAGTAAACTAGGCAGCTGCATATTTTAATGACGTGGCGGATGCCTGGTACCAAGGGTGGAGTAGCAAAAAAATCGAACTGAATTGGCATGAATTTGCAAAAGAATTCTGTACTCGATTTGGGAAAAGATTGATAGCGGATGCGATAGAAGAACTCAATAAATTAAAACAGGAGGGTGTTGTGGATGATTATTCGACCAAGTTTGAAGAGTTGAGATCGTTATTATTTCTCTCTCGTCCAACCTTAGATGAACCTTATTTTGCGTCTAGTTTCATCAGTGGCTTGACTGATGAACTAAGACCGTTAATTAAGGTGATGCAACCAGACACCGTCAAACAGGCTACAGAGAAGCCTCGGCTTCAGGAGTTAGCTCTGGAAGCAATTTTTAAGAAGCACAAGATGTTACCTAAAAACTATTGGGTGAACAATCCGCAGATTGGTGGTGGAGGAAGTTCTAAGGCTGTTAACCAGACTGCATAGAAGGGAAACTCGATTCCTAAAGCCCCATTTAACCAGGCGTAGGTGAAACCTCTCTCTACGGAACAGAAAAGATAGCTTGGGCTATGCATTCGGTGTGGAGAGAAGTATGTTCCTGGTCACCAATGCTGGAGACAACTACTACAAATGGAAAGCTTAGAAGAAGAAGTGGAAGAAGTAGAGGAAGTGGCAGTAGGAGAAGATGAGAAGGAAAAAAGAAGAAATAGCAAGGGAGGAAGGTGGAGAAATTTCCTTGCATGCTTTCAAGGCTGCCCATCGGGTAAGATAATCAAGGTAAAAGAGAGTCATGGGAAGAGGAGATTGATGATTTTGATAGATAGTGACAGTACTCACAGCTTCTTAGATGAAGCACTGCCATAGAACTACAATGTCTAACATCAGCCACATTTCCCTTATCAGTTACAGTGGCCAATGGCAGCAAAATGTTTAGCAGGTCGAGGTGCCAAGGCTTTAAATGGGTGATGCAAGGGCAAGAGTTCACAGCCAACCTCAGGCTGTTGAAATTGGGAGGGTGTGATATAGTCCTCGAAGTGGATTGGATGAAAACGGTTAGCCCTCTCATGTTTGATTTCAATAACCTAGAGGTGACATTTGAAATGGGAGGAAAGAAAGTGACACTGACAGGGAGTTTGGAGTCCGGAGAATGCAAACAAATTATAGGAAAGAGGATGAGGAAGATGCTCCAGCAAGAGGAAAGTACGGACGCTCAATTATACTTGGTATATGCAGTTGAGCTGGAGAATGACAGTCAAGGGGGAAGGGCTAATGAACACCTTGAACTTGCAAGTGGATCTGCAACACTCACTGTTTCAGATGTACCTTTCAATGACTCTTTACAATCACTTTGTCACGGCGCGTCTGTGAATTTAAAACACTCCTAGCCCGGAATGAATTAGGAGATGGCTTCTACCAAAATAGAACAGAACAGAGCAAGGGAGGGAGAGTATGAGAGTAAGAGAAGAAAGAGAAAGATTAGAGCAATAGGAGGAAGAAACGATTCTGATATTCAATTCAATGATGGTCTTCCCAGCAAGCTTGGGAATATTTATACAATCGATAGGTGGAGGGCTGCCATAGCAGATCCCTCCTCCATGCGGTTATAACCGCCCTTTTGTCCTATTCTATTCCCCTTCCACGTGGGAAATCTTCCAGCCTTGCTAACTAATATCACTAGTGGAGTTACAATAGTAAAAATAACAAAATTACAGCAATAGGGAAATTACATTAGTAAGCAAAAAAACAAAAACAAACTAAGACTTATAGCTATTCGAATCATCAGTTCCCGGGACCCTTCCGTGACAATCCCCCCTCCCTTACACCTTTCTTGTCCTCAAGAAATGTTGAGGAGGCTGGCAGCTCTGGGGAATCGTTCGAGTAAACTAGGCAGGTACTCCGAAGTGTCGCTTCCTGTTGCCCCACCCTGCCACTTCACCAATACTTGGATGAGTGGAACCCCTTGGTTGTGAACTACTTGTCTATCCAAAACAGTTTCCGGTTCTTCCATTCTATCCTTCTCCTCAGGAATGGTGGGCATTGCGGGGTTCACTTGCTCAGACCCTGTTGTTTTCTTTAATAGGGAGACATGGAAAACTAGGTGGATTCGGGTTCCCTCCGAAAGCTGTAGCCGATAAGCCACCAAAATATCTAGGAGCAAGCTTTGAAACCGGCCTTTGAGTAATAGCCTTCAAGTGGGGTTTCCTCAATCTCAGGTATACCTTCTCCCCTATCTCAAATTCCTTGTCACTCCTTTTCTTATCTGCAGCTAGCTTCATCCTATTTCGAGCTGCAGCCAATTCTTGTTTTAGTTGTTGCAATATCACCCTTCTCTACTGCAAGTATTCTTCTACTGAGGCGGCAGTGGAATGTTCTCCTATAGCCGGTAATAGAGGAGGCTTATATCCAAAGAGAGCCTCAAAGGGAGACATTTTTAAGGAAGAGTGGTGGTTGGAGTTGTACCACCACTGGGCTAGGGATAGCCATCTATGCCAGCTCTTGGGTTGCAAGATGCAGATACACCTTAAATAATTTTCTAAGCCCTGGTTTACCTGCTCAGTATTACCATCTGTTTGGGGATGATAAGCTGAAGACATATTCAACTTAGTGCCCAATGCCCTCATAAGCTCCTTCCATAGAGTGCTTGTCAAAACCTTGTCACGATCGGAGATAATTGTCTTGGGAACCCCATGTAGAGCTGCCACCTGATCCATGAAGATTCTAGCCACTTCTTGGGCTATATAAGAATGGGCCAATCCTATAAAATGAGCAAATTTTGTGAATTGGTCTACCATAACCATTATACTATCATTTCCTTCCGACTTAGGCAGCCCTCAATGAAATCCATAGAGACACTAGACCAGGCTTGCTTGGGCACTAGCAGGGGCTATAAAAGTCCAGGGTAGGCCACATTCTCAGTCTTGCATCTCCTGCAAATGTCATAGCTCAACACAAATTTTCTTACCTCTGCTCTTAGCCATGGCCAATGAAAGATTGCTTCACTCGAAGGTAAGTGTTGTCCCCCCAATGGAGATTCATGCAGTAATTGCAAGATCCTCCTCTTGAGATCTTCATTATTTATTCCCAATTACAATCCGGCCCTAATGTCTTAGCATCCCGTCCACCAATGTATACCCTTCGACCCCTTTAGATCCCATGGCCACCCTTTCTAGTAATTCCCTCACTTTAACATCTCCTTCATAGTTATGACTGCCACACTCCCCTCCTCATGACACCTTGAAAGTTGTTGAGGTTTGCCTAGAGTTTTCCGATTAGAAGATCAGTGGAGTGTTGATGACTTTCGACTGGAAGCAATTAGACAGTTAGGGTTTTTTAAACCAAAGTGTAATTAATATATCTTTGGGGGTTTAACTGTAAATACCCTATAGTTGTTAGTTTTAAAGGGGTTCCGCCTCCTCTATAAATAAGAGGGTAAGGCGACAGTCTAGGATCATCTTCTCTCTTGTCAAGTTCTCGATTACTATTGTGAGTACTTTTGTTCTAGAGAAAGTGAGGCTTGTGTATTGAGTTCTTGGGCTTTCTTGGAGTGAATAAGGATGGTACTTGAGCGATAGGATTGAGAAAGGGCTTAGGTTTTGAACTGATCAGTTTCTTCTTAATAAAAGCTGCTTGATGGGGATGTTGGACTGCTGGATATAGAGCCAATTAAATTGGCTTGAACCAGGATAAATCTGTTATGTCTCCTTTATGGTTTGATATTTTCAATTTTGTTAATTTTCTTTCTGTTATTCATTTTTCTGTTCTTATATTTACACTGCATCCGTGAGTGTTGGAGAGGGTTTATGAGAGGGTTTTCTCGCCTAAGGGTATAATCTAAGAGTCCTAAGGTCAACAAAAGTGCATCGCAACCACATTTTCTTTTCCCTTCTTGTATTGTATCAAATAACTTTCGTGGTCCGTTTTAATTATAAACCTCCCCACTTCCAAGTAATGTCTCCATTTATCTACAACCATCAACACCGCGAGAAACTCTTTCTCATATATGCGAAGCCCCAAATGTTTTGGGCCCAAGGCTTGGCTTAAGAATGCCAATGGCCTCCCTTCTTGAACTAGGACTGCTCCTACACCACTCCCACATGCGTATGTCTCTAGGACAAAGAACTTGCTAAAGTCAGGTAGCCCCAATACCGACACTCCACTCATTGCTTCCTTTAACTTCTCAAAGGCCCTTTCAGCTTCAAGGCCCCAATTGAAATTCCCCTTCTTCAATAATTCTATTAATGGTTTGCTAAGGATTCCATAATTTCTTACGAATTGACGGTAGTACCCGATTAGTCCTAGGAACCCCCTCAAAGATCTCACTGAATTAAGCCTCGACCAGGACACCATAGCCTCCACTTTCTTTGGATCAGTGCTAACCCCTCCCTTAGATATAATGTGCTCCAAATATTCCACTTGCCCTTGACCAAATGCACACTTAGATTTCTTAATGAAAAGCTGGTTAGATTTGAGGATGTCCAAGGTGGTCTTAAGGTGAATTAGGTGTTGGCTAAGGGAAGGGCTATAGACTAGTATGTCATCAAAGAATACAAGGATAAATTTTCGAATGTAGGATTTGAATATTCGGTTCATTAAGGATTGGAAGGTGGTCGGGGCATTGGTAAGCCTAAATGGCATTACCAAGAATTCAAAGTGCCCGTGGTGGGTTCTAAAGGTTGTCTTATGTATGTCTTCCGGCCTCATCCTAATTTGATGGTACCCCGAACACAAATCAAGCTTTGAAAAGATTTGGGCTTGGTGAAGTTCATCGAAGAGGTCTTCCACCAAACGTATAGGGAATTTGTCCTTGATAGTCATGGTATTAAGTTGGCGGTAATCCACACAAAATCGCCATGATCTATCTTTCTTTTTGACTAATAGGACAGGAGAAGCAAAGGGGCTTTGACTAGGCCTAATAATGGACTGTTGAAGCATTTCCCTAACCATTTTCTCTATTTCATTCTTTTGAGGTGGAGGGTATCGATAGGATCTCACATTAATGGGTTCGGTATTTGGCTTTAGGTGAATGGTGTGATCAAATGATCTGGTGGGAGGTAGGGAATTGGGTTCCATGCAAAGGTCCTTATATTCTGCCAACAATTTATTAATACAATCTAAGTGATTTACCTAGTCAAGGAGTTCCCTAGTTGAGCTGACAGTTAGGTAGGCCCTTCCGTGCCCTCCTGGGAGCTCCTCAGCTGCTACGATGGAGAAGAGATTGGCCAGCTGACTCCATTTTCCCCCAAGTACCTTCTGCAACCTCCTTCCTGTTATCATTTCGCATGTTCCAGCCTCCTTACCTCCTGTTAATATCATCCTTCTTCCTTCCTTTTCAAATGACACCTCCGTTCGGTTAAAGTCGAAGCTAATTGGGCTTACTCCTTTCATCTAATCCACCCCTAATACGACATCACATCCCCCTAATTGTAACAATCTTAGGTCTGCTTCAAATTTTTCTCCCTGCATCTCCCAGCAGAACCCAATGCAAGCCGAAGTACTCATCACCCGTTAGCCATTGGCCACGGTCACACTCAAGGGTGGTGTACCCGTGAGTTGACATCTCAACCTTTTGGCCGTGCCTTCATCTAGAAAATTGTGGGTACTCCCACTATCAATTAAAACCACCAGGCCTTTTCCCTTAATTTGTCCCTCTACCTTTATTATTTTGTTGTTGGCTACCCCTTTCAAGGCATGGATTGATATTTCTCCATTGTCCTCCTTGGCCCCTTCCTCATCTTCTTCTTCTGTTACCTCTTGATCAAACTCCTCATCCCCTTCTAACAGTAGAATCTGCCTCTTGCACTGATGTCCCACATGGTACTTCTCTCCACACCAGTAGCACAATCCCGCTAGTCTTCTATGTTCCCTCAGTTGCTCTCCAAAAGGAGCTGGGTTAGGGCCTACCACTCTTCTCACCCCGCTATTTCCTTTTATCAGATCCCGGTTGGGGTGTCTTCCAATAGCATTAGATGACCCTACTACCACTCCCTTCGTTTGCTGCCCCTGCTTTCTCATTAAGGCTTCTACCACCAACTCTTGCAGCCTAGCATTCTCTGAGGCTTGCTCCACCGACTGAGGCCTCAACACCTTTACCATTAGTCTGAGCTCGTCATTAAGGCCACTTAGATAACTCGACACAAAGTAGTGTTAAAAGTTGTCTAGAGTATAGAAAATAAGATCAGTGAAAGCAACATATTTTTTTAGGGCCAATGAAGCTTTAAATAGAAGTTATCCTATGTTATAATTAGTAATAGTTGGGGGGTTAAACTGTAAATATTTAATATTCTTTATTGGGATATGTGCCCACTGTTATAAATAGAGGGCAAGGGGTAGCAGAGAGAGAGAGAGTTCTCAGTTTCTATTTGTAACGAGTATTGTTTGCTAGAGAGAAAGGCTAGAGAGATAGTTTTGTAATTTTGGGAGGTGATGTCCTGTTGTACTCGAGAATAGAAAGAACGGATCTCTACTGTATTCTAATCATTCTCTGAATAAAGAAGGCTGCTCAAGGGGGTGTTTGACTGCTGGATGTAGAACTGGTGTAAACCAGTTCGAATCAGGATAAAATTGGCTTCTGTGGTTTGTTTTTCTCTTTCTTGTTTCTTATTTCTGTTCTGATTTGATTGCATTTAATATTCTGTTGTTCTGGGTTGATTTCGGGCGTGTTGAGGGTGTGAGAATTGGCAAGAACGATCCTATTGTGCTCCTAATTTCTAACATATTGGTATCAGAGCCAAGGACAGTTCAAGAAGTTTCCAAGAACCTAGTTTTCTTTAGGAATCTTTCTTGCCATGGCATCTACATCTAGTGCCGCTAGGTATGAGGTTGAAAGATTTGATGGCACAAATGACTTTGGGCTTTGGAGGTTAAAAATGCGAGCCTTATTGGGTAACTTAGGGTTAGAAGGGGCTCTTGATGAGGAGTCTAAAATGCCTAAGGAATACCTGGATGACAAGAAAAGGGATATCTTGAAAAGGGCTTACAATACACTGATTTTAAGCCTAGGAGACAAGGTCCTTAGGGAAGTGTCAAAATTGAAATCTGCAGCTGAGATATGGCTTAGGTTAGAGAGTTTATATATGACAAAAATCCTATCTAGTAGGCTGTTCTTGAAGGCAAAATTCTTTACCTTTAAGATGCAAGAAGGGCAGAATTTGCATAGTCACATAGATGAGTTTAATAAGTTGTGTCTTGACTTAGAAAATATAGATGTAAACTATGATGATGAGGATAAAGCCCTTGTGTTATTACATTCCTTACCTAAGTCATATGAAACTTTTGTGGATATCCTAAAACATGGTAGGGATACATTAACCTTAGAGGATGTTATAGGAGCCCTAACTCTAAGGAGTTACAGCAGAAAATTGATAGAAAGGCTGCTGGTGATGTTTTGACAGCAAGAAGAAGACCTGAGAAAAGAGAATTTAAATCTAAAGGGAAGTTTAGATCTAAGTCTAAGAATGGTAAGAAACAGTTTAAATGTTTTCATTGCCATGAAGAAGGGCATATGAAGAAGGATTGCCCAAATAGAAATAAAGAATCCCAAGAGAAAACCAGCCCCGAATGTTCAAACACCATGTGTGGTTTTGGTTATGAGAGTGTGGATGTCCTATAGTTTTTATAGGTATGCGGGAAAAGTAGCATAGGTTCTAGGTGTTAAAGTAGATCACAGCACTCCACAGATTCTCTCAACTCAAATAGCTCACCCTAGACACTCGCACACCCGAGAACACAAACAATATATAGATACCACAATCAAGAAGAAAGAAAAACAGTAAGAACAGAAGAAGATTTATCCTAGTTCGGTCTTGAATTAAGACCTACGTCCAGACTACTTGGCACCTCACAATCCACTATCTTGAAACTCCTTTAGGATGATTACAAAGAGAACCTTAATTCTACCCAGCCCATATACCCTAAAAGCTTAGCAGAATGTAAAGAGTACAAGCTCTCCCCAACCTCTCCCTATCTCTCTCACTCAATCCCAAACACAAGATAGAAAACCGGAATCAACCTTCATGGAATGAAGCGCGCTAATCCCTTATTATCATACTCTTATCCCACAATCCCTATTTATAAGCTATAGGGGCGTGACTTACAAGATTTTAACTAACTGCCCAACTGACCGAAACTAACTAAATTGGTCAGTTGCCTTTCTAGAAACATACCTTCTAGAAGTGATATTAATTCTAACTCTACAACAGAAAAGAAATATGCAGCAATACAATGATACCGATTACATCTATTCTAATCTAATACAAATGACACAACACTAGGTTTAGGGTGTACTTCTCATAGGAAATGGGTATTTACCCATATAGGCATCGTGGAGGGGGAAATGGTTTGTCTAGGCAACAAATTAAGGTCAAGGGAATTGGAGATGGAAGAAATTAGGATGCATGGTGGAGCTGTTCCAAAATTTTAGAAGCTGTAAATTTATCCCTGTCCAATCATAAACCTAATTACCTAGGAAGAATTAGATGGTAAAGGATTTCTCCTATAGAGGAGAATTGGAGTCCTAAAAAGTTGCACAAGGATCTCTTATAGAGATGGAAGCAACCCTCAAGAATGGAGGTTATGTGGTGCATGCATGCATTTATATGTGGATAAGCTACAACCACTAAAGGATAGCCTATGATAAGGTTAGGTTGTGTCATTTGTTGGGGATGGCTCACAATGGTGAGCAAGGACTAAGAAAGATATCTAAGGCTAGGGATATTAGGAGGGGGGGGGGGGGGAATAGGAACCATGTAGTTTGGTAAGGTCACCAAAGTAGAAGTCTCTTAAACAGACCTTGTATATGTTAAAAGCCATTAGAGATCAATTTCTAGGATCTTGGGGGACCTATCTAGGCCTTGTCTCATGGTGGAGCTAGGTGAGGTGAACGTAGTGGTGATGGTGTGTCCCTAAGGAATTCCCGAGCGTATATGAGTTTGCTGGAATTGAGTATGAGCTTGCTGGAAATTGCTTCTGGTGTGAAAGGTTAGGTGGAGTAGAGTTGTTGGAATAGGTATGCCTAGGTCTCCTAAAGCTAGGGTTCTTACCTATGTAGGAAAACTCTACCAATAGGACATGAAATTAGTTGTTTCTAAGGTCAAGGGATGAATTTGGAATGTTGTGTAAAGAAGAACAAGCATAGTCCTTTGGGAATGTCTGAAACTAGCCTATGAACCAGGGTATAGCAATAGGAAAATTTGGGAAATTTTTTTGATCATTCTCATTGTGTAGGCATGGGGTGGATTGTGAGAGGGAGAAAGCTAGTGTTCAAGATAGCTTTGGCTCTTGCAGTGAGAATCCTTGTGAATAGTGAGGGGAAATGGTGTGTGCAAGTGTTGTCTTGTATGGTGAAGCCCATGTTGATCAAAATCCGGGTTAAGCAAGGAAAGGGAAGGTAAATCATCTTGTAGGTAATGAGCAAGGGATTAGAAGATCTAGTGTTGCCTAGGATGGGTAAATAGATAGAGCTCAGGATAGGTACCAGTGAGGTATGGAAAGAGTTGGGTTTTTTAAGGATGCTTAGGTTCAGGTTTGAGTGCTAAGGAATAGGCTGAAAAATAGAACCTCTTGCATAAGAAGAGGGATGCACTCTTGTCCAAATGAATGGCATGGAGCCATGTAAATTTGGGGAGAATCTTGGACTTAGGTGAAAGATCCCTTAAGTTAAAAGGGGTGGAGTGCTGTGAAGTGTCTATTTGAGAATTAAGGAAGGTGCTAGAAATGGGGAAAAGTCTAGGAAAAAGGCTAGACAAATGGCCATTGGTTAAAGCAGCACATGAAGACCTAATTTGGATCAAATAGGTATCACGAACAGCTAATTATCCATGTGAAAACTGAGGGGAAAATGATCTTATAGTGTAGCCAAGGGATAAGAGGCTAGAGGTAAAGGTAAGCAAGGATTGGTTGCTTAGAAGGTCTCTCTAGGTATGATACTAATTCCTTAGGTAAGATATAAGATTTGAATAGTCCAAGGGGTTAAAAATGAGTGCATGAGAAAGCTGTGAGTATTTCAATGGTATGCCAAGTAAATGATAGGCAGCTTCATCAGTATTTATCCAATAGGACTCTCAAGGTGTAGCTGAGAACTTAGGTCAGTGTTTGAGAGTGAAGGATAAAGGAGAAGCTGGAAATTCTAAGGCATAGAGGTTGTAAGAGGAATGGACAGCTTAAGGCAGCCTAGGTTATCCAAAATCAGACATACCTTGTAAAGCTGATAGTTAGGTTTAAATCGAGATGTGCAGTCTTATATTTATGAAGTAAACATTAGAGGGAAGCCAGTGATAAAACCTAAAGGCCGGTTTTGGGAGCTAGGGATGAGACTAGCATTGTTAAGGCCAATCCAAGAAAGGTGCACTGTGCATTATAATGTTGTGTAAAAGTTTGGACACTTTGGGATTAATGAGTAACATTGAGTATGGATTTGGTTTATGGTGGAGTGTGCGTAGACACCATGGAGAAACCAATCATATTGGTGTTAGGAATGTATCCATTAGAAAAACCCCTTGAGGAGGTAGATAATCTAATGAGAGTTGCAGGTTTAGTTAAGTGCAACTAGAAGTATTGGCCAAAGGTGATCTATTGTTGAAATTTACAGCATTGATTTGAATTTCTTAATTTTTGTTGCTGTGTTTTGAATGATCAGGTATGTCAAACATTCCCAGAGGTGAGCAAGTCAAATTCATCTATTGGAAGGCCAAAGCTTTGAATGGATGAAGGTTAAAGTATACTCAAAATAAAGGTGGAGAATTGTTAAAAGTTGTCTAAAATATAGAAAAGAAGATCAGTGAAAGCAGTATATTTTTTGAGGGCCAATGAAACTTTAAATAGAAGTTTATATCCCATGTTGTAATTAGTGATAGTTGGGGGGTTAAACTATAAATATTTAATATTCTTCATTGGAATATCTGCCCACTGTTATAAATAGAGGGCAAGGGGTAGCAGAGAGAGAGAGAGTTCCCAGTTTTTGTTTGTAACGAGTATTGTACACCAGAGAGAAAGGCTAGAGAGATAGTTTTGTAATCTTAGGAGGCAATATCCTGTTGTACTCGAGAATAGAAGGAAGGGATCTCTGTTGTATTATGATCATTCTCTGAATAAAAAAGGTTGTTCGAGGGGGTGTTTGACTGTTGGATGTAGAACTGGTGTAAACCAGTTCGAACTAGGATAAAAATGGCTTCTATGGTTTGTTTTTGTCTTTCTTGTTTCTTATTTCTATTCTGATTTGATTGCATTTAATTTTCTGTTGTTCTGGGTTGATTTTGGGTGTGAGAATTGGTAAGAACGATCCTATTGTGCTCCTAATTTCTAACAAGTAGGTCTCTGATAGGTGAGGATTATGTTGGATCATGAGAGATCTCAACTCCTCAAAACGTTTTTGATAGCTCTCCACGCTACCGGTTTGCCTCAGTTTGTTAAATTCCTCTACAATGTCCGCCATACTTCTTTCCCCAAACCTTTCAGAGAATTCCTCCCAAGTGTAAATCCAAGGTCTAATGCTTCCTTGGTACCATGCATTAACCACCTCATTGAAATAGGTTGTAGCCAGGGGTACTCTCTACCTCTCAGGAACACCATACCACTCAAACATCATTTCACATTTCCTCAGCCACCATCGAGGATTGACTCCCTCGAAGGTGGGAATCTCCATCCGAGGCATTGGAAACCACGGGTGCTGATGATTTATAGGGCCTTCCCGACCCCTGTCCAACAACCCGGCCAACTCCTCCTCCAGATCCACCCCAATCTCCGAAGTTCCTCGTTCCCTGTTAGTCCTAGTCCTCTGCAGGATTGGTTCTGTATGCTCTATGGGTGCAAAATCAAGAGACAACCTTACCGGGTTCTTGCGAGCAAACATGACCATGAACTGTTGCATTTGAGCACCCAATTCATCTCGTACCCTTGCGATAGACCTTTCCAGCCTCTACTCCAATCCATCCATGGTGCTCTCCACTTGACGATCCAACGCCAAGATCTCCTCATGGCTCCAGGTAGCTCCTAACTCCAGCTAGTCAATCCAATTTTGACAATCGGTCGTGGCCGAGCTGGCCTGTTGCAGTTGAGATTCCAAATTCTTCATGCGGGTCCCTTTTGCCATCACCGTCTTCTTCCTTAACCGACCGAGGAAATGTGGCTTTGATACAAAAATGTCACAGAACATCTGTGAATTTAGAACACTCCTAGCCTAGAATGGATTAGGAGATGGCTTCTACCGAAACATAACAGAACAGAGCAAGGGAGGGAGAGAATGAGAGTGAGAGAAGAAAGAGAAATATTAGAGCAATAAGAGGAAGAAACGATTATGATATTCAATTCAATGATGGTCTTCCCAGCAAGCTTGGGAATATTTATACAACTGATAGATGGAGGGCTGCCACAACAGATCCCTTCTCCATGCGGTTACAACCGCCCTTTTGTCCTATTCTATTCCCCCTCCACGTGGGGAATCTTCTAGCCTTGCTAACTAATATCACTAGTTGAGTTACAACAGTAAAAATAACAAAATTATAGCAATAGGGAAATTACATTAGTAAGCAAAAAAAAAAACAAACTAAGACTCATAGCTATTCGAATCATCAGTTCTCGAGACCTTTTCGTGACACACTTTTGATTGAATTTGAGGATATATTTGTTGAACCCTCTACTATACCACCTAACCAATTTCTTGACCATTCTATCCACTTAAACTCTAAACCTATAAACATTAGGTCTTACAGGTATTCACCTAACCAAAAAGCTGAAATAGAGAAATTAGTCAAAGAAATGCTAGCCAAATCGATTATCCTATCCAACCAAAGCCCTTTTGCTTCCCCAGTCCTACTCGTTAAGGAAAAAAAAATGGGACATGGCATTTTTGTGTAGATTACCGCGAGCTTAATGCCCTAACCATAAAGAATAAATTCCCTATTCCCATCATTGGAGACTTACTTGATGAACTAACCTCAGCCACTATTTTTTCAAAGCCAGACTTGAGGCATGGATATCATCAAATTAGGATGAATTCCGCTGATATTTCCAAAACCGCTTTTAGGACCCATCAAAGGCTTTATGAGTTCACAGTTATGCCTTTCGGATTGACCAACACACCTGCCACTTTCCAATCCCTAATGAACCATATATTTGAACCCTATTTGAGTAAATTCATCCTTGTCTTTTTTTATGATATCCTAATCTCCAACCCTACCATTGAACAACACTTAGACCATTTGAGGACAGCATTTAAAATTCTTAGATTCAATCAATTGTATGTAAAGCTGTCAAAGTGTACTTTTGCTACAAGGCAGGTAGAGTATCTAGGCCACATAATAATGGGGGAAGGAGTCCAAACAGATCCTAAAAAGATAGTTGATATCTCTTGATAGCTAGCCTTGGAGGATGAGTTCTACCTGAGGGTTGTAATAGTGGTATCAGAGCCGACCCCATGGCTCCAACCTATCGGTGTGGCCATGGCCAAGGCTGCAGAGCGTGGCTCCAACCTGTCGGCGTGGGTGCCAGATCTGCGGAGCGTGGTGGTATGTTATGGTCCATTGCAAGGTACGAGACTTGTCCCACATCGGGAAGTATGGACTCTTGGTGTGGGGTTTATAACCTCTTGGGCACCCTCCCCTCAACAGCTAGCTTTTGGGGGTAAGTTCTACCCAAAGGGTTGTAACATTTGTGTACTGAGAGGTGAGAGAAAATTTTAGCTGTTGTGAATGGGTTAAGCTAAAACAATTGAAATCTGAAATCCTCGTTGGAATTTTCATTGTTCTTGAGAAAGCAAGGCAGCAATAATGATAATCCTCTGAAGCTGCAAACTTGGATGGTGATCAGAAGGATTGGGATTTAATTTCAGCAATGACAGATCTGGAACAGAAATCAGGGGTACTGATGAATTCAATTGAATTCTGGTGCTCAAGAAGGTAAGAAATCAAAGGCGTTGGTGTCAGTGGAGTAATGGAAGATCTAGAATAGAGCAGCAGAAAGAGGGAATTCAGGCTCCAAATTTGAATCGAGGGGATGGTAGATTCAATTGAAATGAGATTGGAGTGAAGAAGGGAACCAGATTTCATAATTACCGATCTAGAATAAAGGGATTGAATTTGGTGATGATGATCCACGAGCTCTTTTCTGTTCAAGGGAAAATGAATGGCAGTGGAACAGAGGAAAGGAAGATGACTGCTGTTGGAATACCGTGCCAATGGCCTTTTCTCACCGTTGGACAGATTCTGTGTAGTTGGTTAGAGTATTGATGACACTAGGAGCTTGAGCAAGGCTCTGATACCATGAAAGATTCAAAGAATGAAAGAGAAACAAGATACAAAAGGCTTGTATATTTCCTGTGTAGTTCAATTACATGGATACAAAAGAATATACACAGAGGTGAAACCAACAAATCTGCAATCAGTATCCAAAATTAAGCTAATCAAATATACATCACAGCTAAAATAATGTTAATCAAATATGTACTAATCCCAAAATCATGCTAATTAGCCTTTTATTTTTGTCTCCTCACCCTTCTTGCCGCTGGTGACCAGAGGAGTTGATTGGAGTTACTAACTCCCATAAAGCTTTTCCAAAAGTTGCCGGAAAGTGGTGACTCCCAGAGTAGTGTATTTGACGACTGATGGGGTTGCTACCAGTAAGGGGTGGTAGGGGGAAAACATGAAAATTGTGAAGACATTTTTCTTGTTTTCAAAATATTGGAAAATGAAAATGAGTAACGAAACTCCATTTCCTATTTTGTTGTCAAAATAATGAAAACAAAATCTTATTGAAACGGGCAGTAAAAGGAAGCACCAATCCTGGCAGTTGCTCAGAGTATCAGACATTATGATTTCAATATAAGGAACTAACTCAATTAAACAATATTTACATAATTTTGTTCAATCGCTTGTTTAACCATATTCTAGTTTGCAATCCAACTTATCAAAAATAAAAAATAAAGAAAAAGGACCAATTTAGTGCCACACAGATTGACAAGAAAATATTTATCCTCTATATACCTCCAGAAGGGAATTTCAGTACATTTTTGCTTAACTTCTGAAAAAAAGAGGCAATTAATAGCATGAAAATATCTAGTGCATCTACATCAGCATTTCAAAATAACAAATTTAAAACAAAAACAAGTAAGCACTAGTGTCGAGGTAAAATTATTCTGTAACAGATGCAGCAAGATGACAAATTGGAACCTATAGAAGCATTCTTTAACGTATTCATAAACTAGTTAGAGAAAGTGTATACAGGGATCCTTACAGATTTACATAATAATGTCATAATACAGTTGGGGAATTATCAAATTGAGAACTAATTACTAAGACAAGGAAATATTAGCAAATTTAAATGTCTCTATTCCCATCATCACTCGTATATATATGGTCTGGTTTGAAAAAGCATCTTCCATAGTTTTCCCCTTTCTATTAAAGCCAATAGCTTCTCAATCCAAGTAGCGAAAATATGAACAGCTGTTTGTAGAAAGAACTCCATTATGAACAACTGCTGGAGAACTAACTTCAGAATGAGGTTGAGATACTAATGGGCAGTGTAATTTTACCAACTAGATTATTCCAGATCAGATATAAGCACATAAACACTTAGTAAGGAGCCAAATTTGCATTTAATATAGCATATTTCTCCAATACTTGCGGAAGGTGATACAGCCAAAATTCACACACCATATATAGCACAGCACGTATAAGGGGAAGGGCCCCACTATGCGCCCACCTGCCACGCCAGCACACAGGGTTAAGTACAAAAGGAGGCTAAACACACTGGATGACTCAAAGAAATTAGGGACAAAAGTAAAAGCTCTACGCAAACATCCCAAACAGGATAATGGCAGCCAATGCCTATCGCGTCCAAGATGGAGGCACAGAGGTCGAGGACTCCCAGTATCACGGAATTCTACTGTGACAATGCCTCCCCATGTATAAAAGGGAAAGTATCCTAGGTACAAAAAGATCGGGGAGTATCATCATAAGATTTTACTCAACGACTATTCTGCATTAATTGTTGTCGTACCATACTTTTGATATACCCTAGAGTTTGTTAGCTCCTGTCATTCAATTCAGACTTAAACATCAAAGACCTTCCTAGGCACGCCCTGGGGCAGTTTTTCCGTTGTAGTTGCAGGTCTCACAACTATCACCATATTCCACGAGGAGCCAACCGTTCTATTGTTGAGCCAAGTCAGTCTGTATTTATTATCAATTGTTTTCTGCATCATAAGAAGGTATCGAACACACCAATAACATGTCTAAAACTTGACTTTGGGTGCACTTGCATAGGCTTTGCAAGCAAACATAACAAATCAAATAAACTTATAAAGTCAAGGTTAGGGAAGGGAAAACATAGTAAAGTACATAATTGGAATCCATTGGTTCCTTAATAGAATTTTCTTCTGCCTCTTAAATTGATCCACTTTGTGCGAATCTTGAAATTGCAAACAGAAAAAATAAGAAAAGCAGACGGAATTTATCATGCATGTTCATTTCTTTATGAGCAGCCACACAAATACATAAGTTTTTTCCTTGGACAAATGCCAGTTGATTTTCTTCTCATTTACCTATCCCAGCAGAACGAAGAACATAATTAAAATTCCTTCACTTCATTTATCTGATTTCGTTTTTCCTGGACAAATGGAAGATCCTAACAAAGTATAAAAGCAACAAAAATGCACTCACATCAATCAATAACACAAAAAGGGGCAGACAACACATGCAAAACCCCAAATCCGATTTCGCATCAGACGCTTATCAATTCCGAAATCGAATACGAAGACACAGTAAGACATAGGAAATTCAATCGATAGGAGATCAAAAGTTCGAGGACTTGCGATTTTTCGCGTAAGCAATTGGGCTGCAATACTTGATAAAACGGTGTAAGTGACCACAAAATCTTACCAGCTGCTCTAAGGATGCATAGATGTACGCATTAGAGACACTGTTGTTGATATTGACCGACACAGGGCTTGTGATCGTGATCCAGACTGAAGCCAGTGAGTGAGTGAGAGAGAGAGGGCTTCAATTTGGGACCTGCCAATTTTTGACGGGAGAAAGAATGCAGGTTGACTGCTTTAGTGCTTTTAAAGTGGGATATTGCCTGTGCTTTCTTCTTCTTTTAATTAAATTACAATTGGATCCCACATAATTTTAGGTTATTTTATTTTAAAGATATATCTTCCTATTTATTTCAGTACGTAATATTTCTTTACTTCAATTCTTCTGTTTTCATGTTTTTTACGTTTGATACTTTTTCATAATTAGAAATTTATAATTATTGTTATTTGAGTATGTATTTTGAACGCAAAAAATAGCTCACAAACCATGTATAACTAAAAGTTAATTAGACTTGTGTGTTTTAAAGAATTTTAATTCATGATAGCTAATTTGAAAAATATACCCACTTAATTATTATTACGGGTATTTCTCGCTTTACTTTTTATGGGTTGGGCTCAACCCAGCAGACTGACCCAATTGCATAAAGTTCAGTAGACCCCAAGCTGAGTTCATCGAAGCAAAGTCGCACATCGCTGGAGCTCGAACTCAAATCGTGGGACCAAGCAGGCTTTCTACAAACGAGCTCCCAACGATACTTCAAGCAAGCTCCAAGCTACATTTTGAGCGAACTGTCAGCGACTCTTGCAGTTCGTCAGCCTAACTGATCAGCTCGCATAACAAGAAGGTCATGTGCCAAATAACATTAAAAGGCTATGTGTCATCCCAACTGGGCCATTCAGGCCCAACCTGACCCCATCTTCTTGGCCTATTTGATCGACTCATGCCAGTCACATCTTGACCCCTTGCAACAACATCATTACGGTCACTTCTGGATTTTCGCGCGCTCGCCTTAGATCACATCCTCATTAATAACGGATCTCATCCACATTAATGAGAGTTTTATCGGCACCTTGTCGCTGTATGGGCATCTCCATCAGCGCCGGATATTCTGTCCCATCACCTACAGACGTACAACGCATACAAGAGGACATCTCCTCCTCCTATATATCAGCCAGCTCCCTGTAGGGCCATTGTATGTTTTTTTCTGCTAATTTGCTGATACTCTGTATCTCCTTGCTCACTTATTTACTGGAGCATCGGAGTATTTTATAGAGGGCCAACCAGCCGAATGATCAACAGACCAAACCAAATCACACATTTCTCTTTTTTGGATTCATTACATCAGTGCGGATTAACGAATCATGGTCGACCAATTCTGAATGCCAACAATTACCAAGTTAGATCTTAGGACATTTTAAATTATATTTAAAGTAAAGCACATATATATATATCTTAAATACTAATAAAAAATTATTATTATTATTAGCATTTAAAATATTTTATAATTTAAATTATAAAAAAATAAATAATCCAACAGTATCAATATCTTCCATCGAGGACAACGGTTCTCATGAAGACTAACTTCAGAAGATCACCTTTTTAAATTATTTTATATTCAAATAATTACTTAATTACAATAAATAAAAACTGCAGATGTGCCACATGCCATTCCAAGTTAACTTGGATTGGATGGAACATCCAAATAACGATACCGGGCGGCGTTGCGTTTCCAATGAGCATAAAATAACATGAAAATAATATGTCGCGATATGGTATTTTCCATGATTACAAGTAAGTTGAATGAATAATTATTTCCCCATTCAACGTACCAAGATCAACCAAAGACCTCACTCTAATATATAAAATTAGCAAGACCCAGATGTCAGCCGAAGCATTGGTCCGTGGGGAGCGGGCCGGGAAGGGAACCTTGCTCCAAGAACTGCAAGCCAAACACCACCACGATGGCCAGCAACGACAAATAGGAGAGGCCTTCCACGGCTCCCAGAAGCCCAAAAGGCCCGTTGGGCAGACCTGACCCGGTTCTGGTCTTGGTGTACAGCGACCAAGCCACGATTCCCACCACGGCCAGGTAGCTCACCCCTTCCAGCGCGCCTATGGAGCCCCCTGGGCCCGGCGGCAGGCCGCAGCCGGTGGTCTTGAGCGTGTACAGAGACCATCCGATCACCGGCGTGGAGATCAAGCCTCCGGCTATGGCTGCTTTCTCTGCGAGGCCGTTGCCGCTTTCGCTGCTCTCTTCGGCCATACACGACACCTTTGCTGGGGCTCTCCTGAATGGGACGTGGGAGGTGTTGCGCCGGAAGGGGAGGGGAGAGGTGGGCGGCTGCGGCGGCAGCAGTATCATCTTGGCGGCGTTCATGGCGGCTGAGTTGAGTTGGGTTTGGGTTGGGAAGAGGAGACCTTCAGCCTTGTTGGGGAAGATGAATGGAGGAGGAGCTTCTCCGCACCGCACAGCAGCTGACCTTATCTCATCTCATATTTCAGAACTGGACAGATCGTGTGTTACATGATTATGTCGTATAAAATATGAAAATGCTATTGCACAAAATATCAAATTAAGGGTAATTAAAGATGGGGTAAAGTTTATTATTTTCTTAAAAATAATCGCCAAATTTACATTTTTATTTATGTACTTTTACAGTTTTTTTTTTATATCGTGATTTAAATTTTTTATTATTTTAATTATATTTTTTAATATTTTAAAATTAAATTAATTTTTTATATTTTAATTTTTTTATAATAATTCAAATTTTTTATTATTTTAATTCTATTAGATCTGTATTTTTAAATTAATTTAATTTTTATATTTTGATATAAAGAGTGTTACGTATATTTTATCATCTAAATATTTTTTTTTACATATAAGAATACCGAGATTAAATTGATTCAAAATATAAATTTAATAGTATAATCAAAATAATAAAAAATATAAATTTAATCTAAAAATAAGGGTTAAGATATATTAAATATAAAACTCTTTTCGGTTAACTATTACCTAATAAAAATGTTATACTACTTTATCAACTAATAAAAATATTTTCTAATTAAAAAAATAACAATAAATATATATTGTCTCGCTGGATCTTAACTATTACCTTAAACATATCATCCATCCATTTAAAAAAAATTATAAGTGCATCACTATTAGCAAAAATCTAGATAAAATGACTATTTCTCTCTTGCACCTTCAAACTCATTCTCTAGTTTTTTTTTTTTCCTCATCATACCAAACAAAAAAACAAATATAATAATTTAGTTGAATATCATTATTAATCACTTCTATGATAGTTTAACAGTCACTAAACTCCATTTGGTCTAGCAAATACTAAACTCATAAGATAAAGAAAATGATAGAGAAATTAAAAGCAGAAGAAAGATGAAGAAGAAGAAGAAGATAGATACGTCATATTGATTCACCACGTTATTTATTGAGAAAAAAAATGAGAGAGATGGTATTTTAGATATTTCTCAAAATTGAATGGGTAAGAGATGCCATTTTAAGTATTTCTCAAAATTAAAGGACTGATTATTAACGCTAAGAGGTTACAATTTTTTAAACTTGAAGGGTTATTCTAAAATTAATTTGGGGGGGGGGGGTCTTGAATTAAACTTTATTTGGGGTAGTTTCTGCAATATAAAAAAACCTAATATTTTTAAAGTACCTTCACAATTTTGATATCTGCTTTTAATTTCTTCAAATGTTTTAATTATCTGTCACCGTGATTTTTGGTGTATTTTTTTTCATTTTGCATGGATACCCGCAACTTTAAAATTTATCTAATCAATCTATAAATTTAAAAAATTAGCTAAACTTCTCTTAAAAGATGAAAGTTCAAGGGACATTGTGAGTAATTTAAAAATAGCATAACTAATTTTAAAAATTTAAAGACTAATTAAGCAAAAAATTCAAGAATTATGAAAGTTAAATTACTAAAGTGTAATGAATATCTAATGAATTTAACTCAAAAGAAGATTGTTGGTTAACTTTTCAACGTCTAAGCATGTGTGTCTATATGGAGAGAGAGAGAGAGAGAGAGAGAGGGGGGAGGAAGGGTATGGCGAGTGGCTCAACCACAGCTACTTGCATTTGGAAAAGGCCATTGCAGATAGGACATAGCATATTAGGTTGCGTTCTTTTTACTTTTCAATTTTTAGTTTTGGGTTTTGAATTCATTTTCAATTTTCTATTTTAGTAGTTTGTTTTTAGAAAATTGAAAACGTGTTCTCTTTGTCATTTTGAAAAACTATTTCTCAAAATAGAAAATTAGAAAACGCGTTCTCTTTGAAATTTTGAAAATAATTTTTTAATAATATTTTATATAAAAAAATTTAATTATTCAGTAAATTAAAAATATTAATGTTAATATATTATTAAAAAAATATATACATTTTAAAGTTAATGAATTTTGTAATATTTCTTTCCATTATAATAGTAAAATATGAATAAATACATAAATAAATGTGTTTTGAGTTTAGAGTTTGTTTTTGATGAAAACACTCAAAACAATTTTTTATTGTTTTGAGTTTTCTTTATAATTTTTTTTTTTATTTTCAAAAATATATTTTTAAAAACAACAAAGAGAACGCATTTTCATTATTTTAGAAAATTAAAAACTAAAAATGACTTGAAAACAACAAAGAGAATGCAACCTTAGCTTTTCTTAGGAAAATGTTTTCGATAATTTATCTGCGTTGGGAAATATGAAGGGGAACAATGGGAAGGAGAGACAAAAGTAGGAAGTAGGATACGCCGGGCGCGTGGTTTAACGGCCTTTTGCTGAGGCCCGAGCCGAGAATATGCGGGCTTCCAACTGAGCAACCGACAATTCCGAAGGGGCCGCAAGGCTTCCAACCTACCCACCATTGAATCAATTATTTTATTGTTATCAATTATGTTTTCTTATAATTTTTCCTTTTAAACGTAAGAGTAAAATAGTCTCATATTAATCCCAACACGATCCGAATTCACAGGCCCAGATGATGAAAAGACCATTCTTCCCATATTAATCTCATATTTTATTGTGAGCAAGGATAGAATACTACTATTAGTACATTTGTCCATTCCATTCTAACCTGCAATTTCAACTTGTGAATATATAAGTCCAAAAATCATTATTCTAACAAGTATTGTCAAATTCATTATATCTTCTTGTTATAAATAGAAAATACAGTACGTAATTGTGGAGGGAGTTTGAGGATTAGACAATTGGATTTTGCGGCTTGTGCTACACCGTACACGTGTCACCAAAATGCTCTAGATGTGGCTGACAACGTGCTCCATACGATATGCAGTGCAGCGGCTCAACTTGGCTTCGCGCGCGCCAATGGCAGAAGAAAGACGAGCCGGGCCAGGCAGCTTGTAATTTCACTGCGAGAGCGAGATTGTCTTAGCCGGTAATAGAGAACCGGCGCCTTGAGTCGAACCAAGTAGACCGAACTTTCTTGGGTGAGAAAGACACGACTCAAATGGCTACAAAGGGCATGGAAGGAGCCAAGTCTTCTGGCTAGGCTAGCTTGAGCTCCCTACCAAACCAACCCCAGAGGACAGAAGAATGCGAGCCAATTCAAGCCGAAGCGCCAACTCGCTTGAGTGGCGTCATACAGTACGACGCGCCGATAATGACGACAAATCAACATGTGCGTGGGCATGAGCTGGACCACAACTGTGAAGCACTACTACAATCCCATCGTCCACTGAGGAGCCAACAGTTGTACCATCAATCAATTAAATAGTCCAACCAACAGCGAACGAAGAGAGGCGGCAGACGCAAAATTATTGAAAAATAATTGAGATGAGAATCCAATAGACCCGCTCCGAGAGTTGGTAACGCCTGATAGCCCCGACCCGATATTCGGCCTTCACCAGCCACAGCCACAATACCATGACGGTATGATTGATTGATTGATGAACCCACAGAGGGCTTAGCAGCAATTCAGTACCTGATCGTCAATGGTTTCGCCCTAAAAATTAAAAATAAAAACCAAGGGCCATCGTGGTCTGCACACCCCTGTAAACCCGTTAGTTACACACGTGCCAATGACATATAGAATGGGATTTGTACCCGGAAACGAAGCCCATTTTGATTGATTTCAATGTAACACATGGGTCGCCAAAACCTTTCTACAACTGTTTTACAAGCCAATTGAAAACTTGCTCCAACAAACTTAAAATTCAAATATATATATATATCAAGTGTCTTTACTTTCCCTCCGCCAATTCAAGTGCCCTTTTAAACTTAGAGCGGGAAGCACAGGCATTGCACCACTTCCTAACTGCCATTTGAATACCAAGTTTAACGGCTACCCCAGGAGACGCAACCGGGAAACACAGACTACCTACCTTTTCAACTTCATTTATACCCGTCCCACAAGGCAGAGAATTCCCTCCAAAATACCATACTTAGCTACCAGTCTGCTCCCCGCCATTTTCTTTGCCTGAACTTCCATCTTTTCCATCCAGAACTAGAACCAACATAGCCATTGCTACTTGTGCTTCGATGACTTGGAATGCTGAATAATATCATCTTCCTCATCGCCATCACTGCCTCCATCGTCGTCGTCATCCTCATCTCTCTTTCTTTTTTGCGAAGAAGATGGAGGTAACACTTGAACTTCACCATCATGGTCATCCTCATCTTCATCTTCAACATCTTCCTCCAACTCAGGATAACCATCTCCATTGCCCGGATCCATATCACTGCCTCCAGCATCTTCTTCAGCCTGCCCAACCGGCTGAACTAGGTAGCCTGCTCCATAATCTTCTTCCTGCCATTCCAGAACCAACAACAATAAAGGAGAAATGAGGCATATATGCAGAGTGGAGGAAAATATACCGAAAGGAAAGCATAAACTACTGGAAAATACAAATTATTGGCGGCTCAATTTCTCACCAATGGAAACACGTTTATATCATAACTACATCAAAAACTCTAGCACCATATATAAGTATCCATCATTCACATTAACAACACGTACCATGGGAGTAAAGTGCTAATAAACCAGTAGAATGACATTTCAATACCATTTATAAAGAGAACAAAATTTAAATTTCTACAACGGAAGTAAGGAGAAAGCATCAAGAGACAAAAACAATTCATAAAGGCTAGCCTAAAAGAGATCACTTGGCACAACCACATGCCGGAGAGCAACGAGACAGTAGTTTACAAATCACAACCTTAATCAAAAAGATGAGGTATAAATAAAATGTGTCAAGAAATATGCTGATCATAAAAGAGTGGGAGCACTGCAAATGTCCCCAAGCAATATCTTCCAATACATTAAATTGAACATATTCAGCTGAATTTTTCATTAGATGTCATTCACCGACACTGATGGAGATGCTAGTAAAATTGGGAGCATAAATTGCAACAAGTTTACGAAAGCATGTAGTAGCTTAGCAATAAAGAGTCCAGAGGTAATGATTAGTTCAAGAAATGTAGCACAGCTGCAAACAAATAGTTTGAAATAGAAACAAAAATGTTGAATCGCCAAAAAGCATCTTCTAGAAAATTATGAACTGTAGTATAAATAATTCAAAAACTGTTGTACACTAACAGCTCAGTAATAATCAAGAAACATATAATATCAAACCATAACAGATTGCAAGCAAGCAAAAATAAAAATGGCACAAGCCATCTAAAGATTGCCCACCGGATAAGTCAAGAAACAGCAAGAAAACCAAAATTAGTACACACATGGTATTAATGCACAATAATTAGTAAAATACAATAATCTGCTCTGTGCAACAGAAAATTTAATGCCAGGACGTGTTTATTGCTAGCAGAGGTGACAAATTTAGTAAAATTTAGGGGCAACCCATTTGACAAGAGTACATCCGAAGCAACAAAAGTAGATTTGGGGATCCTTAATTCTTATAAAGTAGAAAAATTGACCATAAACCATAATAGATAACTAGCAAGTAAAAGAGAATAGAACAAATAATAATAAATACACGAAAACAACAATTAACTGGACTGTACAAAAGATGCAGGTGTTAAAAAAATCTAGAGTACAACAAATCATTCCAGCAGATGCATAAAAGTGATGCTTCTTATCTCTAGCAAACAAAAGCATAATATACATCTTAAATCATATATTCTAACTATATAAATACATTTCTACAAGCGCATAAATATGTTTATGCATGCACATAACAAGCTATTGAAAATGGTAATGATACTACAAATAGCACATGCAATTTCCAGCAATTTATGCTATGAGAAATATATAGTTATAAAGGAACCGGATCATCACCTCATCCTCAGCATCCTCTTCATCTTCAAACGCTCCATATTCCTCAACACCTTGTTCTTCCTCTCCAGTTTCTCCGTTGTCATCCTCCTCTGCGTCTTCCTCCCCCTGCTCATGTCCATCAATCTCCCCTTCTGTACTCGTCAATCTCCCAGTACTCTCTGGTTCTCCAAAATCCCCCTCATCGTTGTCCACTTCTTCTTCATCTTCATCATCATCCTCATCCCCATCGTCATCGTCGTCGTCGTCATCTTCAACCCCATCTTCATCATCGCTGTCCTCCACTTGATGGATCACAACAACATCTTCCTCCTCACCATCATCTTCATCGATCTCCTCCACCGAGTCATTATCCTCCTCATCCTCACCCTCCTCCTCCTCCTCCTCCGCGTTAAATCCATTTGAATGATGATGTGATGAAACCCGATTCGATCCACTCACCCCTCTGGAAATCTCGGTCTCCTCTTCATCTGCATCACTCTCTTCATCCTCATCGACATCAACAATCCCTTCACCTGCAGTACTATGTCCATTACTCATCCTATAGGGCCGATCCTCCCCGTCGATCTCACCACTCCCTGGATCATCCTCCTCGTCCTCTTCATCCTCTTCCTCGTCATCCGACTCCGGCCTCTCATTCCCCTCGGCATCCATTTTATCCAAGTACTTCAACGACTTAATCAATCCAAAAACCCTAGCCCTGTAATCTTTTACCCGCGTAACCGGGCACTCGTACAGATCAAGCGAGACGAGCCTAAGCTCTGCCAGCGGCCTCAAATCATCAATCTCCTGAATCCGGTTGTTCGACAAATCGAGGTCTCGCAGCGACTCAAGACCGGCCTCGACGAGAAGTTCAAGTCCGCCGGCTATTCGATTGTCCGATAAGATGAGCTTCTGCAGGTTCTGAAGGCGAGGAAACTGATCCAGATACGATAAACCGATGTTTGCGAGGGAAAGATGTTGAAGGTTCTGGAATTTCTCAAAGAGCGACGGCGGAGGAAGACGGCCGTGGGCGCACTTCACTGCTCCGTCTAGGGTTAAGCTTCTGACAGAGGAGGCGTCCGTCTGACCGTCAAGCGCCGTCTCTACCGCTCTTTCCCAGATCTCGTCCATCATTGCCAAATTTCTATCTCATAAACCACAATTTCGCATACAACTTAGAGATTCAACGCACTCGACATAAACATATATGCTGCAAACGGATAGCCAAACAAGAACAGATGACAAAGGAGCGGGATTGCTATAAACCAAACCCTATCCCTATCCCCAAATTGAGATATAACAGATGAGAAAATATCTTCAACGTGAACGGCTTAAAACCCTAGCTTTGAGGTGTTCGATGAAATAAACCTAATAAGATGCTCTGTTTCCCCCCCTCTCTCTATCTCTGTCTAGAAATTTCTCTCTGTCTCTCTCTACAATTTATCTGCCTTCTCTACCGCACTCTCTTTCTAGGGGTAGGGTTGAGCGAGTCAGGAAGAAACCCAAGGCCGAGGTGACTCGTGGTTGCGTTGGGTTGGGTTAACTCGACCGTCGGGTTTGGGCTGGTTAGACGATTTGTATGGTTAGCGCCTGGGATGGATTTATGGCCGTAGGATTTGGGAGGCACGGATCGATGACGTGGACGAAAAATGGACGGTAGAGATTGGAGATTGGTGTGTTTGTTCTCGAGAAGGATGTAGATCGTTGCGTTTGCGCTTGGGGGTGGGGGGGTGGCGGGGCGGTGTTGTAAATATCGGGTGGGTTCTGAAAAAGCCCCCAGACCACCAGTTATTTACGAGAATGCCACTATGGCTGGTTTAGCGAAGGATCACGATTACGATGGTTGTTGCTGCCAAAGATGGATTTTAATTCTCGTGGATAATGATTCGGCTTTCCCTTTTTCAAGCTCTCTTTTTATTGACCTGCCTGCAGGGAAAAATAAATTTAATTTACCAAATATTTGAGTTGCTGCTGAGTTACATTCCTGCAGCCAATTGGGCTTGGGCTCATCAAAAATAATTAGGCTGTCTTCTCTTTGTATTTTAAATTTTAAATTTATTTTTAATTTTCTATTTTGATAATCTATTTTTAGAAAATAAAAAACTTGTTCTTTTTATCATTTTAAAAAACTATTTCTTAAAATATAAAATTAGAAAATATGTTTATTTTAAAATTTTAAAAAATATTTTATAATATTTTATTTAATAAATTTGATTATTAAATAATAAAATTAACTCTTTTTGATAAAATTTTACTATTAAAGTAAAATAATAAATTTGATTAATAAATTGGTTGAATGATAATTTATATTAAATATTATTATACATAATATATGTAATATACTTAATAATATACTATAGGTTATCTTATATTTTTAATTATAATATAGATATATTATATTTTTTAAATTTTAAATAAATATATAATTTTATTTTTAAAATTTAAGAATAATTTTTTTTCTTTTCTTTTTTAGAACCAAAACATAGAAAATTGATTGTGTTTTTTATGTTTTGGATTTAGAGATTGTTTTGGCTGAAAATTGCTTGCGTTCTCTTTGTTGTTTTCAGGTCATTTTTAATTTTTAATTTTTTAAAATAATAAAAATGCATTTGCTTTACTATTTTCAAAAATATCTTTTCGAAAACAAGAAAAAATTTTGTAAAGGAAATTCAAAATAGCAAAATATTTTTTTGATTGTTTTCAGTCAAAACAATTTCTAAATCTAAAATGGAAAACACAATTCATTTTCCATGTTTTGACTCTAAAAAATAAAAGGAAAAAAGAAGAAAGAAAAAAAGAAAAAAAATATTCTTAAATTTTAGAAATAAAATTATATATTTATTTAAAAATTTAAAAATATAGTATATCTATATTATAATTAAAAATAGAGGATAATATATAATATATTATTAAATATATTACATATATTATTTATAATAATATTTAATATAAATTATCATTCACATGTCAACAATTTATTAATCAAATTTATTATTTTATTTTAATAATAAAAGTTTATTAAAAAGAGTTAATTTTATCATTCAATAATCAAATTTATTAAATAAAATATCATTAAATAATTTTTCTCAAAATTATAAAGTAAACCTGTTTTCTAATTTTTTATTTTAAAAACAATTTTTTAAAAAGACAAAAATAACATGTTTTTAGTTTTCTAAAATAGACTCAAAATAAAAAATAAAAAATTAATTTAAAACTCAAAACTGAAAATTAAAAATATAAAGAGAACGCAGACTTATTGTGTTGGATTTTATTTACAAAATTTATTCTTGTTTTTGAAAATAACAAAGTAAACATATTTTTATTATTTTTAAAAACTGAAAACTAAAAATGATTTGAAAACAACAAAGAGAATGCAATATAATTTTTTATTATTTTTTTCTAGGCGAATCCATAGATATTTTGAAAAAATTAACATTAAAAATATGAAATAATTCCTATGGTTAAGAGAAATATTTCCATTATCAATCTTTAGAAACAAGTTTGTGGGGTTCAAAAGTAATCAGTTGAAGCAATTTCTCTTGGGATAACTGCCCTTGGTCGATTCCCGTCACTTGTGTTCTCAATTTCGACATAGTAAGTAAATCACAAATGTGAGATTTTGTCTCATTGCATAGGGTGATGATCGAACTTATGACTCACTGATACGAACTCGACATATCACTTGTTTGATTACTTAATCTATCCCCTAAGGACAATTATTATTATTTATATACAAAGAAATGTTAATTAATCTTATTTGGTTATATTGATTTTTATTTTCACCCATGTTTGCCATTAGTTTGGTAAATAATAATATTATAAAAGTTGCGTAACTTGGGTAATTTATTTTTTAAGATAATAATAATGGGCCTAAAATAATGTTCATTTTTCTAAAAATTGCAAGTTCATATATATATATATATAGATATAGATATAGAGTAGTATAGTCTAGTCTAGTCTGTTATGTGATTTGGGATACTGTATTTGTATATTAATCACAATTGAAGATTTTGATTAATAATAAAACATAAAAATAAAATGACAAGAGCCAAATGGTTGCGCATCGTAGTGAAGTCTTTGTATTTCAATTTAAAATTTATTTTTAATTTTATATTTTGAGTGTTTGTCTTAAAATTTTTAAAAAAAACGTTATTTTTTTTATTTTAAAAAATTATTTTTTAAAATAAAAAATTAAAAATATGTTCTTTTTGAAATTTTTAAAAAAATTATTTTATAATATTTTATTTAATAAATTTAATTACTAAATAATAAAATTAATTATTTTTAATAAAATTCTACTACTAAATAAAATAATAAATTATTAACATACATCTTAACAATAATTTATATTAAATTATACACTTAATAATATATTATATATTATTCTATATTTTTAATTATAATATAGACATACGATATTTTTAAAATTTTAAATAACTATATATTTTTTAAAAAATATAATAATAAATTATTCTTTTTTATTTTTTCTCTTTTCTTCTTATCGGACGCCCTACATCTTCTCCCTTTTTTGGAAACTATCACTGGCCGAATATTCACACGATCAAAACTTATTATTAGAAACTCTAAGTCAAGGGGGTTAACGTATACAAAAATTGGCTAAATTTAACGGTTGAATTTTCGTAAATTTAATTTTTTATTTTCGACCACAAATGAAAAATACACTACCAATTGCCATCGGCCATCATGACTAGTGGTTTTCAACAATCAGAAGCAATCACCTGTGTAACACCTCGCTTTTCTTTTACCAAGCGTGTCACTATGCTGGGGCACAAAATATACATAAATTATTATTTTTTTTTATTTCTCGGTACATAACTTAACCTTAAGTACCGAATTCTAAACAAAACCCCCAGCAAATCATTAAAAATACGGAAGCGATAATCGAAACCTGATATAGTACATACCTGAATTCAACTTATTTTATATCATAAAGAATTCGTACCATATATTACATCATATCTTTAACAGCCTTAATACATGAAGAATCCATAATATTCCAACAAGGCTAATCATCAATAAAGCATCATCTCGCTGAATCCATCGGCCACGCCATCACGTGCCGTCGTATCTCAACCTGCTCCTTACCCTAACTGCAAGTCTCAACTGGAACGTGGAATGTTCCAGGGGCATAACCCATTAGAAGATAAAACTTCTAGTGAGGGTTCAAAACATATATATGAATGCATGATGCGATAACATGAACAACATTTTCGCCCTTTAATGTAACTTCCCAGGCCCACCATGTAACGCCCCACTTTTCCCCAAGCGTGCGTTAACTCGAGATTTCGGGCAAATTTAAATCAAACACCACATAAATCTCTCGATAGGCATACTTTCATCAAAATCGTTCCCCGACGATCCCGATCGTACCTTCTTAGTATAACAAAATTTAACAATTAGACTAAGACAGGTATTATCCATCACATCAGCGGAAGCAAGATCGAAACCTCAGATATATACAACTGATAATTCCATTTACATTAATCGAATCGATGTTTCACATGAAAATATCAAATGTTACAAAATTTCTAAACATCGTAATCATAAACAAAAATCTACGACGTCTATCCACAACAGCTACATCTCGATGATATTCTTTCCCTTGACGTTACTGCTTTCACCTGGAACGTTTGAATATTCCAGGGACATAGTCCAAATTAGATGCTGAATCATCTAAGTGAGAGTTCAGAAATATTTTCATGAATGTATGCAAAATCATGTACCCAAAATCGATAAATCCCAACATGCACCAGCCTAAGAGAATCCCACACAGCATTTAACCCTAACCGGGGAAAATGCAATCTCTCTAAAGGCGACACGACCACATCGACCCATTGGCCAACCGATCCTGCTTAAGAGGGACAACCTCGACATATGAACCCAAGAATCACCCCATTGTCATCGTCAGGCTTTACGCTCCCACTCAAAAGCATTCCAAAACACAACCTTAGCCCCAAGAGTGTCACGTCAGCACTATCCTCGAAATCGACGTCACCTCGGCATTAATGCTACCGCTCAAAGGAACCTGGGGTGGTGTCCACTCGCAGCCCCGCCACTTGAGCTAACAACCGGGGTGGTGTCCACTCTCAGCCCCGCCACTTGGGTCCCATAGGGTGAAGTCCGTTTCAGCCCCGTCCCAAGTGGGTCACCTAGCATTAATCCTAGGTACGCATCCCGAGTGCTGTCACTCTGGGCCACGTCACAGGTTAACACCCACATCCCACATGGATGACACAAAACGAGCCAATGGTCGAAAAATCATAACATGCATCACTTAAATCACAACATGCATCACTTAAAATCATCGTTTAATGCACATGTAAACAATCATTTGGACAACTCATCACAAAACCCAAGCCATAGGGATGAAAACCATTCACATGCTATTTGAAATCTTTTCGGGCAGAACCACTCACAGTAAATCAAGTTTTAGAGGAGAACTACTCACCTTTAGACGAATTCCCAATTGACAACCGCGGTTAGCCTTGATTTGTGCGCCTGCCTCGATCTACGTGCCTGACCTCGATTTGCGCGCCTAACCTTGATTCTCGCGCCTGACACTCTTGTACCTCAACCTCGAGCTTCTACGATACCCTAGTCATCACGTTGTTCAAAATTATATCAATATCAATTTTCCATAATTTCTTCCTATTTTCTCTATATTTCTCCCCAAAAATTCTAATAAATACCTACTCAAGATTTTTCCTTGATTTCTCTTCACAATAATTCATAAATAATTAATTCCTATCTCCCAAAATTTTCTAAGGATTTTCTAATTCCTTTTCCTATTTTTCATAAGCCTTATTTACTTTGAAAATTACAAAATGACTATTTCCTCTAACATTTTTCTAAATTTTATTGCACCATAATTCATAAAATAATTTTCTAAAAATAATAAAAAAAAATTCAAAATTACCTGACCCTTCACGCGCTCTCACGCGCGGGCGCGTGGCTGGGCAAAAACTGCTGGCGTGTGGCAGTCACGCGCCACCTTCTTCAACCTCTAGCCGGCCGCCGGCGGGTGCTCCGATGGCTGCAAATCGGGTGCCGTTCGAAAGCCCTCTTGAAGTCGATCCCGATGCCACCAGTCTCCGGCCGAAAGGACGCCGGGAAGACGTTTAAAAGTCGACTTACAGGTTTCGGTTTCGGTCCGCCTAGGGCATTTCCGGCCACCTTCGAAACACCCTCAAACCTTCACCAAAATGCTTCAAACCACTCCCAAAATGATCCTTACCTCTTGGAGACCAAAAGCCCTCTATCAAATCTCCAAAACTCATTCGAAAACGGGCTCGATTTGATGCCTCATTCTCGGCCGAATACCTTCGGTATTTATAGCCAAAAACCACCCCCACGTGGCCGATCTCCGGCCAAGCCTTCTTCCCCACGCCTCCTAGACCCCCCTAGGCCACTCCCTGACGACCCTAGGCTGCCCAAATCGCCAGAAAATCAGGCCAAAATCTCGGCCAAATCTGCCATCTCTAAGCAACTTTCTGAAAATTGCACTTTAGCCCCCTAAAATTTTTATTTTGCATTTTGGCCCTCAACCTCAAGCCCCTGACTTTTCTAATACCTTCACTAGGACCCTTAAGGTTAATACTTCTCATTTCTCCCTTGAAACTTTTGAAAAATTACCGTTTAGACCTCCCTCGGGAAATTTTAAAAAATTACACTTAGGCCCGATTGATTTATTTGACCTTAAATCCATTCGATTAAACCTGAAATCACTTAAGGGTTGTTCTACACTTCGAATACTATTCCTTGACACTTTCCGTTGACTTTTTGGACTTTGTTTACAGCAATTTGGTAATACGTCCTAATCGGCAGCTGTATTTTTGCTGTACCGAAAACTGTTCTCGATCTCATTTCTTTCACCACTAAAAATCATAATTTTAATTCCTCGTCGATACTATATCTTTTTCCTTGGCTATCTAGGGTCTGGGATACCCCCTCTGACTAATTCGGTCGTCCAAAGCTGTGTTAGTGTGCCCTAAAGTCTCATTTTTCCCAAAATTCCAATTATGCCCTTTATCAAATATCATTTTATCCTCAAAATTATTCTCGGGTGTTACACACCAGCCCGGCTAGCGGCTAGGAATCCTAGGCAAATCCCGAACCTCTGCAGGATAAGTCTAACGTTATTCCCTGAATGCCCTAGGGGAATTACGGCTACACTCTGGGGGCGACATCCCATTCCCATGCACAAATATCAATATGACAATAATATTGTGCAATGCAAATATCACGACTTTCCATGCAATATGACAAATGAATATTGCATTCATAAATAGCATGCATATATAACAATCGTATCATAAATATAAGTCCTTGAGAGAATACCACTCACCAAATCATACTTAGGATAGGAAAAACTCACCTTTTAAGATAAACTTGCATTTTCTCGATATGCGCGCATCGCCTCGATTTTCGTGCCAACTTTCAAAAGTTGCACCAATCTCATCATCTCGATTACCTCAATCATAAAATAATATTTAATCACTAAATATCCTCAATATTCCATTTATTTCATATTTTCCTTCATTTTCCTTATAAAAATCCCAATAAATGCGTCGGGACCATTTCCTCAAATTTATCTTCACAACAATTCATAATATGCTATGAACTTCAAAGGAAAAATATTGAACTTACCCGGATGTTGCGTTTTCCCGCAAAATGAGATTATTTGGCTCTAAAATTGAGACATCGAGGATCTCAACTTCAAATCTTTTTGCACAAACCTCCATAACATAATTTTCTGGATTTTTCTACATTTTTTTCTGATTTTTTTCCATGCTCCACATGCCTGCATGCGCCCATATGTGCTAAGGCGAGTGGCCGCGCGTGAAGGGCAGCGCGTGCCGGCCACTCGTCAGTCGTCTTCTCCAGCGACGACGATGCCGGAGATTCTAGACGACTCCACCATCGCATACTTTTCTTCCAGTCGATCACGTTGGGCCATCTTGGAGGTTGAAAGGAGCACCGGAGGTGCCTCAACCGGGCCCTTGAAGTCTCGGCCACGGCGACCGCCACCCGACTCCGGCGAAGCCCATAACCCCTTCAAACCTCCACTAAAATGCATCAAACTCTCCAGAATCCATCTACATCTCATGGGCTTCAAAAGCCCCTTATTATTGAGCCTTAATTCATTCAATATCGTGGCCAATTTGAAGTTCAAAATCTCACCATTTTCGACCACCATTGAACACCTATCAAACGAGCACCAAAATGCTCCAAATTTTTCAGAATTATTCTTCAAGCCATGGGCAACAAAAGCCCCATGGTCTTGACTCTCAATTCGTTCGATAAAATGGCCGATTTGAAGCTTATTTCTCTTCCATTTTCGGCACTTTGAATGCCTATTTATAGGCGAAATCGATGCTCCAAATGCATGATACCGGTTAGCCCATTACCTTATGAGGGTTTACCTACCCTAGATCGACCTTCAAGCGGCTTTAACCGACCAAAATAGCCATTTGCAGGCTTTGATAAAAACGGCCGAACTTTCGGTCGTTTTTCTTCTTTTTCCGGCTACCATGATGGCTGTTATGGGCCAAGACCTTTACCAAAAGTTATCCTCGACCAACCCTCGTGCCATCCCTGTGGCCAAAGTCGGTGATTGAAAGGGCTGGTCGGCCATGGCTGTTGGAGATCTTTTCTGAAATTGCATTTTGGCCCCTTCAAGTTTTGAGTTTCTCATTTTGCCCCTTTTCACCAAGCCCCTAAACTTTTGATAATTTCTTTCAAGGCCCTCAAGTCCTTAAACATCAATTTGACCCCTGAGGATTCCGAAAAAATATCGTTTCGGCCTCCCTCTAGCAATTTCGAAAAATTGCACTTAGACCCGAATATTCGTTTTGGCCTTAAACCTCTTTGTTTCTTCCTGAAACTACTGAAGGGTTGTTTCTTATGAAAAACCGAAGCCCCCTCAAACTTCTGTTGACTTCCGAAAAGTCGTCTATAACAATTCGGTATTGCAGCCAAATTGGCAGCTGTTATTTTGCTGTACCGAAAACTATTCCCGATCTGATTTCTTTCTGCACCATAAATCCTATCTCAGGGTGCTTGTTAATGCCACATCATTTTTCTTTGGCATCTCAGCTCCAGGGTACTCCCGACAGTCGATTTGGTCAATTTTTCGGGCTATTCAGATACTAATTTTCTCTGAAATCCCATTTCTCTAATAAATTGCATATTTTTAATTAACCCAAATTTTTCGGGTATCACAACCTGACACCCAAGGGCCCATCAACCAATATATCCAAAAGCCAACAAGATTCAACGCCCAAATCTTCTTAGATATAACCTTAAACATTCGACCTACCCGCTTATATACTCACTGCCAATCACCACCGGTTACTGTGACCGATGGTTTCTAATGATCAGAGGCAACCACCCTACACTCAAGAGCCTATCAACCAACATATCTAAAAACTAGCAAGAGAAGAAAGGAGAAATGAGAGAAGAAATGATAGATGAGACAAAATTAGTAAGATCGAACAATGAAGGGTAGTCGACGACAGCTCGTGGCGGTGATGGCGGCAAGATTTGGGGTGATAGTGATGGCGATGGCAATAACGGTGGAGAGATAAGAGATCTGCGAAATTGAATGAGGGTGATGGTGGTGGCGATTGAGAGAGAAAAAGAGAGAGGGAGATGTGAGATTGGGTGGTAAGGGTTGGGGAAGGGGGAGCTTTTTCCTTATTTTGATGTTCTCTGCGTGTGGCTGAAAACATCCAAAATAAATGTTGTTTTGAGTGTCTTTTTTATAATTTTTTTTATTTTTAAAAATATATTTTTAAAAATAGTAAAGTAAACATATTTTTAATATTTAAAAAAATTAAAAATTCAAAACAAACTGAAAATAACAAAAAGAACGCAAGTTAAACTTCATTATTTTTCAGTTTACGGAAAGATGAACAACACATCAAATTAATGTTTTATTTGTTTTCATCCAAACACTCTTCATTCTTCAACTCAACCAATTAATTATGTTTTTTATATGCCATTTAATTAGGTTGGAAGAGCTAACTTATTTTACCATTTTTTAATGTTTTGTATGACATAAAATTAAATATATACAGAATTTAATTAAATTTTACAAACTTATATTTGGAATAAATCTAAAATTAAAATTTTATTTTCTCTTATTTTTTTAAAAAATATCATTGTAAGTGAGAAAGGGATGAGAAAAAAAAAACTTGTGGCCTTTTTTATCTATAAAATTTGTTTATTTAAGTTTATGAAATTCAGTTTCAAATTGCAGTGACATTTGGTTCAATATTCAAAATTAAAATTTATATTTTCTTTTAATTCTAAATATGAAAGTTTGAAAATAAAAATGATCAGGGTATAACCAACACCGACCTCGTCCTCTTGATTTACTAAAAATACAAAAAATAATAATGTTTTTATCAACATATTTACTCATCTTATAAAATATACGATATTTTTAGCAAAACATAATAACAAAACACAAACACAAATAAAAATAAGCACCAAAGGCCAACACATGAAATGAAAGAGCTCATGAAACAGATACTGGCATGAAAAACTATCACAGTTCCTCTTACTAAAATGAGTGTAACCTCAAGTTAGAAAAAGAAAATGAACCTTTTAAGGCCTGAGATATAGTGAGTGGAGCTTCATTCAACTAGTTTCCGTTCACTTCACACACCATGGGAAGGGAAAACAAGAACAACAGAGCAATCCAAACCCTTCAACCCACCACCCATACAAAACCTTTCATCATTCACATCACAGGGACACAAGAACTAAATACAAACAGCAGCCGCGGCAAAATTATGGTTCCGGATGTTTTGTTTCTTCTATCTACAACAACAGAAAGAAGAGAAGTAAAATCTAACAAGTATCCCCGTGAGGATCGCATTCAGTTTTATTCCTAGCTCCATAATTTTGCTGCACAAGTCCAAGAGATGAAGGTGAGCTAGACGAAGCTGGAGATTGAACTGCCCAAGCAATGGAACTTGTACCTGGAGCCATGGATGTCGAAAACTGGCTCAGCTTCAGAGTACTGGCAGCAGGCTTTGCATCTTTATCTGCCTCCTCCAACTCTTGAGCATTATTAGGCTGTGGATCCATATCCATTTCTTGGCTGATGATATTTTTCTCTCCTGTTATTATTCCAGAAGCCCCAAACGGATGCTGAGCCTGCCAAAAACTTGGCGCCGGATTCACCTGCACTGAATGAATTGTCTGAATATTGGCTTTGCTGTCAGGGTCCTCTTTGGACACTGTCTGAAGAAACGGGTCTGAAAATTCATTTGGGTTTGTAGGCTTAATTTCAAGCAGCTTGTCTTTGTCCAAGGAAGTTACATCAATTGTGTCAATCCTAGGAGTTGAAGAACGACCAGAGGCAATTGAGGTTGTTGGAAATGCTTTCTCTGGAGGGACAGCTGGAGTATAATTTTTAGGCAGCAGATCGTCCCAATTCTCCAGGAGCTCCTTGTAAACCTTACGTAAAGTGACCTCAGTGAGTCCAGTCACCTTACAAATTTCGGCCTGGGTCTTTCTTTTGTCTTCGAGTTGGCAAGCCAAATAAATAGCAGCTGCCGATATGCTAATGGGGTTTCTCCTAGTGCAGAAGCATTTATTGATCACAACTTCTCCAATGTGAGTAGCAAGCTCCTGAAAGAGTTATCAGGCAAAAGTTGTGACTACAATTACTTTGTTTAAGTAGCATATTAGAAAAACAAAAAGAAAAGAAAAGAAAGAAACAGCAGACAAGGAAATGGTCACAGCTTCTCAATTGGGAAGTGAGAGTTTCTGAAAGAGTTATCTCCTGAAAGTTCTGGTGCATTTACAGATTAAGCAGAAAAACAAAAGAATGGTGCTCCGAGCTGTGCAATCTCTTTAATGCGTTCTGAACAAGAAACCCTAAACAGTAGAGCAAATTATAAAATAGGAAAAAAACTATACCAGTTTTCTACTTCTTAACTACATTGGGAAATGCTAATTCTTTGAGAGAACTAGGATCTTTGACGTATCTGGATCTTTGCATCTTTTGAACATAAAGTCCACATAGCAGCTTTCATAAATATTCTTAAGATTCTACATAATGGATAACAAATAGCAAGAAATTATCTGAACCTTTGCATAAGAGTTGCATCACTTGATGCTATCCTATTTTAAAAAAAAGCACTTAAAAAGAAAAAATCATTCAGAATATAAAAAACACCTGTACCAGGTGTTAATTGTACGTCACGAGAGCAGGTTGAATGTACCTGAGCAGATTTGTTCAGCTGGAGAAGCGTGCAAAACCTTGGCATATGTACTGTTATGGAATTGCTGTTAATTGGCTGACTTAGTTGTAAAGCTTCTCCTAATATCTTGATATACTTCCCAATCTCTTTTTGGGGCAAATTGGCAGCAAGTGAGATTTCCTGATATAGTAAAGAAGATGTTAGGTCTAAGATGTTTAAAACTCAGTTGATCCTGGTGAATAACATTCACTGTGCAAAAAAAAAAAAAAAAAAAAAAATGCAAGGAACCCAAGCCTAACTGTAAGGGTATCTTTGATAGCATGAAAATTCCATAGAAAATGTCACACCCAAGGAATTGAATTCCATCTTTACTGTTTGACACACTACATTTTTCATGAAATTGAATTTCATGATACAACCCTTTAAAGCATGTTTTGGCCTATTTTCCATGGAAAATTGATTCTAAGGGGGTGGTGTTTTTTGTTTTCCATGTAAGTCGGAAAATGTTTTCTCTACATACAATCAAAAACACCCTAAGTTCTTCGATGAGAGAATTGAAAGAAAGGGAGAAATAGAGAGAATTGGAAGAGAATTGAAGAGAGAAGATAGAAACTGAACTTCAATATTCCAAATGATAGTCCACAAACCAGTTCTCAGGTGGCTTGTATAGCCCCTCTTACAGATAGTGATGCAGTGGAAAAGGAAGTGGGATGCAACTGCTGTTAGTGCATAACTGCCTGTTACTGAATATAAGCCTATCTCTACTGCCAAAATAGCAATCTAGAAAATAAAATAAAACAAATAAAAATAGCAATAACAACTGTAAGTAGTAGTAATTTACTGCATCAAGGGCCTGGATGTCTGCCTGCATCTAGGTCATGACATTCCCTCCCTGCTAAAACCTTTCTTGTCCTCTAGAATCAAAGCAAGTGAGTAACCTGAGGAAACTGAGTAAGCAAGTCCAGTAAGTACTCGCAAGTAGTATGATTCGGATGCAAATGAGACCATCGAACTAGCACCTTGAGTAAGGGGTAGAGCATCCTTATAATCACCCGTTTGTCCAAGATAGCCAAAGGCTCAATCTCAGCCTGGTGGTTATCAAGTAGAGGGGGAAAATCAGGGTTAGGAACATTCTTGGGACCAATTGTTTTCTTAAGTAGGGAAACATGGAAAACTGGATGTACAGTAGTGTTGTCTGGTAGTTGTAATCTGTAAGCAACAAGACCCACCTTCGCTATTCTTGGGAAAGGGCCATAATATTTGGGACTAAGTTTAGAGATTGGAGAAGGAGAAAAAGACTTCTATTGGGCATTGTTGACCTTAAGGTAGACCAAATCTCCCACCATGAATTTCCTATCACTTCTTCTCCAATCTGCATACTGTTTCATTCGGTTTTGGGCCTTGGCCAATTCCTGCTTAAGCAACCCTAGCATTTCTTGCCTCTGCTGCAAATATTGGTTCACCCTTGCAATTGTAGGAGTAAAATCCACAATGGCAGGTAAATGTGGGGGTTTAAAACCAAAAAGAGACTTAAAGGGAGACATTTTTATTGAGTTGTGGTAACTGGAATTGTGCCACCATTGGGCAAGGGATAACCATTTACGCCAAATCCTTGGTTTTATGAAACAAATACATCTCAAATAGGCTTCCACATATTGGTTGATTCCCTTAGTTTATCCATTTGTTTCAGGGTGATAGGTTGTTGACATGTGAAGACCTATCCCCAAACTTTTAAAGAGTTCCTGCCAAAAATCACTTGTGAAAACCTTGTCTCCATAAAAAAAACTATAGACTATGGCACCCCGTGAAGCTTGACCACTAAATCTAGAAATACTCTTGCCACTTCTTGTGCAATAAATGGGTGGGAAAGGCTCAAAAAATGAGCAAATTTGGATAGTCTGTCTACTATCACTAAAATCACATCTTTTCCTTTTGATTTAGGCAGCCTCTCAATGAAATCCATGGAAATCCCAACCCAAGCCTGACTTGGAATGTCCAATGGCCACAATAGTCTAGGATAAACCACCTGTTCATGCTTGCAATGTTGACATATTTCACAGGCAATCACATATCCTGTAACAATTTTCTTGAGATTAGGCCAATAAAACAGTTGCCTAACCTTATGCTAGGTGGTCCTCATACTTGAATGTCCTCCAAGCGGTGAGCTATGTAAAGACTGCAGTATTTGCCTTTTAAATTGCTCATTGTCACCTATAACCATGCTTCACTTAAACCTGATTATTCCATTAGATAAAGTATGCCCAGGTTTACTACTAGGGCTAACTGATAATCAGGCCAAACCAAATGTCTGGAGTCCACCTTGCAACTTCATAACTATTAGTAATTTCACTCATACCATTGGAATAATAGCATTATAGATCCCATTTTCCACTTGCCTGGACAAGGCATCTGCTGCCACATTCTCTTTACCTTGGCAGTATTGAATCACATAGTCAAGGCCTAAGAGTTTTGACATACCTTTTCTTTGCAGCTGCGTATTAAGTTTTTGTTGCATGAGAAACTTCAAATTCTCATGGTCAATTTTGATGATAAACTGACTGCTCTCTAGATACTGCCACCATTTTTCCACAGCCACTAGGACCACAATCAATTCCTTATCATACACACTTTAGGCCTAAATGTTTAGGTGCAAGAGCATGGCTAATGAAAGCTAGTGGTTTACCTTCTTGCATTAGGACTGCACCTACTCCTTTGTCACTAGCATCTGTCTCCAACATAAAAGGTTTGGTAAAGTCAAGTACCAACACTGGAGCTTGTGTCATAACCTGTTTCAATTGAAAAAAGGCTGTATCTGCTTGAGGATTCCACTCAAACCCATCTTTCTTAAGCAAATGAAGCAATTCCATTAAAGGTTTGCTGATAAACTCCATAATTCTTAAAGAACCTTCTATAGTATTCCGTCAATCCCAAAAATCCCTTCAAAACCTTAACTGCAGTTGGTCTAGGCCAACCAAGCACTACAACAATTTTCTTGGGATCTGTACTTACTCTTGCACCGAAAATAACATACCCCAAATACTCCACTTGTCTTGTGGCAGAGGTACACTTGGACTGGTTTGCATACAATTGGTTGGATCTAAGGACTTCAGATGTTGTCCTAAGATGAAAAAGGTGCTAGTCAAAGGTTTGGCTATAAATGAGGATATCACCAAAAAATACAAGGATGAAATTGCATAGGTAAGGACTGAAGATATGATTCATAACAGATTGAAAGGTGGTTGGGGCATTGGTCAAACCAAAAGACGTGACTTTGAATTCATATAGGCCTTCATGGGTTCTAAAAGCTGTTTTTGGTATGTCCGCATGTTTCATTCTTATTTGGTGTTAACCTACCCTTAGGTCTAGTTTTTAAGAGATGATGATAGCTCCTTTTAGTTCATCAGGGAGATCTTCAATGATTGGTATAGGAAATTTATCTTTGATGGTAATGGCATTAAGTTGGCGATAGGCAATGCAAAATCTCCAAGTTCCATCCTTCTTTTTAACAAGGAGAATAGGCGATGCAAAAGGGCTATAACTAGGCTGTATAATGGAACTAGCCAACATTTCCTTAACTAATTTCTCAATTTCAGCTTTTTGAATAGGAGGAAATCGAGAGGAACAAACATTGATTGGTTCAGTGTTGGTTTTCAAATTAATAGCATGATCAAAGGGTCTTTGTGGGGGTAGGGTTGTAGGCTCAGCAAACAAGTCCTTAAATTCAACCAATAATAATTGTAAAGAGTCAAGAGGTTTTACCTCAGAAATGGACTGGAGTGCAGCATTGCTGACTGTCATGGGATATCCTCCTTTTGCAGTTGACTGCTCCCAATTTTCTGCCTTAGAAAAGCTTTCCACTTCATTAGCTTGCACAGAAAATAGCTGAGCCACCTGTCCAACTTTAGTCTTGAAAAATTTCTGCAGCTTCTTTCCCGAAATCAACTTACAAATCCCCTTCTCCATGCTGCCCACAAAAGTCAATTTCCTCCCTTCTATTTCGAAGGTTACCTCCAACTTATGGAAATCAAAGATGATGGGACTGACAGTCCTCATCCAATCCACTCCCAATCACCTAACTTGAGAATTCAAAAATCAGCCAAGAATTCGTGTCCTTGCATCTTTCGACAAAAATTCCACACAACTTGAGTTGCTGTACATCTTATTTTCATTGGCAACTGTCACTGATAAAAGAAAAGTAGTCTTCACCTTACAGTTCAGTTCCTTGGCAATTTTTTCATCCAGAAAACTAAGAACTGCCGCTATCTACTAAAACCATTAGTTTTCTTTTTTCCCACCAGTCCTTCCACCTTAATGACTTTGTTAGTTAGACCACCTTTTAGTGCATTCAAGGATAACTCTCCACCCTCAGCTTCCTGAACATTCTCAGCCATAATTTCTATTTCTTCTGGAATCTCTTCTTCTTCATCCTTTCCTTCATTCAGTCCCTCTATCTGCAGAAATTGATGTTTGCACTGGTGCCCAGGCCCAAACTTTTCTCCACACCTAAAACATAATCCAAGCTGCCTCTTTTGTTTCATAGTGAATGGCTTAATCGGGTTGGGATTAGGTAGAGCCTTAAGATTCACATTTTCTCTAGGTACTTCTGAGTTTGCAGCTCTATGGTTTCCTCCAGTGAGTTGACCAATTACCGAATAGCCCTTGGACTGAATTTTGTGCTTCCTGAAAATAGCTTCCAAAGCCAATTCTTGCAATCTTGCCTTCTCAGCAGCCTACTTGACAGTTGCAGGCTGCATCATCTTAACCGTTGGCTTCAATTCATCTTTTAAACTGCTAATAAATCTAGAAACAAAATACTGCTCAGTCAAGGCAGGTTGTGCATTCAACATTAGGGACCTCAATTCCTCAAAACGGATCTGGTATTCTATCACCGATCCTTCCTGTTTCAGCTTATGAAACTCCTCAATTGTCTCTGCCATGGATTTCTCACCAAACCTATCACAAAGGTCTGCCACAAATTCTGTCCGATTTGTCTCAATCCTCACTTTGTTCCACCCTTGAAACCATGCATCGGCCATGTCATTGAAATAGGCTGCTGCAAGGTTTATTTTCTGACCTTCAGCCACATTATAGTGTTGGAAAAACCTTTCACACCTCCTAACCCACCACCTTGGTTTAACACCCTCAAACATGAGAATTTCAATCCTAGCTAGAGGTGTGTGTGGGTGATTTTGGTAAGATCCCTTTACCTGTACTGCTTGATATATTTCTGGCTGTTCCTCATCTTCCTGTGACATGGAAGCATGAGGAGGAATGGCCGCTCTTGTCAAGGTTGGCTCTGAAGTGCCCACTCTTGTCAAGATTCGGCTCTGAAACGGTTTTGGAAGGGAAATCTTCCAGCAGGCTGACTTGGAGCATCTTGGAAAACATTTTCAAAAGCCCATCCACCCTTTGGCTGAGGTTAGCAACTTCCTTTTCCAGTGACTGCATAGCTTCTCTGGTGGTAGTGTTAGTGGCAGTGTTCTCCTCTTGGCAACGACTCAATTCTTCTGTCACATTCTTGGGGTGAGCTAGGGTTGTGATTGGAATTAGGGGGAGAAATCAGAATGATAGAATTGAAGGAGGGAGAAATCAGCAGAAAGAGTGGGAGAATTAGAGAGAATCGAGAGCGGAATAGAGAGAATTAGAAAGAAAGGGGATTCAATTTCATTTCACATGATAATCCATCCTCTTACAAGCAGCCCTTTTATAGGCATAGCTAGTTGCTAACGTATTCCTAACAGCACCCATGTGCTCCTAACAGATTGCAAAATATCTTCTAACAAACTATGATAACCCTATTACAATATTGCCCTTCTATTGCTCCTAGGGTCATGACATCTTCCTGAGTTTGCCACAAGCCCAAATCCATGGTCTTCAACCTTGCTTTGTGCGGGTTCCCTCTACCATTTCCGCAACCAATTTCTTTTGATTTTACTCAAACAGCCAATGTAACTACTTCCAGTAGTTAGGTAACTGCCTCTGATCAGAGACAATTGCTAGGGATCACCGGAATCACAGCCAAGAACCAGGTGGCTTTGATACCAAATTGTCAGGAGCCCAAGCTTGACGGTAAGTTCTTCGATGAGAGAATTGAAAGAGAAGGAGAAATAGAGATAAAATAAGGAGAGAATTGAAGAGAGGAGAGAGAAGCTGAACTTCAATATTCCAAATGATAATCCACAGACCAGTTCTCGGGTGGCTTATAGCGCCCCTCTTACAGATAGTGATGTAGTGGAAAAGGAAGCGGGATGTAACTGTTGTTAGTGCATAACTACCTGTTACTGAATATAAGCCCATCTCTATTGCCGAAATAGCAATCCAGAAAGTAAAAAAAAAACAAATAAAGATAGCAATAACAACTTGATGCGGTCACCAATCAAGAGTCGGCCCAAGGCCGACCCAACCAAACCGAAACAGTATCACCAAAATAGTAGTGCCATAATGTTTTAGAATTCTTAGGTTTTAGAATTCTTAGGTTTTAGAATTCTACTTGATTTAGTATTCAATTTCATGTTTCTACTTGATTTAGGATTCTACTTCATGTTGGATTAGGATTTATTTCTATTAGGATTTTAGTTGGATTTTGTTTTCCAAATATTAGATGGATTTAGATTAGCCAAATACTATAAATATGCCTAACATCTAGAGTTTGTAATCAAGTTTTTCTCAATCAAATTTCAGCAACCTATTTGGGTTTTCTTAGCAAAACAGTTTTGTTTTTGCATCTTCTTGAAAGACAAGCTTCGGCTATTGAAGTTTGTTTTTTCAAGGGTTTATTTTGGTGTGTTTTCTTCACACACGCGCTACACGTTGCGTCAGGTGGTATCAGAGCGGTTAATCAACCAATCAGATGGCCAATCTTGAAGGTAACGGTAGCAACCAGCCTCGTGACGGTGATCAGGGGTTGTCCGCAATTTGGAGAGCAATCGAAGAACAGCGGGAAGTAACTCGTACTATCCAGCAGCGATTGGAGCAACTTAGCAACCAATTGGGCACCTTACTACGAGTTGATGATGACAGGAACCTGAATAATGGGGTGAATCAAGCCGGAGCGGGAAGACCACCCATTAATCATGTCCTTGTTAATCCTAGAAGACCAGTGATTGAAGATAGCGATGAAGAGGATGATTTTGGTCAAGCAATAGCTAACCCTGGTGGTAGAGGGGTTAGGAGGAATGCGCATCAGCACAACCACTGGGGCAACGATGAGTATAAACTAAAAGTTGATATTCCTACCTTTAGTGGAGATCTTGATATTGAGGGGTTCTTGGATTGGATCACTGAGGTTGACCGTTTTTTCGAATACATGGAGATCCCAGATGAACGACAAGTAAAGTTAGTGGCTTACAGGTTGAAGGGCGATGCATCTGTTTGGTGGGAACGATTAAGAGAAACGAGATTGAGGGAAGGCCGACAGCCAGTTCAGACATGGAGACGAATGAAGCAACTGTTAAGAGGTAGGTTTTTACCCCCTGACTATGAACAATATATGTTTGTGTCAGGTCCCGAGGGACTGACTTAGGAATTTAGAGAGTGGAAGGGAGAAAACAGAAAGAATAAGGGAGGAGTAAGGAAGTAGAGAGGGAGAGAATTCAATGGAATAGTGATATTAATTCTCAATATCCATAACGGAAGGGAGAGAATCCTTATATAGCTGGGATTCTCTCTTACAAGCTGTAACAGATTACAGCTATAGCGAATGTACAAGTTTGAATAGCAGCAACAAACTTTGTACTACTCCCTCAGCAGCTAACTAACTCTTGCCTAACTCGTCCCTCACTTACATTTTATTACAAAATCACCCTTATACCCCCACGGTACATGACATTACCCCACCCATCAAAACATTTCTTGTCCACAAGAAATATGGAGAAGGCTGGCCACTCGCGGAAACTGATTCAGAATGTCCGGCAGATACTCCCACGTGTTATCTTCGAAGTGATGATCAGTCCATTTGATGAGGACTTGAGTAATTGGCGCACCTTGTCTGTAAATTACTCGTTTGTCCAGTATAGCTATAGGTTCCCGGAGAGGAGCTTCAATGTGGGGAAGATTTGGCAGGATAGAGCTTGCTGGTTGTGCCCCTACTGCTTTCTTGAGAAGGGAGACATGAAAAATTGGGTGTATATTGGATCCCTCTGGTAATTGCAAACGGTAAGCTACTGATCCTATCTTTGCAATCACTGGAAAAGGTCCATAGAACTTTGGATGCAATTTAGAGCTGGGATTTGGAAGTAGGGACCTTAGGTGTCCTGGTTTCAGCTTAAGATACACAACATCACCAACCTGGAATTCTCTTTCACTCCTCCTTTTGTCAGCAAATTGTTTCATCCGATTTTGAGAAGTAGCCAACTCTTCCTTAATCTCCTGCAAAACTTGCTGCCGTTGCTGTAAGTATACGTCGAGGGATGCCACTGTTGAGTGATCAGCCAATGCTGGTAGAAGTGGGGGTTTGTAACCATAAAGGGCTTCAAATGGGGACCGTTTGATGGCTGGAATTATACCACCATTGGGCCATTGGAAGCCATTTGTGCCAGGTCTTGGGTTGAAGGAAACAAACACATCGGAGATACATTTCTAAACACTGATTAACCCTTTTGGTTTGTCCATCAGATTCTGGGTGGTATGCACTAGACATCTTCAGTTTTACTCCCAGCAACCCCATCAATTCCTTCCACAGCCGGCTAGTAAAGATTTTATCCCGGTCAGAAACTATGGCTTTGGGTGTTCCATGCAGTTTCAGTACTTGGTTTAGGAATATTTTGGCAACCTCCTGGGCAGTATATGGGTGAATCAGTCCCATAAAGTGCCCATATTTGGTAAAACGATCCACAACTACCATGATGCAGTCTCGGCCTTCTGATTTTGGCAATCCTTCTATAAAATCCATTGAAATATCTTCCCATGGCCCCCCAGGAATATTTAGGGGTTGAAGTAATCCAGGTGGCGCTACATTTTCTGGTTTGCACCGCCTACAAGTGTCACACCTAATCACAAACTCCATAACATCCTTCTTGAGTCCTGGCCACCGAAAGAGTTGCTTAACTCGATGATAGGTGTTCACAATACCCGAGTGTCCCCCTAGAGGAGAGGCGTGGAGTGCCTTTATAATTCTCTTTTTTAGAGCTTCCTCTTCCCCAATCACCAACTTCCCTTGGTGTCTAATCATCCCATTACTCAAAGTGTAGCCTGGTTTAGATAAAGGATCCACGGCCAGCTGCTGTAAAAGTTCTCGGGTCTTATCACTTGAGAGATAACTAGCAGCGATTTCTTGGCACCATTCTGGAACAATGGTTGAAATGGCTGCGGTACTTCCCTCTTCAAGACATCTGGATAGGGCATCGGCTGCAAGATTTTCTTTCCCCTTCCTATATTGGATTACATAATTCAAACCCATGAGCTTAGTCATCCCTTTGCGTTGTAGTTGAGTATGCAGCTTTTGTTGTAACAAGAATTTGAGGCTCTCATGGTCAGTCTTGATTACAAAGCTTCCTCCCTCAAGATAATGTCGCCATCTTTCCACTGCCATTAGCACTGCCAACAATTCTTTCTCATATATGCTCAATCCGAGATGTCTTGGAGCAAGGGCTTGACTGAGGAAGGCTATGGGTCTGCCATCCTGAACCAGGACTGCTCCAACCCCATTGTTGCTGGCGTCAGTTTCTAAAATGAATGGTTTGTTAAAATCAGGTAATCCTAGAGTGGGTACTTCACCCATAGCCTGCTTAAGTTTGCAGAAAGCCTCCTCAGCTGTATCATCCCACTTGAATCCGTCTTTCTTTAGTAGGTTAGTGAGAGGCCGACTGATTATACCATAACCTTTAACGAACCGGCGATAGTAACTGGTTAACCCTAGGAATCCTCTCAACCCCTTCACATTTTGAGGCCGAGGCCAATTTACCATGGCAGTGACCTTACTTGGATCTGTGCTTAAATAATATGCCCAAGATACTCAACCTGTTGCTTGGCAAAAGTACACTTTGACTCCTTAACATATAGCTTATTGATTCTAAGGACTTCAAAAGTGATTTTCAGGTGGCTTAGGTGTTGTGCAAAGGAGGGACTGTAAATTAGAATGTCATCAAAGAATACTAGGATGAATTTGCGCAGATATGGTTCGAAAATTTTGTTCATTAACGCTTGAAAAGTTGCGGGAGCGTTAGTTAGGCCAAAGGGCATTACAAGGAATTCATAATGCCCTTGATGAGTGGTAAAAGCTGTTTTAGGAATGTCTGTAGGCCGCATCCTAATTTGGTGGTAGCCTGATCAGAGATCTAACTTGGTAAAAACTGAAGCATTGGTTAGTTCATCAAGGAGATCTTCCACAATTGGGATGGGAAACTTGTTCTTGATGGTCATAGCATTAAGTTGACGGTAGTCAACACAAAACCTCCATGACCCATCTTTTTTTTTAACAAGCAATACAGGTGATGCAAATGGGCTATGGCTGGTTTGGATAATGGACTTCTTTAGCATATTTGTTATGAGTTTTTCTATTTCAGTCTTTTGTCTGGGTGGGTAACGATATGCTCTTAGGTTTACTGGTTCAGTATTTGGCTTCAGATTAATGACATGGTCATAGGGTCGCTTGGGAGGTAAGGAACTTGGTTCAGAAAAGAGGTCCTTATAGTCAATTAGCAGTATGTTAAGGGAGTCAAGTTCATGTACCTGCCATGGACTATGGGTGGTGTTGCTCAGTGTGCGCGTTCGCTGAAGTTCCTCTCCTTCCTCCCCGAGGGTAACACTCATGGTATGGATAGAAAATAGATGAGCCACCTGTGATAACTTGCTCTTGAGTATCCTTTGTAACCTCTTACCCGAGATAATTTTGCATACTCCCACCTCTGGTTTGCTCGTTAGAATCTTCTTGCTGCCATCTTTCTCGAAAGTCACTTCCATTTTGTTGAAATCGAAACTGATTGGACTGACTCCCTTCATCCAGTCCACCCCCAGCACTACATCACAGCCTCCTAGCTTGAGCAACCTCAAATCAGTTGAAAATTTTTCTCCATTCATCTCCCAATGGAAATCCCTACAGGCTGACTGACTCAACACCTTGCTGCCGTTTGCTACTGTGACTGACAATGGCAGTGAGGGACTGACCTCACATCCCAATTTTCTTGCCACAGCTTCATCTAAGAAGCTGTGAGTACTTCCACTATCGATGAGGACCATAATCGGATTGCTATTGACCTTTCCTTCAACCTTGATAACCTTACTATGGTTAACCCCCTTCAAGGCATGCAGCGAAATCTCTCCTTGGTCCTCCTTCTCATTTTCCGAAAGTTCTTCTTCCTCCTTATCCTCGTCTTCCCCTTCCAACAACAGTAGTTGCCTCTTGCACTTGTGGCCTACGAAATATTTGTCTCCACATTTGTAGCATAGGCCAGCTACGCGCCTCTGCTCCATCAGACTTCCCCCTTGGGCGGAAGCGGAGTTATTGGCCGGTAGAGCCAATACACCTCTTCCTTGGAACCCATCTTCTCTGGGTGGAACCCTATTTCCAGCTTGCCAACCTCCCGTGATCACCCCTTTCGCCGAATTCCTTTGTTTTTTGGTCATGGCATCAACGATCATCTCCTGTAACCTTGCACTCTCAGCAGCCTGTTTTACCGAGTGCGGTTGCATCATCTTCACCATGGGTCTAACTTCATCCCCCAGACCATTGATAAAGCTCGAGATGTAATACTCCTCGGAAAGCTGAGGATTATGTATCATCATCAACGATTTAAGCTCCTCGAATTTTTGCTGATATACCTGTATCGTTCCTTCTTGTTTGAGTTTGTTAAACTCTTCGATAATGTCCCGCATGCACTTATCTCCGAACCTTACACACAAATCTTCTACGAACACACTCCAAGGGCTCCCTTCCTTGACCGCGAGCCACCCTTGATACCAAGCATCTCCCGTATCATTCAGGTAAGCTGAAGCCATGGTGACTTTCTGCTGTTCTGGAATTTGATATAGGGAGAATACTCATTCGCACCTTCTCGACCACCACCTCGGGTTCTCTCCTTCAAATAGAGGAATCTCAAGCTTCAGCGTGGGATAGTTCGGATGGTGTCGATGGGTCGTGACTCCCGGTCGCCGTTCCCTTACATTTTCTCCCATTGTGTCCGTATCGAACTCGAACTCCGACGCTCCTCCTGGTCGAGGTTCTACCCCTACTCTTGGAAATATGGGTTCCGTTCGGTCTCGCGGAGGAAATTCAGGAGATAGCCTCAATGGCTGCTGTTGAGTGAACATTCGCACGATCATTTGCATTTGCTCCATCATTTGTTCCCGAAAGAGAGTGTTCTGCTCACGACTCTCCATCCTCCAACGTTCCATTGCCTGGTTGATTCTGGAATCGACTCCCGCTCCAATCGATAGTTCCAGTGATGCCACTCGGTTCTGTACCTCCGCTATGGCTGTCGTCGTCTGTTGTAGCTGCGTTTCCATCTGCTTCATTCTTGTCCCGTCTGCCATGGTGGTTGCTCGACGCCCAAGAAGGATGCTCTGATACCAGAATGTCAGGTCCCGAGGGACTGACTTAGGAATTTAGAGAGTGGAAGGGAGAAAACAGAAAGAATAAGGGAGGAGTAAGGAAGTAGAGAGGGAGAGAATTCAATGGAATAGTGATATTAATTCTCAATATCCATAACGGAAGGGAGAGAATCCTTATATAGCTGGGATTCTCTCTTACAAGCTGTAACAGATTACAGCTATAGGGAATGTACAAGTTTGAATAGCAGCAACAAACTTTGTACTACTCCCTCAGCAGCTAACTAACTCTTGCCTAACTCGTCCCTCACTTACATTTTATTACAAAATCACCCTTATACCCCCACGGTACATGACAGTTTGAAGCTTATCAAAGATGTGCATAGGGAATGAAGAGTGTGAATGAATATACATCTGAGTTTCTGCGATTGGCGGAGAGAAACTAATTGTCAGAAAGTGACAATCAACAAGCAGCTCGTTACTTAAATGGATTGAAGCCTACTATTCGTGATAAAATTGGGGTTCAGATGGTTCTGAGTGTGCAAGAAGCAAGGAACTTAGCTTTAAAGGCTGAGTTAATGTTGAGTGAGAGAGCTCGTAATGACAAATATCTTCAGTATAGTGGGAATGAAAATAAACAAGCAGCTTTTGATAAAGGCAAGTCGGTTCAAGGAACGCAACCCTCCAATCCACCCCATACAGTCAACCCTAATAAGGCTACAATGGGGGGAAACATTCGAGGTACTACTTCTAATCTTCCAAAATCCCCTAATCCTTATGCAAAGCCTATTCTTTTAAAATGTTTCAAGTGCAATGAGGTTGGGCATCGATCTAGTGATTGCCCAAGGAGAAAAACAGTTAACATTGTAGAAAGGGAAAAGGAAGATGTTGCTGTAGAGGAAGTATATTGCGAGCCTGATGGGAGGATGACGAAGAAGATTATGGACATGGGGAATATACCGGTGTAGTGAGGAAGTTAATGCTATCTCAAAAGAATGAAGATACTACTCAACGGCATAAGTTTTTTCGCACGAGGTGTACGGTGAAAGAAAAAATCTTTGAGTTGATTATTGATAGTGGAAGTCAAGAAAACATCACAGGAAGAGACGTGGTGGCAAAGATGTTGTTAACTCCTGAAAAACATCCAAGCCCTTACATGATTGGATGAATCAAAGAAGTTGGTGGCATACATGTGGATGAACGCTGCAGGATGCCTTTCTCTATTGGTAAGTACTCCGACGAAGTCTATTGTGATATTGTTGATATGGATGCTTGCCATATTTTATTTGGGAGGCCTTGGCAATTTGATGTGGATGCTAAGCACTCGGGTAGGAAGAACACATATCAGCTTGAGAAAGAAGGTGTGCGTTATACTTTGTTACCCATAGTGGAAAAGAATCAAACCAAAGCTTCTAAAGTGGAGGGGCGAAATTTTCTTACCATTACACATAAACACACTGAGTTTGTGAGGGAATGTAAGGATACTCGAGAGGTTCACTTATTGGTTATCAAGGGAGCGAGTGTAAGTAAGCCACTGAAGGTGAATCAAATTCCAGTGGAGGTGCAGGGATTGTTGGAGGAATTTCATGATGTGGTTCCTGAGGAGTTGCCTAATGAGCTACCTCCTATGAGAGATATTCAACACCACATTGACTTGGTTCCTGGTGCTAGCTTGCCTAACCTACTACACTACAGGATGAGTCCTAGGGAGAATGAGATTTTGCGTGAGCAGATAGAGGAATTGTTGAGAAAAGGGCACATTCAGATTAGCATGAGTCCATGTGCAGTGCCAGCATTATTGACACCAAAGAAAGATGAGAGTTGGAGGAAGTGTGTTGACAGTAGAACCATCAACAAAATTACTATTGGGTACAAATTTCCAATTCCTAGGCTCGACGACATGCTTGATCAACTTGATAGGGCTGTGATTTTTACCAAAATTGATCTTAGAAGTGGTTATTATCAAATCAGAATTCGACCTAGAGATGAGTGGAAGACAGCTTTCAAGACGAGAGATGGGTTGTTTGAGTGGTTAGTCATGCCCTTTGGACTAACCAATGCACCAAGCACTTTCATGAGACTAATGAATCAAGTATTACGCCCTTTCATCGGTAAATTCGTTGTGGTGTATTTTGATGATATTTTGATATGCAGTAAGTCTGTTAATGAGCATGAGAAGCATATTCGAGATGTGTTGAGTGTGTTGAGGGAAAACAAACTTTACGCTAATTTGAAGAAGTGTACTTTTATGAGTGAGAGCTTGTTGTTCTTAGGCTTTGTTATAAGCAAAGAGGGCGTAAAGGTAGATGAGGAAAAAGTGCGAGCTATTAGAGAGTGGCCAACCCCTAAAAATGTCAGTGATGTGCGAAGTTTCCATGGTAACCAACTTTCTATAGACGGTTTATCAAACACTTTAGCAGTATTGTGGCTCCAATTACTGAGTGTTTAAAGAAAGGAAAGTTCCATTGGGGTGAAGAACAAGAGCAAAGCTTCACCTTGATAAAAGAGAAATTATGTACCGCTCCTGTCTTAGCTTTGCCAAGCTTTGACAAATTGTTTGAGGTTGAGTGTGATGCGAGTGGAGTGGGTATAGGTGCTGTGTTGTCCCAAGAGAAGAGACCAATTGCATTTTTCAGTGAGAAGTTGTGTGAAGCCAGAAGAAAGTGGTCTACTTATGATAAGGAGTTTTATGTAGTGGTGAGGACTCTTAAGACATGGGAACATTATTTGATTGCCAAAGAATTTGTTCTTTACACGGATCACCAAGCTCTTAAGTACTTGAGTAGCCAAAGGCAATTGAGGAGTGATATGCATGCTAGATGGTCTACTTTTATTGATAAATTTCCATATAAAATTGTGCATAAGTCGGGACAGCATAATCGAGTGGCAGACGCTTTGAGTAGGCGTGTGGATTTGATCAACACCCTTAGTGTTGAGATTGTTGGGTTTGAGTGCTTGAAAGAATTATATGCGACAGACGAGGACTTCAAACATGTGTGAGAACAATGCATGTCTTAGCAACCGTCAGGAGATTTCTATGTGCATGATGGGTTTCTCACGAAGGGAAATCAATTGTGCATCCCTTGCACATCTCTTCGTGAGAAAATTATTCGGGATTTGCATGGTGGTGGCTTAGTAGGGCATCTTGGCAGAGACAAGATTATTAAAGCTGTTATGGGACGGTATTATTGGCCAAGAGCAAGGAGAGATGTTTCTATTATTGTGGCGAGGTGCTATATATGTCAAACAGCTAAGGGGCACTCTTCTAACGCCGGTCTCTACATGCCATTGCCTGTTCCCAATGCTATTTGGGAAGATTTGTCTATGGACTTCGTGTTGGGTCTACCGCGAACCCAACGAGGTATGGATTCTGTTTTTGTAGTGGTTAACAGGTTTTCCAAGATGGTGCACTTTCTCCCATGCAAGAAGACGGCAGATGCAGTAGCTACAGCCAAACTGTTTTTCAAGGAGATTGTTAGACTACATGGAGTCCCTAAAACTATTACTTCGGATCGTGATACAAGGTTTTTGAGTCACTTCTGGATTACCTTGTGGAGAATGTTCGATTCATCTTTGAATTTCAGCAGCACAGTACATCCCCAGACTGATGGATAGACAGAGGTGGTGAATCGTACCTTAGGAAATCTGATTCGCAGTGTTTGCAAAGACAAGCCAAGACAATGGGACCTAGTCATAGCTCAAGCGGAATTTGCCTACAACAACGCAGTGCATAGCTCAACAGGAAGATCACCATTCTCTATCGTATACATGAAAGTTCCTAATCATGCATTGGATTTGATAAAATTGCCAAAGGTACCAAGTTTCAGTGTTGCAGCTAGTGACTTAGCCGAACACATTCAAGCAGTTCAAGAAGATGTCAAGCAAAAGTTGCACAAGGCGAATAAGAAGTACAAGGCAGCAGCTAACAAGCATAGGAAGCATAAGGCATTTGCGGTTGGAGATGAAGTCATGATATTTTTGAAGAAGGAACGGATTCTTGCAGGACAACAGAACAAGCTCAAGCCAAAGAAGTATGGCCCTTACAAGATTACAAAGAAGATCAATGATAATGCTTATGTTGTGGATTTGCCAAATCATATGGGTATTTCCAAAACATTCAATGTTGCTGATCTTTCTTTGTATTTGCCGGACGTTGAGTTGTCATACCCAAATCATAATTCGAGGACGAATTCTTCTCAAGTGGAGGTGAATGATGCAGTCACCAAACACCCAACCAAACCGGAACAGTATCACCAAAATAGTAGTGCCATAATGTTATTTTAATACTTCTTAGGTTTTAGAATTCTACTTGATTTAGGATTCAATTTCATGTTTCTACTTGATTTAGGATTCTACTTCATGTTGGATTAGGATTTATTTCTATTAGGATTTTAGTTGGATTTTGTTTTCCAAATATTAGATGGATTTGGATTAGCCAAATACTATAAATATGCCTAGCATCTAGAGTTTGTAATCAAGTTTTTCTCAATCAAATTTCAGCAACCTATTTGGGTTTTCTTAGCAAAACAGTCTTGTTTTTGCGTCTTCTTGAAAGACAAGCTTCGGCCATTGAAGTTTGTTCTTTCAAGGGTTTATTTTGGTGTGTTTTCTTCACACACGCGCTACACGCTGCGTCACAACTGTATGTAGTAGTAATCTGCTGCATCAAGGGCCGCCTGCATCCAGGTCGTGACAAAAACAAAAAAGAAAAACATTCACAAATAAAAGCATATAGCAAAGAAGTTTAGACCATGCATATGAGCCAAAAGAAATTATCACCCAGACCATTACAATGTTAGATGTCCCCACACAAACTCTTTAAAATTCCAACTTTAATTAGTGGATCTGAGATCTGTATCATCTCTTCATTTTCTTCAATACTTCAAAGTTCAAACTTCACATAAACAAATTTTTTTTTTCAAACAAATTTTATTTTTCTATTTATGCAAGCCAGTTTGTTCTTGTTTATATTGTCCGTAATAAGATTGGCAATGTCGCCTATAAAAACAAAAGATAAAATTAAGATGGTTTGAAAATGTGAGAAAAAAAAAAAGATAAGACACATGCTTGGATGGTATGGAAAGGAAAAAGTTTGCAACACAAGTACTAGAAGAGAAAATTTAGTTAAAGACTTCAACATGGATAGAGATGATTAAAAAGTTAAGTTCATGCAGCTAACCCCACTGAAAAGACAAGAAAGGGGCAAAAATTAAAAAGAAACATAATTTGGACTTAGGAACAAAGTCTTACCATTGAATTCACATAAACACACTTCAAGCCATTTAGCTATTGTTAAAATAAAGTGAAGATTCAATATAATAGTTCCACTATTTAGATTCAATTACTTGTATAAAGGGATAGTATAAGAAAGTTGCTTGAATAATCAATTTAGACATTAAAATGGAGAATTCTTTGGAGTTGTGTGTTATCCACAGAAGTTGAAAGAGAAATGTTGCATAACAGCTGCAAGACCAATCATCGTCTATTGGACAAAATGTTGCAAAATATAGAAAAGAAGACAAGCAAACAAAATGGATTAGGCCAAAATATAGTTGCTGAGATTAGTTCAACAAGAGTACAACAGGTAAATTGGAAAAAATTAAATTCATGAAAAAACAGTACCATTGGCAGATATGAAAAGAGAAATAGCAAACAAGGATGCTTCAGCATGACTGAATATACCAATTACATTATCAGTGATCAACAGTGGCAAGGTGATGTCAAGATAATAATAGGGGAAGGAACATTGCAAGATCAACATAGAGCCTGTTTGGTATTGCTATGCTTTTTAAGCAAAGCTGCTTTTTTATCAACTTTTTTAAAAAAAGCAGCATTTGGTAAAGTATAAATTGGCTTTTAAAACACAGCAGCTTTTTTTCTAAAAAACAGGTTAAGTTGCTTTTAAGCAGAAGCAAGAGATCCCCTGCTTTCTATAAAAAGTACAGCAGCTTTTAATGGAACCTAAAATTATTAATAGGTTATCTACTTTTATAATAATTGTCTTTCTTCATAATTATGCCACTTTCCAAAATAATTTTTTGAATATCCTTTGTCTTTTTTTAGTCATTTTATAAATCTACAACACAGCAATAAAATATTAACCAAACACTTATTACTGGCTTTTAACATTAATAAGCACTCAGTTACCAAACACTACTTTATCAACATTACTTTCACAATACAACACAATAAAAGCACAACACAGCACAACAATACCAAACTGGCCCATAGTTAGAAAGATTGAAATGGTAAAGGCCATGGCCATCTGTGCTGTAACTGAAGTGCTAATAATTTTTAAGAGCATTTATTAAATCAAATTCTATAAAGATGAATACCTCCTATAGAAAGAACACAGAAATGGTTGATGAGGTATAGAAGTGGCTTGTTTCAGAAATACAGCATATAAAAAATAATTGTTCCCTTTCTCATATATCAATCCAGAATATAGTGTTTCTCATGGAATGATTGTGTATGACTACAAAGATAATTGTTATCTTCCTCATATTTGATGGCAATTAAGACAACTTCAAACTTGAATGCATATTCTACTAAAAAAACGTGGAAAAGAACCATTTTCTACATTGGAAAAGAAAAAAAAAAACACATATCAAGCCTTAATCCCAGTATGTGGGGTTAGCTACATGAATTTTAGCTTCCCAATCATTTTTATTCGTGACCATCTTTTCTAAGGCACTTATAGCTCATTACACAATATACCTAAAAAGTCTTCCACCAAATTTTTCTTGGTCTTATCTATCTATTTTGATAAAAACTGATTCCATTTCATCCACTCTCCTTACATGAGCCACTTCAGCCTTATTAAGAATAATCTCATTTTTAATTTTCTCTCTTCTTGTATGGCTGCACATTGATCCAAATATCTTCTTCTCTGTTATGCTCATATTTTGCACATGTTAGTGTTTCACCACTCAACATTCAGTATCATACAACAAAGTTGGTCTTATAGCCATCTTATGAAATTTTTCTTCTAGTTTTAACAAAATCTTATGTCACAAAATGTCAAACGCAGTTTTCTATTTTAATCATTTTGCTTTAATTTTATGGATAACACCATCATTAATCTACTTATCTTTTAAAATAATTGAGCTAATTTTTTCTTGGGATGATTTTCAAGTTTTACCATAACATCATTCCACACTTGTACTTTTACTAAACTTGCATTCTACATATTTGGTTTTCATTCCGCTTAACTTAAATGAATAAGGTAGCAAGCATGTAAACTAGTTAAGGTGTCAAATATATTGATGTTTGAGATTATGAAGGCAAATAAAAAAAATTCTTTCTTTATTTTTAATTTTAATTTTAAGATTATTTTCTTTATTTTTGAAAGGGAAAGGGAAAGGGACTTGGACAATTACAGAACTTTTGCTATGAGTCCAATAATAATTATACAATAATCTAATGTTGGTGGTTGTCAAATGCTTACACAAGTAACACAACCTTAATTGATGCCTGAAATTGCAAGCTGTTCAAATTAGAGGTGGGTTCTACAGTACTAATTGACTTTTTTCCCCCTCCTTCAATAAGTAGCAATGAAAATAAATAACTCATAAGCAAAGTTGGCGATTGGACTACTGCTCTGAATCAGAACAGTTTCTTATCCAGCATATGGTTCAACTTGGTAAAGATATACATGAACGTCTCCGTGGGGGAAAAATTAATAAAAGGATCACAATACAACAGTGTCTTTTTGCAATATAAAAACCAAGGTGATAATAATGCATTTTCTCAAAACCAAACTTGGAAACCATTAAATAACCATAAAGAAAAATCATCTTTGGGAAATCAACAAGAGCAAAGCTTTTTATGTGTAGCTTTTTATCCATCCTAAAAGGTATGCAATAATGGCAATGAAATTCTTTCAAATTAACCTAATATACCTTGGGGTTTTTCACAAAAATAAAACAATCCATTAAAAAAAATTCCAAACTAAAACTGTAACCAAACTATTTTCCAAAATAAAATTCTATTTACCACATTAGATTGTTAGCTCGAAGAGAAAAAAACATTATACCTCAATAGAAAAACTGCTGACACACAAAGCAGAAACCACTATACAATTTCTGCCAATAGGTAGAAACCGCATTTGCAGTCTCCCACCTGTTGCTAGAAACCACATCTGCTGTTGCTAGCCTTTTGGCTAAAAAACCACGGATGTAGTTTGCGGTTTCTAGCCCAAAGGTGAAACCACGAGTGTGGTTTCTGTTTCATGTGTTAGTGAGTTTTTCTCTTTGAGTTATATAGGCTAATGTGGAGAATAGAGTTTTATTTTCGGAAATAATTTAGTTAAGAATTTTAATTTGGAAATTTTTTAATGGATAGTTTTATTTTTGTGAAAAACTCATATCTTGGGGGAGAGAGTACGCCTAATACTATCAAATTGGTGGTACTTAGAAGTGCCAGAATAATCTTAATTGGTGTTGGCAGTCTCTTTGAATTGTATAAGAAGCATCATTCTGTACTGAATTAAATACTGAATTTCAATTCCATATTTTCAACCTTGTTATTCTCTTCTCCTAATTTCTCCCTAAATTTCATGGCTGATAGCTCTTCATTAACCCTTCAAGAGCTGATCACCAACACTGAAAATGAGATTTCATATATTATTCTCATGTTTGTTTCTCAATTCTATTTCCAAATAAATGTCAGCTTAAGTTGATTAATAGGGTTCCTAATCAGGCATAATTCACACGAAAATTTAATTCAATTATAAAAAATATTTAAGGATATGTGATTGAATTATGGGAATGATGATGCATAGGCAACTTGTGGCATCATGACATTAAAAATCCCTAAAACCAATTCACAAACAATACTCGAGTATAACGTACAATGGTGTACCTGGAGGGTTCTAGGTTCCTGGGCCTCCCGAATGGCCTGCACAAGAGCAGCAGTGGCAAGCGCTTCGACACTTCGATTCCTCAAACAAGTAGCCGAGGAACAGTCCCTGAAAAGCTGAAACGCATGGTCCGATATGTCATAGTCCAATCCGAGAATCGATGACACGTCGATTATCTGAAGATAGGCCCTCAGATTATCCACAACCACGGACGGACCAGAGGAAGACGAGGAGGACGAAGAAGTGGTCTCGAGGACGCGTTCGAGCTCCGCGAGGTGGCCGGCGAAGGATACGGAAGATTGGGCGAACACAGGGTAGGGTTCGAGCGACCAGGTCGAGAATGCGGTGATGAAGCCGGTAGGTTCGAACGGATCTTCTTCTTCTTCTTGATCTTTGTCTTTGAATTGTTCGCCGGTGGCGGCGATGGGGAGGGTGGGGAGGTCGGAGGTGACGAGGCAGAGAGGCGAGTCCAGGGCTCGGAGGTGGAAGAGATGGTGGGATTGGGACTGGCGTTCCTCCACGACTCGGCCGCAGGATGTGCACTCCGTTATGTATCGCCCGGCGGCAGTGGTGGTGCACCGCCCCTGAGCCGCCGAGCAGTACGGGCACCGCATTCTACTCCGGTTTCTTCTGTCTCAGTGACTGTGACTCTCTCTCTGTGGCTTGGTTTTTTGTTTCAATTGGATCGGTGGGCTGGGCAGTGGGCGGTGGCCGGCTGTTGCAAAATAATTACTCACCTCAAATGCTTTGATTGGAAGAGGGTTACTTTGTAAACGAATAAAATGCATAGAGAAGAGAGAGAGAAAACAATTAACAGACAGGGCGGAAATGGAATGCAATCCAATCGTTGGATTATCAACCGTTGGATAGTTGGCAGTTAGATTTCTCACACCGTAGATTATCATTAATGGGGAATTGGAAAGAAGACTGCGAGAGATGTATTTGTCTTTTATAAAAAGTTTTTGTACACGCTACATCTAAAATAAAGAGAGTAGAATGATAAATCACTAATAATTAAATATGTAGAACAATAAAAATGTGAATATTTAAAAATATTAAGTTACCGTATTCTCAACCATGTCGATATTTTGATGATATCTTTATAAATATTATGCAATACTACTTTGAATTCGTTATTATTATTATTATTATTATTATTATAAATTATTAAAACTTATTTATTATGTATTTGATCTTTTATATATGTTATCACTTGTCAATATTTTCACTAGTTTTTATTTTTTCATATATATTACATAGACTTTGCTTATGATAAATAGTTGTGTGCCAAGAGATATTTGTTTAGATTAATTGATTCAATTTATATAGTAATGATAGATTAAATCAACTATCATGTTCATAATGTCTTAATTTGGGTTAAATTCTTGATAAGAATAAAATAAAATCATAAATTCCAACAATAAAATGTTAATTTAACATGGTAATTTAATATCATTAGATAAATTAGGTGTATGCAATAATTTTTCTATGGATATGGATAGATATACGCATGCTCATTCCAATGTTTGCAAGTCTCTTGATGTATGATTTAGTGATGTATTAATATTATAAAATATTTGTTTCTTATTTAAAAGAGTAAATAACAAAAAATAATATCAGAATATTTATCTTACTTGAGAAAAATGAAAAGATTATATTGATACCCTTTGAAAGGAAACACTCAGTGAGGAATTTAAACTTTTAAAACATTATTATGTAATATAAGCAAACACTTTAGTTATGTTTAAAGTCCTATGAATAAAGTCATTTTTTGAAATACCGGGAGAAGAGAGACACAACACCAAGACTTAAGAGTACCAGCCGGTGGCTTAGAAGTGTTGTGATAACTGAAGTTGGGTAACATAGCAAGTAAATTGAATATCCACGGAGAAGAAGCTAAGTAGTATCCATCCTTGTGCAAAACTACGAAGCACTATCCCAGGCCAGGAAAGTCTTAAAAGTATGGCAAGCTTTTCTCACTTTAATTTTTACAAGAGACCGCTTGGAAAAAATAAATTCCCTTACTTGAAAGGTGACAATGTTTCTCTTCGCTTCCCAATGTCGCAGTGGCAGTGCAGTGAAAGATAAAAAAGGGGAAAACAAATAAATGGAAGAATAAGAACCAAATAAATACAATCTGGGCCCTGTTACGAGGTGTGATGGAACTGAGTATACCACTTCTTGCTGAAAACTACCTTCCACTTGAATTTCGCTGCGCGTCAGCAATTCGATGAGTGAGTATAAGGAACAAAAACTTGTGGGGCTTGGATCCTGAAACTTCTTCAAGTCATAGCCTACTCCCTCTATAAGTAACATCCTTATTGTCGTTCGCTTTCTGCTTTAATCTGAATTCTTTTATGATCTGAGAGCATGTGCAAAACACACAAGTCAACAATCATACAATTCTCAGTTAACAATACTGCATAAAATCCTTCAAATATATCATCTATGGGAAAAAGTAACCAGAGAATTTGTCAATTAGAGATGTGAACGCAGGCAGCATAATGGAAAACCAGTCAAAGGGCAATGTTTCCATGTAGGGTCAGATAAACTCCCAACAGGTATGTTGATGATGCATTTCCAAGAAATATTTATACTCCCTCTTTGTTCTTCTTTAAAAGAGACAATAAATGCTTTCCTTTTTTGTTCTTGTCTGTTTTCTGAAGGTCTAGTTTCAAAGCAAACAGAAAAAACTACATGCAACCTCTCCAAGTTTAACTAATACACTCTGGCATAAGTAAACAATTAATGCTAAGGTCTAAGGTAGTCTCTTTTTTGGCACGGGGAAGGCAAGCAATCTCTGCACCATAAAACAAGTGCATTAAGGCTAAAGTAGCCCTGGCAACACTGTAGAGAGAGATGGACACATCATACATTCCTAATTTAGGGAAACTAGAACTGTGGATTACTGACTACTCTTGTGCTGATCCTAAGAAACTCTTGTATGATATCAGGATTGGCATCAAATGGACATTTTTGTGAAAGTGAGAGACACTCTAGCTTATTATTGGTAAGTCTACTACTCTTCCCACATGCATATGCAAGCTTTGATATGTTTCACAAGTTTCAGTTACCAAAGAAAGATAAACCTTCAAGCTATCTTGAGTGTACATTATCCAGTATTAGCATTTTTAAAAGTTTAGCAACATCAGATTGTATTGTAATATATCAAAACTATATATATATATATATATATATATATGATATTGTATTGTACAACTGCAATCACTATAATTATTGACGTAACATGTAACGCCACCAATCAATTAGCAAACCAGAATCATACATTCTTCTTATCTTTAGGATAACAATTCAGGGAAGGGAAGGGAAGCACCCAGAGGAGATATTCTTAATAGACATAAGTATTGATCTCATTTGACAACCAAGAACAACTTGCTGCTCCAGATTTTTTTTGTAGTGCAGGCTGGAGGAACACCATTCAGACAACAGCCACCTCCTCGGATTCAGGATGAGAAAAATTGTTAAATCCAAGCAAAGAGAACATTCTCGTGAAAGGCAAGTGTGCTTTTGGTATTATTTTTAAGAACTGTCATATGTTTATGAAAAATGAGAAGAACATTACAGGCATTCAGGGGGAAACGAATCATTTTCAGTTAACCATTTTTAAATAAATTTTGCAGTTTAAGTTTCAACTTTTGATGTCATTTACAAAATTAGCAGGTGGAAACAACTTGTTCCAATGTTCTCATCTTGATCATTCTGGAACCTTTATAAATTATCGATTCAATGGAAAATTGTAATCAGAAAAGTAATTGAACTTAGCGCATTGAGAACAATTTTCATAAATGCAGGATGCTGAGATACCAAAAAAGAGAGAAAATAAAGAAGACACAGAAGAAAAGCTTTTAAACACAAGACTGGGATTTAGACAATTTTATAATGAATCTCAAGCTCACTACAGTGATTACTATTTTTGAAGTATAATCAGCCTATGGACCAGTGGCTAAATTATTCTAGTGCACCTGGCTATTTATAGGAATAAAGCAGATGTCCATACTTATCAATAATAGCGGGCTTGAACTAATGAGCCATACTAAAGAACTCTGGGAGAGCATAATTGAGTAAGGGTAAAGGAGAGAAACCAAGATCTTCGGGAGATGGATTAAACTATCTACTTACTAAGATGTCTAATGAAAGGATTCAGAGATAAACAAAAAGATTTGTATATGGTATTTTTAGACTTGGAAAAAGCTTAGGGCAGAGTTCATGAAAGGTGTTAAAGAAGAAAGGAGTTCAAATTAGTTTTTTTTTTTTCCCCCTATTATAGATGAGAACGTAAAGTTACTACCATTCGGATGTGCAGAGAGTTTGAATTAGTTATGTATAGGTTATTACGAATATGCTTTAGAAAAAAAAAACGTGTTAGGAACAATGCTTTCAAAAGTGCAGTGCGGTTAAGGAACTTTGCGTAAAGCACAACTCCTTCAAAGCTTTTTATAGACGAAGCTCAGCAACTTTAATTGAACACTATCAAACCATGAATTTAAGTTGCATTTTTATTTGAGCTGTAGTGCGCTATAAAGTGGGCTTTTAATATGGGTGGTTGGATTTGTTAAAATCTGTGTTATGTGTCGCTGCTTGTACGGAATCCTTATCCAGAAACAACTTTCTTTAGATCTTAAAAATATGCGAATAAAATTAGATATATACATATATATTGTAAAAAAAAAAAACAACTCCAAATTCCCAAAAATGCCCAGACTTTTGATGGAAGATGAAGAGTTCAAACCTTTCATCTTTTCACTGAAGAGTTTAGCATACTCAATGAAGAGTTCAGACCTTTCATTTTTACAATGAAGAGTTCAACATAGTTTTCTTTTTAATCATTGCGTTTTAGTAGTTTACATATTTGATACTTATAAAAGTTTATATCCTTTATTTCATTCATCTATGCTTCACTTTACCTAAGTATGTGCTTGCGCTTTGAGATTAAGCTCTCATAGGCCTTCTGTGCTTAAGTGTGCTTAGCACTTTTGAAAACATTGGCTAGGAATTCTGGCAGAGATGCTAAGACATTTCTAGTTATAATTGAATTATATCAAATATATGCATTGAGCCTTTACCTCTTTGCCCTTGTGATTGATTAACTACAAACATCATCCAAGAAGAAGTGCCTTAGTGCATGCTAATTATAGATGACATTTTCCTGGTGGATGAGGCAAAAATGTGTAAAATAATAAACTTGAATTAGGAAAAGTATTATAGGAATCCAAAGGTTTTAAGTTATGCAGGTTTAAAAATGAATATGCAGAATTTAAATTTAAGAAAAATAAAAGTCTGGATAATGTCATTGTGAGACTTGAAGATCAAGTTATCCCAAGAAAAGATCAATTTTTAGATATCTTGGAATCAATTGCTAAAAGGAAAGGGTTACTTTGGAGGATGTTACTCAGCATCGAGCACTATTGTTAAACTGGGAAAGTGCATCCATTATGCAATGTGATCATAGAATCAATCATAAAATCCCTTTAAAGCTAACAAGAAAGTTTATCGGACAATAATAAGATCATCTATGTTGTATGAATTATAATTTTGGGCAGTTAAATACCATTACGTGCAGAATACTGAGATTAGGAGAGATCCTATGTAATAAGATTGAAGTGACGCCTTCTGAAGATAATATGTTGGAGGGAGACGCAATTAAAATGATTTGAACATGTGGAGAAAAAAAAAAAAGTTGATAGACACACTTGTGAAGGAAGGCATGGAAAAATTTTGTAACAAAAAAGGGAGGAGAAGAATAAAAAACTCTCAAATATGACAACCTGTCACACATTATGGTCTTAGCGCGGCATCTACCGTATTGGCGAATTTAAACTGTTTTCCTAGTCATTTTTCCTTATGTTATATTGTATGTTTATTTACTCTATGCATTGTTATTAGTTTGGATATTACAGCTGTAAGGGGTAGGATATTTTGAGGGGAGGTCCAAGTGTAAAGGGGTCTAGAGAAAAAGACAAGAGACCCCATGGATTTCATTGAGGGATTGCCTAAGTCCGAAGGGAAGGATAGTGTGCTAGTTGTGGTGGATAGGTTCATTAAGTTTGCACACTTTATAGGTTTAGCTCATCCCTATACGGCCCAAGAGGTGGCTGCCAGAGCTTTCATGGACAGAATAGTGGCCTTGTACAGCGTGTCGGGGGTTATCATATCGGATAGAGACATGATATTCACCAACACCTTTTGGCAAGAATTGATGAAGTTGATGGGGATAAAACTCAACATGTCTACCGCCTACCACCCCCAAACGGATGGACAAACGGAAAGAGTGAACTAGAGTTTGAAAACCTATCTTAGGTGTATATGTATTTTGCACCCTAACCAGTGGCATAGATGGCTTGCATTAGCCCAATGGTGGTACAACTCTACTCACCATACCACCCTAAAAATGTCCCCATTTGAAGCCAATTACGATTACAAACCCCCGATCTTACCAGCCATAGGAAGGCAAGCTACATCTGCCTCAGTGGAAGAATATTTGCAGCAAAGGAGAGAGGTACTTAGACAGCTCAAACAGGAATTGACCTCGGCCCAAAATAAAATGAAACAATATGCGGACATGAGGAGAAGTGACAAAGAACTAGAGGTTGGGGAGAAGGTTTATTTGAGGTTGAGGCAACCCTATTTGAAGTCCAAATGGGGACTCCTCGGTTTTTGGCATGTTCCCTATCATAGCTAAGGTTGGAAAGGTAGCCTACCAATTGCAACACCCAGAAGGATCCTGAATGCATCCTATCTTCCATGTGTCTCTCCTAAAAAGGCCATCAAGCAAGGAACAGGTCAATCCCGAGCTATCATCATTGCCTAAGGAAAAGAAAAAGGCAAAAGAACCAAAAGCAATATTGGATCGGAGGGTGATCCATAACCATGGGGTTCCTCTCATTCAGATACTTGTCAAGTGGCAGGACGAAGACAAGGGGAGCAGCACTTGAGAACCTTTAGCGATTCCCAAGGGCAGCCAGCCTCCTCGGCATTTCTTGAGGACAATAAATGTTTCAAGGGAAGGGCAATTGTCACACATTATGGTCTTGGCGTGGCATCTACCGTATTGGCGAATTTAAACTGTCTTCCTAGTAATTTTTCCTTCATGTTATATTGTATGTTTATTTACTTTATGCATTGTTATTAGTTTGAATATTATGCTGTAAGGGGTAGGATATTTTGAGGGGAGGTCCACGTGTAAAGGGGCTTGGAGAAAAAGACAAAAGAGTTGGTTATTGGGGGAGGGATCTGCTGTGACAGCACCCATGCTAGAGATTCATATACCCCTACTCTTAGCTTGTAACGGTACCAAATATTAGAAAAGAATTCTATTCCTCACTATTATCTCTTTGTTCTCTCTCTCTCTCGCTCTCTCTTCTTCCTCCCTTTTTTAGTCTCTTTCTCTCTTATCTGCTTCTTCTCCTGAGATCTTCGACTGACCTCTCTAATTCACATTGAATTAGAGTGCGGATTATATTGTCATGATTGAGTTTGTGACACAACCTTACAAAGAATTTGGTCATATCTAACCAAAAAAAAGGAATATGGCAACGAATACAAATGGTTGGAGGCCTAGAATTCATGCAGCCAATCTCATATAGTGGGATTAAGGCTTACAGTTGTTATTTATTGTTGGCAACATTTTTGTGTGCCTATATTTTTCTGCAAGGCAAGTCCAAGAGGTACACATATAAGCGCTAAACAATTGAAGAAAGGAAAAGCCAAATAAGTAATCTGAAGACTGAAGCTATGATTATCATAAGCACCTTTCTCCATATCAACTATCTTTCTCTGCATTTAGGATGGCTGACTAACCTTAACCTAATAGAATTTTTTTTTTTGCTTGTTTTCCATAAACTAAGCTCAACTGTTGTATGATGAAATCACTACAAATCAGGATTTAGCATCCTTAGATCAATGGCTCACAAATTGTTAATAGCCTTATTTACAACTTTAGCAACAACCTGGAGCATCCTCAAATGATCAAATATAGAGGTGTTAACTTATGGAAGAAACATAATAAAAATAACTGAAGATTCAAACTTACTTCCGAGGTTCGCCTAACCTATCAAACTAGATTTTTCAGACGTGAGTGCCCATTTTTTCTCTCCATGAATCTTTCCCAGGCTATCAACTTTCAAAGATTCAAATTAAATGAATCGCAAAATTAGAGAACACGATTATTATCATTAATTTTTCTTCTGCTATTGAATTGTGCAGGTACTTGGAATTAATCAGCATTTAGGTCAAGGAAAGCAAAAAAAAAATAAAAATAAAAAAACCTAAAAATGTTAAAACATAATGATTTCCAACCAATTCAAAATATTTGCTCTGTATCAGAACGTTGATACCGACCGATGATTGTAGAGGAACCGGCTCGAAATCAATGGTGCGAAAGGACATCTTAGCGATCTCGGAGATAGCAGCGTCGCGAACGCCAAGATCCTCGCTAGTCAAGTCCTCGTAGGCAGCCTCGAAGGCCTCCTGCCAGAACCGAGGCAATCTGATCCGCCGGCTGTTCGTGTAAACATCCCAGTAGTGCTTCACCAGCTTCTCCCTCTCCTCCGTTTCCTGTGTTTTACACGGATCCAGCTCGTTCACTACCAAAACACAAGTGCATTGTATGCATAGATAAGAATAGGCTGGATACACTTACAAGGACGTCGAAATCGTGGTGGAGGGAGACTTCAAAATCGTCGGAGATGTGGTTGAGGTTGCCGGCCGACCAGCGGAGAGTGACGGTGCCGGTGAACATGGACCATAGAGCTAACAGCAAAATCGCAGACAATGCCCAGAACTTGTAGCCCCGGCCTCTGGACGCGGTCGGATCGGAGGACTCTTTCTTTGGAATGATTGTCGTAGTTAATGCTGAATGTGCCGTCGGCGTCGATATTGGTAGGGCATCGTCGTCCTTCATTTCCGATTATCAATCACTCTCGGAAAGAGAATGGCAGAAGCTTGAATGAATGTGATTGACAGTTGAATTGAAGCTCCAGAACTCAGAAACGAATGAAGATTCGATCTGATTGTTGAGAGAGAGAGAGGAAGAGAGAGGGGGGTTGCAGTTTCAGGGGAGGAGAGAGAGTGAATTTTGCGCTTCGTGGGCCGTGACTCACAGATAAATGCTTTGGATTTTCTTTCCAATTCGGGTGCACTGTGCTCTGTCGCTGGCAGTGGATCTGTGGATGGGCCACGTTTGGGTCCCGTCTCGGCCTCGATGACGACAAATAAATAAATAAATAGAAAATACACCTAAAACATATAAATTACATTGTTGATTTTAAAATTCAAATTTCAGTTTTTATTATCCCTATCTATTGAAATTCAAATTATATTTCATATATCTCTAATCTGACTAGAGAAATTCAAACACACCCTCATATTTGTCATCTTCTCTTCTTGTTTGTTCATTTTCTCACGTCTATATTAAAGACTTTTAACCCGACATTGGATTAAATGCATGACTGTTGCCCAATTGGACAAAAACAAAAGAGAAAAAACAGAAAAAAAGAAAGACAGAGAGAAAGAGGACTAACGAGGAGTCTAACGAAATCCAAATCTGGTTCACACCAATACTAATATTAGGTGGGCCTTTTGCTGATTCACCAACTCAACTCTTACAGGAATTTTGGCTAAAAGACCTCTAGAAAATTATGATTAATATAGTAATTGATTTTAATTTAAAATAAAACTTTGGCCAAGACATTTTTGTTAATTGACTTATAATAATCCTATTGAGAATTTATTTGTTATAAATTAAGGAAGGAAGGCTGCGGCTTATATTTATTTTTTGCACTTCTCACCAATATTCTTAAGTTAGATATAAATATTTAATATTTTTGCATTAGAGTGAAATTTTTTAAGAAAAATAACGTAATAATGAAAAATTTTGTGTAAAAATAAAGTATATTTTAGAATAAGATAACTTCATAATTTAGAATTTGAAATCTAAATAAAGATTATTTGTTACGGGTATTTTTCCGTTCTACTCTATAAGGGCTGAGCCCAACTCGATGGGCCGGTCCAACCGTCAAAGGGGCCGAGAGGTTTCTGGCTAAGCCCCACAGAGCGAGCTCGCGCACGGCTGAAGCACAGGCTGGTATGACATCATCTGGACGAGTTCCCCAACCACGCTCCGAACAAGCTCCCAGCGACCTCGCTGGTTACTGGCTCGGCCAACCAGCTCGTGTAATGAAGAGACTAAAGCCCTGATGCGCTAACGGGCCAGGGGCCGCCCCAACTAAGTGGTTCAGGCCCACTTCCTCAGCCTATCTAGCCAGTCTATACCAGTCTCATCCTAGTTTTTTCACAACAACATCATTACCGCTGTGCCTGAATTTCTGCACGTTCGCCCCAGATCCCATCTTCATTAATGATGGGTCCCCTCGCCGTTAATGAGGGGTCTCATCCACATTAATAAAGATTCCATCGGTACCTTCCTGCTGCATGGACATCTTTCGCCGGCACTAGGTATTCTGTCCCATCTCCTGGGGCAGACATGCCACACATGAGAAGGAACACCTCTCGATATATATGAGCCAGCTCTTTGAAGAGGGGGTGAGAGACTTTTCCCTATCAATACTGACAAAAGAAAAGAACCTAGACATTTTTTTTATAGACTCGCTTATTGACTTGAGCTTCGGAGTACCTTGCAGGGACGGACAAAAGGCTCGAGAGATCAAACCAGACATCTCATATACATTTTTCAGATCCATTGTATCATCGCGGGCCAACGAATTATAGTCAATCAATTCTGAACGTCGACATTATTAAAATACTTTTACTGTGGAATTGTAACACTAACTATATAATTAATTATTATTGAATAAAAAATATTTATCAAAGCGTTTAATTTAATTTACACAAAAAAGAATTCTATTTATGATATTCTTCGATTTTCATAACTCTTACGAAGTAAAATAAAATTAATAAATTTAATTCTTAATCCCAATCAAAAATCCGTAAATGGTACAAGTCTCGCAATAACGTTAATTAGGTTAGGATACAAGAGGGATATAATTAACATTTTATGCGATTATAGTAAGGAGTCGGCGTCTTAACCTAGTAATAGTAATAATTATAAATAAAAATAAAAATATATGCCGGCTAATTATTTAATTCTGCATAACTTTGGGGTGTCGGGTCATAAACACAACGCGAGAAATCAAAGAACGTATTTGATAACGTAAAGTTCAGTTCACGTAATTAATTTGGTACGGCATAATAAAGTCGAGATTCGTTTTGTCATGATTTTGAGTACTCTACGGTACACATTGGCAATTGGCATCTCCAGAAGTGCACGACCAATCCTCTCAATTTAGGATCTCTCCGCCGCCGCCGCCGCCGCCGCCGCCGCCAAGATACAAGATTGTCCAGAAGCTCTTCCCTCACATCTCCGACGCTCTCCAAGGTGTCTCTATTTACACATTTTGCTCCTCCGAGTTATCCTATATATAAATATATGTAAATATATATTCCCCAAAGCGGAAGCATCGATCATGTCGAGCCTCTGCTCTCAGCTTTCTTTCTGGCCGGAGAAGCTCGAAGGCGGCATGAAGAAATCCGTAGACAAGCCCCATATATTAAAATCGACCTCCTCAATCTTCCACGTCTCTTCGAGCTGCCTCCGGTGATTGGCGGATTGCTCGCCGTATCTGTACACTGTGACAAAGGTCTTGCCGCTGTGCGCGATGTTGACGCCTTCCACGTATTTGTAGTCCTCGATCACCGTTTCCGTGCTGGTTTCCCAGAAGACGCCCTGGCTGTCGTCTTCGCTGTTCATCACGGTGAGGAGCCTCGAGTCCTCGAATTTCACGAGGAGGCCGGATCTTTGGCTGAAGTAGCCCCAGATCGTGTGGTGGATGATCTCGTATTTGGGGCCGCTTTGTGCTTCCAAGGCTGATTTGCTCGTGTCAAGCTTCAGGATGAAGCAGTCTTCGTCGTTGATGATCTTCTCTCCTATGCACACTGCGTCCAGAAACAGGTTCGCCGTAGACCTTGGATCCAATCCCTTCATTCATATACAAAAATAAGAAATCATTACCTCCTTATTGTGCTGTTGTACTATTATGACAAAATATGATAGGACTGGATGTCGTGGTATCATCACATTTAACCATTTACGTACGATGAATATCTCGGACGATGACTAGAGTACTTGGGATCATCATGTTATCGTGCTAGTGCCGATTCACACTTAATTGTTAGAATGAAGTGCAGTGCCGTGAATGAGAGTACCTGTAGAAAGCGGCGCAGGGGTCGGGGAGGGCCCTTGGAGATGGGGGTTTGCTGGTTGGAAGATTGGCGCCAAGAGATCTTGCCATTGCTTCCGGAGATAACCTTGCAGCCTGAGACAAGCAGCTCCAAGCACCACAAGTCTGGATTCTTCTGCCAAAGCACGAATCCCCCGGCCTCCTCGGTGCTCCTCACGTTCACGCTTTCATCTCCCTGGTGAAAATCAGATGCGCTTATCCTCACCTCCCCAATCGCGCACATGCTCTGCAGCGAGTTCAGCGCCGGTGGCCCTCCAGTTGCTGCCACGTACTGCTGTATGATGTATTTCGCGGTCGAAGCTTCCTACAACAAATTCGACGGAATCAAAGTTGTGCCATTAATTTTGAATCAATTAATTCTTCTATTAATTTTTGGGGGGTAGGCGAGAGTGTTACGATGGAAGAGTGGCGGACGGGGCGGTGGACGGAATGGTCGACCTGGACCTGGAGAGGAATGAGAGGAGAGCCAACGACGTAGAGAAGGAAAGTGAGCTCGTTGTAGCGGCCAGCGATAATGGGGGACGACCACTTATCCGGCGTCTGGGCCTTCATCCAGGTGGCCATGTTCTGCCATCGAAGCGCGAGGTTGCTGCCCATGCTGGTGAACATCTCCTCCGGAATAGGCACCTCCAGGATCGTCTCCAGCCCATCTTCTCTTTCGATATTGGGACAAACTTTCCTCATCTAATTTATCTAATTAATTCTTCTGCCTCGCTGTGTGGTGGTGTTGTATATAGTTTGATATTGATTATACTGATTTGAAATAGACTACTACTACTACTACAACAACAACAACATTAATTATTAGGAATGGAAGAGGATGGGGGGAAATTAAGGAGAGAAGGTGGCTTGGAGAGTAAGCTGGGGGTGGCCGCAAGGGCCAAAGGCTCACCTTTCTTGTAGATGTCGTGTGGCCACGCTTGCCCAAAAATGAAAGAGAACCGTCGCCCCCTACTATTTTTGGCATTTGGCTCTGACTACTCCAACCCAAGTTGCTTTTTCCTCTTCTTTTCTTTTTTAATATTTTATGGAATTCTCCGCTTTTATATATACAAAACTTTACTCGTTTGTATTTTTATAAAATATGAACTTTATTAATAGACCCTGCAAATTAAATATTTTATTTGATTTTATGACTATCATACATGCCTCAAAAATTTTTAAACATTAAAAAGGTTCATTTCATTTCTTCCACAAATTGAGTCTAAAAAGATGTCATTCATTCTACCAAATTCTATGCAGAATGAATAATGGTATTGTAACTTTCAAGAGTGACTTAGTGTGACGCCCCATCTCCACTATCGGGTGTCATCGTAATTCAAAATTACATCAAGAGATTCCACTTTAGAGGCCGACTATACCCTAATAACAGGAGAATAAAAATAAAGTAAGCGCGATGGAGTCCAGATTTCACCGCCTTCGATCATTGAAAATTCGAGGTCTAAGACTCATAGGTACACTCAAGTTTCAAATCTAACCTGTGCCTCATAAGTAGATTAATATGCTGCAATTAGGGTATATTATAACTTACTCACACAAAGTACTCATTAACATAAACAAGTCCAACTAACAAATACAACAACGTTCAATACAACCACAAAATAATTACATAACAGATACAAGTTACTAGGCCCACATTCCCATCATGGGTTTCCATTCTCATCATTCAACTAATCATCAGTATACACCGCATTTTTCTTACCGAACCCCGAGCTATCTGTGTAATTAGTGGGAATGAAGGGGTGAGTCCTGAGACTCAGTAAAGATAATATGCAATGCAGTAAATTATTAAGTATAACATTATAGATAAATATGAAATACAACATGCATGCAAGCCGTTCACTGCACCTATCTCAGGCTCTAGGTGCCCCCTAGTGGTTTCCTCCAAGACCTTATCTCGAGACTTCCACGGTCAGAAATCAATTGTCTCATAACTAGGCACTCACTCAACATCTTATGTAAGTCATGACAAAAGTAATTTACACACAAAGCATATTAAACTCTTACCTCGAGATACGTGTCGCCTGATAATTTGTATCATTGACAGACCCAAAATCCTTTAACAAAATATTTACGAAGCAAGGCCAAGAACTAGTTTAACAATCCATAATTAAATTCATTTGACTACCGAGTCTACTAAGTTATTAATTGACTAATTTTCTTAAATTAACTAATTTAGACATCATCCCTTAAATTAATTAACTTACTAGTTAATTTAACTAACTAACTAACTCATTAAATTAACTAATTAAAATAAACTTTAACTTAATTAAGCTAATACATTAATTCCAAACATTATCAATTCACTAATTGACTAGCTTTCCAAATTAACTTTGAAATTAACCATACCTCACTGCCTCAATTTCTCCTCAAGTCCACAGCCACTTCTTCTATTTCACTTCATGTCTTCAATTTCACTCCCTACTTACCTATTTATACTCACATTCACTAAGCCTTCACTTAAATTATTCATTTCAGAGCCATCATTTGGCAGTCCATTCTCGACTACAACATCATTCTGATTAGGGAAATTCTATTTACAACCATACTTTTTGCTCTTTACAACCTACTTTTAATATTCCTAAAATGCCCTAAGATAAAAACTCATATTTGCCCTTCATTTAAATTTTTGACGCTCAACCACCCACCATTACTCCTCAAGCGCGTGCACTACTTTCTCATCCATCATCGGCACAACAACTTTCCTTACCTACAATTAAACATCGCGCAATTACTATTATTCAATATCGAGTATTATGCAACCACTATTATTAACACTGAACATTGCTCAACCTAGTTCTCTTCGCCATAGCCAATTACCAGTTATTGTCAACGATGTCGATAAAAAATTATTATCTGCAAATATTTACGTCGGAGTTTTACGAATAAGATAATGATTTCGACGAAAAATAGCACAATTTACAACATCAATTACATAATTTACATACACGATTTACATACACGATGAATTAAAAAATAAGATTAATTAAAAATAAAAAATACCCCTGCCCTTAAAGCCCCGAACCCTGAGATTCGGGGGCTGGGGGATGTCCCGAATGCCAAGGTTCGGACAATTTGGGGTTCCCTGAACCTCGAGATTCGGGGAAACTTTTGAACTCCGAACTCCAAAATTCGGGGAAACTTTTAAACCCTGAACCCGAGATTCGGGGATTTTAAAAGCGCTTGAACCCATGGATTCGGGACAAATTAATTCTCCCGAATCCATTAATTCTGGAGAATTCAATTCTCCCGAACCCATGGGTTCGGGAGACTGTATAAATAGTTATATAATATAATATTATATATTATAATATTCTATTATAGAATGATGGAACGCTATATTATAATATATTATTATAGAATTATAGAATGCTATAGAATTGCATTCTCGGGAGAATGTATATAGTTATATAATATATTATTATAACTATATTATATAATATACTATTATAGTGATATATTATATTATAACTACAAACTATTATATACATTACATATTATAACTATATACATATATATAATATAGATGTGAATTTATATATAAATTATTTTAAATAAAAGAGTTATCATGTGAGAGTTATATACATTACATATTATATACATTACATATTATAACTATATACATATATATATAATATAGACGTGATTTTATATATAAATTATTTTAAATAAAAGAGTTATATATAAATTATTTTCCTCCGAACAGCGATGTTCGGGGGGAACTCGCTCCCCCGAACATCGCTGTTCGGGGAACCCTCTCCCCCCGAATAACGATGTTCGGGGAAACCCCCCTCCCCCGAACATTGCTGTTCGGGGGAGCGAGGCTTCCCGAACTTCGCTGTTCGGGGGGAAATTCTTCCCCGAACAGTGAGTTTCGAGGAACCCCAACTCCCCGAAAGTCGATGTTCGGGGGTTCAACTCTGAACGGTCCGATCGGTGGCCTCTACAATGAAATAAATCAAATTAAATGGCGAAGAGGCTGGACGACGCAAGCAAAGTGGGTGATGGAGAGAGGTCGGCGGTGCTATCCAGAAGAAAGAAAAAGAAGAAGAAGAAGAAGGAGACTAAGGTTTGAGCGCGTGGATGTGTGTTTTGAGGGATGGGTGTGTGGAGGGTATATTTGGTATGTAAATGGTTGCAAAGAGTAAATTCAAGGGTTGCAAATAGTAAAATTTAAAATTTTAATTATAATGGTTGCGATGAGTAAATTTGATGGTTGCAAATAGAATTTCCCTATCCTCAACTTTCAAGGGCATTTGCATAAAAAATGAGAAAAGAATTGGGCTGTGGCGGACAAAGAAAGAGGGCATCCCAGTAGCTGCCCCCTGGCGCGGCCAGGAGGACTGCGCGCATAGGCGCCATTTTGGGCGCCTTGTGGTTGATTAAAAATCAGCCTATTTTTCTAGCACGCGTGCGCAAGCCTCCCACGAAACAAACTCGCGCCCCTTGCTTGGCCACTCTCGCGCGTGACTACCCGCGATACCACTTGTCTTTAACTATAATATACACCCAATAAATTTAAAGAGACTGGCAGCCTCTTTCTAAAATTACACCAGCACCCCAAACTATTTGGAATCTCTACTTACACCCTAAAATTTTTAAAAATCCACCAAATCAATTCATCATATCATTTCCATAAATATTTCCAAATAAATAATTATTTACCTTAATTTTTCATTTCTTCAAAACATCATAAATAAATATTTTCTCTTAAATTTTTGAATATTCAATAATAACTTCAAACAATTATTATTTATCTCTAAAAATTCGGAACATTACACTTAATGCTCCATACCTACAACATCAAGTAAACACAAATATGTTAGTTTATAGTAAAAACTAGAATTTATCTTAAATAGAGTTTTTTCCCAACTTATATGGATAGGCAAACCAAATAAAATCATCATTATTAACTAACTCTTTAACTATAAAATTGTCGACGTTAAGAATTGATCGATCGTGGTTCGTTTGCTCGCACTGAGAAAGGAAACACGATTTCAAAAAAAAAAAGAAAGGTAGAGGAAGTACGTGATGGAGTTTTCAGGTGGTTCAACCTGAACGATACTTAGTCCACAACTATTCCTCTAGTTATTCCAGTAGAGTAACAATATGTTATTATTTTTTGTCTCATATAATGATTTTTGACCCTTATTTATAGTGTAAGGTGTTTATAATTGAGATAAGATTCCAAAATAAGAAGATATTATCACATTGATAACACTTCCCTCTCTGCTTCCTTCTAATCGGGAACGAATTCCACTTTAGTAGGGGTTTGATTTGTTTAAAATCGAAAAAAATGACTCATTTTCCAATCAGGTTATTGAGAATTTTTGATAAATCTGCTCCTACCACATTATGCGAGCTTAGCAGCCTTGTAAAGAGTCGAAGACGTAGCTTGTTATTCACACCATTCCACGATCTAGATTTGGTTTAAGCAACCTACAAGCTTGATTTGCTAGCTTCAAATCTAGGCTGATCGTGCTTCAGATGATTAGACTGATCTACTAACCCACCAAGGCCCACAATCATGAGATCTCAAAAATACCTATATAAAAAATCAAAAGCTAACTGAACCACAAAATAAAAGCGAACCTAATGCATGGGTTTGGTCTTAGATTCTAAAAATCCAATGCATATATACTTTTGTTAAGAGCCCTTCCTCCCTCCCTGTTTGTATTATAGAATTATTACTTGTACAAAAATTCATATTAATTTTTTTTTCTTCTCACTCAGGATAAGATATATCACAACAGAATCTAATTCTGCAGTATATAATTTTTTTTTTTTATGTTAGTTAAATATTACTGACATATTTTTAAATGTATTCAAGGAGACACTCCCCCAGTCCCCACGTGAGCAAGTGATTAGAAGTCAATGTCAGGCAGATGAATTTTGACTGTTCCAGTGAGGAGACGAAACCTAAAATTGATGTAGGTTGCTAGCCCGACAGGGTTCTTTTAAGCTGCAAATTGTATGTTGTTCATATTCACTGAAGGCCCAGGCCCAGGCCCAAGCCCAAGCCCAGGCCCATTTATAGACGTAACAATAACAATATAACGACCCTCTTAAAATTCTTAATTTATCATAGAGACCTAATCAACTAGGAAATATTAGTTATCTCCTTAAAAAAGTGAGTAGGTAGCAATCTTAACGTACGGCAAATGAATCTACACTAACGCTTCCCTGAGCTGCTTCCAAGGAGCTGAAATCCTCATTGTCTTTGCACTGATATATCTTGCATTTGCAGGGCACCTCTCCCAGTCCCAGTCTGAATTTCCTTTGCATCCTTACCACTGCGTCTTCTCCGCCTGCTGAAAATTTCTTCCATTTCTTCCAACGTTCTTCCCTTGGTCTCTGGCAAGAGGAAGAAGAAGAACAGCCAGGCCAGCACAGAGACGCCAGCGAACATAAAGAAGGCTCCCCCTATGGTTATGGCTTTGTAGATGGATATAAAGCTCATGGAAACCACAGCATTCATCATCCTGTTCACCGCAACTCCAATGCTATGTCCCTGTGCTCTTAATCTCGACGGGAAAATCTCCGAGCTGTACACCCATGTCACTGGTGCCAGCCCCAGGTTGAAGAACGCCACGTATAAGTAAGTTGCCACGATGCTGAAGACCAGTGCCCAGATGGGCTTTCCATGGCTGTGTTCGGCCACTGTCAAGCCCAATCCGAGTCCCGCTAAGGCCACAGTCGCTCCCCCAACGCTTGTGAGAAGAAGCTTCCTTCGTCCTACTTTGTCGAGGAACAATAAGGCGACGCATATACAGGAAGTTTTGGTGATCCCAACGCCGACCGTGGCGAGCAAGAGCTTGTTCTTGTCGGTGATTCCGGCTTTACGGAAAATTCTCGGACCGTATAAGACGACGGCTTCGATGCCGGTGGCGTGCTCAAAGAAATGGATGCCGATCGCTGCGATGAGCATCCAACGGACCGGGGGCGATGGCCGGAGAAGGAGCTCTTTCCACACGCCTTGTCCTCGCGCCGGAGCGGGGAGCTTGATGATGTCGTCGGTGCAGTTCTCGTCGATCCCAGCCGAAGCTTTGATTTCCCGGAATCGAGCTTCGGCCTCTTGTTTGGAATTGGAAACTTGCAAAAGGATGTTGTTGGCGTGTCGGAGGCGCCCTTGCATTACGAGCCACCGTGGAGACTCCGGCATCTTGAGGATGCCGAAGGCCAATGCCAGAGAAGGAACGGCGGCGATTCCGAGCATCATTCTCCAACCGAGTTTGAGCGTCAACTTGGCGAAGAAGAAGTTGGAGATGTAGCCGAGCAGGATGCCGATGCTGATGCAGAGCTCCGGGAGAGAGCTCAGGAAGCCGCGGGAAGAGGCAGAGGAGATCTCGGCGGAGTAAACCGGGGCGATCATGAGGGCAAAGCCTACGCCGATGCCGGCGGTGCAGCGGCCCGTCATTAGAATGGAATAAGTTGGGCCGTAGCCCATTAGCACGGAGCCGAGGAAGAAGATGATGGAGGCCAGCACTATGGTGTATCGCCGGCCAAAGTAGTCGGAGGTTCTTCCGGCACAGAGGGACCCCACCAGAGCGCAGAGGTTTAAGATTCCGGCGAGGACTTGCACTTGGGTATCGTTGATTTTGAGATCATCTTTTATGAAGATCATGGCTCCGCTCATAACACCAGTGTCTGCAAAATAGAAAAAAAATTGAAATTACTAATTAAATCACGTATGTGCATCAAGTTCCTTAATTACTAAAAACTCTCGGTCTGTCATAGATAACAACTGATATTTAATATAAAACTCGTTAAATTAAACATGTGAGATGAGTGTTTGAATCATTTAGCCACTGCGAGTACACACCGTAGCCAAATATGACGGATATGATGGAAGCGACGCCAGCGCAAGCGCAAGCATACATATTGAGCCTACGGCTTTCTGCACCACCACCATCCTCCTCCATGGAAGCTTTTGCAGAGAGAAACAGCCAATTATTACGCTCTGTTTGTGATTCTGAATTAATGATCTCCCTATAAGCTCAAATTCCTAAACTGATGAAGCGTCAATATATAATAGCGCAATATGGACTGCCCCTGCACGGATTCAGATGGATATGATGAAAGAAAGTAAGCTCTTCATTAATATTTCGTTAAGTGGTCCACCTACCCATTTGCAAATATCTAATGACCTCTCGGCTCTAGTTATGGAACCCATATATTGACACAAGTCCAAGACAGTTATATATTGTGGGCTGAGCTGGTGAAAGCGATAAAAGTATTCTGATACATTCCCACGGAATCAAATAATTAAGACCCAGGAAGAAAAGTTTAATTTATTTGAAGATTTGATTTGGGAGAGAGCAAGTATTAATTGAAGACTACTTGTTACTCTCGATCTTATTGGATATATATTATTCTTATCATGGCCAAAGGCAGTGGGTCAGCAACGACGGCACAAACACGCCCACCATATCTGGCCTTCAAATTTGGACTATTTGATATCCTTAGGTTTTGTGTAGGGCTGCAAGAGTGAGAACCAGACAGATCGTCCCACATGCCTAGTTTTTCATCAGGTCAACACCTTCAATCACAACCTGACATACTTTGAATCAATATTCCTAACTCACCATCATCCATCTCCACATCTATCATCCAAAATTAATTAACCTCTAATATTATATACAATTCATTCCATGGGCTCTTAGATAATATATATATATATATATATATATATATAAGTAGGTTTGTGTTTGGAAAAAAGTTACAGGAACTGTGTTGGAGGGTGGTGGTGACGATGGTGACAGAAATGGTAGATTAAATATTATTAATGGAGCTGCTGACTATAGGACGATATTTTACTGTAAACGCTTACCTTGCTCCATATGATCACTGAGTGGCGCCATTGTAAGGCCACGAATGGTTGGTCAACTGACCGACAAGGCCAGCCATAGCCAGATTAAGCGATGGAGACTGGCAATTTCATAATATTCAGCCATGGTCGACGTCATTGGCCCCTCGGTGGCAAAGTCCGGCATGCCAAGGCGAAGATGTATACTTGATGTCTGCCAAGGACATAAAGATAGAGATTTTCTGGGGTCACAAGAACATCTGGTGATATTTGAATGTATCAATCTTTGGCAATTAATCTTATATTGCAAAATACTCCCATAATTGCATTTATCATGAAGATAATGAAGGGCCCTTACCGTTCTTTTGTAGAGTGAGGACAGCTGAATCCAACAAATGTTAATTAAGCGAAATATCTGTATTATGGGATCTTGGCTTCTTGTGAAATGGAGAAGAGGGTATGAAAAAATGAAACTGTTGGAATAACTCACAGAAGCTAGTGAGTGAGTTGAGTTTTGCAGTGGATTGATTAATGACACGATCTTCATTTATAGATAAGATCAGAAATTAATCTACAGATAAAGATAAACTCCTCGATAATTGCATCGTATCACTTGATAATAAACCAATTTCAGATAATGATCCACAGTCATTATCTAATCTAATTAATAATAACTACTTGAAAACAGTTGACACGTATATTTGTAAGCCACATTTAAGTCTGCATGAAGGAGACGTTTGCGGTTACCTATTTTATGGAGAAAAAATAAGGTGAGCGAGGAGTTTACGGATAATTGTTTAAGGGAGAAAAATAAGGTCTAGGCAGAGAGACCGAGCTCAACCAGGCATCCCACAAGGCTTAGAATTTGAGGAAATTATTAATATTCAATCTTTTAAACTACACCCATCTTATTACGTAGTACTGAAGGAGATGTCCATCGCATTAAGAAGATATATCCCACTGAGGATAATTAACTCTTGTGATGTGATACCCAACAAGTTTAAGGCCATAATGATAAGATCGAATAAGTATAAAATTATCATAGATTTTAACTCGAGATTGATAGATTTAAAATTTCAAACTCACTTATAGAAAGTCTGATAAAAAGATGGCTTAAGTAAGTTTATCTTATTTTTTGAGAAAAGCGAGCTTGACCCAATTACTCAAAATAAAAATCAGCCCAACTCATTTTGCTAGTTATCATATCTGAAGCCCATTAGACAACTCATTATTCTCCATGCCGAGCCCATTAGAAAGCTCATCTCTCATCTCTGTAAGTCCATTACTCATTCGATACAGTTGTTTTGATGCTATTGGAGACTTGGTCGTTGCCATTCAAATTAGGTTTGTTTTTACCCCTTTTCCCTCACCCTCATCTCATCTATTTCAAAAACTTGGGGAGCTTATCTCTGTAAGATATTTTGATGGTTATCAAGATATATATCGTATTTATGGTGGTGATTTTTTGAATGAGCGAGAGAGAGAAAAGAGAGAGAGTAATCAAAGAGGAGAAAAAACGAGTTATGTTCTATTCATTCGAGTTGGGGTATTTTCTTCTATTTTGGACAAATTTGGGTTCGATTTGAGGGCTGATTTTGGGTTTTCTTTGGAACCGATTCTTGGCTTACCTTAGTGGATCTTGAATCGATCGATTTGAACCTTGAAGCCCGACCTTCAACTCTTCCATCATCGGCGACAACAAGGAATTCTTTTGGTTTTTATTCTTTTGGTTTCTCATTTGATTTTTAACTTACTATTTTTTACATTTTTCTTAATCTAAAACGTAGGTTTGTGGATTTTGTGAGGAATTTTCTTTATATTAACAAAATTAATTCATCCAAATGTAAATCTAGTAACTTAAAAAGGATAAAAAAAAAATAAAAATCCTTGACTAGTAGACTTTGAGTCAAGTTTATTATGATATAAATTTAGATCTGTTTTTATTTGCACTTTTATCAAGTTTTGACTCCAATTTAAGTTTAAGTTCAAGTCAAATAAGAAATACAATTGAGATTCCAGCTCAATTATTAAAATTTATGATGATACAAATTTTAATTCACTTATACTAAATAAACTTTAAATAATTATTTTCTTAACCTCTAAATTTAAAATTGCTTTTAAGTTCCATTTCAGCCTCACATGAAGCTCAAATCATTAACCAACAAGAAGCTAAGTCCACTTAATAATTTCATTATTTTAATAGTTTTATAATCTTATTACATAAAAAAATGTATAAAATTAATATATTTTAGTATATATTTAAAATTTAAATAAAAAAACATAATACATTTATTATTAACTAATATGATGGTTTTTTTAGCCAAAAATAATATGTAATAAATGTATTTTATATGAAAATAACATATGCATCTTAATAATTAGCATTCCTCTTCCTCCACGCTTCACACTAAAAATCTAAAAAGCATTCTCTTTTCTGCACTCTCTCTCTCTCTCTCTCTGTGCTAATTTTGTGGAGATCCAGCAAAAGTTTTCTCTGCAATTCCACACTCAAAACAAGAAGGGCTTCAGTGTCTTGGGATCTTAATTAAGCAAGCACTGGTGCTTTCAAATTTGACCCGATCGAAAGTAAATTCTACGCGTATACATAGTGCTGAACGTCCATAATTATAAATTACTTTAGGGAGTGTTTCATTATTTTCCCTTTATGATAGATAAATTATGAAAGGCAATGTACTTTCTAAGCAGCCTGCCTGGAGAAAATTAAAGTGGAGTTTCACTGGAAACCGACATCCACTAAAGCTGGACCTAATCATATCATTTCCGATCTAATTTTGAGTAAATGTTGATAGAAGGTAAGATCACATCATAAATTTTCTGATCTTCCCATCCTAACTTGTCCGGAGGAGCCTTGATGAGTTTTCGTCCCGGAAAGAGGGCCCAACAACTCAAAACTTTCAACATGTAATTGGGTCATAGGTCCAAGCCAGGCCCATCTTGGATTGGTCTCTACTGTTTCTCCCAACTTGGGCCCACTAGAAATTGATCGTCCACGGATCCAAAAGGAGAAAAGAGAAAATGATTAAGGAGTGGGCATGGAGAGATGATTTTGTTGCCTTGGATCCCCACCATGTGTTTCAGGGTAGGCTGACTTTGTTCTACAAGAGAATCAAAGTTGTTTGTATCCCAATACGAGAGAGAGAGAGAGAGAGAGCAAAGCTGGCCCTACTCTATTTGCATGAGAGAGAGAGAGAGAGCAAAGCTGGCCCTACTCTAATTGCATGCTTTGGAGCTGTGTTCGTTCCGTGATCATATCTGTCATATATATGCTACATAACATAGTTACAGATCAGAACAGGCCAAGGTTGCCCCTTTTTTTTTTTTTTTTATTCTCTTTTGACTGCCCGACGTATCTCTCCCTCTCTAAATTCTCCAAAGTCCGACTTAAATGGAGAAAGACAAAACAAAACCCTAGACAAAAGCATCTTCACTGTGCTTGAAAGATCACTAATTCTCTTGTCCAAAATTTTGATCATTTTGTTGAGACCTAAACCTAATTTTAAGTCCCAATAAAGATTGACAATCACTCCTAAAACTCTTATCAAATCAACTAACATAAATTCTAAATAAGACTATATATAGATAAAGATAACCGCAAAATTAAAACTTACAATATAGCTGATTTTACGAAATAGAATAAAAATTTAATATATTTTATACATGCACAGACAAAAATAATGTATGGTGAAGTCAGTCTGAAACAAAGATGGAAGCTCCATACTATACCTAATTTTCAGCAGTCTCCCTCTCGCTGGTTTTATTAGTAGGAACAAAGAAAGAACATTAAGCATAGAGCTCGATAAAACCATCTCTTTTTGAGACAATATATATATACATTTCTTGGGAGGAGCTCCCCTTAATTAATTTACCTTTCCATGCACCATCCATGCAAATCTAAGGACGCTCCTCCATCCTGTACCCCTTCTTGTCACTCAACGGTAAACTTGCAGTCCCCCAAAATAATTTAAAACATAAAAATCTTGATCAATTGCCTGAATGTTCATTATACAAAGGATAACAATTGAACTGAGAAACACATATTATGCATTTTTCTTGAAAAAGTATACTACGGGTTTGACACTTCCCCTCCCCACCCTTTTATTTTTCTTTCACATTTTCACTATTATCAAATAATAGCATATATATGGGTTTGTGTAAAATCACAGATGGAGTGGTTTTGTTTTTCCATTCAAAACACTCAATTCATAAAATGGAGAAAGATTTCGTTTTGAATTTGTTTATAATTAATATAATAAAGCAATTGATAAAGTAATTCACTTACAATATTTACATAATAAAAAGTTACTCATTAAAAAATTATCATTATTAGATTATTTTAATTTTCCCGTAGAATTAGCAATGAGCACGCTTCCCGGTTCGGTTGCCCTTCATAAAGGCAATTAGAAAGAAGGATATGCATTATTGTCTCAATTTGCCACCCTGCCTGCCTGTATATATAAAACCTGAACCCCACTTGCCTGAGAGACGAATTATACCTTTTGAGGCATCGATCTTTAAAGCCATGGCGAAGCATTTCAAGCTTCGGATCAACCGAGTCATCCGATCCTTCCAAATTTGCAGCAACAAAGACTACTGTTCCGCTCTCCCGGAAGATCCGGTTCCTTCGTTCCTCCGGCCCGCCTCCAAGCCCCATCGCTCCTCCTTCAAGCGCCACCTGTCCTCCGCCTTCACGACCGTCGGCTGTGGTCTCGGCTCGAAGTCCCGCGAACAGCTCTCCACCGACGACGACTCGCCGGGATTCGAGTGGCAGAAAGAGGGGGAGTGGCACGTGGTGGCCAAGGTCTACGACGAGACGCCTCGTCGGAAGATCTACTGCTCCTCGGTTTCCGGGGACTCCGACGACGAGTTCTTCCCCCCAGCGCCGCCGCCCACGGCAGCGAAGAAGAAGCGACGAAGCAGGAAGAAGGCGACCAGGGCAAGGCTCCGGTTCAGCACTTCGTCGGCCGAGAGCGGGCTGTTTAGCAGCGAAGGCGGCGACGAGAGAGACGACGAAGAGACCGAAACCTTGGTGTCATCTTCCCGAAGCTTCTCGACGGACTCCTCGTCGGAGCTCAACCCTCAGTTGGAAACCATAAACGAGACTCCCATTCGGCGGCGCCACAAGAAGAAGAAGAGAGCGAATAGGGCAAAAGTGAGCCCTTCAGCCAGCAAGGTGAAGATCCTTTGCAGGTCGTCGGTGTCGGAGGCGGAGAGCGAGTCGCCGGCAAGGCTGTCGGTGTTCAAAAGGCTGATACCGTGTGCGGTGGAGGGAAAGGTGAAGGAGAGCTTCGCGGTGGTGAAGAAGTCTGAAGACCCGTATGAAGATTTCAAGAGATCGATGATGGAGATGATTCTGGAGAAGCACATGGTCGAAGACAGGGATCTGGAGCAGCTCTTGCTGTGTTTCTTGTCTCTGAATTCGCATCATCACCACAGGGCGATCGTCGAAGCTTTCACTGAGATTTGGGACGCCATGTTTCTCACTACTAGCTAGAATATCTCTGCCTGTTTCAAAAGCTCTTTGAAGCTGATCATGAAAACTGTTCGAAAAGTTTCAAGAAAAAAATCATGCTTTATGTTATGCAATAGGCTTCTACTTTAGCGTTAAATTTGTTCTAGTTTAGTTGTGTTACGTTTCTAGAATTTAAAACCATATATAATTATGTCAAGATGCCTATATTTGCACCTTAAGGAATCTATGACCCCGGCCAATGGGAAGACGACTATGCTTGATAAATTAGGATGGAACGGAAGTTATGGGTGTTCCTCTGCTGAAAATCGAGCATAGTGAAGAACTAAAAAAGGAGGAGGAAAAAAAAAACTACCTCTAATTGGTCGTCAGAAGGCTCCATAATGTGTAAGTTGGGGAGTTAGAGATAGCATAATGGTGAGTGATTACTATAGAGTGATGTATATTCATACAGGGTTAAGATTCATTCATTTTTTTGAACTTAAGAAATTTTACCTTATATGAATTATGACAGTCCATTTAATAGGATTCCTCTTGGCTCTTGATTTCTCAAAGTCTCAAGAGGGTGCCAATTATATCCTTTGTCTAAGCGGATAGACAGGTGGGTTTTCTACCCTCCTGTATCTCTCCTGATGAAACTCTGCACACTCACAGCGTGATGATTGAATATGCATAAGTTTGTTTATAAGTAAAATGAATTTGAAAATTAAAATCATATATAAGATTAAAGCTGAAATGTGATCATATTGGGCGGCATATATATATTATAGTATGAATCTTTAATTTTCTTGAAAGGGGGAAGCGAAGCAGCCAGGCAATATGCGTCATCTATCACGTTTGGGCAGTTGTATCCAGAAACAGAATCAAACGTAGAAGAAGTCAGGCGGCTTCTTATCTCATGTCATTGCCCCTTGACAACCACCGATTTGACCTATCAGAGGAGGCAGAGTCCCCATTCACCTCCCGCTTTCATGCAAAAACATAAGTACATACATATAGGTATATATTTATATATATATATAACCAAAATTTTTATATAAAACCTTATATTTATATAATATCAGAAATTTTTTTTATCAATTACTACAAGTTACTCTTTATGTGAAAATACAGAATATATTTTTCAATATTGTGAAAAAAGTTTTAAAAACTATATTTCGTGTTAGTTCCTTGTTTTTAATTTTGATCTTGGTTTTACCTACAAGAATTCTTCTTCTTTTTCTTCAATTTGTTTTAAAAATGAAAGGAGCAGCGAGTAAGCAAGAAAGAACTGGTACAGAGCTTTAAAATGACGAGATTACCCTTGCTATGGATGAGGCAGATGATAGCTTTTAGGTTTCCCCCAGCAGGTTCTGTGGACTGTGGAAGGCAAGAAAATGTGGATCGATTGGCTCGCCTCACGCTTACATTGCTTGCTGCACTGTGAAACAGTAACAGTGCAGTGCGATCTACCTACCTCCTAGCTAGCTATACGCTGCATCTACGCTCTGAATTCAGCCTGATCTGACTGCCTCTGCGCTGAGCCAAAAAAAAAAAAAGGATAAGCTTGTGAAACAGAGAGAGAGCGCAGGATGGATGGATCAGGATGTGTTACTTATTCATTACTTACTCCCGCGACTGTGAATCCTCCTGTTCTGTTCTGGCTGCGTCTACAGCACCGACATGGCCACGGTTCATGAACCGCCGGTTCCGGTTCATGAACCGCCGGTTCCGGTTCAAGAAATCTTTGAACCTGAACCGAACCGCCCAAGGGCGGTTTGGGACGGTTCGGTTCCGGTTCCGGTTCGTGCCGGTTCGGTCAACGGTTTGGACCGGTTCGGTCAACGGTTTGAGCCGGTTCGGTCAACGGTTCCGGTTCCGGTTCAAACCGAATTTTTTTAATTTTTTTTAAATATTGTTGTATTCAATTTTGGTCCTTGTTCCGTTGTTCGGTTCGGTTTGGTTTCGATTTTTAATTGTTAAATGTAATTGTAAATATAGATATTCTCAACCATATTTTTAATAAAAAACACTACTAAAAATTGAAGAAATATAAGTAATAATTTCATTAACAAAGTTTTGACAAAATCGAGTAAAACCTAATTTTTCACCAAAACTAAAAGATAAATGATCAATTGCTACCATTTCAGCTAAACCAGACCTACAATTAGCTTCATTATAATGAAATAATTGAGGAGAGTTTGAAGAGGTAGCAAACCCGGATATTTGTGTTTGATCGCGGCTCAATCCAACCTTGAGCGGGTGCTTTGTTTGTAAATGTCGGGCGAAAGTACCATATCCACCTCCTTGCTTGAATTTGTATACCTGATTACAATAATTACAAGATACATCAAATTTACCATCTCCTTTTGGTGTTTTCTTGAAATGAATATTAAAAATATCAGAAGTAGAAATTTTTCCACCTCCCTTTTGTTGAGTTTCACTCTCTTGTGTTTGAAAATTTTGAGTTTCAAACTCAACATTTTCAAAATTTCTACCTTCACTTGCCATTTTTTTGAAAAAAGTATGATAATAAAAAAATATAATAATGATAAAATAATATAGTAAAAAATTGACAAATATAATGAAAATATTAGTAATAATATAATATAGTAACAAGTAATAAATAATTAACAATATAATTGAATAAATTGATAAATAATAAAATGAGAAGATTGAAGAAATTGAAATTGAAATATTAAATGAGAGACAAAATTGAGAGAATAATAGCTTAAGACTTGAGAGAGAGAGAGAGAGAGAGAGAGAGAGTGTGAAAAATGAGTGGGGGAGGGAGGGGTATATATAGATAAAATTATAGGATTAAAAAAAAAAAAAAAAAAAAAAAGGGAATTGGGCTGCTGCCCGTTGGCAGCAGCCAACGGTCCAAAATTGGACCGTTGCAACGGTCCAATTTTGGACCGTTGGGGGGTGGGGGGGGGGGGAGGGGGGGTGGGGGGGGGGGGGGAGTGGGGCGCGGAACCGCGTGGGGGGGGGGGGGGGTGGGGGGGGGGGGGGGCGGTTCCGCGCCCGCGGAACCGCGTGGGCGTGGGGGGGGGGGGGGGGGGCCCGGGGGGGTGGGGGGGGGGGGGGGCGGTTCCGCGGGCGCGGAACCGCGTGGGGGGTGGGGGGTGGGGGGGGGGGGGTGGAACCGGCGGTTCCGGTTCCGCGGAACCGCCGGTTCCGGTTCCGGTTCAGGAACCGGCGGTTCGAGTTCCGCGGAACCGGCGGTTCCGGTTCCGCGGAACCTCGAACCGGAACCGGACCGAATTTCGCCGGTTCGGTCCGGTTCCGGTTCCGGTTCCGGTTCGGCCGGTTCCGGGTCCGGTTCCGGCCGGTTCGGTTCCGGTTTGAACCGCCGGTCCGGTTCAATTTTGGCCATGTCTAAGCACGCAAACATATCCAGTACTTATCCATTTCCTTTTTACAGCTTAAACATGTAATATGTGTGTCTCCCAATCGACACTGCTTTTCACAAGTATTGTTCTTCTTTTTTGGATGATCTTTGGAATCTATCTTACTTAGAGGCATATCTATCTGGTTTCTGCTAATTGCAGCGGCGGCTGCCCCAGCCATCTCACCGTTTAAGTGTAAGTGCTCACGATAACGAGTGACAGAGAGGACCGCACAGGAATCATGTGTCAGTCAGTCAAGCTTGTGGAACCCCCACCCGCCCCGGCCTAGGTCGCCCTGCTCGATTACAGACATTTTTCGCATTATATATAGATATATATATATATATTGCAACACCGTATATAATTTCGTATTTAAAATATATATATATATTAAAAAATGCTAAAACTAGTATTACTATCAATTTATCATTATATGAGGGATGAATTAATTATTTTTTTATATTTGCTTATTATATTATATATAGAAGTTAAACGACCAAGGCTGAATAAGACCTCTACTGCCTGACAACAAAAATATCTTGTTCATAAAGCATTCAAATTATTGTATAAAAATTAAGTTTGTATGATATTAGTAACCCTCCTCTCGGTTCAAATTTAGGGGGAACACAAAATATTATATACATATATGTAAAAATATATTATTTACTGCATTTATGCAAGATCCAGAACAGGGATAACGTAGGATGACGGTACCTTAATTGTCTTGTAGAAAATATAAGAGACGGGAGTTTTATCAAAAAAAATCCATCGGTTCACATAAACTGTCAGTCTCTCACTAATTCGGTCATGCATGCATGCAGAGTGCTACTATCTTCATGCTAGACGTGAATTATACGGATTCAAAAGCAAGACTAGATGCATTTACCATCTATAGGATTCTGACTGAAGTGTCAAAAACAACACTCGCGAGTTAAGACGATGACAATCAGAAATGGGTTTCACAAAACAATTTTAAGCCTCCAGTCTTTGGATCGAACTTTCAGCCTACTGCAGGAGGTGGTGGTGGCGGAATATTGGGCGGAGGTGGCGGCGGCATTGACATGTGCTGTGGCATTGACGGGGGCCTTGCGGACAGCTGCTGAGGTGGCGGCGGCCGCCAAATAGGTGGAGGCACTGCCATCCCGGTTGGCGGTGGAGGCGGCCTTGCCAGCCCCGGAGCCATCTGAGGAGGTGGTGGCGGCATGCTTGGGGGAGGCGGCCTGAAATGCTGAAGAGGCGGCGGTGGCATGCCAGGTACTCCGTGACCTGGATGCTGCGGCTGCCCCTGCCAAGACGGCGGCCCGGACATTGGCATGGGAGGGAAGACGCCAGCCTGAGCGGGTGGTGGAATTGGTGCCGGAGGAACAGAGCCATTTGCGAACGGGCGAGGTGGCATTGGGGCAACCATGGTTCCATTGGCCTGAGGCACGTTGGAAAGCGTTGGGGGTCCGCTTGCAAACAAGGTATGTGGTCTACTCTTTTGGGCGCCTGGATTGCTGGCAGCCAAAACTCTCTCTGCATGTTATCATCTTTCGCAAATAAGTAATTCTCTAGTGAATAAAACTAATTTGTCTATACTACAACGATAAAGGGAACCCTAGCTTTTGGGGAAAGTCCTGAGCAGTGAGCAATGTATTGGAACAAAAATGGGAAGACCACACATCATTATATATAAATTCAGGCCACTAAATGGTGAATAGATAAATCCCAAGTGCGCCAAAAATTATTCCTACATATCAATCAAAAAATTAGTACCCTTTTCCCTTGTATTATTCTCCCCAAATTTCGTTCTTTTTCTTGTACATTGGCCCCCTTCTAATTCATGATAATTGCTTTCAAAATGCTTCTCAAGTTCGATCCATAGAACTATTCAATTTTTGGCTTTCATCGTGTAGAAACTGTCCCATGTTTGTTTTGTAGAAGTAAAAATTTGCTTCTCTTTAGACTCACAACGTAACTCAGAATTATGTAGAAATTTTTTTTAACAGAATATCCCTGAGTTACTACTTTGGGCCTTCCAGGAAATTTGCATGCAGAAACTCTACTAAGAAAAACGCGTCAAAAGAAGAAGAAGAAGAAGAAGAAGAAGAAGAGAAGAAAAAAGCCTCACCTGCTGGAGTACCATGTCGCTCCCCCTTGGTGTCTTTCTTGTACGCATAGGATACAGTTATCTGTCTGTTGCAAAGGTATTGGCCATTCATTGCCTGCACAACCAGAAGATGGTTAACTCCTAATCCTTTAGATGAAAATTTCACTGAACCCTACCAGAAACTCAATACGAGATTTAAGCGTGAGTTTTCTATTCACAAAACCAACAACAGGATAAGGTCAAGGATCGGAGTTCATCTTTCAAGTGTCTCAATAAAGTAGCTTCACTGCTGCAGCAAGGCCTGCCCACTCAAGAAAATATATCTAGAATATTTTTCTCCAAGCCCTTTCCCTCACACCCAAGTCACAGCAGAGCAGCTAGGGGGAGGACGAGCCATGACCTAGTAGATAAAGCCATAGCATTAAGCCTATCATACAGAAATTTAGGTTTTCAACAGAGAGATTTGCAGTAAGAAGAATTTCTCAATGCGGTAGGCCAGTGACTCTAAAACAGGAATTTGATGGGGAGAAGATAAACAACAGGACGAGGGGCGAAGGGGGAGGGAGTACAGAAATCTAGCCTCGCAGAAAAGTAAAAGGCAAAAACCGAAGCTATATTATTGCCAAAAGGCTTGTTAAGCATATGCTCAGATGACAGGAAACAAGGTACTAAATAAAAAGATGGGTAAATTACACTTAGATCCCATGTGGTTTGAGCCATTTTTACAAACACTTTCTTTGGTTTATTTTAGTACTAGGAAAAGAGGGTACGGAGGGCAAGAAAAAGAGATCAGGTAAATTACACCTATACCCCATGTGGGTTGAGGCTTTGAGCTATTTTCACAAACTACTTCCGTGGTTTATTTTTAGTGTTTTCAGCTCCAGTAGTTTTCTTTTTTTCAAAATAACCCCTTTTGTTAAGTCAAAAATGTGTTTATCTTACTAAATGTCCTTTAAAAAACTACAGGAACCCAAAATACTACGAGCAAATGGGTGTCTATAAAAATGGGTCAGACCACAAGGATTCTCGGTAAATTGCCCAAAAAAAATATTGTCAAGACAATAAAAAGAATGACATCTAGGAATTGCATTTCTGGAGCTAAGCCACTGCTTTTCACTGATAGAGAAGATGTCTTTGATACATCAAAAAGGGGCAGGCTTCTTAATGCAGCATTACCTTGCTTTGCAAAAGGCTGTTTTGAAAACTCAAACCTTTGGCTTATTGATTTTTATGTATAAAAGAGGGGGACAGAAACAAGGGGTCCAAAAATACTTAACATGTAAAATCAGACCTCCAAAATGCTAATACTGGAATAAATTTAAATTTAAAAAGGTTTAAGTGTCTAACACACTTCCATGAAGTTCTTAGATTTTGAAATGTGTCAAACACAAACATGGCTCCTTCAGAACTGCCAGAAACAGTTTAAGTTGAGACAATTTAGAGAACTGTTTAGGTTGAGTTGGCAAACAGTAAAGGCACCATAAAGTTATAAACATAGAAAAATTTGTAGTCTCTAAAGCTATTCACAAAAAAGGGTGGCAGCAATACGGACAAGATTTTAGAATATCTTTTGTAATGTTCTTAACTCTGCAATCAGACAAATTTATGGAAGTTCAAATCCAAATTTGAATGAAATAATAATAATGCACATCATCACGGCCTAGATTCTGAATGGAAGAACATTAGAGTTATCAAAGAGTCTTCATATGCGCACGCAAACAAGCTTGTTGGCCAAGCATATCCCAAAGATTTTCTAGATAGCATTAAAATTGAAAAGGAATTCTGATATATGAAGCAAGCCACTCCACAATTCAGAATCCAATGTATAGTTGAGACAAATACCTCTATTGCTGCATCAGATGCCTCAAAAGAATCATAGCTAATAAAACCAAAACCACGTGAATTCCCTGTCTCAGGATCTCTCATTATCTGAGAAAGAGAGAAAGGAAAATAAATAGAAGAAACATGAAAACCAAAAGCAAATATCAAACATACAAAACACAATGTTTCATGCATTGTCAAACATGGATTATTTAAATGATCCCTTGTGTCAAGCACAAGGAAGCTAAGCCAAATATTAACCATGACCAGAAAATTGATTTAAAGCATGTAATGATTCCAATATGTCTAATCCATCAGATCTCATGCAGCATGTTGCACATCAAATAATTGCACATAAAGTGGTGCCTTCTACTGAAAACGTGGGGCATGGTCTCTTCAGTTTGTGTTTTCAGAATTTGGATGCAAGTCAACTGCCTATGTTTTTCCCTATACTTCTGTCTATATCTCTCTGCCTACAATTTTTTTAGGGTAAATTAAACTTAATACCCATGTGGATTGGGCCAAAGACAGAGACACCCATGACATTTGAGAAATGACAATGACCTTGATGGGTATAATTTTAAGAGAAAGAGGGGATAGTAGAATTGAGGGAGAAGACAAGTAGAGTATATTGGGATTAATTCTGGACATCCCATTCACTTCACCATCAGTCCATATTTATAAATGTACAAGGATAACAATAAAGCTACAAAATAGGAAAATATCTACCACTCTTGCTGAAAATTAGCACAATACTAACCCACTAAGCAACTAAACTAAACACCCACTAAAACAACTAACAGATTTGACCAAGTCTTGTTGGGCTGCATGACTGTTGCACGTATCAGACCTCCCCTAACTCTATAACTTTAAATACACTTTTCCCCTCTTATCATTGTTAAAGTTGTTAATATGAAAAAAATTGTCTTGCATTTTCTCTCCCCCGCTCTTTATCCTCCTCTATTTGGCAAATTGGCCAGAATCTGGAGAGACCGACAGACATCCGGATTCCAAATAGTTTGCCATACAAGAAGAAAGGGATGGGAAGAGAAAATGTGTGGGTATTTTCGTCATATTAAAATCTTTAACATCTGTGAAATAACAATAGGGGAAAAGTGCAATTAGAGTTATAAAGTCAGGAAAGGTCTCTGTCATTTCTCAAATATCAAAAGTGTCTCTTATCTTTTTATCAAACTTTGGGGATGCTAAGTTTAATTTACCCATTTTTTTAATCATCTAATCCCTCCATCAACAACCCAAAAAAAGGGGCATCTATACTTGTCTTAATTATATTTTATATATAATCAGGATGCATAGCTCAACTTTTTCAAAAATTGTCAATTTGTTATGGACTTTAGCTTTAAAAGTCATATATTCTATGATAAGAAAGTTGTAAATCCCATAGGACTAAGTACAATATTTGTCAAGTTTGTATAAGGCTAATCTTGTCATTTATTTAAGCTTTTACACGATAAATTGAGGTGAATATACTTGGTTTTGGACAGCCGTAAATTAATTCCAATACCATAGGTAAAGCATAGTTCACAAAGCAACCACAACGTACCTTGCAATTAAGTATAGAAGTAGAAAAATTCTAAAGGCCGCCATGCCTTCATGGTACACACTAAAATGGGTAATGTAGGGGGTTTAGGTCCAACAACTGCCATGCCTTAGAAGTAGCAGTAGCATTGGTTGTGCCCAACATAGAAAGGTGATAACCACATTACATTTATTGTAGCCAAAAGCATAAACGTAATTGGCTATAATCAAGACAACATATCAAGCCCTATTCCTATTATGTGGCATCGATTACATAAATTTTAGTTATTCTATCACTTCTATCTACGACATTATCTTTTGAAAGGCCCAAAACTCATATCATAATTAAGTGCCTCCCTCAAGTTTTTCTTGGTCTCCTTTTACCTCTTTGGCCAAAGATCTCTTCTCTTCCATTCCATCCACTCTCCTTACTGGAGCCTCAATTAATTTTCTTCTCAATAACTAGACCATCTTAATCATGTATCACATATCATATCCTATCTTCAATAGGAGTTAATCCAACCTTATTAAGAATAACTTCATTTCTAATTTTATTTATAGTTGCACATTCATTGAAATATAACCATCTAATTACGCTCATATTTTTCACGTCAATGCTTTATCAACAACATCTAGTACCATACACCAAAGCTAGTCTTATAACTCTTATAAAATTGTTCTTTTAGCTTTAACAAAATCTAAACATCACATAAGGCAATGGATGCACTTTAATCATTTTACCCATCTTAATTCTTTGGGCAATATCCTCATTAATCTTGGATGATTTATCCAACACATATGAACTAATCTTTCTTTCAAATGACTTGATCTTCACATTTTACCATAACATCATCCACAATTAAACTTACATTTTGGGGTGTTCAAAAAAATTGGTGACCGAACTTGGGGGGATGGTTGGGCACGGTTTGAGAAATTCTCAAACTGTGCGGTTTGCGATTTGAGGATTTCTCGGTTTGGTTCAAAACCGAACCGCCCAACCAAGGTAATAGTAAAAAAATTAAAAAATATAAAAGGGTGAAGTTGTGAACCCTAAGACTAAATCTTCCATTCTTCCTCCTCTCTACCCAGACCCCGCCACACCAGACCAAGGATCTCCTCCCGCAACCCTTTTCTTTCAGTCTCTAGTCTCTCCGACATCGTCTCGGAGGGTCCAAGCAATCCAAGGAGATTGCCGGTGAGGCCTCGAAGTGCGTCGACCAGATCGTCTGTCATCTCTCGTCAACACTTCGCCGAAGATGCCTTCCATAGTGTTTGGGGTCTCGAATGAGCTGAAGGTAACTTCTTGAGCCGTGTTTCTCTTATCTTTTTTCCGTTTTGCATTGATTTGATTTTGACTGCATTTTAGGGCCCTCGTTTCCCCCTCAAAGATGGAAGGTTTTCCCAGTGACTGCCTTGATTTTGGGAAAATGGGTTTTGGGTACCTCTCTTGTAATATCTTTGTGTTTTTGTGTTGCTTTCTACTGTTAGATTGATGCCTTGAGCTCGGTTTCTTGATACCTCTGTTAAAGGTTATATGTTTGTGTGTGATTTTCCACAGTTGCAAGCATTATAGGAGAAGGTGCAGGATCCGAGCTCTTTGCTACAACGAAGTCTTTGATTGTCGCCATTGTCACAATGAAACCACAGTATTTTGATCTTACGTTCTGTTATATTTGTCATCTTTAGCTCAAACTATTAGGTCCATGGACTTGTTTGTTTGAGAAACTAGAGTGTTCTAGGCGATCACTTAGCTCTCCAAGACATCATTTTTTGAATTGATCTTGCCCGTTTGGATCCAAACTATTTAACTATCAATCTTTCTTAATGTGGGTATTTGTTGTTCTTTCTTTCTTTATGCGATCTATTAGAGCATGCTAAGCAGCCCCTATGATCGATGAGAACTCATTCGATGCAATGTTAAGCAAGTATGTTTTATTATGGATTTCTTTATTTCACTCTCTATGTTCTTTTGCTCAATTATTTTTGTTTTACTATCTGCAAATCATGACAGAGGTGTGGATTTAGAATTGATGTTTCAGGTTATTTGCTCTATTTGTGACACAGAGCAACCAGTATGTCTTGGTTAATTAGATATATGCTTGTTGCTCTGCTTTTGATCAATATTGCACCAAACTACGCGGTTTGGTTTAACGCAAAACCGCACATATGGTTTGGTGTGTTGAAAATAGCCTAAACAGCCCAAACCGCACCGTGAACACCCCTACTTACATTCCATATATTTCGGTTTCAATATGCCTAATTGAAAATCTCTAGATTCTAAATTGTTCCTCCATATCTCAAGCTTAGTATTCACACGTTCTTTTGTCTCATCCACCAATATAATGTCACTTGGAAATAGGGGCAATAAGACACCAACCAAGGCACCTCTTCCAGAATGTGTATAAGTTCATCCATTACTAGGGCAATAAGACAAGTGTGTTGGGTTTTTGCATGGATGATTCTGTCTAGAAGAAAAAGAAAACAATAGAACTTATTTGAAGAGTGAATGCGACTGGAATTTTCTAAGTTAGAGAGTAGTTTTAGATGTTTACTATAAGGGATATTTTAGTCTTTGTGTAGGCTAAATAGTAGGCCTTGTAATTAACGCCCCTATGGTCTATAAATAGGAGGCAAGGGCTAGGCACCTGGTCATAACATTCATTCATTCATTTCTGTCTCTGAATACACGTGAGATTGCCAAGAGGGAGAAAAGGCTTCGAGAGAAAGTTAGCCTTTGTAATCTCTTGTGTGAGGGCAGTGAACTTGTGTGATAGAGAGTTTGAGTGTTCTTGTAATCTGTTTCAACGGTTTCTAGTGGAATTGCTTTTGGGATTTGCGGCTAAATGTAGGACTGATCCTTGATCAGTTCGAACCAGGATAAAATCTTGCGCCTACTGCTTGGTTTGGTTGTTTCTTTCTTTAATCTCTCTCTTTGTTGTTTTTATATTTCCAGTTTATATCTTTCTATTGTGGGTGTTTCTCGAGAAAGGAGTGTTGAGAGATTGGCAAACAAAGAGTATTGAATTGAGTTTCTAAGAGCTCCTAATTCTAACAAAGGGTTTAATGCAAATCATTGATGTAATCATGCAATCCAATTGTAAATGAAAAAATCTCAATATCTCCTCCACACATTCCAACTCGAATTCCTGCCAGCAATTCGGATTACTTTCTTCTCCAAGACCCTCCATAACACTTCTCTAAGAACTGTGGCATAAGATTTTTACAAATCCATAAAAAACATAGTAAATCCTTAAGTTTATCTCTGTATACTTTCATTAGGCACCTTAACAAGCATATACTTTCCATTTTTGACCTACCAGGAATGAAACAAATTGGTTTTCAAACACCTTGGTTCTCTTCTTAACCTTTGTTCACTACTCTCTCCCAAAGTTTTATAGTGTAGCTCAATAGCTTGACTCTTCCACAACTTTCACAACTCTAAGGTCCTGTTTAGTTTTGGAAAACACTTACTAGTTTTCAACTTCAATTTTACAACTACGCGTGTCCTAACATTTTATGTTTCAAAAACCCATAGTATTCATGCTCAAAAAATTTAGAAAACATCAAAAAATATGTTTTCCAATTCGAAGTATAAAGTTGAAAAATTAGAAATTTGAGTTTTCTATTTTCTAATGGAAGATTGAATCATTCAATAGAAAATGGAGTTGGAAAACAGAAAATATTTTCTACAACTGAACAGGCCCTAAATATCTCCTTATCCTAATAAATAGGAACTAAAGTTTTCTTTCTTCACTCATCCAACAACATTTTTTATTTAAAGATCATATTAATAATTTCATTAATCAAAAAAAGGCCACTTCTTCCATGCATTTTCATGCTGCTGTCGTGATATTATTTGGTCCAACTGCTTTACTATTACTCATTTTTTTCAATTATTGATTTATCTCATTTGGATATATACATCTATAGAACATGTAATTCCTATCTTTTCTAGAGCTACTAAAATGCCCTTAACACTTGTTTCTCCACCTTTGAGAAATATCTCTTTTATGGATTTCACCAGGCTCAAATCCCTTATTTTTCTTTCTCTTGCCTTAGCTTGACTATAACTCTTTTCCCTCTCTTTTGTATTAAGTCATCAATATAAATTTTCATGAACTTGCAACTTTGCTTCTCTAACTCCCTTCTCTGCATTTTTTGGTCAAAATCTACTTCTTCTGGTTTTCTCCATTACAGCTTTGTTTTGTATAATTTTTTCTAGTCCACTTTTTTATATCAACGTCAATGAACATAAGCCTATGTTTAGTGGTCAAGCATTCTCCTAGTATAACTTATACAATTCTTATAATAAAAGCCATCTAACTCCAAATGCACTACTTGTATGGCATTGAACCGGTTAGAGCACACAGAAACATTTATGCACTTGTATGTCAACAAGAAACAAACAAACCAAACTTTAGCAAAGAGAAACTAAAGGAGGAATAACCTTGGGATTCGTAACTATGACTCCAAATGCACTGAAAGTATCATATAAAAGTTTCTCATCCACATCCTGCAAAAGACATCGTAATCATTACAAATTCTAGACATGTTCTAGTAGTCTACAAGGTATGAGTATAATCATGCATGTGAACAAATTCCAAGTTGAGCTGCTTCTCAAAAATCCAACTACTTACAGGATCAAGATTCCCAATAAAGAGGTTAGCACCTACATCCAAGCTCTTCTTGTCTTGTGAAGCCTGCAACCCAAAAAGAACAGGAAAAAGTATTCAGGAAATATGTTTGCCAACTCATTTGAATTACCCTTGAGATTCAATCATAAGTTTACGGGTGACATTACTGAGGTGAGAAGCAGCTAAGCATAGCATAAAGAGAAGATGATTATAAAGAGGAGAAACATAAACACCTTATTCACTCTTATTGGCTTCCCATAAAGTTTAATCATATTAAGTACTTTTATTGCCTGCATTATGGATGAAAATAAAAGCATTAGTTAAAACAACCCCACAGCTGGAAAGCAAAGCAAAATTCAACAAAGGAAACATGAAGCTAGCAGCAGTTAAGCAAATGCAAACAACATAGTCAGTGCCACAAGCACAACTTACATAATCAGCGTCTTCCTCACTTCTGAATTCCACAAAGCCATACCCTTGATGGAGATTAGTGACTCTATCTTTTGGAACATATACATTTACTGTAACAGAAAAGCAAAAGATCCATGTTAGGCATTCTTGAAAATTGTTTGGAGCTCTCAAACCAGGATTCTGTTTAAGATAATAAAACAGAAAAAACAGACGAGGAAAAGAAAAACTTTTCAGAAAATTCAGCTTCAACTAATGTTTATAAGAACGTTGTTTGAGAAGGAAATAAAAAGGGTATATCACCATGTCCAACCCCTACTTTTTCATGGCTTTGCCAAACCCATTCAGATGAGGTTTAGCAGCTAAAGTAGGGAACAAAAGATAAAAACACAGTAAAAAAATAGGTCCAAAAGAATGGCATGGTAAATTATCCCTTTCCTTCCAAATAGTAGGTGATAATATAGACATCCTCCAAGTGTTTCTTTTGTTCATCCATTTGGTTTCAAAATTTATAAGAACAAAACAAAAGATAACAAAGCACACAAAGGTAAAACTCTTTCAACTGATTAAATCTATGTGAAGGTTTACACATCAAATACGACATAAAATGGTCGGTGAATTAAGGGTAAACAAACTTCAGTTGCAGAATTAGAAGGAATTCTCAAGAAATAATGTTAACTAGAGAAAGTAGAAAACAAAACATAAGACTTAGATCAGTAACAAAGGCAGGCAAGTCAATCCAATCCATTATGGCCACCATAATTTTCATTTGATCCTTTCAGAGAATTCAAAAATGATTTATATCCATGACAGGAATGTTGCCAAGATGTGGTTTATAAGGAACATCAATAATAATGCAAGGGGTGCAACAAATACTAAAGATGTTATAAAGCAAGCCTTGGCATAATTTTCAGGGTGAAAGAAAAAACCAGAGGTCAAGGAGCAGAGGGTAGCTAGGCCCTGGATTACTTTACCTTGTGAGTTTAGAGAGAAGATGGAAGATGGAAGATGCAAGGAAAAGACAAATACTTAAAAGAATTAAAAAGGACATGAACAAAAAACCAAGTCTCTTTAGCAAAGATGATAGCACAGTACCAAAAACACACTTCGATTTTATTTAATTGGGAAACCATTTATGAATGCTTCGAGAATTAAGGGAAATTGAAACCTACCAACAGGACCCGCCTGAACAAATAACTCCCACAATAACTCTTCGCTTACCTGCAAGCAGGCAGAACAACCATTAGTCAAAGTCCAACCAATCAAATAAACCATTTCAGAGATTACTACTCAGGCTGATAATCATTTTTTTTTTTTTTTTTTTTTTGAGGGGGGGACGAGAATACTAATTTAAGTCCAACAAAAACATTCTGCACAAAGAAGGGCATTTCTTGCAAGTCCTATGAATAGTTAACCTTTTTCATGCAGGAAATATTTTGAAGCTAGAAGATGAATTACCACCATTAAACCGTAGCACTGCACTGAATTAGGAGTCTAGAAATGGATACATGAAGTGTGACCAGCGGGATATACTTTCAAAACTACATTGCATTCGCATGAATAACAATTGATAATTTTCATAAAAAGATCTACCATGAAAAAGTTCGATAAGGGAAGCATTCAAAATAAGTGTTTAGTCTCTGGCAACTGCCCCATGAAAAATCTTTAAAAGCTAAAGATGTTTATTCATCATTGAAACTCAGAAAGCATCATTCGCACATCCGATAATAATCCCGAGTCTTAAAGCATCCCATAAAATAAGATATTCCAAAACTCCCAAAATCACAAACATGTAAAATTTCAAACAAGATACAGGCGAAATCCACTGAGTAGACCCACGGAATCGATTTTTCAATCCCCAACACATCACAAAGCTGGCATGGAAGATAGACGCAGGAGGAAGACCATGGTCAAATGCAGTTATTTATTAAGAGGTTTTGTTATAAACCCTAATCTCAACCTACCTTACATATTGTTATTTCTTTTCCGGTAAAAAATGGGACAGAAAAGCTTCGGAAAATAAGAAAATTAGGAGGATGGGGAAGGAAGGAACCTGAGGATCTAGGTTGCCGACATAGGCTGTGGCGTCTTGGTTCCTCTCGGCGGAGTGCTGGCCGAGCAGGTTCGCTCCCACTCCCGGAGCTATTCGAGTGGTCATCTCTCCTTCTCTCGTCTTCCCCCACAGTACACATCGCTGCTTAACCTTGGCACTAAATACAGGGTACTTTTTGCCTATTTCCTTTTTTGCCCCCTAAATGTGTTTTTTTTAATTTGTTCCTAAAGAACGCCCATAAAACCCAATAGATCCGAGCTCATCAGAACAAGGTCACACATCACTGAAATCTAAACTCAGATCGCAGAACTAAGCAAGCTCCTAGCAAGCTCTCAGTAATGCTTCTAGCAAGCTCTCAGCAATGCTTCCAACTCGCTAGCCTAATTTTTCAACTCGCGTAACAACATTGATGTTGAATAACCGGAGGAAGGGACCTATTTACTTTATGTGAGGCACACCAGATCCCTAGTAATACAGGGCCTACTCCTAATTTTTATGAGATTGATAAGGAAATCTTGTCTCCATTATGTCATTCTTCTACTTTTGGATTTTATGCAATTGTAAACACCCATCAATATAAATAAGGGTCGAAATACCATTGCAAAAGGAGAGAACGATAAGAATAATACACCGTTACTCTCTCGAAATACCCAGAGAACAGTTGTGAATAAGCATCGTTCTGACCGAACCACGTAAAATTTTCATGTGTACTGTTTATCTTTGCTTCTACTTTGTTCTTTCTCTTTGTGTTTGGGCTTATTCTCTCATTGTGAGCCTACAAATCACGATCGACTGATTCTAAACGTCGACACTTATCAATTAAAATAATGTGTTAAGGTTAAAAAATAGATGATAGTCTTGATGAGTTATGTTTCTGTCTCTTAAATCTCTCTTATCAAATCTATAACCATACAATTTTACTTCTAAAAGAAAAAATAAATAAATAAATTGGCATAAGGTGTCTTCTAACTTTTTTTTTTTTATAATTATTTAGTTCCATCAACTTTAAAATTGACTTATCATACTCTTGAACTTTCAATTTTGATATAATCACACACCTCATCACTCAATTGGGTGCGCATAAGATACACGCGATTGGTCGGCAACGAGAGGTGGGTTGCCAACGAGGAAGAAGGGATACAGGTCACCGGCTAGGGAAGCCAATGGTTAATGGGTCGATTGGCTAAGACGAGAGAGATGATGGGTCGTCGATGTGAAGTTAGTCAGTCGATAACATAAGGAATGAGGAAATAGAGATCAGTCACTCATTGGTTCACGAAATAGAAAACCTCTGTTGGTTTTTGGTGCAAGGAAGGTCAACCGGTCTTGTAAGATCTCATATTTTTGTAAGGTTGTCATGTGTAAGAACTCATATTTTCGTGAGGTTGCCACATAATTTAAGCAAGTTTAGAATACAGAAAAATTGACTTGATAGCAGTTATCAGTACCGAATCGACTATAGGGAATGCCTCGGAGTGAAATTATCTAAGGAAAATGACATAGTCTCGATGAGCATTCCGAGATAAGATTTATGGTATCGAAAGAAATTGGATCAAGAACAGTTTTTGGTACAGATAAAATGTAGCTATCATTTAAGCTGCAAAATCGAATCGTTGTAGGAAACTTTCGAGAAATCAACGAAAGCTTGTGGGGCTTCGTTTTTTCGTAATGAGTAACACTTCAGTAGTTTCGAGATGAAACGATAGTCAGGTGAGGACACTGGGGCAAAATCGTCACTATCGAGTAATCTTGGATTATTAATTTTGCGTTTTCGGTATTGAAATGTAGATTAATTTGATGTTTAAGGGCATAGTTGCAAAAAAAAAATTGCTCAAGTGAAATTAAGAAGGAAATTGGGTTTATATGTAATTTTCTTTAATTTAAATGTGTAATTTAATAGTGTAATATATATAGTTATATATATATATAATACATCGTGCGTGTGTGCAAGCTGGCTTCTGCGAAGCTTCTAGGAAGCTTCATGGCCAATAAAACTTGGTGGCCAAGTTGCAGAGGGGTATGGTAGCAAATGGAGTATGTTAGACGCTAAGAGGGATAGGCAAGAAGATTGGAAATGGCTATAAAAGGGGATAGGTTGTGAGCAAATGGAAGAAGCAAAATGGAATAAAGGCTGGCCGAGTGAAGTAGCAAAGAGCAAGCATGGGAGGCTGAGGCAACGAGCAAACAACCAGAGGTTGAGGGAGAGCTGGAAAATGAGCAAGAGGTGGCCGGAAGCGGCCGAAGCTAGCCGCAATGGGTGGACAACAACCATGGCCGCAAGCCGCAGCCATGGCAGCACAAGCGCGAAGCTCACAACGGCTGGTCAGTGAGCGAAGGGTGGCTAGTGACGGTGCGGTGATGGAAGCATGCTGCAACGATGATCGACGGGCTCGGTGGAGGCCCGGGAGGCGATCGGAGAAGCAAGGGGCGTGGCCATAGCTGCAACCGGTTGCAGCGAGGAGCAACCAGGTACAGCCAATAGCGGCCGCGGACAGCAACTTGCGGCGGTGCGTGCATGGCGCCGAGGTCCGGCGAGGCCGAGGCGGCTGGCGGAGGGCTGAGTGGAGGCCGACGGAGGGCCAAGTGGATGCTGGCGCAAGGTGCTGGTGCGTTGCAAGCGAAAGAAGAAGAAAAAAAGAAGAAGAAGAAGAAAAGAAAAGAAAAGAAAAAGAAGAAAGAAAAAGAAAAGAAAAAGAAAATGGAGAAAAATGCTGAAAAATCCTAGAAAATTCTAGAAAAATAGGATTTGGAGATTTAGTAATATTTCGAATATTTTGGCAAGAAAAATTGTCTGGGCACGCGTTTCGAGATCGGGTACGAAAATTGAGATAGCGCACAAAAATCGTGACGGTGCACTAGAAATGAGGCAATGCACGAGAATCGAGGTAGTGTGCGAGAATCAATATGATGCACAAGAATCAAGGATTTGCAAGTGTTTCGAGGATATGAAACGCATACCGAGGAAGCCAAATAGGCCAAGTTAAGGTAAGTAAAATTTCTTAAAAAATTTCAGAAATTCGAGAATGTTATTTTATAAATTGTCATAGTGAAATATTTGGGAAATATTTAGTTTGAATTTATTGAGGAAAAATAGGAAGAAATAGAGAGAAAAATAAAAAAAATTCAAGAAATTATGAAAAAATAGTTTTTAATGCTTATTTAAATAATTATGGTGATTAGGATACTTTGAGTCTTAAGTTGAAGTGACTTGTGCGAATTTTGAGGTTGCACGCAAATCGAGACGATGCACGAATTTTGAGGCAAGACGCAAATATCAAGATAGCTCGATAAGTTTGAGAAGATAAGTGATACTTCCCAACTAGATTTAGTTTTATGAAAAATACTTGATTGGTAAATGGTTCAACCCAAAACTCGATTTTAAGTAAACGATTTTATCATGTTGTCATGTTTTGATATGAATATATCATGTAGATTGCATTTACATGTATTGATAATAAAATGTGCATATGTTCATGATGATATTATTGATCATGCATCGCATAAGGGTTTGAGATATGGACTGGCACCGCTGCTCTGCCAAGGGTGCATCCATACACCTCGGCCTAGTAAGAATGCTGTAAAAATAGGGAGCAACAGTTGGGTGCAAGCGGCTCAAATTGAAATGATATGGAAATGACATTTAGTATTTTGCATTCATGCACAAAATATGTATACTGTACCATTACTTAGATGATTCATCTAACTTCGGCTTTGCCCTTGGAATATTTAAACGTTTCAGAGATTGTAGCAGATACGAGGATGAATGAGGTATGAAATGACACTTAACAAAGTGCATGATGAATGAAATGTATGTTATGTAGCCCATGTATTTAAGTTCTGCTACTTTGAATTCTTGACGTTTTGAAAGAATGAGGATGTATAACCCTATTTAAAGTTAATGTTAAGAACTTATGATTTGTATTAAGTTATGTTGAGGAACGATAATGTAAGACCTAAATTTCGATTAATGTTAAGATATCAGATTCGATCATTGCTTTTGCATTTGATGTGTATAATGATTCTCTTTCGAGAAAATGATTGAAAATTCTAGGACGGATCCAAGGAATGATGGGATGGATAAGAGCAACTATGTGATTTAGCTTTAAGTTTGAAAGAAACAAATTTATTGTCCCATAATTGTCCCAATTTATAACGCGTCCGAGAAAGCAGGGCGTTACATCACGTAATTTAAGCAAGTTTAGAATACCGAAAAATTGGCTTGATAGCAGTTATAAGTACCGAATCGACTGCAGGAAATGCCTCAGAGCATAATTGTCTAAGAAAAATGATATGATCTAGATGAGTGTTCCGAGATAGGATTTATGGTATAAAAATAAATCGGAATTGAGACGATTTTCGGTACAGCTAAAATGCAGCTTGCTATATGGGCTACAAAACCAAATTGTCGTAGGGGACTTTTGTGATGTCAATGGAAGCTTAAGAGGGCTTCGTTTTTTCATAAGGAACAACCCTTCAGCTGTTTCAGGAAGGAATGAAATGGTTTACGGCCAAAACGAAGATTCGGGCCTAAGTACAGTTTTATGAAATTGTCAAAGGGAGGTCGAAACGATACTTTTTCGAAATCTTTGGGGGTCAAATGAAAGTTTTAAGATTTGAGGAATTTAATTGCAGTTATGCAAATTTTAGCGGCTATGTGAAAATGGGTCAAAGTGAGAAAACCAAAGTTTGAGGGGCCAAAGTGCAATTTCAAGGAAACCTCCAAACAGCCATGGCCGACCAGCCCATCCCGTAGCCGAATTCAGCCAAGGGAGACCCGAGGAAGTGGCTGGGGGGCCTAAGGGCAACGCTAAGGCCAAGACAAGTTTCTTAGCCGACAAATGGCTTAAAACTCGTCGGAATCGGGCCAACTTTCGATCAAAAGTGGTTGAAAGTTTGGCCATTGAGAATCAAGTTTTGGTTTGATTTCGGTGGGATTTGAACTCATTAAGGGCAAGAGGAGGTCTTGGGTTGCTCGAGATTCGTCGTTTAGGGGTTCGAAATACCCTATAAATAGGCATTCATGGTGGCCAAATATGGGGAGGTCTTTGGGTTTCAAATCGAGGCTGTTTTTGAACGAATTGAACAATGGGAATAAGGGGCTTTTGTTGCCCATGAGGTGAGGAAGATTTCTGGAAACTTTGATGCATTTTGGTGGCCATTTGATGCAGTTTCGAAGCCTCGCCGAAAACGGGAAGTGGACGTCTAGGCCGAGGCTTTAAGCGTTCAGTTGAGCCATTTTGGGTGGTCCTTTCGAGCCAAGACCAATGCCATCATGATCGATTCATCGAGGAAAGCAAGCTGGTGGAGAGAACCAGATTTTTCGGTGTGCCGTGGTTGGGGAAGATGACCGGCGCGTGGCCTATATGCGCTGGTCTTCACGCGCGACCACTCGCCCTAACGCGTGGGGGCGCGTGGGGGCGAGGAAAAATTGAAAAAAAATCAGAAAAATCGAGAAAATAAGTTATTGAGGTTTGTGCAAAAAAAATATGGATTTGGCCTTCCCGATGTCTCGTTTTCCACACCGACCAACCTCGTTTTGTGTGCAAATGAGGGTTTGAGGTAAGTCCAGTAATTTTTCTTTGATGGTCTTAGACTTTAATGAATTGTTGTGGAAAAATATTGGATAAAATAGTTTTGAAGGTATTTATTTAGATTTTTAGAAGAGAAAATGGAAGAAAATGCATAGAAAATGAGGAAATTGATGTTTGAGACTATTAGCGATTAAATACGATTGTTGTGCTTGAGATAAAGTGATTGGTGCAACTTTTGAGGGTTAGCACGCAAATCGAGGCAATGCGCATTTTTCGAGGTATTCCGAACTTCGTGCTAAGGTAACTGGTTTGATCCCAAAACCTAATTTTATGTAAATGTTTTGATGTGATCATGTTATGTAGTTGCATTTGCATGTATTTATGATAAAGTATGCATGTGAGCACGATGAGATTTATGGTCATACATTGCATGAGTTTAGGATTAGGGACTGGCTCCGTTACTTTGCCAATGGTGCACCCATACACCTCGGTCTGGCAGGAAAACTGTAAAAATGGCGAGTAATCTTAAGGTGCGACCGATCCAAACATGAGAGTTATGATGTTATGTGCATTGCATTCATACACGTGCAGTAAATGTTTTAATCCCTTACTTAGATGATTGATCATCTAAGTTGGGTTTTGCCCTTGGAATATTCAAACGTTCTAGATGGAGATTGTAGTAGAAACGATGATGAATAAAATATGAAATGCCATTTAGGAAAGTGTATGATGAGTTGTATAATGAGTTGAATGTATGTTATGTAGCCCATGTATTTAAGTTCTGCTATTTTGAATTCTGAACGTTTTGAGAAATGATGATGTATAACCTTAATTATGGTTATTGAGGATGTTAGAAATGATTTATGATTAATGTTAAAATGTTAGGTTCGATTATAGTTTTCGCATTTGATGATTCTCTTTCGAGATACATGTATGAAAATTTTGAGATGAATATAAGAAATGATATAGTTTAGCAATAGTTTTTAAGAAAAAAATTTATTATCCCATAATTGTCCTAAGTTATAACACGTTCGAGAAAGCGGGGTGTTACAGGTTTTGTCCTCCCATTTCTGATGTCGACCATTGGCTCCTTAGCTGGCGACCCATATCTTCTCTTCCTCACTGACTACCCACATCTTGCCTTTCTCGCTACCAATCGAGCTTGTGTATCTCATGCATACCCAATTGAGTGACGAAGTGTGTGATTGTACCAAAGTTGAAAGTTAACAAGCATGATATGTCCACTTTAAAGTTAAGGGAGCCAAGTGGCCATAAAAAAAAAAAAGAGTTGTTCTACAGAACCAGACGGGCTTACAAAGCATCTTACAAAAAAGAGGGCAAAAAGATAAAATTGCCCCCCACCTATTTTGCAAATTTGCAAAGCGGGCCCCTGCTTTCTCCTCGCTCTCCTCCCATGGTCGCGCCTCCGTTGCCTTCGCTTCACCACGGCGCCTCGTTGCTATGCCGTTGTCGCCTCGCTGCCATCGCCGCCTCGCCTAACTAACCGTTTTTGGAAGATGCAGCGACGGTCGGCGAGGTGAGGAGAGGCGACGAAGGCATGGCAGCGAGGCGCCGCAGCAAGGCAAAGGCAGCGGAGGCACAACCATAGGAGGGGAGTGAGGAGAGAGCAGGAACAGGGGCAGTGGCCCGCTTTGCAAATTTGCAAAAGTGAGCGGGGGCAATTTTGTCTTTTTGCTCCCTTTCTGTAAGGCACTCGATAAGCCTCTCAGGCTCTGAAGACTTTTCCAAAAAAAAAGTTAAAGGGCATATTTATGCATTATGCTAAACAAGTTTAATTTCCTAACTTTTAGTTTCACTTTTGTTAATTTTCTAAATATTACAATTGAAAAGTAAGCCAATGATCTACTAAAATAATTAGTAAAAGAAGATATTTTTTACCAAATTATGAAAATATTTTTTATTTCCACCTTCTTATATACATAATATTCGCTTCTTGGGATTAGCGCCCTTATGCGGTTCCCTGTTGCTCGTGTTCTCGATTTTGTTAGAAGAAGTAAATCACAAATGAATGTTTTGTCTTATTATGCAAGACAATGAATCGAACCTATAATCTTTTAGTACGAATCTCAATTTATCATGATTCAACCACTTGACCTGTACTCTGATGACTAATATCCACTTCTATTGAATATCATTTCATATTTAGATAGTTATTTACAAAGACATCTCATATTATATCAAATATTATTTTCCTTTTTGTATGCATGTTTTCTTTTCTTTTTATTTTTTTTTTGCAAATAAACTATCTTATTTTTTTGGGAGGGAGTAACTTAGGCAAGCTTACTACTCCATGAGGCATCATTGAGCATACATGTATATATACAAGTCCCCACTTGTTGCGCAAAGAGAGTTCATTCAACAAAACTACTGAAAACAGATGGATAGAGAAGAAATAAGTTGAACAAGCGCTTTTGCATGTGATTAAATCACACTGCTATTAGCATCACAAAACTTGACCCAGAAACAAGGGCATCAAACCAAGACTGAATCTTGAACCACAACATAGCTTTCTTGAAAGCCGCCCCATCTGGCTTCCATTACCCATCAAAAGAATTTTAACAATCCTAACATGCACTCCCCCCAGCAGATGGCAAATGCAAACGAACCATCCATTGCCGGCATCATGAATTCCTTATTAACTCACTGTCCCATCTTATCGTGTTTCACCAGCTTCTGAAGGAGCAGAAGCCAAACCAAGCTCTTCCTCAAGCTTCCCCCAAGCATGCAAAAAGTTCGCCGGGAACTTCTTCTTAACAGTCCTAAGCATTCCCTTCGCCTCCTTCATCTTCGACTTTTCGACCAGTCCCCGGGCCAAATGCTTCAAGGTATTGAAATCCGGCACCTTATGAACCTTCACACTCTCCTTGAACACCTTGTAGCCCTGCTCAAAATCCCTAGTTTTGCACAAGTAATATATCCAAGTCCTAAAAGTTGTTGCTTTTGGTTTACACCCATTCTCCTTGAATCCCTCGTAGACCTTCTTGGCCTCATCCATCATCCCACGCTTGCAATAACAAGTCATCAAGTAATTGTAGCTAATCGCGTCCGGTTTCAGCCCGGCATTGCTCATTTCCTCGATCAATCCCTTGACGTTTTCTGGGTCTTCATCATGGGCGTGCATTATCCGAACATTATAAGCTGCAACATCAGGCGAACACCCTTTCTTCACCATATCGTTCCAAATCCTTTCGGCCTCATCGCTCTTCCCCTGCTTGTACAAAGCATCCAACACCGTCGTGTAGGTGACAACAGTAATTTCAATTCCTTTCGCTTCCATTTCTTTCATTATTGCAATCGCGGATTCAGGCGAGCCAGACTCACAATACGACTTGACCAACACGCTGTACGAAACCTTGTCGGGCGAAATCCCGTGGCTTCGAGGAATTTCTTCGAACAGTTGGGGAACCCGATTGAAGAGCCTGGACCGGTTACACGCCGAGAGCAGAGCGTTGAACGAAATCGCCGACCGTGGCGTGCGGAGCTCGTCCATCTGGTTATACATCCTAAGGGCGTGATCGAACATGCCGGCGACGCCATAGGAGCGAATAAGGGTGGAGAGGTAGGGTTCCTGGATGATTTTGGGGTCATTTTTTTGGCCCTCGATGAGGGTTTCGATGTCGGCGAAGCGGCGAGACTTGGCGAGGCGCTTGATGGTGAGATCTTGGGCGTAGCGAGAGGAGATTGGAGAAGTGTAGTGGTCAGAAACGGAAGAGTATATTTCTAGGGCTTTGTCTGGGTCAAACTCTGACCTGAGTTTTGCTTTGGCTTTGGAGATGGAGATCGCGGAGGAGGCCGTCGAGGCGCCGGTGGCGGCGGCCACAGCGGCGCTGGAGAGGTGGCGAGCGTGGCGGACGACAAGAGAAGAAGACATTTTTAGGGTTGAAAAGGAAATCAGGGTTTAGGAAGGAAAAGGCAGAAGTAGGGTTTAAGAGGTTACTCGCAGAGAATTAAAGTCATTCTTTTAAAATATTTTGATGGATATAGAAATTAAAAATTATATTTAAAATTAGAAAACAGAAAATATTTTTTTGTTAGGTAAAATTATATTAGATTTTAGAAAACATCTTAAATATGTTCTTTAAATAAAAAACATTTTCTAATTTGAGTTGTAATTCGAATCTTATCAAAACATATTTTTTTTTTATTTTTCTAATATTTTATTTTCATCTATTCATTTATATCATCCTCTCCTTTCTCCTATCATGAATTACAATATGTTTCATTTGTATTCACTCAACCACCTATTTATCACACATTTTTCTCCGCTGTAACGACAAATGCAACCAACCTCTTCTCTTGCCATCTTCATCCTTATCATTATAATAACACTTTTTGTCATTGCGACAGCAAACACCATCAATACTCTCTTTCTCTCCTCTTTTCATCTTCATTCATCCATTAGCACCATCACTTTCTCATTCACCTATTTCATTACCTTTGATCTTTACATCTCTTTTTTTACATAATTTTGAATATATTCTCTAATTTTTTAAAGTTTAAAATAGATTTCATATTTAATAGAAATGAATGTACTTTCTATTTTTCTTATAATTTTATGTAGAAATAGAAACATGAAAAATGGAGATAAAAACTAGAGATGGAAAACAGAAAATTCATGAATAATGTTATTTATATATTAATTTTAATATTTATAAAATTATAAATATTTTTTAAAAATTAATAACATTTATTTGAATTTTTAGTTATTTTTTTTAAAATTATAAGGGCTCCATATGTTATGAAAAATATTGTTTATTTTTAAAAAATACTTATAATTCTGCAAATATTAAAATTAAACATAAAAAATTAATATAAAATAACATTACTGTTATTGAAGAAATATTAGATTACTATTGTTACAGTTACACTGAAATTATTTTCTGATTTTAAAAAAATTTCAGTTTTAAAGTTTAAATGGATTTTAAAAACGTTCAATAAGTTTTAAGAAATATATATTAATCTAATTAAATCGGAATAAAATGATTTTGAAAAATTAGGTACTATAAAACATACATGAAGTTGATGTTCCTGTATAAAGAAGGTAATTAAATGGGCCACTCTTTCTCTTCCATTTGCAAAAAGGGTTAGAAAGAAAAGGTAGTCCAGAGAAATTGATTTTTTTATTTGATTTAAAGGAAAAATATTAATGCAATAAAGTGAGAGTGGGCCCGCCCAGGTAGAGAAGAGTATTAAAATGAGAAAATATAATAGATCTTCCAGAAGAAAATCTTGTATTTGGAACTAATTAGAATTTATGAAATAAATTTTTATTGAAATTGTTATCATTGCTAAAGAACCATATTAATGATAATTATACAACCGCTCATCTATTCATGCAAAGTTCTAAATTGCAATGATAAATCAATGGTCAAATAAAATTATTAGCCATGATTTGTGAAAGAAATTAAATCTCCTCCTCCTCGACCAGACCACTTCAATCACGCACTGTGCAATACATCATCATTCATTCTGCACTTATTAATTTCATTTCTAGTTTAATCTTTGTCTTTGATAATGCAACAGATGATATACTAACACTCTTCTAACTTACTAAGCCCAAAATTTGGAAGGTAGGTGTGTATAAGGGAAAGAAAAAGAACCCATATTCCATGCTACAAATCAAAGTCCCAAAGTACAATGCTTCAGCCAAGATACATACAAATAGGAGGCCTGATCGAACTGATCCCTTTTTCCTTTTTCTTCTTAGGAACCTAGCATTATCTTCTTCCAGGAACAAATAAACCGATGGTTCCGACGAGAGGTGGGCCGTTGATGGTCGAAAAGAATAAGGAGAGATGTGATAGAAAAATCTGAACTTCAAAAAAAGAATACTCGTGACAAAGATTTAAGTGGTTTGGGCCACCATTGTATTTGGCTTATTTGGTGCCTACGAGATACCAAATATGGAGCCATAAAACTTGTACCAGTTCTTGTGCTAGAACGTAATCCCACTAAAGAACTTGCTGAGAAAAATGCTACTGTTTGCTAAAACATCGGCAATTTAAATGGGGCTTGGAAATGAAAAGCAGAAAGAGGAAAAGCCATGCACGACCATTACATTTCAAAATTGCCCAATGTACAAAATGACCACTGTACATTTTCTCTTCATAAATATGTTGAGAAGATTCAGTACATTAATAACCGGGCGTAGCACTACGATGTATGGGGAGGGATGGGGGAAGAAAAAGAAATATGAACAGGAAATAAGTATCCTACCAAAGTGGCCCAACCAGTCCGAACAAAATTGCCTGTGAAAAAATAACTGCTAACTGCAAGAGGAAACAATACAACTGGAGTTATTGACTGCAAAAGCAAATATCTAAACCATACTCAAATTGCTTTAAGTCTAATTTCAGTTATGAATCACCAAAAGGAATTTTAATTGAATTTTTAATGCAAAAAATTAGAAATGATCAATGTATTATAAGTAAGCATGGCGCATATAATCTTTTTCTTTCCCAATATCAATTTGCACAAGCATTGCTACACCCAGGTCTCAAATTAATGGGCTTACTCAATTCGACAACCACAAGAAAATAATTTACCATCAGAAGAGATATTGCACAAAAAGCATTATCAGCAGTGTTCGTGAATCAAAAGCACTTGGAGATGAATATAGCATATAGGTAGAAGCGTTTCCATGGTGTACTCTTACAGAAATGTGAAAAATACCTATCCTTGATATCTTCATTCTACGGTTATGGTGAAGTGATGATTAACTCAAGAAGGATTTCCATCCCCTCGTTTTAAAACCCATGCAGAACCTTGGGATATACACAATTCATTCAACACCTGCAAAATCAAACAGACATGGTTGATATCTAATTGGTAGGCGATACTTGACATAATAAGACCCATTACATGATGGGAGTCGTTAAAGTGAGAAATGCATAAATATAGCACGGCAACATTCTTGTGCTACATTTCTAAATGGGCTCACATGTAAACCAAGGGTCGCTGACCAGACCATGGTTGATTATATCTTCCGAACACATCCTATACAATTCATAGAAACAGATATAAAAATAACGCACCCTAAGAGAATGGGACAGGAAACAGATCCAGAATCATTTGTTTCAGTGTGTTACAGCCAAAATCCATGATCTTACTCATAAAGATATCACCTTTGAAAAATGGATACACGAAATCAATTTCCATTTCTAGCCATCAGTTTTAGTTGCACAATCTGACAAATGATTAACATTGGTTTTGCTTTCTTTTAAGTCTTCTATAATTCTGCTGTGTTCCTTCCTACTGATTCCCAAGCCATCCAATAACTACATTTTCTGAATAAACCCCTTTTTTCTCTCCTGAGTCGAGAGTCATGCTTCAACTCCAGTTCAGTTGGCAATAATATCAGCCAATAAACAGAAATTACGGATAAGACATAATATTAGGATATTATTCCAAAGCACTGATAGGGACCAGTGACTTAGGATACATTGTTAAGAACATCCAGCGATGCTGCTAATGCTATTGTTATTCTATATTATCCTGTTTAGTAGATAATTTTTTTTTTATATATTTTTTCATATCAGTGCTGTTCAGCTCCCTGTCAGAGGGTGACAGAGTAAAAAAGCCTCCTTACAAGTAGGGTAGTCTAAAAAATGGCATTAGGTCACAGTAGACAAGCAGGTGCAGCACCAGAGACCAAATAGCAGCAGAAGTGAAAGAATGGTAAAGTCAACGTGAAAAAGATGATTCCTGCACATGTGGTCAAGATATATATATATATATATAAATATTGAGCCAAGGAGAGAAGGGGAGGAAAGCTCATATGGGCAGGTGTCCTAGGAAAGGCAAGACAACTGGTCTCTTTTTGCTTTAGTTCAGTAACCTGGAAGTAACAACATTACTGGGAGCACAACAATCAAGCTTGCTCAACATGGCAACCAAAACACCTTAATCCTGATTGTAACCAAGCTTACTTAAACCTATGCACATGTTCACTTATCGGTCTCCATGCTTCCAATAATCCATTTTATCTTTATTTGAGACAGAATGTATCCATGTCATAGAAATCTGAGTTTCATGCATGAAAAGTTATGTAAGAGGTTTGAGTATGATGGATCCGTTATGACAATATATAAAGTAGGACCATTCATCATTTTAAACTTCATTATTGTTTGCAAAGTTGCAATGGTACTAATTGCTTAGATATAAAACTTGGCAAGAAAATAGTAACAATGCATTAACTAGAATTGCCCATTACCTTTTGATATTCAACGGAAGTAATATCCCTCTTAAGTTGCATCTTAGCAGCTTCAACAATCGAAGCCTTTTTAAGCTTTGCATTAGGTCCCTCTGCAATAAGAAGATCAATGACAATCTTCCTGTAAAAGAACTAATGCACATTAGTACAGACTTAACCATATTTATTTCAAGGAACCAAGGTGTGCGGATTGGGATAACCTCAAAGGATCATATTGTGGATGATCTGAGGATGACTTTGAAACATAGACGCCATGGATATTTGTAGCAACTTGATTAATGATTTCCAGTAGTTCCTCTTGAGGAGCATCGACTCCATTTGCCGCAGCTATTGCCTCTCTAGCAACTCCCTTTGGACGAGTAGACTCCGAGACTGCCATTTCCCTCAATCGTTGGCAAATCTGTTGAAAACTGCAAAAAGTGAAGCCTAACGTCACAACCACAAAGAAACTGCCAAATATATTTGCATCATGATGTAGACATCCTTATTCTCAGAAGAAGTGGTTCTGTATCCTTTCGATGCATCATTTTTCCCTGTACCAGGTTCATCCGGGACTCTCATTTTAATAAGAAAATCCATCTGGATCCTTTATTTTCATCTAATTAAGATCCCTACTGAATAGAAGAATATGGACATTAATGGAAAAACTTACATCTTGTTTGGAGCTAGTGGCATGTGATATCTGCTGCTAAAGTGTCACAAAACTAAATCGCAAGCATAATCACATAATGCTAGCAATTAGGCAGAAAAAGCAAGAACCAAGGCACAAAAGTAACTCATTACACAATTGATGTATTGAATGAAGCATATATTGTTTGGAGAACATGATGTGCGTGCATGTGCTATAGACATAATAGGTGCTATTAGGGCCTGAATGAGAGAAGTGGACAGAGTAAAATATAATTTGTAGTGGCTGGTATTAGTCTAAATTTGTATTTCTCAAATTAAACTAGCAAGGCCAAACTTGGTCAGGCTGCTCTCAAAGTCTGTTCTGCTAGGTTTGTCGATAGTCCTTGTTAAATAGTATATTGATGCTGGTTTAGCTTCATTGGCTCTGAAGAGTGACAGAAGGTGCCATAAGGAGGATGCTCTCATCTGAGCTAGAGATACCTCCATTTTAGTTTTGTTATCACGTTGGACAGAATTTTTTGCTATTTTACCAAGGCTTTGGGAGGAAACTGCTAAGAAACAGGCCAGGCTTAATATTGGCATCGTGCAAGGCAGGCTTGATTATAATATATATTTACACATGTAGCATGTATATTGGATATGGGAACAAAATCCTATCATACAGTTTCTCTCTCAAATGCATGCCCCCAGATGCTAATGGAAACAAATATACATATGCATACAAAAAAAATCCACGTGTGAAGATACATTCACATGTCACTCAAGAATTACTGAAAGCTAAATAAAAACCAAAAGCACTTCAATTTAAATTTAGGCTGTGGTGGGGTTAGGCAGCTGAGGCTTTGGGACAAGTCAAGGCAGGCCCTACAGCTACCTGGGCTGGAGATGGATAGAGCTCTCAGAAACCACCCCCCCGCCCCCCCCCTCAGTTGCTAGAAACCAGCACATCTGAAAAACTCACCACCACAGCAGATGACCACTATAACCACAAAGTTACTATCCTGACACCATAACAATACCAAACCCATCCACCATTTATGCCAAACTGTTGTCAATAACCACCGCCACCTCTTTCAATCAGCCTAACTGCCTAGCAGCAATCAAATTTGCTGCATGGCTACACTGCCAGCCATCTTATTAATCTATTTATTTAGGTAAGCCTGCCGTGGTCTTTGATCACCTACTTTACCTAATATATCAGTGCCCCCATGCCAATTAGAAAGAAAAAAAAAAAAAAAAGTAGTGACCAGATATATCTTAAAGGAAAGCCATTGTATCACCAAAATTATGAGATGGTCAGATGAAGACAAACATAATCCAGTAATGACAAGAATCAGATTCTTTAAATGCTGAAGAGGTAAGAAAATATTACAACCTAATATTACCTGCAAACCTTGTGCATTTGGAAAAGTTTTTGTAAGGCCTTTGGTAGAGCTTCTCGAGTTTCATTTGACATGGTTGTTCTTGAAGTGGATCCATTTGAAGATCTTGCTGCAGCTTTACTAGGATTTTTTGATGCTCCAGGCTTATTAGCCATATCAGGCTTCAAAGTACTCTTTAAACCGGGGGGCCCTCTCCCACTTCCAAATATACTTTCAGTTAGCGGTTTCTCCAAACGTTCCCAAGCTTGTTCTTGCTCTTTAACAATATCAGGATGAAGCTTCATAAACATTACATCAGGTTGCTCCTTAAACTTCCAGTCACGTAAGGAAGGTCTCTCAGTGGCTAAACTGTTCAAAACACCTTTTATAGCTTTACCAAGAGATCCTCCAACATTCACCTTTTCGTATCTGATTACAGGGCTCTTACTAAACAAAAGAAGAACATAGTCCCTAGCTAGATTTTCAACTCCATGGCGTCCTTCAGATAGCAGTGAGGTTTTTGGAACCCAAAGTCCTTGTACAAGGCAAGCCAGTTTCTTAAGGACTCCTAGAACATCTTTAATGGAATCATTAGGAGCTAGATGCTTAAGAGTGTCAAATCGATTTGCTGGAGGACCCTGACAAAACAAATTCAGGAGATAATTACTCACACAAGAAGTAAAATCTTGCAATAATTTGCTTTACACAACAGCCTAGAATATATACCAAAATAGTATGTAAAATGTCCCTTTTACAAAGTTCACTGCTCCCACAGTTCAACGAATAAAAGATTGAATCTTACTCCAATAAAATGATACAAACAGAAGAACATAGACATAATGCAAAGAGTTGTAGCTACACTTGATTCAAGCAGGAGAATCAACAGTGGTTCTTAAGTTTTAATCTGGCCAGAGTTTCCTTAACATCCAAAAATTTTAAATTTATCAAAAACAAACTTCTGGAAAAACACAAACTGTAAATTGATTTGAGAATCAAATAACTCTTCGTATTAGCAATATGTTGCAACAACAAACAGGACATTTCAGCAAGAAAAGAACAAAGTTGTTCTCCATCTAATTACTGAAATCTCTTATAACAGGATTAAGTACATGACCTATGCTAAACATCTCAGAGAGAGACTTACAGATTAGCTGGAGTTGCTTCAGAAACCAAGACTAGCATATGTTTAGAAATGCATCGAGACTTCTTGGCTAACACTTCTTAAACACATGGGCGCATGCAAGATTTAGGTAACATTACAGCTTCTAAATGTGACACCCCCCCCCCCCCCCCCCCTTTCCCAAAAAAAGGATGATACACATGTTGAACACATGTATGCAACAGGCACCTAGAAGATAGGAACAAAATATTTTTGGAAGAACTGTATAACTCTATGCACGAGTCAAACTAGCTGAGATATGACAACTTATCTGCCGCTGGAAGCTGATACAAAATCAACTGCTGAGGTCCATACATGCAGCATGATCATACAATACAGTGGAGATATTTTCAATGTCTTTCTCATTTTCCCTCTCATTTCTTAGTACTATTTTTTTGCAGAAATTTCCCTTATTGTTCATTTCTGCTAGACAGTGTGGTTATATATATGTGGCCAACAAAAATTCATAACACAGCATCTAAGCTATAGTGCAAATAAACTATAAGAACAAAGCATCAAAACATACCATAACAAAAATATGTAAATGATACAACCTGAAAACAATTTTCAGATTACAATAAACATTTACTTGTTCTCGTGTCTCTCACCTAACTTTCTACAACACAAAATACAAACTAAGTTACATAGACTCAGGTAAGAATATTGAGCATGGGTATTTGTCCGTGCCTTAGGCCTTCTTAGACAATTGCTCTTAGGATATTGTATTATATTCTAAAATAAAATTATATTGTTGTCTAGAAATATACTTCAAATTAAAAAAAAAAAATTGAGGGCAAAAAAATGAGATTTAAATCCCTCGTGCTTGTTAGAATTTTGAAAAAAATTCTTTATTGTCAAATTTGAGCTTCTTTTTCTTCTAATATTGTTAAAGATTGGAGGATTCAAGTGTTCAATTTGAGTATGGTGTTGGACAAATATCTCATACCCATACCCTTGTTATATTTTGTGGACACAAGTTTTCAAGGGAAATAGAATAATCTATGTAACGCAATTTACAACTCTTTTATTAAATCATAGAGTTTAATACCTCAAGGTACTTCCAGACATATGAGTGATTCCCAGATGATTATGAATCATAAAATTGTAAAAGATGTACAACTTTTTTAGTTTTTGAGAATGTTATGGTGGAGTTGCCTGTATGAATGCAAAACCAAATGCACCATAAGTAACTTTAATCTCCTATTTGCTAAGGCCCTTTTTCTAATCTTCTTCTACAAACTCAATCCTGTAAGTCACACAATTGCAATTACTATAATTTTTGTTCTTTGATATAGGGCAGGGGACCTAATGGCATTGCCTTGGATGGCTCCTAGCAGGGCTTTCTTGAATGTCCTAAATGTCCAGGGTGATGAACCTAAGGCAGCATGATGTGCCCTTGGTCACCCAAGTTTCCCCATTTAACTTGGGGAGAAAAAAAAAAAAAAAACTTGATATAAGCATTTGGAGCAAGTTTGGAAGACCTTACTAACCTTTGACTCCAAATGTCATTGTCCTTTGCTTTATTCATCTTCTAAAATATAATTAAACAGTTAGTGGCTAACGGATACATGATAACAGACGAGGAAAAAGGATACATGAAGACAAGCTGGGGGGAAATTCTTGATTTTAACATTTCTTTTTCAAATGTTAGACCAATCTTTAAAAATTTTAATTTGTATGCCTGAACCTACTAATGCTTACTCTTACCTTTTAATATACTAGAATAAAATCAAAGACGTAGTTCACTTTGCACATTCAGAAAGCAAGGAAACAAAAATGCAAAAGAAATCATTTATGCTGATTGGCTTCCTTCAAAGACCAGAGAAGAAATGTGGTGGAAAACTTCTTAATTTACCTCTTCACTTTCTCAACATTCAACGAACCTTTAAAAATTCTAATTGTACTTATCAGAGATACTTTCATTTTTCCTTTTCTTCCCACATCCTTCCTCTTATGAGGAAAACAAGATACAGGAAGAACAAACACAGAAAGTTCCTGGGCCACCCACCCCAAATCAGACAGGAAAGACCCCTTTCATCTGGCCAAGAAAATACAAAAAATGAATATAAAGAGGGGGGTTCTTGATTTCAAATTCTAGAACACCTCCTCACCCCCCCCCCCAAAAAAAAATAAATAAATAAATAAATAAATAAAAATAAAGATCTACTTGCTCAAGTTGCCAGAGGAAACAAGCAATATTGCATTTCCTTCTACTTTTATTCAGATTTTCTGAATTCCTTGATTGAATATGCTTATTCCTGCTAACCAAACTTTGTATATAGATGCCAGAGGATCCTTTCAGGAAGTTATAAAAAAAAACATCAACATCTCTTTATCTACAAATATCACCATGGTAATGTTGGAGTAGTTTAGTTTTAATGTCATGCGCTTCTCTCTCTCTCTGTTTTACATTTGTTGTTCTTTATTCTTCTTAGTTAGCATTATGTTTCTATCAGCGGTAGTTATGTGTTTGTTATGTGTTGTCTCTGTTATGAGCTGTCTATTTAAAGGCAGCTCATCTTCAGAATCTAATTAGAGGCTTGATTATTTTTCTCTCTGCTGGAAATTCTGCTCGAGTTCTTTCTGGTTTTATTTCTGCCCTAGCTGTTTCATTTCATGGTATCAGAGCCAAGACTCGAAATCGATGGCCTCCAATCAAACTCTCGATTCTTCCTCGTCTCCCTCTCCTCGTTCTTCCTCCTCGTTATCAACTGTATCTCAGTCAGATTTCTCGTCAGTTGCTAAGGCGTTGAATTTTGTCCTGATTAAACTCAATTCTGGCAATTACATCTTTTGGAAGGCACAAGTTCTTGCTACGGTGCGTGCCTTCAATCTGGTGTCGTTTCTCAATAAAACGACACCTCCTATGAAGTTTCTGGCTGCATCCGACGATGAAGAAACAAAAGTTAATCCAACATATTTGAGCTGGATTCATAGTTGTTAAAGGCGCGCGCCTAGGCGCAAAGGCGCCAGTTCTGCGCCTCGCCTGGGCTGAGGCGAGGCGATTTCAATGAGGCTCACGCCTTGCACAGTGAGGCGCAGAGGCGAGAGGTGCGCCTAGGCGCACTTCATGAAACCACTTGTAATTTAAAACTTGGGTAGCTCAATTCCTCCCCTCTTCTTGGTTCCAGCATGTATACATTACAACATACAACTTATTTACATTTCTTTAGTTTAAGTAAATGTCCACATTTTCTTTTATTTATATTTTACCTTCCATTTACTTTAATACATAAATGTAAATAAGAAAGTACCCCCCATTTGGATTCAATAAAAATATCTAAAAAATCAAAATCTATAACAATAAGAAAATAAAATTTTGGTTTTAGTACAAACTCAGGATTTAGCGATTTTACCACCCCCAAAATACATACCTACTATTTCTTGAAAAATTCATTAAAAATAATTTTAACAACAATGAATATTAGCTATCAAAATACTGGGAGATAGTTTTTCAAAATGAAAACATTTTCTTATATGTCTCCTTATAATGCGTTAATCTTCCAGACTTAGAAAAATAGCATTTTTCAAAATGAAAACATTTTCTTGATTGTGGACTTATAGTGTTTATTGATTGTGGAGAGTACTAAAGCTTGTCCAAAATGTCCTCCATCAGTAAAATAAGAGATTGGAGAGTACATGCAAAAGAAGAAAAATAACAGGGATGAGCAAAATATGGCACCGAAAGATGATGATTTTCAATTTGGTGAAGGGTATGATGATAATGATGATTAAAACTTCTTTATTGATTGTGGATTTGTAGTGTTTATATGTTTGTTTAGAACTTTGCATGATGATTGGTACTTGTTTGAGTTTGAGACTTTAAGTTTGAACTTTGATGATATTTCTAGTTTAGAAATTGCATGATGAATGAATCAACTTTGATGTTGTTAGTTTAGAATTTGAAGATAATGAATCATTAATGATATGCATGTGTTATTATTGATAATTTGATAGTTTTTTATGATTTTACAAGATTTTGAGTTTTTTTTTCAAAAGGTGCACCTCGCTTCGCAAAGGCGCGCCTCGCGCCTCAGGCTCCAGGACCTTTTGCGCCTCACGCCTTTCAGAACTATGGCTGGATTCGATCCGATCAGCTTCTGTTGGGATGGTTGTTCTCAACAATCTATCAAGAGGTACTTGCTCAGGTGATTCATAGTGAGTCATCGGCTGAGGTATGGAGTATTCTAGAAAATTTGTATTCTCGCCAAACTATAGCTAAATCTTTTCAATTAAAACAGCAGTTACAGTCTATGAAAAAGGATTCTCTGTCTATAAATGATTTCATTCTCAAGATTAAAACAGTTGGACACACTTTGGCAGCAATAGGTGAACCACTGAATGATAAAGAATTGTTACTTGCAATTCTTAATGGCCTAGATTAGGAGTATGAGACAGTTGTTAGCCTTATTACATATCAAATGGATGAGATCAACTTGGAGAAGGTACAATACTTCTTGTTGATGCATGAACAAAGACTTTCAGTCAAAAACTCCGCTGTAAATTTTGATTCGGTCTCTACTATGCATGTAAATGTGGCTTCAATACCTTCTGCTCAGAATTATAATTTTGGTAACACTCGAGGAGGATCATCTCAACGAGGCAATGGATATGGTAATAGAGGAGGAGGAAGAGGCCGAGGTAGAAATTCTAATAGGAGAATTTACTGTCAATTATGTGGTAAGCCAGGCCATTTTGTGGATCGGTGTTATCATCAATTTGATAAAAATTTCCAGCGGCCATCGAACGCAAGTTTTGGCAGATCTAATGGTGGTAATCCACCACAGTTTGTTAATCAGCCTCAGTTTACGAATCAACACCCTTCTAGAGCTTACTTGGCCTTCTTTAGTGATTCTAATGGGGTCTACACTAATGACATGGCTTCAACACAAGGCTCTCACTATGGTAGTTCTTCTAATTCTTTCACACCTGACAACTTTACAGCTTCTCCTTCTCTTCCAGATTCAAACTGGTTTGTTGACTCTAGAGCAACTAATCACATCACCTCCAACCTAAATAACCTTTCTTTGCATGCTCCCTATACTGGTGGTGTAACATCCCGCATCGAGCGATAGGAAGGATAGGAACAACTTACCATGATGGGCCTACGCGAACTTCCCAGGGGATCACCCATCCTTGGATTTTCCCAGGTCAAGCACGCTTAACCCTGGAGTTCTTTGCCTGCATTCAGCCCAAAAGGTATCCAGCTGGTGTTGTTTCCTTCCTTACTTATCCTCGATATATACTACTATTCTCTGGGCTCTTAGGGTATTACATTCTCCCCCCCCCTGAGCACATGACGTCCTCGTCATGCGACCTTACAACTGGTCCCAAACCTTCTCCCATTTGGAGGCTGTCATCCTAGAAGCCTGCCAGGAGCCGCTCCTTGTACAGGCCCTCACGCCCCGGCGCCACTCCCCGCCCTCATCGGACCGCCTTCTCCAAGGGTCGGCTCTGATACCACCTGTAACATCCCGCATCGAGCGATAGGAAGGACAGGAACAACTTACCCTGATGGGCCTACGCGAACTTCCCAGGGGGGTCACCCATCCTTGGATTTCCCCAGGTCAAGCACGCTTAACCCTGGAGTTCTTTGCCTGCATTCAGCCCAAAAGGTATCCAACTGATGTTGTTTCCTTCCTTACTTATCCTCGATATATACTACTATTCTCTGGGCTCTTGGAGTATTACAGGTGGAGACAAAGTTGTTGTTGGTAATGGTAAGCAACTTCCTATTACTCATGTTGGCACCAGTTATTTGCAGTCTCAACCACATTTAGTTCTTCCATTACCTAATGTTCTCCATGTTCGTAGTATGAAGAAGAATTTGATCAGTGTCTCTCAGCTTACTCATGACTATAATGTTGTGGCTGAATTTGATTCAAATGTTTGTTTGATTAAGGGTAAAGTTTCCGAACTAGTGCTACTTCGGGGACACCTTAAGGATGGGCTTTTTCAGTTGACTCCAGCCTCTTGTTCTACTGGTGGTAGCATTCCTGCTTCATCCCTAGAAACTTCTTTGGTTTCTTCTACGTTTCCTTCAAATACATGTAATAAACTAGATACATGTACAAGGTCAAACTCATTTTGTCATGAGTCACCACACGTTGTAAATGTTGTTCAGCATACTCAAATTTGCCAACAATGGCATGATAGGTTGGGACATCCTTCTATGAATGTTCTCAGATCTATATTGAATAAAATGGGAATTTCTAACTCAGGTTCAGATTTGTCATTTTGTGATTCTTGTAAGATTGGAAAATTAAGTTAGCTTCCTTTTACAAGTCATGATATCACTGTTGTTAAACCCTTGAAATTGATTTATTCAGATCTCTGGGGGCCTGCCCTTGTTTTGTCTGTAGAAGGCTATAGGTACTACATCATCTTTGTTGATGCATACACTCGGTATACCTGGATCTACCCCCTAAAGCTTAAATTAGATGCCTTGTCTATCTTTACTATCTTTCATAAGTTTGCAGAACTTCAATACAACACTAAGCTTAAGGCTTTGCAAACTGATAATGGGGGGGGGGGGGGGAATTTCAAGCTTTCTTACCTTATCTTCGAACTCATGGAATCCAATCTAGATTTACTTGTCCACATACTCATCAACAGAATGGTGTAGCCGAACGCAAACACAGACATATCGCTGAAATGGGTTTAACATTGTTGTCTCGTGCTCATATGCCTCTTCGGTTTTGGGTGGAATCTTTTCAAACAACAATTCATCTTATTAACTTGCTTCCTTCTTCTTCTCTCAAGTCTTTAACACCATTTGAACTGCTGTATAATAAACAACCAAATTACTTCATTCTTCAACCTTTTGGCTGCACTTGTTTTCCCTTTCTTTGCCCATATAATCGACACAAGTTTGATTTTCATTCTGCCAAGTGTATTTTTCTTGGCTATAGTCATACTCAAGCTGGTTACAAGTGCTTGCATTCATCTAGTAGAGTGTATGTGTCTCGGCATGTCCAATTTAATCCTAGTGATTTTCCTTATTCTTCTTTGTTTTCTACTTCTTCAGTGTCTAAGTCTTCTGTCCCTCAAGGGTATTCTACTGCCTTTCTGGAACCTATTTTCACTCACTCTAATTCTTCATGGTGTCCCTCGGTTGCACCAGTTCCGGTCTCCACACAGTTTAGTAGTCAAAGAGATGTCTCCTCTCCGTTTGCAGAACACTTACAGGAGCTAGAATCTAATCCAGCTTCTTCATCTGTATTCGTGCCCCGTCCTATTTCTACTTCCGCACCTCAGTCTAAACCTAAACCCTCTAAAACCGTTCCTGCTCCCTCTCTTCATCCCATGGTCACCAGATCCAAGTCCAAACAGTTAGTTGCTCCTTCTCATCAGGCCTTAGTGAGTTCCGTTGAGCCTAGTTCTGTTAGTGAGGCCCTTTTAGACTCACGATGGGTTAAGGCCATGAATGAAGTATATACAGCCTTGCAGAAAAATCATACTTGGGATTTGGTTCCTCTGTCTAAGGATATGAATTTGGTTGGCTGTAAGTGGGTGTTTAGGGTGAACTACAATGCTGATGGTTCTGTTCTTAAGTACAAAGCCAGGTTGGTTACTAAGGGGTGTAGATTATGCTGAAACCTTTAGCCCGATTGTTAAGGCACCAACCATTCGAGTTTTGTTTGCTTTGGCAGCTACCTATGGTTGGGACATCCAACAAGTTGATGTAAATAATGTTTTTCTCAATGGAGACTTAACTTAAACAGTTTATATGGTCCAACCTGAGGGTTTTGTTAATACTCAGTTACCTACACATGTCTGCAAGTTACAAAAGTCTTTGTATGGGCTGAAGCAGGCTCCTAGAGCCTGGTATATGAAGCTGAGAATAGCCTTACAGTCATGGGGCTTTGTTCGTGCTGTATCGGATGCGTCTTTGTTTGTTAAGAAGACTGCTGGTTGTGTGCTTTATGTGTTGATCTATGTTGATGATATTTTACTCACTGGTTCTGATAATGATGCACTTAAGTCATGTATTAAAGCTTTGGACACTCATTTTGCTCTTAAGACTCTTGGTTCGGTGAACTATTTTTTGGGGTTTGAAGCTTATAGAGACAGCAGTGGTATCTACCTAACTCAAACTAAGTATGTTCTTGACTTACTGAAAAAGGCTGCTATGCACGATAGCAAGCCATGTGATACTCCTATGGCTACTGGAGTTTCATTAACAGATGAAGGAGAACTATTTTTCAATCCTTCTTTGTATAGAACTCTCATTGGCTCACTGCAATACTTGACATATACTCACCCAGACATAGTCTTTATAGTTAACAAACTGAGTCAATTTTTGTCTTGTCCCAAGGTGCAGCATTAGTTAGCTTGTAAGCGTCTTCTTCGATACCTAAAGGGCACAGTTGGTTTGGGCTTGGTTCTCTCTCCCTCACGAGATGATTTGTCCTTACAAGTGTACACTGATGCAGACCATGCTGGCTGCAAGGTGACTTGACGCTCTACCAATGGCTTTTGTGTCTATTTTGGCAAGAATCTTATTGTTTAGGGTTCCAAGAAACAGACTGTTGTTGCTAGGTCTGTAGGAAAGGCTGAATATCATGCTATTGCCTTGGGTGTGACTGAATTAATGTGGCTGAAAACATTGTTTCAAGAGTTAGGCTATCCATGTGCTGCTGTTCCTATTGTGTGGAGTGATAACTTAGCTGCCAAAAGCATGTCCGAGAATCCAGTTTTTCATTCTCGAACCAAACATATTGAAGTTGATGTTCATTTTGTTCGAGAGAAAGTGGAAAATGGTGAAGTGGAGGTTAGATGTGTTCCTACAACTAATCAGGAAGCCGATGTTCTTACAAAAGGGCTGCCTAGAGATCGATTCTAGTTTTTACGAGCAAGACTTGGTTTGACATTATCTCCGGTTTGTGCTGGTTCTACAGTTGGTGAAAGATTGTCTACATCTGATCACTCAACTTCAATGGAGTCTGATTTGAGGGGAAGTGTTGGAGTAGTTTAGTTTTAATGTCATGCGCTTCTCTCTCTCTGTTTTACATTTGTTGTTTTTTATTCTTCTTAGTTAGCATTATGTTTCTATCAGCGGTAGTTATGTGTTTGTTATGTGTTGTCTCTGTTATGAGCTGTCTATTTAAAGGCAGCTCATCTTCAGAATCTAATTAGAGGCTTGATTATTTTTCTCTCTGCTGGAAATTCTGCACGAGTTCTTTCTGGTTTTATTTCTGCCCTAGCTGTTTCATTTCAGGTAAGACATGCCCCAAAATGCAAATCTTACTATTTTACTATGAATATGCTTATTATTTACATGAAGGATGTCGTCATCTGTTTCATCTACCCCTCCATACTTTCATCATCGGTTTCTGAACACTGGGGGGAACAAAGAGGGGGTTATATTGATTTGGAGGTAAATAGGAAACACATGGACTGACAGATTCAGAAACAGCATGGTACGAGGATGCAAGAAGGAAGAACTTCACACATGCCATTCTCATGGATGTGTTTATCACAAGAAATAAAATTAATAAGAATTCATGCACACAAACACATAACACCAAAGGATGAACAAAGATGGCACTTGATCATTATTACTGGTTAAGTCTTTACTTGTCCTAAAAACTTAAGCTGTCTATATCAAGCTTTCTCACATTTCCCTCACATGGAAGCATGACTTAGACAAGCTTTACTAAGACGCACTCTTGCACATGGAAAATTAGTGCTCATCACACATTGACAATGCGAAACATACATATGTAACAAGATTTCAACACAGGACCTCCTAGAACCAAAGCACTAATGCGATATTAAGTTACCACTTATTCAACAAAAACTTAAGCTGTCAAGAAATGGGGCCAACAATATATATCAAGTTTTCTTAACCTTGAAGTAAAACCAACTGGAAAGGACCAATACATGAACCACGGTAAAATGCCCCACAGAAACATCAAGTACAATTTAATACCCACAGATGTGTCTTTGTAGTATTTTGAATGTGGCTACAAACCTCACAAAGCCATGTCTTATAACGTTCTTCCAATGGCAATGAGAGCAATAACCTGAAACAACGGCCACTCAAAACATCAAAACAAATTTGAATCTGCAAAAAGAAATTGCGGAGTGCTGTAGATCCATCTAAAAGGAAAAGGGAAAGGAACTATGCAACAAGTGTAATGGTAAAAATTGCTTCTTATTAAAAAAAATGCATGGTACTTAAACACCAGAAGCAAGCAGAAGGTTCAGAACCCTAGAAGTCATGGCTAGACAGCAACCCAACTCACTCAAAAACAGCATTATATGTATGTGAATCCCAGAATCACAAAATGTTCAGTATTTTATACATACCTGAATGTTTTATTCAATGGCTACATTTCCAATATTTTAGTTAGTTACTTTTCTTTTACTTCTATCATCATGTCATTCAATAATAATTCCAAGTGACATTTCAAATTATGCCTCCGTTTACCTTTCTGTAAATGTTCTACTGCAGATGTATCACAATTCAGTAATGCTTCAAACAATGGCCCTCTCTTTCTGGTATTAATTGAACAATAAGAATACATTAAAAAGACAAAAGAAAGAGTAGGTACAGAACTTATTTCGCTTTCAGAAAACAAGGTTAAGAATGAAAAGAAAGGATTAGGAAAATTTTAATTGACAATACCACATTACTATTATTCTCATCTCTCATATGTGGCAATCTGCACATTGGGTAACCAACAATATGGATCAGACCAAGACAGTTGGAGCAGAATGATAACTGCAGAGGCAATGATTCATCTATTGGTTCATTTTCACAACAAATTTAATTACATTACTCTTAGCAATCAACAATCTTCACCCATACAAGGGAGCCAATTTACTTATAAAAAAAAATGAAAATTTAGAGAGAGAGAGAGAGAGCTCATTTAACTCAATAACAGACAAACATCAATTATCCTGATTGCATAAATCAGTAAGGTGGGAAGCCAAGACTCATGAGTCTTCATGAGAAACAAAATTGAGCAATGGTATGAGATACCTTCTGGGAGGACCCTTGGGTTTGATGCTGTCATCATTTGCAGCAGGGCACAAGGAGCTAATGTAATCGTACCTTCAGATGTAAACAAGAATAAAACTTTATCAAAACAAGATCCATATACAGTTTTCAATACCATAAATCAAACCATAAGGACATTTACCAAACATCCCTTCAGCACCAAGAAAAAACAAAGAAAGAAACTAGAAAAAAGAGATAAAGAAATTAGACAAGTTACAAAAGGCATACGAGCTCATTGAAAATTGTATGGGAGAGCTCTCATCTACTGCCATTTTCCTTAGATGTCTGATGCTGAAATCAGTCTTTGAAGAATGATACTTTAGAGGTACCCAATTCTGAACAACAAATTGGAAAATAAATCCAACCAGTTTAGAGTTACAAAAGCACAAATGCAAAAGCAGTATAATTAGAGTAGTGGTTGTGATGATGAAGACATAAAAAGGTATATCAAAAATCAGTTAGGACTACATATTTTGTGCGTGTGTGTGTCTGTGTGGTTGGGGTTGTGGGGGGGGGGGGGGGGGGGGGGGGAGTGTGCAACTTACAATTAGAACTAGTGGCTTTATCAGGAGCAACTAGGACCGTATCAAATAAAATAAATTCCAATTTTCACAGCCCCAAAATACCAAGTTTCATCATATAATTATAGTTCGGAACATTGGCCATTCGTTTTGCTAATTGTATGGTGATAAAAAGGGAGCAAAAAAGAAAAATACAAAGTTGAACAAGCTGCCTTCAGTAGCATGGAAATTAAATAATTTACCTGTTTCTTTGATGGTCCTATAGATTTTTCATCCTTAATATCTTCTGACTTTACTGCCACTTCTGAATTGCTTGTAACACTGTTCTTCTTCTTAGAGCCAGAAGGCCTAAGATGTTCCATTGAAGGTCGCAGTTGCACGACTGCATGAATAGGATTGATGTGCAACTGCAAAACTAGCTGTTAGCAACTACCACCCAAAGCAACCTTATTGAAACAAATCAAAACTTGATGTTGTTCCTAATTATAGCCATAATTCTCTGGTCAAAACTCCCTGGAACAAACTCACAGACATCCTGAGATGTCTCAAAGCATGTGATGGTGCTTATTGTACATTACAAAGCTGGAGTTTGATGCTATATAGCCGAACAGTTTATTGTAAAGGCCATGTTGGTTTTGTTAAAATTATCCTTGAGTTACAGATTTGCTGTGACTTGAAAGAAACCAATAGGGCTTCCCACTCAAAGTGGCTTTTGAATACAAGGAAAATATTAACTAAAGAGGACTAAAGAACACCCACCATTCACATCTTCAAACAGCTTGTCTATTTCAAGACCCAACATGGAAGTTTAGCAGAACATGGTTACTCATTTCTAAGCGAAGCATAGTTTCTGCTTCAAACATTTAAAAACCAATTTAAAGTACTTTCACTTAACAATTTGACATCATCCACTCGATAAAACATGAAGGAAACTCACATATGAAATGCAGCAGTTCCTTCCATCAGAGTACAGCATTACTTGCCAGATTTTGTCAAGGAAGTTAAAAATTTAAAAGAACTATCGAGTGAGACAAAAACTCTTGGCGAATTTGCTAATGGGCAGTGAGCACCTTAGGGAAAATGTAAGCAACACATAGCAAAGTTTTATCTTCTGAAGCAGGCTTATTTGAGTTCAAATGGATTTCAACATCATGCTAGCACCACTAACAATAGCCAACAATCTCAAGCCTATATCCCACTAGGTGGGGAATGTGACTTCTAGCTTTCCAACCATCCCTATCCATAGCCATATCTTCCATAAGACTATCATATCTTATATCATGTTTAATGGTTCCCACCAGGTTTTTCCATCACTAACAACAACCAATTCCACCAAATCCAATGAAATTTAGAAGTATAATCATTTCAAAAAATGCCAAAGTTGGATATCACAAAAGTGCCAATATAATCAGGGCTCATACCTTATTACCTACTAGCACCCCAACAGCATAGCCAGTTGAGCGTGTTGGCTTCATTGAAGATGTTAAAGTCTGAAATAATCCAAGAAAAAGATTATACAATGCAATTTAAATTTCCTGGTGAAAAATAAGTGATGGAGGGAAGAAAAAAGGACTAAGGTCAAGCATCTAAATATGAACTAGCAAAACAAGGAAAAAACTTGAACACCCAAAAAGAGGAGGAGAAAATAGTAAAGGTAAAGCAAATATGGTTAAAGACTAATACATGATGCAAGTGGGACAAAAGTCACAAAACTAAATATCTCCTACACATCCATCAAACAGCACCTCCAGATAGCATCAGACTGATACCAGGGCATGTTTGGTATAGCTGTGCTTCTAAAGCAAAACGGTTTCTTATTAAAATTTTTAGAAAACCAGTTGTTAGAGTAACTCACAGATCTCCACCAATTTTCTCAACTCAACTTGCTCACTATCAAACCCAAGAACACACTGATAGAAGAGACGCACAAAGATGAACACAAACATAAACACACACAGCAAGAAACACTCAAAGATTTATCCTGGTTCGGTCTTGTAATCCAAGACCTACATCCAGACTGTTAGGCACCAATATAATCCACTATCTTGAAACATTCAAGGGATGATTACAACGAGAACTGAATCCCCTCCCGCCCATATACACTGAAAGCTATAGGGATACTAGGGAATACAAGCTACGAACCAGACACTCCCTACCTCTCACACTCAATCTCGAAATCAAGACAGAAAACCGGAAGCTATACTTCACACATATAGGTGCACAAAACCTCTTGCTTAAACTTCTTTCCCACGGCCCCTATTTATAGGCAATAGGGGTGCGGATAACAAGCAAGAATTAAACAAACTAACTAACTAACCAACTGCCTAACTGTTTTAACTAATTTGAGAGACAGCTGCCCTCTTCTAGAAACAAACCTTCTAGAAGAGAAATTTAATCTAACAATAAAGCAGAAAAGAAAATATGCAGCAATACAAAGATACATGTTTACATTAAATCTAATCTAATACAAATGACACAACACCAGTATTTGGTTAAGAATAATTTTGCTTTTAAAGCACAACTACTTCTACTAAAAAAGCAAGTTAAGGACCCCTTGCTTTAAATTAAAAGCAAAGTGTCTTATAGTGGGACCCACAACTTCAAAAGGTCGTTTACCTCTCTCTTTCTCTCTCTTCACAGTCAATACGGGTTTCCTAACCATTCTCTCTCTCTTTCTCTCTTCACAGTCAATACCAGTTTCCAAGGAAACCCAATATTTTTAGTCATTTTACATATTTACAGTAGTTGTGTTTCCATGTTATATAGGTCAATTTCACAATATCAACTGTGTGATGGAACAAAACCATATCAATTATCTTCATTCATCACCATCTCACGAAACTTTTCCACATGAAGATGGTGATGGATAAAGAACTTTATCTCATTATTCGCTTTCTAAAGGGTTGTGTTAGGAAGGTCATCTGGCATAAAATTTTGTCACATTGTTGTTTGGTATGAATTTGTATTGTCAATATAATTTTCCCAAGTCAATTGACATTATGAATGTCATGCCACCAACTCTACATATTTAGAACACAATAGTAAAATGTTAACTAAACACTTATTAATTGTTTTTACCATTAATAAACACAATACCAACCTCAGTTACCCAACACTGCTTTCAGAACACAACCACCCACAACATATCATAGGACAACAATATCAAACATGCCCTTAATGAAACAACAACAACAATTAAAAATATTTTTCTTCCAACAACCAAGTCAAACAGCACGCCATAGTTGTGAGGCACACCTAGGCATGAGGCATGCGGAGGTGTAACTCTATAGATGTCTGCTGAAGTGAGTGACAAGAAATGCCATCCTGAGATACTCACCTAAGCACATGAAGCGTGTGCTTCATGCATAGGCACAAACAAATCATCTTATGCACTTTGAACATACAAGATGTACGCCTCTTTTGTTTGGGTTTAAGTCATTAAAACATAAAAACAATCAAAGCTTCTATAGTTGACCGCAAAAAAGTGCATACAGCTGCTCAAGAATGCATGTTGAGAGCATAACCCTGAGTATAGGAAGAAGTGAAGAGTTACAATTCCTCATTGTCAGATTCTGAGATCTGGCAGTGAATTCTCAACCAATTGGTGAGAATTAGGGCAGAAAAGTAGGGGGAATTGGGAAGGAATTGAGAGAGAGAGAGAGAGAGAGAAGAACAGAGGGTGCGAGAGAGAGAGAAGAATTGAGTGGGAAACAGAGATAGTTCTCAGATAATTGTTTGGTAGTTTAGTATTAGCCTTGTATACAGATCCAGGCAGCAGTGGGTTGGCGCTAACAAGGCTGCCATTTTCAAAATCAAGTACAACTGAAGGCAGCTATCTTCTAAGCACAACTGCTAGCTAGCCTCTAAGTACAACCTTGTATATTGCTACTGAAAAGTACAAACAAAACCAACAGCAGGTACATGACAAATTTCACCCCCCCTTAAAAAATTTCTTGTCCTCAAGAAATAGAGAGACGGCATGCAGCTTAAGGAAACTGGGAGAGTAGGTCAGGTAAGTACTCCCAAATGTTATTATCTGGACGAAGATGAGACCACTTCACCAAGACTTGAGTTAAAGGAGCCCCATGTCTGTAGAGGACCCTTTTGTCTAAAATAACAGCTGGTTCTGCCTTAGGAGATGCACACTGAACAAAGGAGGGTAAAGGGGGGCTAACTTGTTGTGATCCCACAGATTTTTTAAGCAATGAAACATGAAATAGTGGGTGAATATGAGAATCATCAGGCAGCTGGAGCTTGTGGGCAACCATCCCAAATCTTGCAACAATAGGAAAAGGGCCATATAATTTTGGACTTAATTTAGAGGCCTGCCCATAAGAAAGAGCCCTTTGAAGGGAGTGTTTCAACTTCAAATAAACCTCATCTCCCACAGCAGACTCCCTTTCACTTCTCCTATCAGCAAACTGCTTCATCCTGTTTTGGGCAGTTGCTAGCTCTTTCCTTAATAACTGTAGAACCTCCTGCCGCTGTTGTAGATAGGTGTCAACTGCTGCTACTGAAGTGGATTCTGTAATGGCAGGTAATAGGGGAGGTTTGTACCCATACAAAGCCTCAAAAGGATACATCTTAATGGAGCTGTGGTGGCAGGAGTTATACCAACACTGAGCCAAGGGGAGCCATTTATGCCAACCTTAGGCTGTAGAAAACAAAGGCAGTGAAGGTAAGTCTCTAGGCACTGATTAAGCCTTTCAGTTTGGCCATCTGTTTCAGGGTGTAAGCAGTGGACAAGTGCAACTTAGTGCCCAAGGATTTCAACAGCTCCTGCCATAGTAGGCTGGTAAAGACTTTATCTCTGTTGGATACTATGGACTGTGGGGTAACATGCAATTTTACCACCTGGTCCAAGAAGATTCTAGCCTCTTCTTGTGCAGTGAATGGGTGGGAAAGACTTGAGGAAATGGGCAAACTTAGTAAAGCGATCCACCACCACCAAAATACAATCCTTACCTTCTGATTTGGGTAACCCCTCCACAAAGTCCATGGACACACTGCTCCAAGCTTGCAAGGAGTAGCCAAAGGCTGCAATAAACCCAGGGCTGCCACTGTTTCATATTTGCACCGTTTGCACACATCGCATGCCATCACAAACACCATCACACACACTTTTTCTACTGTGGCCAATAGAATAGTTGTTTTACCTTGTAGTAGTTGTTTTACCTTGTGGTAGGTATTCTGAATCCCTAAGTGTCCACCAAAGGAGATCCATGCAGGGACTGCAGGATCTTGCCCTTGAGTTGGTCGCAATCTCCAATTATCAACCTGCCATGGTATCTTAGAAGCCCATTAGTTAGTGTATAGCCCGGCCTACTAGAAGAGCCAATGATCAGTTGCTCCAACAAGTCTTTGGACCACTCAGCCTTCTATAATTGGCTGTTACTTCCTGGTACCAATCAAGAACAATTGAGGTAATGGCTGCAGAGGTGCCTCTTCAAAGCAGTGGGACAATGCATCTACAGCAACATTTTCCTTCCCCTTCCTGTATTGAATGATATAATCCAGTCCCATCATAAGTTTAGCCAACCCTTTTCTCTGTAATTGTGTATGCAGTTTCTGCAGTAGTAAAATTTTAGGCTCTCATGGTCAGTCCTAATAATGAATTGACTTCCCTCCAAATAGTGTCTCCACTTCTCTACTACTATTAACACAGCCAGCAATTCCTTATCATATATACTCAATCCAAAGTGTCTAGGGGCTAAAGCTTGGTTGATAAAAGCTAGTGGCCTACCCTCCTGCATTAATACAGCCCCCTATTCCCACATTGCTAGCATCAGTTTCCAGTATGAAGGGCTTGCTAAAATCTAGTAAGGCTGGGACTGGGACCTCACTTGTGGCTTTTTTCAACTGAACAAAAGCTTCCTCGGCCTTAGGGTTGTCAAGAGAAGAACCTTCCGAGCCTTGAATTTAAATTTTTCTGTTCATTACTATTGCTGTTAGTTACTACTCATTGCTGTAATTCCTTAGGCAGGCTAGCTTACTTTCTGTTATGCATTCTAGAAGGAAAACGGTTCTACCCATGTGCAGAAGGGGCAAGGGATCTCAAGTTTGTTAGGAGTAGGCCCCACTTGGTAGGAAATATTCCCCAGGCGTTAGAATATATCTGCCTACCCTCAACGAGAGGAAGGCATGAATGAAAATCAGAATTCTTATTGTTTCCTCCTCTAAATTCTCTTACTCTCTCTCTATCCTTACTCTCTCTGTTCTTCTTTCTGGGTTGCTCTATCTCTCTTTCTCGCTGATTACTGCCCCTTGTGCGAGCATCAAGCTCTCCTAATTCGCATTGGAATTAGGAGAAGGCAAATTGTCTGGCCAAGCCGTGACAATCTTGGTATCAGAGCATCGGTTCTTGGCCAAGGCTGCAACTTGAGAAAATGGCGGAAGGAACTCGCATGAAAAATTTTGAGACACAGTTGCAGCAGGTTAGCTCAACTGTGTCGGAATTTCAAGGAAGGATCGACCAACTGGAGATTAGAGGGGAAAGGAACCATGAAGTGATCGTAGCAATGGATCGCAAGCTAGAAGGGTCGTTGGAGGGAATGGAGCAGAGGCTGGAGGGACCGATGACGAGGCTACGGGAGGACATGCAGCAGTTCATGCTCATGTTTACACGCTAGAATACGGTAAGGATAGCTCCCGATTTCCCTCCACGCGAGCGGGACAACCCCATTTTACCGAGAAATAGAACGCACAGGAGGGAAGGTACGTCCGAGATTGAGGTAGAGCATAACGAAGGGTTAGAAGGGGTGGTGGTCAGAGAGAGGATTGAGCAGCCTCACGGCCATCCTCTGGGATTCACCATGCCCAGAATGGAGATACCGGTGTTTGAAGGAGCTAATCCTCGATGGTGGTTGAGGAAGTGTGAGAGGTTGTTCAGCTGGCATAACATACCCAGAGGATAGAGGGTGTTGCTAGCCGCCGCTTATTTTAATGAAGCTGTGGATGCTTGGTTTCAAGGGTGTTTGAGTCTGAGGGAAGATTATACGTGGGAAGAGTTCTCTGAAAAGCTTTGTGAGCGATTCGGAGAGAGAAGCATGGCAGACACAATAGAAGAATTCAATAAGCTTAAGCAAACAGGGAATGTTGAAGCTTATTTGCAGAAGTTTGAGGAGTTAAGATCGTTTATGATATGCCACAACCCACATTTATCCAAGGCTTATTTCATGTCAAGCTTCCTGAGCGGCTTGAACGAGGAACTACGACCCATGGTCAAAATGATGAAGCCGAGGACGGTGGAGCAAGCCTCGGAAAGCGCCCGATTGTAAGAGATGTCTGTGGAGGCACTAATGAGGAAGCAGAGACAGCAGCAATGGGGAGTGAATATCGGAGCCAACACTGTTGGAGGAAGAAGTTACCCTCGCGATGCAGCAAGGGGTAACCATGTGGTCAAAGGTGTAGGCGGGTCGGGCTCGGTTCCTTATGGGTAACCATTAAGAGAGCAAAGGAGGTTGGCTAGCCTTTGCTTTCGATGCGGTGACAAGTACCACCCAGGACAGGCCTGCAAGAGACAAATTCTCTTGTTGAGAGGGGACGAAGAAGAGAACCAAGAAGAGGAGATAGAAGGAGACAGCGATAAGGAAGTAACAAAAGACAATGGAGAGATTTCCATTCACGCCCTAAAGGGAGTGACTAATAACAAGATCATTAAGGTGGGAGGACGCTATAAGGGTAACGATCTTATGATTTTAATAGATAGCGAAAGTACCCATAACTTCTTGGATGAGAACACCGCAGAGAGATTGAAGTGCTACTCACAGGGACTCCACCTTTGAGTGTAACGGTAGCTAACGGCCAAAAGGTGTTGAGTCAATCAGCCTGTAACGGGTTCTATTGGGAAATGCAAGGAGAAAAATTCGAAATAGATTTGAGACTGCTCCAACTAGGGGGCTGTGATGTGGTTCTAGGGGTAGATTGGATGAAAGGGGTGAACCCCATCAGTTTTGATTTTAAGAGGATGGAAGTGTCTTTTGAGAAAAAGGGAAGGAAAATGACATTGTCCGAAGGAAAGGAGGTGGGGATGTGCAAAATGATGTCGGGAAGGAGACTGCAAAGGGTGATCAAGGGAAAATGGGGACATTGGCCACAACTCTTTTCGATCATGGCAGCCGAGAAGGTCCAGGCAGGTCCAACACTGCAAGGAGAGACGTGCCTAACAGTGAGTGCATCCCAGGGAGGGTCCAATCAGGTACGTTACTTAGACCTCCTTAATAGATTGTTGGATGAGTATGAGGATCTCTTCCTTGAACCCCAATCTCTTCCTCCTACTCAAGCTCATGACCACACCATCAACCTAAAACCACACACCGAGCCTATTAACATTAGAGCCTGATGTTACCCACCACTCTAGAAAAACGAAATTGAAAAAAAATGGTGAGGGAAATGCTTAAACAGGCCATCATTAGACCAAGCCAAAGTCCCTTTGCTTCTCCCGTCCTTTTGGTTAAAAAGAAAGATAGAACATGGCGGTTTTGTGTGGACTACCGCCAACTAAATGCCATAACCATCAAAGATAAGTTCCCTATTCCATTGATAGAAGACCTTTTGGACGAGTTACACGATGCTCGATTCTTTTCTAAGCTAGACTTACGCTCGGGCTACCACCAAATCCGGATGAAGCCCGAGGACATTCACAAGACAGCCTTTAGAACTTATCATGGGCATTTTGAATTCTTGGTGATGCCCTTTGGACTCACCAATGCCCCAACCACTTTTCAATCCCTTATGAACACCATTTTTGAACCCCATCTTCAAAAATTCATATTGGTATTCTTTGATGACATACTCATTTATAGCCCCACCTTTGAACTACACTTATTCCACCTAAGAGCCACCCTTAACATCCTCCGATCTCACCAGCTATTTATTAAGAAGTCCAAGTGCGCATTTGGTCAAGGACAGGTGGAGTACTTGGGGCACATTATATTCCAAGGAGGAGTGAGTACCGACCCCCGAAAGGTGGAAGCCATGGTGACTTGGCCAAGGCCAAATTCAGTAAGGGCGTTGAGACGATTCTTGGGATTAACTGGGTATTATCGCCAGTTCATAAAGAACTATAGGATAATTAGCAAACCTCTAACGGAATTGTTGAAGAAGGGAGGTTTCAGTTGGGGACCAAAGGCAGAAGAGGCTTTTGAGGAACTAAAAATGGCCATGAGTAGGGTACCAGCTCTTGGTCTGCCAGATTTCAACAAGGCTTTCATCCTGGAAATCGATGCTAGTGGAACTAGAATTGGTGCGGTTTTGGTGCAGGAAGGAAAACCTCTAGCGTTCCTAAGCCAAGTGCTAGGTCCTAAACACTCGGGACTTAGCATATATGAGAAGGAGTTCCTAGCAGTTTTGATGGTTGTTGAGAAATGGAGGCACTACTTAGAGGGAGGAAGATTCATAATCAAGACTCACCATGAGAGTTTGAAGTTTTTGTTGCAACAAAGACTTCAAACACAACTGCAGAAGAAAGGGATGGCCAAGCTCATGGGGCTGGACTATCTTATTCAGTACCGAAAAGGGAAAGAAAACATTGCCGCCGATGCACTCTCAAGGTGCCACGAAGAAGGTAGTTCAGCAGCCATGACCGAAGTGGTTCCCCAGTGGTACCACGAGGTGATTGGCAGTTATGATGGGGACGAGAAGCTTAAGCCTTTGCTGGAGGGGCTAACATTGGGGGCCGAAGTGGGAAAAGGATATACCTTCTATAATTGGTTGTTACTTCCTGGAACCAATCAAGAACAATTGAGGTAATAGCTGCAGAGGTGCCCTCTTCAAAGCAGTGGGACAATGCATCTATAGCAACATTTTCCTTCCCCTTCCTGTATTGAATGATATAATCCAGTCCCATCATAAGTTTAGCCATCCCTTTTCTCTGTAATTGTATATGCAGTTTCTGCAGTAGTAAAATTTTAGGCTCTCATGGTCAGTCCTAATAATGAATTGACTTCCCTCCAAATAGTGTCTCCACTTCTCTACTACTATTAACACAGCCAGCAATTCCTTATCATATATACTCAATCCAAAGTGTCTAGGGGCTAAAGCTTGGTTGATAAAAGCTAGTGGCCTACCCTCCTGCATTAATACAGCCCCCTATTCCCACATTGCTAGCATCAGTTTCTAGTACAAAGGGCTTGCTGAAACCTAGTAAGGTTGGGACTGGGACCTCACTCATGGCTTTTTTCAACTGAACAAAAGCTTCCTCAGCCTTAGGGTCCTAATTGAAACTATCCTTCCTCAATAAATCTGTTAAAGGCCTACTGATAACCCCATAATTCCTAACAAACCTTCTGTAGTAACCTGTCAATCCCAGAAATCCCCTTAAGGCTTTAATAGTAGCAGGCCTTGGCCAAGAAATCATGGCAGCCACTTTCTCTGTGCTTAACCCAGAATTGGAAATGATATGTCCTAGATACTTCATCCGCTTTTGGGCAAAGGCACATTTTAACCTCTTAGCATACAATTGGTTAAGCCTAAGGACATCAAATGTAGTCCTCAAGTGGTTAAGGTGCTAGGCAAAAGAAGGGCTATATATAAGAATATCATCAAAGAAAACTATGATGAATTCTTGTAGGTAAGGTTCAAAAATGTGGTTCATTAGGGCTTGAAATGTGGCTGGGGCATTAGTGAGTTCAAAAAGCATCACTGTATCACAGCCCAAGGGGAATTAGAGGGGCAATACTATAATTAGTTACAATTGTTTGTTAGGAGATGCTATTGATTCCGTTGAAGTGCACATGGGTGCTGTGTCTAGATTTTACTTTCAGTTGAACAACCTATAAATAAGCTATAGAATGTAGAGAAATGTATGCTGAAAATGATTTTTTTAAGTCATAATTCTCTCCTCCATTTTCTCTCTTGTTCTCCCTTGTTTTCCCTCCATTCTTCCTATTACTGCTTTGTCTCTCCCTCCAATTCTTCTCTATTTCTCTTCTGAATTCTTCCAATTCCCTTTCTAAACCCTAGCCAAACCCTAAGGTTGTCACATTTAGTATCAGAGCTGACGATTCTCAACTGTGATTTGGAAGCTTTAGCAGTTAGCCAAGGCGAATTCTGCGTGATCAAGATCAAGCGATCGTGATCGAATCAACGGATTATAGTGACCGCAACAATCGGCTTGGAATTGAGGTTTGTCGAACCACAGCAGGTGACGACATTGAGCAGGCGATTATCAGAGCCAATCAAAGTTGTTGTAACTGTGTAACTTCTCCTACTCCTAAATCGGGTTTGACGTTGAAGCGGAATGACGTCAACGACTCTTGACGAATGGTAGGCAAAGCAGATTCCATATCCGACCCGATTTGAGACATTGAAGGTAATGTAGTGAATTTTGAGTCGTCTTGAGGTAGTAAGGACAGAATCGTAACCGACCAAACAATTTTCAAAATCGGTGGATTCATAGGGGAGCGATTCTCAGAAGGTTAACAGAGCCGATAGATCTTTGGTGGTGATTCCGGTGATTACAGAGCCTTTGGATGGTGATTGGGTGGCGAATTCACTGGTGATTCTGATTTGTGTAGATCGTGGGTAGATAGCGACCAGTGCAAGGTGGAATTGAACTTGGATTTGAAGGTGAGAAGGAAGACATGATTCTCTCAATTCTGATTAGACAGAGGCCCAAAGTTAGGCTAGCCCATTAATCGAGCAACGATTTAGATGGAGATTAAAGCATTGAAGAGAAGCAGATCGGAGCCTACAACGATTGCGATTGGATCGAAGTGGCCAAAGCAGTGACTCTAGGGTTGGATATTGAAGGCAGAGCAAGGAGTTGATTCTAACTGTGAATTTTGGAAAATCATGTTCCAACTTGGAAGGCGACGTAGAGCCGGTGAATTTCAGTTGATAATTGAGGTTCGAAATTAAAGGCAACGCAGGGTGAACCAAATGGAATTTCGATTGGATGCTATTGAAATTGGGATATGCCAAAACCAAGAACAGGTGGATGATCGCTTGGAGACCTTGGAGATAGGGATCCGACAAGCTCAAGAAGAGATCAACTGAAGCCGATCGGAGTATGCAGCCAATTTGGATAAAGCCGTTAGCGGGCTCCAAGAGGAATTTCCTGGATTAAGCCAACAAATCAGCCAGCAGGTGAGTGCAGCCTTGACCATGTTTGCTCGGCAGCCTTAGCCAGCCTCCTAACGGACTTTCCTCCCCGGGCTTCATCGGCTCCAATCCTAACAATGTCGAGGGCGAGGCAGAGGCCTAACAATCAGATGGAAGTAGGGGATAGGGTAGAGGCGGAAGAAGACAATCTGACTTGAGGAATTGGAGGCAACCACTCCAATCCTCTAGGGCCACGAATTGACATTCCCCTATTTGAAAGAAATAGACCTCGGTGGTGGATTCAACAATGTGAACGAGTGTTCTACCAATATCGAGTAGTGGAAAGGGAGAAAATGAACGTGGTTGCAACTTATTTGGATGACGTTGCAGACACTTGGTTTTAGAATTAGAGCCGAGGAAGGGTGGAATGAAGTTAGTCAGAGTTCGTGCATGGTCTCTGCAATCGGTTTGGGGAGAAGACAAGGACAGATGACATTGAGAAATTCAATAAGCTGAAACAAAAGGGAACAATGGAGGAATATCAAGGGAAACAAGACATTGAGAAACATCCTTTTCAACTTCTCGATTTCATTGCAACTACAAGGATTGAGAAAATTAGACAGGCTTATATTGAAAAAGAGTAAAGTAAGAAACTCAAACAGAAACAACGGGAGAGGATGGAACCAAAAATGGGAAAGATGGATATTGATTACCAAGTTCTCCATGATGCATTTTAAAAATATCAAACTACTTAAGCTAATAACACACGGTGATCTGTAATTTGAAGGAAAAGAGTTTGAGGTAAAGCTAAAGGAGATGAAGCCTAAGATGTTGTCACATGAACTAAAAGAAGCTCTTGGGATGCCTGAAAGAGCTCCTCTCCCATGGCTCATATATGGTCCACCCCCTTCTTATCCACATTTGAAAATTCCTAGGCTGAATGCTCCTATTTCCCCTGGAGCTAGTTTTGGATATCATCCTAGAGGTTGGGGCAAACCTTCAGTTGATGAATATGGTCGTCCGCTCTATGGTGATGTTTTTGGGGTTCTACAACAAGATCAGCCCAACTGTGAGGAAGAACCAATTAATAAGACCAAACATTGGGGTGATCTGGAGGAAGAAGAAAAAGAGGAAGAAAATGAGGTGGAAGAAGAGATTGAGGAAGAGGAATTGGAGGATGGCCTTCAATCAGTTGACAGCCTCTCAAGCACTCCCACTGATGCTAAGACTTCTGATGCTATTGATCTCCAAAAGCAGTAGAGGAAGGAGCCTGAAAAGCCTCTTTACCAAGTACTTGAGGAGAAGGACGAAAGGATTGCACCGGGCACCTTGCTTGGAACATCTCATCCGTATGTCATTGGCACGGGCACACAAGACAAGACAGTAGATGCCAAAAGGATTGATTTGCTTAAAGGTCGGAAATCAAATAGAGTTGATGTGACATTGCAGCCAGAAGAGTTGGAAGTAATGGACAATGTTTTGCCTGCAGATAAGCTTGAATTTCTTCCTATGATTGGAAATGATATGATTATAGGAATGACAACTCCATTGGAACCATTTTCAATGGCAATAGGAAAGTGGTGGATGGTTGGACTTGGTGTTGTAGCAAATCATAGTATTGTTAAGGAAAAAGAAAAGAGAAAGCAAAAGAAAAGGGAAATACGAGATGAGAACAAGAAAAGGCGAAAAAGAAACTAGTTGGTGAAGATGGGTGTCAGATGAATAACAACGGCTCAATGGTAATAAGTTTCTTGGAAGCAAGAAACCTTTCAAGGAGGGGGAATTGTCACGACCCAAGGGGAATTAGAGGGGCAATACTGTAATTAGTTACAATTGTTTGTTAGGAGAAGCTATTGATTTTGTTGAAGTGCACATGGGTGTTGTGTCTAGATTTTACTTTCAGTTGAATAGCCTATAAATAGGCTATAGAATGTAGAGAAATGTATGCTCAAAATGATTTGTTGAAGTCATAATTCTCTCCTCCATTTTCTCTCTCATTCTCCCTTGTTTTCCCTCCGTTCTTCCTATTACTGCTCTATCTCTCCCTCCGATTCTTCTCTATTTCTCTCCCGAATTCTTCCAATTCCCTTTCTAAACCCTAGACAGTAGTCAACACAAAATCGCCATGAACCATCTATCTTTTTGACAAGTAATACTAGTGAGGCAAAAAGATGTCATGACCCCAAAGGTTCCCAAGGATAGATTAGTAAATATAGTAGTAGTTAGCCTACTTGCATTGCACAATAATTGTAATTCTCTTTCCCTTTTCTATTATAGGGCTTTGTCATTAGCTATAGGCAGTTATGCTATTTGTTATACTCCACATCGGTGCATGTGCGAGGTTGTTAGGCTATATATAAGCCACAGCTAAGGATAGGAGGATAATGTTTGAATTGATATTGAATTCTCTCAAATTCTCTCTGATTTCTCCCTCCCCTTCTACTAATTTCTCTCCCCCTCTTTGTTCTTTTGCAACTTTCCCTCATTTCTATCCATTATCTCCCCCCAATTCTGTCCAATTTTCCCTCCAATCATTATGTTCTTGATTCTAAATCCCTCGGATTCTTCCGATTTCCAATCCTAACTATGAAACTAGGGAGCACTGGAATAGCAATTTAGACAGATTGGAACTTACTTGCACACACACAGATTACACGAATTCACCCCTCAACTCAGGATATAATAAGAAAATAAGTATAAGATCAGAAACAGATTTAAAACAATAAGAAAAGTAACATAAACCACACAAGAACATTGGTTTATCCTAGTTCAGATCATTCCTTGAAATGATCCTACATCCAACCTTTGAATCTCTCCAAGAGCAGCTTTCTTTATTAGGAATCAATCAGTACAACAGCCTTGAACCCAAGTACAATCTTGGTCTTTCCCGAGATTACAAAGGACTACCAATTCTCTAGCCTTTCCTCTCAATAACAGAATTGCACTCACTCATAACATGCCTCAAATGACTAACCCTGCCCTCTTATTTATAGACTAAAGGGCGGACAACCCTACACAAATAACCGGATTTTTATATTATCAGTTTTAACCCCTTGTTAAGATTAGGAGCACTAAGATTCTCTCAATTCAATGCCAATCTCTCTCACTCTTAGTCGAAACCAAAAACAACAACAGAAATAATAAACTGAAATGCAAGAATAGAATTTAAATGAGATAGAAACAACCAAACCACACAAGTGAACACACGCAAGTTATCCTGGTTCGGATTGCTTGAAAGCAACCTTACATCTAGCCTCTTCGAACCAAGAGTAATCCACTAGAATGAATGAAACCAGTACACAAGGGCCCCATCTCACACATACACACGAGTACAGTCAATCTTGGAGATTACAAAGTCTATCTTTCTTCTAGCTTTTCTCTCACACACTGCACTCGCACACATCAGAATGAATGATCACCCCAAACGGCTGCCCTATGCCTTTTATTTATAGACATTTTTGGCGGATGTTACAAGAGAAATAAAAGACTACACATTTCCTATTATAACCCCCATACATAAGTACATAACTATACTTAGAATATTCTGCAGCTTGATACTATGGGCTTCACTAGTTTCTTCTAGGGCTTAAACTCTATGCAAACTACAACAAATCTCCACCTTTTGCAAGAGTGTAGCCTAATCTTCACTCTTGTGAATCTATTCTCCACCTGGACTTGCATAATACATGATCATTCACAAAGATAAACATGTAAGAGCCTCAAACAATTATGTAACTTAGACATAGGTATTGTTTTAGTGAACATATCTGCAACATTTTCTTCTCCTGCTACCTTTATCAAATATATTTCCTTTCTTTCAAGTACTTTGATAAAGTGATACCTAACATCAATATGTTTAGTTCTCTCATAGCGTGCTTGATTTTTAGTCGAGTGTATAACACTTTGGCTATCACACTTTAAGATTGCCTTAAAATTTTCCCCTAGGAGTTCACTTACTAAACCTCTCAACCATAGGCCCTCCTTTATAACTTTTGTAACCGCTATATACTCAGCCTCGGTGGTTAAGAGAGTCACTACTGACTGCAAATTTGTTTTCTAGCTTATGGTAGCATTCCATAACTTAAACACATACTCAGTAGATGACCTCCTTCTATCCAAATCTGTTACATAGTCAGCATCAATGGATCCTAGTATATTAGAATCATCTTTTATACTAGCTCTACCATAAACTAAAGCCATGTTTATTGATCCTTTAAGGTATCTAAATATCCACTTAACAACAACCCAATGCTCTTTGCCGGGATTAGCCATAAACCTGCTAGCAACACTCATAGCATGGGCTAAATTCAGCCTAGTACACACCATACAATACATGAGGCTACCTACAGCACTAGAGTAGGGTATCTTGTTCATTTCTCTTATACTCTCTTCATTACTAGGTGATTGGTTGTGGGATAGCTTAAAATGCTGTGCAAAGGGAACATTTACCTCCTTTGCATCATGCATTTGAAATCTCTTAATCAATTTTTCTAGGTATGCCTTTTGGGATAGCTAGATTAACCTCTCTTGTCTATTCCTTACTATTTCAATCCCTAAAATCTTCCTAGCTTCCTCTAGCTCCTTCATCCCAAAAGCTGATTTTATTTGCAATTTTAACCTATGAATTTCCTCATCTGATTGACTAGCAATCAACATGTCATCCACAAAAAGGAGACAGATAGAGATTTTAGATGAAATATGCTTAATATAGATACAATAATCAAATGCACTTCTCTTAAAACCTTGGTTGATCATGAATGTATTAAATTTTCTATACCACTGTCTAGGGGATTGCTTAAGTCCATGTAAAGACTTCTTTAGCAAGCATACTTGCTCCTTCTTACCCCTAACCCCAAATCCCTTAGGTTGATCCATTAGAATATCCTCTTCTAACTCACCATAAAGGAATGCAGTGGTCACATCCATTTTCTCTAGAGTTAAGTCCAAATGGGCAATCATAGCAAGCAAGATTCTAATCAAGGAATGTCTCACTACTGGTGAGAAAACCTCGTTAAAATCCACCCAAACAACTTGGGTGAATCCCTTTGCTACCAACCTAACTTTATACCTAGGTTTTTGCTCCTTACCTACCCCCTCTTTAATTTTAAAGAGCCACTTACAGCCTACCACCCTTTTTTCTAAGGGTGTATCAACCAAAACCCAAGTTTTATTCTTATTTAGAGATTCCATTTCTGATTTCATGGCATCCAATCATAACTTGAAATCCTTTTATCTCATAGCCTCTTCATATGAAAGAGGTTCATCTCCAGCTATCTCTTCTACACTTAACAGTGCATAGGAGACTAAATCTGAATACCCATACCTTATAGGAGGTCTAACCTCCCTCCTTTGCCTATCCCTTGCCACATTGTACCTTCCTAAACTAGGGGAACTATCCGAACCTGAAGGTCCAGCACTACCTGAAGGCTGGAATCTCTCAAAACTTGAGGGATCATCACTGCCACTTTGCAAAAAGCTATCTAAGGTAGGGGAATCAGGATCAGCATCATGCTGGTCCATAAACATAGGAAAATCAGCACTGTCAGTGTGCTGGTCTGCTGCCAAATCCATGGGATTATCCATGTCAGCATCCTGGACTTGCTATTCCATCTCAACAGCCTTGGCTTTTCCTTTCCTATCCTTTTGAAGATCTACCTTATCATCCTTTTAAGAAAGAATCCTCACTGAAAGTCACATCCCTACTTACCAAAGTCCTTGGCAATCCTTCTTCTAGGGCCCATAACTTATATCCCTTAACCCCGGTTGGATAACCTATAAATATAGACACCTTTTGGCTCTAGGCTCCAATTTTCCCTGCTTAACATGTGTATAAGCAATGCAGCCAAATACCCTTAGATACTCTAAGCTTGGCTTATGGCCATTCCATACTTCATAGGGTGTTTAAACCCTATTGCAGCCGAAGGTGACCTATTAATTACATAGAAAGCTGTTGTAACAGCTTCTCCCCAAAATGATTTGGATAACCTAGCATGGATTAACATGCATCTCACCCTTTCTGAAAGGGTCCTATTCATTCTTTCAGCTAGGCCATTTTGCATAGGGTTTCCCAGGACTGTTAAATGCTTAAGGATGCCATTTTCTTTACACATTTGGGCAAATTATTTGTTACGAAACTCAAGTCTATTATCTGTCCTAATAACCTGGATTTTCATACCTTTTTTATTCTCTATTAAGGTTTTCTAGGTTTTAAATGCTTCAAAAGTTCCATCTTTTGATTTTATTACATATACCCAAACCATCCTAGAGAAGTCATCTATGATTCACAAAAAATACCTTGCCCCACCATGTGTTAAAGATTGACTAAGGCTCCACAAATCTGAATGAATATATTCTAGAGGGGCTTTAGATATGCGATTTGCTTTCTTAGGGAATTTTACCTTAGAAGACTTACCAAAAATACATGTCTCACATTGATCCAAATCTGTTACATTTCCCGCCCCTAGGATTCCTTGTTTGGATAGTTCTTTAAGGCCTTGCTCACTTATGTGAGCCATCTTATAGTGCCACAATTTTGTTTGATCATAGGTTTTATTTTCACCTATAGCTGCCTCACCACTTAAAGTGATTGCTTGCAGCACATATATCCTGTTGAGTCTTGGATCTAATTCCTCACACAATTAAACCCTCTCTCACTCCCAAACTCTTATCCGATAGAGATAGAAACAAAAGAAATGTAAAACAGAACACAATAACAAGCAAAATCAGTAGAAGAACAGGAAGACTTATCCTGGTTCGGGCAAGAAATTGCCCTACATCCAGACTGCCAGATGATGCCGACATAATCCACTATTTCAGAAACAAGAATACAGCTTCTTCCTCCTGATCTCTTCCTCGCACACACTTAGGCTGATAGACAATAGCCTCTCACAAGAAAACAAGGACCGAGCACTAGCTCTCTCTCAATTCTCTAACTCCTATGTGCGAATACAATAGAATGATTCTATCTGCTGCTTAACAGAACCTATCCGCCTCTATTTATAAAAGATAGAGGCGGTTACAACTTAAGGACTGAAATGCAAATAAAAGGAAATGCAAGACTTTAAGCGGAAATAACCTAAAGATTATTTCCGATATATTCTAAACACATAAAACATAAGAATATAAACATTTCCTAACTAACAGATCTGCCCTTTACAGAAATCTAACAGCTATACTAATACAAATTCTAACATATCCCATTGTGAAGGGCTGCTTTAATGCATATAAGGGCTCCCTTTGATACCCTTAATACTCCACCATGACCTTTATAGGAATGGCCACTCTTATCCAATTCTCCTAGGGATATCAAGTTCCTTTTTAAATCTGGAACATACCTAACAGATTTTAAAGTCTTTACCAATCCATCATGCATCCTCAATTTTATGTCTCCTATCCCTTTTATAATACACTCATGGTTGTCCCCTAACATCACCTTTCCACCACCTATATCTTTATAGTTTAAAAAACATTCTCTATGGGATGTCATGTGAAAAGAACAACCTGAGTCTAAAACCCACAAATCCTTATCTTCTAGACAAGATGCAACCAATGCATCTGCACTATCATAATCATACTCATATAGGGATGATGAAATTTTAGAATTTGATTTTTCTTTAAATTCTTTCTTTCTCTTAGGGCAGAATTTCTTAATATGACCCTCTTCATGGCAGTGATAACATTTAATCTGTTTCTTACCATTCTTCAACTTGGATCTAGACTTCCCCCTAGACTTAAATTCTCTATTTTCAGTCCTACTTCTAGCAGTTAGGACATCTCCAGCAATCTTTTCTTCTACTTTCTATTGCAACTCCTAAGAATTCAATGCACCTATTATATCTTCTAGGGTCAATGTATCCCTGCCGTGTTTAAGAATATCCACAAAGGTTTCATATGACTTAGGTAAGGAATGTAATAATACAAGGGCTTTATCATCATCATCATGGCTTACATCTATGTTTTTTAAGTCAAGACATAGCTTATTAAAATCATCTATGTGACTTTGCAATTTCTGCCCTTCTTGCATCTTAAAGGTAAAAAAAAATTCCTTCAAGAACAGCCTACTAGATAGGGATTTTGTCATATACAAACTCTCTAACCTAAGCCATAATTCAGCCGCGGTTTCCATCTTTGAAACCTCTCTAAGAACTTTGTCTCCTAAACTTAAGATTAGGGTATTGTATGCCTTCTTGATAATTTCTTTCTTCTTTTCTTTAGAATAGGCTTCCAATATCCTTGAATCTCCATCAAGAGCTTCTTCTAATCCTAGATTACCCAACAAAGCTCTTATTTTCATTCTCCAAAGTCCAAAATCATTAGATCCATCGAACTTCTCAATGTCATACTGGGCAGCAGAGGCCACGGAAACCATGGCAGGGGAAAATCCTATCGACTTCTAGGGTTCTTGACAATTCTTGAATGAGTTCCAGGCTCTGATACCAATTTGTTAAGATTAGAAGCACTAGGATCCTCTCAATTCAATGCCAATCTCTCTCACTCTTAGTCGAAACCAGAAACAACAACAGAAATAATAAACTGAAATGCAAGAATAGAATTTAAATGAGATAGAAACAACCAAACCACAAAAGTGAACACGCACAAGTTATCCTGGTTCGGATTGCTTGAAAGCAACCCTACATCCAGCCTCTTCGATCCAAGAGAAATCCACTAGAATGAATGAAACTAGTACACAAGAGCCCCTCTCACACATACACATGAGTACAATCAACCTTGAAGATTACAAAGTCTATCTTTCTTCTAGCTTTTCTCTCACACACTGCACTCGCAAACATCAGAATGAATGATTGCCCCAAACGACTACTCTATGTCTTTTATTTATAGACATTTTGGGCGGATGTTACAAGGGAAATAAAAGACTACACATTTCCTATTATAACCCCCATACATAAGTACATAACTATACTTAGAATATTCTGGGGCTTGATACTATGGGCTTCACTAGTTTCTTCTAGGGCTTAAACTCGATGCAAACTACAACACCCCCCCAACTTAAATCAAATTACAGTTTGGCATAAAACTGCCTATCTATACTTAGTCGCTTGACTCATTTGACCGCCTTTACTAATCCTAGGCTTACTCGAGGCAAACTTCTAACACTAACCCTAGGCTAAACCCTAGGTACACGACAAAGGACTGTGGCTGGGTTTAATAATGAATTTTTGTAGCATGTCCTTTACCAGTTTTTCAATTTCAGTCTTTTGAATGGGGGGGATAACGATATGAAAGTATATTAACAGGATCAGTGTTGGGTTTAAGGGAAATGGCTTGGTCAAATGGTCTTTTAGGGGGCAAGGAAACAGGTTCTACAAATAGGTCCTCAAACTCAACTAATAGCATGTTAAGAGAGCCAAGTTCATGTACCTCCCAACTGGTTGAATATGGCTACTGACAATCAGCATTAACTCACCACATTGTCCCTGATTTCCTTCCGTTTTGTCCATGACATGTATAGAAAACAGCTGTGCCACTTGAGACAGCTTACTTTTGAACATCTTTTGTAATTTTCTTTCTGGTAATCATCTTGCATATGCCTGTGTCTAGGCTACCTGCAAGGGTCATCTTCCTCTCATCCTTCTCAAAAGTCACTTCCCTTTTGTTGAAATCAAAGCTGATTGGGTTGACAGTCTTCATCCAGTCAACCCCCAAGACTATGTCACATCCCCCTAACTTTAACAACACAACCTCATATCAGTTTCAAACTTTTCCCCATGCATCTCCCACTGGAAGCCAATACAAGTAGACTTGCTGAGTACTTTACTGCCATTAGCCACAGTCACAGACAATGGCTATGTGCCAGTGAGTTTGCATCCTAACTTCTTGGCTATGCTCTCATCCAAGAAGCTGTGGGTACTCCCACTATCAATTAAAATCAATAGTTTATAACTGTGCACCTTCCCTTCCCCCTTAACTATTTTGCGGTTGGTCAAGCCTCTCAGGGCATGCAAAGAAATCTCCCCATTATCCTCTTCTTCAATCTCAGTTGCAGTTGTTGGTATCTCCTCTCCCATTTCTACTTCCTCTTCTCCTTCCAGCAAGTGCAACTGTCTCTTGCATTGATGCCCTGGCATGTAATTATTTCCACATCTAAAGCATGAGCCAGCCTATCTACTTTGCATAACAATCCTTCCTCCTAGTGACTAATTTGAAATAGCAGTTTATGGAACCATTAGAATTTTGGAACTTTGATGGTTCTTGACTGCCTCTTTATTAAACCCTTTACTCCCTTTTTGTAAGGTGTTTGAACTCACCCCCCTCGCCTGCAACCTCTGCTTCTTCATTAGAGCTTCTTCCGTAAGCTCTTGCAGCCTAGCACTCTTTGCCGCCTGTTTTACTGTCCTTGGCTGCAACATTTTTACCATCGGCCTTAATTCTTCACTTAAGTCATTGATGAAGCTTGAGATAAAGTAGGCCTCAATTAAGTGGGGATTAAGATTCAACATCAGGGATTTTAACTCCTCAAATTTTATTTGATAGGCCTGCACTAAATTTTCTTGTCTCAACTTGTTAAACTCCTCTACCACATCCATCATGCTCTGGTCACCAAATCTTTCACATAATTCCTCCACAAACTTTGCCCATTGGCAGCCATCTCTAATCCGGATCCAATCTTGGAACTAGGCATCTGCACAATCATTGAGATAAGCAGAAGCCAATGTGACTTTCTGATGATCTGGAAAGTTGTATAAGGAAAATATCCTCTCACATCGTCTCACCCACCACCTTGAATTTTGGCAATCAAACAAGGGCTGATTTGTGGGAGCATGTACTTCCTGCCTTCTCTCCACCACACTCTCCCCAACCACTGCTGATTCTACCTCAAATTCAAAGGATTCGATAGCTCTATGGATCACTCCATTCCTGGGTAGGAGTGGACCCGATCTCTCTCTAGGGGGAAATTCAGGGGGGAGACTTACTTGGGGTAATTTTGAGAACATCAACATGAAGCCATCCAACCTCTTTGCTAACCCATCCATCGAGTTCTCCAACTTCCGATCCGTTGTCTCGAATTTCCAATCAAGCGAGAGAATTGCCTCATGATTCCTGCTCGATCCAATTTCCAAGGAATCGACCTTAGCTTGCAAATCAGAGATCGTTGAATTGAATTGTTACAGCTCGGATTCGAATTGCTTCATTCTAGTGTAGTCAGCCACGGTGGAATGGAGATCATAGGTGGGATTGCCAGCCTAGGAAGTGCTCTAGTACCAAATTGTCAGATCTTGAGATCTAGCAGTGAATTCTCAACCGATTGGTGAGAATTACAGCAGAAAATTAGGGGGAATTGGGAAGGAATTGAGAGAGAGAGAAGAACAGAGGGTGCGATTGAGAGAGGGAGAGAAGGATCGAGACAGAGAGAGAGAGTGGGAAACAGATATATTTCTCAAATAATTCTTCAATAGTTTTGTATTAGGCTGGATCAGCCTTATATATTGATCTAGGTAGCAGTGGATTGGCGCCAACAAGGCTGCCAAATTCAAAATCAAGTACAACTGAAGGCAAGCTATCTTCTAAGTACAACTGCTAGCTAGCCTCTAAGTACAGCCATTTTGATACTGAAAAGTACAAACAAAACCAACAACAGGTACATGACACTTATCCCAAATGGAAAGACTAAGGCTTCATTTGGTCATTGAAACATTAAGTGATTCAAGTTTCACGGGGTATATATCTACATAGGCATGTTTTCTTTCACTGAAAAAATGCAAGGACCAATTGAACCTTTAGAGAACGGTATTTTTCCTTCATACAGACCAAACGAGAAAAGTAAATGACAATGTCAGCCGATAAGGAGAAGCTTTGCAAGAATTATTGGGAAACCAATCTAAGTATATAAAACACTTATAATGGTGAAAATAAATTGAACCATTTGTATTTAAAATAACCTGCTTTGTCATCCTAGCTCTGGGATTTGCATCATTGTCATAATTCTTGGAGTCAACATCAATAGTCAAGTCGACCTCCATTTCTGCACTCGCGGGTTTGATTCTAACCTGGAACAAAAAGAAAATTCTATTGGTAATTGTCTAAAGTTTCTTGTCCCCACTTTTATCTTGCTTTATCTTTCCTTAGTGCAGTCGTCGCGCATTGCCACTAACTAACAAAAGATTATCATCGTGACGAGTTCAAGAAACTAAACAAAAATTGCACACCTCTTCACATCGTTCATCCAATTCATAGGGGCGCCAACACGGCCTGAGCGGATATTGCAGAACATAAATCTGGAGAAACATAACAAAAGTCACTAACAATGCTTAACATACGGAAAAGAAACCAATTGGAAAACAGTGTTTTACCTGAGTGTTGGCATCGATCTGAGGAGTCAAGAAAACGTCAATTTCACGAACAACCCTATCCTCGATACCGTCTTCCTCCATCGGTTCGCCATTAGCCTCCTCGACCTCCGACTTCGCTTCAACATCCACCTTCACGGTACCATCGTCGACGGCCACGGCGGAAGGAAGAGAGGGGCCAAGCTCCGTCTTGGCGGAGACGGAATCAGCCGGCGGCGGTTGGGACTCCAATTCCTCCTCCTTCAGATGAATGGAATCAAGTTCTTTGTCGGCCGATACTGGTTCGGGCTTCAATTTGCGTTTAGGCTGGGGTTTGAGTTTGCAGCCCTTGGGGGCGAATCTGGAGGTTCTGGATGGAGCTTGGCTCGGACCATCTAGGTCATCCAGGTCCATGTCCGCCATCGTGAGGTCACGACAAGTAGTAGTGCGGCCGGAAACTACAGGCAGCGGTTAACGACGACGGGAAGAGAGAGTGCCAGTTCGGCTAGCGTGATCGCTCCGTCGCTAAAGGTTTTACTTGATGCGAAGTCTTAAATTGAAGCGGCCTCCAAATGCTTGTGAAATTGCCGCTTTGGTACATGAGTGAGGCATCTCCAACCCAAAATTTTAAAATGGTGCAATTTTTACATTAAAAATAGTTTAATTTTTACACTATCCTATCAAGTCATATTCGATCCATTACACCAAAATTTACACCAAATAAATAGTATTATTTTTATTTTTTTATTTTTTTAATTCTTAACAATTAATTTATTTCAAAAAATTATTTAATTATTTATGTAATTATAAATTAAATATTTGTCTTTCATTTTTAGTGTATGTTGGAATTTTATTTTCAATGTTTACGTTTCTGTATTACTCATGTTGTTATCAACTTTTTAAATTTTATGAAGCAAAATATTTTTTCTTGTTATATAATTATAATTATTTTTGCTTAATTTTAATTTATTATGTTCTTAAAAATAATGATCAAATTAAATATATAAATTAAGACTAAAATCAATAATTATACATACTAAAACAAAATTAAAAAATAATATAATGGGAATAGCATTTTTTTACATTGAAAGAGGAAGGGTAATTTGGGCATAAACTTCCCACGGCAAAATGCCATGGGTGAACAATGGGACGCCATATTGGCGTCCCACTGTTCATCACACCATTTTGGTGTGATGTTTTGCCGTCTCCGTTAGGCTATTTCCAACCCAAAACTTCAAAATAGTGCAACTTTTATACTATCCTATCAAGTCATCTTCAATCCATTACATCAAAATTTACACCAAATGAATAGTATTATTTTTATTTTCTTATTTCTTTAATTCATAACAATTAATTTATTTCAAAAAATTATTTATGTAATTGCAAGTTAAATATTTGTCTTTCATTTTTAGTGTATGTTGGAATTTAATTTTTAATATTTACGTTTTTGTATTACTCATGTTGTTCTCAACTTTTTAAATTTTATGGAGTAAAATATATTTTCTTGTTAAATAATTATAATTGTTTTTGCTTAATTTTAATTTATTATGTTCTTAAAAATAATGATCAAATTAAATATATAAATTAAGAATAAAATCAATAATTATACATACTAAAACAAAATTAAAAAAAGATATAATGGGAATAACATTTTTTTACATTAAAAGGGGAAGGGTAATTTAGTCATAAACTTCCCACGACAAAATGTCGTGGGTGAACAATGAGACGCCATATTTGGCATCCTAGTGTTCATCACACCATTTTGGTGTGATGTTTTGTCATCTCATTGGAGACGGAAAAACGGCAATCAGTTGATTTTACTGTTTTGCCATCTCCGTTAGGCCATCTCCAACCCAAAACTTCAAATAGTACAACTTTTATACTATCCTATCAAGTCATTTTCAACCCATTACACCAAAATTTACACCAAATTAATAGTATTATTTTTATTTTCTTAGTTCTTTAATTCATAACAATTAATTTATTTCAAAAAATTATTTAATTATTTATGTAATTGCAAATTAAATATTTGTCTTTCATTTTTAGTATATGTTGGAATTTAATTTTCAATATTTACGTTTCTGTATTACTCATGTTGTTCTCAACTTTTTAAATTTTATGAAGTAAAATATTTTTTCTTGTTAAATAATTATAATTGTTTTTGCTTAATTTTAATTTATTATGTTCTTAAAAATAATGATCAAATTAAATATATAAATTAAGACTAAAATCAATAATTATACATACTAAAACAAAATTAAAAAATTATATAATAGGAATAGCATTTTTTTACATTGAAAGGAAAAGGGTAATTTGGGCATAAACTTCCTACGGTAAAATGCCGTGGGTGAACAGTGGGACGCCATATTTGGCGTCCCACTATTTATCACACCATTTTGGTGTGATGTTTTGTCGTCTCCGTTAGGCCATCTCCAACCCAAAACTTCAAAATGGTGCAACTTTTACACTAAAATAGTACAACTTTTACACTATCTTATCAAGTAATCTTCAATCTATTACACCAAATTTTACACAAAATGAATAGTATTATTTCTATTTTTTTTTAATTCATGAAAATTATTTTATTTTAAAAAATTATTTAATTATTTATGTAATTGCAAATTAAATATTTGTCTTTCATTTTTAGTGTATGTTAGAATTTAATTTTCAATATTTATGTTTCTATATTACTCATGTTGTTCTCAACTTTTTAAATTTTATGGAGTAAAATATATTTTCTTGTTAAATAATTATAATTGTTTTTGCTTAATTTTAATTTATTATGTTCTTAAAAATAATGATCAAATTAAATATATAAATTAAGATTAAAATCAATAATTATACATACTAAAACAAAATTATAAAAAGATATAATGGGAATAGTATTTTTTTACATTGAAAGGGGAAAGGTAATTTGGGCATAAACTTCCCACGACAAAATGCCGTGGGTGAACAGTGGGATGCCATATTTGGCATCCCACTGTTCATCGCACCATTTTGGTGTGATGTTTTGTCGTCTTCGTTAGGCCATCTCCAACTTAAAACTTTAAAATGGTGCAAATTTTACACTATCATGTCAAGTAATCTTCAATCCATTACACCAAAATTTACACAAAATGAATAGTATTATTTATATTTTCTTATTTATTTCATTCATAACAATTAATTTATTTCAAAAAATTATTTAATTATTTATGTAATTGCAAATTAAATATTTGTCTTTCATTTTTAGTGTATGTTGGAATTTAATTTTCAATGTTTATGTTTCTGTATTACTCATGTTGTCTCAACATTTTAAATTTTATGGAGTAAAATATTTTTTCTTGTTAAATAATTATAATTGTTTTTACTTAATTTTAATTTATTATGTTGTTAAAAATAATGATCAAATTAAATATATAAATTAAGACTAAAATCAATAATTATACATACTAAAACAAAATAAAAAAAAGATATAATGAGAATAACATTTTTTTACATTGAAAGGGGAAGGGTAATTTAGGCATAAACTTCCCACGACAAAATGTCGTGAGTGAACAGTGAGAAGCCATATTTGGCATCCTACTGTTCATTACACCATTTTTGCGTGATGTTTTGCTGTTTTATTAGAAACGGAAAAACGACAAAATCAGTTGATTTTGCCATTTTGCCGTCTCTGTTGGAGATGACCTTAGGGTCTTAGCTTTTCACCTGTCACCATACATCTAATCTACCTTCGGAAGTGCGTGAAATTCTGGGGAATTAATTGACTCCAATTGATTGAATTTATCAATTTGATTTGATTTTTTTATTAATTTGATTCAGTTAATTTTTTTGTTTAAAAAAAATTAGTGTTTGATTTTATATTTAATTTTTTTGTTAAAATAATCAAATTAATCAAACCAAATGAACTTTAAAACGATGTTATAATTATAATATTATTAATATATTATGCTTGATATTAATAATTAATTTTTTTATTTTGTTTTTGAGAAATTTTATAAAAATTATAGTTGCATTTAATCTAAATAAGTAAATATTAAACTTGATGAATTTAATTATTTGCAATTGTTTTATAGTCATTTAAGTGGAATGTCATTTGGTCCATCATAAAACTATTTTTTACTTTTAAAATACAAACATCATTGAGTTTAGTATTATATTTGAATTTTTAAATTAAAATTAACAAGTAATTTTGAATATAAAAATTAACTATTATTTTGCATCAACAATACTTTTATTAACGGAATTAAGGATATTTAAATTCTAATCTAAATTTACAAAACCTAATTGGACTAAATCTAAAAATCTCGTGGGATCCAAAATCAAAGATGTTCCAAGTTAGTCATCAATTTAAAAATTTGTTAAAATTGATTTTAGTTTGATCTTAGTAATAAATTGAATACTAAAAATTTTAATTTTTATTTATGAAACTCCCTATTAATCTTGCACACATATTATGGCCCGTTTATTGCAGTTTAATTAGAGAAATTATAGTTTATAGATTATCATATTATAGTTTCTAAAACTTAGAACAAGTTGTTAAGTCGTTTGTTGCACATTCTCAGAAGTTGTAGTTAAGTAGTTGTGGTGTTTGATACTATAAGTTGTAAAATAACTTATTTTTGTATAATTGTCCATAATATCCTTAATAATTATAGAATGATAATTTAAAAATTAATTAATGTATATGTATAAGTTTCAAATGTTATAAAAAAATTAATTAGTGTATAGAGAGAGAGGAAGATGGCGAGAGAGAAGAAAAAATCTGAAAAATGGAGATGGCGGTGGATAGGAGGGTAATTCTTTGTTAAAAATAGGGGCAAAATTATCACAAAAATATGACTGTTTAATCAGAAGTTATACAAGCTGGGTACCCCAGCTTTGAAAAAGTCAACTTCTACCTCTTCTAAAAGATAGTAGAAGTTATAAGTTATAATTCTACAAATTAAAACAAATACTACATTCTTACTTTTTTAAAACTAAAAGTTAAAAGTTGCATTTTTTAAACTGTAACAAATAAGCCCTATGTAAGTTACAATTTATTCTCAAATTCTAATTATGAAATTAAAAAAAAATCTTAATTTCCCAGTCTTTCTCTCTTTTTCATAATTCTTCTTTTTTTTCCTGTAAAATGCATATTTATTCATCTTCTTAATTTTTAAAATATTTTTATTTACTCATTTATATATTTCAAGATTTTTTTAAATACCTCTATCTTTCAATATTTTTTCATTTAGCTAATAAGTGTATTAGTTATGGGAAAAATACATATATTTTTTAATTTTATTTTTGATTAAGCATTATATTTTAATTGATCTTATATTAATATATAAAAATGCATATAATTATATTTCTATATTTTTAACTCTTTAGCCGTACACTAATATTTGGCACGCTCTATATTGAATCTTCCCATCTAGCTAGGCAGAGGACCGGAAGAAGCCTCGAAGGCCGATGATAGCCCCGTTGAACGGTATTCTAAAGGCGGCAAATCAAGGGGTAGTGGGTAACTTGCAGGGTCCTGGGTAGTGGATAGATCTCTCGCCGGACAAAAAGAAGGTAAGGGGAACTCAGCATATTCTCCCCGTCGGTGGAAAGGGTAATTAGCCTGTTCATGTATAATTGTCTTGTCTCGCCGTACTCAATTTCATTCTCTTAACAGATTTTTGAAGCGAAATGAATTGGGTTCAGCGCAAGGTCTATCTCTACAACGTCACTTTTGGTTTATACATGTTAGATTGGTGGGAGCGTTTTCTCTTCAGTATCCTCATCTTGATTGATTTGGTCGTTTCTCGATTTATTGTTTGTTTGAATTTTAGGGCTCAACAGATCTGCCCGGTCTCAAAATTGTGCAGATCCCTTTGGTCTGTTGCCCCGCTAACTGAGTTTGATATTGTGAATCATTGCAAGAACTTGCAATTTTTTTTTTTTGGTGACTGATTAACCAAGCAACGATAATTTGAAATGAAGTTATGGTTTTCTTATCGATTTTAGACACTCTGGTGCTGGTGTTGATGTGGTTCGTTTGCTACAATGGGTTTCGATATGCCACGGAGTTCTACAAAAGGTTCCTCACTCTGAATTTGGAAAGTTGTGGACTGAATTTCGAATTTTTGATTTCTTTACTTACGTTGCTCTCTTAAATTAAGGTCATTGCTATGATTATCTCCATTATCTTTTAAATTGGGCTTTAGGATCCAACTAAGCTTTTAAATGACTATTTCTACCTTTTAACATTCTAAAATGTTTCTGCCTCATATGTCAATTTCCGTTTACTTGTCATGACCTTCCCGATTGATTCACTTCCTGAGCACCCGGATCAGTTAGTCTGTCCAGTTGCTGTATAACTTACCAACATCCTGCTGTTCTCCAAAAGATATACCAATAAGCTGTATGGAGAATGGGGGTGGCACTGTGGTTGCAGTTATAGGCCTGAATCATTCGTTAATAACCATGCACCATCATAGGCACACATTTTAACCTGTCTGATTTTGTGAATTATTGTTTCAGGAAAGGAATGATTATATATCTATTGACAATGTTGTACTCCTGACTGAAACTCATGTCATAATCGAGCCTTAATCTGGTGATTGAAACTAGCTAACCAGTCAGCTGGCATTTCAAATGAACATACTTGATTTAAAAATTACTGAAATTGTTTATTTTTATTGTATTTTCTTTGCAAAATACACCCTGGTGGAGTTTTTTTATTTTTTTATTTTGAAGGTATACAACATCATTACATCTCATGCTGCAGGTTGTTGGTGAAGTGAACTTTTCAAATTTAGCATTTGTTTTTACTCTTTTGCAACACAATTTTTGTTTTTATCAATTATAGTTTTTGATTGGATTCAGGATCTCAGATCATACTTTTTCCGCCACCATTTGTTAAGAGATTGATCCATGATAATTTCTCCAAGTCTAGGGCTTATTAAAGCATTTGTCTGATATACTTTATAGATTTGGATTAACTAAATCTGAAATCTCTATATTTATTGCAAGAATGTATTATTTGATAGTACAACCCACAGGGAAAAGAACAATATATAGGCTAAGGGAAGGGCAAATTAAGAAAGCTACAAAATCTCTAATCTAGGAAACAATTTGAAAGAGGAATCAACTATAAAAAGGAAACAATGCAAAAGGAAATATTTGGAAATCCTTTTCAATTTGATTTTGATACTATCGATCTTCCAACACTTCCCTTTAAGTTGGTGAATATACATGTATAATTCCTAGCTTGTTAACATTTGCTTCAAAGTCTGGCTTTGGCAAGGCTTTTGTAAGGGGATCAGCTTCTTGCCGCTTTGTTGGAATGCAGTGCAAGGTGAATGTTTCGTTGTTGATCTTTGACTTATAGAAGTTTTTGTCAATCCTCACATGCTTTAACTTGTCATGTTAAATAGGATTATGAATTATGTTGATGGCAAATTTACTATCACTGTATAGTTTTATAGGCTCTTCCATTGGAATAGATAGGTCTTGCAAAACCTACTAATCCAGATTAATTCCCACACCTCTTGAGCGATTGCTCTATATTCAGCCTTGGCACTACTTCTTGCAAATACTGTGTGTTTCTTGCTTATCTAGGTTGCCACATTTCCCCACTGTCAAGCCCTCAGATTATGGGCTGGACAATTGAGGAAATTTTGATTGAATTCCAAGAAATAAATGAATGTAGGAAAACATATAGAATGAGGGAGGGAGAAAGAGAGAATGAGAGGGAATGCAAGAGAGAACGAGAGAGAGAGAGAGAGAAAAATTGAGAGAAAGACTTTTGTATTATTCTCTAATGATAATCCTCTTTTTATTGAGCCTCTAGTACAATCACCCACCTAACTAACATAACAGCCAAACCACTAGCTGTTTATACAATTTCAGATAGTTAGCCCCTAATGGCTTATACAAGGTAAATGCCACTCAATTAAAATCCTACCCTAGGGTCATGACACCCATACTCTTGTGTAATACCCAGTAGTGGATTTTGTGTCTTCAACTGAACCTGCACAATCTGCATATGCGTAACACTCAACACCTTGTTGGTCATTTTTCCTAAATAGTAAACCCTTTCTCGGAGTACTCTTTAGATAGCGAAGAAGCTAACTCACTGCTTCAAAATGTCTCTTTGTAGGAGCATGCATGAATTGACTCACCACATTGACACTATAAGCAATATCAGGTCTAGTGAGAGATAAGTAAATTAGTTTCCCCACAAGATGTTGGTATCTCTCTCTTTCAATTGGTGGATCCTCTTCGATAATCTTATGCTTCCAATTTCAATCTAGGGGGGTCCCTGTAGGTTTGCATCCCAGTTTCCCTGTCTCCTTCAGTAGATCCAGGGTGTGCTTCCTTTGGGAAATAAAGATGCCCTTTTTACTCTTAGCAATTTCCATCCCAAGAAAGTATTGTAGGTGCCTGAGGTTATTTTACTTTGAATTTTGCCTGCAATTGATCTTTGAGCCTGATGATTTCTTGTGTGTCATCCCCAGTAATCCCCATTTCATCTACATAGACAACAACAAGAATGGTCCTTTTCTCATCTTTAGACCTTTTTACAGAGTATGGTTAGCCTAACTCTAAGTGTAACCAAATTGCTTCATAGCTGTACTAAATCGAGTAAACCACACTCTGGGAGATTGTTTTAGTCCATACAAGGACTTTCTCAGTTCACACACCATGCATGCTCTATCCTCTTCAAACCTAGGAAGGAGTCTCATCTATACCGCTTCTTTTAAGTTTCCATTCAAAAATGCATTCTTTATATCCATTTGGTGTTAATCCCAATCCAGATTGGCAGTGAGAGAGATAAGGACTCTAATAGAATTTAACTTGGCAATAGGAGCAAATGTTTCCTCGTAATCTATACCATAGGTCTGAGTATACCCCTAAGCAACTTGTCTTGTCTTCTATATGTCTATATTTTCATTAGCATTCAATTTTGTAGTAAAGACCCACTTACACCCCACGAGCTTCTTCCCCCATGGCCTTCTTCCCGTCGAGTAGTGGAACAATTTCCCAAATCTTGTTCTCATTTAGAGCTATCATTTCCTCCATTACAGCTGCCTTCCACTTTTGATCCTGAAGGGCTTCATGAACATTGTTAGGAATCTTTACATGGTCTAGTCTTGAAGTGCCCTGAATTTCGGGGAGAGGCTAGAGTAAGTAAGATAGCTGGATATGGGGTACTGAGTACAAGACCTTACTCATTTTCTTAGGGCAATAGGCATGTCAAGATCATCAATTGTACACTTACCTTCCCCAAACTATGCGTCTTCCACTGGATTTGGCTTCGGGTTTGGTGGTATGCGTTGCTAAGGAACTCATGGTCTCCTAGAGTAGATTATAAGCTCCTCTTGAGATGATTTTCTAGGTTCTTCCTTTTGACCAGTCACCACTCTAGGATCAATTTCAAATTATTGGACAGAGAGGTCCTAGGATGTGGGATTAGGCAGCGGAAGAGAAATTGGAAGGGAGATAGGTGAATTCCAATGATGATCTTCAGTTGAGTTCTCCCCTTGAAGAGAAGCATTGGGGAAGAAGGGTTAATCTTCCAGAAATGTGGTATCATAGGAAAATCGTCTGGAATTAGGGTAGTAACACTTGTATCCTTTTTGAGTGGGAGAGTAGCCAAGGAAGATGCATTTATATGTGTTGGAATCGAGTTTTCTGCAAGTAGGACAAGGATTATGGACAAATATCGTGCACTCGAATATTTTGAGTGGAAGGGAATCAAGGAGATGAACTGAAGGAAACTCTTGGTTTAAACAACGGAGAGGTAGCAATGAGCACAACTTCCCCCCAAAAATGGTTTGGAACATTGGTAGCGAACATAAGGGATCGGGCAACTTAAAGAATATGACGATTTTTTCGCTTGACAATACCATTTTGTTGAGGAGAATAGGGGCAGGAGCTTTGTGTCACGACCCTAGGATTTAGCTAGGGTCTAGGAAGGAATTGGGAAGGATTTGGGAGGGAAACGGAGAAGAATTGGAGGGAGATATAGAGCATAAATCAAGAGAAATGAGAGAGAAAATTAGGAAGAATGAGAGGGAAAGAGTAAGGAGAGAAAATATGAATTCACTATATTATTTCGGCATAGTTTTCTCTACATACTAGGGACTATTTATAGGCTATTCAACAATAAATGAAATATGGAAAATAGCACCCATGTGCTCCTAACAACTCACAAAATACCTCCTACTAACTACTACAACTTTATTACAATAATACCTTTCTAACTACCCTTGAGTTGTGACACTTTGATGAAGAATGTCATGTTCAGTAAGGTAGGCATTTAATTCGTGGGTGAAGTACTCCTTCCCATTATTAGAACGAAGAATTTGAATAGATGATTGAAATAAATTGGTAGTAAGTTTATGGAATTGCTTGAAAATGGTGTTGGTTTCCGATTTTTCTTTTAGGAGATAAGTCTAGTGCACACGGAGATGGTCATCTATGAAAGTAATGAACCAACGAGCTCCAGTAATGTTTGGCACACGAGCTGGCCTCCAAACGTCACTGTGAATGAGATGAAAGGTTTGGAGGCATGGTAAGAGTGGGTTGGATGATGTTTGCAAGATTGTTTAGCAAAGGTACAATGCTCACAAGTGAAAGAAGAAACATCTTTATTGAGAAATAAATCCGGGTACAAGTACTTCAAATAAGTAAAGTTTGGATGACCAAGACGATGATGCCAAAGGAAAACATTTGAATAAGAAACACTAGACAAAGAGAGTTTCTTGAATAATGAAACTGATGATTATGATGAATGGCCTTGAGGGTGGATTACCAAAGAAGTGAATCATCAGCTTGTTGGATTATGATGAACTGTTAATCATCAGGTTGTTGGATTATTCCTAGCCATTCATCAGTTTCGTTATTCAAGAAACTCTCTTTGTCCATTGGAAATAAGTAGAGAGCCTAAAATGTCGACTGACGCTTGTAAATCGTCAACAATCAGTAGCCTTGAGGGTGGATTACGAAGGAAGTGAATATGTCCAATTGACAGTCGGGCATGGATTGACAGTTCTCTAGGAGTAGTCAACCACTATCCCTAAGCAGTTGACAGGTAGTGAGCCAAACCCTAAGAAATTAAGTGCTAGTATTGTAGGGGTACCATTAGTTGACTGATTGAGTGAGTAGGTTGAGGTTGTAGTAGAGTGTGAATTGTCGACTGATGATATGAAATTGTCGACAGTTACATCTTGAAACACAAATTGTTAGAGATTTGAGTAATAATTAAATAAAATTATTGTACCCATAGAGTTTGATTGTTAAATGAAGGATCTAAGGTGATAATTAAACCTGGTAAACCTTGAATAAGAAAAATAAAGTAAATAGGCTAAGAAAATTAAAGATAGTTGCGTCATGGACCTAACTGTGCAGGTCTTTCTTAACTGGTTTATTTTGAAACAAGGTTAAATTCCACATACAACTAGATAAATGGAAATGAATTGAAATTAAAAATGTAGTTTTGAAATAAATTGATTGGAGTTTCCTTGTGATTTCCCGTTAAAGGATCATGGGATTGGGTCCCAAGAGGGCAAGATCCAACGGAAACCACGAGATGGGACATGTAATATAGTAGTCCTGCCGAACGTATGATTATTGATGAAGATGATTGGAGAGCTAGGATTAGTATAGCTGACTCTACCTAATAGGATTTAGTCTTGTGATATGATCATGGTGATCTTTAAATTTGAATTTGAATAACATTAACATGGGGCAGTTTAGTGGAAATGGAGAGGATTAGATATTCTTAGTTTATTTCTCAATAGGATTAATTGATACTCGCACTTTGTGGGCAGCTGTTGGCATTTTTGGTGTATTTTGTATAGACATTCCATTACCATGGGGAAGGGCATCTCACCATGAAAAAGAAAAAGGACTCAAGGTTAAATTATTAAAATTACAAAAAATATTTTGTTACCCATGCATTGAATTTGAGAAACAACTGATTCCTCTCATTCTATGGGTAGTTTCCTCTGCATCATGGGCAGTTTTTGATTATCTTCTTCTTCTCTTTTACTTTTTTTTCCTTAATAAATGTTTCCTAAATGCACACTTCATTGATTATTGAAATAATTTACGCACATAAAACAACAACAATCACAAACCTAAATCCCACCATGTGGTGTTGGGTGTATGAATTCTAAACCTGCATCCTTTCCTATCCACGACTCTCTCTCTCTCTCTCTCAACTTCTAGTTTATTCACTTGCCTCACATTTTCTATTGGTCTTCCTCTTACATGTCGAAATCATTTTAATTGTGATTCCCACATTTAATCTTTGATATGTGTCATTCTACCTTATTGTGTATGATCTCATTTCTTATTTTCTCTTTTCTTGCTTGACTTACATCACCATATTAACATTCATGCATGGAAAGACATATTTTCATCATCAAGGACATTGAAATAAACATCTCCACCATTTAAAATTTTTTTAAGAGTATGTCACATGCATGCTTGCACATATGCCTCTAGAAATCATTAAAATTTCAAGTACTTAGGATATATGGGGAATTCAGCCATGGAAAACAGTTAGAATTAAGAAACACACGTGTAGCTAGTTTCTGTAGCTATATCCATTTCACATTTGTCATCATCACTGGCTGCCTAGTTTAGTTATCTTGATCTTAGTTATATTCCATTACCACTTGGTTGTCATTGCTTGTGGAATTTATACTCTGTGAAATCATATTTCATCTGGGTGCACACAAGTATGACTTGTAATAAATGAGTGTGTCATAAACTACTTTTTTCCATGCAGATATTATGCAGTTCACTAATTTGAAACTGTAGATGTCCGGATGCTTGTAAGCATCACAAGCATGACTCACATGATGAGTTTTTATATCTGAAACTACTATTGGCCATCTTAGATGCACCTGATGTAGAAACCCTATCAATGATGTTAGCTTTTACTATAGGGGTTCCCATTATTACTTTTGTACAAACTCCTGTTATGATCATGTAGAACAGTATCTAGGAAACTAATGAGAAAGCCACCTACATTTGGTTTGTGGTGTTTACTTTTGGAAAGTACTATAGAATTAGAGGATTGAGAGTTGGATAACAAGTTGTGGGGTTTCTAGAGTACAACTCAAACTAGGTAGGTTTCGGGAGTGGCAGCTTGTACGCAAAACAACAAAAACAGCAACAGGCAACCTTAATCCTACTGAGTGGATTTTGCATGGATTCTAACAAGGACCCTCATTAAGAGACTCAACGACTTTTACACTGGCTGGGAGCTTGCTTGCAGTAATTGAGTTAAATTCATTCAGTTTTAAAAGTCCATGCTTGTTGAGCTTTCCTCATTTAATCTATTAAGTTTGAAGAGGATGGGTAATTTTGGAGTTTCTATAGTTAAACTTGGGGTAACAAAATGCAGTTTTGCAAGCTATGAGCTATGATAGTATTTGGAATACTATTTTTGGTTCTTGTGAAGATAAGGATGAGAAAAAGGAGTAGAAGAGAGGAGCCCAAGGGCTTAGCGGGGTGTGAGTGTAAGCAAAGCTAATACAACCCAGTCATTACGTTCTGAAACTCAACTCTAGAATCTTGAAGTAGATATTTCTAAACTTCATATTTGACTTTAACAGTATATAAGCTTTTAAGCTCCTAATAATTGTACTTTAACTTGAATAGAAATCACATGAAAGATTCAGAACTGTTGCTTGACATATATTATGTATGACCTATGGTTAAAACCTATAGCTTGTATCAGTAAAGTCAAAATTGGTGCATGCTAGTAGAACCTTGTCACGATCCCAAGGATATAATAGTAAATATAATAGAAATTGTAGTTTAATTGCAGTTATTATTTATAGTTAGGAGCAATTATTTGTAGTGGAGTATTATTTACAGTTATGAAGTATTAGAAAGGTAGTGGAGTAGTAGTAACTGTTTTGTAAACTGTCGGATAGCTTTATATATAAAGATATATCACAGTGTGGAGATTATCAATCAATTATCAAGAAGTTATTTGAAGTCTCTCTCATTTTCTCCCTACGTATTCTCCGTTCTCCCTATTCTTTCTCTCTTTCCCTGTTCTTTTGAATTCTCTCTCTCTCTCTCTCTCTCTCTCTCTTCCAATTTCCACTCAAAACTAACCTAGATCCCTGAAATTCCTCAAACAAATAAATTGTCATTTCAAAAGAGCAGGGGCCCAAACATTATAATGGTTCTTTGGGCCAAAAATGGCTTCTTGACATGTTGTGGGACCCTAGCATTCTTTTTTGATTCCCAATACCTACTAGACTTTGATGGATGTGGCATCTATATGGCAGTGTAACAAGTTGATGCCTAGCACTTGTAAATTGCTAGTTGTCAAACACAGTCCTAAGCAAGTAAACTTCATTTTTGTTATGTTGAGTATTTATGTTTCAAAGATAGCATTAAGTTGCTAGGTAAGTATATAACATGAAAAACTGAAAAGCTAGATCAGTTATGATCATAATCTTATTGGCATCCTCCTTATTTTGTTTTGAAGATGCAGATTGTGAGATTAATTAGGTAGTTGTTGACAATTGCTTCAGTTTCTTGTTGGATGAACTGGTTAAGTAAATGTTGGAAATTTGCATTTGAAATACATTTCATTGTCATTATCATCACAGGTCTTAATCCTGCTAGACAGGGTTGGCTACAAAATAGAGGAGCTATTGAATTTTGGTCTAGAATTCATATTAAAACGTTGGAAATATATCTTCTAAAGAATATTTTATGTGCCAGGACCTTTTTTTTTTTTTATGTGATTTAACTCGTTCATGCTACTGTTTTTATCTTGACTATTCCTGTGTAAATGCATCCCTATCCACTGCCATATTGGTGTCTGATCTGTGCCATCTTTTGTCCTGTTCAGGAATTTTTGGTGATTCAACAAAGCCTAGGAAGGTTCAGATCCTTATTGATAATTGTAGTTTGGGATTGTACTACAATAGTTTAATTATTTCCATGCTTGAGCAATTTCTCATTTCCCTGGAATGTGAACTTGAAACTTCACACTATTTTATGTAACTTGTGTGTTTAACTTTCTCTTTGGTCTCAAATTTATTTATTAATGGTTTATTTTCTTAACATTTTTTTTTCTACTGGTGGTTTGTTGTCTATTTTTACCGAATGATAATAGAGCTGAGCATCCTAATTTCCAAAACATGTGTGAACCAAGTCATACAACCTATACGGAATGCGTGTTGTGCGTGCGTGGGAGAGAGAGAGAGAGAGTTCAACTTTTGAACACCAAATTGTTGGGAACAGAATCTCAAATAGGTAGATACCTTAGTTTTCAGTTCATTGCTGTAGAAACTCCTGATTGACTAATATGTTAATCATTCAGCGTCTTTACTCGTGAATCTGTGCTTGATAACGTGAACCCCTTGTTTCTCTCTCTCTCTCCCCCCCTCTCCATGGTACTACCACAGTTGAACTTTGATGTTTTATTCACTAATGGGTTTGGAGAATTACTTGGGAGTTTGAACAGACGGGGGCCACGGCCGTCTCTTCTGCATTCAGCTTTCATCATATCTCTTGCTTTCTGCTTTCCAGTTTTTCCCTTTTGCTTCATTATTATTGCTGGGTGTTGAGAAGTCTGGGGAAGGGTTGGGACTTGGGAATGTATTGATAGCCTCAATGAGGCCATCATGGACACTGCTTTCCGAGCCTGGATTTATTGGTTGAGGCTTTACTTTTAGATAGCTCTTAACTTGAACACAAGCAATTGAAATTCAATTGTGTTGCAGATGTTGTGACAAATTTGGCTATGTAGTCCCCATGTGCCCCAACTCTGACCTGATTGTTCAGCTCTTTCCAAATACTGCCATTTTTATTGTCATCCAATGCCAGTCAACATGCTGCTTGTAAATTCGATGGGGTCAATTTCTATTGCTGCATAACAATGAATAACAACTTAGATTCAAGGGGGAGAGTCTTGGTGGTAACATAAAATTAACTTTTTGTAATTAAAAAGTTATGAATTCAAATTTTGGGGATAATTTCTTTGTAAAAAGTAAATGGAAATCTCAATATATATAGGTATCCAAAACTTATATTAGCCTGGCTTATGCAGCTGTCGTGTCTCTAAATCAAATTGGGTATCACTGTATGAGTTGAATTTTTGTATACAATTTTAATCTATAAAAGAAAATGCATTAAAGTGAATTGTGGATATGTAATAATACAGGGGTTATGTTATATCACACACGGAAAGAATTATTTTATTTTATTTTAAGAATAAGGTTTTTCCAAAGAAATATTGGTTATGGGGGTGGATATGCATTGCTTGGTCATCTGCGTGAGGTAATAATCATTTTTGTAGCAAAGCAGGAAATTGTGGGAGAGAGAGGGGAGAGTGACAGATGGGTGGGACCGTGAAACAGCCCCCACCCTCTGCCATCATTCTTTCTAGAGCCTAATAAGAGGATGAAAGAAATTAAGAAATGGAGGGAATGAGTGTTTATTGACCAGAGCTGGAGTTGGGCTTTTCTCCACACGCGCGCGCGCACACACAGTACACACACACAGCAGCATCTTCCTTCCTTCCTTCCAGTTCCTATTTCATTATAGGAACTTGCTATTTGGATAGAATTTATTAAGATAGAATTGTTTTTTTTTTTGTTATTTTAATTATTGACGTTAGGATAATTATGTCATTTAATATTTTATTTATCAACAATACCTTCTTCAGTCACAATTCAAAATTTCATTCTCTCTTTTCTTAGTTAAATTTAAATTTTCATCTCTTACCTGATTTAAGAAATTTTAGAATTTCAAGAGTCATAATGACTTTAAATATAAATTATTTTACTTTGTTCGAATTGATTAACACACGAGATCATTAAAGACATTAAATAACAAATATATCAATAATGAAACCTGCCCATAAATTCAGACAACCCCAATTTATGACGGACTACATCTAAATGCAGTCCGCCAGATGCAGTGCTGGCGGGCTGCATCAGTTTAGGGACTGCATCATCTTAGATGGATGCAGTTTAGGGACTGCATCTTAGATGCAGTAGGCGCGGACTGCAGGCTATATCTAAGATGCCGTCCGCCCACTTCAATACAGATGAAGTTTGTCCGTTTAATTCGAGATAAAACGGTAATTTTAAGATAAGAATATTTTTATCATTTAATGTCTTTAGTCATCTCATGCGTCAATTAATTCGAATAAAGTAAAATAATTCATGAATGAAATAAAATAGAAAGAGAATGCAAAGGGAATACATTGATTACAGTCAATGGTGTGCTGCCACCTAAGTGTCATGATTGTCATTATTCATTTTCATAACTATTTTTTTTTGCTTTGGAAATGTGCAGCTTTAATACGTTGGACAGTAATTTTAGGCAAGAGTTTTAGACGAGTGAAGAGTTATAATTTTTATAAGGTTAAAATTGTCTTTCTATTTTATTTAATATAATTAAAATAATATAAAACAAGCATTAAATGTCTTTCTATCTGGATAAATTCTATCTAAATAGATTTATCATTCATTATAATAGATTTCAAATATTTATGCGTCATTGATGGGTGGGCGGTATAACTGTTATTCCCCAGAATGAATGAATTGAAATAGATAGCTTCTATATTTAGGAATGTAGGGAATTGGCATAGTGTTAGTTTGGACTTCTGTGCAATCACTTGTTACTCTTGTTAGCATTTTGTTTGCTAAAAAATTAAAAAGAATTTAGAATAATCGTTAATATCCCTTCCCTTGTCATCGATCGATCACAAGTTTTGAGTTCTTTCTTTTTAACAATCCCTAATGTAGGATTTATAATTTTGTTTGGATTCAATTTGGGTTTAGTCAAACCAATGTCGTCTTCTTATTTTTTCATCTTTTGGTCATTGCAATTTGCAACTAAGTATAATAGGTATTTTTGTTTCAAATAAATAATGTAAATTAATTTCTGTCCGAACCTTACTGTAATTGTAATGTTCTAGTCTCCCAAATGTGGCCTAAGGTATGGTTTGCTCGCCTTAGTTTTAATTAAAATTAGAAGTAATCTTAAATTATTTAAACATTTAAGTTAAATTAGGGATTTCACCCGGGCAGGGCAGGGCAGGGTCACTGAACCTGTTAAAAGTATAAAAGATTTGGAATCAGCAATTTTTGAAAATTTAAAATTTAAAATAAAATTAATCTCTATAATTTTTAAGTAAATTGACAAGTGGTATATATATTTGACAATATTATTAAATTAGTCAATTACATTAAATAGTTTTGGAGAGCTCATAAGAAGCGAGGGACCGTGGCATCAGATGCGGACACTGCTGATATTAAAGGTGGGCGGGGCCCACCCGACTCTCAAAATAATTGAGAGTTTGAATTACGAAAAGAGACATGCATTCAAGTCAACATACGAATAATAATAATAATAATGTTGGCACTGTCCATAAATAAAATAAATAAACAAAAAGGAAATGCCGGCTTTTTGGTTTGCCAGGCCAAGGCTGCCCCTGCCCTAAAATAATTTCATCTCTAATTCAATGACACTAAATCCTAATTTTAATGTGAATCCAGCTCACGCGCTATGTCACGTTTTTATTTTACGTGCTTTTAATTGAAATAAAAATTTGTAAGTATGGAACGTTAAAGTGATATAAATCGTCTGTCTGGGCAATGCTAAATTTATTGTATGTTAATTTTAATATTTAAATAATTTTATTGATCAATAAAAATATTTAAATGTTAAAAACAAGAACAATAATTAGCATTAGGCATTACCAATTATTTATATGATAAATTAGAGTGGGCCCACTTCATTGTTGATTTTTGCTCTCTGTGTGTGTGTTTTGGAGGGTGGGGGATCAAAAATTGACAATTGGAAGAGGTAGAAATTTTTGGATTACTAAATTAGACTGCAGTATTTAATAATTCCAAGAAAGCTACGTAAGCTGATTGCTTTAGAAGATGGAATACGAAATCTACTTGGGTCCGAGCAGTGCACATGTGATGTGAAGGAGAGCGAAATGGGTGCCGGCCCTCGCCCTCGCCCTCGCAGTAAGGCAATACATATAAGTAGTATATATTGTGTTGTCCTTTCTGGTTTCTAGTTTCAGAAAATCATATATTTATACAACATTGCTATATTTAAACAATTTTGGATAAAGTATTATATATACATAGTATTTTTGTGATAAAAAATAGTTGAATTGGAGTAGGAGGAGGGAGCAGGGGCAGAGGGTAAAAAGGGGCGGCACTGCAGCCTTGATGGGTTACTACTTACTACTGCTGTCCCACTCTCACTAGAAATAAATACTACAGCTGCAGGCAGCTGGAAGTAGTACGCTTCACATTCAGTGCGGAACAGCCAAAACAAACGAAGCTATGAAATTTAAACTTCAGTTAAGCACCCACACACGCTATACAGAGGAAGCATCCGTACCGTCCAGACTTAAAATTAAGGCCACGTGAAGTTGCTCCCCCTCCCCCTCTTCACTGATTTGAACTCACGTGTTTGAGAGAGGCGAAGTTGGACACGCACCCTTCATTTCAAGCCCACACTATCAAAAGAAGAACCAAAATGAGAAGGAAGGCACCCTTCATTTCAAGCCCACACTATCAAAAGAAGAACCAAAATGAGGAGGAGGGGGGGGGGGGGGGGGGGATGTATTTCCATAAATCTGTGGTTAAAGACATTGCTCTAAAGCGTTTGCGGGACACATTTTTATGGCTTATGGGATACGCGAGAGCCCAAAGTCTCCGCCTTGTTCCCACTTTTATTTTGATAACAAAAATGTATATTATACTTCAAATTTTTTTTTTTTTTTTTTATGAATTACTTGAATTGTGGACTTGAGTGAGACTTTCTTATATGAGTTCACCTATTAAACTTGAAAGCATATATATAGCATTAGTGGTGATTCATGTAATGTAAATATAATGATAATCAATGGATAAGTGTTCAACCTTTAAACATTACTAAGTACTTAATCTCTCTCTAAAATATATATAGAATTTCATTGTGTTTATGTTAAATTTTATCTAATATTAAGATTAAAATTATTTTAAAATTAAAAGATAAGAGGAGATATTTGAAGTTTGACGTACAAATAATGAAAAATTCAAAATAACAACACACGACTAAAGATGATAACTCTGATCAACTCTTTCTTTTTCAATCATAAATCAAATATCAAATCAAATATTAAATTGTTATACGATAAAGAACACAATTACCCTTTTCAATTAATTTTGATTCTTATTTTTAAAAATATAATATTTTTCTTCAAGATCGATTGTGGTGTTTTTTAAAATATAATATTTTTTCTTTCTCTTTTTTATTTAAAAAAAAACCTGTATATTAAGGTGGAAGTCTTTTTAACTTTCTAACCCTAGTGAACACATCTGGTTGAAAACGAACCGCAGTTGCATAGCCTGGACAATGAACACATTACGCTTACTACTTCCTTTTTTTCGTCTTATTATTTGTTTTAAACTAGATTTTATTGTGATCTGTTTTTTTGGTCTGAAAAGTAAACGACAAAAGCGAATGCCAAGGCTGAACTGAAGACTTCCAAAGTCTTTCCTCTCTCTCTTTCCCCCCCCCCCTCCCCCTCCCCTTCCCTGTTCTATTCTATGAGCCGCCAACTTGCAGAACCGGGTTCCTATTTTGGCCTCCGGGGCTCGAATCGGTATGATACTGTTGTCCTGGTTGGCCAAATATCGGAGTTGTGTTAGGGAGGATCCTGGTAAGAGTTGCAGCGGAACGGCAGTGGAGCTAGATTTCAGAAGGGCTGAGCTATCAATAAAGCTCACAGATTCCGGCGAGCCCTCTCATTTCTTGTCCGATTTCATTTATTTCCGGCGGTTTGTTTTCCGGTGGCCATCGCCGTTTTCCTTTTCTGGGTCTTCATTGTTTTCTGTGCTGATAGATTGGCTTTGAGTAGTAGGTTTTGGTGATTATTAGCTTTTTTTTTTGGGGCAAAATCTGGGTTCGGGTCAGAAGTTGATGATAGCTGGTAGGTAGAGGTGAAAAAACAAAGATTGACTGGTGGATATAGGAAGCTTCAAGCCGAAACCCTGGGAAACTCAATCTCAAAAAGCCGCCTTAAATTGTTCCAAGATAAATGTTCTAGGCTTCCCATTTTGGGAACTCAAAAACCCCTAGATACGAATTAATTACCCATGCCTGCTGACGTTGATAACTCTTCCACGGTGAACGAACCCGCCGCTTCCGGCGAGGCCAGCGTCTCTTCATCGGGGAATCAAAATCAAACAGTACCCCCAAAACCGCCTACGCCGCCCAAGCGGAAGCGAAATCTTCCCGGAATGCCAGGTTAAAACCTAGTTCACTTGTACTCGAATTGTTTACATATTTAAATCGAAACTAGATTTCATTTTGTACCTTTGATTGGCTCGGCAGATCCAGACGCCGAGGTGATTTCTCTGTCCCCGAAGACTCTGCTCGCGACGAATCGGTTCATTTGCGAAATCTGCAACAAGGGGTTTCAGCGAGACCAGAATTTGCAGCTTCACCGGCGGGGTCACAACCTTCCATGGAAGCTCCGGCAAAGGTCAAGCAAGGAGGTTCGGAAGCGAGTGTACGTGTGTCCGGAGCCGTCCTGCGTTCATCATGCTCCTTCTCGAGCGCTCGGCGATCTCACTGGGATTAAGAAGCACTACTGCCGGAAGCACGGCGAGAAAAAATTGAAATGCGACAAGTGCTCCAAGAAATATGCCGTTCAGTCCGATTGGAAGGCTCACTCGAAGATTTGCGGCACCAGAGAGTACAAATGCGACTGTGGAACTTTGTTCTCAAGGTGCTTGATTTGTTGTCTCTATGAAATTAATTCCTCTTCGATTTTCCTTTTCTTGGCTTCTCCGTCTGAGTTACTGTTGTTCTGAACATTTGAAGGAGGGATAGCTTTATCACCCACAGAGCTTTTTGTGATGCGTTAGCCGAGGAGAGCGCAAAATCCCAGCCGGTGGCCCCTCCGAGCGCCGATGAGGGACCAAAACCTCTAGCTGTTTCTTCATCGCCGCTACCCCCGCCTCCACCTCTGGCTCCACCCACAACCATGTCTGCTCCGGTGGCTGTGGCATCCCCTGTTTTGCCCACTCAAAGTCCAGGTAATCGGCGCATATGTGGAAATTTTGTCCTTTTTAATTCGCAATTTGTTGGTTACGTTATTGTTTAAGAAAGCTCCAAAATATTGTTTGTTAGCTATTCTTGATATTGGAGTTAAGTTGTTATTTTGTCCTTTATTGCTCTTTGTTATTTTCTGACTATCACCAAGATTATAAGTAATCGATCTCAGAAATACTAACTAGTACGGGGACTTTAAGATTCACAATATGCAATCTTAACAAGGAAAAGAGAACCCAAAGAGATTCAAAAGCTACAAAAGAGAGTTAAGTGGATGTTCAGAAAGGAGACCATTATTGATTCTCTTTTTACATCAATAATACCAACTTCTTTAATCACAAAGCCCAACTTTGTATCTCTTTACTTTGGAAAGATTTGATCCTTTTCCATTCCTTTTTCTTTCGGTTGTTTGTGTTGTTCCAGCCTTGCCGGACAATCCAAATCCCACCCAGATTTTGGATGATGTGCCAGCCACCACAAGCCTAACTGGAAGCTGTAGCAGTACTAGCTGCTCCAGCAGCAATGGAAGTACAAGTAGTAGCGTATTTGCAAGCTTGTTTGCTTCTTCAACAGCTCAAGCAAATTTGCAGCCTCCAGCTCCTGGATTTACTGACTTAATCCGAGCGATGGCTCGCCCGGAACGCGCAACTGATATCACGCCGTCTTCATCGACAGATCCCATTTCTCTGTGTCTGGCCACCAATAACGGCTCCTCAATTTTTGGTACTACCGGCCAAGAGCGACGACAATATGCTCCGCCGCCCCAGCCAGCGCTGTCTGCGACGGCATTGCTACAGAAGGCTGCCCAGATTGGAGCGGCTGCGACAAATGGGTCGCTCCTCAGGGGATTTGGGATTGTTTCGTCGGTCAGTTCGTCGTCCGGGCAGCCAGAGTGGGATGGTAGACATATTGAGCAGGATCATGCGTCTGTTGTAGCGGGACTAGGGCTTGGGATTCCCTGTGATGGGGGTTCTGGTTTGAAGGAGTTGATGATGGGAACTCCATCGGTGTTTGGCCCCAAGCAGACAACTCTTGATCTTCTTGGGTTGGGAATGGCGGCCCATGGTGGCCCCGCCAGTGGCCTGTCGGCCCTAATGACCTCCATCGGTGGTGGAGAATTCACTGGCAAAGATATCGGAAGGAGCTCGTGACAATGGAAGGCTCATGGAGACAGTGTACATTATACGGGGCATAGGCTGTTTCAAGTTGAGGTTGAAGATAAAGATGAAGCATTAGCAGCTTACGGGCTTCCTTTCTTTGCATGAGAAATCTGTATGAATAATAATGTGGGAGGTCCAAAAAGGTGATTACAAATCATGAGTAGATAATTAATGTGTATTAAAGTGGATTTGATCGAAAAGGTTATTGTGCGAGCAGTAGTACTATATTTTTTTGACTTGGTTGGTTGATGTTCTTCACAAGTCAGTCTCAATGCCAGTTGAATGGAATTAGTAGTTGAATTTTATTAATGCTAAGAGGGTTCAGGACTGTTTCAATGACCTCTTATTCAGCTGGACAAAAAGAGTGCGATCGTACATAACTTGGGCAATGCCAAGGCTTGAACTGAAAATCTTATTTTGCTACAAAGATGGAAACCCAAACCCAAAATACAGTGGGAAGGGGGTTTTATTTTAGCAACCAACGTAAATTCTCTAAACAAAACGACTACCTGGGTCAAAACGCAGAGTGCGAAGGGGGTTTTATTTCAGCCAGCTACGTCCATTCTATAAACAAAACAGCTACCTCGGCGTGGCTAAGTCGCATACATTTCAAACCTTCCATATTTTCTTCAAAATTTTTCTTGGCTTCTCCCTCCAGCCACCACCCTCACTCTCCCCTTCACCTTCCTCTTCTTGCTGTCTCTTCCTCTCCCTTCTGGACTTTCCTTGTCGCCTAGCCTCTTCCTCCTCCTCAGCTTCGCCTTCCCCGCGACCTCTTTCTTCCTCCTCTTCCTCCCTTTTTCGGGCTTCCTCTCTTCTCTTCTGTTCCTCCTCTCGCCTTCTTGCTTCCTCTTCTTCCCTCTTCCTGGCTTTTTCTTCTTCTCTCCTCCTCCTCTCTTCCTCTTTCCTCTTAGCTTCCTCCCTCTCCTTGGCTTCTTCTTCCTCCTCCTCCCGCCTCCTTCCTTCTTCTTCCTTCCTCTTCCTTGCTTTCTCTCTTTGTTTCCTCCTTTCTTCCTCTTCCCTCTCAGCTTCCTCCTCTTCTCGCCTTCTCTGTTCTTCTTCTTCCTTCTTCCTTTCTTCCTCTTCCCTCTCAGCTTCCTCCTCCTCTTCTCGCCTTCTTTTTTCCTCTTCCTCTTTTTTCCTCCTTTCTTCCTTTGCCCTCTCAGCTTCCTCCTCTTGCCTTCTTTCTTCCTCTTCCTCTTTTCTCCTCCTTTCTTCCTCTTCCTCCCTCTTCCTGGCTTCCTCTTCCTCTCTTCTCTTCTCTTCCTCCTCCCTCTTCTCCTCCTCTTCTCTCTTCCTAGCTTCCTCTATTGCCCTTTCTGCCTCTTCCTCAGCACAAGAGGTGCAATCTAATATGACTAATTCATCTTCTGAATCCAAAAGCTTATCAACTATTTTGTCCACCACGTTGAGGGATGCTGCCACTATTTCCCGGTCCAAAGTTTGTAGGACTGAGGCTTTTCCTGCCAAGTATTGAGGATGGTTTTTCTTTGTTGTTGTGCTGAATCCAACAAAAACTAGTGAATCATTGTTGAAGGCCATTTGAGCCATGGGATGGAACCTTGGGACAGCGAATACATCGTCCTGTTCAACCATAAAACTCATGTTTCTGCATTCAGATTCATTCGCCCAGCTAGGACAGACCACCCGAATCATCCCTCTGCCTTGAAGCACTATCGATATCTCTGTGGCCATCCGATTCCAGTGCGGCCCCATCATCGACCCCTTTTAAAAACACATCAGAAAAACCAGCAACAGTATAAAATCCCCACCTCCTTTTGCAGACAAAAATCAAAAGAAATAGTTGGGAGTAACTTACCTTGTTCAAATTCACCATGAAAAGACCAATATTAGAACCCTTCAAGGCACTCAAGACTTTCTGGGTCACTGTCAGGCTCCAGCCATTACAATTTTCAAAATCTGGCTTTGCGTCATGGACATTGTAGGCTTTAGTCTTGTGCTTCTTGTTGCTGACGTCAAGCATACTGTAACCTTTGCTTCCTAAAAGACCCTTCATGAATTGAGCTTCAACGTCCCAGAACTGTTTTCCTTTCTTCGACACCGCATGTACTATTGCAGGAGGCTTTGTGCCATTTGTTAATTCCGCTATCACTTCCTCAGAGGCCTTAAAATTCCATTTGCACATATAGGCATTATATTTTTCAAGGCAACGCAAACATACTTCATTTATGCGCTTCCTACCAAACGGGCACCTTGGCATTCATTCCATTTAATCGACAAAAAAGATAGCATGTTTGTTCATTTGTAAAAGCATTTCTCAATTTCCATGTTTTATTAAAGCCACTGGAAAGAAGAAAAATCTGTAAAAATAAATTTGTAATAACCAAAATATCAACATCACCTCATTTTGAAAACTTTAAGTAAAATGCTATTTTCTATTGGAAAAGAGATGGTATAATGCTTCGGTAAGCAGTTAAATCAACCGAAAGTTAGAAACTTGATTTCGAACCTTAAATGCAGAGCGAAGGACACTCTTGTCAAAGCCCAGGATCAGGTCATAGATGCTCGAATAGGCCAGCATAAATGGTTCCTGCACGCACCAGGACTATGAATTACTTACAGCTGCGCCCCCGGATTCTCAAGAACCAAACACAAGAAAAGAAAAACTAAGGTGGTAGCGTTAGTGTACGCGAAGATCCTCAATGGAATTGGTGAAGATGGCGTGGAGCCTAAGCTTCTGGCGTTCTGGCTCCAAGCTGCTCTGTAGAAAGAAAACAGTCCCCGACTGCAGCCTGTACACATCTCCTTTCTTCAACTTCAAGCGCTTCATTTCCTCGTCGTCCACCCAGCTCAATGTCCCACTCCCTGCACCACGGCCACTCAAAACCAACAAAATTTTCACATGGTCTGAATTCCATCCTCACACTTTGGTTCGCAATCCCACGATTACGTGAGTCACTACCATATGCTATTGTCTTCCCAATGTTCCACTTTTTTAGATACCATCCCTACTCATAATGACTGGGGGTTGGCTCGGATAATATCCTGGGTACTTAAACAAAATATTCATTGCGACCGATAAACTTAAATAATATACTTTCATACTATTAATGTGAGACTTTTTGGGTAAATTATCATTATCGATGTGAGAGTTCCCCAATAAACTGATAAACCGATGAATTTGTCTATTAAGTAAAATCTTCTAATTTCTTTTTGGAAGTTTTCTTATTTACTCCTGAAGATGTAGAGGAAAATGCTATTTACAAAATACCATCCTATTAAAGATATATATATATATAGTTCAATTTAAATTAAGGTATTCCTATTCTGGCCCATAACTATAAGGTATTAAATACACTTGCTTTTATTACACTTGGGTTTTAGGCTTAAAGTTTTTTATTTTCTAGGAAGATAAAATGGTAAGGACTCAAGGAGTAATGAAACACAGTTCTATAACTGCAAAAGGACAACTTGAAAGAATTAGCAAAAAAACAAACAAACAAAAAAGGTTTAACTTCGAAGGCACACAGTTCTATAAAGACTGATGGTGAATATCTGTGACCGACTTTTACCTCAGTCTCAGTGGATAACGAAGCCAGCTTCAGAACGATACTCGTAAAAATAATCACAAATATTTCCCGGTTGTTATATTTATCATATTTTTGCATAAAAAATTGAAATGTTTTTGATAATGTTCTTTTTTAAAATGAAAAAGTGACCAGCATTTATAACCCACGTTTATACTGTAAATAAGTGAATAAAACAAAGTTTTATTTCATAAGGACACATTGGGGGGTGGGGGGAAGGTGTGGTTTCAACGACAGCAAGGCTACTATTTCAGGCAAGGAACGGCAAGTTTTATGCCCCTTTATAATATGAACTCATTATTCATTTTGGAATCGGCTCAAAATGGTTGTTCAAGGTAAGCAGTACCTGTGTGGACGTAGAAGACCATGTCCGCGTGAAGGAGCACCGGAAGGAACAGACCGTTGGGCTCCAACGTGATGAACTGCAGATGGTACCGCCCTCTCGCTCCATCGCCGATTTCGACGGCTGATACCTCGCCGTACTCCGTCGAAACCAGCGTCCGCCTCTCGTCTCTCCTCACCAGAGGCTCCAACCTCGATCCGTTCTGATGATGCTCATCGCAACCAACAGCCAAAGCTGTCGCGTGCGCCGCGACCCAGAAAATCAGAAAGCAAATCAGTGCAGCTTTCTTCGTCGACATTGCTTTGCCGAGAGAAGTATAGGTGGTGTTATGGTAACAGAGGAATGGATGGGGGGATATAGAATTGGGAGCGGTTCTTTAATGGGGAAGGCTGAGCTACGTGGCATGGGAGTGACACGTGGTGTGTCGAATGAGACACGTGGGAGCTGCCTGAGTGCTAGTTGTTGGAGAACATTTCTACCGTATGATCTAATACTACTACATTTGTCTCAATTTCTGGCTGTAATCGCGGTTGTGTTCGTTGCCATAATCTCTCCAGCGGAACTGGGCTTCTGTGAATTGGACCATGATATTGGGCTTTTAACCTTTTTGTTTTACATTTTGGGCCCAAGAATCGGGTCAGGCTAGATATCCTGTAGGGCATTATCATTTCTGCATTGGCGGCGAGGCCGAGTTGGGCTAGGCTTTTTTGCCCTTTTTTCTTTTATATATTTATTCACAAATAATAGAAGAGATAAATATTAGGTTTTATTATCATTATTATTACAACAATCCAACTATTACATATTAATTAATCAGAGAAGAACCAACAGAAATGCAAATAAAAAACACATGAGATGGGAAAGTAAATTTATGAGAAACCCGTTTGTATGCATATATATATATATATATGTGCTCTCAAATATATTTTCCTTACTAAGATTTTATCTATACATGACAGACAATACACCAACGGTGCATGAAATCATATAGCGAGAACACTGAAACTGAACACAATTATGGAATCAACAATCAGATAGATGACTAGCAATTAGACTCTTGCATCAACCCTCGCTAACTGATTATAGATATACATACAGGCATGCAAAGGTGGCAAGAGGAAGAGATCAGGGCCATCGTGAGAAGCGTGGAGGAATCAGGAAAATAAGAAAGAAAAAGAAAACCAACCCATTGAATCAAGGGGTATTTTCGACAGCAAAATCAACACATCCTAGGGATCCTTCCACATTCCACCCCTCCCTGCTCCAAATGTACGTGTGGAAGGAGCAGCATGGTTGATGGCCTCAATGCTAATAATAATAATAATAAATTAGTATATGATGGCCAAATCAGCAGCTCCACTTGCTTCTAGGTCCCTTTGCCTTTTGCTTTTTAAGGGGTGTTAATGGAGGCTGAAACATGAGGCGACAATTTATTTCTCTACCCATCTTTACATGAATGATCTAAATCAGAATCTCAACCCCTTCTCTCTCTCTCTCTCTCTCTCTCCTCTTACAATAATAATAAAAAAAAAACATCTTTTGTATCTCTCAAGCTTCCTCTCCCAGCACCCTCTGTTTGTCGTGTCATGCTTCCAACCTTAACTCCTAAGTACTTGACTTTTTTATTCCCCTTTCAAAATCTTGATCCACCGTTGCTTCCATTTCTAAATCCCACGTTTCTCACATATAATATAATATATATATCTTTTCTTTAAACAAAGATGCAGCGCTCATCCAAATTAATTAAGAGCCTTAATTTTCTATACATCAATTAAACTATACATATATATCTTAATTCAGTCAAATTAAATATTTTAAATATAGTTACAAGTGCATCATAAAATTAAAATATCATTCTGTATGAAATTTAAATTTTTTTTGATATCGTCAAAACTAATTTAAACAAATAAAAGGTTTTGTTGTATTAGGGGGGGAGCTAGGGACGGTGTAAATTAAATTTTAAGAATATCTGAGGAGATCAGACTGAGGTCATGCAATTGATCGATTAAAGTAAGTTGGATTTTTGTAATATTCGAAAAGAGGTAGATGCTCAACTAATGTTTTGAATAAAATAATGGCAGTATTTGGGTGTGGTGTCCTGTCCTTGGCTTAGCTAATTAGTCACCTCTCGCTTCCGCCATTTTCGTTTTCAGTGACTTGTGATTGATAACGACTAAACTTGAAAAAGGGTTGCCGATTCTCGGGTGCATCTCATGTCAAACTTTCCTAACAGCCAAATATGTTTATACTTACATACACACATACACACACTTGAATTCATCAAAAAAAAAAAAAAAATTAATTGAATCATCACTACCCAGGACCAGAAGCTTGAAGAATAAAATAGGTTGTTCCAGCTGCTCCCTCACTGAAACACCAAGTTGACCTCTCAAGTAGTGGACTCACCTGCTTGCTACCATGTATGGCCATAAAATTATAGATATTGTGCTCTCAGCTATATATACATATGTATATAATTGCAATCTCCCATAACTCAAGTGGGGTTCTGTTCTGATCTGTTCAGAGTCCATGCCCAAGTCAACAGCTGTTACAGAAATGCAGATGAGATAGCTTAGCTTGAACGACATGCACCCCTCGAGCTCTCTCGGCTTCGACAAGGATGAGGTTTAACGGTTATTTAGGTAGTCAGGAATTCGAAGGATGCTTAATAGTTGTTTTATCGTAAATCTCCGTCACATGATTTACAAATTAGTTTAAAGATGGAGAACTGATTAATGGCATTACTTTATATATATATATATATATATATATATGTAAATGACTAGTATATATGTTAAACTCCCATTTCTTTAATCACTTGAATTTTTATTTTAGTGTAAAACAGGAACGACATGCAGGCAAAAATTAGTATATATGATTAATTAAAAATGATAGAACTTGGTGCATCACTGTACATTTTAATTAGGAAACTATGAATGTAGATGTATATGATTCTTTCTTGCTTTTGTATTATATATATATATAATATGATTGTAATAATAATTCGTAGCAGAAAGGGCTGGGAAACATCTTTTAGAAGGTGGAGATACTTTGCATTAAAGTCTGAAATCCGAAAATGAAAAGAAGGGTCTTTGTAAGATAATGTTTGGTACGTGAAGAAGATATATTAATATTTAATGGAGAAGGGAAAGGAAAGGGGAAATGGAAAGGGAAAGGGATGGAGTGGTCTGTCATCAGTAGTTGTGTGATCAGCAAAATCCAATGCACTCTCACCACCGGCACATATTCTCTCTTACCTCGCCAGACAACAGCTTTTCCATCCATCACTGATCACTCACCGGCACATATATATATATGTGTGTGTGTGTAAAGAAACGTACATACCTATTACTCTCTGAATTATGTGTATATATATACATATTCATTGTATGGTAGACTTCTATAATCTTTTGCCCCAATGCTAACCCTCCACCAAATTTATATATATGCATGCAACATGTTTAAGATGCGAAGGATAATTAATACTATATATATTGGTGGAACTTTTACATACAAAATACAAAATGTTACTAAAATAAATTCTAGTAATGGGTACTTTTTTCTTTATATTATATATATATATATATTCACACACTATTGGTAAAAATTTTGTATGAATATATAATATGTGGGATATATGTATATGTATGTGTGTGTGTGGAGAGGGAGTTGCTTGGGAGATGTGTGAATGGATCCATGCATTTGGGACACAGGCAGGCCAGTGGGGTCCTTTGATGGGTCACGGTAGAGAGAATTAATGGGGGGAGGGGTTCCGAATGGTCAATTCTTAACCCACTTGTGGGTCAGGTCACCTCTTGCCCGTTCTTCTTTCACCATGCCCAAAGGTTCCCACTTTTCCACAATCACACTACAGGCAGTTAATTGGACTTATTTGGTGCAGTAGCTATAATTAATTGGCTTCTTTGAGATATAAAAACAGTTTGAAATATAAGCATGTTCTCTCAAAGCCTAGTTTTATGGACGACATATATATAAAAGTGAAGCGAGATTTATTTTGTAAATGAAGATCTTTGAATAATATTGATTTAATTAATTATTTTACAACCTAAATTTAGATCTTTGTTTAGTCCATGCATATTATTATTATTTAATTATATATGGTTAAGGCGGTTAGTTAGGCCATTGGATTTTGTTTTAATAACCTGCTGGTGCTGGGTGAGATAGAATTTGAAAATAATATCCTTTTAGAGGAAGCCTGATTCTGATGTACTTAGACTTAAAAAAAGTTGTAAACTTTGAAAAGCATGAGCTCCGACAACTAATTGAAGCCAGCAAATTGAATTAACATTTGCCAAACCTGAAAAATCAAGTTAAAGTGGGTAGACTCGCCATCGACTAAAGACGACTGATTGAAAGAAAAAGGTAATAAAGAGAGAAAAGAAAATCAGATGGAAAGCATCTAGATTGTTTCACCAACCAAGTAACATACATACATACATACATACATAGATGCTAGACGGACACTTTTTCTTTAAGGTTTTATGCATTTTAGACTCCTTAAATTATTAAAAAATATAATATTCCATTCCCCATCTAATTTATATTTTAAAATTATTTTTAATTTAAAAATTAACAACTATAAAACATGTAAAATCACACGCCTTTTGAAACTTGCGAAGAATGACATCTCCTTAAATTAGGGCTCTTAAACCCTAATTTGCTCATCTCCAACCGCATCTACACAACCCACCCTTTTTATCTCTATCGTCGTCTTCACTCCATTGTCATCTTTGTCTTCATCATCTTCAAGTCCTCCTTCTTTACTTTGACTTTGACCTTGTTGTCTTTCTTTGTCAATCATCATTCCTCAGTCATTACTCTGTTGTAATCTTCTATCATTCTTAAAATCATCAATCAAAGGTACATTTTCTCACTAATCGTCAAAAATTTCTCTATTGTACATCTCTTAGTTCTCATAATCATCTAAAAAATTATTTGAATTTTGTTCTTTATAGTCCCAACTGAATGTGTATTGAATTTTGAGCTGGCTTTATTTATTACTTATCTTATTAGATGACATCGTCAAATTTTTTATTTATTCTTAATTTATTTTTAAATTAAAAATGACTTAAAATATTAGTTTAAGAATGACTAATAAATATTAATTAGATAAAAAAATAAAAATTATATATTTTTTTAATAATTTGAGGAGTCTGAATATATAAAAATCCTTTTTCTTAATTATGGGTTGAGTAAGTAATAATATTTAATGACATGCAAGCCCACTTTCCACGCCAATAATGGAAGCTTTAGGTTAGTCTGCGTTAACTTCACTTGGAGAGTAATAAAGTTAAAAAAAAGGAGTTTGGGGCCTAAAGGATTGTGAATCCAACGCAATTATATTTGCAACTTTACCGCCCGCAATTTGACTTTGCTTTGTTGCGTTTCTGTTGGAAGTCTTTGCAAGGCCTTTGGAAATTTCAAGAACCCGACTTCTTTGGGTTTGGTTTGGATGCTTGCGCTGTTTTGCGTGCAAGTGAATAAAATCTGCTACGCTTCCTCCGCTACTCCCTTCTTTTGCCTTTGCCCTTCAAACATCAAAGTTGCCCTACACAATTACATGATTCAAATTTGAGCCTTTTTTTCTTCTTCTTCTTCTTTTTTTCTTTTTTTATGGTTAGCTTTTCTCTTTCTCTGTAAGCTTTATAATTTGTTGTTTGTATTAATGTCAATATTTTAAGTTCTATGAACTAATGATGTTGTCACTAATATCTATAATGGAGGAACTATATATCCACTGATAAACAACACTTAAAAAACAACAACCGCATCAAATTATTATGAAATTTGCCTCATCCAACTTAACTTAATTGGTGAAGTGGGGCTAAAGAAAATTCTATGAATTGGCCACAGCCCCACCCATGAAGATGAAGCTTTACATCAAATGGTTTATAGCCTCCCACAAGATGACACAAGTGATAAGCCCCTCTATATGCCTTTTCTTGCTGAAAAGACCACTCATCTTTGCATTGTCGTTTTCCCTTTAACACTCCTGTATTACTTTCCTTATTTTTTTCCCCAAATTGTATATAAAATCAAGAAAGAAAAAAAAATAAAGAAACCACTCCTTCAGAAATAACAATGAAATATTACACACAATCGATCAATCATGGTTCTCAAAATATAAAATCATTTTGATAAATTATTTAAATAAAAATTCTGATTTTTTTTTTTTTTCATTTTCTTAAAAGTAAAGCCATGTCTCTTATGATAAATCATGCATGGTTGGTCTCAGTAGTGGCCATTAAATATAGACCCAACAGAGGCAACTGGGTGACAAAGGAAACCCAGCAGCTGCTTCACCAGCCCACAAGCCAATTAATAATAAGCTAATTTAATTGTATTAAAAAAACACGCCCTCAAGAATCAACAAAGCAATAAAACAAAGCAAAAGCTTTTTAAGCAAGCCTTCAACAAGAAGTTTCCAAAAGGTAAAATCAAATCCCCTAAATCTTCTAAACTCACCGTGTGTTATTGCCCACAAATATCATGTCAGTCAGGATAACTCGTACATGGATATACATGCATACAAAAGCATGTTAATATATACATATACATATATATATATATACATGGCATGGCAGCATCTCCATTATACAATTTTCTCCATGCAAAAAGGATAAAAAGCCAGCAATCATAACCCCCCAAAAGCTCCCCCTTGCACCTTCCCTCCATTCCCAACTTCTGCCTTATAATCAGTGTCTAAACCCTAACCCTAACAACCCAATTCACATAGTCTCCAAGTTCTCGTCACTGGGCTATTATTAGAGAGAATGAAAGTTCCGTTTAACGCAACCCAGAGCCATCACCCTAATTCCAACGTTAAGCTCAACGACACTGCCCGGAATACCAGCTACGAGCCCAAGTCGGTGCTTGACCTCAGCCGGAGCCCCAGCCCAAGCCCTGTTTTTGCCGCCGCCGGTAACGCAGTGCCTAAAGTTGAAGTCTTGGAGTCTTCGGATGCTCTACTTCAGTCCGACAGTGGCTGTGGTCAGTGGGACGAACACCCACTGCACAATTTGGAGGATTGGGACTCCTTGATCAAGGAATTGGGGCTGCACGACGACTCTGCCCCGGTTTTGAAGCCTTTGGAGCCTGTCTTCCAAGCTCTGCCTGAATTCCAGTTTTCTCAATCCTTCGATTCCAACCCAATTCACCCCCTTTTCATTCCCTCCGATTTCGCTCTCTCTGACGTCTCTTCCAATCAGATTATGGGTTCCTTCAATTTCGGCGGCGACTTTAATCACATGAACCAGTGGGACAACGTGGTGAATTTCCTCGACGAGCTGATTCGGGCTGTGGATAGCCTCGAGTCGAACGATCTCCAACTCGCCCAAGTGATATTGGCGCGGCTCAACCAGCAGCTTCCGGCTCCGGTCGGGAAACCACTCCAGAGAGCCGCCTTCTACTTCAAGGAAGCTCTGCAGTGTCTCCTAACCGGGTCGATTCGCCAGACCCGACCGACGGGTTCGTCCGACGTCGTTCAAGCCATCAAGGCCCACAAGAGCTTCTCCAACGTCTCTCCAGTCGCCATGTTCTCCAATTTCACGGCGAATCAGGCCATCCTAGAAGCCGTGGACGGCTCGTCGTTCGTGCACGTCATTGACTTCGACATCGGCTTCGGGGGGCAGTGGGCTTCGTTCATGAAAGAAATCGCGGACAGAGCCGAGTCGAGAAAAGCCAACAAGCCGGTCCTCCGAATCACCGCCGTTGTTCCCGAAGGGTACGCGCTCGAGTCAAGACTCATCCGAGACAACATGACCCAGTTCGCTCGCGAGCTCAAAATCGGCTTCGACATCGAGTTTGTCTCGATCCTAACCTTCGAATTCTTGTCCTTCAAGTCGATCAAATTCATCAACGGGGAGAAGACCGCGGTTCTGCTATCTCCGACCATCTTCCAACACATGGGCGCCGGATTCCTCAACGACCTCCGCCAAATATCGCCGCAAGTGGTGGTGGTCGTGGACGCGGAAGGGCTGACCGACAGCCGGACGCCGTCGTTACGGAGGAGTGTGATCGATGGGCTGGAATTTTACTCCACGGTCCTGGAGTCTCTGGAAGCGGCAAGTACCGGCTGCGGCGACGATTGGATCCGAAGGATCGAGAAATTTCTGCTGCGGCCAAAGATATTCGCGGCGGTGGAAGCGGTGGCGATGAGGAGGTCGGGGCCGTGGAGGGAGGCGTTCGCCGCGGGGGGATGGAGGCCGGTGGGGCTGAGCCAGTTCGCCGACTTCCAGGCCGATTGGTTGCTTAGGAAAGTACAGGTGAGGGGATTCCACGTGGCCAAGCGGCAGGCTGAGATGGTGCTGTGCTGGCAAGACAGGGCGCTGGTTGCCACGTCGGCATGGAGGTGTTAGAAAACTGCTAGGATAATTCTTCGTCTTAGTAAATAAATGGCATTTATCTTAAACAAGGGTTTAGGGGCATATATATATACACATAATAATATGTATGTGTGTATCCCAAGTTAAAGAGGTGTTCGTATATATTACATTACATATTATTATTATATTTAGGGCGCGGGGTGGGGGGGTGGGGACCGTGGGGTGGCGGTTTGCGTGGTTGGTTCTATGCGAGTGTTTCGTTTCAGGAGTTGGGAGGGCGGGTCCTTAGATCGTCGTGGTCGGCGGTCTTGGATAAGCTCTTAACGTTGTGAAATCAAGTGACCTTACAAATGTTTTTGTAGTTAATTTTCTTCTTTTTCCAGCATAAACCTCTTTATACACACACACACACACACACACACACACACACACACACACACACAACATATTTAGGACAAATTTCGAATTATATCAGGGTGACGTTTTCGATGCTACTAAAATGGTTGATCGTGTCATCTAAATACATTCTCCCACAAAGCTCGTAACTGTCAATAGGCCCCTATTTATAATAATTATTTAGTCATCCAAACAGAACCAATAATTTTAGACCCACCAAACGTAAGTAAATCCTTAATTCTTGATGAAATTATACCTGAGCCCAACATTAAAAATAATTAGTTCAAGGATGGAGCATCTAACTCAACTCAACTCCGTTATTCAGGATATTACCCTTCCAATTTAACTGACATTAAAGGTTAAACTCACTTGGTACTTATTTCGAACAGCAACCATACATGTTTCAAACATCTCTTAAGCAGTGAATACCCAAAAGAAACAAAAAGAAAGTGCTGCCCCCATTACCCAAAAAGGTCAGGGTAATTAGAACAAAGCAAATTTTGATCCATATGGCCAATTAGTGGTTGCCCTTGCCCGCTCTCAAGAATAAATAAATCTCAATCTAGTCCTTTCATGTGACTTAGGCCCAAGTTCATATACCTTGGTTCCTCTAGCAACTCGGCACCAAAAAGTGAATGGTAGAGCTTACCATCTTCAAGCAAACAACTCCTAATAAAGACTTGTAAAAGTAGCATATATAATAATGCACCGAAAGCTATAATACAATGATAGCAAGATCATACTCCCTAAAACAAAATTATAGAATAAAACGATCTTTAAGATGACAATGTCCTTCACGGCCTTTCTTCTTCTGAGTTCTCTTTTCAAATAATAATCCTACATCGTGTCAATAAATCAAAAGCTTGGGCTTCTGTTAAAAGAGTTACAAATGTGAGTGTTATATTGAAAAAGGGTTAGTTTTGTACAATAGTAAGGATTAAGTAAACCTTGCTTAATTAGTGCCGCAGTCATTAAGTTCTGCAGGCTTGATGAATACCTCTCACCCCACCACATACCAGTTTTCCTTTGCACCCTCCAGGTACCTCTTAACAGTTTTCGCCGTTGGGAGACTGATGTAGTAGTTGGTTAGAGTTGTTATTCTCGAGTTTCGATACTGCATCAGGTCCCCACAATCTAGTTAACTCTTCCTGTGTGAGAGGCAAAATCGTTTTCATCATTAAATGACTATTTTACAAATCAGAAAATGGATATATATACACAATCAGTGCAAGTGCAAAGGTAATACGACATCATTATGAATATATAATGTGTCTTCTTTTCCCAAAGGAACAAAAAGCAGGACAATGCATAAGCCCCGCCAACATGTGTAAGAACGTAACTAAGTTGTGGTTATAGTAAGTATATAGTGAAAATAAAATTAACATGGCAATGCTTCCAGACAAAGCAAGCGCAGTATGGCACTTAGAACAAGTCCTATTGTACTTTGAAGCATTTAAAATTAGGGAAATATCACCAGACATGCATACAGAAAAACATGTATAAGAAAAAAATGGATGAATGTCATAGTTGACCTTAATGGAATTATTTTCAGATGCAAGCTTCTCACACTCCTCAGAAAGCCTCTGCATCTCTTCTCTGAGTGTTTGATTTTCATTGGTCAAGGTCTCTACCCTTGCTTGTAGCTCTTCACACTCTGCCTGTAGACAACAAAGAAAATGCAGCATGGCTAACAATTTTCTTGTAACAACAGAAGAGTGTAACTTCTTCAAGACATACAAGGAAAAACTTCAAGTAATCAACAACTGCTCCCAAAATCTTCTCTTCACAAAGAACCAATTAATTAAAAAAATAATTTAGAATGACCACATTAAAGTTCTGGTTGGTTTTTGTTTAACCTAGCTATTCTTTCAGTAAAGGTACACAGGGAGAGAGGGTCTCTATCCCCTTTGGTGTGTGAATCACCATAGGACCTTTATTTTATTCCTCTAAAGCGTCCTTCAATATAACAACTTTTCCCAAGGCTAAAACCAAAAGGGTTGTTTAAAAACCAGAAAAATCTAAAACTTAGAAGGAAAACTCTAATTTCTTACAGGTGTAAAAGTTTTGTTCAGTGGAATAATCTGGTATATTTGACTGTAATACAATGCTAGCTTCGTGCCATGACGCTTTTCTTCAATGAAAATGGGCATCCTCAGTGGATGGCACTCCCTGCTTACCAAGGGGAAGGAGAGGGTCATATTTGTAAATAGCCATTCCCCCGCTCCCCCCCCCCAAAAAAAAAATAAAAAATAAAAATAAATAAATAAATAAAAAACTTTTTTGACAAAGAGACTTTTCACAATTCAAACTTGTGACCTTTCAGTCCAAAAGGAGCAACCTTATTGTTCCTAAAAGGTTTGCCTTGATGCCTGTTGCGAGTATTTCCCGCTCTACTCCTTATGGGCTGGGCTCAACCCAGCAGGTTGGCCCAATCACATAAGCCCCTGTAGACCCCGAATTGAGTTCGTCGAAGCGAGCTCACACATTGCCAGAGCCCAAGCTCAGATCACAGGTCAAAGCGAGCTCCCAGAAATACCCCTAGTTCGCCAGCCTATCCGAGCAAGCTCCCAACCACTCTCGCAAGTTCGTCAGCCTAGCAGATCAGCTCACACAACGAGAGGGTCATATGCCATAGAATATAAGCGAACTAAGGGTCGCCCCAGCTGGATTATTCAGGCCCAATCTTGCTCCATTCTCTCGGCCCATGTCAGTCTCATCCCGGCCTCTTGCAATAGCATCATTACAGTCGCACCTGGATTTCCGCGCGTTCACCTTAGATCCCATCCTCATTAATAACGAATCCAATCCACATTAATGAGGGTTCTGTCGGCACCTTGCTACTGCATGGGCATTTCTGTCGGCGCTGGATATTCTGTCCCACCACTGATGGACGTACAACACAAGCTGGAGGAAATCTCGTCCCCTCCTATATATCAGCCAGCTCTTTTCAGAGCCATGGTATGTGCTTTTCTCTGTCAACTTGCTAATACTCTACATTTTTTACTTATTTACTTACTGGAGCATCAGAGTACCTTACAGGGACGGGCCGACGGGTCAAGAAACCGAACCAGACTATCCATCTCCTCTTTTTGAGATCCGTTACACCAGTGCGAGCCAACGAATCACGGTCAACCAAAGGGAAGGAGAGAGTCATATTTGTAAATAGCCATTCCCCCGCTCTCCCCCCCCCCAAAAAAAAAAAAAATAAATAAAAAACTTTTTTGACAAAGAGACTTTTCACAATTCAAACTTGTGACCTTCCAGTCCAAAAGGAGCAACCTTACTGTTCCTAAAAGGTTTGCCTTGATGCCTTTCTTCAATTAGTTATCAGATTTCTATTCTGCGCAACCTTCCCAAAAGTAGCTTAATGGCTTCAGCAGTTCCACCAGATGTCTTGGCTGTTTCCTTTTGAATAACTTAATTCTGTTCAATAATGTTAATACTTTATTTTTTCTCCTGTACAATTTAAAAATCCAAAAGCAGGAAAAGCACCAAGAGTCCACATCAAAATGCCAAGCCTTCCAACAGTCTATTCAGAATGCTACCTCTCTAGGCATCTTGAATATTTCTCACCATGCTTTGGATATGTGAATGCACTGCGAAGGCCTCTTAGGTGCAGCTTCCATTTTCCTCATGAGGTTTGGAATCATGTATTGGAATGTGAAAGGTCTCAATGACCTTGATAAAAGGAAAGTGGTCAAATTGCTCTTGAAAGCTTGGGATGCAGATTTAGCTTGTCTTCTAGAGACCAAACTCAGTGAACTTCACTAAACGGTTGGGGGAAGTCACTGGTCAGCTAGGAGTCTGCAGGTAGTATTCTTCTGGTTTGGGAATAAGAGTGTGTAACCAAAAGTTAAGGAGAAGTCAAGCCCAGTCTCTCTTTCTTGTGATCTAAGGCTGTTTTCTATGAAATGTTTTCCCCAGAACACGAGAGTGGGGAGGCGTGGACAGGATGGAAGTTTTTTTCCCCCTTTTTTTTTGGGGGGGGGGGGGGGTTGCTGGCAAAATTTCAACATTAGGATAACCTCATATAGTCTCTTAATATGCCTAGGTGTACAAGTCTCTGAAGTTTATAGGATTTTGACATTTATTGAGAGCCTAGTAATATTCCTTTTTTTTTTTTTCGTTTTTATCATATATTAAAGGGGGTTTGCAATTTTTTTTTTTTTTTAGGCGGGGGGGAGAGGAGGCAGTAAAATTTCTATTTTTTATATTTAGTATATGCTAAAAGAGGTTTTAAAAAATCTAGGGGGGGCAATGGCCCCCCGGGCCCTAATATATGTCCACTCACGCAAGTGGCATCCTGCCCTTCCTGGGAGTGAATCTATGACCCTCTTAGCGGAGCATAAAGACAGATTAGAAAGGCCTTTTACAGAAGAACAAGTTCCAGCAGCTCCTAAAAGTGGCAATGGAGAAAAATCTCCTTGCCTGGATGGGTATACCGTGGCTTTCTTACAACCCTACTGGGTGGTGTATACGGGTCTGATGGAAAACAGTGGGTGAGTTTTCTGAGAAGCTAGATTAGAAAAGAGTCTAAACATTACTTTCATGGCACTGACACCAAAGAAGTGTGAAGCGACAGAATCAAAAGATTTCAACCCTACAAGCCTTGTAGGCAATGTCTGTAAACTACTGGTTAAAATTTTGCCCATTAGATTCAAAGAAGTTATTGATGCAGAGGTCCCAAAATTCCCTAATTCTGTTCTTAGAGGGCCATCAGTTTTTTCGATGTTATCCTACTGGCTATGTAGAGACTTACAGGGTAAGCAGAAATCCTGGGATCATCTATGAAATTGATGTAGAAAAGGCTTATGACCATGTCAGATAGGCCTTTTTGGATTATGTTCTGATAAGAAGGGGTTTGGTTCTAGGTGCCAAAATTGTATTTTCTTGGATATATTCTCAATACTCATCAATGGGGTCCTAAAGGTTTTTTAAGTCTTCTGGAGGTCTATACCAGGGGGGCCCTCTTTCTACATTTTTTATTCATTTTGGTTATGCAGGTCCTTGGCGTCTTAGCTAGAAAATTACGGTGGGTGAAGAGGGTGAGGCTGGGTTGAGAGATGGTTCAAAGCTAGTGTGTCCCATACTTTTTGAAGATGATGCCATTCTTTTCAAAGGAACTACGCCACCCCTGATGTGTGTTATTATGTATTGAGGTGGTTTCTTGCTAGTGTACCAATTTACCAGGAGTGAACCCATCCCAATGGCAAGTAGAAAACCTAAAAAGTCCAGCTGACACTTTAGGCTGCAAGTGTGGGTCCTCCTGTCAAACTTATTTTGGGCTTCCCTCTAGGCTCCGAGTGTCAGAATTCCGATTCTAACAGGCGGGATTCCTCTTTAGCCGAGAGGAATGTAGAAAAAGGACTAGAAGGTTTGGGAGAGAAGAGTAAGAGAGAGAGAGAGAGAGAGAGAGAGAATGAAAGAGAAATGGCAGGAGAGAATGAGTATATTGATAATTCTCTAGGTTGTTTGGGAGGATGGCATTAGAGCTATATATACTACTCCAGCTCACCCTTAGGCGCCAAAGGCCACTTGCCTTATTTACAAAAATTTGAAATCAACTTGCTTAACTAACTAACCAATCTTCCCGCTTCCTTCTACAATTACTAATTACACTTGAGCCCCCTTATTTAATCATTCTTGTGACATCCGAGTTCAAATTCAGAACAGTTTTTTGGAATGGTGTCAGAGAAACATGAAAATGGTTTGGCTTCTAAAGTTGGCAGAATAATGCTAATTAAAAGTTATATTTGAGTAAATAAAATTGAGGTTAGGCCCTTCATTTGGAGGGCCTATACTGGAAACTCATGCAACTTCCTCTTCTTTTTGATGGATTGATTTACTTATTTAATATTTTCTACCAGTCTCTTGCAACTCCTCTTGGGTACTGCTTTAACCACAGAAATAACAAAGACAACTAACATGAGCACCCTCACAATCCAATGGGGTGCTTTTCCTTAATAGAGTGTTCAACCCATGCAGTGTTCCCAACAGGGGTTGGGAAAGATTCCTGCTTCTCTGATGCATCATAGGTTTTATCGTTAATCAGATCAAAAGCCTTCAGATTTCTCACTAGCTATTGCACATCGAAAAATCAGGCAGGGAAACAGAGCTGCTTCTATGCAGGGCAATGATGAAACACAAAAGAAGAATAAAGGAAGTGAAAAAGAGAAGAAAACGATACAGAAGAGAGCAAGACCAGGAAAAGATTAGAGATGCCAACCGGGCTGGGCTGCCAGGGGCTCATTATTGTTGCAATGGTACAGGCTGGGCACAGTGTTCCCACTTTGCCCATTCCAAGTTAAAGAAAAAGAAAAGGAAATTTCAGAAATTAATAAATCCAACATATAATACATAATAGTACATAATTAGAACATATAAATCACTTTGTTTCTTCAATCTTCTTAGAAATTAGAAATAGTTGTTATGAAATAAGATAACTTATCATCAATAAGTTATGATTTAAAATAGGGCTATTAGCACCAAAAAACCAAACGTTTTCGGGTTTTGGCAATTCTATCCAATGCTTTCAATTTTGGCAAGAAAAGTTCAATTTTTTAAATTAGTTGCAATTTTAGCCAATGTTGAAATTAATTTTGATCGGCGTGTGGCTTTGCCCAAGTGGCATGCCACTTGAATTTAATTTATTTTTTAATTATTTTTTGAAGAAAAATGCTCTCTTTTCTGTCCTCTGTCACAGCTGTTTCTCGCCTTCCCTCGTTGCCGCCCAGTGCAACCTTATCTCGTCACCTCCTCTCTACTTTGCACGAATTGATTAATACACACACGACATATATATATACACACACACAGAAACATATACACACAACAACATATACACACACACAACAACATATACACACACGACAATATATATATACACACACATAGCAAAATACACAGTGGTTGGCGGCAACAGGGGTGACAGACGGCAGATCGAGCGGCGGTAGGGGGTGACGGTGGCGCTGCCAGGAGAGAGAGAGAGGGTGAAAGAGACGAAGTCTGATTTGAAGTCCGATTGGACTTCATCGAAGATCAGACTTCTCTAATGAAGGCTGGAAAAGTCCAATCAGAGAAATTCGATAATGAAGGCCGAAAAAGTCTGATAATGAAGGTCGAAGAAGTCCAATTGGAGAAATCTGATAATGAAGATAGTATGTCACGAACCTAGGGTTCGTGATAGGTTAAAAGAGGAATTGGAAGGAATTGAGGGAGGGAATCAAGGGAGAATAGTATAGAGAAGAAGATTTAGGGGGAAACGAGAGAAAGAGAGGAAAATTGAGAGAGAATTCTAGAGAGAAAAATGAGAATATTCATTCAATCAATTTGGGCATAATCCTTCCAACCTCAGCTGTGGCTTATATAGAGCCTAACAGCCTCGCACATGCTCCCATGTGCAATATAACAGTAAGCCTAATTGCCTATAGAATAGGACAAATCCCTATAATAGAAAAAAGGAAAAAAAATTACAATTATTGTATATTGCATGCCAACTTCTACTATTATATTTACTAAACTATCCTTAGGGTCATGACACCGTAGAAGTCCGATAATGAAGGCCGAAAAACTTCGATTGGAGAAGTTTGATGATGAAGAAGTTTGATAATGAAGGCCGTAAAAGTCCGATCAGAGAAGTCTGATAATGAAGGCTGTAGAAGTCTGATAATGAAGACTGTAGAAGTCTGATCGAAAAAGTATGATAATGAAGACCATATAGAGAAGTTCGATCAGACTTCTTTGATAAGGTCGTCGGACTTCATCATCGATCTCTCTCTCAGTGTTCTAAAAGGCGCTAGGCGCTAGTCGGGCGGCAAGCTGCCGCCTAGCGCCTAGGCGGCGCCAAGAAAATTTAATATTTTTTAATTTTTTTCTTAATATATTATTTTTTTTTCCCCACCCCAGCCCCCACCCCCTCAAATTTCAGCGCGACTCCCACCCCCACAAATTTCAGCGCTTCAGCGCGACTCCCCCCCAAACCAAATTTCACAGTGCTCTCTCTCTCTCTCTCTCTCTCTCTCATACCTGCCTCCTCCGAGCACGTCGCTGCCCCCGCCATTGCCAATCGGACCGTCTGCCTCCTCCGAGCACGTCGCTGCCCCCGCCATTGCCAATCGGACCGTCTGCCTCCTCCGAGCACGTCGCTGCCCCCTGCCATTGCCAATCGGATCGTCTGCCTCCTCCGAGCACGTTGCTGCCCCCTGCCATTGCCAATCGGACCGTCGCTGTGTTACCACAAGTAAGTCCGAAGGCTGTTCCAGTCCCTGTCCAGCGGCGGCGATGGCGATAGCGACGACGGAGTCGGGCGACCCAGGCCGATGCGGCGGCGGCGACTGCGACGATCATCACTGATGGAGTTGGGTGAGAGGTCTTGAGCCCAAACCACGTCTGGGCGGCCAAGGCGACGCCTCGCCGCCTTGGCCACCTAGGAGCCGCCCGAGCCCGATTAATTGGGCCGGCGCCTAAGGGGCCGATTTGGAGGAACTCGCGGCGACCAGGGGCCGCCTAGCGCCTCTCCGCCGCCTAGGCCGCCTTTTAGAACACTGCTCTCTCTTTCACCCTCTCGCCAGCGCTATTGTCACCCCCCACCGTTGTCGGCCACTGTATATTTTGTTGTGTATATATATGTTGTTGTGTGTGTATATAAATATATGTTGATGTGTGTGTATGTTGTCGTGTGTGTGTGTGTGTATATATATATATATATATATATGTTGTGTGTGTGTTAATCAATTCGTGCAAAATAGAGAAGAGATGATGAGATAATTAGGTGGCCTTGGGCGGCAACGAGGCAAGGTGAGAAGCGGTCATGGCAGAGGAGAGAAGAGGCGGCCATGGAAGAGAAGAGAAGAGAAGAGAGAGCATTTTTCTTCAAAAAATAATGAAAAAAAAAAATATTAAATGCCAAGTGGCATGCCACCTGGGCAAAGAGCCACACGCTGGTCAAAATTAATTTTAGCATTGGCTAAAATTGCAACTAATTTCAGAAATGGGGCTCTTCCTGCCAAAATTGAAAACATTGGATAAAATTGCCAAAACCCAAAAACATTTGGCTTTTTGGAGCTAATAGCCCTTTAAAATATTATTAATTATGGATAAAAAGTTTAATTGTTTACAATAATTATTATAATTTCAAACCCCCAAATATAAAAAGATCTTTAGACCTCTTGGAAATAAAGCTAATAAATAGGATAGATTACAGAGAAATTAGTAATATATCACATTTGGTAGATAAGTTCTATGTTAATTAATGCGGTTAGAACCATACTTACAATTTTATAAAACCATATTTAAAATTGTATATCAAAACCAATTAAATTTACAAAAAAAAATAAAAACAGGCCAGCTTATTTGGCTCAGAGGGCCAAGGGCCAGACCTGGCATGCGCAATGCCAGGCCTGGGAGGAATGGCTGGGGTTAGCCTATTGGGCATCTCTAAAGGAGACAATGGGGAAAGTTAAATACAAAATATCGTGTGTTATGTGAATGTCAATTCCAACATACAGTTCTCAATCCCAGGATCTTTCTTATATATAAGAGCTGGTTGTCATGAAGCTAGGGTTCATAACGACTGAAATTGGCAATCGGAAGGATCCGATTGAATTAAGGTCAAGAACAGAATGTATAGAGGAAAAATTGAAGAAGAATGGGAGAGAAATTAGAGAGAATTGAGGGAGAGCAATAGAGAGAAACAAGAGGGAGAAGGGAGAGAATTGTAGAGAGAATCAGAATTTCATTTCATCAATTCATGCATAATCATCTCCTCTTACAATGGGCCTTTTTATAGGCATAGGTAGCTCCTTAACTATTTTCTAACAACACCCATGTACTCCTAACAAACAACCAAATATCTCCTAACAAACTAATATAAGCCTACTACAATATTACCCCTTTATTATATCCCTATCACAATATTATCCTTCTAATCCTCCTAGGGACATGACACTGGTGTGACTCGACTAGGAAAAATGAATTAAAGAAAATCAGAATTTCAAGAAGACTAAATCCTAACCAGATAAATATTCTAAAAGTAAAAATATAATGATTCCTAAAGGTTTAGTCTTGGCTTTCGCGTTCTTTTCTAGCTGCGAGTATGAATTGCCCTTCTACATCCCCATCTGGTAAACCCTTCTATGGTTGGACACAAAACCTTAGTTCTAATCTTATACCTACTTTATACAACCTTTTTGGAGCTATAATCAGCATCATTAGTAACTCTGACATCAACTGAAACTAAAATGGATACCGAGTTGAATCGCAGGACTACAAATTGAATCCTTTAGCAATATATGTGGAAAATCTTTCTATTATTTTATAACTCACAGATTTTGTTATATTCAACAATACAGCTCATCCTATATTAGATTTCACCAAGGACTGAAGTAATGCTTTCTGCAAAGATTTATCATTAAGCTCTAAACTTTCTTTTTCATACATGCGTTTTGATCCTAGAGGAGACTGTTTACAATGACAGGTAAAATTAAATTGATAAAGATACCATTTTTTCTAGTCAAGTCTATTGCTGCAATCCAAGTCAAAATATGAAGTCTTAAGGATTCAGATTGAGGTAATAACATGCATTCCTTGGCTATATTCAGCTATTATAGGATGGCAAATAGATCTCAATAAAAACAGAAGGCTTTCTTTTCTTATATCAAAAGAAGGTTAATAAGTTCCATAGCTTAAAAAAGGTGGATAAGTTGATAGATCAGGATAACTACAAGAATTCTTCTTGATAGTATTTTGAAAAGATAAGGGGCCTTGACAGCATTTGTTTGGAAGTTAGAGAATTGGTGCCACATCATTCTAGTTAAAAACTCATGCCAAATCTTCTTGCTTGTGTAGTATTACCCTTACTATTTTCAAGAAGAAACAAAAGATACTAAACCAAGCAAATACCTGCTTCCTTAATCTTGACCTCCTAGCTGACTCCCTGTTAGATTGCTTCCTCTTCTGTCTCTTCAATTCACGATCATCCTGTCATTTCATGGGTTACATGCTATAAGGTTTCATCTATGTATTCTCCCAGGAGTACTTGTATACATAACATTTGGAAGCAAATATAAGTTGATGACATTTACCCCACAAAATAGAACTTCGTATCTCTTCAATGCATGCGTATGCACATACAGATTAAAGAGAGAAATTACTAATCATAGGGAAGCATGTGGTATTGCTTAAAATAGAAATGAAAAAAAAAAAAGAAGCTGGAATCGCTTGCAATGAGTGTGACAGTTTGTAATAATCACTGCAAATGACCAAAAAAAAGTTCATGCTTTACAAATTTTCCCAAACAGCCAGGACAGCAGCGAGCGGGGTGGGGGGGACAATAAACTACTCAGAGGCCACATTCCATAGTCATCATGGCCTTCAGTATCACATTCAGTAATTCTCCCAATTATCCATGTCTAACATATTTATTCATTGGTTTTCAGATATTCCAGGCAGCTTAAAATTTTTAAGTTGCAAGACCTGCAAATGTTTTGCAAAGATATATTTCTGTAAATATATCATAATGGAAATAATGTGTTCATCAGATAAAACACAAAGTTAGAATTAATCTTATCTTACAGATGAAGCAGCCAGATGAAATATGGAGAGAAGGTGATAAAACTAGGAGACGATCAGCAACTTATCTCATGTTTATTACTTTCTTTTCTTTTGTGTGTAGATGCAGTGATAAATCTGCCATTACAGCAACTTAACCTACTCATTTTTCAGCAGAAAAGAGCACTAAAAACTACTGCAATTACAGCAACTTATTTTTTCAGGAAAAGAAATATACATCTACTTAACCTACTCATTTCAAAAAAGTCTCATCCTCATCAGCAAATTGCTCAAGTTAAAATGCTGCTAGGCTATATAAGGGCATTCCCATTGCATGAGACTCCTCATTTTGGGAGAATTGGGGGGAGGGTTGATTCAGTTGAATATGTGCCCAGCCTTACCTTTACTTTTTTTCGTGAAGAGGCTCTTTTTACTACTTGAACCCATGACCTTCCAACAATAAAAGAGCAACCTTAATAAATTCCAGGATGCACTCCATCCCTCTGGAACTTTAGCCTGTTTCAGACTTAGAAAATTGAGTCCAAGCTCCTTGTTAGCTAGGAAAACACTTGCTTCTCTGTTATTTTCTTTTAACAATAAGTAGTTAGTGAACTTGTTACCACTTGTACTTTTAATGAATAATTGCCAGGTACTAAAATGATCAATCCTTCATAGTTCTGAAAGACGCCAGGCGCAATGAGGCGCAAAGGGTCTTGGAGCCTGAGGTGCAAGGCGCACGAGGCAAGGCGCACCTTTGCGAAGCGAGGCGCAGCTTTTAGAAAAAAACTCAAAATCTTGTAAAATCATAAAAAACTATCAAATTATCAATAATAACACATGCATATCATTAATGATTCATTATCTTCAAATTCTAAACTAATATTATCAAAGTTGATTCACTCATCATGCAAATTCTAAACTAGAAACATCATCAAAATTTAAACTTAAAGTCTCAAACTCAAACAAGTACCAATCATCATGCAAAGTTCTAAACAAACATATAAACACTACAAATCCACAATCAATAAAGAAGTTTTAATCAATCATCATCAAGGAGATCATCAACATCAAGGTCAATATCTTTATCATCCCCTACAATCACCCCTTCTCATCTAACGGTGCCATATTTTGCTCATCCCTGTTATTCTTCTTCTTTTGCATGTACTCTCAAATCTCTTGTTTTACTGATGGAGGACATTTTGAACAAGCTTTAGTATTCTCCACAATCAATAAACACTACAAGTCCACAATCAAGAAAATGCTTTCATTTTGAAAAATACTATTTTTCTAAATCTGGAAGATTAGCGCATTATAAGGAGACATATAAGAAAATGTTTTCATTTTGAAAAACTATCTCTCGGTATTTTGATAACTAATATTCATTGTTGTTAAAATGATTTTTAATGAATTTTTCAAGAAATAGTAGGTATGTATTTTGGGGGGTGGTAAAATCTCTAAATCCTGAGTTTATACTAAAGTCAAAATTCTATTTTCTTATTGTTATGGATTTTGATTTTTTAGATATTTTTATTGAATCCAAATGGGGGGTATTTTCTTATTTACATTTATGTATTAAAGTAAATGAAAGGTAAAATATAAATAAAAAAAAATGTGGATATTTACTTGCTGGAACTGAGAAGAGGGGAGGAATTGGGCTGCCTAGGTTTTAATTAAACCTAGGTTTCATACCTAGGTTTCATGAGGCGCGTCTAACCTCGGCGCCTCACCGTGCAAGGCGAGCGCCTCACTGAAATCGCCTCGCCTCGGCCCAGGCGAGGTGCTGAACTGGCGCCTTAAGGCGCCTTGTGCCTAGGCGCGCCTTTAACAACTATGCAATCCTTGATGACAGAAATAGCTGACCATCTCCTGCACCCACTTCCCTTAACCCTTCTCTTTGTGTATAAGACAGTCCAATTCCTGTTGTACCGTAGTGTGCTTTTCCCACTTCAGTGAGAAGGCAGGCAAACTACGTGCAAAAGAAGAAAAACAAGCTTACAGAAAGATTACTTTTTGTTTCTAGTAGAAACTTTAAGAAGGCCTTCAGCCAAGTGATTGATAGCAAGTGTTATGTTTCAAGTCTTTTATGTTACGAAATAAGGTTCTTATTTTTCTTCAGTTATGATAATAGAACTCCCTAAATGAAAAAGCTGGAGTGCAGAAAACATCCTATCTTATTGGATCCTATCATGCCTACGAGAAGGCATTTATCAGGTAGATGATAAAAAGGGATCAAGAGAACTGGTGCACTAGCTGTGTCTGCGCCCACATGCAATGTTATAAAGAATAATGTACCCACCACAAAAGCAACCTTGAATAAGAGCAAGCAATAATTCTCACTGGACAAAACTCAATGAACAGCTACTAATAAATGATACACTAATTGCTAAGACTCCATACTTGAATCCATTGGTCAGTCATCATGCCTTCACGGGCAACCATCGCTGCTGGAGCAACAGCAGGTGAGACACCAGAGGCATGAGGTCTCACAGCTCCAGCACCAGCAGGAGACACACTCCATAGGTCCATTCCCATGTTCAGATTAGTTGTAGGCAAAGAGACGATTGGATTCCCAGGTACCGAAGCTTGAAGATTTACTCCAACAGTGTTATTCTGTGCATTGGCTCCTGAACAAGTTCACAAACTACAAAATCACGACTAAATAGAACATATGCTAAAACCAGTAAATGAAGATGAGAAAGCTACCATCTGCAAGCATCAGGTCTAAGCTTCTTTTCTTACTTGCAGTTGCAGAGTATTCCTGAAAAATAAAAATCAATTAATTTAAATTGGAATAGAAGTATTATGTTGACATACTTCTTGACTGCATAAGGCTGAGAAAAGACATTCACTCTTCTACATTTTAGAGTATCTCAGCACGTTACAGCCAGTTCAATTATGTGAAATTGCATGGGACTCAGTATGTTCCTTATAAATACAGTGAAAAAAAGCCTTATGTACACAGATAGACATACTTGTTGGTTGTTTTCATCACTTGCATTTGATGAACCTTCACTCCCACTTTCAGCACTGTTTATAAGAGAACGAAATGAACTACAGTTACAACTTCACAATTAGAGAACAGTAAACAAAGGCAATTAAAATGAACTAACATCAAACCATGCCATCATTAACTGCACCTTATCCTAACTAAGTTAGGGTCAGTGGCACAGCATTCATAATGCCAATTGAATTCTAAAATCTCATTGATAATAAAAATCCATGCCAAAGAATGACAATGTGAAAATTCTGAGAATACTAATCAAAACAAATGATAAGAAAACCAGACTGGACCAGCCGTTTCAACTGGGAAAACCAGGAACCTCTCCAGAAACCGGTCCAGTTCAAGCCTAAAAACCAACCAGCTATTTTGTGACCAAAGCAGTTGAACCAGAAACAAGCTGAACCAGCCTGGTTCAACCACTCCCCTCCCATACACTGCAAATTAGAAAACGCCCTTTCACACAATCAGAAAGTGCAAAAGAGAACGAAAGAGGAAAAACAAACTAGAGGAGAGGTGGTTTTGAGCGACAAAGAGAGAACAAAGGAGATCCATTTGGTGGGACTGGGGGGGAGGGGAGATGTAGGAGAATCTCATTATAGATTATACAAGGTATTTTTTTCTTCATTTTTAGGTCATAGATTTAATTATTATGTATTTACTTATTTGATAAAATTACATTTTGGTTCGACCCCAGTCCGACAATTAACCCTTGACCCTCTCAGTTCAACACCGTAATCTGGTTTCATAACATTAATCAAAACATAAAGAAAATCCTGAATGGTAAATTTTGACTAAGAAACCTTTGTGTGGCACCATCATTTCCTGAACCTGAAGCCGACTTCCCATTTTCTCCACCCTTTACACCAACCACAGCCATGCTTCCTAGAGTTCCCTTGGATTTCTTATTTGAAGCCCGATCCTTCCCATCTGAGGCTTTTCCTTCCAACTCCACGTTTGCCTGTCCCATGCTTGGACCCTGTAAGAGAAATTCCCAACATCCAAATTGAAGGTTTTCTAAAAACTATAATACAGCGCAGGATTAAAAAACAACTGGCAACCCCAACTTAAAATCAGAAATCTTCATCAAGTAATCCAATCAAGAAGAGGAACCTACTCTTTGATGGAATATCTAGTCAAAAACAAATAAATCTAATGAAGCAAAGGTCAACAAAGAGTTACCGTGGCCATATTAGGAGGATGAGCATAAACTCCACCTGCGGGATACAGAGCTGGGTAGGGAACTGGGGTCCCATAGGGCGGTATCAAAGGATGCTGTAAAATATCAACAGCAATGCCCAATGTTTAGTCAAAGACTGATACTATCACAAGTCACAGAAAATTCAGTTTAAACTAAGCAAATGAAGGAGATATATATATATATATATATATATATATATAGAGAGAGAGAGAGAGAGAGAATCACCTGGCTTCCCCAAAGATAAGGATGGGGAGTAGGAGAAGCAACAGTTGTGGCAAAAAAAGGATGAGCAGCACCAGCCCCATAATAAGGCTATATCATAATAAAATGAATTATTAGTAAAATCTATCTAGGAACTGTGGAATACCTCTCTCAATTAGATAAACTACAAACTAAAGCCAAGGCCTTTCATAATAAAAACCTGCATGGAGCTTGACCAATCAGGATATGAAGGTACTGTTTGGTTTTCCTGAAAATATAGAAAAGTTGTAAGAGGAGGGAGGAACCCCGGGGGAGGGGGGGGAAGAGAGAGAGAGAGACCTGAGCTGAAGAAGTTGGCTTTGAAGGCTTAGCAGGGGAGGTCTCTTCCCCGGTCCCCATCTGGATTGGTATTCAGTACTGATACTTGCCCTTACTTTTAACTGTTTGCCACAAGATACTATGTAGCCTCACTATATTTGCTCCTGAAAGCATCTACATCAGAATTTCAATCTCTTCAACTACAACAAATTTAGTATTGGTAATATTCAAGAAATATTGTGCAGTAAAAATAGGCATGGAATGTCCATGATCTATTGGAAGAAATAGTTTCTACATTTATCACAATCCTTCTTTCCAGAATAAATAAGTGCGACTTGAACAAAGAAATTCTTTAAACAAGATAGAGAAAAAATCTTCAGAACTATAGTCAGGCCATCATTGCTCCATCCAAGGTTGTCTTCATTGCAACATGCAAAAAAGACAAAAATTAAAAACCATACATGATACAGTCAAAGCGTTCAGACAAATCTCCCCCCCCCCCCCCCCCAAAAAAAAAAAAAAAAAATATAGGTTTTTTAATTAAGCATGAAAGGAAGGTCCTTTTCTGAACCAAGAGAATTAACTTCTAATTTTCCTGATGTGAAAAATTGCCGAATCATTATTATTGAGACAGAGCCCATTCTATGCATTACAGGAAAAAACAAGGGCCAGGACACTGCCTAAAGATAAATCTAGCTGAATATGCAGTAGCAGTGGTGGTCCTGTTATTTCTTATGATCCTGGGCGCAAGTTAAGCCAACTACTCAGGTTCATACACAACAATCCCATTTGGTCTCACAGAATCCAGAGCGAATTAATTATTTCCAAAAACGCAAGGTCTCATAGTCGAATCTGGTAGTAATTTCATTTCAAAATTAACAGAAGTTTGAACCCAAAAGAGGCGGAACAAAACTAGAAATCCAGAAACGAAACACAGCAAAACAGAAGGAAGTGAGAGGCAGGGCTCAATTAGCCAGGCATCCGCCTCGAAATCGCTATTATCAGGTGTTCTTCCTCATACATCCATGTAAAAACAGAGAGAGAGAGAGAGAGAGAGAGAGAGAGAGAGAGAGAGAGAGAGAGACCGACCTGTTTGGAGGGGAGTGAGGTGGACGTCCAAGTCGGACGAAGGGTTTAATCCTCTCCCTCTTTTTGCTCGTAAGTAGTCAGTTTTAGATCTAATGCCAGAGAGAGAGAGAGAGAGAGAGAGGTGAGGTGGGGGGAAGGGTTAGTTGGAAAACAATTAACCAGAAACTTAAGATAAAACAAGACAAGAAACAGCAGTCTTCTGCATCAGCCAACAGCTTTTAGAGAGAGAGAGAGAGCAAGCGGAGGAGGTGGAGGAGGAGGAGGAGGAGTTGGGGTTAGGGTTTGGGAAGTTGACACGTGAGGAGAAAGAGGCTTCCAGCTGTTGTCCTCCAACTGGATAGGCTCTGACTCAGCACCCCCCCCAAATCCCGCCTCTTAATGTCCATAATAATAAATAAATTAATAATAACAATTCTGATAAAATTAAAATAAAATAAATATGGATGATGCGTCATTCAATTCAAGTGAGGTGGATCCCTCCAACTACCACCCGGATAACTTTGATTAACGCTTTCTTCTCTTCACCAAAAACGTGGTGCCGCCGCCGCTCCCTCCACCACCTCCCGCCCATGTCCCCCACCAATAATACGATGAACTTTCTATTTTAAAAATAAAATTACAAGTGTAATTATATTATATTTCTTGCAAAATTGCTAGCCCAAATTAGAAGGGTAACCAAAAATTTCATCTTAAAATGATCAAGATACTTTTATGTGTTATTAATTAAATTCATTTATCATATAAAAAAATAACACAACTAAAAAATTAAGAAAAAAAAAAAACTCAAAGCAAAAGAAAATGAAATCAGCATAAAACAACATGATGGTGCAGCTACGTTGACTTGGGATGGGGGTGGGGGTGTTGCCCACTCAGCACTTTTGGCTTGAAATTTATTTCATTTTTTAAAATTGTCCCTCTAAATTATATAATATAGTGTCACTAAAAAATAGAAAAAGTGAATTATTATATGATATTTAAGGAGAAAAAAAAATAAATTGATGATATATCTTAAGTTTTTATAAATATTTGGAAGAATAAAAATATATTAATTGATGGTTTTGTAATTTCAGAAAACAGATTGTCAGCAACTCAGTTCTTTTAGTGGGCTTGTAGGCCCAGGCCAAACAGCAAACCATTGGCAAGACGGCCCAGACCAAAAATAAATTGTTAATTAATACGCGTAAGAAGTAGAACACTTCATTCATCGTCGCGCTGACTCAAATGTCCTGAAAAACTTCGTAATCCGCAGGAGTTAGAATCAATTCAAACCAACTCAAATTGCTAGACTTTTAAATTACAAATGAAATCATCGATTATTTAATCACGAAATTATAATTTTTATTTTAATAATTTAGAATAAAGCCATTAAAAATAAAAATAAAAAATACCATTGTTGTTGATATTTTTTATTAGTTGTTGCTAATTATTATTATAATTGAAACCATCCATCACCTTCAACCTACTAAGTATGATTTGGATGCTTCAACTCGGATACCTATTTTGTTTATTTAAAAATGTTTTTAAATGAAGTGCCGAGCAAAAAAAAAAAAATTAAGATACAAGAACGTTCAAAAATTAGATTTTAAAAATATTATTAATAAAAAAAAAAAAGTAAGTTATAGATCATATGTAATCTTCTTCCTAATGACTCAAATCACATAGATTTTCAATGTAATTTTAACAACACACCTATCTATTATGTAAGACTTTTTGTGGCCATAGATAACGTAAAGCTAAAAAAAAAAAACCATAAGCAGCCTAAATTTAATTTTCCAAAGTGGGCAGAGCATGAGCATGCTATTCGTCGCCACCCCCGACCCCGGTGTGGTCTCTCCGTGGCCGCATTGACGGGAAGTCTCCGAGAGGAAGCTGCTGGACTTGCCGGAGATTTGTTGGCTACGCCGTAAAAGAAAAACCATCCGCCATTGCGGGGGCTTCAACGGGGTTTAGATTCGGGCTTGAACTCACCATCAATTCGGCGGCGGCTCGCTGAGCGATGGTTGAGCCAACTCCAGCCACCTGGCATTTATCCAGAGCATTTTTTTATTCAATGTATCTGTCCAATGACGACAAAACTGGTTCGATTCTCGTACCATGCGTTGAACAAGCTCGCAATTCCTGCCTGTGCAAACTCAAAGCTATTTTGTTGGGGGGTCAATTCATAGGATTCCCTGTCTCCGCACTCAGGCCCTCTCACACGCAAGCAGTAACCTATATACATATCTATTTTCGATTAATTTGGGAGTGCATTTCTATGTATGAAAATGTTTGTAGAATCTGCAGCATTTTGTGGTGCTGCTTAAAGGTCATTCGTGATCATGAAATGTGGCGTGCTTTCTTTCCTTTTCTCTCTGTTGAGATGTGTCCGATTTCTCTTGCTTTCTTTCTCTCCATAGTACTTCCAGCTTGACGTAATCATTCTAGTGTTGGGACGGTGTCAGCCTGGTGATCTCAACTGAGCAATTTACAACCAACCACTTGTTCTAATATTATCTGAACATTGAATCAATTGAGTCCACTACATTAGCATAAAAATCTAATTTTCCTAATATTGTTATGCTAGTGCAGAATCATTTTTCCCCCCTTCTGTTGAGAGAATATATACATGGTAAATTATGACTCAATTCTCAATAGAATATGCGATCCAAAAGTGACTAACAATAAAAAAGTAGTCTTTAAGTTTACAAGTGGAGTCGATATGAATTTTAGATCTCTAATCATCTTTATTTATGATTATATTTTCTGTAAGATCATTATATTATATTCCATGTTTAAGAGTTCTATAGTCCATACCAAGTTTTATTTGATTTTCTTCTCCCTCTTTTGTTACAAACTTTCTGTAGTTCATTCATTTGTTTCACAAGTGGGGATACTAATCATTTTTCTCATAAGTCTACACTATATTTTAATCCTTTGTAATCTTCAATATGTACCACTACAACCTTCTTACACATAAATTTCATTTTTTATCTTGTGTTTTCTTCTATATATAGCTGGCTGCGCATCCATCGCATTATTTCAGTCATTCTAATATTTTGCATAAAGATATACATGATGTATATATATATATATATAAGGAGTACTGTAGAGATGAAACATACACGTATTATGATATTTGATTGGTGTGAAGGAATACGTGTCAGGAGAGATGTATAAGCTTTAGAGAATGAGGCGTAGGATCAATATCAATAATTAAAATGCTGCCACCATATTTGGTATTTAACAAAAACAACATCATATCAAGAGTTTCAACGCTACTATTACTAAGTGTTGCAACACTATCTAGAGTTTCAACCTAAACTGACAGAGATCTGCATAGGCTTTCTGCAATCTAAATGATATAAACTTATTAAAGTTGTTTAGACAGAAATAGAGCTAGCAATCTGAATTGCAATGGCATGCTTTGAAGTTAACCTAATTTCAGTCATGGTTTAAATGCTCCAACAACAACGAATCCAAACAATGGATTGGGAATTTCAAATTCCAAATGACAAATGATAGGGTCAAAAACCTTATCCAAACGCAACCTAGCCAGGTTAAATTGAATATAGTAGACTTTTCCCATAAAAATTTCATGTTTATTTGGGGATTCATTTACAATGCTACATGATATGACTTAGTTATGAGCGCATGTACGTACGTGTATTATATGTTCAAAAGTCCATGCATATTTCTCCTGGTCTGTACTGCAGATTTTATAGAATAAGGAAGTCCAATATTTGTGTATTTCAATAATCATGTCATAACTATCAATGTTGTCCTCTTGAACTGCCAAAGTATTGTACATTTATAGGTCTTTCAATGCACTTCACTTATCATGGGGGGAAACTTGGAAGAAACAGAAAAAATAACAAAAGAAAGAAAATGAAGCTAAGATTACATCATAAATGCAATTTTTGTTTTTCTTTTCATCATTTTAGCTAACAGCTGTTGATACTTGCATTCTGTATGGGCCATCGGTTTCCAAGTGCAACCTATATATTGCAGAAATCTTTTTATATATGTGTAGGAAATTGGAATGAATCCTAACAGTTCTGGAATATGATAATGAATTTCATTTCTTAAATGCATATTTTTTTGCACGAATTTGAAATTCTTATTGGTTTTGTGTTTGTAGAAGTGTTCCTCAACTTTATCTCTGTTACTGAATTGTAATCCTTTCTGGTTTCTAGTGCTAAAAAGTTGTCTAATCTTGTCTACATTAACATAAGTTATTTCTGTATAATGTTTCCTACCAACCATTGTCTAGGAAATTGGACCTTGCCTAAGGATTCTTGAATCAGAGAGCTGAAATTCTCATAACTGATAACCCCAAGCTACTGAAATCAATCAAATTCAATACCTCCTTAGTTTTGAGGTGGACTTAGTTCAGTGGCAGCGGTGATGATACTGGTGATGGTTAAAATTTTAGTATTGACAATTACCTGATCATATGATAGCTGCGGATCAGTTTCTTAAGCTGCTGTTGAGTTTATCTGCCGGCAGTAATGGCTGTGAGATGGTGCAGTTCTGATAGAAGTCTAGGCGGCAATGCAAGTTTTACAAGTTGAGGTTGTTACGCATGTGATAATATTAATCCTTGTGACAAGCTAAATTTGCTGGTTAAGTGTTTGCAAATGGAGAAGAGATCGTGGGGGAGATAATTGGTTTTGATGCTGAAAGGTACTGTTTAATGTCAGGTAAGAGTGGAGACTCTTCCCTAGTGCAGGGTGATGATGCCAATGACCAAGGGACTACTGGCAGGCTGTTGTTAGTCGCTTCAGTAGTTATCAAGTGAAGGCCGATAGTTCATTAAGGTCACTGTTGTGCTTTATTACATTCACTTGGTATTCACGTCAGTATATGTTTAGAGACTAGAGACCACGTCAGTGTGACCTCTTCAACTTTTCATATCTGGAATATGGCTGTTGTGTAAGACGTCAGTACGCTATTATGATTAGATGGCATACACCCCCGCCCCCCGGGCCCCCCCCCCCCCCAAAAAAAAGAATTATTCATCTTTATTTATTTTATTTGTGGCTAGGCGGGAGAATTATTCATTTTTATTTATTTTATTTGTGGCTAGGTGGGTTTCCCCGGGGGGTGGCCTTCCCTTCCCTGGTGCATTGGCAGTTTCAACTTCTCCATTAATATTTTTAAGTTAGACAGCATAGTTCAAATATCTGCTCTAATTATCAGTAGTTTTTCTTCCTCCTGCTTTAGGCATATTATTTTGAGTATTACACCAACAATATAACAGGCCTTAATCCACTAGTTGGGTTGGCTACATGAATTCTGGTTCTTCAATTATCTCTATTCATGGCCATGACTATACCTTGAGGTAGGCAGATATGTGACGATATTACCTTTCCCTTTTCAGGACACCGAGGTTTTAATCCACCGTTTTCAATTGCAGTTCTTAAGCATTCATTTAATAACAATTCAGATGTTTTCTGGTCTAAACAGATAACAGGATACTGCAGGTCACATTATATTTGTATTTCCAACTTGGAAGATTAGTGTATCATGGTTGTCTCTTGTGTACAGAATCGTTTGTTTAGTCATAAAATGTTTCTACAGGGAGTAGACAATATTTCATGTTGCCATGCATTTTATGCACTGGTGCTTCTAATTAAGCTCATTTTCAAAATTGATGCTAACAAACAAGCTGATAATGATCACCAATACTTGCGTGGTTTGTTGCTCCTGTGCCTATATGGCTCTGGTATATTGTCGGTTTGAAGACGTATAAGCTGTCCAGCCCCCTGTTTTTTGATCCAAGCAAGTCTATTAGGGTGTGTTTGATTAGGGGTGGAAAGTGGGGTGAAATTTCAATTTCATAGAATTTCAATTCTCACTCCACTCTCTGAAAATTCCAATTCCTTGATTTCAAGGAAAATATTCATTTTCTGAACTAAGATACAATTCGAATTTCATGGAATTGAAAAATTGTTTAAATGAAATTTTCTGAAATTTAGATGAAAAATGAATTCCACCTTATTTTTCACCCCTATCAAACGCACTTTTAATTCTTTCTGTGCACATTAGTGATGTATCTTAAGTTTTACCATTATGCTAAGGGTTATAGCATTCGATATTTAAGTTTCTCAGTATTGCTGGATTAGATTCTGGACCCGGCTTGCATTGTGGAAACTTTTGCATCCAATTTAGATGTTAACAGGTACACCATCTTCTGAAGTTTAGGTCAAGGTTTACATGTCCAAAGTAATATGTTGAAGATAACTGCTTTGTAAGGGATACAGGAACCAAAATATCGCGGTCCTTGAACTTATTGTGTTCGTTGAACGTTTCGGATTCCCAGCTCTATATGTTGACAGATGCATGAAACATCAGTCTTAATTGTGTCTAAAAGTTTCTGCATCAGATCATCAGATGTTAATTCTTCTTCTTCTTGTTACCATTATTTATCTTGCTGTTGAAAATGTGTCTTCCAAAGACAACGACCTTTCTAAGTTGAAACCCCGGCCGGCCCCTCCCCTCCACACTCTGTAGTTGCTTAAACAGCATGTTCATATTTTATGTTTGACTGCTAGCTGCATTTGCTAAATTTGTTCTTGTTCTTACAAGAGTTCTATCTCCGCCATGCTACTGGGAGCACTTGTATCAGTTTCTTCGGGCTGACTTCACTATATCCTTAACCGTCCTCTAGCTTATATATGTTCCCAAGAAAATAAGATCATATACATAGATAAAGAAAGAAGATGGTTAAAAAATTAAAATTCATGCAACCAACCCCACATAATAAAGACTAAGGCCTGAAATGCTGGTGGTTTCTTAAGCTGGGTGAAAAGCATGGATCAGACAATGGCTTTTTGAGGGAGCTAGCTACTCACATTTTCCTCTGTACGAAGAGCATGCCAGACATCCTTTTAACCTTGGCCATTTTCTTTGTTTGTACGGTTCAGATGTACTCTTTACTTTATGACCATCATTCATCTTGACTGCGCCTTTAATTCTTATCATCACGACTTATCCAACCCATGGTTTCCATTGTGATCCATTCATATCTCTATCGTCTGATATTTATGCATACAGCTTTGGTTAGAAGACAGGCCGACCAACACGTAGTCAAAAAGCTAGTTATGTTACCATTGACAAACAAGTCCAATATTCCAGTCAAATGTGATATACCACTGGAACACTAGAACAGAAATTAGAAAGCCAGCTAGGCAAAAGAGAGAGAGAAGAAGATGTGTACATTAGGAGATGGTCACTATCTACGTTAAAACCACAATTGGTCTAATTACATAGTAATAATCATAATACGGTTATTATGATCATTATATAAGGTTAACCCAGTCCATGCCATGCATGTAAGTACTACTTTCTGGCACATAAAAAATATTATCAAACCCCTCCATCCCAAACCCGTCCAGAAAAGGCGGCTCCATGGAGAAGGAAGAGCTCGGGCTGTTGCTCGAAACGCCGTCGTATCGCTCTAGCAGCCTCTGTATGTCCTTCTCCGCCTCGGAGAGCTGTTCCTTGAGCTTCAATACCTGTAAATTAAATTAATTAATCAGCACCAATCTTGCTTACAAGATATTGTGCAGATTATGTGCTGAGATAGTCACGTGCCATGTGCAGCAGGGCCATGGGGAGCCTCGAATCTGGCTAACCTTAAAGAAGTATGTACGGACGCTTTGTGGAACATTTTGTGTTGCGTAATTGGGTGGCAGTCTCCTATTTCCTGTCAAATTTTTGTTGCTTCTTTGCAACCATGATTCTCAGTTTTTTTTCAGAAACTGGGTGGACACATGGCCTGGCTTTCTAGGAACTTGGAGATCTGGCCATGCATGTCCAAACCAAAACAATATGCGGTCCAATATGTTCTTCAGGTATAATGACTCGAAATATTAATTTGGTTTTATATACAAAAACAAACGAAGTATGTTAAACTTGTGTTTGTTATAAAAATGTTGCTTATTTGCTTAATGGATAAGAGTGTTGATGGGTTGACTTCACTTATTGGAGAAATTGAGTGGGCGTAAATTAGGAAAAATATTATATGAATATTACCATAATTGACCACTGCAATTTGAACATATATAACGCATAAAGAACTTACAGCCCAAAACGTTCGGTTGAAAATAAGAGAGAGCGCCAAAAGAAGAAAATAGAGAAAGTAAAAACCATGTTTTTCTTCAACATAAGTGGCTTCTAACAGGACGCCTGTCATAGCTCTATGAAAATCACAAGGAAAGGAAAAGCTAGTTTGGAACTTTGGAGTGTGCGTGTGCGTGTGCGTGTGCGTGTGAATATGTGTATATGTGATATATATATATATATATATACAGATAGAGAGAGAGAGAGAGAGAGAGAGAGAGAGAGACCTCAGTTTCAAGGCGGCATTTCTCGACTACGGCAGTTTCATGCTCGGATTTGAGCTTGGAGTATTCCTCCTCGAGCTTCTTGCTCTTCCATCTGGCCCTTCTGTTCTGAAACCACACAGCCACTTGGCGCGGATCCAAGCCCAGCTCTGAGGCTAGTCGGTCCTTCCTCTCCGACTCCAATTTATGCTCATCCCCGAAGTTCAACTCCAGCAGATTCACTTGCTCTTGGCTGAGCTTCCTCTTTCTGGCCCCGCCGTCACCCCCGCTGCCCTCTCCTTTGCTCTTCTTCCGGCGCCGCCTTGGCGCCGCCTTCACCTGTCCTGCAAGCAATATTCACAAAACCACCGTCCTCAGAGTTACTCTACACGATCGATCGATCATCAGGCTTATTAACTCGAACGCATGCATGGAATGGAATGGAAAAAGGTTTCGTCAATGATTTTCTGACCGACCTTGCTGCTGGGGCGGTACCAGTTGGGTGTAAATCCCGGAATAGAACCGAGGGATGTTCACAATCTCATCTTCGACATGTGGATGATTATTATTCATGCTGCTGCAGGTTGTCATCTGACTACACTGCTGGCTTTCTCTTTCTGTCTCTCTCTCTCTCTATCTATATTGTCAATTATCTGCAGGTTCTGCGCTACTTTTGGAGAGAGAGAGTACTAGAAGGGGAAGAGAGAGAGAGAGAGAGAGATTGGACTGAATTTGTTTATGGCGAAGGAGGGAGGAGGAGTGAAGAAGGAGGAGTTGTTATCTTAGAAGTCCGGGGAGTACATGAAAAGACTTTGATTTATAAAGGCAGCAGCCCATATTGGGCCTTGTTATTCCCTGCAATTATCGATAATGCCACTGAGATCGTGGACGGTTGACCACCTTCGGATCGAGAAACGGGGGAAATATGGACCATGATCAGATTGGAAGAACTATACACGTTTATTTATACGGGTGGAGTGGAGTTTGTCTGATTTGGTGAGGCCTGGCTAAGTTAATATGGTTAGAAATGAGACTGTCATAACAGCTAAATTTGTTAAAAAAATATGCAACATACTGGTAATATTTTAGTGGTACCAAGATTGCGGATTTTATTTCTTTTTTAACTCTTTTAATATTTAAGTGTTTTTATATTATTATTATAACATTTAAGTAAGTACAAGATTAATGGCGATACTAACAAAATTCTAATAAAGTGTGAGATAATAATGAGTGCATTTGATAACAAAACATGATGTTTTTCAGTTTCTTTTCACAGTTAACCCTTGAATAATTTCTTCTTTTTTTTATTTATTAAAGCAATGCGTTTGGTTATATTTATTAATTAAAAAATATATTATAATACTATTGTATATAAAATTATAAAAATTAAAAAAATATATACATAATTTTTTTATTTTTAAATAACGTCTTATCACTGGCACTCTCTAATACCCCACTCCGGGGGAGAAGTAAATGAGAAGCTACCAATCCCTTAATTTCAACACGAGATTAATGTAAACGTGGCAACACCTTAAGAAACCATGAGGCTGAACCCTGGGACAAATATGCATGAATTTTATTTAGGGTTGTGATGATTGAAGAGTAGTCTGGGCGTTTCTTATGTGCCTGAAACACTAGCAGTTGTCAGAATCAAAGGCTCATAATTGCTAGTGTGCGCCAAATGTAGGGCCCTTACCCCCGGGGATTCATCAACCTGGCGATAAGGATCACAATGATGAAGCAGCAGGGCAGAGGCAGCCAACTTTTATCTCCAACAACTTATATAATCACCATCATGTCCATGCATTAGTTGGATCCTATTTTCTTGAAAGTTTCCGACTGTGACACCTCACTACCTCAGGCAGAAGGAAGAACATGTTGCCCGGCATAGTAATTAGTTGAAATTTGGGTTCCCAAATGGAGGACGGACCAAGCTTAGCGTGTATATCATATAATAGATATGCAACGAAACAAAAAAGTTAGAAGGATTGGGGGTGATTTGAAGTGTATTTTGGGCATGCATATATAGAAAAAGCATTGGATAAGAGGGAAGCGTGGTGGGATTTGGCTTTCCTGATTGGGTAAATAATAAAGGGTGAATAGAGAGTAAATAAATAAAAACACAATGAATTCATTCATTCAGATGAGTATATAATTAAATTAATAGTGGTAGCTAGATATATAGCAATAGCATAGAGAGGGGCCCCGGGGGGGTGGGGGGTGGTAAGGGGCAAAGGCCAGAGGAGGTTTGGGAGGGGTTTGGGGATCCCAAACCTGACCACCTCGAAGTGATTAAACAAAGCGTACGGTAGGCCTCTGGATTTGGACAAGTAAGCCCACTTTTGCTGCTGTCCAATTTGGTGGTATTCTTTTTTCTCCTCTTTCTATGGCCACCACGCCACCCAATATTGAGCCACGTCTTCCTCCTCCTCTCCCCTCACCAGTAATAGTACTCGTCCTTTGCCTTTTAAGCTTTTGAAATGGATGATCCCTTGGCTCGAGATGGGTCAGAATTTTGTGAAGAAACCTCATGGCCCTGCAGTTTCATTGGTCGAATGCTACTTCTCCTCTCCCTCTCTCTCTCTCTCTCTCTCTTGGTCGAATGCTACTTCTCCCCTCTCTCTCGGTCGAATGCTCCTTCTCTCTCTCGCTCTCTCTCTCTCTCTGCTAATCTCTCTTACCTAAGCTCTTACGTACGTCACTGCGAGTGGACATCCGATCATCCAACTACCGCGCGCCGTTTAAAACCCAAATTATCTAGGAACAAGTCCCTGCCACTTAACGTGATTATCACTCTTACGCGGACTTAAAAACTTCAAAAAATCATTATATTTTAGAGTGTTTTATAATTATAAAAAAAGATCTTTCTATGATATATTATTAGGACATAAAATTAGAAGAAATGAATACACCTCATCTCTAATCCTCATTTGATTGGTCATGATATTTTAATTAAAGTGTATTGAATGAAATATATTAAAAAAATTTAAATACACCTTATATTAGAAAATTCCTTATCCATTTTAGCATGGCAAAAAGAAGTCGGATGTGGCTTTCTTACTACCGTAATTTTGGATTTCTCCCCCTTCTTCTACTTAGGAGGTGTTTATTAAAAGAAAAAAGATAATAGGTATCAAAATAAGGTTGAAATATATTTCAAATCAAGATATGAAATGATTAAGATAAGATTAGAAAATATTTCAAAATTTTTATCAAACTGTTTGTTAAATTTTTTAAAATGCACTAGAGAACACAAATATCTTTTTTTTCTTATCTATAAAAATTAAGATATATTTATCTTGAGGGGGAGAGATAAACATATCTTGAAAGATTAAGATAAAGAGTCATTAATGATTTTTTTAAGAATTTTTAAATAAACTTAACAAACATATTAGAAATAATAAAAATTTAAGATATATTTCATATTTTAATTTTTTCATTCTATATCTTAATTAATAAACATCTCCTTAAAGAATACAATGGGGGATAATTAATATTAGAATCCCTAATCTCTTAAGGACGATATGCGCTATGGACACTGTAAAGTGAACCAAGTCTCCTGCAAGTACGCCAAGGAATATTTTCGAATTATTGCATATATAATTTCAAAATAATTGACTACCATGAATATATGATTTTCCTTTCTTTAATAATGGACTTGTCGAAGTTAATCAAATACATGAAATAATAATTCACCCTACAGAGAGTAAGTCCCTGTCAGAACTCTAAAAGTAGCCAATTTTTCAAGTCAAAAGTAGGAAGTGAAGAGCTCTCAGAACTCTATGATTTATCTTATTCATCATCATCATCATCACCTCCTCCTCCTCCTTCTTCTTCTTCTTCTTCTTCTTCTTATATATATAATCAAACTAAAATTTGATTATCATTCAGCCAGAGCCTGCAGTCACTTTCTTTTTCTTTTCTAATTCAAGACACGGAGAACCGAATGATCCATGATCCGTGGGGATACAAGCCATGCATCGATCTTTCTCCAAAACACATGCACGACTGTGGACAAGAAAAGCATGCCCGCTTTGTCTGTCCTTGAAGTGATGGAAGGCAATACTGCAAAATAATAATAATAATAATAATAACAAAAAAGTCTTTTAAAAGAAGGGGGCTGGAGCCAAAGCCAATCCCTGCACCTAGTCACCCACAAAATGGCAGTTTCAACTTCCAAGTTGGAAAGGTAGCCGGCCGTGACCCCCTTGTCAACCTCAAGAGGGAAAAACCATGAGACTCTCCCATGCCCACAGATGCTTCTTCAATTCTCTCCAACTCACACGAATGGAAATAATGGGTGCCTACCTTACCATTTTTTCCCTGCGAGGAAACTGCTTTGGAACTGTACACACACATATGTGTATATTTGTGGTTGGATTTTTGTGGGACTCATCCGTTGTACAGGGATGATTATTATTAATGTTGGAGAGGATGGGGATGGATTAATTGGGGCTTCAATGAATTTGTCTCATTTGATGTCCAGCTGGCCTTTAATGCTAAATTGCGCCGTTACAATTTTCAGAATGCTAGCTTGCAAGCCTACGCCACCAAGCAAATATGACCATGTATGCTTAATCTTATCCTTTTGTCCTCATTGTTTCTTTCGCCCTTTCATCATTTCTCAGGCATTAAATTTGTAACTGAAAAAGGAAGTAACTCTTGCTAGCTCCATCCGTACGTCCCGGTTGCATTTGCACTCGATTTGGTTGGCTTAAGCCAGCCGATCGAGAGGGCATGGGCGGCTTAAGCTAGGCGTGGAGCGGAGCGGGAGCAAAAAGATATATACAAGATTATCATTAAAGATACAGCTAAATTCCATTCCATAGGAAGGAGTGGCACATGGGGCGCAACCAGAGGACTTTTACACTTGGCACCAACCCAGATCACCGGGGGAAGGGACCAGTGATTCTTTGCATCCACGTGTCAGTTTCCCAGTTGGATGGACTGTCTCACACCTGCCCACCAATGGGAACTCCATCACGCCCCTCCCACAGTTCCACGCACGCAAGCAAAGCTCGTACCGGCAGCCGCCACCAAACAACTCGGTAATTTGATTTGCCCTTCTATTTCGGCCAAAAACATAAGAATAGATGTTAAGGGGTTAACATTTATATATTTGTTTTTAATCATTAATCAATAAAAATATTTATATATAATCAGCGAGAATATGTGAGGTGAGTTACTTTGAGGACGTGACTTTCTTATCCATGGCTATTCATTCATTCTAGAGAAACTAGCGGAATGCAGTGGGGGTGGCTGCCAAATATAGAGAGCGTTCACATAATGGAATGGGAAGACAAGTACTCCAATGCCAGCAACACTACAGTTCAAATTATGCAAGCTTTTCCCTTATACGGAAAAGGGCTGGACATGGCCACTCCTAATTGGAAGGTTAATTAGGTAGGCTAAGCGATCATGCTTTGGCTCGAATTGTTAATTTAATCAGAATTGTTATTTTAAAAATTGAGGCGGAATCATTTTTTTAGTTTCGACTCAAAAAATTGAAATCAGAACTGAACACTTAAGATTTGGTTCTGAATCTTAAAAATAAAAAAATTAAAATTGAAATCGGTTTAAATTATTAAAAATAAATTAAATAAATATAAAATATATAATACAATGCATAATAATTAATATTTTAAAATATAATTTTGATTAAAAAAATAAAATTATAAATTTAAATAATAAGTGAATTATATCAGATTTGATTTTTTTAAGCTTAATTTATATTGTCGACGTTAGGAATTGATCGACCATGATTCGTTAGCCCGCACTAGTGTAATGAATCAGAGAGGGAGAAAATGGGTTATCTAGTTCGATTTGTTGACCTGTTGACCAGTCCTTACAAGGTTCTCCGATGCTTGAGTAAGTGAATGAGTAAGCAAAAAATGTAGAGTATCAGTAAGTTGGCAGAAGAAGCATACCAGGGGTCTCGGAAGAGCTAGTTGATATATGGGAGGAGGAGAGATGTCCTCCAGTATGTGTTGTACGTCTGCAGATGGTGGGACAGAATATTCAGCACCGACGAAAACGCCCATGCAACAGCAAGGTGTTGATGGGACCCTCATTAATGTAAATGAGATCTGTTATTAATGAGAATGGAATTTAAAGTGAACACGAGAAAATCCAGACGCGACTGTAATGATGTTGTTGCAAGGGGTCAGGATAGGGGACGTGAGCCAATCAAATGGACCGAGAGGGTAGGGCCAGATTAGGCCTGAATCGCCCAGCTGGGATGGCCCCTAGCCCACTAATATTCTCCGGCATATGGCCTTCTTGTTATGCGAGTTGATTGGCTAGGCCGACGAACTACAAGAGTTGCTGGGATCTCGCTCGGATAGGCCAGCGAGCTAGAGGCATTTCTAGGAGCTCGATTGGCCTTGAGATCCGAGCTCGAGCTCCAACAATATGTGAGCTCGCTTCAACGAATTTAGCTCGAGGTCTACTAAACCTTATGCGATTGTGCCGACCTACTGAATTGAGCTCAGCTCATAAAGAGTAGAGCGAGAAATACCCGTAACATATATAAACTAAATTTAAATTTTTTCTTATTAAACCTGTTTGAATGGAAATCAAAATCGTTAATCGAATCCTCAAAAAATTAAAACTGAAACCATACGATTTAATTCTGATTCCATCAAAAAGTGAAACTAAAACAGCCCATTTGAGACATGTGGTCCAGGCCGATAATTGGCCCTGTTCCACGACTGAGCAAACCCTTGACTGGCAATAGTTTTTTTTTTTTTTTTAATAATTTTTCTCAGGGCTGAGCAGATAAAAGCTTCAGTTATTATGGTTTCATCTTTCAACTATATTGCTTTCTGGGCCATTGGGCTCTGACAGTATTCAGTGCTAGTTACCTAGCTAGCTAGATGGCTAGCTATATTTATACATGTAGCTTACTTTTCTTCACTATCACAGTGATGAGAAAAGCCATCTAGAAGATGGGGCGATGGAAGATGAAATTTTTACAAAAAATTTATGCAAAAAGTAATGTTGTCAAGATAGTGTGTTATGGAGAATTCTGTAAGTACTTAGATGTAAATCTTCTTTAGAATATATAAATAATTAACAAATTATAATGCTATATGAAAATATTGCTGAGATACGTTATATATCAAGTGGGTTTATCTTAAGCAAGAAGGATAAGACCGAGAGGTTTGGTTTTACTAGGTTTAACTTAATTAGATTAAAGACAAAGCTGGTAAGAAAGGATAAGGATGAATTAGGTGAGAGAGAGAGAGAGAGAGAGAGCCAGGGGTGGGGAAGAGATTCTCCCAAGCTGGCAAATTAGGTTTGATTGTGGCCTTGGCTTTGGAGTGAGTTTGATAAAGGACCCAAAAAGCAAAGATGTACTGAGAAAGATGCGCATGGCACGGGATGGATTCCTTCATACATACATATATATATATATATGCTCAATTATTACTTGTTTAATTACAAAACAAACTTCCATTAGCTTTATTGAACTAATTAAGTCGCCCATCTCTGTGAGATGTTAATTAATCTAATGGGTGTCATGTTTATCCCGACAACTCTAGCTCTTGTTTCCCATCTCACAACTTGTGATTAAAGCCTTTGTGGCTCGGACTTTCGTTTCTGGCCAGCTAGCTGATCTGGCTAATCAGAGTTATCGCCTTGATCGTGCCGATTAGTTAACTTATTAACCATGAATTAATATTATTAGATCAAGCATTCCATTAATTTAGGGGCATTATATAATATAATATTAATTGCTTAATTTGCTAGAACGAACTGCATCTCTCTCAATCAGTGCTTTAGCACTCTCTTGAAGCCCATTGGCTTAATTTGCATCTAATTAACCTTACGCACATAATTTACATAAATTGGCTACCTCCAAATGATGAAATATATATATATATATATATTGCCACCACTTCCTCTTATTTTGATCAAATTCCACTCTTAATTAATTAATATCCAACCCATGATTTTTTAGTGTTTGTTGATTTTTGGACAACTCACTCAACTTTTACAATTTATTTTCAAATCTTATGAACTCAAAAGTAGTTAATTAATCATTTAGTGCTTCCTAAAAGTGAGCATCAACGTGGATCTTTAGACAACCCACTTAACTTTCATGATTCGTTTCTGAATTATATGAATTTGAAGTAGTTGAGAGAAAACACTTAGCAGAAAAGAGAGAAAAAAAAAAAACACACTTAATTATAAAATAAAATTTATTGAGAGAGACTCAAGTTCTTAAAATTACTATCTTTAAGTGGTCTCTCACCGCTCGTGTTCTCAATTATGACAAAGGAAGTAAATCGTAGATGGAGATTTTTTCTTATTGTACAGGACAAAGAGTCAAACCCACGACTTACTGGTGTGAATCCCAACTTATCATGACCCAACCATTTGACATGTGTCTTAGGAGTGAGAGGGACTCAAGTTCTTCTCGACCATACATGTTGTACATGTCTCTTTCATGTTATGAACAATAAATTTTTCAGACTAGATACTAATTCAACATCACTATCAATCTCCCACATATATATATATATATATAAATAAATATCTGTCATCTTGAACATTAAAAGTAATTAATTGCCGCAGGACTACTTTTAATTACTTTGTATATCAATGGACTAATTTAATTAACTGGGCAAAGGTAAAGCTGAATGGATCATATCATGAATGTGATATAATCACTAGGGTCAGTGGTTAGGCAACTTAGGCTTTAACTTAATTCTGTATTTGTGTTCTAAATGGCACCCACAGTTTGCGTCCGTGTTTCCCTCTACCAATACCAATCCCACACTAATTCTTCACGCTCTAACATCGAAGTTGGAGCCCTTTTTCCTCAAATTAGAAAATGTTAGTCCGCAAATGATTCTTCACCATGACACCATGACACAAACAAGCTAACCTAATTTTTTAAAACCCAGATTTCAACAACCCACAATTTACGCCTTAATTTTGGGCCATTATCTAGGTGGGTTATGACTTAGGTGTCCTAAGCTCGAAATTTGAAGTCAAGATAATAGTAATAAACAACACAGTTGCACTGTTACGTGTGTGATTAATGGACACAATCCATACAAAATATATCTTAGCCAATTGGTGAAAAAGATTATAGTCAAATGCTTAAAAGCAAATCCATATAATTAAACTAATTAAGAGGGCTGGGTGGCGGTTCAATCGTTGCCATTGGAAGGAAACTCCCCGGCAGGTTATCACTAACGTCTACAACCAAAAACCATTTTAAAAGAAAGGAAAGTTTACGCTCCCACAAAAAAGTAAGATAGCAGTATGGTCCAAGGATTAAATATAATTAAAGATTCTGGACCTAAGTTAACTACTGCCAATCAACCCTTAATTTATGATTTAATGCTTTGAATATTGAATAAGATACGTGGCTCAACTGCGTGTTGGTATGTGGCATTCCAAAGCTCCTCCATTTTTTTTTTTTTCTTGGGTTTTTCTTTTTACAGATAGCAAGCTAGCTGTCTTTTCTACCATCTTCTACAGTGCCTCTCAGCTTTAGCACATGGTCTCACAGCTCAGAATCTTTGTAAATTTAGGGTCCTTATTCATCATCTTCTTGGTTTAATCTTTAACTGATTTTTTTCCAACACGTGTCGGATTACTGAGGCATTAAAATGTACTACCTAGAGTGATCCCTCAGGTGCCCTAGATGCGAAGACACTGGTGTTCATATATGGATGGATGCTCTCTGGCCACTGCAACTCCACTTTTATGCTGCTCCAAGGCATTGCCTGTGTCGGTGTCACGTTAACACAATCTACCTCTGCATTTTTATTTATAGACTATATATAAATCATTTAATATTAATAAACTGTATCAATTTATATAAAAATTTATATATGGCTTGTTTCGGTTTGTGACAGGCCCTAAGGCCACTGGACAGTGGACCTAATAAAAAGATGGGCTTTTGCCCTTTTCTTCGGCTTCCGAAGGCTTTGGCCCTGTCCCTTCAGGATTGTGTACCTTGAGGGTGAAAGGGAATATACACAGTTAATTCGCTCTTTAAAAACAAATTTCACCAGTTCAGCTATGAATTATGAAATGGCAGACGATTTCAGCTTAGCATTAGGTGAAATTTCCGCACGAATTTACATTGTGAGTGTGAAGTTAATGGGCTTAAATGGGTAGACGAGGTGATATAAATTTGGCCAGGTGCGCAGGAAGCAAAATTGGGGTTTTTTTTTTTTTTTCTTTTCTAAGTTCTCCAATTATAGAGTCTTGAGTCAATTTTTTTTATTTTTAGATTTAAAAACACTCTCTTTTTAACTATCAATAAAAATTTCCAATCATTACTTTTTAAATGTGCATTGAATAAATTCATTGAGCACTCACAATAGTTTATAAATAACAAATATCAAATAAATACACATACATTTGTTTGTAGGCTCACTCTCATGCTAGTTTTTTCTAATAAATAAAATTATATCATTCAGAATTTATTAGAATAGCAACACAAACTTATAAGATTCAAACTTGAAACTTTAAACTTACGAGACTACACCTTACTATTAGCCTATAATTTTAATGGTATCCTAAGAGAGGCTTGAACCCTTCTTTTAGAAGATACCACTATGGTCCACAACAACCATACCTACTCGTGTTAAAAAAAAAAAAAAAGAGTTGTATATTAGGAATCGATCGGAAAGTCTAAGTTTCCTCACATATATATGGTATAAATAAAGTGGCAAAGTTGTCAATGGGGCCCGGCCATCATTGGTAAACTCTGTTTGTTGGGCTGGGCTAACTATTAAAGAAAGAGGTAAATTTACAAATAGGCTTAATGAAGATCGAAAAAGATTATTGGGCGAGGCCAGAAAAAAGACCTGACGAGTCAACGATTGGAGGAATGAAACTTTCATTCACCACATCAATGGAATAAAAATTAAAGTATCATTAATGATATTTTCTATAGATAGCCAACATATACAAACAATTTGGATGAGGATGCAGAACTAGTGAATGAAATCAAGAATCATTCCCTGAGCTATGTACGTTTCATTGCTATTTCTTCTTCTTCTTATTATTATTTTCAATTCAAATACAAACTGTCCATATTTAAATTACTAGGGTATCTATCTCATTTAAATATTGTTTTTTGGATAATCTATCTCATTTAAATGTTAATTATATGAAGCAAGCGAAGTAACCATATAATGAAGCAGAAGTTGCACAAGGAAACACATGGATGGCACACTATAAGAATGGTAAAGGGCTTAGGAGAGAATATTGAAGGATAGAGTGATGTTTATATGTAATTTACATATTTAGAGCAGTTCAACTCAAAAGATTACTTTACAGTGATCAGTGCTTAGGTCTATATTTTGGAAGCTTGATTTGGATATTATCAAAACCAGAAGGAAAAAGAAGCGCCAATGAAGCATGGAAAATGCTGTATCACAGTTTCTTTGTAATTGCCTTTTGCTTTCTATGCACCATTCCTGGTATTTGATCTGAATAATTAACTGCAGTTATTTCTTCAGTGTGGAAGTTATTAGTATGATAACATATAATAATAGTTCACATCAGCAATTTTTGTTTTTCACACTTGTGTACGAGATTTTGTTTGTGCTTCGATGGATTATATCCTTGCTTTCCTCCTTAATGACTTTCTAGTTGCTAGCTATTTCCTTTTCCATCTTTCAGTCCCATTTCACTTTCCCTGCTCATGATCTTATAGCTTCTTATATCTGCAGCACTTTAGAGGCTTGGGTTTTCCTACCATTTCGTCTGTTCGTCGCAATGCTGCAATTATCCATTATACACCAGAACCAGAATCATGTTAAGAAATGGATCCTGATAGCATCTATTTATTTGATTCAGGAGCACAGGCTTGTATATGATCCTGAAGAGTTAAATATCTGCATTAGTCATGCAAAAACAACAACCAGAATGTCTTGCTTCCACTTACTTTTGTCTTTCTGATGTCTTGATATATTTTCTCTGTGAGTATCGGTGTGATGCAGTATCTAGATGGAACAACCAATATAACACGGGACTGTTCATTTTGGAAAACCTTCAGCACATGAGAAAGCATGCTATACTGCGGTTATGTGCTGTTTGTTATTATTTATTTGTTTCTTTTGGTACACAAGTCCATGCTATACTGCTTTGTGGGTGTGGATGCCCAAATTCTCTAGTGGAAGGAGTAAATTTCTTCCACTAAAGATTTATTAAAGTGCAATTCGATCCAAATTACTCTTTACCTTTTGGGCTCTTTAGTTTATAATTATGCCTTGGTCTCAAAGGAGAAAAATTTGTCTCCCATCGTCCTACCACCTTTCTTTCATGACTGTAAACTGAGGATATTGTCTGGGTTCTGAGAAGTCTCTTGATTTTCTGCATTTCATTCTTGTTCTCAAGGGGCACATTGCGTTCGCTAATGCTTGCTTTCCACACGGAACTAATGGTATTACACTTTCTTGTTATTCAATTAGGGTGTGTTTGATAGGGGTGAAAAATAAAGATGAGATTCATTTTCCACCTAAATTTTAGGAAATTCTATCAAACAATTTTTTTTTTTATGAAATTCGAATTCCATTTTAATTCAAAAACTACAGATTTTTCTTGAAATCAAGGAATTAGAATTCCTAGGGATGGTGAGAATTGAAATTCTATCTCACTTTCCACCCTCTAACCAAACACACTCTTAATAATGATTGAGCAGAATGTATGGATCGTTCAATTCCCACTTTTTACCTTATGTTGCTATTTACCTGTTCTTATTGATTTAGTTTCTATATGTGCTAAATTTCAGTTTGCTCCTTATTGGGCATTCTCTTGACATTCTTGCTCGGATTCCGTTGTGGAACAATGGGCTCGATTATCTCCACGGCACTGGTCATGGAATTGGGTCTTACCTGAATGTGCACGAGGGTAAGTGATTAAGAAAACATTCTTTCCCTGTCGTCTGAATCAAATGATGGGCTAGTTTGTCATATTTTCTTATGTATTGGACAAGGCCTCATTAGTTAGTTCCAGACCAGAGTCCAGGGATGTGGTATTGCAAGCTTCAATGGCCCTCACAGAGAAAAGTCTAGAGGGCCTGATGGACTTACCGATCGGGTTATCGAAAAGGGGCAAAAAGACGAATTTACCCCCATACCCTGCTCTCTCCTTTCCCCTCCCATAGATTGTCCCGTCCCTGCTCTCTCCTCTCCCCTCCCATGGTCACCGCCTCGCTGCTGCCGTCCCCTGGTAAGGTTTGTTTTGTAGTTTAACTAGAATTGCATTATCAGACCCGGGCTATTACGAGGATGGCAGCTTTGGTATTCGATTGGAGAACGTGCTGCTAATCAAGGAGGCTGGTAGAGACTTTAATTATGGTGACAAGGGCTACTTAACATTTGAGCAGATAACATGGGTGAGCTTTTTACCCGACACTAAGGTGTCCTCTCGTTGGCCTAGACTGTACTCCAGTCATAAGTTCTCCAATCCAAACCAATGAAATACTTCTGTAACTACCTTGCCTGTGATATTGCATGATTAATAATCTGTTCTTTTCCTCTGTTTAATGCTTAAATTCGTATCCAGGCGCCTTATCAGAGAAAGTTGATCGATTTGAGCCTTTTAACACCTGAAGAAATAGGTCGGCTGAACACCTACCATTCGAGATGCAGGGAAGTTTTGGCATCGTATATATATGGACGACGCTGGAATGGCGTGGCTTGAGAAAGCCACAGAATCTATAGGTGCTTGAGTGTTTCTCTCTAGTAGTGAGAGCAAAAGAGCCAATTGCTTCAGCCCGCCAATCTCTTCTCCCTATTTGTAGAGCGCCCAGGCAAACATACAGTGGTCTGGCTACCGGTAGTTGTCTACGGGCAGCTTCAGTAATTTATTTTTATGTTATGGAACATCAAGTTAGATTAGCATCTTCGATCTGTTCATGTTACTGTATTTGAGATGGCTGTTTCTTCCGCCTGTCCTTTTCTTTAGGTTCTTCATTTGTGCAACCACAGATTGGATGACTGCAAAATTAGTGTAATTATTATTCTTTTAAGTATAGTACAGTGCTTAGCTTTGAATTCCTTCATGCTCAATGGAAAATAGATTGTTCTTTTGAATAGAAATGCATGCCAACAACCATCCCGATTATAGCTACAAGAATTTTAAGACTTCTATCTTTGTTCATTGTTATATTCTGTGGAAGGCCATTATAGTTTTTTCATGGCTACGGCTGCGTGAAGGCGCTTCCAACATTTCCCCCAACAACCTAAAAGTTTAAGGCGAGACGAAAATGGAAATTTGTCTAAGCCAACTTGGTCAAACATCCAAATTACAAAATGAAGTTGTAAAGGGCGGTGCATGGTATGGCACCAAACATAAGATATGTCGCTTTTTCTGCACCCCAGCAGAATACACACCACATGGGAAGGGCCCCATGCCGATTGATTCTCCTGGACGCTGGTTTGACCCCCCGTGAAAGCCAACAAATTGTCTAAAGCAAAGTGTGGCATACGGATAACAATTACACACTTCAAACACCAAATAATGGTCCTTCTTTAGAGTCCCTTTCAGATTCATTTCGGTACTCTTCCACTTTCCCAATTATCTCTGTTCGAATTGATCAACAGAAGGCGATAGAAATAGAAAGAAAACACAAGCTCCTACCACTTGCCATATGGTATAAGAGGTGAGTAAAGTGAAAGCAAATGGGGTTTTCCTTGCTAACAAAATAGACAACCGTGTTTAGCAACCAATGGTTGTGGTTTTAGTGTTTCAAACTGTCTACAAAATAGTCGACAAAAGAATAGCAAGCAATCTTGTGTTTTGAGTTTGTGGGACTGGAACAATTACAATGTAAACAGGGCGGGGAGATTGGTGACGCATTCAATAAAAAGGGTCTCAAACATAGGCTAGGGAGGAAGAAAGGTAACCTCTCATTCAGTTGCTAGACTTTCCTACTCCATAATGGTTGAGAACTGCAATCCTTTGAAGTTCTACTCTTCACCAACATAAATCCAACCAGTTTTGAAGACACCAATAGTAGCACCATGAGACGGAAACTGTACAGTTTACAGAATACCTGGAGTTCAATGCCGCAGTTCACTGGAAATCAATGGTCTCCAAAGACGGGGCTAGGAATTGTAGGGAAAATGTTCGAGCTATACCACACAAATGGCTCACAAAAAGGAGTGACCATAGCAAACTATAAAGATCTTCACAGATTTGAGGAAATGGCAAGCTCTTCCCACTTATTATTGCTGTTCGGTAAGCTCATGGAAGCCTAAGCCCGGGCCTTTCCACTGCCAAGTGTGAGCTCCAAATCGTCCACTCCAATCTCGTGTATTCTTTCTCCCTCCCAGGCCTTGACTGTGCCACTCTCAAACTCAAATTCAGACCCAAGCCCCCTTTGTGAAGCTGCTCCCCAGTCCAACCCTTCAGGCCCATTAATTGCATTCTGAAGAGAATTCTGTTGAGCCACAACTTTTACAAGATTAAATGTAGGGGAAGAAGGGGCGGCTGGAGCTGCCGTGGTCTGGAAACTGACCCATCGATCAGAATCAACGGTGGAGGCATCCGATTCATCACACTCTGGGATTGTGGCGGGTGCAATGTGGGGGCGGCGGGTGGGACTTGCTGGGGCAGAGGCGGCAAAAATGGGATGGCGATGCATGTTCAGTGAGACATTGGAGAATAATTCCCAGTCGGGTTTGCGTTTTGAACCTCTGGAAGTCGGGGAAGAGAGAGGAGGAGTTACAGGGGCACTGTTGGATATGCGAAGGGGAGGAAGAGATGAAGGAATGGAGGTTAAGTCCCGGAGGAATGGAAGAATGTAAGATGAGGGGTTCCCATCGAGGCGAGTCGGGCTGGGAAAGGAGGATGATGTGGGACTGGCATGGTAAGAAGGCACGGGACTTTGAAAGGCTGAGGATGTTGGGCTTGGTTGAACTGATGAGCATGCGCTGATGTTTGCTGCAATGCCTCCAATCTCAGTTGGAATTGGGGGTGGCTTGCAACCCTATTGCAAATAATCAAAACCAAAGTTAGACATCATAAACACAGTACTGGATACGACTGATGATTTCAGGAGAATATGAGATCTCAATCAAGCAATGAAAGTAAACAGAAACCAAACAAGACCCAAAAAAATTAAAGTAAAAAGAAACCAAACGAGCATTAAAGATTAACCCTGAGACTTATTCTTCAACCTCAACCTCTGAGGGAAAATATTCACTCACCTCATCAACTGTGAAAGAACAAGAGGGTTTTTCGATGACGCTACAACACTGTTCCAGATCACCGATGAAAAGTGGAGAAAGCCGCATATAAATAAAGATAAGGGGAAATTACAAGACATTAATACCCAGAAAGGCCCCTTTCTACCTATCAAAGATTTGCCATATGGATGAATACCCAGAAAGGATTCTAATCAAACAGTAAGGACCAGCAGACTGATCCAGTCAATCGATGAAAACGGAGAACTCCGAGTACTATAATATCACATAATAAACCAAAATGATTTCATCTTGTAGTATCAACAAGAGAAGAGCAAATTTTCAGGAAGGATAAACATAAAAAGGAAGAGCACATAAATAGGATGGATCAAGATCTAAAGAACCCAGTTCCATTCTATCACATCTGGAAGTAAAAAAAAAAAAAAAAATTATGAAGACACAAGAACAGTCCCAGGAGAATGGGATAGAAGGAAACTACATACCTTGCGGTAGGTGGTGCCATCGTCGTCGACGACCCAGCCGGCTTCGGCGCAGAGAGCTTTCAGGACCTCGTTGTTGTCGCAGTGTTTGGGAAGCTTGTAGTTCCCCTGAGCTCTGAGGCCTGCAAATATCTTCGCTGCAATGGCTCTCCTCCGCCTCTCTCTTCTCTTGTTGTTCTCCCTTTCTCTCCACGTGGGTAACCGCCCCGATGACCCGGCGGCCGTCATTCTTTTCTCCGGCTACCAGAGGGGGAGAGAGAGAGGGAGGGAGCGGGCAATGATATGTTTCACCGCACAAACTGCCTTTGGTTTTTGGAGCTGCGAGAGATATACGAAGAAAGTGAAGGAACTCCTCGCTCCTTCGCTCTGCCCAAATTCTCCTCCGCAGGGACAGTCCTGTAATTTCGTACTCCCGAGGGCTGGACCTGGACCACTGCTGAAAAATATGCCTCTCCATTATTTACCCCCTCCTTATAATTAAATACATAATCCCTTGAAGAAATTGGAAGGAAAAAAGTCTTATAGCCAATGAGTTCAGGAAAATCATAAACTTATAAATAAAAAATACCCATTTTTTACTTGGTTGGGTCTTTGGGTAATTTACCCAACAACTTTTTTATTGGGTCTTCACTTAAAATTAAGGAAAATATTTTCTGAAATCTTTATGACGTTATATTATATTAATATAAAATAATATAAATTATTAATTTAATGGTTTAAATAGTATTTTTATAAAATTAATTATTTAATTTTTTTTCATTTCATTCGATTGGATCCCACCTGCGGGGGCCTCTGACGTTGACCCATGGCAATTTAACTGCTCCACGCCTATCGTACCACCAACCCAACCTCATAATTGCCCCTTCGCATAATTGTCCACTCTCTCGCGTCTCAATTACCTTAATACCCCAATGTCAAATATACAAAACTTCATCCAACCTGTTTTTAGGTTCTTAATTACAATTATCGAAAACACCCTGTTATTTAATTTTGTAGGCTGAGTTTGCTTCATGATTTGGCCATGACCGTGTGACCACTAAAAGGACCATGATTATTAACTTCTCAGAGGATGCGGACGGCTCTGATACGAGGCGCACAGGGCTAATGGTGGCGATGATTCTCACCCCCTCACTCACCATCTCCCTGCCTATCGAGTCGAGTGGGCGACTGGGAGGGGAGGGCATAGGGGCCTGACATAGCCTAGGCGTTGAGCTTGAGTTTGAACGGCACAAAAATGGACAAGCGAAGCCAAAGCAAGGGGGCCAAGCGGGCCCCAGTCGACAACCAAACACATGCAATTTATTGCTGGCCAGCGCAGGCATCGGTCGGCTCCACACGTGCGACACAGCGCCGGGACCACCTTGGTCTTTGACGTGTCGTCCAATCCATCCACCACGTGACCTCCGGTCCCCACCGATAGAGCCAGGACGAATCGCACGGCACGCCAAGGCCACGCACGGCGTTATTGTCTTTAATTAATTAATTGTTACATCTTTTCTTGTCAGAAGGTAAATATATATTGATAAAAAATAAACTATACAGTACATACTGAACATATCCAAGAGAACAGAGGAAAATACAAAATTGATGACCCATAACTCGGGCCTTAAAAAGGAAATTAATTGTTAATCTTAATCTAGGTTCAACTTAATTGCCGTCACGTTTGGTTTCGGCGGAACGAGTCGATGCTTGGGTAACGAACGAATGTCCACTGGGTAATTGTTGAATGAACTCAAGCAGGCCCCAGCGGGCAAGGCACGTGCGGGTACAGGTCGTCGTGAGAGGGACGGTTGCGGGGCGTGAGCTTAGCTGCCGTGGCGTGGAGCGAAGCTGAAAGGGAACAAGACTCGCTCACACGTGCGGTGCGACGGGGGGTCACATTTCGTGACCACGTGGGGTGGTGGCGCTGGGGACCACTTCTGCATGCCAATTCTCTCACTTTAATGATTTATTTATTATTCTGCCCTGACTTTGATAACGCTGCATAGCAATAATTTATTTGAAGGTAAATTATATTTAAATTTTAATTATTTTTAAAAAAAATTATGACTTAAAAATGATGCCTTTATAGTTTTCCTTTTGTCAAGACACCGTTCAATTAAACTTTCTAAAAATTATATTAATTAAAATTAATTCAATCAATTGTACCATTATTCAAAGATTATATTTTTTTATTGTCACTGATGTACACATTTCTTATGAATTTTCACCAATTCTCTTTTCTCATTATTTTTCTCTCGATACCATTAACATAATTTATTGAGAGGGTCCATCGATGACCCATTTCATTCCCCAATATAGAGAAGTTTGAAGATGATAATTTTTTTCTAGATTGCTTCTATTTTGATAATTTTTTTTAGTAATATAGAAAGAATATTTGAGTGTATTGGATATTTGCTGAGTTTTGAAATATCTGAAATTTTATATTGTTTCAATTTTTTATGGTAAAATTGTGTACCTAATCATAAATCACACACTATAATTGAATTATATAAATTCTGCACTTTTTTTTTTTCGCCCTTCCCTTTTCACCACAACTATAAAAATTAATAATAAATTAATTTTAATTTAAATTTAATTACCGTCATTTATATATATATATATATATATGTGTGTGTAAAAAGAACAAATCAAAGAAATGTCCCAACAAAAAAGAGAAATGATAAGAAGCTTCAAAATCATTTTAAATTATAAAACTCTCAATACATCAAATCAACCCCTTATTTAAATTCCCCCTAGCGTTGATATTCATTTTAAATTTGGTTAGTGGAAAAAATGATGTGAAATAAAAGTATTTGTAGTAAACTTTGACATGGGTGATGGTCATGGGTTTGATTTGGTATTGGGGGTGTTTATGGAAGTTGAGTTTAATCGGTTTAGTGGAGCAAAGGTGCGGCGTGGAACCTTGTGGCACATCAGTTGAATAAATTGCAAGACAAGTCTCATCACAAGGGGGCCATTAACACATTACCCCACTTTTTTTTTTTAAAATTCTAATTCTAATTTTAGTGGTTAGGCTGTATGTCATGTCAAGTTCCAGTGTCACGCTTGCTCCAACATTTTTATTATATTATATTTTTAAATTTTAAATACTTTTATTAGTTAATACATTGTTTCATAACATAACATGATAGATTAATGATAATAAATAAGTATGTTTGGAAAATGTTAATAAAGTATAATAAAGACAAATCATATTTATTAATTTTAAAGATCGACAAAAATACTAGCATAAAATTATGATAAAATAATTTATTGTGTTTTTTACTCCACTAGTCCTTCTTATATAATTAGAAGTGTGATATGCTTTCCGTATGTGTAAATAAAAAATAAAATATTTTAAATATAAATTTATTAAATAATAATCTGTAATTGTGGTCTGTGTCTTATATTTTTTAAGGTAAATTTTAAATAAAGGTTAAAGTTAATATAGTGGTAAAATTAAATATTTTATTTTGCAAGATCATGAAATCAAATCTTGATGGTTAAATTTTATTTTATTGACATGATTTTATAATACTAATTTTATTTTTAGAAGTTTGTTAAGCTGAATTTAGGACTCGAGATTATTTCTTTTATATTAAATGATTTTTAAATGAATTTCAAGATCCTTTCATAAATTTTTAATTTGTGTCATTGTAAACTTGATTTTTCATTTTTGTTTCTGTAGTGAACGTATAGAATTATTGTATTTTAATACATATTTAAAACTTGAATAATATAAATAATATGATAAAAAATCAATTATCAAAATACATTATTTGAAAATATTCTCCAAACAAGTTTAAAAACGAGGAGTTTTTAAATAAGTTTATAAATAAGTGAGAAAACAAATTTGTTCACAAACTCAAAGAAATTAAATATTTTAAGGTTTAAACCTAATTTATTTAACAATTAAATAAACGAATTTAAATGAATTTTAATCAAAATTAGATTCAAACCATTTACTTACGACTCTGTTCTCTTCTCTTCAGTTGCAATTGTATCCAGAATCATCTCTTTGTTTTAACTTGAGTTTTGAGTTGAGAAATGGGATTTTCATATAAAATTATCATTAAAATGAGGTTGCCATGAGAATAGAATAGAATTTTGTGTGTGTTATCAAGAGGTTTTAAATTTGATGGGTGGAGAACCTAGGAGGGATGGGCACGATATCTAGGTTTGAGCCGCACCTCACGTGGGATGCTTTACTTAAACACATGTATATTATTGCAAAGGAATTGGAATTGGATGGACTGACTGACTGGTCAACAGTCTACGCGCATGTGTTTGTGGACCATGTGACAGATGGGAGCAGCCTTTGCCTATCACGCCCCATCTCTAGTTAAGCACTTCAGATAGATGACTATTGATTATTTATGGGTCGATTTATGTGGGGTTTTGTGGAGAGGAGGCCCATCAAATGATAGAAGAAGAAGAAGAAGAAGAAGTAAGCCCGTAAAAGGTTTCTAGATAGCCGGCTCCGGGCCATCTGGCCCGTAATTTGCCAAGAGAACGCTGAGAAGTCGAAGGATTTGTTTTACGCTGGCTCTGATTTTCTTCTCATTTCCAACAAATCCCTGGCTTACTTCCGGCCCAAAGAAAGCATATACATGGGTGATGGGGGATGATATTGACAAGTTTAAAAGTGGTGTTAATATATTGAAATATTAAAAAAATATATTCTTCTTTTAAAGAGAGTCTTTGTTACAAGAAGAATTTAAAAAAAATACAAATAATTTTATCATTTTAAATATTTTTTTGTTTTTTTATCATTTAAAATATTTTGACAACACTGTTATTAAATTGATCTAGCGAGATGTGAAATGAGACAGCCGGCGCATTTAACGGTGTAATAGAGCATTATTGATTCGCACGATTGTAGGAGAGTTAAGTCGTGGATGTGGATAAACAATGACGCGAGGCGCACATTTTCGAAAACGCCACGCCATCGTTAAGAGTTCATTATTGGTCCGTTCGACTGAGTCTTCTCCAGTTGGCTGGCTGCCTGCCTGCCTACATTTTCTTTTCTTTTCTTTTGTTTGTCTATCGGAACACCTGTTCGATTGGAGTCCACTGTGATGTTAGACATTGATGGCTTCCCCACCCCATCGTGGCCGCTAGAACGGGAAGACGATCTGATGCATCGTTTACCTTGTACCAAATACGATCATAAATACGACTGTACGGGTGGCCGTTGATCCATGGGCCATCGGACCTCCAGATTTCGCCGTCTCGTCCTTCCATCCCATTCCGACTCTCCTCTTCCAAGTCAACGCCACACCGCCATGAAGTATTTTTGCTTCTCCCTTGTCTTGCTCCCTTTGAATTGCTGTTTCTTCAATCGCTTGACATGATGATATTGTGCTTAATTTGTTGTTTTCGGCTTCCTTGATCCACGAACTGTTGGATTGGTAGGTTATGGACAGTCCTTAGGGTTCTGCCTCGGCTTTTCATTTCAGTTCATTTCAAGATTTGGAATTTCCCATTCGTCCAGAATCCGGTGTTACAATAAATTATGCCTGTCAATTAAGATCCGGTTATCATTTTCCTCCCTTTACATTTTCCTTTCCGAGTAACAATGCTGTCCGAAGGCTTTTCTTACCAAATTGATTATTGAGGCTGATGCTATATGTTGAATTAATAATTTACCAAACAGTTGCTCTTATCTCTTGGATGAATATGGTTTTTTACCACTTTCGGATGGATCATTACTCAGCCTTTAACAAACGTTGTGAAAAGTAATAGTCTTTCCAATTGAATTGTTGGTTTGAATCCTGTGTTTGGTTGTGCTCTTTCTGATTTTCTTGCTTGAATATTCATCGTTTAAATCCAAGTTAAATCATTATAATGCGTCCACTAAATTCAGTTTTATTGTTATGGAAAGAGATATCAACCTGGTTGGTTGCACCGGCTTGCCATTTGATCAGTTCTTCCAGCGGGTTTCACTGTCTATTACCTTGTTTGTTTTGGCTTTAAATGTATTTCCACTTCAGAAATAAGGGCCACTATTACACAGATATATACATCTTAGAAGTTCTCTGAGGTAGTTTTGATTCAAATATTTCAATACGATAAGAGTTCATGTGTTGAATTGGCATGTTGGACAAAATAAATTTGAACCAAGTATGTCTCTTTGCAATCACTGACTTGTCGTGGTAAGGGTTCGGACTCCATGACTTGTCACACAGCTTTGTAAAGTGCCCTTTTGTGCACTGGATATTTCAAAATTATCCCCTTTTACACTTTTAAAAGAATCCCCTCACAATCCAGCACTTTAATCCACATGTTAGTCTTTCCTGGAATGCAATGATTAACTTCGTCAGTTATTGGCTTATTGCACATATCTGTCTCCACTTTCGTCTATAATAATTGTACCTTTAGGCTACATTTCATGATGAAGATCATTCTGATCCAATTAGCTACACATTCATGTAGATATCCCATCTTTTCTCTCAGCTACCTTGAGTTGCAATGCTGTGCTGTCCCCAGCAAACATAGATTGTTATTACAATCTAAATTGATCCTTCTCTGTAGTTGCTTATTTACCATAAGCCCAGGAAACATAGATTGGTTATCTTATAAATATTGCCGCATCTCTTTTTCTTTTCTTGAAAAATAAGCTGATTGGATTTCTCCTAGACCCTTCTCAATTTGAGTCACGATTCTTCACTACTTAGCCAGCGGTTTTGGTTTTTCATTAAAGAGATAAGGAAGCCAAGGATAGAGGACTTCTCTATCAGGACACTTCTTAAGTACTTATCTTTTACATGATCAAACATTCTATCGCATTCATATATTGTGCTCTCAGCTTTATTGTTTCAAATGTGAAGGAATTAGTACCTGACAGCCACTGAATTAAGGTTGGCAAGGTGGAGTGAGCTGCCAATTCAGAGAGATAGTCAAATAACTTGGATTACTCATTTGTTCTGAAACCAATCACTAGGTCATGGAATATTTCTCTTATATATTGCTTTTCTGGAGCATGTACAGGATATATTGTTGAATAATTTGGTCAACTCCACTTATGAGCATACAGTGGTGTAACCTTGTGCCCTTGGATGGCTTGGTTTTGCATTTGAAATCAATAATTGAACTATTGCTTGATCTCAAATTGAGAAGTTATTGGTAGATGTTCACAATTATCTGTAGATACGATAATATATGCAAGCTTTTCAGAACTCTGGTGGACCAAATTGGTTAGCTTTGTAGTGCCTTCTCATGCCTTGATATTGGTCATTAAGCGACTTCATGTTGCACTTTCTGTGAAGAAATCCTAGCAATAACTTTATGATGCAGATAGCTTCTACGTAAGGCTTATTTGGTCTAAAAACTTTGGTGTCAATGCATATTGTTGATTGGGTTATCATACATAAGAAATTAACATTCTTCCTTCACATTACTTACTTTCTCAAAAGAAAGTGCTCTGTGCCCCTGCGCTGCTTTCTGATCCTAGCATTTTTTTCCCCCACTTATTCCAGGGCAAGAAAATGTTTTGGGATTTCTCTATCTTTAATTATCATCAACATGGCTGCCATAATGGAGCGTGCTGATGAAAATCTCCTTCCAGCTGTTTACAAGGAAGTTAGTGAGGCTTTCAGTGCTGGCCCATCCGATCTCGGGTATCTCACTTTCATACGGAACTTTGTGCAGGGACTGGCATCACCTGTGGCAGGTATACTAGTACTCAATTATGACCGGCCTACGGTTCTTGCAATGGGCACCTTGTGCTGGGCCCTATCAACCGCTGCAGTGGGTGCGAGCCAGCATTTTATTCAAGTTGCACTCTGGAGAGCAGTAAATGGCTTTGGACTAGCAATTGTGATACCAGCACTCCAATCATTCATTGCTGATAGTTATATGGATGGCGTCAGGGGAGCTGGATTTGGGTTTATGAGCCTTGTTGGTAATATTGGTGGCATTGGGGGTGGAGTTCTTGCAACAGTCATGGCTGGTTACCAGTTCTGGGGCATTCAAGGTTGGCGATGTGCCTTTATTTTGATGGCATCTTTGAGTTCCCTTATTGGCTTCCTTGTTTTCCTGTTTGTTGTTGACCCAAGACGAAGAATTAGCACGAGTTATGGTACTGGTGAATATTCTGATAGGTATGGATATTTAAGGGCTCCTAATTCATCAATCTTTTGAATTCCCTCACGTCATGTACAATCATTGCACAACCTCCCTTCCCATGATGCACCAAATATAAGTCTCATGTAAAAAAATTGAGGGTAGGCCTTGGCACAGGATTGAGGTTGCTGAATTAGGATTTCACGATTCAAAATGTGGAAACCTCCTCTCTACACACATAACTACCTAGACCTAGGAGCAGTAGAAACTCATGCACTTACCTGCCCCCTCTTTTTTTATCCCCGTGTATCAGACTTCCTGATTGTCAACATGATAGAGGTGCCACTGATGGTATATTTTCTCCAGGTGTGTAGTAACTCATATGTGACTTGTTGCAGGGAAGATTTTATAGATAAAGGCAACACAAATTCGGCTTCAATTAGGCTGGAATCCTGGATAGCTATGAAAGCTGTCATGAAAGTCCAGACATTTCAGATCATTGTTTTACAGGGCATTGTTGGTTCCCTACCTTGGACAGCCATGGTGTTCTTCACATTGTGGTTTGAACTAATTGGTGAGCATGTATGCCAATTTCAAGAGTAATTTTGCAAATGATTCAAGACATCAAATGGCAATAATCTGGGTCTAGTGTTGCGTTTCTCCTAAATTTTGCTTTAGTGCATGGATTGAGCCGGTTCCTGCTTGCAGGTTTTAATCATAATAGCGCAGCCACACTCCTCAGCCTTTTCGCTGCTGGATGTGCAATTGGATCCTTCCTTGGTGGCATAGTAGCAGATGGAATGTCAAAAATCTATCCTGAGTATGGCCGCGTCATGTGTGCACAGTTCAGTGCTTTCATGGGCATTCCTTTCTCATGGTTCCTGCTCACAGTGATCCCACAATCAGTCAGCAGCTATTTTACCTTTGGTGCCACCCTCTTCCTTATGGGTCTTACTATCAGCTGGTGTGCCACAGCTGCAAATGGCCCCATGTTTGCGGAGGTGGTACCTGCCAAGCACCGAACCATGATCTACGCGTTTGATCGTGCCTTTGAAGTTTCTTTTTCTTCTTTTGCGGCTCCTCTGGTGGGGATTCTTGCAGAGAAGATGTTTGGCTATGATTCAAAGGCGGTGGATTCGGTTTCAGGCTCTACAAGCGAGGCCTTGGCGTTGTCAAAAGGGCTTCTTTCCATGATGGCAATCCCATTTGGTTTGTGTGCCTTGTTCTACACACCATTATATTGGGTTTTCAGCCGAGACCGTGATAATGCTAGAATCGCTAACATAAAAGAAGTAGAGACGACGTGACCAGGTGTCTAGTAATTTTCTGTCTTGCCGACAAGCTGAGTTTTAATGTAAGTTAACTGATGTTGTGAGAAGTACAGCTTTGAGTTGTGGCTAGCTAGGACGTTATATTGGAGGTTTCCGGGGATCTTTTTTTTATGAATGTCCTCTCTGCTCTTCATAATGAAGTTGCATCTCAGAGACCATTTTCTTAACATAATTCCAGAGTTCATTCTTATGCCTCTTTCTCTCTCTCTCTCTCACACACACACACAGGGAATCCTGGTAACTGGATTGATTGACACAAGAAGTAGGATGTAAATGGGTTTTAATGGGCCTCGATAAATTTTATTAAAGTAAAAATACAAAATTTATTTTAAAATTTATCAAAACAAACATTTACATAAAGATTAAGTACAACTTAAGTTACGTTCCTAAACACAAGAGGTGTCTAAAAATATATATAGAACGAGAGAAGAAGTATCTTTACCACAGCCAGGCAGCCAGCCATGGCCTTTCTCATCTCACAACGGATTGGAATGCTCTTGGGTTGCACCCTCAACGGAGCAGCTGCATCATGACTTACATGCTGTGCCATCACAATTTAAGAATAGATTTTTTTGCCAGGTTAGAGTGTAGAGGTTTTGATTTTAAGTTTAACTACAAAAATAAACTCTCCTTGCATCTCCCAAACCCCATGAATTTTAGTATGTGTATGTAACTATGACTCCATTTATTTTAAAATTAAATGTATGTTTTTAGTAAATCAATTTTTTTTTGTTTTCATTTCCTTGTGTTTTGATAGATAAAAAACATTGATAAGTGATTTTTAGAAGAAAATTTTTACTATTTTGACAAAAAATCACATATTGCATATATACATATAAAATATTGACAAATCTTCTAGTGTTTGGTCTTCCTAATATAAATCTTTTACGTAAAATTTTTGTATATATAAATAAGATAAAAATTAATTTTTGTATATATAATATTTTGCTAAAATAGTTTTTCTATAAAATTTGTAAGCTAAATATTTTCACCTATATACTTTGTTAACTACTATTTGCATGCATTTTTAAAAAATGCAATAAACATAAAAAATAAGATAAAACACAATTTTGATGAAATTATTTTAAATTTTATAAAAATATTTTATCTTGTACCAAATAGATCCTGTTTATCTTTTATATGTTTTTAAATTTCACATATATATACATACAGTGATTGATGGTTTTTGACAAATATAAATTTAAAATAAAGTTTATCACTACCAAATATATTATGTACACTTAGAAAGACACTTGTATGATATCAGCTATGTACACAATATTTTTATTGTTCATCCCGCACCATGTGTGTGTATATATATATATATATATATATATTATAAATAAATATAATATATCGATCAGTTTTTACATAAATTGAGTTGAGTTGTGGTCAAATACTAATTTTTTTTGTTTGATAAATTCTTACTCCTTCAACTCAAGTTAAGTGAAGATTGAAATTTTGACAAAAAATAGATTCCATTTTTTTATACAATCTAATTTTATCCTTCTATAATAATTAAAATAAATTTTAATTGCTCCTATGAAAAACCTATATGGCTCTTCCTTACTTTATATTTTTATATTATAGAAAATATATTTTAACAAATTTAACGATTTATTTAAGAGCGTCTGTAAAACGAAGTGACGGACCCTTCCAAAGCAATACCCGAATAACTATCCAACTGTTACCAAACAGATGGTAATCAGCCGTATTCCATCTCGGGTCAGGGTAGGGAGGGGGCAGACTTCTTCAACTCTCTGTGGAACTCTGGTCCCCAAAACCCTCACTCGCAATGGCGAATCTCTGTATCTCAACCCTCATCTTGCTCTCCCTCCTTCCGATCGTTTGTCTCTCTTTCTCTACCGAAAGCCCTACCGATCGGCGTATTCTGGTACTGCTAGATGACTTCGCCATCAAGTCCTCGCACTCAATTTTCTTCAAGTCTCTGCAGTCCCGCGGGTTCGATCTCGATTTCAAGCTCGCCGACGATCGCCAGATCGCTCTCCAGAGATACGGCCAGTACTTGTACGATGCGCTCATTCTGTTCGCCCCGACGACCGAGCGTAAGTGTGTGGGCTATTCAGCCGTTGGTGGTGTTGTCGTTGATTTTTTCTTTTGGTTTTTCCCCATCAAATTTCTAATGCAAGTGGTTGAAATTTCAGAACTTGGCGGATCTCTGGATTTGGCTGATGTGTTGGATTTCGTTGATTCGGGACACGACTTGATTCTCTCGGCTGATGTCAATGCTTCTGATTTAATCCGGAATATAGCCACCGAGTGTGGAGTTGATTTTGATGAGGTGATTGTGAAAATCCTATGTTGGTTGTTTTTGCTATTTTTCACCTAGTGCACCACTTGTATGTGTGTGGCATGTGTGGAAATGACCTTGCTTTGCATGGTTAAGCCTGTGCACAAAAATGACCCTCACGTTTAGATGGTTCTGATCATATTGCCATCTTCCTTAAATCTCCTACTGAGAATCATATGCCTCGTCTATCTCTATCCAGGCAGCTGTTTAGATGGAAGTGGAAGGAACTGCCTCCAACTTCAGTCTTGCATTTTTGGGTCTTCTTGTGGGTCTTACATTCCATATCAATCACTTTCTGCCAAGTTTCCTCTTTCGAACCCACCATAGATCATCGTCTCTTCTTCCTTCTTTTGCCCCGCAATTGTTGGAATCTAGCTGAAGGATCCAGAACTCTAATACTAAAAATAAGTGGAGCAACTCTTTTGGGTTTAGATTATGCAGTGCCACGTGATATCTTCTTCAGTTATGCTCTTGCTACCCTTTAGGATTGCAATAATGTGTAGATTTTTTTGAATTTACTTCAGAGGATATCAACTCGTCAAGTTTAAGTGCGGACCATTATCTTGTCCACTTCCCAGATTCCTTTCAGCTTTTATGATCTTGAATCTTGGTCTTGCCGTGGGACCTTTGAAAGAAAAACCTTCGGCAACTGATGACCAGACCTCACAAACAGACATTTGCATGAATCAGGGAGGAAACTGCAAAGAACTCAAATTCAATTTTTTTTCTTATTGCCTCGTTTCCATCTTTTTTCAGTTGCACCAACATAGCCTAAGAGCCAAAGTGAGTTATCTCCAGTACTGAAATGGGCTTGAGTTGGCTTCCAAAGTCAGTTTACCATGAAGGCTATCGATCACTTTGAGTACCTACTATTTTAATTACTTGCATATCTGATGTGCTCCCCTCTGAGAGAAGTACAAGCTAATTGCATCCAGGAGATATCTTCGCACATTGGTTCCAGAATGCCCATCAATGCTGTGTCATGATCCTAGGGTTTAGATTGGAATTTATGAAGGAACTGAGGGAAAATTAGATAGAATGGAGGGAGAATTATACTGAGAGAGGGAGATAACATCAAGAATAGAGGAGAAATGCAGACAGATCAGAGAAGGAGAGAGATTAGAAGGAAATGAGAGAGATCAGAACAATTGAGAGGGAAATCAGAATTCAGTATCATTCAACAACATACATTCTCTAACTACTCTATTGTGCCGGTTTAAGGCATCTGCCACTAAGGCCCATGCCTAGGGCCCCCAAAAAACAGGGGGCCTAAAATCATTAATTTTGATACTTCACTATTTATTTATTTTTTTATTTTTTGAAATGCAAAATTTCTAATTTTATTTTATGACAGTTTTTTGTTTAAATTCATGTTCTATTTATTTTGTTATTCCATTTGAATGAGAAGGCCCCCCAATTCTCCAAGTTCACGTATCATTTTCTAATATTAGGCAATGAATAGTAATGTGTCATTAAGATGAGGAGGCTCCCCAACTCCTCAAGTCTACGGGTCATTTTCCAATGTTAAGCAATAAATAGTTAGGTGTCATTTAAACGAGGAGGCCTCTCAACGCCTCAAGTTCATGGATCATTTTCTAATGTTAGCCAATGAATAGTGAGGTGTAAACTAATAATTAACACAACAAACAAAAAAAAAGGGCAAGAAATGGCGTTATTTTATATGGATAATTTGATAAAACAATTCTTTGGACAACAGAAATTTCATTTAGGGAATCCACACTGATCTAGGTATTAAAGAAAAAAAGAAAAAGCGAATCAATAACTTTTTAATTTGCAGGACTTAGCTATGCACTCTCCGCATTTTTTGCTTATTCAACTCTTACGTTTTCAGATCTTTTCCTTTTGTCTATATTATCAATTGAAAAAAAATTTCTTTTTAAATTTGAATTCAAAAATTTAATTAGTGATTATGCATCTCAAAAGTTAAAGAAAGTAAATTTTAAATAATTTTTAATATTTATTTATATTATTAAGGGGCCACCAAAATAACTTTTGTCTAGGGCCACAAATATTCTTAAGATGGCCCTATACTCTAGCCTATTTATAGGCTTAAAAAATGAACGTACTAACAGCTACAACATAAGAGTACAACCAAAGGAGAAATACATATAATACATATTACTAATCTATCCTTGGGGTCGTGACATGCTGTTTCTTTAAGAAATTTTTCTTCTGCTGAGGAGCATTTCCAGATTCATGAGAGAATGCTTGGGGCATTAGCAGATTTATGCAATAATTGTTAATAGTTATACCGACAATTGTCATATTTGTTTTTTCCTATGACACATGGAATTTTCTTATTGTGCGAAGCACCAGTTGATGCCAGTGCATATATATGGGATGTGTGTGTACTGTGCAAATTTGATATTTACCCAAAAAGCATGTTCAGTAGGTTGATTGATTTGTAAAACTCTCTGAAATTCCCATTGATGCATTTTAATGCTCTTTATTTCGTCATAAAATCCATTTCAACCTGGAAAACTAAAGTTAGAGTATCAGGAAGAATGGTAACTAATTATTATTTTACTGTTTTCCCGTGTACTAGGATAAAATTTGTAAGATATAGGGTTTTACTTGAATCCACATTGCTGATTCCACCTAGTGAGGTTGAGGCTTAATATGTTTTTATTCCTGTGGCTAGCATACTTCTCGTGTCTAACATATATCTATTGTTTCTATAGTTTTTTATTTCTTATGCATCTCCCTGAATTAGTCTTACATAGCGAGATTAAGGCTTGATATATTGTTTTTATCTCATTGTTGAATATTCCCTTATTTGGTTTTATGTTGTCAATATAATGATACAGGATCCATCTGCTATGGTTATTGATCACACTAGCTATGCTCTTTCTGACACTGAAGGAGATCATACACTGATTGCCTCTGATGATTTTATTCAATCCAATGTGATACTGGGAAGTACAAAAATTGAGGTGAGCTTGATAATCAACTACAATGTTTTAGGTTTTGGGGTTTCATGAATTTTTTTGCTAGAAGAGTGCTGAATGCAAAATTTATGTTAACTGGCTTTTATATATAGTTGAAAGTTTAATAATTTATTCTAATAGGGTTTACGCCTTAGTTATATTGTTGAATATAGGACCTAACACCACACAAGAAACCCCACTCTCTTCACAACCAGCACTTACCCGATAGAACCAGAAATAGAATAACACAAGTTAGAAGAAAAACAAAGCAATAACAGAAAGATAAATGAGACAAGAGACTTATCCTAGTTCAGGCATGAATATGCTCTACATCCAGACTGCCGAAGCCTTTGAGAAATTCACTAGAAAACAATCAAGATTATAGCACTCCCTCTCACACAACTGGCCATGAATCAATAGCCTCCCTCCGAGAATACAAGGACCGAGCAAAGCTCTCTCTCAATACTCTCTATAACCCATGCAAGATGATTCGGAAAAATGAATGCTGGAATACCCCACACAGAGCCTATCCGCTTCTATTTATAAGAGACAGAGGCGGTTACAAGGCAAGGACCTAAATGCAAATATAAAGAAATAAAAGGACTACCGGTACTAACTCTAAGGAAGTTAGTTCCGTTACATTTTAAACTCATAAAACATAAAATACAAACTTATTTCTAACTACATTTAAAATCCTCTACCGAGAATTGATGCTAACTCATGCAAATCCTAACATATATAACTAAACCTAAAATTGCTTGTTTTACTAATAAATTATTTTCCATTATTTCAATTTTTACAAAAAAGGGATAGAGAAGATGTTGACATGAGCTCTTGGGACAAGTTAGCCTAGAAATAAAGAGATGATGTTTTCACATTTATTGAAAATGAAGCATCCATATCAAGCTTTCCATTATATGCCAAAGTTTTTTGTTTCGAATTTAGAAAATTATCACAAAACATGCATCACATTCATAACTACCTTCTTGAAAATATTTTCCAAATAGTTCAGGATATTGCAAATTTTACCATCCAATCCTATATTGTAGTCTGCTGGGAAGATATTGGTTGGTTCAATGAACTCAAGGGTCACCTCTTTAACTAGCATGGGTGAGGATCTATGGTGTTTTCCAAGTTTTATCGGAACCACCACCAAGTGGTGTTAGCCAAGAAAGTGTTTGAGACTAACTTGAGTCAGATTAAGGTAGGGATTTTGGCCTGGAAAGGAATTAAAGGAAGAGAGTCTGTTAGCTCTCAATCCCACATCAGTAGTTCACAGGGGAGATTTGGTTATATTACCTGGCCCAATAGATCAAGAATCGACAAGCCTTTTGGGTGAGGTTGTAGTGTTATAACAAATGCCAAATAATTTATAGTTTTTATACATGTACAGACAAACTCAATTAAACACTAATGGTATGTTCTAAAATTTCTATTATTGGGCTTTATATTTCTTTTATGTACTCTGAAATCATATATATAATATATTCATTTAAAAAATTTCTTTATTGAATTACTATCATTGATAAAACACAAGTGTTTTTACCAAGCATCCAATGGATTGTTCAATTATGTCTAAAGCATTGCTATTTCCAAAAATGATTTTGGAAATAGCAATAATGACAAGAAAAAAATAGTCAAAAAAATGGATACAATTATCTAAGGTGGGGCTATGGTTGAATTATAAGAAGCTATATGACTGATGGAAATTATCTGGATCAGTAAGTCTAAGAGGAAACTTGAGGAGATAGAACTAACAATATTTGTTTGGATGGAAGGGGAGAGGGTTATTCATGGCCTTGCCTGCTGTCATTGGTTCCTCAATGCTTGCATTCAACTGCCAACTCTTATTGTGTCCAAGAACTATTGCTCCATAGATACATGAAACCATATCAGAAATTGCTGAGACAGTATGGATAACTGCTGTTGATTTAGCAATGTATGAATAGTTCTTCTGACATCTGCAGTTTCATCATCTATTACCTTGAAGTCTTTTTTTTGTTTCCAATTTGGACCTTTGGAGATGATGCCAATAAATTTACGACTTATATTTCTGATATATATAATGTTGCCTGAACAGGCCCCTGTACTTTTCAAAGGGATTGGACATTCACTAAATCCTGCCAATAGCTTGGTAAGGCCAAAGGTTTCTCTGTTTGTTTTTTGCTTCATGTAGCCTGAGGATGTCCCACCCCAAGCATGTGGGCCATTTGACTTTAAATTTTATTGAATTTGTTATCTTACAGATGAACTTTGTTGTGTCTGGAATCCTTTGTAGGTTTTGAAAGTTCTTGGAGCCTCTCCTTCAGCATATTCTGCCAATCCAAATTCCAAATTGTCAAATCCTCCATCCCTGACTGGATCTGCTATATCACTAGTTTCAGTTGTACAGGTCAACTTGTTATCTTCTTTTGTCTCTGGGTTCATTTAAGTGGCCTCTGCAATGCTTATCCCCCCCTCATTTCTGGTTTTTCTTTGATGTTTGTTTTAAACTCAATGGCTCGTTATAAAATCTGCAAAAGAAATAATTGGTAGGGGGATAACTGAACACCTTATTCTTATGCATTCACATTTTTGTGTTTTTGATCATTTTATATTTACTTGGTCACATGTGAATTAAATTCCACATAAGTGGTTTGCATTTGCATGAATATGTTCTACATTGATTTATTTCTTGTGTTGTTTCACTTTGTAACTTAACTAGGTTGACTAAGATTTAAGTCATGGTCAAGCTATTTTAGGTGGATAAATGTTGAGTTTTTGGTTGAGTTCTACCACATCTGAATCATGTGTGGTAACATTCTTTAATTGACACAGGCTAGGAATAATGCACGGATAATGGTCACTGGCTCTTTGGATATTTTCAGCAACCGGTATGTATCATCTAGACTTCTTCTAAAGATTCCGGTGTATTTAATCTCATTACTAATATTTGTCCTTATGTGGTTCAGGTTGTTTAAATCAGGCGTGCAGAAGGCTGGGAACTCAAATAAGTAAGTATCAATCCTTACCATGTATTTCTATTGGCTGTGTATGATATAACTTGTTTTCTGATTTATGATCTCATAATTAAGGCGTGCACATGCCAAAGCATGCAGAAAAAATGAACAAATGTGGTAAAAGTTAAGTGCATTAGAGAAGAGGGCAACAGGAGCTCTCCTGAATGGGTTTTTGTCTATCTGTCTAAGCTAGGGTTATAAAAAGTTAGTAATTTCTGCAAGTGAATCAAATGTAGTGTGCTGTACTACTATAGTTATTTGAACACTAATCTGGATTTCTTTCATCCTTACTTGGGTTCTGCAATTTCTTTTTTATTGGCCAATATAATACATCTGGGGTGTTTGAAAGAGTTGTCATAGAGTTGGACTGCACATACAAACCCAAGCTCTGGTGTTTTCGTGTGATGAAAAAGTGCCCTGTCATTGAACATGGAGTGTTTGGGCCTACATTATTTTATCAAAATTTACACTTGATATAGGAACTAAATTAGTTTTGAAGTTGTAGTTGGATTGAGCCATGGAAGAATTATGAAGGCAGTACATACCGTTCCACATTGACCCATCTCAGAGTTACTTGAAATTATAACCTTGTGAAAGCACCCTTTTGATCGTCAATCAATCCAATCAAGTGGCAGAAATTGGAGTAAGCAAATGTCGAATCCCCAGATTTGACAAGGGCCCGTGCATGTATATTCAGGAATGAAGAAGAATTTAGAGGGAGAGAAAAGATACGAGAGTGAGAGAGAGAGAGAGAGAGAGAAGATTCATATCATTCATGTCATGATTTCCCATTCTCTGGCTGTGGCCTTATATAGCCTCCCGCTGGAGTACAACCAACCAGGAATGTACACCCGGTGAAGCATGGCTGCTCCTAACCAAGTACAACCTTCACAGCATAAAAGGAAAATACATTTACTGTCCTACCCTTAGGAATGTGACAGCAATTTGTTGGAGAAACATCCATAAAATAAGTTTGATGGAAATTAACCACTATTTATTTAAGGTGGGACTTGAAGACCAACATGTTTCAGGAAATGGTGATTTCAGAAGTGGCTCGACTGTCAAAAGTGATTCAGGAACTTGGTAAATGAAAAAAAAGAAAATGATGTTATTCCTCTCATTTTCAGTTGGGTTTGTAAGAATTTCAAGATTCCAACTTCCAAGCTGTCTGATATCACTGTATGGAAATCTGAATCTTCATAAGGGAAAGTCAAGATAGCAATACGTAAAGAAATTATTGACATTCCGGCAAATGGACTGTCTTATTTGAGTTCATTTCGGAGGAATATTTTAAAAAATTGCAATGTAAAATTCTACTGCTTATATAAATGGGATCTCTGAATCTAGTAAAGCTGGAGAATGACTGAATAGATTTATAGGAGGTAGCCTTTTTGTTCTAGGTAAGGCCAAGCAGTTACTGAACTATATGACTTTCATGTGCTGGAAACCATAGTTGTGTGAGTGGGTATTATATATGCATTATATATCTTATGCTGCCATGCATCCTGTAGGTAACTTGATTGTGAAGATTAATTTGCTTTGGAGCAAAGGAATGAGCTATCCATATCCTTGGCAGTCCTTTTTCTTTGTTTCTATCTATCTGTTGCTACGAATTGTTCATAGATGCTTTTTAAGAGTGTGCCGAGGGCAAGGACTGATACCCTTTAATTGTAATTGCAGGTATGAAAAATCAGGTAACGAGCAGTTTGTGACTGAACTTAGCAAATGGGTATTCCACGAAAGGGGTCATCTGAAGGTGAGTGACAAACTTTACTGTCTGATATCCTGTCATCTTTAATTTGATTAGACTCTATGGTTTTTTAACTTTATAGCTAATTGGAGACATGGATGCTAATATAAAGGAAAGGTCCCCAAGTATTTTGCAAACTTCCTCTTGATTATGATTTATTGCCCAGTCAGGGTATAGTATTAAGCCTCACTCTTGATTCTCAGGCTGTTAATGTTAGACATCACAAAGCTGTTGAGACAGATGAGCCTTCAATGTACAGGATTAATGATGACCTGGTAATGCCAACTATATTTCATTCTCTGATGATCTGATTTCTGTAAGAATAAATCCAAAAAAGAGAAATTTGGGTGCAACAATTTTTCTTTTTTTGAAAAAATAATTTGCAGGAATACTCGGTTGAGATTTATGAGTGGTCTGGAACAAGTTGGGAACCATATGTGGCAGATGACGTCCAAGTGCAGTTCTACATGATGAGCCCCTATGTGTTAAAAACTCTATCAACCAATCAAAAGGTAGTTGCAAAGCCATTGTTGTTGTTTTTCTTGAGATTGTACATGTCATTGATATCTCTTTCCTAGTATAAATATTTGGTTTGGATCTTGCAGGGGCTGTACCATACTTCGTTTAAGGTGCCAGATGTCTATGGAGTTTTCCAGTTCAAGGTTGAGTATCAAAGACTTGGATACACTAGCTTATCTCTTGCAAAACAGGTAAGCTTTCCATATCATTATCTTTTGCTCTTTAAGAATGCAATTTTGTTCAGATGGCTCTTTGTGGACTATCTCAAATTTAAGTGGGGCTACTTTTTTGCTTGGAATGTATTTACATAAGCATGTCAGGTTTGCACATATGTTGAGAATGCCTCAGTTATGAATTGAAGACACCTACTTCTCTGGCTACCTAATATAGAAACCTGACTGAGGTCTTGTTGTAAGGCTAAATCTGTGAAGGAAGGAACTTAGAGATGTGAATTTATGCTTCCTGGAAACTTCAGTATTTATCTAAAGGCAGGAGAGTCACTCTTTTGCAGGCTTTACTAGTATATTCCCACTTATATCATTTATATTTGTTCACTATTCTTTCTTAAATAGCCAATTGCTTAGGAAAAGCTTTGAAGAGATTTTCTGTCTGGTGGTTTGATGTGATGAGTTCAAGTAATATGTTAGCATATATTAGAGAAGCTTCAATGAATTTCTTGTGTGGAGATATTGAGGAAGATTTCAAGTCTCATCTCATGAGTTGGAACAAGGTCTGTATGCCTGTTAGGAAAGGTGGTGTGGGTATTAGGAAGCCAGCTAGCTTTCTTCAACAAATCCCTTCTAGGGAAGTAGCTTTGGAGATTCTCTATTGATACTAATTGGAGAAGAGTTTTGCCAATGACTCCTTTTGGGGAGGGTGGTACACTAGTAGCCCCAAGCCTCTGGCTCAAATTGGGGCGCGGAGAGGCATTTTAAGGTTGCATGCACTTAAGCCCCAAACCTCTGGCTCAAATTTGGGATAGTTTTGTTGCACACTTATTTTAAGGTTGAAGTGGGGTCTTGGGTTAAGTTCTGGCTGGATGTTGGGCGCGGTTAGAGGCCTCTTTGTGAAGTCTTTTGAGTCTTTGATAATCTAGGAAGGAGATGTTTCTGTGAAAGATTCCTATACTTTGGATGTGGGTTTTACATGGTTGCCTTTTTCTTAGGTGAAACATATAGGGCTGGGTTCTAGGCATCTTTATTGCCTTTTCTTTTGTATACTTAATAAGCATTTCTTGACTGGGCAGGAGGATAGTTGAATAATGCCCATCAAGGAGAGCTACCTTTGTGCTGCACTAGGTGATGATAGGGTGTCGAGCTTCTTTTCAAAAGTGAGAATGCCTCCTAGAGCCGCCTCTTCACTTGGATAACTGCATAAAACTCAATTTTTACCATTGATAACTTGTTGAAGAGAAGACTTGTGCCCAACTGAACCTACATGTGTAAGAAGGGTGGGGAATCACTCCACATTCTTCATTGAATGCTCTGTGGTGCAGTTGATGCTTATCAGATGATGCCTGCTGCTGGTTCTTTTGCACACTTGGGCACGAAGCTGTATGAGGAGATTGAGATTTGAATGGAATATTACCCCTCCTTGAGTGATGAGTTGTGTGTGTTGGAAGGGAACACACGCATCCTTCTGCTTGTGTGGTAGAGAGTATGCTTGCTTTTGTTTTTCCTCTTTTATTTCTTTCATTGACAAGATTTTGTATGGATAATTAAGTTTTGAAGGTTGTGAACCTCCCTTCTGTGGAGGGATTGGCTTCCTAAGGAATTTCTTTCTATTATATTCCTTGTCAAAACAAGTTATGAACAAGTGTCTTCCTAGGTTCGGTTGGGCTTGGTATTTGGTAGTCATTAACCAAGCTTTCTCAGTGATGGTTGTGGAAGTTTCTGAAAACCGGGAATGGTCTTTGGAGGAAGGTGATCATTGAGAAATATGGCCTCTAGGAGGAGGGTAGATGGAGTTGGTTTTCAGATGAAGGGTATTATGAATATTAGGGGCATTTTCTCTGCTTTGGGGTTGATAGTAGTGCTAGGGTTCATTCTTGGCTTGATGTTTGGTATACCCTGAACTTGCTTTATGAGATGTTTCCTTCTTTATTTAGTGTTCTAGGGATAAGAACATCATTGTCAGTGATTCTCTTTTAGGTCTAGTAACTTATTTTGGTCCTGTTTGTTCATACGTGACCTTCAAAACTGGGAATTTGATTCTGAAACTGCCTCGTTTGACATCTTGCACGGTAATCTGAATGTGGGGCTAAGTGAGTATAGTGGTGTCTGGTGTCTGTCAAGTGATCCAAGCCTTTTCTGTTGACTCTTTTTATGTGGCTTTTTTTCGTGAAAAAAGTATGGTAGACTTTCCTTGGAAGCCCTTGTGGAAGTATAATAAATCTCCTCCTAGGGGCTTTTCCCTTGTAGACACCTTCCGTTGGTTTCACTCCTACCTTGGACAATCTAAGAAATCTTGTTCAGTTTGTGTTTAGTTGGTATCTTCATAAAAGGGAGGGAGAGTATGTGGATTATTTACTTTTACACTGTTGAATTGCCTGTGTTATGTGGGTCTCTTCTTCTCTATCTTGGGACTCCATTCGGTTATACCAGTTTGAGTTACTGACCTCATGGTTCAGTGGAGGTGTGCTGCTTGCCCTTGGCTCAGGTTTTGAGTCTTATCACTTGCTTTGTTATGTGGCATATTTGACGGAGGAGGAATTTATTGAGAGCTTTTGAAGGGATAAAAAGTTAAGTGTTGTCGCTTGACTCACTTCACGGGAAACACTCTCATTTGCCTTTTTTGGTGGCTGAGGGAGGATGATTCATCATCTCTCTTTGATTCTTTATGGCAGTTTTTTTTGCTTTTGGCTTTGATTTTTGGAGTTTGGGGGACCAAAAGAAAAATGTCATTTTATCCTTGGTCAACAGTGTAAAGGAAGTACAAGTACGAATGAGAACTATGGATTCTTAGTTACCTTTTGCTGATTGAAGCACTTATGTATAGCTTTCTGAACTTTTAAATTGCAGATTCCAGTTCGACCCTTCAGACACAACGAATATGACAGATTTATAACAGCTGCTTTCCCTTACTATGGGGCTTCATTTTCTACGGTCTCTCTCTCTCTCTCTGTCTCTCTGCGCGCTGTATATGGTTAATTATGAACATGCACTTAAATATATACTTTAATGGTTGCAGATGGCAGGGTTTTTTATCTTTAGCATCGTATACCTATACAACAAGTGAGACCGTTTCGAGGTAACCTTTGATGACGTAAAGATAGTTCCTAGACTTATTTTATTGTTATTCTGTAAGCGAAATTGAGGGATCTATCCAGTTTTCCCCTCCTCAAGAGGTATTCTTAAGGATAGATGTCGTCAGGGCTAACCGTACCAATTGTCGTCGGTACTATCTGTTATATATACTGCTCAAATTATGGAATGTTTTGACCAGTTGACATGCAATCTGGTCCTTGCTACATAAAGCTCCGCCTTTGGGCATTTAGGTGAAATTACATTAATGGGCGTTTCCTACAGGAGAGCTTTTTAGATTTATAAGAATGTTAGGTTAGGAATTTAGATTCTAGTATTTGATATAATTTTTTAAAAAAATATCATTTCTAAGATTTATTTTTAATCAACTTTTTTCATGGAGGGGGTTGAAAATTTTGGATTTCATGAATTTGAGAAAGTTTTTAACAAATAAAAAGTTCAAAATATTTCTATATGAATATATTATGTATATATATACATATATATAATGTATAATAAATGACATTTTTTGACTTAAAAGATTGTAGATCTTAATATTTTATATAAAATTTATTATTTTTAAATAAAAAATTAAAGACGGGTAACTTTGAAAAAAATAATGAATATTAGAAATGTTGAATTTAAACTAAATATAAGAATGTAAGATTTCTATAAAAGAATATTTAACATTCTTGAAAATGTCTAAATTTAACTAAATATATAATTGTATAAATTATGGAAATAAAAAATTTTCAAGAATATTTTCATTAATTATGAATTCTAAGAATTTAAAAACTTTTCTCGTACCATACGGCTTCTAAGGGAAGTTTTATTTGTTTTTATATATTTTGCTTTCTACAATCATCTTTTAATATACCTTAAACACCTTCGTTTGAAAATCTATTTTTACCCTCCTTCAATGAATTGCTCATCGGTTGCCATACGCATCCCATTCACGTTAGAGATGATGAGACCAAGAACGTTGAATACAATATGGCAAAGACAAAAAAAAATGGAAATACAGTTATGGAGTAGAAGAAAGATGGTGATGCAGTCAAATGCATACATAGACACACATATATATACGTAGTCACACAGACACATATATACACATATTCAAACACATGCACAACACACGCGCGCACACACACATATATATACACACACACACGCAGACACAGACACACACACACACATATATATATACACACACGCAGACACAGACACACACACACACACATATATATATATATATACATATACAGACACAATTAGAGAATAAGAGATGGCCGGAGAAGCAGCCATGGGTGCGACCATAGTCATCCCCAACAACCATCCTTCATGGTCTCCCAAACCCCAAGGTTCGGGGGCCATGAAAGTGCCCTGAACCTCAGGATTCGGGTTGGCCTGGGTTTGGGGGCCGCCTCGAATCCCCCCAAACCTAGGCCACCCCGAGTCTCGAGGTTCAGGGGCCCACAAAGGGTAGTCACTGGTGGCGACCATGATGCCGCCTTTGATTTTGTAGAGGTGGCTCATACCTACACTTACACAACTTACCTTTGATTTTGTCGTCTTCTACCTCTTATAAAACTCATTTTCATCGCAAACATCGGTTGGTGATTCGAGTTGTTGGGGTTTGAGGATGTGTTTCAAGATGACTGTGGGGATGGCTGTGGCTGTGTGATGGTAATAGAAGAGAGTATTTTTAAAAATATGGGTTGCAAAGAGTTATTAACATGGTTTCAAAGAGTAAAAGGGGAAAAGTAAGTTTCTATTGGTTGCAAAGAACAAAAAAGTTGGTTGCAAATAGAATTTCTCTTAGGGTACGTTTGATTGCAAGCATAGAATTTATATGGAAAAAAAAATATTTTCTAGGCAATTGAATTGTCTAGAATTAAGGGTGTGTTTGATTTCAAATATGAAATTTGCATAGAAAGAAAATGTTTTCTAGGCAATTCAATTGTCTAGAATTATATTCTAGGGAAAATATCAATTGAAGGTGTTTGATTGGCTTAATTTTTTACCTAGAAATTGTTATAATTTTCTAACTTTTGGTGTTTGATTGTGATTATTTTTATGAAAATACAAAAATATTCATATACATAAATATGCATATGCAAAATATTCAAAAAAATAAATCAAACACAAATATACATCTCCCAATTCATCCATCCTTCAGAAACCCATCTTTGTTGCTGAGCAGCGATGAAGGAATTCGAGAGTAGAGACCCATCTTTATTGCTGAGTAGGAGGAAAGAAATGTAGAAAAAGAGAGCGAGAGAGAGAGACCCATCTTTGTTACTGAGCAGTGAGGAAGAAGGTGAAGAGCAGAGACCATCTTAGAGGAAAGAAATGTATATATACCCATCTTCTTCGCTGCAATGTGTATATATATATATATATATACATATGTATATGCAGTAGAGACATTGCAGCGAGGAAGATGGGTCTCTGCTGCAATGTCTCTACTGCATATACAATGTATATATATATATACATTGTAGCAGAGACCCAGCATTGCAATGTATATATATATATATATAGTAGAGACCCATCTTGCAGTAGAGACCCAGCAGAGACCCAGCATTGCAATGTATATATATATATATATAGTAGAGACCCATCTTGCAGTAGAGACCCAGCACTGCAATGTATATATATATATATATATATATATATGTATACATTTTTTCTTGTAATCTGTTTTTTACCTCCTTCTGCCCCCACTCGATGTAGTGCCTATTCCGCTCTTACAAGAAAGTCGCCGCCCCGCCTCCCGTTGCTGCCCAGCCCCTCAAAGTTAAGGGAAAGACCAAGTTCTGGTCCATCATCTCTCCAAGACATACTTTGACGCTCGCTTGGAAAATGATTTCTCTCTCCCTCCCATGGGAATTCATTTTCCAACAAAAGTGGGAAAAGAGGGTCACGTGACTCAAGTGAGAAAATATTTTTCATGGAAAATTTGATCAATCAAACACTCCAAAAGTTAGAATTTAGGTAGAAAATTGTCATTTTTCATGAAAAAAATGGTCAACCAAACAAGCTCTAAATTCTAGGAAAAATGTTAATTGAAAATGTTTAACTAGCTTAATTTTTTACTTACAAATTATTGTATTTTTTTAATTTTTGATGTTCAATTGTCATTATTTTTTATGAAAATAATTACATACATATATGGAGATAATAAATAATTAAATACACAAATCAATAGTGAACTATATAAAATAATCAAATATATGTATATTTAAAAAGTAAATCAAATATATATACACAAATATACACACACCTATTAGAAATCTACCACAACCATCATCGCCACCATGGCCACAGCCATCGTCATTGCTTGTCCATGGCCAATGGTCGATGCCCAATGCCAGATGACCACTGGTCTCGGTCGCTACTCATTGCTCCTCCATGGTCGATGCCTGATGCTCGATGCTTGTTGCTCATTGCTCGTCTATGGTCGATACCTGATGATGCTCGTCTATGGCCAGTGCTCATTGCTTGCCGTTCAACCACGACCACTATCACTGGCCACTACTACCATCTCTCACCGATGGTCGTTGCTCACTGCTCGCCTATGGTGGGTGAATTTTTCCATTTATATAGAAAATAAAATCTACCCCCCTCCCCAAATGAGAATTAGTGGAGAAAACTAATTCGAGCAAAAGTGAGAAAATAGTATCACGTGACCACAAGTAGGAAAATACTTTTTTATGAATTTAACCAATCAAACACCTCAAAATTTAGAATTTGAGTGAAAAATAATTCTTTTTTTTTATGAAAAAGAATACTAGTCAAACAGACCCTTACATTAAACCATTAATGGCAACATGGAAAATGATAGGCTAGGAGTCTATAGCGGGTAACGCATGTTGCATGATAAATCGTTTTTCATGAAGTGCAATGAATGATGTTGCGCCGTTTGAACTGGCCAAAAATAATTGGTGATAAATTGCTAGGGTTCACAAAAACTGGCCAGTTTTCTTGGTTTGAACCAAATCGAGTCTTTTTTTTTTCTGTTAAATTGATTGATCCAATACGATTTTCATATAATTGTTTTATACATATTAAAATATAAAATGAATAGAACAAAAAAATCAGGGTATGTGTTAAATCGATTTTGAGGTTTCAACAAGATGAGACTGATTTCGCGCGGTGGGAGAAAGAGTATCATTTTCAACTGTGGGTATTAAACAATCATTTTGGGGGAGGCCCATATCTAATCTGATATGCAAGGTTTGGTCACGGATGGAGCGGAGAGGCGACCTTTCATACGTTAGAAGTAAGAAGCAAAAACTTGGTTGGTACCCATTAACTGTTGCGAAAAACGTGTTCGCAGCAGGGCGTGGCGTGGGGTAATGTTTCAGAAAGTATTCATTGAACACTATACTTTGCGAAAAACGTGTAGGGAGAGTGCTCCGGTGGGACTAGTAGTCTCTTCCTTCCTTCCTTCAAGTGTGAACAAAAAACTTGTCCGTCTGGTGATTCACGTTCTCGTCCGGTCCAATGCTACAGACAGTAGCACGGACTGCACCTTCTTTCCTACATTTTTTTTTTAGGGAGAGAAAACCTAAGTTGTCTCTGTTCTTGAGTTTAAAGGGTATGGTATGGCCCATTCATTGGTTGGGTATCTGAAGAAACCGAACTTTCGTTTCTCTTATTCGTCTTTTGCCTATATTCTTTGCCCACACGTTTGTGTTTATTTCCTCTAATCATGTATCAAGTAAGGTCAAATACAATTTATGTCTTGGTTTAGCAACACAATAAAATAAAATAAAATAAAAAAAAAAAAAGGAGAGAAAGAAACCGACAAATTGGTATCCAACAAGCTCTGAGTGAGCAAATTCAATCAAGAGGGGGATTGTGCCCTTAGTCATATAATAATTGCGTTTGCATTACAGAAACCTCGGAATGGCCTTCTTTTTTTCTTATTTTTTTTTCCCGGCCCTAACTATTACTAGATAACAACTAAAAATAATTTGAGTCGGTCTTTCACAAAATGACACTTGGTTATACTCGTTGTGTCACTCATAATTATCGAAAAGACTTTGTCCATAAAAGAGAAGTTGTGGAGTCCTTCCATAACCCATTGTGTTTTTTTAATGGTGATCTCGACATCAAAGAAAATATGTCATATCTTATTAGGTTATTTTTTATTTTTGGAATCACTCAAAAATGGCACACGTTGATACCACTCGATCAATGCTGGCTATATATATATATATATAGGTGCACTGTACTGTACTGTAGTTATACCATCAAATTTGGCTTAGGAAAGGACCCCCGCCCCGGCACTCGCCGACCAACTCTCCCTATCCTATCCATCCAATCTCTTAAACGCCACAAGACTCACGAGCACGTTTGGGTTATGTTACTTTTATGACTCTGGCGATGGATATATAGTATGAAGTTGAAGAAGTGGATCCCTTTCTCAGATATCCAAAGGTTTCAGCTGTTTACGTTCTATTCTTGTTAGCAAAAAACCAAAATTTGTATAGTTGGGACGATGATGAATTCTGTGAATCTTGGCTCTACTTGGGTCCAAACCCGTTCCATGGGTGGCGTACTTAGTAGATCTGCATCTTCGTCCAAGCAAAAACCTGTTTTCTTCTTGTTTCAGAGGCCGAGATCCCGATCCATCTCTTCTTCTTCTTCTTCTTCTTTCTCTATCTCTGCAACTATTGCCAAACAAGAGACGGCCAAAGACGAAGAAGAAGCCAGATGGCAGAGCCATGTGGGATCCTTATCCTCATCCGCCTTCGATTTCAAGGCCTATATGGTCGAAAAGGCCGATTCGGTGAACCAAGCCCTAAACGACGCCGTCTCCCTGCGGGACCCGCTGGAGATCTACGAGTCCATGCGCTACTCTCTCCTCGCCGGCGGGAAACGGGTCCGCCCCATCCTCTGCATCGCCGCCTGCGAGCTGGTCGGCGGCCACCAGTCCACCGCCATGCCGGCGGCCTGCGCCGTGGAGATGATCCACACCATGTCCCTCATGCACGACGACCTTCCCTGTATGGACAACGACAACCTCCGCCGCGGAAAGCCCACCAACCACAAGGTCTTTGGCGACGACATCGCCGTCCTCGCCGGCGATGCCCTTCTCGCTTTCGCCTTCGAGCACGTCGCCACAGCCACGAAGGGCGTGTCTTCGGAGAAAATCCTTCGCGTGATCGGCGAGCTGGCGAAATCGATCGGAACAGAGGGGCTGGTGGCCGGCCAGGTGGTCGACATTTGTTCCGAAGGCATATCTGATGTTGGATTAGAACACCTCGAATTCATCCACCGCCACAAGACGGCGGCGTTATTGGAGGGGTCGGTAGTTCTGGGCGCGATTTTGGGAGGTGGGTCCGACGAACAAGTCGAGAAGCTCCGGAATTTCGCAAGAAAAATTGGGTTGTTGTTTCAGGTTGTGGATGACATTCTGGATGTCACCAAGTCGTCGCAAGATTTGGGGAAGACGGCCGGGAAAGATTTGGTTGCCGACAAGGTGACTTATCCCAAACTTATTGGCATTGAGAAATCCAGAGAGTTTGCTAAGAAATTGAATAACGAGGCAAAGGATCAGCTTTCTGGGTTTGATCGGGACAGGGCGGCTCCCTTGATTGCGCTTACCAATTATATTGCTTACAGGGAAAACTGATATGTATTTATTCTCTAGTCATAAAGTTCATTCTCAGATTGTAAACCATGAATTCCCTAATTTTCATGTAATTTTCATTCCATCAGTATTCAGTCATCGTGCTGTAACTCAAATAGGCTTTCTTCCTCGGTACTTGAAACTTGGGTTGAGGTTTGAGGAGGGAAAGGGAAGATTTTTTTCTTTCTTTCCCTCATTATTTCCTTTCAAGTTTTTTGTTTTTTTTTTGTTGGGTTGCCTCGAGGCCCCCCCCGCCCCCCGACACACACTTTTTAGTTCACTTTCTACACAAAACCATACAGAGGAACAATTTCTTGGTACCAAAAGGTGATATCCCTCACCCTGTGGGCCCCCCCAGACTACCCCACGCCACGGGGGAGGAGGTTAATCAGGAACTCGGAGGCCTCGGTTAACGGGAGGCCAGTGCTAGGTGCCCACAAGGACCCCACCCCACATGGAGCAGGTTTATCCCACACTGCGGCTGCCTAGTCTCGACCCTGGATCCTTGGTACCAGTTCTGCCGTCCCTCAACCATCCGAGCTGTGCCCTGGGGGCACAGAGGAACAATTTCTTGAGTCAGACAGCAATGGGTGTGGTACGAAAGTCTATGATTTCTCCAATTTTTAGTTCAGTCCCTTGCCACTGCCCAGTTGGTTCGATGGGCATAATTCGAGCAAGAGCAAGACCGATCATGAGATGAATCAATCAGCTGTGCTGCACCAATCCTATTTGAGCATATTTTCCTTAATATTCTTGAGGACACAGTCTCTCTTCTATTTGTCAAGAATAAAACAAGCAGAATCTGGAGTTTAAACACATGGCAGCTGCTGCATCCCCTCCGAAATATTAGATATTGAAATGAAATAAATAAGAGCCTTCAGCAGGATATCCTTGTCCCAAATCACGAGTGAACCTGTCATTCTGATTAGTGATTGAACACCACCCTTTTCAGGTGTATAATGTATAGAGACCCCAGGGCCCAGCAAGCAAAAAATCAAACTGGGACTTTTCTGGGTTTGATTGAAGCCTGTTCTGTTCGCTCCAGCAATGGAGATCAGCGTAAAATTGCCATTCTCCATTGCTGCACGAGAAGAAACTACCAGTCAACAAAGCCGGCAGGCAACTCGTCTCTTCAGCCACAGCCAGCTTCCAAGTGAGCCCATCAAAAAACGAAAGAGAGAAACGCCGTTGCCGGGGATCGAACCCGGGTCACCCGCGTGACAGGCGGGAATACTCACCACTATACTACAACGACCAATTAATCATAGGTTCTCCAATAATATATAATATCTTTTCTGTCAGACGAAGGCACTAGAAGTTTCCAGCATTAAAACAATGCTCAGGAGAGCTTGCTCCTGAAGATATACATCAAGATAGCGATCCTCAAAAAAACATACACAATACATTGAAAAGGTTGGAGATATGCTTGGAATAATGGAATTTGTCCGCAAGTTAACGTGTGCCTGGAGATGAAGGCAGAATAGGATGCCTATCCTGTTTCCGTAGAAATATTTGACCTCTTTGCTTGCCGCGAATTTTTTGTTAATTTCTTCTTCCTGGTTACTAAATTTTCATGCATCAGAAATAGTATGCAAAATCTTCAGCCTCTAGTTGTGCGTCCCCATTGCATCCCCAACCAGCAGCAATAACAAGCACTTGCGGGTTCCATTTTTTTCCGGATCTAATTCTGTATCATCTTGAATGGAAAATGTGGTAGTCACATTGAACATAAAAACTTATACAGGATAATGTACCATTACCATTTCTGTAATTACGAGCCCCACGCGATGAAAATTAAAAGGAGACAAACCCAAAAGAAAAAAAAAAAAAAAACCGAAAAAGGCCAAACTAGAGCAGAAACTTGTGAGGATGGAGCCGGATTGGAAGTCCTCGAGTTGGCCTTGGAAGAGGATCAATGACAACTCTCTCATTAGGAATCACCTTCTCCCACCTGAACTTTGTCACCACATTGTGCATGAACACTAGTATCAATAGCCGGGCGTATTCGTTCCCGGGGCACATTCGAGGTCCCCCTCCAAAAGGCACAAATGTGAATGGGGGCGGTCCATTTCCTTCGAACCTTGCTGGATCAAACTTCTCCGGATTCGGGAAGTACTCCGGATTCTTGTGCGTGGATTGTGCTATCAAATGTAGCTGCCAACACCCATAAAAAACCAGACCAGTCAACAACGATGTGAAAAAACCGACTACATGAACTTTGGTTGGCATTATTTTTAAAATCGCAGTGCTTTAAGGGGAATTATGGCTTACCTTCCATCCTTTGGGAATGAGATAGCCGGCGTAGGTGAAGTCAGTAATGGCCTCTCTGAATGTTCCGAAAGATGGGGGCCTCAGTCTCAGTACTTCACTTGCAACATTCCATGAGTATTTCATCTTCCTTATGTCCTCCCAGTTGAGCATCTCGCTTGGTTCTTTTGACTTGGCTATACCCATTTGCTCTTTTGCAAAATGTACCAGGAAACAGAGCGGTGTTAGTCATTACATTGCACTTGAAATATTTTCTGTAAGCATAACTGTATATAGATTTAACTCTTCAGTTGTTTGGAAGCTCTTGGCCTCTTCTAAAATGACAACCGACAAGCATCACTTTTGATATTAGTTTTCTCTTTCACGTGGATTCTCTTTGAATTGTTCATCACACACACACACACACACATATAGCAAGTCCTGAATTTGAATGTTTGTCACTGTAATCCATACCAGGTTTGGACCGTAGTTTTTATTATACAATACGCTCTCATCCCACCTTATTATATATGCATCTGACTTTACTGCAACAAGAAACTTAGCATTTAATTTTCAAGTGTTCTGATCACCACCTTGAAAATCGTTCTAAAATAGATTTTGAGTGAAAACAATTAATTACGGAATTAAACTAAACGGAAAGAAAAGATTCCCTGGGAATCTTGCTTACCTCTAAGCACCTGATCATAGACATCAGGAAGCTCAGCCAGATACATCATGATGAAGGTGAGAGCAACGTTGAGCGTGTGGGTGCCGGCATGAAGAAGACCCACAATATTGCTGGCGATGTCAGCTTCAGTCAAGAACTGATCATTCTCATCGTTCCCCAGCAGCATATGAGACAGTAAATCCTGCGTTGCCAATGTCGTCTTCTCCAAAAGATCCATTTTTCTTTGTTTGATCATATCTTCCAGCTCCTTGCGCATCAGCTTTGACGCTTTTATGGCCCGGTTGAAAGCAGTTCCTGGCAGATTTATAGCCATTGACACAGTCCCAGCAGTTATGTCCCCAAATGGCTTGCCAAGTTTCTCAATCTTTATGGGATCTTCGATGCTTAAGAACAGCCGACATGCCAGCATGAATGTGTACTTGGTGACAGCCGATGAAACTTTAACTTCATCGCGATCCCAATCCATCTTCAGATGCTGTTTCATGGCCAAATCCATTGTGCCTATGCATCTTTGAAGCGCATCCGCCTTGAGGAATGGCTGCAGTATTCTGCGCACTTTTGTCGAGTCCTCCTTCATGAATTCCTCGCGCGATTTTGGGAATATCTTGTTGATGGAGCTCGGCCACCATAGATGGACCAGCTTGTTTTCGCTCGAGAACAGAAACTTGTTCCCCTCTGCGCCGCAGAAGACTGCCATGGATTCTCCCAGAAGCGAAGTTCTGAAGATTTTGGTGGAGAATCTGTCTCTCCTTTCGGACACAAACTGTTCAGGGACACAGTCCCTGAGCTTGAGAAAATAATCCAGGCTTTCGCCGATGATAGGCCAGCCAGTTCTTCCTGGAGGGAGAGGAAAATTTGCAGCCGGGACGATCCCAGTGGCTGTTCTGCACTTGTTTCTGCTGATGAGATGGTGGACTAGAAGACAGATACAGAGAGTAATACAGGGAAGCAGGGCTAGGGAGAAGAGAAGTTCCATTGCCATTGGCATGGCCATCCCAATCAGCCAAAGAATCAAAGATACTGAAAATGGTTACAGAATGAAACAAGTTGAGTTGTTTCCTATTATATTGCAAACTCTAATGGGGCACAAATTCACATGAATAAACAGTTCATCTGGCCAGATAAGGCAATATATATAATATAAAAGATGGTAAAACTAATACACGATGGATCTGCGGAAAGAATAAATAGAAAAATATAAAGAGTGATGTTAGAAGTTAGTGAATGCATGTGACATAATCATGCTGACATTTCATACCTTAATAGACCGCCTTTAAAATACAGCACACTTGTATTCTAGAAATCTTCAATTATAATTTTTAAATATTCTTAAAATCAGTAATCTATATATATATATAAAACCACTCAAGAAAATAAGAATTTCTACTGTTTCAGTGTGGGACAAAATAACTTAGATATAAAACTTAACCCCCCCCCCCCAAAAAAAAAAAAAAAAAAAGAAAAAAGAAAAAACCTTATATCAATTTGGCGACGTGGGACAGCATCATAATCAGTGCTGGTCAAGTGACTTACAGCTAATTAAAATTAAGTAGATTTGATGGATCTTAATTTCATTCGAAAAGTGCAAACATTCCATGTGAATGGGGAAGCCAACCAGTGATAAACAAATGGATAAGAAAAGGTTTCCACGAGAATGATGCAATAATTTGATCAGCTATATATATATATAATGGTGATGAACTGTATGGATACTGAGACTGGAATGGGAGCCTAAAGTAAAGGCCATAAAAGCCAACTCATGATTGCATCTTTCAGTGTGTCTTTTCCCACCATAGATAAGCTGCTTTGAGTGCTTCAAAATAAAAAATTTTAATCAGGAAAAGCCAGGACGAAAACAAGCTCGGCTAGTTATTCTGTTTTTATGCTATTTTGAAGAGAGGACGAGAGACAAAGAGGCCTACTATAAATCTTATCTTGAATGTGATAAGAACAGAGATTTCTCCTCTCCTTGCTTCCCGTTTTCACAGGAAGCAAAGACCCATGTTTTGTTTCCACCCACTCAGTGTTGGCCGGTTTAACATTATCCCTTGGATTGGGTCCTCAAAATAAGGAAAAAAAAAAAAGAAGAAGAAGAAGACAAATAACACAGATCTTGATAGTTTTGAACAAATAAATCACTAGTTATATGAATCATCAAAGCAGCCTGAAGGCACAAATATTTTTTTTTTTTTTGTTCGATAGGGCACGGGGCACAAGTATTGATCAATGATGCCAATGTAAAAGTGACTTTAGTACTTTTTAATTTTCAAGATTAAATAATAATTTTAATAGTGAAACTCCATTAACTTTTGTTGCGTACTACAATTGTTATATTTAAATTAATAAAATGGTTAAGAATGAGTTATAGAATACATTATGTCATAATTTGAATAGAAAAGAATTAAGTTAAATATAATAATAATTGTACTGAAGAGAGATGAGGGTTTTTATATTTACTTGAGAATAAAGTGTTATAATTTTAAATTTTGATTGAAAACAATTTTCTCTAAAAGTAACACGGTTTTTGTTATTAACTCCAACACTCTCCCCTATTAATCTAAGCACAGCGAGACCAGAGAAAGGCCGGATGTATTGGGCTCACTGTTGATCGGATCTACAACAATTTTCTCTGTACCAAAAGCCAATGGGCCATTTCCATCGCAGGTTCAGTCAAAAGGCCCAAATGATTTTAGAGCTTTTCAATATTTTACTGTTCCTTGGAGTGTTTTTTTTTTAATCATTTTATTTGTTTTCTCTTTGCATTTAATAATAAGGAAAAATATATGATGATGTAAACAAATAAAAAAGTATGTCAACGGGGACTTAAAAAGTGGACCAAAAGATTGACTAGTTGTTTATATTAAAAGATAGCTTCTAGAACGGAAAGCGGGCCGGGCTGGGCTGGGCTGTGCGGAGGCGTCCTCATCGCCATTTCCCCAGTTCTCCCCCGCGTCGTCGTTTCAGGTCTGGTCTCCTGTCTCTGTCAGACAATCCATCCAACGCGCTTTGTCCTCGCTGGATCCTTCCTCGCTTACTTCCTATTTATCCCCATTTTCATCCCCTCCAATTGCCTTAAATTCACCGTCCTCCTCCTCCGTCTAAAAGGGCCTTGCTTTTAGCTCATCTCTGGGTACCAATCAATCGTCGATCAGCAATGGGGTGCCTATTTAGCAAGACAAGTCGTAGAGAGGCTAATAATCGCAGCACTACTGACCTCCCGCACCTAATCAACTTCATTAATCCCATTCATTCCGACATCGACGGCGATCTGACCTCCTATGAAGCTGCTTGCCGGCTAGACCCGGAGCTCCAATTCTTCGACTCCACCCTCCAAGAGCGCACCAGCCGCCTCATCAACACTCTAGCCGTCGGTGTCAGCGTCGATCGGTCGATTTCCTTGGCCGCCTTCCGAGATTGGACCGACTACTGCTTGATCGAGGTCAACCAGAAAGTGGTCCATTTCATTGTCCAGTGCAAGGACGACATATGGAGGAACCCGGAACTGTCCGATCTGGTCGACGACTACTTCAAGAACTGCCTCCTTAACTTGGGGTTCTTCACCGCCCTCGATAGCAGTCTCAAGCGCGCCCGCGACAGCCTACTCATTGTCAAGGCCGCCGTGCAGAGTTTCGAGAAAGAAGAAGAAGAAGAGACGAATCAAACCGAGGTCTATAGGAAAACGTTGCGAAAACTGGGGGACTTCAAGGCCTCCGGAGACCCTTTCACGGAGGAGTTCTTATCGCTGTTCCAATCGGTTTTGGAGCAGCAACAGTCCATGCTGTATAAACTGCAGAAGAGAAAGCAGAAGCTTGACGAAGAATTGGGATCCATGAGGACGTGGAGGAACCTGTCGAACGTAATATTTGCAGCCACATTTGCTTCCATTTTGATCTGCTCGGTGGTGGTGGCGGCTGTCGCTGCACCACCAGTTGTGGCGGCTCTGGTGGGTGCGGCGGCTTCGGCTCCACTGGGGACTATGGGAAGATGGATTAACTCCTTCCGGAAGAAATACGAGGAAGAAGTCGGAAGGCAAGGGAAAATGAACGATTCAATGAAAGAACAGATTTCCATTACTGTCGGGGAGTTGGAAAGCATTCAGGCACGCGTGAAAGGATTGAAAATTAAGATGGAAGCCCTCTTAAACAACGTGGATTTCGCTCTTGCAGAGGATGAGGGAGTGATAATAGCAATGACAGAGATCAAGAAGAATATCAATCAATTTATGCAAAATGTAGACGAGCTAAGCGAGCGTTCTCATACGGTTAGCCAATACATAAGGAAAGCCAGCGTGGTTATTTTGAAAAAGGTTATTGACCGTCCCAACACGACATGAAAGGGGTGTTTGGCTTACCCTTTTTTATTCATGATTTTAAGCTATTTAACTTTTCAATTGTATAGAACTTAAAATTTGAGTAGTATTTAATCTAATAATATATTTAGATAAATATGTTTTTAAGTTATCAATAATTATGTATTTGATTTAAAAAGTTAATAAATTATCAAAACTTGATAAAAAAATCAAAATTGACGAATGATGTAAAATTTTATTTTAATAAATTATACATAATTATTAAAAATATATTAATATAATATTATTATATATTATATATATATATATATACATACATACACAAACAATGGTAGCAGGGAAGAAAAGCAAAGATGGAGGAGGTGAGGGTGAGGATGGCGACGGGCAGTGATCGATGGGGCGACGAACGGACGTCCGGTGATGGAGGAGAAGTTGAAACAAATAAGGGCGATAGCCAACGAAGGAGACTATGGGGGCAGCGGTCGATGGGGGTGATGGCCGATGGGAAATGGTCAGTGGGGGCGACGACGGTAGTCGATGGTGGCAATCAGAAGAGCTGAGGCAACAAGTACCGAAAGGCGGAGGTTGAAGAAGAAGGGCATGACTGAAAATTAGTAAAAAAGATTAGGGTAAAATGGTAAAATAATCGATCAACGCAACTTATAAATTAGCAGTATTTTGCAAAAATTTCTCCCATCAGCTTTTGCAAAACGCTATGGTAGTAGCGTTTAAGCTACCTAGCCTAAACGCTAGTAAGGTGCACCCAAACATCTCACTAACTTTTGCTTAATAGTTTATAAGCTATATTAACAACTTATAAGCGGTCAAACTAGTAAGCCAAAAACTCTTTAAGTCCAACTCATGAAGAGGTTTACAATCAATATAAAGTTGAGATTTTTCCTCAATTGAAACTGATTTTTACATTTGTGCATTTTACCAGCAAGATTTATGGATCATACTAGTTCAAATCAAACGTAGCGAGTATAGAAGACTCAAAGACAGCTCCGCCCATAGCCCAACTTCGGCCTGATCTTGGCCCTACACCAATCTACAGCAACTATCATTACCACTACTGAATACTCTTGCGCCCACTCCAGATCTCATCCCCATTAATGAGGATTCTATAGTTTATTAATGGCAAATCCCGTCGGCATTTAATGAAAATTCCATTGAAACCATGCCACCATTAGGGAGCTTCGTTGATGTCGGATATCCAGTCCCATCACCCTATAATGTTCAAGTCAAATATGCATACAAGAGAACCTTTTCTTCTTCTATATAAACCAACTCTATCAAGAATCAATGTATGTTCTTTTTTAATCTACTGATATTCTGTCACTTTGATTTCTTATTTACTTGAGCTTCGAAGTGCTTGCAAATGCCAATGACCTCTCGTATCGATCACTAAAGTCCATTTTTTATCGCTGCAAGCTCATGTCCGACCATTCTAACCATCCCCTTTGAACTGGAAGGAACAATTTATTTTAACCAATTTCATTTTATAGATAGGGGAGAGCTTGCTCATTGACACAATATTTTATGGTTGATTAGCAAAGAACACAAAAAGCAGACAGAAATTGATGCTGATTCATCTTGTCGCTCCGGTTTTTGGGTTGGTTCTGCGTATGCCATTACATTCTTTATGAAAGTGAATTCAGATAATTTACTTGATGATAAGTTACAGGTAATCAGACAAGGAAAATTGTACGGATTTGGTTAATAACAGCAGCTGGAGTAACAATTTTATATATGAAGAACATATGAAATGAATGGTAGGCAGGCTATCAGTTATTTAAATGCTAAAATTTCTCTTAACAAGGTTCGTTATATTTGTATTAATACAAGGTTCGTGTAGGATATAATCTCATTCTCAATAAAAGACATTTGTGTTGGTGCAATTTTTTATTAGGATTTTACTATTTGTACACCTTGAACTATATGCTAGACTATCGAAATAAAATAAAATTATATTTTCAAATTTTGTTCCTTCCTTTGCAAGGCCCAATGCAATCCTACTTGTCCAATGTTATCTCTCTCTTCCTCTCTCTCTTTTTCTTTTGTTCTCTTTCTCACAATCGTTTCTCTCTCTCACATGACCATTGCCCCTACTCGTCTCTCGTTGAAGGTGTAGCCCAAGACATACAAGTGGTGACTGAGCCTCCAAAGTCTTTTCGACTCATTTTGGTCGTCTCTCTTTCTCTCTCCTGCCCATACAACTGCGTCTTCATTGGCCCCGATCTACAATAAGGAAAGTCTTATAGTTTTATCAACAATTATTTTTAATACAGAACCCTAATATATACGTATATATGCACAAAATGGTTTTGACTAAAAATTTAAGTTTAGATCTGTGAAGATTCGACAATTGAATCTTGCTGGTTTTTAAGTATGTTGGTCAATGGAGATAACGGTGTCAGGTGATTGCCTCTGATCATTGGAAACTACTGGCCACGATGGTTGGTGGCGACTACTAATGCATTTTTCAATTCTGGCCTGAAAATTAAAACTCAGATCTACGAAAATTCAGTTGTTAAATCTGGCCCACTTTTATGTATGTTAACTCCCTTGACTTGGTGTTTCTAATTGTAGACTCTGATTGTGAGAATCTCCAGCCGACGGTGGTCACTAACAGTTGCTGATGGCGATAATTGTGGCTAGTTTAGGTTATTTTTGGGGTTGGCCAAATTGGCAGGGCCTAGTTGGTTCGTGGGTTAGCCCATTGTATTTGGGGTTGGATTTGGACCAGTTATGGTAGCCCTTGGGTCACTCCAAAAACTAATCTGTTGAATTGTTCGACCCTAACCGTTGACTTTTCTACCAAAGACATTTTAGATCTTGTATTTATTTAAATTTTATGTAATTCTTATGTTGTGTGTGCATCCAAATGTTGAGAAGGAGTTTGGGGTCTCACTCGTGAATAAGAGGGAGAATTGAGCCTATATGATAAGGCCGGCAAACGGAATTCACCCGCTAGTAAATGTAACAGGGAAAGAGTTGAAGACAGTGTTGAGGGTGACGTAAACCAGTGCTGAAATATTACTTTATTTGCAATTATCTTAATTCCTGTTATGTGGATGTTGATGTTGATGATTTTGTTTTGCAGATGTGAAAAATTGAAGGTGATATTTAATTATGTGTTTGTATTGTAGAGGGTGAAGTTGAATGTTGGATCTTTGATCTTTTGAATATTTTGAAGGTTAAAATGAAATGATTGGTTGAAATTTGAATGTCAAAAAATTGAATTGGTTTGGGTTCGATTTGTGGACCTTTAAAGTTAAATTATTAGGTTTAACTAAGAATTGAATGTTAAACAATGATAGTTAATTTTATTTGAATTTAAGTATTTATTAATGTGTATATATATTTTAAATTCATATTAAACAAGATAAAAAATTTTATTAACTCAATTTGAACTATATCAATTTTTTTCGATAGCAATTTAATCCAGTTTTTAGTGTTTAAAATGAAATTTTTTTAATTTCAATCTAGCTTAATCAGTCGCACACTAACTTAACGGTGGTATTTTAAGTTTAAAAATTTAAACTTAAATTTTTAAACTTATTATAACACAATTTTTTTTATTTCATATTCAAATCTGAAATAATAAGATGTTATTTCAAATAATTTCCATATAAACAATCAATTTATTATCCATTCTCGCCTCTTTTTGTTAATAATGTCAGTGTTGTTCTTTAATTCATTAAATTTAATTAATGACAACTAAAAAATCAGCCCTTTCCCCGCTGCATTCATCAGGGGTGAATTCTGGAATAAGGAGAGATTGGTGTTTCTTGGCTGAACTTGGCCTTTCTCTTTTCGGGCACAGTGTCCTTTGCCTCGGTGCACTATGTGACCGGACCCATGCCTTGGCCGATGCTGTGGCAACCATGTAGTTGGGCATAGATGCAACACTGGTATGAATGGAGCGCAGGGTTGGCGTCTGAAAAAAAATTGAAGCATAAACCAGATGAATGAATTTAAAAAATTCTGTTTATATAAATAAATCAATGATTTTCTTGGAACTAACTAAGTTTTAATAAATAAATAAGCTAAACCAACCATGAACCAACTAGTCCAACCACAATCACCGCCACCAACAGATGCCAGCAACCACAATCACTTAGAGATTTTCACAATTAGAGTCTATCATTAGAAATACCAACTCAAGGGGGTTAACATACATAAAAGTGTGCCAAATTTAACAGCTGAATTTTTGTATTTGAGTTTTAATTTTCAGCCAGAATTAAAAAACACACTGGCAGATGCTATTGGCCACCGTGGTCGATGGCTTCCAACAATCAGAGACAACCACCCGACACCCTTATCCCCATCAACCAACATTCCCAAAAATCAGTAAGATCTAATGGTCATTTCATAGATTTAAGTTTAAATTTTCGACCAAACTCATTTCGAGCCTATATACATATATATCTTGGATCTGTGCTGAAAATAATTGCTAATAAAACTAGAAGACTTACCTCTTTGTAGATCGAGACTAATGAAGATGCAATTGAACGGGCATAAGAGAGAGAGAGAGAGAGAGGGCCAGAACGAGCCAAATGGACTCCAAAGGCTCAGTTGCAATGGAGACAGAAAAAAAGAATAGGTGAGGAAGAAACTCTAATTTTGAGCGGTCTTCAATTTTATGACTAATCAGAGAGAGAGAGAGTAGGTGAGGATGAAGCTCCAATTTTGGGCGGGCTTCAACTTTATGGTTGATCAATTAAGGGTAGATTTTAATTGAAGTGGAAAATAGATTTGTAATTGAAGGTGAAGTGTACCCAAGGGTGTAGCTTATGATGTGCAAGTAGTATTTTTTTTTTTTTATTAATACCGTCTAGACGTAAAAGTGATTTTAATAATTTTTATTTTAAGGAAAAATCTCAACTCTAGATTACCATTCTTAAACCTATTAACAAATTGCTATTAATTCATGATGGCCAAGTTGGTGTTACTGGCCTTGGCCTGAAATTGGACTTCATCTGGTGGTGCTGTGGGATCTTTGGTAACCTTCTCCAATATCACCGCGCTGTTTTTCCTTATGGATTGACTAACCGAATGGGAATGCTCACCAAGTCGATCTATACTGGTGAGGGGATATTTTATTAAGGGCAAAATTACTATACTACCCTCGGAGACTACCAGTATGGTGCCGCCACGTGCCTGTCTCAGGAAGCGCCACGTGTCGTTTAGATCTTCATCCTTCATCTCATATTTGATTTTGAACGAAGTTGACTCGGCCAACCGAGATTCTCTCCAACGTCCGGTTCAGAGGTTATCTTATCTCTTCAGAGTATGCTCTACGACATCTTTAAATAGAGGTCACATTCTACAGGTATGGACATCTGACTACTGTTTCACTTTCCATTTCGGGTATATTCTTCTACTAACTTGAGCGTCGGAGTTCTCCCGGGGGATTAAAGCCCTGCTCTTGCAGGTACTCAGTTCGAGGCAGACCTCGGTGATCGGTCCAGTATCATCATTTGGCGCCCACCGTGGGGCCGATTACTTTATCTGCTTTTGTTCATCGAGTACCTCGGCCGAGCTCAAGTTCCTCCCGTTATAGCGACAAGAAGAAATCCATCACGAGCTGTTGGGGCCCAGCCGGTCCCAGATCAGAGTCAAAACCACCTACCTGAGAGCGGCCCCGTAGGGGGTCATCCCCCGAACCCCTCGCCACCTCAGGATCGTGTCGCCCAGTTAGAGGGACAGGTCCAACATCTGACGGAATTGCTTAATACCTTTTTGACCCAACAGCAACCCCCGGAGATGAGACTGGTGGAGCACTCCAACCATGACAGTCGACACCAGGGGGATCGCCACTCTAGTCATAGAGAATTCCGAGAAGGCGAATCCCCCCGCGCTGGGAAGGAGTCCCATCGGGACGGGAGACAGAGCGGACCCTCTAGGCGTGGCGAGTATGGGAGGCCGGGCTCGGAGGAGGAGGAGGAGGAGGAGGAAGAGTCCTCTAGTCCTGATTATGCCCGGGCTGGAGGGGCTCAGCGAGAAAGACGGTTGCGGCATTTGGAGAGGGAGGTTGCAGAGTTGAGACGGAGGGAGGAAGAGCCACACGACATTGTTTCTAATCAGCCATTAAGTCAGGAGATCATGGCAATTATTCCATCCGAGCGCCTTCGAATCCCAGCCATTAAACCATATGGAGGCACAACCGACCCCGCTGACCACTTGAATCTCTTCGCCTCTCACATGATGGTCCAGGCGGCACCTGATGCTATGTGGTGTAGAGTCTTCCCGGCCACTTTGGAAGGACATGCACGGTCCTGGTATTCAAGTCTGGCACATCGGTCGATTGCTAACTTCGGACAGCTTCGGAATAGGTTCTTGGCTCATTTCGCTCCCCTTCGGAGGCACTAGAGGTCTACCATGACCCTCATGAATCTCAAGCAGAACCAAGGGGAGTCGTTAACAGATTTTGTGGCCAGGTTTAATATGGAGGCATTGAGCATTGAGAACCTTGATCAGAGTATCGCTATGGTGGCCTTTCAGAATGCCTTAAGGGCTGGCCCTTTTACCCAGTCACTGGCTAAAAGGCCTCCCCAGACGTTCACAGAGATCCTGAGCCGAGCCACCAAGTACATTAATGCCGAGGAGGTGATGCGGGTCAAGAGGATTAAGTACTCAGATAAGAGAAAGAAGAGAAGTCAGAACAGAGAGCAAAAGCCTGAAGATAAACCGGGCCGACGGGGGGAGAGGTTGGGCCCCCGATGGAGTCCAGTCAGGTTCTCCCTGCTTAATACTCCTCGGGCTGAGATCCTAGTCACAATTGAGAATAAGGATTACTTAAAAAAAACGAGGCCCATGAAAGCCCCGGCTAACAAGCGGAGTAAAGACAAGTATTGTCGATTCCATCGAGATCATGGACATGACACAGAGGAGTGCCATCAACTTAAAGAAGAGATCCAGGAGCTCATCAATCGGGGTTTCCTGAGGAGGTTTGTAGCTAAGGATACAGAACCACAAAGGGGTGAACGACGGAGATCAAGGAGCCCCCCTCGCAGACGTGGTAGATCTCAAGAACGACGCAGAACTAGAACCCCGCCTCGGAGAGAGAATCGCCAGGGGGATGGGAGTCCTCCGCAACATTTGATTTTTCATACTCTAGCGGCTGGGGTGGTGCCAGGCAAGGAGTCGGGGGAGAGTTCTCATCTGCATCGACATGCGGGAGTCAAAAGAGCTCGACCAGGGGATGTTATCTCCTTTACGGATGACGACTTGCCCAGGTATCCGGTGTCTAATGATCCGCTGGTCATCACAACAAAATTGGGAAAATGGGAGCTTCGGCGGATTCTCGTGGACCCGGGGAGCTCCTCTGAAGTTTTATATCGACAGACCTTTTTAGGCATGGGATACGAGATGGAACAGTTGAAGCCCGCTCGTGTCCCTTTGATTGGATTCGACGGGCAGGTGGTATATGCGGATGGTGTGTTCCAGCTCTTGTTGACTCCTGGAAAGGGTTCTCGGTCTACCCAGGTCATGTTAGACATTTTGGTAACGGAGGTCCCCTCGGCCTACAATATGATCCTGGGGAGATCGGGGTTAAATGCTCTGCGGGCCGTGCCGAGTACTTATCACATGGTACTTAAGTTCCCTACTGTTGCGGGGGTTGGAGAAGTCAAAGGAGATCTAAGGTCTGCCCGGGAGTGCTACATGGCATCCATCAGCACAGCTAAGGGTGTTGTACAGGAGCGATCAGAGCCGAAGGAAGGTTCAAGACGGAGACAGAGCCCTACTATGGGGGAGGTCGGAATTTCCCCTCCCGCCACTGTCAATTTTTTACTAGAAGGTCCAGAGGACCCAAAGACTGCTGAGCCAGTGGATGAGCTAGTAGAGGTACCATTGGACTCGGACAGAGTTGATAGATACGTGAGGGTGAGCGCCCAATTGAAAGACCCCATTCGGACCCGGATTGTATCACTTCTTCGCCAATATGCAAATATTTTCGCATGGTTGGTCCACGACATTCCAGGCATAGACCCGGCAGTAATGATGCACCGTTTGGGAGTGAAGTGGAGGTACCAGCCTGTCATACATAAGAAGAGAAATTTTACCCCAGATAGGGCAAGGGCCATAGAGGCCGAGGTGGAAAAACTGATGGCGGCGCGATATTTTCGGGAGGTCGATTATCCCGAGTGGCTCGCCAATGTGGTTTTGGTTCCTAAGGGGAAAGGTAAGTGGAGGTTATGTATTGATTTCACTAACCTCAACAAGGCTTATCCAAAAGATAGTTACCCACTTCCTCGGATCGATGCCCTAATTGATGGCACGACAGGATGCCACCTCATGAGTTTCCTAGATGCTTTTCAGGGATACCATCAGATCCCGTTGCATAAAGAAGATCAGGAGAAGACAGCATTCATCACTGATCGGGGCACCTATTGCTATACTGTTATGCCGTTCGGCTTAAAAAATGCAGGGGCTACATACCAACGGCTCGTAAATAGGCTATTTCAGGACCAGTTGGGTCGCAACATGGAGGCCTACGTGGATGACATGCTAGTGAAGAGCCTGCTGGCAGAGGAGCTTCCGACAGATCTGGAAGAGTGCTTCAAAACCTTGCGCAGGTTCCAATTGAAACTTAATCCTTCTAAATGCGCTTTTGGTGTCTCTGCAGGAAAGTTCCTTGGGTATATCGTGCATCATCGTGGGATCGAGGTGAATCCCGAGAAGATTAAAGCGATACTAGACATGCCGACCCCGAGAAGCATTAAGGAGGTCCAGCAACTCACTGGAAGGATAGCGGCTCTAGGGAGATTTCTCTCCCGATCGGCACAAAAAGGCCTCCCTTTTTTCAAAGCCCTATCCAGGACCAAGGATTTTGTCTGGGACGTCGAGTGTCAGGAGGCTTTCAACGAGCTCAAGGAATGTCTAGCCTCACCGCCAGTCCTCACTAAGCCAAAGATGGGTGAGCCGCTATACCTCTACTTGGCCGTAGCAGAAGAGGCAGTGAACTCGGTACTGGTGCGTGAAGAGAATAAGAGGCATAGGCCAGTATACTACACGAGCAAACGATTGTCTGCGGCAGAGGCTCGGTATACCCCCATGGAGAAATTAGCGTTTTCCCTGGTCGTCTCAGCGAGGAAGTTACGACCCTACTTCCAGGCGCATTCTATCATCGTGCTTACTGACCAGCCTCTAAGGCAGATTTTGGGGAAGCCAGAGCTCTAAGGGAGAATGTTGAAGTGGTTAATGGAGTTAACAACATTCGACATAGAGTACCGACCTCGTTCAGCTATTAAGGCCCAGGCCTTAGCAGACTTCATCGCCGAAGGATTTGGGCTTGGCGGACCTCTAGAGGACAGCCTAGGACCATGGATGTTGGCAGTGGATGGCGGCTCAAACTCTGGGGGCAGAGGAGCTGGACTAATGATAAAGAGCCCTGAGGGTCAGTCCTGGTTATACGCTCTGCATTTTGAGTTTCGGGTGTCTAACAATGAGGCAGAGTATGAGGCCCTCATAGCCGGGTTGAGACTCCCTGCACAGCTTGGGGTGAAGCATCTCAACGTACAATCTGATTCTAACCTTGTTGTTCAGCAAGTGAAGAGAGAATACGAGGCTAGGAAGGACCACATGTCCAAATATTTGGTTTTCGTTCAGGAATTGATGAGTCGTTTTCGATCTGTAAAGATTGAGCATGTGCCTCGATCCCAGAATATGGGGGCAGACACCTTGTCCCGGATCGCATCGGCCTCTTTTCCAACCAATTCCAGATAGATTCTTATCGAGACGTTACCTCAAAGAAGCATTGACGAGATGGTGGAGCAGCTATGTCTCGACCTAGAGCCAAGTTGGATGGACCCTTTTGTTAGTTATTTGAAGGATGGCAAGCTACCAGAGAGTGACTTAGAGGCCTGGGAGCTAAAAAGGAGGGCCTAGAAATTTATACTAATCAACGAGGAGTTGTACAAGAGATCCTTCACTCAACCACTTTTGAAGTGTGTGAGGCCACGTGAGGCTGACTATGTTTTAAGAGAGATCCATGAGGGAATATGTGGGAGTCACACAGGAGCCCGGACTCTTTATCAGAAAGCTCTTCGACAAGGGTACTATTGGCCGACTATGGTGTCTGATACAGAGCAGCTAGTCAAGAAATGTGAAATATGCCAACGGGTCTCCAAGCTAATTCATGTGCCTAGCGCCATGCTCACCCACCTGGTTCAGCCGTGCCCCTTCGCCCAATGGGGGATTGATGTTCTAGGTCCGTTCCCGCCTGCCGCAGGCCAAGTAAAATTCTTGATCGCAGCTATAGATTACTTCTCCAAATGGATAGAGGCCGAGCCCCTGGTCTCCATCACTGCGCGAAAAGTGAAGCAATTTTTATGGAAGAACGTAGTTTGTCGGTTCGGGATCCCGCGGGTGATTGTTTCTGATAATGGGACCCAATTCACGGATCGGATGGTCAAAGAATGGTGTCAAGAATTGGGGATCAGGCAGCACTTCACCTCTGTAGCTCATCCACAGGCTAACGGACAGATTGAGCTTGCCAATAGGACTATGCTCCATGGATTAAAAGCCCGAGTTGACAAGGCAGATGGAAGTTGGGTGGACGAGTTACCGAGTATCCTTTGGTCTTACCGGACCACGAGGAGGGGGTCCACTGGGGAGACCCCATTCAGCTTATGTTACGGCTCAGAGGCCCTTATTCAGGTTGAAATCAGGATCCCAACTTTTAGGGTGGAGCATTTTGACCCAGAATCCAATGAGCAAGACTTGAGGAATAACTTAGATACAGTGGAGGAGCTTCGGGACGAAGCAAGGGTCCGCCAGGCGGTTTATAATCAGCGGATTGAGAGGTACTATAATCGAAGGGCGAAACCTCGGAGTTTTCTACCTGGCGATCTGGTCCTTTGACGAGCGAGTGTGAGCAACCCCCGAGACTCCAACAAGTTATCGCCGACTTGGGAAGGCCCCTATCGGGTTACCGAGACCCTCAGCCCTGGGACATACTGGCTTAGAACCATGGACGGCACTCCCATAAAGAATGCGTGGAATATTCAGAACTTGAGGAAATTTTATCAATAATGGCTTACCCCCAAGGACCTTGAAGCTATGTATGTTTCTCAATAAAACCTCATTATTGTTCTTTTTATATGTGCAGACTGTCCTACAGAATATAAATAGAGGAAAGGTTTTCCCTCTCCCGAACTCAGAGGCCTCCAAATGGAATTTTTTGAGTCCTCTCATCCTCGCTGGAGATAGCAAGAACAAAGGGTCAAATATGGCCTCGGGGGACCACCCCTAAAATAAAAAGGAATAGTCACGGGTCAAATATGGCCTCGGGGGACCACCCCTAAAATAAAAAAGAAGAGTCACGGGTCAAATATGGCCTCGGGGGACCACTCCTAAAATAAAAAGGAAGAGTCAAGGGTTAGATATGGCCTCAGGGGACCATCCCTAAAATAAAAAGGAACAGCAAAAGGCCAGATATGGCCCCAGGGGTTCACCCCTAAAATAAAAAAGAAAAGAAAAAGGGGGGATAGAAATGGCCCTCGAAGAAGCCGACCTAAAGGGTCCCGGAGGAGACCCCTAAGCTCTCACCTCCATACCGGAGTTACAGATGACTAAAAATAATAGGGGCAGATGTGACCCTAGGGGGCCACCCCTAATAAAAGGGAACCAGGTAAACAAGCATTCGCCACCGCGTCAACATGCGAGCGACGGGGAAAGGGCGAGAAATCAGGTAACAGAGATCACTCGGCTCAGACTATTACAAAAAAGCATAACTACGAGGCATTTTATTCAATGAAAGATCAAAGGTCTAGTACAACCTAAACTCGTGGAAAGAAGATACATGCAACTAACAACTAGGTTTCTTCTTCTTCGGACTCCTCGGATTCGTTTGCTAGGGCTTGGGAAGATGATGCTCGACTGAGCTCGGCGATCACTTCTTCCATGGACTTGATGGGAGCAAAACTGAGGTCAAGATAGGCTCTTTGCACTTCCTCCGTGCAGCGAGTGAAACCTCTCCTCCATACCCCTTGCAGCTCATGTCTAATATATCCTCTCACCTCAGGGAGTTGGGTGGGGTTTGCATACTTCTCTTCAAGCTCCCGGTTGCGCTCCCGAGTCCGTTCTAACTCTTCCTCCATGGCATGGTGGCTAATCTCGAGCCTTTGGAGGTGTCCCTCCAGCTCTTCGTTTCGTTGATGTTGAGCCCTCAGATCCTCGTCTCGCTGCTCGATGGTCCTATGGCAGTCAGCAAGGGCATTATCCATCTCCAACATTCTTTGTGAGTTCCTCGCCATTCGCCTTTGGAGCTCATTATAAGCGACAATACTCTGTATTCAAATAGCAAAAAATTAGAATATAGGGGCCGAGAGTTCTCCATATTAAAAGTCCGAAAGGCTAACCTAAACCAAGCCCTGGCCGTAGCAAGACTCCAAGGTCTCTGAAGTCAGGTCGGCGGCCCCCTTCATGTCTGCCCGAGTGGGTAGGCCCTGAATAAGCTGAGTCGCCACCTAAGCTTCGCTACTGTGGTCTGTCTCATGGACATTCCAGTTGGGTCGGTGAAGAGCCCGGGCGGGAATGGACGCCTCTTCCTCAATCATGTCAGAGAGGGGCTCGGTGCCCTGAGAGCCTCCTGCCTCGGTGTGGGGCAGAGAAGAGCAGGACCCGAAGGCTTTCGATTTCTTGTGCCGAGGTGGGAGCCTGGAGTCTCGGGTATGCCTCTTGGCATTCTTCCGGGCCCGTTTGGCCTCTTCAGCAGCCTGTTTATCGGTCCCCCACAGCTCCGCATTATCGATCATCTTGGCTGCAAAGCAAAATAAGATCAAACGTCAGGATAAAGAAGCATGCAGAAATCAGAAACAAGAAGCGGAATGAGAGGATTGAAAAAATCAACCTAAGGGAATGTCGGTTGCTGGGCAGAGATATCGACACAAATCCCCGAGAAACAGAGTTTGCTCGTTAATCAATCTGGCGGTACTGACATGCTCCAAACCCATTAAAAGCTCGGCATCCCTCTTCTCTAAATGGGACATTTCACGTGGGAAATTCTTACAGGGAGGCCGACGCCAGGGTATGCCATGAAGGAGTAGCGAAACTCGGACTTGTTAACACATACAAGGTGAAATAATTTTAAAAAGAGTTTAGCTTTGGGGACAATACCTCTCCCCCGACAACATATAACGAAAGAGACTAAGTTCCTCCACCCGTTGGGCACTAGCTGAGAAGGAGATAACCCTACGAGTCGAAAGATCTCAGCTAGGGTGCTTTCGAAAGGGAACCGACACCCTGCTTCAAGAGACGCTTCATAGATGGTTAAACTCCCATGAGGGGATTAATGGGCTCTAAGGTTAGAGGGTGTAGAATACCAGTAGCCCTTAATGGGGAGATGATATTTCCGGGTGAGTCCGGAGACCTCATCCTCGGACAAGGAAGAATAAGCAGGGGTTAGGTCATCAGGGAGACCGTTACGATGGAGCTCTAACTCTGTGTCGGTATCATTATCGAAAGAAAGGGCATGAGGATGAGGCCGAGAGGTCCCAACGTCTCCTATGTGCCTACCAGACTGGGAAGAAGAGCTAGAGGAGCTAGAAGAGTCTGAGCTATTCCCATCTGAGTTGCTAGAGGAGGCCATGGAGATCGACTTACTAAAGCAACGTGACATGTAGAAGAGAGACAACAAAAAACCACAAAAAATAAGATAAGGGAGGCAAAGGAATACCAGCTGATGAGAAGAATTACAGGGATGAAAGAGAAACGCACGGGAGAACCCTTAAGAGGGAGCTGGTCCGTCCCCTGTTGAACTTGAAGGCACTGCTTAGAGTCTCTTGCACTCCGTGAAAATTCTGCACGAAAAAAACCAGCCAAAAAATAAGTAATTAGAGACAAGGGGAAAAGAAGTCTCAAGGTTGAGACCAACGGTCTCCACACAAAAAAAAAAAAAAAAAAGGCCTCAAGACTGAGACCAATGGTCTCAGGCCAAAAAAAAAAAAATGATTAAAAAATTGTTTGAAGGGGGCCAGTAGGCCTCGGCCAGGGCGCGCGGGCTAGCCGCGAGGCCGAGGTGCGCAACCAGCGCGCCCACGTGGCTGGGGCGCGCGGTCGCGGCCCACGCGGGCCAGCCGCGCGGCCGAGGCCCGCGCGACACCAGCGAGCCCGAGACCGCTGGTCTCGGCCACGCAAATAATAATAATAAAAAAAAACTGAAATAAAAAATGTAGATAAATAAAATAAAAAAAAAAAAAAGAGGAGAGGGGAGATCTCTTACCTTTTTTACTCCACTCCAAGTATGTCTTCACTCCAATAGTGTTTGTGAGGAGGGGACCATGCCCACCTCCTCTTTTATAGAATCCTTGGAGGGCCATGGGGAGTGGTGATAGGATTTTGAGTTGGGAAGCGAGCCAATAAGGGCCAATAATAGAGCTTATTAATCTCATTTATTTTTTGCAAAACTCTTTTCTACAAAAAAGTAGAAAAGCTTAGAGGACTACTCCTTCAGCTGCCCGAGCTCCTCACCCTCACAGCTCAAGGAGTTGGGGGGCAAGTGGTGAGGGGATATTTTATTAAGGGCAAAATTACTATACTACCCTCGGAGACTACCAGTATGGTGCCACCACGTGCCTGTCTCAGGAAGCGCCACGTGTCGTTTAGATCTTCATCCTTCATCTCATATTTGATTTTGAACGAGGTTGACTCGGCCAACCGAGATTCTCTCCAACATCCGGTTCAGAGGTTATCTTATCTCTTTAGAGTATGCTCTACGACATCTTTAAATAGAGGTCACCTTCTACAGGTATGGACATCTGACTACTATTTCACTTTCCATTTCGGGCATATTCTTCTACTGACTTGAGCGTCGGAGTTCTCCCGGGGGATTAAAGCCCCGCTCTTGCAGGTACTCAGTTCGAGGCAGACCTCGGTGATCGGTCCAGTATCATCATATACTTAGCACAATTGATCCAAATTCTTCATCATCTCAGCCATTGCCAGTTTCACTCCCTCTTCATCTATAAGAGCGAAATCCGCGTTGTGTAAGAGGGTGTCCATATGTGATGAGGGAATATTTACATGGAGCAATTTTACTATACTATCCCTAAGAGATTACCATTAACTTAGTCATATGTGCCAGTAAAGGCTAATATGCGATCGCTACGTGTCAAGTCCTAGAAGCTCCATGTGTCTTTATAATCTCTATTATGATTTTGAACTAGAAAGAGATAGAGAGGAAGATTTAGTCAATCAAGAATATCTCTAATATCCCAAGAATTATCTCCATTAAGAAAGATTATCTTTTCTCGCCATGGAAAAGGGATCGACCTCTATTTTTGAAAGATATCTTATCTCCTATGGGAAAGACCAAGGGACATCTATAAATAGAGGACAATCTCTACAAGTATGAGGATCTAACCCCTAAGAGACTTTTTTATTATTCTATTATTATCTTCAATTTATAACCCTATGAACTGACTTAAGCGTCGAAGGAATCACGGGGAGTAAGTCCCTACCCTTTTTACAAATACTTGATTCGAGACAGAAGAAAATGATTGGCTCTACATCATCAATATTAATTTCAATCTATCCACCCGTGCCTGAATGTTGTCCGTGTCCTGGATAGTAAAAAAATGTTTCATCTGTCATTAAAGCATGCATTTTGCTCCGTCCTTCCAGTTCTTTCACATATTTCTTCCATAGGAAGGCAAACCATCCTCCCAGAGGCAGAATTGGACCCGAAGCCGCACCTACCAGAGCTGCCACCACCACCGAGTAGATCAATGGGGAAACAAATGTAGCCCCGAATATCACGTTCGACACAGCATCCTCCACGTCTTCGCGAATTCCAACTTCTTATCAAACTTCTTCTTTTTGTCCAGTTTATCCAGCATGGACTGTTGGTGCTCGTAAACCGACTGAAACAGCAATAAGAACTCCACCGCGAAAGGGTCTCCGATGCCCTTGAAGTCCTTTAGTTGTCGCGGTGTTTTCTCATAGCCCTGAGTTTGGTTGCTGTTCTCTTCTTGCTCGAAGCTCTGCACAGCGGCCTTAACAATGGGCAGCCTGTCGTGGGCATGCTTGAGACATTCGTCAAGATCGGCGAAGAACTTCAAGTTAAGGAGGCTGTTCTTGAAGTAATCGTCGACCAAATCGGCAACTCCCTGTTCCTCCATGTGTCCTTGCCTTGGGTAAGGCTGTCTCCAACGGTCACCATTTCCCTGCCCAGGGGCAAAGCTACGCCCAGCCAAGGGTGGGCAATTGCCCACCGCTTTTTTAAAAAATGTTATTATATATATAATTTAATTTTTTTTAATTTTTTTCTGAATATCAGTAGCACCCCACCCCACCCCTCACTTGTCCATCCTGTTTTTTTTAAAAAATGTTATTATATATATATAATTTAATTTTTTTAAAATTTTTTTTGAATATCAGTATCATCCCGCTCCACTCATGCCTAATTTTTTTTTTTTTAATTTTTGGGTCCGGTGTCCCTCCTTTCCTCTCCCTTAGCCCACCCATGCTCATGGCCTTAAAAATAGCACCAATGAAATCTAAAACTGTGACATTGTGGGCATTTAATCAATTTTTAATTTTCAAGCTCATATCAACAACTATTCTACATTTATATAAATACTTGTGTGTGTCTCTTTTTTGCAAATCATTTGGCATTAATATCTCAAAACAGAGTACTTTTTTCTATTTTAGGAAGAAAAAATATGAAAAAAAATACAAAACGAGTTAGTATATGAAAAAATATAGAATATTTTTATTGTTGTTAGCTCAATTATGAGAGATAGTTATCAGTGGCGTATCTACCGTTGAGGCAGGGGCAGCTACCCCCAACTAGATAAAATTTTTAAAAATATATATTATATTTATTTAAATTTATATTTTGCCCCTCTATTCTCCCTCTTCCCCCTTTCCCTCACCCTTACGGGCCTTACCACACCACCACTGCTCGAAAAGTTGTCCCCTCTCAATTGTCTCCCACTAATTTCTTTCTAGCATGTCTCCAGATTCACTCGTCCACATGTTTCCGGATTTCACTCGCCCATATGTCTTCGTCTTCTTCTCTCTCATTTGTTTTTCTCATTTTCTATCTCTTCTACGAAAGCTCTATAAATCACTTATTTTGTAAAATCCGATTATTGGATCTTGAATCTTAATAATTAAAAAATAAATTTTATGATGATTTTTGAAAAATTGTCGTAAAATTTAAAAAATAATTTAATAATTAAAAATTAAAATAAATAATTTAATTTTTTTAATCTTTTTTTAGTATTATTTTATTTTTATCCACTCTGCTTAAAATTTCTAGGTCTGCCCTTGCCCCTGCCCCTGGCAATCAAATTTTTAGGGAGAAAATCAAATTTCTCAGCCACCATGGCTAAATTTTCTTGTCAAATTGATAACGATCCACCGTCCCTTGCCAGATTTGACAACTGAGCTTGTCGACTGCACCCCTCGCCAGATCTCCCAATAGTAAAGAATTTGTGGTGAAAAGTGAGAAGTCAGGAAGAAAATATAGATTTGAAGAAAAAAAAATAATTTTATTATTTTTTCATAATTCAATATAAGTCTCCAAAGTCACCAATTAACTAAAAAATAGAAAAATCACTTCAAATGAGGAAGCTAAGAACCCGTAACAGCCGAAATTCGGTATGTACATAAAAGACACATTAAAGTTTATTCTAAATGGTAGTTCACTGTAACTTCAAAATTTGTTGTGTGAACAATACTCAAGAATTGAATTTGGTGAGATTTCTTTAATTTTTTTAATTTTATATGATTGATTTTTGTTGTTGTTAGAATTGGAATTGTCTTCTCCTTGTATGAACTTTTTAAATAGGTTTTCTTGTAACCTCTTCAATTATAGTGGAGCTTTTGATGGGCTCTTACTAGTCCTGTGATTACTTGATTCGATTTGGGCTCTTATTACTTGTTTTGTGTGTGATTGTGTTAGTTTGCTATTTTTAAATATTATATTAGATATATAATGTAACGGCCCGCCTCCCAGAACCTCTACCGCGAATAGAGGATCCGTGAGAGGGTCATTACTAAAATGATACCGAATAATAACACAATTACATCTCAAACACCACCCTTATTTAAACCATACATTTTTAATCACAAAGTATCTCGCAGTCGTTCTTACATAAACATTCATATCGTGAGCTCACCTGGCTTACATAACATATTTCAAATTCAAAATTATATACATTACACAAAACACCCAAGACCTAGCTTCGAGAGAGCTCTGCACTTGCTATGACGACTCGACGGTCTGGACCCAAATCCCATTGAACGTACCTGCTATCACTGACGAATCCCTAACCTGGAATGATGGAAAACAACGTGAGTCGCGAGACTCCGCAAGCTCTAGAAAGAAAGGCTATGGGTTTAGGATAGGACGCTTCCCATGACACCCCATGCAATTCATGCCAATGCAATCACGCCATGTCATGAGTTATACGTGTCTTACTTCTACATGCATAACATAAAAGTTAACTGCACATAAGGAACCAGGGGCCCACATAAGTCACACATTGGCACCCAAGTCCCGCATACAAACCTGTTGTAGCCTAACATAGGCTACCATTTCATCATTCTCTTAGACCTGTCTTTTCCTAACATGGTCGGTTTTTCTTGACATTCAACATTTGGCTTTTCTTGATACTCGTTACATGCTCTTCCTGATACCCATCATACCCTCATATGTTCTTCATGTCATACATCACATAATCATATACTTTCGCGATCTTGGTTTTCCCTCGAGCCAACCCCGAGCTAATATCTAAGCTGAGCCGAAGCTCCATCGGGCCAACCCCGAGCTAATTTCTAAAGTCTTTCCTCAGGCTTGTATCTTCACCATGCAATGCAACAAATAGGAAATGGAATGGCTTCTATAGCATAAACGTGATGACAAGGCCCCCATAAACCAAGCATCAGGCCCTGCCACGCCCACATAGGAATATACACATGCGGCATGCTCTAAATACATATGCTCACCTAGAATACCCAAGTTGGCTCTTACACTAACCGGGTCATGCAAATGCTCACACATCCCATCGCACACAAAGCATGTCCCCAAGTGAATGCAACCCAGCCCCCTGTAGCACACACATCATGATATGCACAAACCAAGGCGGGAATCTGAAGTACTAGCTCTTCCGGCCCGTCTAGCGCTTATCGTAACAACCGATGACTGGCGCCCATACATCCAGCCATCAACTGCCACGACCCAGGGTCGACAGTCAGTGGCTTTGTACCCCATACCCTTAGACACACTTAAAACCATTTGTTGTATATCGTCTAGACTTAGCATTGCATAACATTTCTCCATAACTCTTCATGTACATAAGTGCATAACACCGTGATACCATTTTTATTCCTTCTCATTCACATAAAACCATCTCAACATACATAATAAACTTTTAACATATTTCCATAATACCATATCATTTTCTAAGAACCTAGCCCCAGTGGGTTCGACATCATTCCCAAGGGAAGCGGAGCGATACGAAGCTCCGTAACGGTCGAAATGAAAGACACCAAAACATCATTTACTTAACTTATTTAATCATCAATAGACCCGTTATTAAAATAAAAGTCATAAAGTGGTTACCACGCAAATTATTATTATTAATGCGTAGAATCGAGTCACGGTGATGGAGGGTTTAAAATATCATAAATAATGAAGACTCTCGCAGGAAATGAAGAACATGAGCAGAAGGTTAGGAGCTTGCCTGTAGATAGCCGATCATAGCTTCTCTCATACTCCCGCTGCGAAGTAAAACGTTTAACAGAAAATAATAAGTTTAGGGCCTATATTAATCAAATCTAACTGTATAAAATTCGTGATTTAAACGTATAATACTTATAATAATTTTACCCACTTATCTAAATATTTTAAGCATCGATTAATCTACAAAATCCCTTAATTTTCCTCACTTTTCCTTCCCTTATTAGCCAACGAGCGCCTGCTGCTCTTCTCCCTCAATTTCTTTCTTTCTTTCCCTCTTTTCCTCTCTGTTTCTCGATAGCAAAAGTGGCTGAATTGGCCTTCAAATTGGCTTCAATGATTACTGCCCAAGATTGTCCTATTTATACACAATTCAAGTGACTTTGAAGCCACAAAAAGATATGACCAAGATAAGGCCACGCCATGCATACACACACACACACATATATATATATATATATATATTTTATATCCCTCCCAAACTCTTCCTCTATTTCAATTTAAAGGAAATGGCCACTGTGCATGACTTAGTCTCCAAGCACACGCGCACAGCCACTCACTTATAAATTTATTAATTAATTAAATTTAATTCAATTTAATTTAACTTATCATTATCATTATTATTATTATTATTATTATTGTTATTATTTTTTTTATATTTTATTTTATTATTTTCATAAATACTTCTAATTAATTTAATTAATCATCTTAATTTCCTATTTCTTCAAAATATCATAGATAAGTATTTTCTCAAAAAAATCTCCAAATACTCTAAAATATCCTCAAACACTCAAATTAATTATTTTACTTGTCTCCAAATTTTTGGGATGCTACATATAATTTCCTCATCTTAGGTTGAATCAATTACAGGGGTCCATTTCCTAATATAAACATGAGGCATGGGATTGTCAATACAGAGCAAATACTTTAATGAATAGAATGATAATTTGATTTTTCATTGGGGCAGAGAAACACTTATAAATTCGCTAATAAGAACGGTTCATATAATTTTTGAAATATAAAAATACATTATACGGTATCCTTTCGTAAAAAATTAAAAAAAAAAAATCCTTCAAACGCCTAGTGTGAACTTAGCAATTATCAATTATCTAAGTAGGCGTAGGTTCAACAAATAATAATAATTGGTTATTGCACTTCCTTCGATAAATAATAGTTTTTTTGAGATGATTATCCTTACACGATTTTTGATATTCATGTCATCGATCGATTACATTAAGGGAAATAAATTACAGGCGTAAAACTTTATCTTATTACGTAAGATGAAAATCGAATTTATGGCCTATTTGACTCACACCAACATATTATTTATCTAACCACTCGACTTATATTCTAAGGACAAATAATAGTCTCCTTTCACCTTAAAAGGGACGATTTCATAAAAAAAGAGAAAAAATAAAAGTAGTGTATAATCATTTATTATGGTGTAATTAATTCATTATTATTATTTGGCACCACTTAATGCTTACCTCAAGATCTTCTATTGATCATTAACAGAAGAAAATGCATTATTATTTTATTTTTTCAAAAAAAAAAACAAAATTTTCAGCTATAACATTATTTAAATAATATTTTTAAAATATGAATATGACATATTACCAATATCAAGGTAAGAGAAGAATTTTGGTTAGAAGATATTTATTAAGAATGCCCATAGCTTAGATATATTATTTGTATTTATTTATGTTGTCTTTTAATAGTCGTGTGTGTATTTGAATTCACTAAGAACATCTCCAATGTTGGACACCAAATTAGACGTCAATTTAGTGTCCAACAGTAGATTACACCAAAATTTTTAACACTATTTTGGTATTGTCTCCAATGTTTGACACTAAATTGGTATAAAAAAGAATCTTTAAAGAATATTCTATAAATAAGTATTTAATAAATATTAATAGTATAATATAATTAAAATAAGTATTCATATTTTATAAAAAAATTAAAAATTATAGTCATACAAAAATTAAAAAAATTAAAAATTATTTTAAGTTTTTTTTCTATTTTCATCATGTATTTTTAATTTAAGTTAATGAAAAAATTATTGCTTTTCATTATATTATTAATTTTTTACATTAAGAATATTTTCTTTCTATTAAGTAATTATTAAAATACAAAAATTCATATACATAAACAAAAATATTTCATTTTATATTAACATGATATTTATAAAATATATTAAATATTTTAAAATATATTCAATATTATACTCATTTTATAGATCTTAATAAAATATTTTTATTGATATATATTTTTTATAATAATTTAATTTATATTTTTAATTATTAATCAAAATATATAAATATAGTAAAAGTAATAAAGAATATAAAGAGAATAAATTATTTTGAAGTTATAAAAAAGGGGTAAAATTGAAAATAAGATAAAAAAAATTTTTAGTGTTGATGAACAATATAACAACAAATTTAGTGTTATACTGTTCACTCAACATTAAATTTAACTATTAAAAATTGTGGAAACATCATTTTAGTATATTCATCAGAGACACTATCTGCGCCAAATTGTTGTCGGCGCTGCAATTGACGCTTCATTGGACCTGCTCTAATTACATAATATATATATATATATATATTTTTATCACACAAATAGTATATATACTAGTCAGCATCGCATTATTGCGTGTTCATTGATTGTGGATTGACCGTTAAATTGTTAACATCCATTTAATGGACTAGGTGGAGGAGCACTACGGAGTAGAGACCGCCAACAACTCAACGCATACTGATAAATATTATATTTATAAATAATTTTTAAAAAATTAATATGACATATATAAATTTATAATAATTTTATTTAAAACTAATAATAAATTTATTCGCTATTATAAATTATTATTAATTTTAAATAAGATTAATATAAATATGTGTGTTCCATATCAACTTATAAGAATTATTTATCAACTTATTTGTAAATATGAATATTAGACTGCTCTATTTGTGCTCATTTTTCAATAGGTGCGAATTCAAAAGTATTATTTAATAATAGAGAAAAAAATTATAATATGAATTATTATGGGCAACACAACAATTACGTATTAAGTGCAACTAAGTACCTATTAAGACCCCATTTAGCTTTGAGTTTGCATTATACGTAGGGAGCTAGTTCAGGACGGACAAACGTAATAAATAAAATATTTGATAAAATTTAATTTAGTCTAATTAGATATGGTAGGAGTTTAAAGTCAATTAGAGTAGGTTTTGATGTTAGGTGATTGCAAATGTTTTACTAACAAGTTATAATTAAAATTTAACTTAACATTATCGTACAATTTTATATAATTGAACTCAAATCAGCGGCACCTAGGATTTTTTTATTTTTTATTTTGTTTAGTTATAAGGATGATACATATGTTTTGTATTTTAAAAACTATATTTAGCTTTTTGTCTCAGTTAACCAAAAAAAAAAAAAGAAAGGTAAATCATCATTTTATCCATCAAATATAAATTTTATCGTTATAAATTTAAAGGTTGCATAAGATTGTAAATTGTAAATTTTTTTGTATATACGAAGCAATAATAAACATTTACTTGTATTAATATTTTGCATATATATATAATTAAGCGTGTTTAGCCAACGAGATTTATTTTACGACGTGAACCAGAATAGTCAACGATGAATTAAGTTGAGTTATATTTTTAAAAATATTATTTAAATGTTTAAGAATGAGACCTAACATGATATTATTATTATTATTATATTAATTAATTAAACACATAATATAATATAATAAGACAAAAAATATCACACTAAATATTATTTTAAATGTCCTGAAAGCATTTTCATTGGGTATCTTCAGGATAAGCTGCTTCGAGGATGCCGTCCCGCCCTGCCTGGGTGGGCCCTGGCGGCTTCATCGCCATATTCACCCTGCTTCTGCGTTCCTTCCTGTTGTTGCCAGGCAAATGCAATCCATCAAACGTCATCGTTTATGGACACTAATTTTTACCCCATCTCCATCGTCTCTCTCATTCCACCGCGGAACTTACCCCTCCCCCCAAGTTCTCGTCCCCCCAATTCTTGTCCTCTCTCTCTCTCTCTCTCTCTCCAACCCCAACCCCCCCCCCCCCCCCCCCTCCCCTTTCTTTCTAAAAATCCAAGGCCAAACGCGTGGATCCTTGCCTCCGCTTTTGACCAGTGACCACCCACTCGTCGTCTCCGTCTTCTTTCTCCCGTCCTTCTTCATGGAGGACTGATTAGCCAATATCCCCCATTCTAAAAGGGCCTCGCTTTGGCCTATCGGTCCGTGGATACACCAGTTGATGGCAATGGGAGGCCAATTTAGCAAGATAAGTAGCGGCCGCGGAGAGGGTAGTCGTAGTAGTGGTAGTGGTAGTGGTAGTGGTAGTCGCAGTTCTAATCGCCCGATCCGATTCAGCTCCGTTCCCCTTCCCGAAATCAACCGCGATCTGAGCTCCTACGAGGCCGCTTGCCGGCGCGATCCGGACCTCCGGTCCTTTGACTCTTCCCTCCAACAGCGCACCAGCAGGCTCATCACCTCCCTCGCCGACGGCGTCGACGGACGGTCGCTTTCCTTGGACGTCCTCCGGAATTTGCTCGAGTTCTGCTTGGTCGAGGTCAACCATGAAGTGGTCGATTTCATCCTCCAATGCAAGGAAGACATATGGCGGAACCGGGAACTCTCCGATCTGGTCGACGACTACTTCAAGAACAGCTTCCTTAACTTGGAGCTGTGCACCGCCCTTGATAGATCTCTCAAGCGTTCCCGCGACGGCCTACTCGTAGTCAAGGCCGCTTTGCAGAGTTTCGAGCAAGACGGGAGCAACCAAACTGATCAAGGCTACGGGAAAACATTGCAACAGTTAAGGGAATTCAAGGCCATCGGGGACCCTTTCACGGAGGAGTTCCTATCGCTGTTTCGGTCAGTTTACGAGCACCAAAAGTTGATGCTGCAGAAGCTGGACGAGAGAAAGAAGAAGCTTGATAAGAAGTTGGAATCCGTTAAGACGTGGAGGATGCTGTCCAACGTAATATTTGGGGCCACATTTGCTTCCGTTTTGGTCTGCTCCGTGGTGGTGGCGGCCATTGCTGCACCGCCGGTTGTGGCGGCTCTGGTAGGCGTGGCGGCTTCGGCTCCTCTGGGGTCTATGGGGAGCTGGATTAACTCCCTCTGGAAGAAACACGCGAAAGAACTGGAAGGACAGAGGAAAATTAACCTTTTAATGCGAACTGATACAGACTTTACGATCAAGGATTTGGAAAGCATTCAGGTACGCGTGGATAGATTGAAAATTGATATAGAAGCCATCTTACACAACGCGGAGTTCGCTCTTACAGAAGAGGAGGGGGTGATTCTGGCAATGACTGAGATCAAGAAGAATCTCAATCAATTTATGCAAAGTATAGACGAGCTGACCGAGCGTTCTCATATGTTTAGCCTATACGTGAGAGAAGCGAGCTTGGTGATTCTGAAAAAGGTTATTGAACATCCCAGCACCGGCTGAAGATCAAATTCATTTCAGGCCGGTATTCTTAAATTGAAAAGATTTCTATGAAATCTTGCCAATGTAAAGTTCTGATTTTTCCTTAACCGGAGCAGATTTCTATGAAATATTGGTTTATGACCGAAATTGATGGCCATATGGTTATCCGGCGGTTCCATCCGTCCAGTTTCCCTTCCCCTCTTTCCCCCTCCCTCCCCCTACTTCTGCCCCATCTTCTCTTTCCCTTCTTATCCGTGTATTCGGTTTCCGGTGGCTGAAAAGATTGCTATGAAATCTTGCCAATGTAAAGTTGTGATTTTTCCTTAATTCGAGCAGATTTCTATGAAATCTTGGTTTGTGACCGAAATTAAGGGCTATATGGTTATCTGGCGGTTCCATTCGTCCAGTTTCCCTTCCCCTCTTTTCCCCTCCCTCCCCCTACTTCTGCCCCATCTTCTCTTTCCCTTCTTATCCGTGTATTTGGTTTCTGGTGGCTCCATCCGACCAGCTTTCCCCCTTCCCCCTCCCTTTCTCTGCACCGCTTCTCTCTTCCCCCCCACGCCGTGTTCGCGGCCTTTTGGCAGCTCCTTCCGACCAGTTTTCCTTCCTTGGTTGAGTTGACCGGCCTAATATCGGGGAATTTGACAGTTTGCTCCTGTTTTAAATTTTATCGCCGAATGGAGTTGTCGGTGGTTGGAGGTTCTTGGAATTGACGGTTCCCCCCTCCCCTCAAAGAAGTTCTGTGGTTCTTTGGTGGCTTCTAGGTGGCCAGTTTCCGTCCTCCATTGAGGCTTCCGGCCTAGTATTGTGGAATTTGATAGTTTGCTCATGTTTCAAATTTTATCGCGAAATGAGGGTTGTCCTTAGCAGTGGGTGGTTCCGGCCTAGCTTGTTCCCCTCAGGGCTTCTCTACTGTTCTGTTTGGCCCCTCTTCTTAATGAGGCAGTTGTTGATGCTCTCCTTCGTATACTGTTTCTTTATTGTGTATGGTTTTTTATCTCGCATGTTTGAGGTCTGCTCTATTGTAGAGTGTTGCTTCCTCTTTAGCTAGTGTGCTGTTGTAGTGTTTCTTTGCTTGGAGTGGAAACAATGTTGAATTTGTGGTAACAAGGTTCGTGTCAGAAATAATCTCATTATCTCAATATATTAGGTTGCTAAGAAGTAAAACTATATCATCTAGGAGAGGCACAAGCAGCTAGCATAGGAGTAGCAGTGTGGAAAGGGCCAAGGTTTACTTTTTGTCTTAGATTTGAAGACTCGGATAAGTACTTCAAGTTTGAGGAGGTCATACTGGTGATCAAATTTGTAGTTTATTCATCAATAGGAGCAGCAGTTCAATTTAACCTTTATAAAGGTTACCCTAACAGTGAGATTAACATCTCTTGTGATTCTTGAAAATAACTGTGAAGTGCCCTCATTGACAAACATTTTGAGGGAATAGATGCATAGCTACGTATCTCATGCACGAACCCAATCAATCAAGCAGGAATAATATATATATATATAGATAGATAGATATTTTAGGACTGAAAGCCATTTGATTGTACAATCACAATATTGGCATAACTAGGACAGTTTATATAGGAGAGCATGGAGTATGACCAACATCGCTGATAACTGAGGGACTGCTAGCAGGGTGGCACCATAGGTCTAGCTCTCTATGATGAACGTTTTCAAGAGCTCACCTTCTCTGCACTCAATTATAGGACATGATTCTCGGCTGATGGCAAGTGTTAACTGTAATGCCAAATATCCTCATCCAAAATGCTAACTGAACCTGACTCTTGGGGTCATGAGACAAACCAAGTAGCATACTCAGGACTTCAATAACTATCGATGTGGAACTAAGTTGTGACAGTAACAGCTTCCAGCCTTGTCACGAAAGGTGTATACTCTGTTTCCAGCTCCAGTGTAGGAATCTGATTAGGTAAAATGCGTTGAAGAGCCAGAGCATGACTGGCTGCTTGGTTGAACTAATGGACAGGCCCTGGACTGCAAACTATGGGTGCTATTTTGCCGGAAGAGAGATGCTGGTTTGGTCATTTTTGGGAGATTTGGCACCTTATTGCAACATTGCGGTTCAGAGGATGGTGGCTCGAAGCACTGATCCAAAAGGGTAGTAACAATTGAGCCTGAAAGTTGCAGCTTATATGAAAGTTGTATTTTCTAGCTATATGATCTATCTTGGCATGCTATACATGTGCATACGTTTAAAGACAATAAAAATGTTTAATTAGAGTAATCACCAAGTTTGCCATACCTCCAAATGGAGTCTTCAATTCAACGGGGTATGCATTGAAAGCAATTGACCAAATAGCATGCATTTGAATAACAAATCATAATTCTATAATTGCTGCCAATTGAACACCTATGAAATGAACAAATGCAGGTGTTTCAATGTAGTCTTCACCGATATATTCGTTGGGATTGGCACTCTCTTTAACCTCTCGCACACTTTTTGTCAAAAATGATTTGGAAAATTCGGGTCATTCATTCATTCATTCATTGCCTTTGAATTGTGTCATTTGTGGGAGGATCCTCCAAGAATGGTCTTTCTTTGCTTCTTTGGAACTCAACCAACATGGTGTACTGTTCATTCATTGGTTTGTTTTTTATGTGAACTTTTAGAGAATTTTCAAGATTAATAGCATCAATCAAGAACATCGGCTTCAAGTCATATTTGTTTTGCTATGTAATTAAAAATATATAATTATAAAAATAGGAATAGGTAGACCAGCGACACCAAGGATATTATTGTCTACGGTCTCATTCACACTGATTAACTTTCGGAGACCTGTCCTGGTAGACTAGTAGTGGTATTCCCATCAATTTTAACTTTCGGAGGTCTAATTTCAATGCGTAGACTTTGATGCAATGCAACAGAGGCTGCTTCTTCTTCTTCTTCTTCTTCTTCTTCTTCTTCTCTAGCTCTTTTATTTGTTTTTATTTTTATTTTTGTTAATACTTACTTTTAATAATTTTATTATTAAAAATATTTTTCCAATTATTGATCAAACACACAAACGACAACTTTAAAACGGTTTATCAAATGGTCTGACTGAATCCAACGCCAACGTATTGTTTATTAAAAGTAATTCATATAAAAGCTTCTTTTTTTTTTTTTAGATATACAAAAAAATCGGAATAATATTCTACAAAATTATTTTTCTAAGAAAAGAAAATCATAACGTCAGCCACATACATTCTCAAGATTCAAGGTTCCTGTGTCCAATCCAAATCGCACAAACACACACAACATTCTCAATCAAGATTCCTGGTTGGGATTGAACTTGTGCACTTTATGTACGTAATTCAAAGGATAAACACAAACAATATGAAATTTGTTTGATTGAGATTTAGGGAGTTCTCATACACGTACAACTCCTTCCATTTCAACTCAAGGCTCACATTTATATTTAATATTTTATAGTATAAATTTAATAAATCATCCTTCAGGTTTAGTGAAATTACAAAACTGACTTTCCTGTTTTCTAAAACAATATATAGACCGCTCTTACAAATAAATAATGGATTATGAAAATTAACTATTTTATCTTAATATTTAAATAATTTACACCCCTCCCCCCTCCTCCCCCTCTTAAATTAATCTCCTGTTGCCTTCCTAGTTCTTCCTCAATTAAAAATAATCGGCCGCCGGTTCCTCTTCCGCCGCGGTCGCCGACATCATCCTTGCTTCTTCCGTTGTGGTTTCTGAGTTTGCCTTTTTTCCAGCCAAGCTTCCTCCAGAAGTTTCTCTTTTAATATTTAACATAAAGCCGAATAACTTTGCCTTCCTTGCGACAAATCCTATTTATTTACACTGGACTTTTTTATTAAAAAATAAAAGATGTAAAATAAATATGAATATTTTTATATTTTTATTTTCTAAAAAAAATGTGCAGACATCCATCTAAATAGTATTACTCCTGCCTTTCACTCAGCTTCCACGAGAAACTTTGTAAATTATAATATATATATCTATATTATATATATAATGCCTCTTAATTTTTTTTTTCATTTATATACTTATAAAGTAAAAATTAAAAAAGAAAAAAGTGTCATGTATTAAAGGAAGTAGCAGGACATTAATGAGATTGTCATATATGTGTATATAATATAGTCGATTTATGAATTTGCGGCTTCTCAAATTTTGAATCTCACTGTGTTGTTTGTTTCTTGCTTCTTTCATGAAATGTCTTCTCTTTTAATTAATTTGATTTCGTTTTTTATAATTTGAATTAATATAAAAGCAGTGTTCTAAAACGCGCTAGGCGCTAGTCGGGCGCCAGGCTGGGGCCTAGCGCCTAGGGCGCCTAGGCGGGGCCTAGGCGGGTCTAGGCGGCCTAGGCGGTTTAGGAAAATTGTTAGTTTTTTTTTTATTTTTTTTAATTTTGTGATGTGTCTTGATATTATTTTTAATTAAATTAAAGTTGAAATAGGTATAAAAATATATATATCTAACATATAAATAGAAAATATATATATCTAATATATAAATAGAAATACAAATATATATATTTAATATATTTAACATAAAAAAAGAAATATATATATATATATAACATATAAATAAAAAATAAAATCAAATACATAAAACCTAACATCCGAGACACAGCGCGCGCGCGCGCGCGAGAGAGAGAGAGAGAGAGAGAGAGGTCGGAAGCGGAAGCGGAAGCGGAAGTGGAAGCGGAAGCAGAAGCAGAGGCGGAGATGGAGCTTGACAGCGGCGGCGGCGTTGATGCAGCGAGGACGCGGCAACGAGGATGGAGCTTGACGGCGTAGAGGCGGTGAGGAGGTCGCGATGGAGCTGGGCCTTGGGCTGAGATGGAGCTTGACAGTCGGCGGCGGTGCGGGCGAGAGAGAAGGGGAAATCGACGAGAGAAAGGGGTAACGGGTAAGGGATACAAAACCCTAATCAATTAATACTAAGCTTCACGCGGCCCAGGCGGCTGATTTGGCCGCCTTGGCGCCCGCCTTGGCCAGGCGATTCACGCGGCTAGGCGTCCGCCTTGGCCGCCTAGGCGCCGCCCGGTACCGATTAGCCGGGCCGGCGCCTAAGGTGGCCGATTTGGCCATAATCGCGGCGGCAAGCGGCCGCCTAGCGCCTCGGCTCCGCCTAGGCGGCCGCGTAGGCCGCGTTTTAGAACACTGTATAAAAGTCATTATAATATTTTTAGATGTTATAGACGACACTAATTATTGTTGTCAAGATATAATAATAAATTTATTTGATTAAAAATATCGTCGTTAAATTATCTAAATTTATATAATAAAAAAAAATTAATAAGTAAACATGAAGAGAATAACCTATAATTATAAAAGTAAAGGATGTCTTGTGTTATTTTTACAAACATAGAAAAGTGCATGTAATTTAGACAAATTTTAAAACGATAGGTGAAGTTTATTATATTTTATTTTATTTTATTTCTTTTGACCGCTCTATTGCAAGACTTACAATTCGAATATTTTGAAATGATTGTCCAGTGTAAATAAATTTTGTTAATAATTTTTATGTTATTCGATATAAATAAAATAAGAGATGGACATAAATCTCGTGAGAGGTGTGAGACCTACACGCTACACCCCCTTAGAAGTCTTATGTTGCACAAGAAAGTCTTTTATTCAATACAAAATCAATTATCTTAATTTATTATAATATAAAATTAATGATATCATAAATCTACTATAACACCTAATCTTGGTTAGCAATTAGGTGTGAGAAACAAAACAAAACCTAAATTGGAATGAACGACTAGTATTGGATTGAGTTAAGTGGGATTTGTGTATCATCAATTTTGATTTAGAGACTAGAGTTTGATTCGGAGTCAATATAACAAAGCTAGATCACTGGTCTTGGTGGGTTGAGTCATAGAAAGACCTATATGTTCGAGTCTGCAAGTCAATTACTATAGCGATTGGATTTGATCTAATAACTAAATATATTAGTTACATTCATATGGATGACGATAGTTATAATATTTTGTGTTATATTTTAATTTTGAAGATACATAATGGAAATAAAACTTACGTCCTACACAGATTATTTTGTGAAGTTATGTGGTTGATTTATATTATTATTGGGGGGAATTAACTAATTTAATTTTTTGATTAATTAGTAGATAGTGATATATTGACGTGAGTTTAAAGAATTAAGTGATTGTAAAGAAGTTTTAAGGCACAAATTAAGTGGTTGAACCACGATAAATTGACATTCACACTAGTAGATTGTGGGTTCGATTTTTTATTTTACGCAATGAGACAAAATCTTCACCTACAATTAGAGATATCATAAGGGTCGGTCCACAGGCTTTTTAAACGAGTGGAGTTAGCCCGTGAGCTAGAGGGCCGGGCTGGGCCCTTAGCCCACATGGCCTAGCGGGCCGGGCTCAGTGGGCCTGGCCCACAGGCCTTGGTAAGCCGGGTCCACCGAGCCTGACCCCCCCTTTTTTTTTTTAAATATATTTTTTTAAAATAATACATATATAAATATCAAAATAATGCATATATAAAAACTATTTTTTTCTTTTTTAAACAATTTTCTATCTTAAGTTTTAAATATTATTTCATCATTTTATATTTCAAAATTTTGTATGCCTTGTAAATTTTCTTGTGAATTGATATAAAAAATAATGCACATATAAAAAGGAGAATGTTTATTTATAATTTAAATATATAAAAAAATTAGCTTAGAAATCTTAAATATATTGATGGTTATTATTTATATATATTTTGAAATGTAAATTTTTTAACATCTAATATCAATAATTAATAAAGAATAACACAGTTAAAAAAATAAATGAGCAAGGGACACTGCAATTTATAGAGGTTCGAGTCATTCGATAAACAAATAGCCTACTCCTCTCTCTTCAAGCCATTACTTGAAAAAATTCAATAAAATAATTTTTTTAATTTTTTTATATAAGTTAGCAACCATCCCTAATAATTCTAGCCTTTTTTTAGAGGTAGAGCCCATAAGGACCTTACCGACTGGGCCCATAAGAGCCTCATGGGCCCGGCCCATAAGAGCCTCATGGGCCCGGCCCATAAGGTACCAACGGGCCAGGCTCAGTGGGCCACGGGCCTGGCTGGCCTAGGGCCTTAGATGGGCTAAGTCATGGGCCCAAATTCTTTGGCCCGGTCAAGCCCCCATGGGCCCGGGCCTAGCCCGGCCTGTTTGAACAGTGATGGGCTCAGCCTGTCCCAAGCGTGGGCCGTCGGCCCTTTTAACATCTTTATCTATAATTTATTTTTTTGACCGTCCGACCCTTTTGACATCTCTATCTATAATTTATTTTTTTTAATAAAGTTGAGGGCACCGCTAAAACAGTAATTCCAAGTGACCATAAAGAAATAACGCATTAACTAATACATTAATGGTGCACAGCGGCACAAGTCCAGGTGCCGGTGTGCCGACTCTCACGAGACATCCTTAAACCAAGCCAACACGTCAGTCCTCCTGTAAACAAAAATCTAACTTTTTTTCACAACTAATTACGTTAGATTCATAACAGAAACTAGAAAATTAGAAATGTTAATTTTTCTTGTAATTGAATGACTCGAATGATTAGATGAGCTAGGTTTTGATACCCACCATGTACTCTGCACTGGATGGGATTTCCGTTTCCTCAGACTGGTTGTGATTGCTTTCTTCATTCTCTTCTTTCCGTTTTCCATTTATTTCTGAGTTACGGTTCGCGAGTTTAAATTTGATTGAGTTGCATCCCTTCCCCGTCTACTTTTTCGGCGAGTCAGCTGCTGGTTTACATTTTTTTTTCTTATTGTCTTCATATTGCTCGATGAAATGCCTCGCTGACGGGACTTGGGTTACAGACGACACAGAATAAGAATATTATTTTACACTTAAGTTTTCACATCATTTTTTCAGTGTCGTGTATTCATTGAGGCGGTCTAAACCATCTATATACCAGATGAATATCGTGCGTACAGGTTACAGAGATTAAATTTCAATATACAGGCTGATACCTGGTCCTGGGTGGAAGTGTGCAGCTGCTGCAACCTGTGCCGCTGCTAGCGGCGCCTTAGTTGCATGGTGGCTGTTCATATGATTTGAATGTCCCAAAGAATACGGTATTCTTTTTTTCTTCTCTGTCATTCTTCCTCTTAGAGCACGTAAAATGGGGTGTGGGATGCAGATAATTATTTTTGATAATTCAATTTTAGGTACACTGAGTTTCTGTTGAGTTGGAGTGTCTTAAGAGTTATTGGCCTTTCCTTCCCGTGAATCTGGACGCTCTGATTCTGGAAAACTTTTAATATATGTTGTTAATGTGTTTAATCTTACAGCATTGTTGCTTGACTTCAGAATCTTAGATGCCCTAATGGTTGCTCCAGTTGTTTAGACGTGCTGCTGAAGAAAAACATCAACCTTCATTCGAATTGTTTTGATGGTTCCTTATGTTTATTTCTCATGGTGCCCGGCAATTTTTCAGAAACTGCAAACTCCTTTTTCCTGTATGTAGCAATCAGCATTTTGGGTGTTCTAAGAAAAGTTCCATTAGATGGATATATGCCCATCAACAGTTCCGAAAGAAGAAAACTGTTTATCAAATTAATGGACGGAAGAAGGAAACTCTCGGAACAGACAAGGAAGTGACTTCGGACCAAAAGGTTTATGCCAGGGATATCATCAGAAATATATCAAATATTTTGAGATATTCAACCTGGGATTTGGCTCGGGAAGAGCTGCAAAAACTCTGTGTAAGATGGGACTCTTATACAATCAACCAAGTTCTCAAAACCCACCCACCAATGGAGAAAGCATGGTTGTTTTTCAACTGGGCGTCTAAATTAAAAGGTTTCAAGCATGACCAATTTACTTACACAACCATGCTGGATATTTTTGGAGAAGCTAGGAGAATTTCTTCAATGAACTTTGTCTTTCAGCAGATGCAAGAGAAAGGGGTCAAGATAGATGCAATCACTTACACTTCGCTTCTTCATTGGTTTGCCAATGATGGGGATGTTGATGGAGCAGTCAAGGTGTGGGAGGAGATGAAAGCTAAGCATTGTCATCCAACAGTTGTCTCTTATACTGCTTATATGAAGGTTCTATTTCACCACAATAGAGTGAAGGAGGCTACTAAAGTCTGCAAGGAGATGCTGCAATCTGGTTTTTCTCCAAATTGTTACACGTACACTGTCTTAATGGAGCATCTTGCTGGTTCTGGTGAGGCTGATCCTTATTTGTTTTCAACTATGGCTCCTCTGTTTGTTTGACTTCCTAGTGCTATTTGCAATGTTTGTCATGGAAATTATGGATTGCTTGTCTGCTTGGCAATAAGTATGCCATAATTCATAAATTTTTTGATTCTGCATAGCAAGAAGGATTAGCGAAATTAAAAATAAAGCCTGAGATTGGCATTTGATTACCGTCACTTTATATGTATGTGGGTACAATTATCTTGCCTGTTAGGTCGCTTTTGCATTTGTGCCAATTCTCATTGTGTCAAATAGTTCTTATTTCTTTATGTTTGAAAAATGAATAGGAGAACTATGAATATTCTTCCTCACTTTCCATTGATCCGAAGGGTGAATTACATATACAAAAATATCCTAAGAACTCTCCTAAATTACAGGAATAGATTACCACAAATTTAAATACACTACATTACAAATTTGAATGAATTTGAACTTGGATTCTCTCTTCTGTTTTGAAGAGTGCTTCATCCTTTCTTTCCTTTATCCTGTTAGTTTGAATTGTTCTGATCTTTTCTCATAACAATCTTATCTCCTTATCTACTCGTTCACAGCTTTGAATCAATATTCCTTTTCTTTTATCTTCTCCAACAATTTTTTCCCCTCAAGTTAGGTCAGCTTTGTCTGTTTATCAATTCTCCAAATTACTACTATTTAGATATAATCATTCTATGTTTCCTTGGCACTTTGTGCTCCATGCTAACATTTTCAGTTTTACATCACTCACTGCTACAGTCTTGTTCTTGTTGTGTCATGTAATGGTATATTTGAATCTGGAACTTGAATGTTATTTTATCTGAGGTACACCTGTTCTGGGGTAATTGGTACACAATTCAAATAGAAAAAGAAAGAGCTGGGGCCATTAACATTAGTACTCTTCATCCAATCGTAGCATCAACTTTTCCTTCTATGAGTTCATCTTTTCTACCCTGATTGCCTTCTGTTCCTGAAGTGGATTATTTTATGATTCCTGTTGAATAGGTTTTGTGGTAGCTGTTCATTTCCTCCTTTTTTTTTTAAATTTTATTTTATTTAATTTTTTATCTTGCATGTTTGGCTCTTAATATGCTCTTTGTGACCAACTTTGAATCTAATATTGAGGAGAGAAGTTGTCAACCAATTTAGGCCCTCAAAAAACCTTTCTCTTGTTACAGGTAGGACCTTTGCTTACTTATTAATAAAGTTATGCTTGTCCTTCATAACTTCAGGTGAATGGAATTGAAGTTTAGGTGTCTTCTTGTTCCACTGTTGCAATTATACTTGACAATACTTAGTACTTTGAGTGGTTGGTTCTCCTTTTGCTTGAGATGATGTGATTTTATCATGAACTTTAAAGATTTTTCTGAATGATAAGAAATGGTGATCAAAGTAAATATATTGTGGAAATGTGCAGTTGAACTTGGAAAGAACAGAGATGAATGAGTTAATGTATTTATGCAAGGCTAGTGATAGAAACAACCGGAGGCAAAAGGTCAGGAAGTTTGTTTAGGGTGATTTTGAAATGGATAATGAATAGTTGCATCTAAGTTGGTAGAAAGGATTGATGCCAAATTAACATTGCAAAGGGCAAAATAAATATGTTTCAAGGCAATGACTTGTGACTAAGTTTAGTTGAGAAGGTAATTGCGCATGAGATCATTATTTGCTTGAATATGTTAGAGAGGATACTTCAAATACATTTTACTTGTAATTGTCTTTCCTTCCAGCCTAGAATTACAGAATGGCTGGAAACATTTGCCTTATGGTTTGGAAGGGGACCTGTGATAAGTTCCCAAGGAGTGTTGGTGATAATAGTGGTAATTTAGATGGTGTGTTGGCTGAAGCAGTGTCATAGTTGCTAGTAGTTATACATGTTGAACAATAATGTATTTAATGTAAATCATTTATAACACAATGTCATAACCAATACCGTTACTGATGAATGTGGAGACTCTGTTTCTGGATTAAGTATTTATTGAACTTAGGATGTATTGATACTTTCACCATATAAATGTGAAAAGCCAACCCCAAATGCTGGAGAAAAGCTTAGTAGAGTTGAATATCTAGATTCGAGAAGTATTTCCTTCAGATGCACATAAACCTAGGAAATAATAGCTTTTTCTTAGCTTATGGTGAAGTAATTACATTCTGGATGATTTAATTAGATTAGTTCTTTGCTCCTGATATTCTATTGGCGCAGCTATTGAGCTTTTCATATCTGAAACACTCAATCATGCATACACTGAAATTAAAGAAATCAGATAATCTATGTGGTTTCTGTAGGTAAATTATTCACTTAATTTAAGTTTGCACGTGTGTTGTCATTTTGGCTAAAACTACTACAAGTTGCTGCTGTTCATGTTTGGATTTCCCCACCTATCTATGTGTCTCCTTTTCTCAACATTATAGTGTTCATAATTCTAATAATTTCCACTCCACCTATGCTAATGAATTGTTGGACTTGCACTGGAATGAGTGATCATATCTTTAAAATGATTTCAGGCAAATACAAAGAAGTTCTGGAGATGTTTAACAAAATGCAAGTAGCCGGTGTCTTACCTGACAAAGCAACTTGCAATATTCTGATTCAGAAATGTTGCAAAACAGGGGAAACATGGGCAATGAATAAAATACTTCAGTATATGAAGGAAAACTCTCTTGTCCTTCGTTACCCGGTTTATCTGGAATCCCTTAAAACTTTAAAAGCCGCCGGTGAGAGTGATGTTCTCCTAAGGCAAGTCAATCTGCATTTTTCTACTGAATGTGCCACAAAAGATGACATAAACAACTGCGATGCAATTGTTTCTGATATCAATGCTGTTGTAGATATAGGGCTTGTATTAAGTTTCTTGAGGAGGAAGAACTTTTTGGCTGTTGACAGCTTGCTTGCCATCCTGATGAACCAGAACACTCAACTGGACTCTAAGACAATCTCCACCATAATTGAGGTGAATAGTGCTCATTGCAGACCAAATAGTGCATTATTGGCCTTTGAATATGGTGTGAAAATGGGTGTAAGAATTGAAAGAACTGCATATCTTGCCTTGATGGGTGTCTTTATAAGAACAAATTCATTTCCAAAGGTTGTTAACGTTGTTGGGGAAATGATTGGGGTTGGAATTTCTCCTGGAATGTCTTTGGGTGCAATCTTAATCTACAGGCTTGGCTTAGCCAAGAAGACTGGTTGTTCAGCAAAGATATTTGATTTGTTGCCTGATGAGCTGAAGAACACAGTGACTTACACCGCTTTAATTGCTGCCTATTTCTCTTCAGGTCAAGCTAATAAAGGACTGAAAACATTCACAGCCATGAGAAATAAAGGGCTCCATGCTACATTGGGCACATATAATGTGCTACTATCAGGTCTTGAAAGAAGTGGCAGAGTTGATGAAGTAGAACATTTCAGGAAGGAGAAGAAGCAGCTGGAAGCCAATGGTCATTCTCAAAACATGGATCTGTTGGAAGAAACACTTTGTAACTGCCTGTTTGCTGGGGATACAATGTTCTGACAGTAAAATTGGACCATAGGCTCCGAAGAGTCTTCCAATTGCTGTATGAGATGGTAAAACATTACTGTGAATATTGGTCTGCCCACAAGACCAGATGGCCTGGATAAAACGGAGGGTGTCAAAATGGAGTAATGCCTTTTTCCATGAAAGTTAAAAACTCTGATGGAAACTCTGTAGTTCTGCGCAACATTGTCATTCACACTCATTAAAGGTTCAATGAAGTTCAACAAAATGGCTCGCATACTGCAAGAGAAAGTAATGTCTTCTACTCAGGTAGACAACTCATAGTACTCTGGAATATTGGTCTCTGAGATTTTACACAGCTAAATATACGATATGCATTTTCTGTAGGTGACATGTCCATGCATGGAAGTGTTGCACCAGGGATGTTGAGCGGATTTGGGACATTCCTTCTGAAGGTAACAAACAAGTGATGCTTCCTTTTCAAATAAATCATGAGGTACGAACGAAATTGCTAAGTTTATTAAAAAAGGATTAGGGTGCAGCTTGTAGTTTAGGAGAGGAGCGACAACTTTCTATCCAGCTTTTGGTGATTTTAATTTGTACTGATTGTTAAACGGCTTTAATTTGGCTACAAATAGAAGGCTTAATCATGCTTGTCGGTCAATTGATTATGTTTAGGGTATCATAATTCTGTGTGGAACATGGTCATGTCTTAGCTTGTCGTACATTATGCATATATCAATTTCCATCATCCTTGTCAAGACCTTTCGCTGTTATTGTTTTAAGGGGGGAATCATGAATTCGTGGTCAGATTTGCATTTTTATTTCCACCTTTCCAGATTCCTTAGGACTAGAAATGTCATATGAACATGCTATATATTTTTAATATGCCTAAGCCTAATCATAAAGTTTAACATCATGTTTGCAATGGATAAGCTTAGCAACAACCTAAATTAGGTGTCAGTTGTTAGCAAATAAAAAATAATATATCAAATCATTATTATATTATGCCGAGAAAAATTAAAGTGCTACAAATTTTAACTGCAAAAGTAAGATTTCTTGTTTATTTTCCTGGTAACATAAGGTGATTTAGAATAATTGCAGAGGAAAATGGTAATACAAAGCCATTAATACTACAGATGGCAAGGGTGGACCATGGGATGGCTGATTGGACAAATTTGCTCATGCTTTCTATCTGTGATAAGCTTGAAATTCAAAGTTGATTTTATGCTAATTAAGCCCATTTAAGTTAAGCTTAGCCGAAGTGCTTATCAATTGCAGTGACCTCAAAAGTATTCCAAAAGCTGTTATTACCCAATTAGTACCCTTCAAACAGAAAGCATGACAATTAGAGCCCTTATATAATACTTTGTTGACGTTCTTTAGCAATTAATTGAGGTATTGGTAAAGAATGAATGAATAATAAGCAGTCATTTAAACGTGGGGAAAGAGAATGATTCATGACTAGAAAAGGCAAGATTTGAGAACCAAATATGATGAATTATCAGACACATTGTTGACGTATTTTGTTTCTTGGCCTTTCCCTACAAGGTATAAACTACAGTGCAACAAGGAAAATCACCAATCTTAGAGAGAAGGTTGATAACACGTAGCTCATTAAAAATTTGGGTTATTAAAAAAAAAAAATCAAACTTGGTTTTGTATTAACCGAATAAATAATGTAATACACTTATCAAAACAAAAGATAATTGTAATAAAATAAAATAGTTCTTTCAAACGCGATAAGATTAAGGTTGAAAATGAAAAGATGATGCCATCCTCTAATAAATAAGGTTGCATTCAATTGAACCAAAGTACAAAATAACTAATAAGAGATTGGGATTAAAGAAGTTAGTGCACCCATCAAGACTCGAATGACAAAAATTGAAGATCATTTTAATAGCATGGCTAAAACTTAATCTTTTAGATCTTGTTGTACCACACATGATCATCACTTGTGTATTTGATTTAAGAACAAAAAAAAAAAAGAAAGAAAGGTTTTAGATTGAAAATATCATTTGAAGACGTTTAAGCTTGATGGAGAAACATTTACTAGCCGGTGTGAACCAAAGCACAAGAATATATCATGAGAATATTAGCTCTTTGATAGTCAATAATGCAACCACAATAAATCACCAAACAATAGCATGGGCAGAACATATGCTGTGGAATTCATCAACCAACTTACACCCATTTTTTTCTTTTTTGCTAGACCAGCAATCAGAGATTTGATGTCCACATCTCTTCTATTATTATATATATATAAGCAAAAAGAATTATCACTGGATGAGCCTTTATTTTAAGGATTTTACTTTTTTTTATTTCTTGGCTGAGAGGTGTAGCCTTTGTAGCTAGGTTTCTTGGGAGGTGCTTTCTTTAAGTGTAGCCGCCAATATTCCTTCGACTGCGAACCATAAATGTATAATCATGAATGGATGATGCTACATCCACTTTTCTTTCAATTATTTCGTGGTCAAAATAAAAAAGATATATCTAATTTTCCACTTATCTATTGTATATCTGTAAAATTATCCATCAAGATAGAAAATAACTCGAATGATTAATATGTAGACATTATATTATATCCTCATATTTTCAACAAAACCTTTCTATCTTACCTTAAATATGACCATAAAATTATTAGGGATTTGTGTTTGTTATTTTGACTTTCGAGATTAATTATATTTTCCTCTCTCACTTTCACTCACCAAATAAATATTTATGTAAAAATCACAAGAAGTTATCTATACATATATATATATATATAACCCTCAAGTCAAGTAATTAACAAATCAATTTATGGTTTCTATCATACAATTAATTTTCATATGACATTTAGTATCAAACGCAAAGCTTGAGTTAAATAATTTCCAAGTTTTCATCCGCGTACTGTATTAGAGGCAATATTCTAAGGACACCCCACCCCACGGAATATATGATGGGAACAAGTTGTTCAATAATATATGAATAATAATGGCAATCTTCAAGGGATAGTACTGGCGGTGGCAGATATAATACAGTACGCGGCATCTAATCCTATTAACATTCCTAGCTCTAAAATCAGAGGGCACACATAGTTATACACATTCATATATATATATATATATATATAATGCGTGTACGTTATAGTCATTACGTACAGGCATCCAAGTTATACATATGGCTGCGAGTCTCAACACCGATCCCCCGACCAATAATTGTTGGGATTTTTATCAACTTGATCGATCACCTTTAAGAAAAACAGCAACTTTGTTTTCTTTGTTTTTTTTTTTTTACCTTTTATGTTAAAGAGTAAAGTCATGTAATTTAATTTTAATCAGATTTATCTTTAAACAGTAATTTTGTTTTTTTTTTATTTATTGCATGGGTTTATCACTTGTATTATTTTTTTTGTAAACTCAAGACAAATACAATCCATTCAAAAATTAAAAGTGACGTTGTTTGGATATAACAATAAATTTATTTGATTAAAAAACGTCATCGTCAAGTTGTCTGAATATGTAAAAATAAAAAAATAATCAGAGAACGTAAGAAGATTCTCACGTAAACACTTTAATACTTAAGTCTGACATTGAGTATGATAAAAGAAATTATGTTGAAATTAGTATCAAAGATATTATACTTTTTCAAGAATGAGTAACTGCTTATCTATAGAGAAATAAAAAATAATATTTAATGTAACAAAATTAAGATTATTGTAGATAACGCTTATCTTGATTAATCATAGTCTTTATGAATGACGTTTATCTCAATATTTTAAAATCATTTCGGAATTAGAATTCTTTATGGATAATTGATTATCTTTTTAGAGAAATTTTCGAATGCCAGAGTTATCTTGTTTGTGCGTTTGTGTGGGATTCTCGCATATAAAAAATTTATGCATTTTAGTCTAAAATATTATTTTGGTTGAGCTTTTAATAGATTTTTGTTTATGGCACAAAAAAAAAAGCAATATAAAGTTAATGGTACCGTACGTTTTGGATCATGTGTTTCTTTCTTCTAATATTAAAGAATAAAAATTATAAAAGTCCTTTACAGCTTAACGTTGGACAAAGTTAATCAGAAAAGAATATTAATTATCATAAATAACTTAAATTCAATTTTACTCATCAAGGTGTTAATTTGAAAAAATTATTGAATTTGGGCGCTTAATAACGGGGAGATGCATGCAACGTGGAAAGCTATTAAATGTTTTGTGATTTAGTTGGCATACACACACACACACATATGAATAATGCTACTTTGCCCGAATTAATTGACGTATAGGATGACTAAAGATATTAAAAGACAAAAATATCCTCACCTTGAAACTGCTGCTTCAAATAAAAATCGAGCGGACTTCATCATCGATGAAACCCGCCCAAACTGACTGGCGGACTTCAACCATGTTGAAGTCCGCCTGCCCAGCAGCGAGCGGGCTGCTGGGCGGATGAAATCCGCCCGCATAGCAGCGGGCGGACTTCATGTTAGATGAAGTCCGCCCACTGCTATGCGGGCGGACTTAATTCAAAATGAAGTCCGCTGCTATGCTGCGGACTTCATTTTGATTATATTTTATATTATAATTATAATTATAATTTTAATTAATTTTTATATTATAATTTTAATTATTTTTTTATTTTAATTTTTATTTTAATGTTAATAACAGTGTGCTTGGCGGACTTTATCTTAGATGAAGTCCGCCGAACCTTGGCCGAGCGGATTTTATTCTGTTCGGTCATTCTGTGCGTCAACCGTTCGGGTACTGTAGCACGACCCCACACATATATATCTGCTGACTCGGATGTGAATCCTCCAAAATCTTGGCGGGATTTCGGTAATTAAGGGATGACCTGAGAGGCACTTCAGGGAATAATAAAAGAGGAAAATGCTACTTCGCCCGAATGGTTGACGCACGGGCTTACCGAAAGGATAAATCGCGATATTTTAACATTGTAAATATCGCGATTTTTGTTTAAATTTTGGTGAAAGAAAAGGCGCTGTCTCTGTCTTTGAAGTCTGTTCCACATTTTGAAGTATGTTCCACATTAAGTCTCTCTCGATCACTTTCTTACTTTGGCCGCCGGTTACTCACAGACGTCACACGTAGCTCTCTCCATCGACGACAAATGATAAAGTCGCACGGTGCCTTTTTCGCCTGCAAACGCTCACGCCAGTATAGCCACCAACGGCGGCAATGTCGGACCTAGGTTAACTTCTTCCTTTCTTTCTTCGCCTCTGTTTTGAGTATATGGATGCTTGCATTATTTTCTGTATTTGTTCAACACAGCAAACCCCACCCATCTGTTTAATGGATGCCGCATTGTTCAAGTCCGCCGGATGAAGTATCCAAGCGGACTTCATATCGGATGAAGCCCGCCAGTAATGGGAGCCCGGGCCAGATGAAGCCGGCGGGCCTTATATGGGATAAAATCCGCCAGATGATATATGGCGGGCTTCATCCCATATAAAGTCCGCCGGCGGACTTAAAATTTGATTAAGCTGTGCTGTTTTGAAATTTGATTAAATTCTTCATGCGTTGAATAGGAGATCAATTTCTGAATTGTAATGAAGAGAATGTAGTTGCCAAGGATGATGAGATTGAAATTGAAGTTGGGGTGGACAATGAATGCACATCAGAGGCCAGTGAGATCATTGTGCCAACGGTTGGGATGAAGTTTAAAGACCACAACGAGATTTTTGAATTTTACAAAACATATGCTTATAGTGTGGGTTTCCCTGTTAGAAAAAGATCTTCAAGAAAAGATGATGATGGGTTGTTGAAGTATGTGACATTTGCTTGTAGTCGGGAAGGCCGGAGAACTGGGGATACAAGCAGTTCTTTGAGGCCTCAACCAACCATCCAAACAGGGTGTTTTGCTAGGCTGACAGCTACGACAGATTTGAACGGAGCATGGCGTATTAACAAAGTCATCTTGGAGCATAATCACCCTACAAGTCCTTCAAAATCCAGGCTTTATCGATGTAATCGACAATTGACTGAAAAGGTGAAACGAAAACTTGAAGTCAACGACGTAGCTGGTATTCCTATGCACAAGAGTTACAACTCAGCTGTTGTTGAAGCTGGTGGATATGAGAATCTGCCATTTATAGAAAAGGATTGTAGAAATTATATTGATCAGATTAGGCGATTAAGACTTGGGGAGGGTGATGCAACTGCAATACAAGCATACTTTACAAAAATGCAAGCCCAATGTCCTGGTTTTTTCTCTAGTTTGGATTTGGACGATGATTGTCGATTGAAGAACGTGTTCTGGGCTGACAATAGGTGTAGACAAGCATACAAGGAATTTGGCGATGTTGTCACATTCGATACAACGTACTTGACTAATAAGTACGACATGCCGTTTGCCCCTTTTATTGGTGTCAATCATCATGGACAGTCGATGTTGTTTGGATGTGGGTTAGTATCCAATGAAGATACTAGGACTTTTGTTTGGTTGTTTCGGACTTGGCTTGAGTGCATGGAGGGTCAGGCCCCTGCTGGTATAATAACTGATCAAGATAGGGCCATGCAAAATGCCATTCAAATTGTTTTTCCGAACACAAGGCAAAGATGGTGTTTATGGCACATATTGAAGAAGTTGCCTGAAAAATTTGGGGGCCATGCTCACAAGGCTGCAATACTTTCCGCCATGCATGAAGTTGTTTACGAATCACAAACTGCTGAAGAATTTGAACGGGGTTGGATTTCATTCATTGACATGTATACATTGTATGACAATGAGTGGTTGCATGGGCTATTCAGTGAAAGATGTCGTTGGGTACCTTGTTATTTGAAAACAAGTTTTTGGGCTGGGATGTCAACAACGCAACGAAGTGAGAGTATGAATGCATTTTTTGATGGATATGTGACCTCAAAGACCTCGTTGAAACAATTTGTTGAACAGTACGAGCGAGCTTTGAGGTGTAAGGTTGAAAAGGAGTTCCAAGCAGATTTTAAGTCCTATTCACAGATGGTACCATGCGTAACTCGATATAGCATAGAGAAACAATTCCAGGCGGTTTACACAATCTCAAAATTCAAAGAATTTCAAGAAGAGCTCATTGAAAAAATGTATTGTGATATTATCTCAACCGAAGTTGGGTGTCATGGAACTACATACGAAGTCGAAGAAGACATCATACTCCACGGAACAAGAATGAAGAGAAAGAGATTTACAATTATGTTTGAGGGAGAGAAGTGTCACATTGATTGCAGTTGTCACTTGTTCGAATTTCGAGGGATAGTATGTAGGCATGCTCTTTCGGTATTGATCCGAAATGGTGTGACATTGCTTCCCAACCATTATATCTTGAGGAGATGGAGGAGAGATGTGTGTAGAGCATATAGAAAGGTGAAGATAAATTACAATGGTTGGGTTACCACTCCTGAGCAGGCACGATATGATCAATTGCATGGTTTATTTGATGAGGTGGCAAATTTGGTGATAGATGATGATGAACGCACTCGCAATTTAACAGATTTGCTTCAAAATGAAATTAAGAACTTGACCATTTCGAGACCGATAACAATGTATGGTAGTAATCCTCTATCCCAAGGCAGTGTTCAAATTGCCTCTGATTGTCCTGAAGGTGCAAGGACATCATCTGGTCCCATTTTGGATCCGCATTGCACGATAACCAAGGGAGCTCCAAGAAAACTTCGTAAGAAGGGGATATTGAAAACAATGTCCAAGAAAAAGAAGGTATGTTTTAGGCGTCTGTTATGTACTTGAACTATCAAATGTTGGTATATAATGGTTGAGACTTTTTTTGCCTAGGTACCTTCGAACAAAAGTAAAGGAAAGACGACAATGCAACAGGGAACACAACCCACTGAATGCCTAACACAAGCATTAGTCAATCCAGCGCAAACCCCACTAACTTATGAACAACAGTTGATGGTGTGTGATTTTTGTGTTGTTTTTCTTTTCTATACTTAGTTTTGATGATGAAAAATAACTTAAGTGTTTAAGTTTTTCAATTCTTGTATTTTTGTAGAATTTAAACTGAAAATTTTTGTCCTCTTTGCAGGCTGCTCAATATCAACCTTGGCAATCTTTTAATACAGATTATGGAGTGTACTGGGGCCAAATTAAGTGTATGGGTCAACCTGAGGAAGACGAGGTGATAGGATCACAGTTTGGAGATAGAAATAACTTGTGATATCATGACAAATTTGTGTCAAATGTAAATTTAATAACAGTAAGCTTGTTGATGCATGGCAAATTTGTTTCAAATGTAAATCTCCAAATGTTGCATGCAACTGCTTAGTCATATTTTTCTGTATGATATTGAAATGGTTTAGGGACAAATTTGATATAGAAAAAAGTACAACACCTATTCTTAATGCATGAGCAATGAGTTGGTCAATTGTCTGGGCGGACTTGCATTTGGCGGACTTCATCAGGGATGAAGTCCGCCAGATAATCGATGGGGCGGACTTCATACCATATGAAGTCCGCCACCTCCAAATTGATATTGGCGGACTTCATCTACGTTGGGCGGACTTTATCATTGATGAAGTCCGCCAGTAGCAAAGTAGCGGACTTCATCAATGATAAAGTCCGCCATATGAAGTCCGCCACCTCCAAAATGATATATGAAGTCCGCCACCTCCAAAATGATATTGGCGGACTTCACTGATCAAGTCCGCCCAAATGATATTGGTGGACTTCTTGATAAAGTCCGCCCAACGTAGTGTCCGACTTCATCCCAGATTAAGTCCTTACTAGTGGTGGACTTCTTGATGGGATCAGGGGGTTTCTATGAAAAATCACTAACCATATTGATTTTAATCTTTATTAAAAATAATTTTAGACGTTTGTTAACATTAGATGTATTATAATAAATATTATTTTAGGTCGAACCTTAATATTTACGAAATGATTATTTGGAGATTAAAGAAACCAGAAAACATGTTTGGATTAAGCAGTGGTCAAACAATTCGCCATGAAGTTTGGATTCCTTTTCAGCAATTCAAAAAACACAAATGCATTACAAGAGGAAGGCTACGGCCTTACTGTTAAATGAGGAGAAAATACACAAACTAACTATTGTTAATAATTGTTACAAAACAATACTCACAAAAGTAAAATACAACAGCTAACTTAGAAAAAACAATGAAAATTACACGGAACTAAGAAAACACAATATAATAATTGTTACACCTATCTAACTACAAGAAGTAATTCAGACCAGACATCTATGGCTGTGGTGTACTCGTAGCCCCAAATATAAGCTTACAAATTCGATAGTATCTGGATCAGCTGTAAGATATAAGTACATACACCACAAGCAAAACAAAGTCAATTGAGATGGCACCCAAAGTCGCATAACCCAAAAATAAAAGTTAGTTTGACAGAGGTTTTTACTAACCTGTTACATTCATGACATTGGACATCACCTAAATAACTTTCAGTCTCAAACAAATTAGTATGTGAAATTCATGACATGCACAATGAATGAATAAATATGCCTCAACAAACAATATAGTCAACCACTATGACAAACAAGCACATAAAAACATAGTTGAAACTATTGCAAGTACACTTTAATGTGCAGCATTGTGTAGCCAATAATTACACCAACCATTTTACCATTTTAACAGCCGATGGGAAACAGCCTTCAACAAAATGCACATGAGCCAAATGCACATCTGAACAAAATCACTTCCACTTGCAGCTTGTTGGACCTAAAATAAAACAAAAGCTATGAGCGAACGCTAGTTAAACAAGCAGCCAGATCATTGTAAAAATTTAAACTAATTGAACCATTCGTACTGTGATAAAAAACAAAAAAAAAAGACTATAAAACCAAGTGTATTTATAAAGTGTGACTTTTTTTGCTTCAAATCTTAGGTAAAACTGAATCTGCCACTGTCGAGCTTTGTAGTAGTAGACCATCAGGGCTCACTGATGAAGAAAGAAATGAGGTGGTCAGTCTTATGCACCATAATTTGTGTCAATCTAAGGGGAAAAACGTATGTGATGTTCAAGAATATTTGATAAATAACAAACTTACTAAGCATCACCCATAAATGGCCAAATCTTTGGATCTAGTAAAACAAAACACCATGAGATAAAAAATAAATGGCCAAATCTATGGATCTAGTAAAATTGGGCCAGCATTCAAATATGGCACAAACCTTAATCAAAACAGCGTGTGCTGGTAAATTTAGTCCCCATGCTAAAGTAGATGTGCATACGAGCACCTAAAACAAGTGCAAACAGAGGTCTTAAACAATCGGTGGAAAATGTAACAGCATAAAGATCAAACGTGAAGATATAAACTACAAAAAAAGGTTTAATATAAGTTACTTTCAATAGTCCATCAGCGAAAAGACGTTCAGTTAAACCCCTATTGCCATTTAAAATCCCAACATGATGGATGCGAATACCATAGTCAAAGAGTTGAACAAGCTCCTTGTTTCTGGACTTCAACACTTTCCTCTAAAATTCATAAATAAAGTCATCCAGAAAAACAAATTAAACATATATGCTATTGTGCATATGCCACACAAAAAGACGAGAAAAGATACTTACTTTTCTCAACTCAAACTGTGGATGTGTATCAGTTATAAAAAGATCCAGTCCATGCCATTTTTCTGGGCAAGTTCAGCCCTATGGATATTCACTTTCCCTGAAATTCCATCAATTAAACAGCTGGTACAATAAATATTTTGCATAATCCTGGAAAAATAAAGAGAACATTTTTTCAAAATTAACGAGAGCATACCTTAAACAAGATCAAACGGTATAAAATGCTTGCCCCTCCAAAGTTATGTAACTGCTCAAAGGAAAAGAGAGTTTGTTATATAAAATAAGATACACGGATTTCGTTAATACCAAAGCCTAAGAATCCTTACCAAACGTCAATTATCATCAATTACTTTACTATATCTATACATATAATACGCAATTTTGTTCCGAAGGAGCTTGGCATCATCCATATTCTGATTGGTGACCCAACGATCCTCTTTGTGTCTCAAAATGTCATCAATGAATTTTATTACATAGCATCCGCAACTACTACTGCATTACAAATAAAAAAATTCAATGTCAAACCATCAGATGATGACATTTTAATGTATTCAATTGACTTATGTATATAGGAGTTTTAAAAGTTGCAGTACCTATCGGGTTGTTGTGGAATGTTAACTTTCGCCGGATCAATACTCTCCACCTCCCATTCTTTAGATGGAGGGGCAGGCGTGGAGACATGTTTGTAATATTCACTGCGCCTCATGATACTGGGTAGGAGACTCCCGAATGGCTTCATGAACTCAAATCTGGACATCCTACTATCTTCAGACTGTGCCAAGGAGTCGTAGATGACTATTTTCATTGCTTTCAAACAAACTTTGGCAAGGATCCAGTGCTTGTTATTTTGAGTACACGGAACCAAGACCTGCATGTAACAAAATACGTTACGTGCAATTAACTAAATCAATCATTAAAACTAAATACGACTTACGTAGTCAACTCGCCACCAAGGGACATCGTCACCAGTATTTCCATGGATATAATCAACCAACTTTGACTGCAGATTTTGGTTATCATTCCCACTGCAGATGGATTGGAACAACCCCTGAAAGACAAGTTTGAAATCTATCACAGGTGACATACAAATGAAGAAAAATATTAGTTATGTGAGATGTGTTGAGAACTCACAAAAAACGAGGTTGGCATCACCGCATAGTTCGTATCATACGGAGGACGCTCGGGCTCCTCATCTCTCTTACGTCTGAGGCAACATATGTACATGTCAATCATAGACCCATCCAACCATGACGTCAAATTTCGTAAATCTTGGAGGTGGCTCGGTAATAGATTGAGCAAGAAACCAGTGTCTCGCCTATAATAAGCAACAATTATTATCAGGGTGATAATGCATTACCAATGTAAATAAAAAAGGTACTAGTTATATATACTAACCTGATTTCTTCTTTTGAGTTGATATACTGAGTGTATCCCTCAGGGGGGGATAATTCATCGTCCAAGCCCGGTGCATTGTCTACAGGATGACCATACACTCTTGTCCCCTCTTGCACCTGGGGGGGCAACACAGTCATGTCTATTATTGGATCCACTTTGACCCCCTCCGGGACCTTCTTCCTATTCCTCTTCCTCTTCCTATAAAATGTTTGTTCCTTCAATTCGATGGAATGTTTCATTGGATCGGTGAACGGTGTGCGACAATATTGCGATTTGACTCGTTCACGCCCTGTTCGTACACCTTCCATAACCACGTCTTCCGCCAACTATTTTTAATTAACCATTATAAGATGAAATTACTTCAAAATCATATGTAAATAGGATAATGTAGGGGGCTTACTCTAGAAGGGGATGTCCGGTGCTCCTCATCTGGCTGCTGATCTGTGGGGTCGGGGGGAGAAATCAGGATGCGTATCACAGCTAACAATTCTTCTTGACTTCTCTCAACTCGAATCAATCGAGCGTCCATGCCTAACAAAGCTTCCTGATTTCTTAGTACTTGCCCCAACCGACTATCCATATCTTCTTGATTCCTCTCAACTTGCCTCAACCGAGAGTCCATACTTTGCAACAAGTTAAGTGCTTCAGTCAGCATCTTGGTCATCTACAAAGGGGAAAAAACTTAAAATAAAAAACAATTACAAACAAATATCGGCGGACTTCATACAAAAATAATATGTAGCGAACATACCTCATACTCAGTCTGTCCATCATGTGTACTCTTGTGCACTCTTTCATTTGACATCTCATAGCTAGGAACAAACCTCTCACCCTCCTCCTCCACCCCATACCCGCCCTCACCCTTGCCCGCCCTCCCTGCCTCCACCTCTTCCCTGCATTCCTTGCCTGCATCCTCAACCCTACCCACCCTCTCTAGCTCAGCCTCCTCCACACCCTCCCTGCCTCCAATATCTTTATCATCATCGTCACCTCCTCCACCTCCATCTTTGTACACATTAACACCAACCCAGTGCAGGGGGTGAAATGACCTCCAAAAGGCCGTGTCCCTCTCTGCCTCAGTGGGCTCAAGCGTTCGGCTCAATCCTCGTGCCTACAAATGTTATAATAGGTAGCCAAATATTATATATTCAAACAATCTAGAATAATAGGCTAGGTTAGATTACAAACTTACCTTATTAAGACATTCATCATAATTAATTTGTTTAGGCCTCTTGCTAGATAGCCACTTCCTGCATCTGGGAATCATGGTTGTGACTGGTACTCTTTGAGCCCATGTTCCTTGAACCCAAGGAAATGTCTCAATCAACCACCACTGTAGACAAGAAGAAGTTTTATAATCAAAAAAATAAAAAATACAAAACAATCATATACAATAAATGATTTCGTAATCAAATAAAGTAACATGTTACTGATTGTACCTGAAATGCCCAGACAAATCCATAAATGTTCACTTTCTTTCCAGACTGACCGCTCCGCTTCTCAACCTTAGTAGCCAGACGAAGGAAATATAGACTCTGGCTATATATATATGTGCCCCACGGGAATGCCTGAAATGCTTCTAAATCTTCAATCATCGTCCACAACATATCAGGCACATTCTTCCGCTCATCGTGCCCCAATAATATCATATTCACCACTGAAATATAACCCAACTTCAGGACATCGTCTGCAGCCAGGTTCTCTCTAGTGAGTACAGCATTTATGTCATGCCCGGACACCAACTGTTGAGATGGGAATAGTCGTGTCCGTAAACTGTCATCCCCTACGGGCCTCGCTTCCAACAATTGCTTATCGATTGGGCCAAATCGGAGTCCACTTATTAGGATGAACTCCTGCTTCCCGTACCTATATGTTTCCCCGCCAATCTCAAACCACATTTCGTCGTCACGGGCCTTAGGAAATGTCACCTCCCTGAGCAGAACTTGGTAGATTAGTTGTGGCGCAGACATTTGAAGGGATAAGGGGATCTGAAGGAAATGACTGAGTGGGCCCGTCAGGAATGTTTCCAGCATGTTATAACGGCCGAGAGCGAGTCGAACTGGCCCAAGTTGGTTTATCCCACAGTGTGTAGTAGCTCGTGTTCCCGGGGGTAGTACCCTGTCATCGTGAACATAAGTATATTGCCTACTTTGCTCATCCATCTGTATAAAAAGCCAAAACAATTCAAAACAGCAATTGGATCAGTACACTATACACACATCAAGAATAATATATAATATTACAAATTGTAAGTATCAAAAAATAAAAAAATTGTAGTGGCGGATTTCATATGATTAAGTCCGCCCAATACCGGCCTCGGCGGACTTAATCTATGATTAAGTCCGCCCAATACTGGACTCGGCGGACTTAATCTAGGTTTAAGTCCGCCAACAGGGCTGAGCGGACTTAATCTAGGATGAAGTCCGCTCAACCCCATTTGGCAGACTTCATCATAGATTAAGTCCGCCCAATACCGGACTCGGCGGACTTAATCTATGATGAAGTCCGCCAAACGGGGTTGAGCGGACTTAATCTAGGATTAAATCCGCTCAGCCCTGTTGGCGGACTTAAACCTAGATTAAGTCCGCTCAACCCCCTCGGCGGACTTCATTATCGATTAAGTCCGCCCATCCCCGTTCGAAGACGGGCGGACCTCCTCGGCGACGAAGTCCGCCCAAAGTCCGTTCATCTTCCCACTCCAGACGCCAGTACAATGCAATGTTCAAAAACACTAAAAATAACACAAATAACACACAACACACAGTGTTCCAACAGTGTGCAATGCAATGCTGAATAACACAAATAACACAAAAATGAACTGCTAAAAAATCACCAAAAATCGCTGTAGATCTTACCTGGTCGCACGTCGCACGGAGGTCGGACGAATTTACAGAAATCGCACGGTGGCCGGCGGCTCTTTGACAGAGAGAAAGAGAGAGAGAGAGAGGAGGGAGTCGCACGGTCGCCTTCGGCGGTCGCACGGTGGCCGGCGGCTCTTTCACAGAGAAGGAGAGAGAGAGAGAGAGAGAGGGGGGGGCGGGAATATGAGGGGGATGGATTTCTTATATAAGGGCATTTTCGTCTTTAAATTTTGAAGTAGGGACAAAATAGTCATTTGGAGCTTTCGGTCAGCTCGTGCGTCAACTATTCGGGCACTGTAGCACCGCCCAATAAAAGATGGGGGCCAGGCCAGGCCAGATTGGAGCTAGGATATTATTATGCAGCAATTTGACGCCGTTAGCTTAGCGTACCCGGAATTCCTTACCCGACCCGCAACTTTTGTTGCTTTGACCAACACGACACAACAAACAACGATCGCCCTCCCCTCCCATCCCATCCCATCCCATCCCTTGAGCTCAACACAAAACAATCTTTATTGCCCCCCCCCCCCAACACATCGAATTTATTGGCAAAACCATATGTGGCGACCCGTCTGTGCTGACTCCACCAACCAAGGACACGTCACCATCCCGTGGGAGATTGTTACTGTCTAGATCAGCCTAACCAGTCACCCCTGTTTAAAAATATCGAACGATCGAACGGTCAGATGGTCTTCTCATCTCAACCAACCACGTGTCCGGTGATTATGATGGCCCTTTGATCCTCGTTCTCGTGATCGACTTCACGCCTTTGGTTTCTACTCACGACACGAGATGTTCCCCCTGGATTTAGAAATAATATACGCTGTTGTGCCAAGAATATTCGCTGTTTCCTTTCCCAAATTATCGCGATAAATTAATTTTTTTTTTAAGGCCTACCAGTTTGATATAAATAGGCAGGCTATAACCCTACGTTTTCTCGGTCGTGCAAAACAGGAGAAACGTACGAGCTTTCAAATCGCCACCGCCCCCCCACCGCTTTTTGCCTCCTTTGCTCTCTAGTTTTTCTGGTTTCTCTCTCTAGAGAGCTTGATTTGAATTTATCAATGGCGTTCAGGAGAAACCTAGCATACCGCTTGTTCAACATTTCGACCAAATCAACCACAACCCTACTGGATTGCCGCATTTCGCTGGCATCGTCTGTTGGACGCCGCAGTCCGGCCAAAGTCGATCCGGATCCAGGAGATGACGGGGTGCTCCGTCGGATTCTGCAGTGGCGGCCGATTTACCAGTCGGCCTCGGCGGAGGCGCGCTGGACGCTGTCTAGGGGAGAGAAGCTGTTGCAGAAATTGAGAGGCATGGACATTTCCAGAGATCGGATTCGGTTGGACGGATTGATTCCGCCTCCGGCGAGTTCGCCGGAGGATAAGTTGACGGTGCTGGATGCGAGGAAGCTCCTGAGGATTTCGCAACTGGAAATGGTGAAGTCTAATCTCTCGCAGATCAAGGAGGACCACATATCGTACGCAGATTTCGTCCAGATCTGCTCTGAAGATTGCTCCAATCCTGCGCAGGGGTTGGAGTTCGCGAAGATTCTGGATGAGTCCGGCACCGTTATCGTCTTGGGAGATGTTGTGCTCCTCAGGCCTGACCAGGTTGGCTTCTCTATTCCTTCCCTGTTATTCTTTAATCATCACCAATAATCTATGCACACAGTAGCAGACATTATTATCCTCAAGACTACAATCAGAACTGATAGTTTTCTTGTGATATCTTTTTTTTTGTTTTCCCACAGGAAAGTGACCAAATGTTGCGCCAGATCTAAAACGTGTAAAGGGTTCCACATTCTCATATCCTGATTTTTCCTCGGAGAAAGAAAGAAGAGGGGGATTTTCTCGGGAAAAATATAGAAAAAGAAGCAATTAAAGGGAGTAGGAGTCATTGGGTTTGTGCAAAGTTAGGAGAGGCTAGACAGGGACATACTTGATTAAAAATGAAAATAAAAATTATGGCATAGCTCGATCTTATAATTCCAGGCACCGTTTGGATAGATCTAGAATATGTAGGACCCTCGATTTATCTTTGCTTCTTGAGAATTCACTGTTTATATAGCCCCGGTAGGTTCTGTTACACCCCCAATTGGCCTAGTTTTCTTCCCTGATTTGGAGAAAGCTGATTCTATTCCCCAGGATTTCGATTTATCCCCTGTTTCTTCTTTTTAATTTTCTCTTGTAAACATCAAAAAGAAGTTGTGGATTGGGTGGAAAATTTTATAATGGGTATTAAATAGGATGGAGGAACTAGTAAGCTAATAGCAATTTGCTTCTTGTGGATTTGGGTGGGGTTGATCTGAGCAGTTTTACTCAACAAATTAAAGCTGAAATAGCTCCCTTTCTGGTCATGGCGGACACTGCTTTTTGACCAAAAAAGCTTGGCTTTCCATAAACCTCCGATCATACAAAAACGATCAAATATGTGACACATAAAATCCCAATCCTGATTGCATCTTGTATTTACCCCATCAAGATTGGGACATGTTTTACCCAATCCAAATCCCAATCTTTGATGGGGGTAAAATACATAAGAGAGTTGAGACATGTTTTACCCAAATATTGTTGTACAATTTCTGTGATTACAGGTTGTGAAAGCCATTCAGAGCGTGATTCCTGTACCAAAAGCCCGGCCGGAAGACCCGCGGTGGAAGGAGCTGGAAGAAATGGAGGAGCAAAAGGCGGCCATCGACGGCAAGGCAGAGTCTCTGGTTCGCCGGGAACTGTGGGGAGGGCTGGGCTACCTCGTCGTCCAGACAGCGGCGTTCATGAGGCTCACCTTCTGGGAACTGTCTTGGGATGTTATGGAGCCCATTTGCTTCTACGTAACCTCCATCTACTGCATGGCTGGCTACGCTTTCTTCCTCAGAACATCCAAAGAACCATCGTTTGAAGGCTTCTTTCAAAGCCGATTTAACGCGAAGCAGACGAGGTTGATGAAGAAGCAGAATTTTGATGTTGCAAGGTACAACGAGCTCCGGAGAGCTTGTTATCCGCCTGGTCAAGCTGCTTCTTCAAGTTCTACCCCAACCCCCCCATTGTTTCAAGCCAATGAAAAGACAGAGACTGGTGCATTAGTTTAGGAAAGAATCATAAAACGTAGATAGAAGCAAACAATTTTGTTTTGGGTTCGTTTTTACTCCTTTTCGATTTTAATTTTATGTATGTATAACACCTGGCTTAGGATTTAGTGCCTATTGCGGCTGCCTGTAACTGTAAGCATCATCGAACACGGTTTGCTTGTGGACAACACATCAACATATCATCGCACTTCAGAATTTGCTTTCTTCTTAGTTAATTAGTTAATGTTCATTAAAATGACTAAGATAAATTTTTATTAAAATAATTTATATATAAAGTTTTAAAGTAAGTTAGTCGAAGAGAGAAAGAGCGGTTCAAGGGTTAGTGGGGTTTTAGGTGATAAATAATAAAAATTATTAATTTTTTTATTTTTTGAAATATAAAATTACTAATTAAATTGTGTATTTTAATTTAGAAAGTAAATTTTTTCAATTTTTTTATGGCATAGAATGTAAATAAAATTTTACTAATTTTAATTTTACTTTTTTTAAATTATAGTTACATGAATGATTAATAATATTTTATAAGGTATTTATACATTAAAAAAATTATTTTTTTATAAAATTTAATCTTAACAAGTTGTTGGGACTATTGCAATTTTTATCTCTAAAACAGTAAAGTTTCTGATTGATATTATTTTATGAAATTAATAAATGGTCTTTCTTTTATTGTGGAGTTTGTTTGATAAAGAATACATCAAATATAAGATATAATTGAGTGTTAGAACTTAAAAATGAGAGGGAAGCGAAAAGAGAGGGATTGTATTAATTGGGCGTTTTCTTATTCACATTTTTTTTATTTTTTCCCTTTTAATATTAATATTTCCACCATCTTTCAAATAAATAAAATTTGTAAATAAATATTAAAGAATTTAGACAATCAAATCTTATGGACAAAATTATCTCTCATGTTTTAAGTTTATTTATAATAAAATTTTGTGAAATTTATTCATTTAAAAAATGATGAAAATATCAATATCAAAAGTGCAAAAATGAAAGGGAAAGTGGAATGTGGATGAGATGTGGAATGTGGAAGGGAATTTTAGCTCTTTTGTTGTTGGCTATGCCACATAACAAAGTTAAAGTTTTCCAAACCAAACACTAACTGGGGTGTGGGTGGCTTAGCTCATGCTCATAGATAGAAATCGCCTGAAAAATAAGGCTCGGCTCGGCTCATAAATAGTAGTCATTTCATTTGGGGGAAGCTTTAGCTTTATATTGATTATTATTATATCATCCACATGAAGGCAGATGCAGGGAAGGAAGGCATCTAAGGGGGCAGGCAGGCTGAGAGGCAGCGTGCTACTGTTCCCTTTTTCTGGGTGTTTGACAAGTGTCCGGCTGAGAACAAATTTGTTGGGCGCCCAATTCCACCCTTCACACTTCAGAAATAGACATTTAAACGTTTTTGTTTTGTTGAGCTCAGAAAACAAATAACATTTTGGATTTTTTGTGAAGCAATAATTAAATTCATAGAGAAAGATGGATGTTTATATATATACCGTTTCATCGCTTATAGTTATAGTAATAATTTGAATAATTTTTTTCATTATTATTATATCTTGAACATAAAGATTGGAGTTTGAGGATGAAGGGTCCTCTTGGAAAATGGACTTGTTCCTTTCAGATTTGGTGGATGGCAATAATACCATACCATGCTATTTTATGGCATCGGTGAACCCTAGGGTTTGGCATGGGGGCTTGTGATGTGAGTCATGCGACATCAAACCCGAGTTGAAATGAAATTTCCTTGTCCTTTTGCTATAATAATGTTCTTAATTGTCCCTTGGTTTCAGATAAGTTAGGATTATTCATATATATATATATATATATATTATTGGCAAGCCACTCTGTCAATAATTATATCAAGATCCAACCTCGGCTGTCACCCCCACCCAAATTTTTATTCCATTTTTTTTTTTAAATTTAAGACTTAAAAGGGAATTCGTGAGTGGCATACACATCACATGTATACTTTTATATAATAATATTTAACCACCTTGTCTTGATATCATCATATATATATATATATGATATAACTTCTTAATATTTATGATGATTTGAACTCAAATAAGAAAAATGTCAAATACCATCCAGTATAAGTAACAATATATGCCATATCCCATATATGCCAGCACCAAAACTCGCAGTTTGCTGATATGATGCTATATCCTAACAAGTAACAGTATGCCCATCAATTGCACATAATATTAAATTTCAGTAGTACTTTAATTTTTCAAAATTTAAGAATAGTTTTTGTAATTATCTTAAATCTTAAAAATACAACACATAATTATTTTTTAATTTTTAAAATTTAATAATTATTAAACTAATAAAAAATAACATAGGATCGCTACTTAATTTATAAAAAGTTGACCGACCAATGTGGAGAGGCTTTTGTTGGTGCCTGATATATATAGCTGTCGTGTTGGAAATGCAGGAGAGGAGAGGAGAGGCTAATTATTGATTAATTTTCGGTAACAACCAGAAAAAAAAAAAAGAGAGAGAGAAAAGGCAAAATACTAATATTCTTAATTGTGCCTTGGTTTCAGATAAGTTAGGATTAATGAACTCCTACGATAAACATAATAATAATAATTTAATAATACAAGCTTATGGAATCCCTATCCTCCTTGATGTCCGCAGCTAGCCGCCGTGACCGTGCGTGAGCCTTTGTATATACAAGTTCACTGTAGCTTGAGGCAGCTGCCCGATGATTTACTCTTTCACTTGCTCTTTAATTACTATTAGGAGGCAGAGGCAGACAGGGGCGGACCGGCGGAGCCACCTAGGCCCAGTGGGGGCCATATTTTTTTTTAAAAAAAATTATTTTTTATAATGATTTACTATTAAAAATAAAAAATTATATTATATTTTACCACTAAAAATAAAAAATAAATATTAAAAAAATAAGTATATAATAATCCAGTAATAACCATCACAATACTTTTTATAATTTGTTCATAATTTTATTTTTTTACAATAATGATGCAAATAAAACTAAGTACTAAAAAAAATTGTGAAGTAAAGAAAGCAAACATGGAGAAAATTTATAATAAAGAAGATGAACAAATTAACAAAGTAAATATTGAGTAAATTGATGTTGCACAACTTCCTATAGATTCCGGGCTAAGAATATCAATAATGAATTATAATATTAATTTTCAAGATCAAATTAGAAAACACTATTTGCAAAGAGGTCTGTATCAGCCTCGAAATCAAGATGATTCATTTCAGTTTGGTTCAATAAATTTAGTGATTGATTGAAACATAGTATAAGTAAAGATGTCACATTTTTCTTATACTGTTATCTTTTTAAAACAAATAATAAGGAATAAGGAAATGGTGATTCTTTTATGAAAGAAGGGTTCAATAATTAAAAAATAAAAATAAACTTTAAGTTCATGTTGGAGATGCTAATAATGCACACAATTAATTTTGAAACAACTGTGAAAGCTTAAAGAATCAAGAACAAAATATTAAAATAGTTTTCTTTAGTCAATTAAAATAAACATTGTGTGATTATCAAATTCGTCTAAATATATCAATTGATTGTGTTCGACTTCTTCTATGACAGGAACTAGCCTTTCGTGGTCATGACGAGTTTAAAAATTCAAATAATCAATGTAACTTTTTTTAATAATTACAATTTCTAGTACGAAAAACTATAAGGAACAATTGCAATTTCATTTTTAATATTATCATTATTATCTTATTTTTAAAATTATATTTTTTGTATTTAAGTTCGTCTTCACTGAACCAAAATCTTGGCTCTGCCTAGGAGTGTTCAAAAAACCCGCTAGACCGCGGTTTCGGTCTAACTGAACCGAACCGACCGATTTTTTGAATTGGTGGTTCGGTTCAGTTTGGAAAACTGCCAAACCGCGCAGTTCGCGGTTTGGCAGATTAGCAGTTCGGTTCAAAATCAAACCGCCCGCATATATATAATATATAATTAAAAAATTAAAAATATAAAATATAAAAGGGGCGTCATCGACTATTCCTCCCTTTTCCCCCAAACCCTAACCCCTACCCACCCACCCGCCACAATCTTTCTCTCTTCTTGGACCCTCAGATCGCGGATCGATGCCAACCCACCAGCGACCCTCGCCCCCCCCCACGTCGCAAGCTTTGGTCGCAGCAGACAGCGAACGTACCTCTTGACATCGCCACCGTTGCCTCGCAGCAGCCGTCCCGTCGCCTTCTTCCCCCAACGTTTTCAACCGTCAATTCGCCGATTGCTGGTATAGGCACCTCTTGACACCGCCACGGTGTTGCCTCGCAGCAATCCGAGCTTGTCGCCTCCTTTCCCCAACGTTTCCAATCAATTCACCAATTACTGGTATACCTTCATGACTCTCTCTCTCACAACTATTTCTGTTGTTTTATTATATAGATTTTAGTTTTATTTTTAACTAGTGCCCATATAAGCATTTTGTTGTTGGTGTTTAATTGAGCTGCTCCATGTAGTCCAACAACACTAAGCCATAACTCATATCCTGTATCAGAGTGCTCTATATAGTATATGATTGTTTTATGTTAGCTTTTCCCCTTCACTGAAGACTGAACATCTAACATGCCCTTTCCCCCTCCACTTGCGCCCAGTACATAGACTTTGATTTTTGCAAATAAATCCTCCTCTTTGATTACTAGCAGTATGTTTGTTTTTGTTACTATCATGACGTGCTTGAGCTCACCACATATGGATTTTAGGTCTAGTTTGCGTTTCCTCAGTGTAAACAGTGAGTTCGTAGCAAAAATACAGATTTAGAATCGGTTCGGTTCTAACCAAACCAGACCAAATGCAAAAATTGTCAAACCACAGAAATTGAACCGCATTTTACGGTTCAGTTAGGTTCGATTTTCCGCATCAAATCAAACCGCTTAGTTTGATTTGATAGAAAACCGAGCCTATGATTCAATGCTTTAAACCAACTAAAAATCGGTCAAATCGAACCGTGAACACCCCTAGCTTTGTCTTTGGAGGCGGAGGCAGAGCCACCCATAATGTGTACATTCTGTTAAAAAGCTGATTAATTTAAGAAATTGCAGAGATAACTAAGATAATGGACAGCCAAAATAGTGTCCTGGCTGATTTATGGAGTTCTTAATTAATTATTATTATTATTATTATTAATTAACCGAGAATCCCCCCTGCCCCTGTTTATCCACTTCTTCACTGCTCTCTTTCCAATTAAGATATCAAGTCATGTCCGCCTTCTAATTACCCATCTTCTGCATTTCTACTTTTGATTAAATTATCTTATTTTTATTTTAAATTTTAAGTGTATCAATTTATTTTCCTCCCATCAGTGTGGTATTTTTACTTAGGGTAAATGATGGGTTCATTGGATTCATTTTCACACACCAAGTCTTTTTTGGTTTGATCTATCAATTTTGATATTTATCTATATTTTTCTTTTATTTGAAAACTTCTTGTGTCTTTTCATTTTTATGTTTATAGTCAATTTTAATTTTTTTAAATTTCTTGTTTTGCTAGTTGAATGTTTCAATTAGCACGTATAATTTCTTTATTTATTTTGATTCTAGTTATATCTAAATACGTTTTTTTATTCTATTCGGATTGCTAACTCAATGGTAGGGTACTTGGCTTTTAAGTGCGATTAAAATCTTTTACACATTTAGACAAAGCAAGAGATTTGGCTAGACCATCAGAAGTTTGGAAGACCACGATTGATCTTAAAAGAAAATGAATGAAAAAAGTAGTATGTTGTATCAATGAAAAATTTTGAGAATATTTCATTCTTGTCGGATTGATACAACATGTTGAAAAACTTGAATTTTTGAAACCAAACAAAATGAATTCGATTTAAAGTTGAGTTGAACAAATAAATAATAAAGCCCTACGGCTTCAATCAATTATAGAGAAGGAAAAAATAATGAGCTTATGTTCTTAATTTGAATAATTGTCTGATCTAATTATAAGATAAAAATATATTAGTGCCTGATGTGGGAAAGGTTTTTCCCTTGAGTGGATTAACCTATGAATTGGGATAGTCTTGAAACTCACAAAGAAAAAATGAAGTGAGTTAAACAAAAAAGAAGAGCAGCTTCAACTAAGAAAAGAATATGCTTCAAGATTCAAAATTTAAACAAAATAATTTTTCAAGTAGATTAAAGATTAAAATAAGGAATCACAAATATGAAAATAAGATATTCTATCATAAAATTTGTGAAAAATGTTGACTAATCCATAAAGAGAGACAAATTATAGTAATTTGTTCAAACTCAAGACATAAATAAAGATAAGGATAATTGAAAAGAGATCATCTAAAAAACTTGATGAACAAATAATAATAAAAAAAATATCTATTTTGAAATGAAATAGATACATCCATTTATCTTTGATTCATATTTATAAGATGATAAAATATGACAAAAATTATGCCAAAAATTAGTTCACATAGGAAAACATGTATTGGTTACGTATTAATGAGAGTAGAATACCAAAGGGAGTTATTCATTTTCAATCAAATTTTAATAATATCATTGTGATTGTTACAAATGTAAGATGACATGTAATTTCTTATTTCTCCGCTATTATTTGTGGATTTAGCAGATACGGAATATGGCACATTTATCAATCAAAAAGAGATTTAACAACTAAGGGAAAGATGAATTCTTTGTATCTTACTCCCAAAGAAATAGAAATATCTTACTCCTTATTTATTGTGCAGGGACTAGAGGCTGCACAATGCTTACCACATTTTTCCTATATTTATATTATGTGGTCGTTATTTCATAGCATTAATTAATATGATCAATTATGTTGTTGCTCTCAATGGTCTTGTATACAGAATAGAATATACACACAATTATAATTTACGATTAAATAATTGATCAAATACAAACCAATTAGAAATAAAGTATCTTATAAAATTTAATCTTTTATCAGATATGATTAAAAAGAAAAAAATAGATTAGTGCATAAACTCAAACAAATCAATAAATGCAGGGTAGAGCGTTGAGTTTAATATTAATTTATTCCCTTATCATAAATATAAAACAACGGCATATTCCACTCCCAAATTGGAAGATCCCATGGATGGCGACCCTCTAATTGTTCCATTCCCACTTCAGCCAGGTTTCACATTCACGCTCAGGCAGCATTTATTAATATGAGGAAATTAAGGTGATATTAAGGTTAGAATATTTTTTTAGATTAAAATATAAAATAATTAAATAAAATTAAAAAATATTTTAAAAATTTTATTATACTGTTTGTTAACTTTTTTTAAAATATATATTAGTAATTTTTCTTATTTTACAGATTCATGATAAATTTATTTAGAGATTGAGAGATAAATGTTTTGAAATAAATTTTTTTAAATAAAAAATTACTTAATTTTTTAAAATAAATTTAATAAATATAATATAAGATATTTTTACCTAAAATATTTTTCATATTCTATATTTTTTAGCTCATATCTTGATTAACGAATATTACATCGTCCTATTATATATCACTCAAATGTAATTTCTTTGTTAAAATTGTTACAATTTTATTTTAAAACACATAAAAAAAAGATATATCTATAATCACATCATAATATAAACCTTATTTTAAAGTCACATATACTGAATTATCTAATTATTAGGCACTGAAATCCACCGACGCTGGTGATGACGGAGGGGATTCAGAAATAAAAATAAATATAAAGCTGAAATCGAAATAAAGTTGTTAAACAACGTCAGTATTTTTTTTTAATTTTCATTTACTTATTAAAAATAGAGAAGCCAATTTTTTTTTTTCAACTTTATACAATGATTTAGATATTTTCTAAATTCTTAAAAAATAATTGTTATACCTTTTCCAAACATAAAATATCAAGATATCTCTAATTGTACAATTAGAATTAAAAAATAAAAAATATATATATTTTTAAAACTGAACAAAGCCCAAATTTTTATTTTTTAAATGAAAATAAAAAAAATAAAAACTGATAATTATGTAAAATAGTGTCTTAATAATTTATTTTGTGCCCCAAAAAATAGGAAATTATTTTCTGTCTCCCACGTCAATGGTATCCTATTTTATATCTCATGATGGTTCTATATAGTTAGCATGACTTGACGTGTTATAACTACGAGACAAAGTTATTCGAATTTTAATTAAATATATATATATATATGATGTAAGTTAAGACCCAATTCGGTTACGATTTATTTGTTGTTATTTATGAAATTATTTCATTTCCTTGTAACAATACTAAAATATGTTTATATGCGAGGAGAAAGATTATTAATTGAAACAGTGGTGCAAATCCATAAAAAGGAAAAAAAATAACATCTATGGAGACAGCGGTCACTTCATGGGATTTGTGACTAGAGTGTCACCCACCTGACCGGGACCACCCGCGAAGTTGATGACCGGAGAACCGACATGGGCGGCTATGAATTGTGAAAGTGAAAGCAACTTTATGATTTATCGGGTGGTGGTTGGCCAATGGGTTAAACTTGCATTCATTTAATTGACATTATATATAATTTGCAGATTATTACATGTTTGACTGACGAGATTTTTAATACAAAAAAAGAACTAGAAAGAAAGCAACTTTATGGAAGGATATACCAGAATTAAATTTAAAACTAATTAAGAGGCTGTGAAAGCATCTTTAGTTTTGATGTAAACCAAAGTAACAGTGTTAGTGAGTGGCAGTTCTTTCTGAATTACTAGAATTATTTTTCTCAGACCTAACGCCAACGGCGAAAAAAACGAAAACAGTGATGAGCTGAAAGACAAGAGAATGGCAAGTTATATATATAGTGATTTGATGGATTTAATAAAAATTAAATACTAAAATTTACAAAACAGTGATGAAGCGATTGTATTTGTAGGCATGGGTGGGATTTGAATCATTCAAGGTTAGGGCTGGCGGTTCCGGTTTGACTTTCCCAGAACAGAAAATTCCGCCTTTTGGCTTCTGATTGACAAATCACAATCATATCCCTCCCGCCCGATCGAGAGTAATGTTGGTTGTGTTGTATTTCTTCCAGAACAATATCTGCAATTAATATCTAAAAGTCCAGTCCAGACTAGACGAGAGCGCGAATGAATGTTCATCCTGTCCTGTGCCGTCGTCACTGAAGAAGAATGAATGCGCATTATTTCTCCAATTTCTTTCGTGTCAAACCATCGAAATCCTAGATTGATTGATTGATTAATTAATTAATGGAACACGTATGAATAGACGCAGTCACTGTGAATTTGGATGACTTTTTACGGACGACCCAAATTAACACATTGTTTGCATGTGTTTTTGAACAATCCCCAAGTTCGTTTAAATCCATTCAAAATCACGACCATAGCATTCAGTCACGTTGTTGTTATAAAATATATTGTGTTTTAACCAAAACAAAACAAAGAAAAAAGAAAAGAAGCGCATTTCATGAATAACAAAAATACGTTTTTTCAAACTCAACCTATAATTTTAATCAATAAAAAATAATCAAGTTTTAGCTAAATAAGGCAGCCTCCACTCCAGCTCCAAATTAAATCATGACACCTGCAGGCTGCAGCCGCAAAACAATTGAAATATCATGAGACGAAGAACCAAATGATAAATATTGGAGACCCAAGTTAAAAACTTTTGGTGGGGCCCAACAGCGCGTACAACTCAACTGGGAAAAGGCCGAAACTGAAAGATTCCATTGGAAACAAGCAGGAGAAGCATTCTAAGTCCATGTCATTCCTGCGTTCCCATTTATCATAATTTCACTTCAACCACTCTCAATAATGTGATGAAATATACATATATACATTGTTCTTTCTTTCCCCCCACTTCTACAAACTGTCAGTTCTCTTCCAGTTTACATTAGCTTCATAACTCCCTCCCAGCAAGGCACAAAAACAAATTATTAAGAGAGAGCCTGTGAGAAGAAAACGCGCTAAAAACTCGAAGATGGCTGAATTGCACAACTCTTGTCCGCCTTTACATATATATGTATATATATGTGTGTGTATGTGTGTACTAACTAATAAATTTCTACAAATTCCAAGCGGCAATCGTTTCAATTGCCCCCCGATAATTAACAAAATGACGACACTAGTGAAAAGAAAAAAAATAAAAATTAAAAGAAAAAAACCCAGAAGAGAAGCAAGACTCAAATTTGCTTGTGTTTGACGACCATGTCAATATCTGGGTCGAAATCACCGACCTTTACCTTCCGGTGACGCCCTTTGACGTAGAAGATCAACAACAGCAACAGAATGGAAGCGTTGAGGACGCAATTGAACAGCCAAGCCCCAATTCCGTTGCATCCCCCTTTCAGAAGATGCAGCAAAAGCACTCCGAATTGGCAGAGTGTGTTGCAGCTCAGAAGCACCATCCGGCAACTCACCACGAAGGGGAAGCAGGCGCCCCGCAATCCAATTGCCGTCCAGAAGCGGTACCCGTATACCACGGCGTACACGGCGGTGGCGAGCAGAATGCCGACGACCTGAAAGGACTGGGAGAATTCGAGCCAGAGGAAGGAGGTGCAGATGAGTATGGAGTGGTTGAAGAGGCGGAAGAAGGAGAGCTGGCGGCGGCCGAAGATGGCGAAGACGGTACGGAGGGTGTGGAGGAAGCGGGAGAGGTAGAAGACGTACGACCAGAAGAAGACGCGTCCGGAGGGGCGGGTGCCGAGGGGGAAGCAGAGGAGCCACTGGAAGGGGGTCTTGGACCGCCGCCAGAACCACCGGGTCTCCCGGATCTCGGTGGCAGCGGAGACGAGGATCCCGGTGAAGATGGTGGCGGAGATGAGGGCCATGGCGAGGCTGTGGAGGGCGGGGATTGGGCCCAGCGGGACGGGGCGGCGGCTCGGGCGGAGTAGGGTGAGGAGGAGATGGAGGAAGAGGGAGAAGGCGATGTAGAAGGAGATGGAGGTGAAAAGGAACAGCCAGGTGGAGCCCCATGATTGGGTGTGGCTCCACCTGAATCCCACGATCGCCGGGTGCTCGGACAGGTAATACCTCAACCATTCCATCATCGTCGATGTCGAAGGAATTCTACTCAATTAATTACAGCAATCTAACCCAGAAATTGAAACGGCGGCAACTCGTTGTTAACTTGGTCCGTTTCCTTGCAGGTTGGTCAGTGTGAAGAACTTGAATTACATTACAAAGTGACCAGGAGGGGAGAATAAGATATATATATATATAGAGCGAGAGAGAGAGAGAGAGAGAGAAGAGAAAGAAGGCGGTAGGGTATGACGGGGGAGGAGAGGGGTCGGGGAATTGAAGATGGAAGAGGCGGACGGAGTCTAGACTCCAGAGAGGGATTAAATTAGGAGGCCTACTTCTGATTGGTTGTCGTGAAGACGATGACTTTGAAAACTGTAACCTATTTGCCTATTTGGAAAACGCGGCCAACCATGGTTAGCCAAATATTCTATAAGGACACTGCATTACAGTTGTGCTCAAGAATTGTCTCGTTGTCACGATTGACCTGCAGTGCCCAAATTATAATTGGCCATACATACTATTACCATGCCCCAACACATACTACGTTTCTCAAATGTCCAATGAATTACCTACGGAGACAAAAGATCATGCTATTTGTATAGATAAGATTTTTATAGGTGAGTTTACAAGAAATTTAAAAAAATTATTTTATAATTTTTTAATAATCATTTTATTTTTTTTTCTCATCTCTCCTCTCTCGCTCTCCTCCTTTTCTCTCTCTCACTCTTTTCCTCCCTCTTCAACATTAGCCGTCAGTTGCTCGCACTCATTGCCACCTGCCTAGGCCTTCACAGCTCGTTGCCAACCGCCACAAGAGGCGAGGCGAGCGATGGTGATCAATCAGACGAGAACATAGCGACGGACTACAAGATGGAGACGAGAGAAAAGTTGTGAGAAACAATGCTAAAGAAGAAAGGGAGAGAGAATAAAAGAAATAAGAAAATATTACGATAAATCCTCAATTTATTGCAAGAACATCATCTATAAACCCTTTTTAAAACCCTCTGTTATATAAATAGCACGGCCCACAAATAAATACCAGAATGGTTCAATTTTGTTCTTTAAAACTTGTGATTGTAATTCTCCGTGCATGGATTAGATAAATTAATGACAGTGGGATTGCACTTAGAAGTAGAAACGACAAAGTGTTCCATGTCAGTCAATTATATGTTTCCAATAATCTGCAGTGGTTTCTTTCTTTCTTTTTTTTTATTATTTTTTTTTATTTTTTGGTTACCAGAAGAGCTATCGAATTTTGAATGAAAATATCAGATGTTTCTAAAATGTATTACTAAAAAGTCGAGGCTAGAGCTACCCCCTGGACCCCACACCTACTAGCTTGCACTACAAAAAGGAAAACAGAAAACATTAGTTTAGAATGTGATGTATCAACCATTTATTAATTCCTTAATTCATGTTCAATGCTTAACATTTATACAACCCTTCCCTTCTCATAATAACATATAGAATAATTCATCTTTGAATTATTATTAAAATCAAATGAATAATGCTATTCTTATACTATTATATATACTTTGAACTATACAATGATGTAAAAATGATCAAAATACCCATGAACCTCATTGTGAGGTACAATTGAAGTTCAGGAGTATTTTAGTCATTTTTACACCATTATATAATTTAAGATGTATACAATGATGTAAGAGTAACATAGTTCAAATCAAATATATTATAGAACATGAATGATCAATAAAGACACTTAACCTGTTAATTATTATGTGCATGCCAAACACTCCGTCATAAATTAATTTTTATGTGGCACGTTTGTTGTCAATCTTGTTACATCAATGTACGTCCTTCTTAATCGATTGGTATCATATACATTAGTACTGTTATCATATAGATAAAGTAGTAATAATATAATACACGAGGGATGTGTTTGGATATCTAGAAGAGATAGAAATTGGAAGATGACAAAAGCACTGATTTCAACGAGCTGTTTATTTCTATTAGCCAGGTAACGGAGTAAGTTGTACGTTAAACGTATGATAATGGTTAATTTTAATTTTATCAACAATTGTCAATTGGCCTCCACCTCCAGACTTGTCCACTTGAACAATAATAATAATAATAATAATAATAATAATAATAAAGTATACAAAAGTAAATTGGTTTGAACTTGTTGAACACATCATTTTATATGAAAATAGTAGTATAAGCAATAGTATTTAATAAAATGAAATTTATTTTGATGATTTTTTGTTTGTTTTAAATATAAAAAAGGTAAGAACAATATATATATACTAAATTGGAATTTTACTATAAGCAATAGTACGATTGAGGGTAGAATTTTACTAATCACTAACTCCAAGCAAGCACCTCACCTCAATTGGAATTTTTTTAGGATTGATTTGAAATTGTAGTTTTTATCTTTGTTTTTTTTTTTTGCAAAAGTCAACAAATTTTATAAAAAAAAAAAGAAGGAAATATGCTTGACTTAGAAAATCTTGACTTCCTTTTTAATTATTCCTTTATCCTCATCCAAACGGGGACCTAGAAGCTCTGTTTGCCCAAATTTCTTTCCTTCTTTTGATTTGATTTAATTATTAGCTGAAACCCATATTTAAATTTTAAAATTTTGACAAATTTAAGAAAGATGATGATGATTTCTTTAATTCATTGATTTAACTGATCACATATCCAATCCAAGGTTGTGACAAAATATTAAAAAGGAAAGGAAGAACAACACAATATATATATAAATGGAAGGGTCTCAGCAGTCGACCACCTTTTCATAAAATTAAAGAAAAACTAGTATTTAATCATTAATTTTCTTAATTTGTTGGTGCATCCTATCATCATCATCATGTCTTTATATATTAACTCACAAATTATTTATTTATTTATAAAAGGTAAAATCATACAGGGAACATGTTGCAAATCCAAATCCAAATCCAACATTATTAACACAAGGTAATGAATCATATGGCCTAGATTAAACCGTGCGAAGATGTTTTGATTCCTTGACTATATATGGTAATTTGGGGGACCAAATTAAAGATTAGCATGTGAATGTGAATGAATAAAATTAAAAGGTGGATGGATGTGTCGAGTTGTTGCATGCATGCGTTGCTGTTGATGTTATTATTATTATTATTATTAGCATATTTTTTGGGGGTACATCTTGCATGCGTTATTGATCTTAAGAATTAAGTGCATGAATTCCCGTGGTCGTGGGCCATCAACAATTTAATTTAATGATTATTCCACCAAATATTTCCCTTGGTTCGCTCGCTTTTGTTGACAATTCGATATAAACGTTCAAAATGCGGACCTCGTGGTTAGTCGCCTACAACTACAAGCCCTCTGGTTCTGGACCCCGACCCGAGTACGTACGTACGTACGTACGTACAAAATTTTGTTAACTTAAAATAAATCATTCATCATATTATCGTATAGTAAATTAATGTTATTTTGAAACTGCAGACTGCAGCCCTGAAACTGAAATGAAGAAACATCCCATCCTATTCTATTCTATTGAAAGATTCATTGGAGAAAGCTGCAGCGGAAGAAGATCTCTATTCTCTACCCAAAATTTAAAAAAAAAAAAAAAAAAAGGCTGTCGGTGACGGTGAGGGAGTGTGTCAGTCAGATTACGGTTTTGTCCTTTTCCAAATTCATATAAATGGGGATAGTATTTACTATATTATATTTAGATAGTATTATTACCATATGAAAAGGCTCAATTAAACTCGATTTGTGTATAATAAATGTGTACGGAATCATTGGGGGAACATAAGACACGTCATACGTCTAACCTAAGCTAAGCTAAGCTAGTAATCCCAAATTAGACGCCGGACTCGTTAAGAAAACATACCCAAAAAAAAAGAGAAAGAAAAACATTTATTTGATTTTTATTTTTGACAATTTCAACCAAAATAAACATATAAAATATTCTTATTCTAGAAAAAAAACGAAGCTTTTCATAAACACAGTCACCAGCTTATCATGATTCATGAATGGATGATGGATGTTACGCATTTCATGACGCTTTGAAATTCTTTTATTAAGGCTAGGAAATAAGAAATTCACCAGATAAATAATGGAATACCCAATTTATTTATTTATCCTTCAATTTTCCCTCTGACCCACCCTCCTTCTTCTTCTTCTTCTTCTTCTTCTTCTTCACCTCCAACCTTATTGGCTAATAGACGAGTGCCATGTGATACGTAGTACGTTTAATTAACAAAAAATAGATTACATATTTACATATTTTAATAAGAAGTTATTTATTTTTATAAATTACTTGCATTTTATTTTTAGTAGAAGAATTATTTATTAATGTATGACAAGCTGTGAGTTCTTTTAATTTTTTTATTTTTAAAGCATAACACATGAATGAAAGATATTTTATAACAGAGTTTCACTGATGAACAACAACAACAACAACGTATTTAGCTTTTATCCCACTATGTGGGGTCGGTTACATGAATTCTAGACTTTTATGTATTTTTGTCTTTTGTCATATCTTCATTTAGGTCTATACACTTCATATCAAACTTTAATGTCCCTCTCAAAATCTTCTTAGGTCTGCCTCTACCTCTTTATTTGACTAATTATTCTATTTCATCAACTCTCCTCACATGAGCGTCTCTTGGTCTCTTTCTCATATGATCAAACCATCTTAATCTAGTCTCTCTCATCTTCTTCTCGATTGACATTACTCCTACTTTATTATGAATAAGCTCATTTTTAACTTTATCTTTTCTTGTATGGCCGCACATCCATCTTAGCATCCATATCTCTGCTACGCTTGTCTTTTGCTCATGTTGATATTTGACTACCCAATATTCTGACTCATACAACAAGACTGGTCTTATAATTGTCCTATAGAATTTTTCTTTCAGTTTTAATGGGATTTTACTATCACATAATACCCCCAATACATTTCTCTATTTTAGTCAACCTGCCTTAATTCTATGCGTGACATTCTCGTGAATTTCTCCACTTTTGCACTTACTAAATTTACATTTCATATATTATGTTTTCCTTCTACTTAATTTAAATCCCTTAGATTCTAAATTGTTTCTCCACAACTCAAGGTTAGTGTTCACTCCCTCTTTTGTTTCATCCATCAACACTATGTCATCTGCAAATAGCATACACCATGGCACCTCTGTCTAAATGTGTTTAGTGAGTTCATCCATTACTAAAGCAAATAAGTATGGATTTAGTGCAGAACCTTGATATAGTCCCATTGTAATTTAAAATGGTTCAGTATCTCCTCCGCATGTTCTAACTCTTATATTTGCACCGTGATACATGTCCTTAAGAGCTTGTATATAGGGTATTCAGACTCTTTTCTTCTCTAAAACCCTCCATAATACTTCTCTAAAGACCTATCATAAGCTTTTTCTAGATCTATAAACACCATATGCAGGCCCTTTAGCTGATCCCGATACCTTTCCATTAAGCGTCTCAGTAGGTATGTAGCTTCCATTGTTGATCTACCAGGCATGAAACCAAACTGATTTTCTGAAATATTTATTTCTTTTCTGAGCCTTTACTCTATTACTCTCTCCCAGAGTTTCATGGTATGACTCATTAACTTAATTCCTCTATAATTTTTACAGTTTTGAATATCTCCTTTGTTCTTGTATATAGGAATCAAAGTACTCTTTCTCCACTCATCTGACATCTTTTTTATTTAAGAATCACGTTAAATAATTTCGTTAGCTAGGAGATGCTCTATTCTCCCATGCATTTCCATGCTTCTATTGGTATATTATCTGGTTCCACTGCCTTATGAATTTTTATCTTTTTTAATGTTTGCCTTATTTCATTTGGACTTATGCGTGGATAAAATGCATAGTTCACATTCCCTTTGGAGTTACTAAGATGTCCCAAGCTAACTCTTCCATCCCCACCATCATTGAATAATTTTGTGAAATATTCCTTCCATCTCTCCTTAACTCTTGAATAATTTTAGTTTTCATCTTTTATGCATTTCATTTGATTTAGATCCCTTGTTTTTCTTTCTCTTGCTTTAGCTAATTTATATATATCCCTTTCTTCATATTTTGTATCAAGTCGTTTATATAGATTTTCATATGCTTTTGACCTTGCTTCACTAATAGCTCTTTTTGCTGCCTTTTTTGTTTTTTTTATAATTTTTTAGATTTTCTTCATTGTTGCACTGATATACAGCCTTATAGCAAGTTTTCTTATTTCTAATTTTCAATTGTACCTTTCATTCCACCACCAAGACTTTAAGTACCCATATTTTCGTGAGGTTGCCACGTAATTTAAGCAAGTTTAGAATACTAAAAAATTGACTTGATAGCAGTTATCAGTATCGAATCGACTGCAATGAGTGTCTTGGAGCTTAGATTTCTAAGGAAAATGATATGGTATTGACAAGCGTTTCGAGATAGGATTTATGGTATTGAAAGAAATCAAAACCGAGACAGTTTTTAGTACAACTTTGATTCACGCTGAAAAACTAGAAAAATAATGGAAGCTTGAGGGGGCTCCGATTTTTTGTAATGAACAACCCTTCAGTGGTTTTGAGATGAAACAAAGGTCCGGTGAGGGCGCAGGGGCGAAATCGTCCTTATCGAGTAAGCTTTAAGTTATTAATTGTGGATTTTCGGTATCGTAATGCAAATTAATTTGATGTTAGAAGGTGTAATTGCAATAAAAGAATTGTCTAAGTGAAATAAAGAGGAATTTTGAAATTTAAATATGAAAATTTTCTATTATTATGGTATAATATATATAATTATATATGTATACATATTCATGCATTTGTGTACACACAAGTCCCACGCCCTGCAACCCATACCATCTGTAAACTCCATACCTTGCAACCGTTATGAAAATTTGAGTGTGTTATACGCGATGAGGCATAGCTAAGAAAGCTATGGTTCGCCTACAAATTGTAAGCAGAGAAAGAAGAACAAGCAACAGAGAGTTGCAGAGAGAGAGAGAGAGTAACCGCGAGCTCAATGGCTGGTCAGCGAGCACTGACGCTCAAGGCGATGGCCCAGCAAGGTGTGGCGAGTCTGAGGCAGCTCTGTGGGGACCCGTGTAATGTTCTAGAAATTCTAAAGGACTTAAGAGTAAATAATCTTGGGGCAAAAGTGAAATTTACAGATTAATTAAGGGTATAAGGGTAATTTATTGTCGTATGGATGACCGAATTGACCGTAGGGAGTACCCTGAAGCTGATCTACCAAAGGAAAATGATGTGGTATTGATGAACATCTCGAGGCATGATTTATGGTATCAAAAGAAATCGGATCGAGAATAGTTTTCGATATAGCTAAAATGCAGCTGCCATTTAGGTTACAAAATCGAATCGTTGAAGGCAACTTTCGGGAAGTCAACGAAAGCTTGATGGGGCTTTATTTTTTTATAAGAAACAATCTTTCAGCAGTTTTAGGAAGAAACGAAAGGGTTTAGGGTCAAAACAAAGATTCAGGCCTCAATGCAGTTTTCTGAAATTTATAGAGAGAGGTCAAAACGATGTTTTTTTGGAATCATCAGGGGTCAAATGGATGTTTTAGGACTTGAGGGTCTTGAAAGTAATTATGAAAAGTTTAGGGACTATGTGAAAATAGGCCAAAGCGAGAAACCAAAACTTGGAGGGGCCAAAGTGCAAAATCAGCAAAGTTTGGCCATAGGATTCGATCAACCCACTAGCAGTCGCCGACCGGCCATCTGGAACACCAGGATCGCACGAGAATTGGTCGGGGAAAGCTAGGACGTGATCATTAGCTGACATAAGCCACCGGAGAGGCTGGATTTTTGAAAAATTCGACTAAGAAAGCTGGTTGTGATATCAAAGCCTGCAACTTGGTTTTTTGGTCATGTAAGGATGCTTCCAGGTCGATCCAGGGCAGGTATGAACGTCTAAAGCAATGGGTGAGGCGGCCAAGGCCATTTCAAAGCTCGATTTTCGCCTATAAATAGAGCTCGAAGAAGCCAAAATTTTTCAAAATTTGAAGCTCAAATCGAGGGCATTTTTCAACAAATTGAGAGATTTCATTAGAGGGCTTTTTTTACCCATGAGGATTAGATTCAATCTGGAGAATTTGGGGCATTTTCATGGCGTTTTGAAAGCTGTTCGAGCTTCGTCAGAGTTGGGAGACGGACCGCCTGACTGATCATTCGAGGCCCCGGTTGGACGCCCTCCAGTGCACCTTTCAGCCCCCAAGGTACGCCATTCAGATCGATTCAAGGAGAGGAAGAAGTTGGTGGAGAGACCCAAGTTTTTCGACGTGTTGTTGCCAGAGAAGACGACCGGCGCGTGGCTGGCACGCACGGGTCTTCACGCGCGATCACTCGCCCTAGTGCATGGGGGCGCGTGCGGGCACGTGGCAGGTCAGAAAAATCCAGGAAAATTATGGAAAATAGAGAAAAATAGTTTATGGGGGTTTGTGCAAAAAGTTTTAATGTTTGCCATCCCAATGTCTTAGTTTTCTCATCGACCAGCCTCGTTTTGCATGAAAACGCAACATTCGGGTAAGTTCAGTAATTTTCCTTTGAAGTTCATTGGATATTATGAATTATTGTGGAAAGAAATTTGAGAAAATACACTCGAGGGTATTTATTGGGATTTTTAGAAGGAAAAATAGAAGAAAATGAAGGAAAAATGAAAGAAATTGGAATATTGAGATATTTAGTGATTAAATATGCTTTTTATGATTTATGTGCTCGAAGAAAAGTGATTGGTGCAACTTTCGAGAGTTTGCACGGAAATCGAGATTGGGCACGCATATTGATGCGATGCGCGCTTTTTGAGAAAAATAGAGTTTATCTCAAAAGGTGAGTTTTCTTATTCTACAAGATATGATTATTTATTATGCATGATATTTATGAAAGATATGATTGATTATATATGCATGATATTTATGAAAGATATGATTCATTTTGTCTTATTGCATGGAAAGTCGTGATATTTGCATGGCACGATACTATTGTCATATTGATATTTGTGCATGGAAATGGGATGTCACTCTAAGAGTGTAGCTGTAATTTCCCGAGGGTAATTGATGGAATAACGTTAGGATTATCTCACCGGAGGTGCCAAGATTCTGCCTAGGATTCCGTGCCAGGCTTGTGGGCCAAGAAAGTTACACTAAGGCGAATGTTTGTTCACGTTATTGCATCATGCATCCATATATGTGTTTTTGGACCCTCACTAGAAGTTTCATCTTCTAATGGGTTATGAGCCTGGAACATTCAACGTTCCAGTTTAGACTTGTAGCTTAGGTAAGAATGTCACTGAGGAATGGCGGCACGGGGTGACGTGTCCGATGATTCAGCAGGTTGATCCGGTATTTCGTCTGTTCAGGAAGATCCGAATATGTATCAGATGAGATGAGAAATGACAATGTATGATTGAGGTATCATTAGATTGCACATGAGGTGTTAGTTAATATTTCTGAAATTCCTAAATTATTTAATGCTCGGAAAAACGGGGCGTTACAACTCGGGAGGCGGCTGGAGGCCAAGGTGAACGGCGGCCGAATGCGGGTGCATTCGCTCGCAGCCATGGTCGCTAGCTCCAGTGGCTGGACGCAAGGCAGGGGACGGTCGGCGGTGGTGCGGTGCGACGACGAAGGTCGGTGCAGTTGCTTGCTAGGTCGAAGGCGGCCCAGGTTGGCCGCATAACAAGCTCCCAGACGCGACCATGGCAGATGCGCTGAGGTAGCATGCGCGGGAGGAGCAAGGGAGAAGAAGAAAAGAAGAAGAATGAGGGAAAAAAAAAGAAAAGAAAAGAAATAGAAGAAAAATATAAAAAATGAGAAAAAAAATCCCGAATCGTTCTAAGAATTTATTTGGAGCTAGAGGAGCATGCCAAGTCAAGTAAATTATTCGGGAACGCATTTCAATGTTATGACATGCATACCGACAAAGTCTGATAGGCTAAGTTAAGGTAAGTAAAATTTCTTAAAAAATTTCAGAAATTTAAGAATATTATTTTGTGAATTGTCATAGTAAAATATTTGAGAAATATTTAGTATAACGCCCCACTTTTCCCAAGTGCACGTTACCTCGAGATTTCGGAAACATTTTTTTTTCTTTAACATAAATTTCTCGATATACATACTCTCATCCTTTCCCGACAATCCCGATTATACCGTCTCAGCATATCAAAATTTAAAACAATTAATAGACTAAGACATGTATTATCTAATACATCAGCGGAAGCAATATCGAAACCTCAATGATATATAACTGACAATTTCTTTTTACAGGTAATAATCGAATCGATATTTCACATGAAATTATCAAAATATTACATAATCTCTAAACATCGTAATCATAGATAAAAACCTACGAAAACTAAACATAGCAGCTACATTTCGATGACATTCTTTCCCTTTGCGCCACTGCTTTCACCTGGAACATTTGAATATTCCAGGGACATAGTCCAAATTAGATGCTGAATCATCTAGGTAAGAGTTCAAAAACATTTTCATGCAGATATGCAAAATCATATATACAAAACCTGATAAATTCTGACATGCCCCAGCCTAAGAGAATCCCACACAGCATTTAACCCTAACTAGGGAAAATGTAATCTCTCTAAAGGCGGCACGACCACATCGACCCATCGGCAAACCAATCCTGCTTAAGAGGGACAACCTCGACATATGAACTCGAGAATCACCCCATTGTCATTGTTAGGCATTACGCTCCCACTCAAAAACATTCCAAAACCCAACGCAACCCTAGCCCTAAGAGTGTCATATCAGCACTATACTTGGAATCAACGTCACCTCGGCATTAATGCTATTGCTCAAAGGAACCTGGGGTGGTGTCCACTCGCAACCCCGCCACTTGAGCCAACAACCGGGGTGGTGTCCACTCTCAGCCCCGTCACTTGAGTACCGTAGGGTGAAGTCCATCTCAGCCCCGTCCCAAGTGGGTCACCTAGCATTAATCCTTGGTACGGATCCCGAGTGCTGTCACTCTGGGCTACGTCATAGGTTAACAACCCACGTCCCTCATGGACAACACCCAACATGCCAATGCCGAAAATCATAACATGCATAACTTAAAATCAATATTTTGATGTATGCAATTGGTCGTACAAAATTCAATGCATGTGTAAATAACCGTTTGGACAAACCATAATAAACCAAGCCATAGGGATTAACACTCACAGTAATCCATTCATATGCTACTATAAGTTTTTTCGGGTAGAACCACTCACCTTTTGGCGCAACTCAAACTTTTCTCGAAAAGTGCGATACACCTCGATTTGTGTGCCCGACCTCGATTCTTGTGCCAGACGCTCTATAGTTCAACCTCGAGTTTCAACGATACCCTAGATATCATGTTTGTTCAAAATCATATCAATATCTATTTTCTCCAATTTTTCATAATTTTATTCCTATTTCTCCTCAAAATTTCTAATAAATGCCTACTCAAGGTTTTTCCTCGATTTTTCTTCACAAAAATTCATAAATAAATATTTCCTAACTTCTAGAATTTTTTGAAAATTTTCCTATACTTCCTCCTATTTTTCATAAGCCTTATTTCTCTTGAAAATTACAAAATGACAATTTTCTTCAACAATTTTCAAAATTTTCTTCCACCATAATTCCTAATTTATTTTTCTTAAAATAATAAAAAAATTGCAAAAATACCTCAGCCTTCACGCGCGGGCGAGTGGTACTGCGCGTGGCAGCCGCGCGTGTATTGCACGAGCCCTTTCTTCTCCGGCGAGCTGGTCGCCGACCAATGACCAGAATCCTCCAACGAACACACTGCCTGAAAGCCTTCTTCCAGTCGATCACGATGGTACCCCTGGGTGCCCGAAACAACCACCGGAGGGCCTCCAAATTGGGCAAAATTAGGCTCGGTCCGACCTCCGCCCGCGACTTTCCGACGACCCTCGAAACCTCTTCAAACCACCTCGAAAATTCACCAAACTTTCCAGAAACGCTCCTCTCGCCTCAAGGATCAAAAGCCCCTTATTGGCTTCCCTCGATTCGCCCTCAAAACCGAGCAATTTGATACTCCAAATTCGGCCAAAAGCCCTAGGTATTTATAGGCTAAATCCGACCCCCACGTGGCCGATTTCCGACCAAAACTTCTCTCCCACGCCTCCTAGACTACCCTAGGCCATGCCCTGACAAGATTTGCTGCCCAAATCTCTGGATTTTTCGGCCAAATCAGCGGCCTGATCGTCCATGCATGTGCTGATTTTTGAAAATTGTAGTTTGGCCCTCCTGAATTTTTCTTTTGCATTTTGGCCCTTATCCTCAAGCCCCTAATCTTTCTAGCACCATCACTAAGACCCTCAAGATTAGAACTTCTCATTTCTCCCCTGAAATTTCTGAAAAATTACCATTTTGACTTTCCTCGGGCAATTTTAGAAAATTAAACTTAGGCCCGATTGATCGATTTGACCTCAAATTCATTCGATTCAACTTGAAACCACTTAAGGGTTGTTCTATACATCAAATATTAGTCCTAGACACACTCCGTTGACTTTTCAGATGTCGTCTATAACAATTCGGTATTACGACCTAATCGGCAGCTGTATTTTTTTGCTGTACCGAAAACTATTCGTGATCTCATTTATTTTATCACTAAAAATCATAATTTAAATCACTCGTCGATACTATACCGTTTTCCTTGGCTATCTAGGGTCCAGGGTACTCCCTCTGACTAATTCGGTCGTCCAAAGCTGTGTTAGTGTACCCTATAGTCTTATTTTTTCTAAAATTCCATTTATGCCCTTTATCAAATATCATTTTTATCCTCAAATTATTCCCGGGTATTACATTTAGTTTGGATTTATTGATGAAAAATAGGAAGAAATAGGGAGAAAAATAAAGAAAATACAAGAAATTAAGGAAAAAATAGGTTTTAATTCTTATTTAATCAAATATAGTGATTAGGAAGCTTTAAGGCTTAAAGTTGAAGTGACTTGTGCAAATTTTGAGGTTAGCACGCAAATCGAGACGATGCATGAATTTTGAGGCAATACGCGAATATCGAGGTAGCTTGATAAGCTTGAGAAGGTAGGTGGTTCAACTCAAAACCTGATTTTAAGTAAATGATTTTATCATATTGTCATGTCTTAATGTGAATATATCATATAGATTGCATTTAGATGTATTGATGATGAAATGTGCATATGTTCACGATGATATTATTGATCATGCATCGCATAAGGGTTTGGGATTATGGACTGGCATTGTTGTTCTACCAAGGGTGCACCTATACACCTTGGCCTGGTAAGGAGGCTTTAAAAATAGGGAAAAGCAGTTAGATGCGGTCGACTCAAACCGAAATGGTATGAAAAATGACATTTTGCATTTTGCATTTATGCACGAAATATATTTATTATTCCCTTACTTAGATGATTCATCATCTAACTTTGGTTATGCCCTTGGAACATTCAATGTTTCAGTTGAGACTTGCAGTTTAGGCAAGGAGATGATTAAGATATGATGGCACGAGGTGACATGTCCGGTGGATTCAGCACGTGGTTCCAATATTTTATTTGTTCATGAAGATCCGGATATTTTTCAGTTAAGTTGAGAAATGTCAATGTATGTTTGAAGTATCATTTGATTACGCCTGAGGTGTTTAGTTGTTACCTAGGGAATCGGGTCTCCATATATTAAGGTTGTCCATGTATTAAGGCTGTTATAAATATGATGTTAAACTATGGTACAGATTCTTATGTTATGATTAAAATGAATGTACCATATTAGGTTTCGATTATCGTTTCCGCGTTTCTAATAATATGTTAGGGGTTTCTCTTTGAAATACGGTATTTGAGGTTAAAGAAATGTATAAAGGAAAGAGAATATATATTTATATGATGGGTTCCAGTATAGTGATGCCCTCTGAAAGAACAGAGCGTTACAAAGACTCCTTAAGGTTTAGGGCTCTATCATTTGTCTCTCTAATGACTATCTTTGCCATGCTTCTCAGAGCAGTAACTACATTTAGTTTTTCTGTCATTCTCCATTCCATCCCTTTTCCTTAATTTTTCTTTGAAGATTAGTTATTTCTCTTCTTTTAAATCTCGCCACTTAATTCTTAAATTTTTTTATGTGATTTTTTCTCTTCCAATTTCTTACTTGGATGAAACTTAGATAAAAAAAAAATTTATCCAAGTATTATTTTGATATAATCTATCAAAATAATAGAAGAAAAAAATATCATTTATAAAATATCTTATACTTAAATTTTATTATGTATTTACTCACTGCTCATACATGCATCTATCTATCTGGTCATCCCTTGGGGGCAATTTCCAGATCTTGAGCTTGACGAGGGATGAGGGATGCAGTCATTTTGAAGGCCCGAAATTTCAGTACAGGCCTTTAATAAGCCTCAACGGGCCATGGGCTAAGTAGTGCCTAGTGGACTGAGCGGCCTGAGCTAATGATAGCGATAGTACAAAGCGGGTTTGATTTTAGAGTAGCATTATTCAGCCACCCTTAGTGCCACCCTCAGTGTCACCTCACGCCAAATTACAATTTTACTCACAGCTAAAATGACTATTATACCCTCAATTTAAATACCCAAAATTCAGTCTTTTCTCTTGAACCTCTGCTTTCTTTCGGCTCATTTCTACACAATCTTTCTCTCTCTCTCTATAACGCTTCTGCTCTGCTTGTTTCTCTATTTCTCTTTTCTGTTTGGCTGCATCTTCGGCCACCCTGCTTGTTCCCATTCAGTCTTTGTCTGTCCCACATGTGCAATGGCATATCAACCATAACGAGCTGAAGAAACTCCCACTGTCTCTCTCGTTTTCTATCTCTCATTCTCAATTCCATCTCCACTGGCCTCGATCTACAAGGAGGTAAGTCATTTAGTTCTTATCAACAATGATTTTCAGCACACAACGATGATATATACGTATATACATAATATTTTTGTTTGACCGAATGCTTTAAACTCAGATTTCTGTAGATTCGGTCGTTGGATGTTGGGGGTTTTTGACTATGCGGGTCAATGGAGATAAAGGTGTCGGGTGGTTGCCTCTAATCACCGGAAACTATCGGCCACGGTGGCCTGTGACGATCAACAGTGCATTTTTAAGATTGATCGAAAATTAATACTCAGATTTACTAAAATGCAACCGTTAAATATTTGAAAAGTACAAATATTATTTAGAAAATATTTAGAAAGTATAAATATTATTCAATTCAGACATTTTAAATATAATTAAAAATTTATTTAAATATTTATTACAAAAAAAAATTTAAAAGAAAATTAATCAAATATTCAAATATTTAAAAAATAAAAAATTATTTAACTAATTATTTAAAAAATTTAGTTAAACAATTGCGTTTGACTGAAATTTCTAAAGATTCCGGATTTGTTGGCGATTTGGGAAAACTTTCCTGGAATGATGATTGAAAGGGTGAGTTTGATGATTTACTTGTGTTTAACAAATTATTTGTGTTGTTTAATAGGTCTTTCCTTGCAGATCTGAGTTTAATGGTTGGATTTTAGTGGATTTGAGTTTTAATTTTTAGTCAATCTAAAAAATGTATTGTTAGTCTCCATTGACCACCGTGGCCGGTGATTTCTGACAATCAAAGGCAATCACCCAGCACCTAAGGACTTATCAACCAATATACCCAAAAACCAACAAGATTTAATGACTGAAACTCTATAGATCTAAGTTTAAAGTTTCGATCAAACCCAAAAAATACGTATATACGTATATATGATGGATGTGTTGAAAATCATTGCGGAGAGATTTACCTCCTTGTAGATCGGAACAATGAAGACGGAGGGCGACGATGGTGGCAAGTTTCTCTCTCAAGGGTGAGGTCGACTAGGTGTGGGCAACGACAATGCAAGCAACAGTGGCGCTGATGGCGCATTCCTCCTTCAAGGTCATGGGTGAGTGAGATAGGTAGGTAGATAGATAGATACAGAGAGAGAGAAAGAGAGCACCGTTTACCCACCATTGCCCCTCTTGTCCTGCCACCACCGCGAGCACTGTCGTCGAACTCCCCACTGTAGCGAGCATCGTCTAGAACGACCCAAGGGCTGTCGAAAGAGAGAAATAATGATGACGGAAATGAGAGAGAGAGGGAGAGGGGAAAGGCCGCTCGAGAGAGAAAGAGAGAGAAGAGTGAGAAAGAGGAGACAAAATCTGAAAGGGCTTGGACCACTCAAAATATCACAGTATTTTAAAGTTGATAAATCACGATATATCGAGAGTGACATTGAGGGTGGCCGAATAGCATAGCCCCTGATTTTATTACCTTCGATTAAAGCATTTTGGCAACGGGATCCTCGTGTGGTGTCGATGCTAGCAGAAGGACCACTTCCAACTCTCGTGTATTACCAAAAACGACCCCAGGCTGGCCCCTCGATAAACGACGCCGCTCTAGCAGTTTACGAAAATGGAACCAACTCGAATCGTCCACACCCTCCTCGTCGGTTGCTTCGCCATATTAGCAATTCGGAAGGGAAGGGTTCCTTCCTCTGATTCTCCGAATTGGTTTCGGCCGGCGGCCGATCGTCATCGCTTCCGTCTTCGATTCATAACAACAACTATTAAAGGTTAGTGATTCATTCTTGTTCGTTTTATCGTTTCGATTCGTTATCCCCCGCCGGTGTTTATTTGAATAATTGGTCGACGTTCCGGCTCTGGTGTGGGAGTTTCTTTCTTTTGTTCTTCCCGTTCTTTTGAGAATCCTCAGGAGTCGAATGTTTGTTTTTGGGGCAACGTCTTCGAATAGCTTGTTTGTTCGATCGATTGTTTTGGACATAGTAAAATTAGGGTTTTATTTAGGTAATTTGACCATACCCGTGAAATCCTTTTTTAAATTGGTTCTGAACGTCGTTATTTTTCTAACTATTTTGATTGTTATGAAGCTGGTGTAGTTTAATGGTCTTAATTCCTCTGGCGGTTGATTGAAACCCACAGGCATTGGACCTTTAAGCTTTTACTAATGGCAAGTGAAATTAGGGGATCGACAAGTGGGCAGCCCCAGGGCGGCGAGTCGTCTTCCTCTGGCGGTGGCAGCAATGATGCCGGTGATTTTGAATGCAATATTTGCTTTGAATTAGCTCAAGACCCAGTTGTTACTCTATGCGGCCACCTCTTCTGTTGGCCTTGTCTGTACAGATGGCTCCGCCTTCACTCCCATTCTCATGAATGCCCGGTCTGTAAGGCCGTTATCCAGGAGGAGAAGTTAGTTCCTCTTTATGGCAGAGGGAAGAATCCAACTGACCCGAGATCAAAACCCGTTCCTGGAGTCGATATCCCCAGCCGCCCAGCAGGGCAAAGACCGGCGACGGCTCCTCCTCCAAATGCTATTAACTTCCCCAATTTTGGCTTTGGATTTATGGGAGGATTCGTGCCAATGGCAACTGCAAGGTTTGGTAATTTTGCCATGTCTGCTGGTTTTGGTGGTTTGTTTCCATCGCTGTTTAATATACAGGTTCATGGATTCCCGGATGCTACCGTGTATGGAACAACGTCAGGATTCCCATTTGGGTTTCCTGGTGGGATTCATGGAGGCCATGGTAGGGGATTTAACCAGATTCCTAGTCAAGGACGGCATGATGATAATTATCTGAAGATGCTTTTTTTGTTCATTGGTGTTCTTGTTGTCATTGCCCTTATTTGGTCGTAATGATCTTGAATGAAGACGTAAAAATTTTCCTAGAAATGTCATTTTTAATGTTTCTGCAAATTACGGTGATCTAAGTGATTGCATTTTGTGGGTTAGCAAATTGTCCATATGGTGCTTTTGTCAAGCCACATCCTGCAAATAGGCCTCTGTATCTTCTTACTTTTTCAGTGGTGTTTTGGAGCCGCATGCTGTTTTTGGAAGACCTTTTTTGTCAAACAGTGATGATTTCTAGATTTTCTTAGATAAATATGCACAGCTGTAGCGGCTGTCTGTCAATGTGGAGCTTAAAGTATTCTCACTGTGGTATCGTAGTTTCCTGTACTTGGTGAAATGTGTGGAATAGAAAAATCAGTTTCTCTGGATTAGGCCTGGCAATAGCGCGTACAAGCAAGCATCGATATTCTTACTTGTGCAAGTTCTTTAACGTGCTTCTGATATCAATCATTTCGCTTGAATATCATCTCTATGCGGTTCTAAAAAGGTATAGCAGGATGTCATAACTTGCAACTGCATTGGGTGTGCCCATCGGCTGCTTGGCTGTTGTTGGCCATTTGGCCCAAAGGCGTAAAGATGGAGGAGTTGTTGACGCCTGTCTTGGATGTTATGTATGGCATGGGATTTTTGGGATGTCATGGATGGCAAGTGTGTTGGCTTCATCAAATTAGCATGCTGTCTCTCCGGTCGCTCGCTTATATTTTACTTATGAAAAAAAAAAAAAGTGTCTGGACGATACTTGAATTCTGAATTCTGATGCCGAGTCTTGCCAAGTTTGATCTGTGTGCGGGCCTTTGCTGCCTAATATTTTATTGAAAAGCAGCCAGTGATAGGTCTAACCGCGGTTCGGTTTGAACCGTAAATTGAGTTAAAATTGTTTTTTTTAAAAATAGATTTGATTTTTTTTTTTTCAATTTCGGTTCAAAAATTAAAATTGAAACTGAAGACTTGTGGTTTGATTAAAAATAAGGAAACGGAATTGGAATTGGAATTCGTTCAAATCGTTAAAAAATAAATTAATTAAATATAAAATATATAATATAATACATAATAATTGATATTTTTGAAAATAATTTTAATTAAAGTAATGGAGTTATAAATTTAAACGGTAAGTGAATTATATGAATTTTGATGTCTTTAAACTTCAAAAAAAAAAAAAAAGACACATAGACAATTTAATTTATATAAATTAAGTATATGTTTTTTTTTTTAATTAAATTGGTTCAAATTAAAATCGAAACCATTGGGAATTGGAATTGAAGTGTAGGAATCGAAACCAGAACCATCCGTAAACGGCTGGTTCGGTTCAAGAATTGCGGTCAGGCTTAGCTAGCGGGCTTCGAGCATGTTTCGCAATTAGTCATTCTTTATTGTTCTCATGGATTGAATAGATTTTATATGCATAAAATAATTTAATTGTGAGTGCGAGTTTTCATGGCATAAATATTGGTTAAAGTCAGGGGACCATAACACTGTAACGGGAGATTTTATTTGTATAGGCGTGGGCATAATATCACATCATTGATGTGAAATAACAACTAACATGTCAATATACATAAAAACAGAGAATTTGATCATCGGCTCACTAATAAAAATTTCACATGTTATCTTTGAAGCATTTGATAATGGTGGGGTGTTGTTTCAACACTAGGTGGGTAATCCAGTGGTTGTGTCAAGCCTTGATAATGAATGTAATCTTTGGGTTCAATCTTTGTTTTCTTCTTCTCCCTGAAAAGGCAGAAAGCCTTATTGCCGGGGGAAGAGAGGGAGAGGGGGAGGTGGGCAGGCGCATGTGAGGTGCACATGCAATTCAATAATATGGGTGGAGGCCAGAATTTCAAATACAAAATGTTCGTCTTCTTGGGGTAAAGACGCAGATTTGTTTATAAGCGCCCATAAGCTATAGCTTAGCTCATTCGGGCATGCGAAATCGAATTTCATTTGGCTGTCATGTCTGAACTAAATGACTGACAAGTTCAATTTGGTACAAAATTGTCAGGGCTCTAGTCTTGAATCTAAAATTTTTAGAATATGATTGAGAAGGAAGAATAAGAGGCAGAAAGAGAGAGAAGAGAGAGAATTTTAGGAAGGGTTGCTCCTCTCGAAACTTCCTTCTGTGCATGCGTTGTGGGTTTCACCCTCGTGTCATGTTTTTCTCTTGAGCCCCTCTTCCTAGAAGACTGGTTACTTCACTCGAAAATATCTTACTTTGTCCAAAAGTATATCATCTACTCGAAAAATTCATATTTTATGCTGAAAAATTATAATTTCTCTTGAAATAACATATCACGCTTGGAATAATGAATTTCTCCCCATAACA